>OX451741.1:318524615-319845551 GCA_948472305.1 Vicia faba | reverse complement strand
TGATTCTCGTTCGTAAGAATGTATACAAAGATGTCGATATTTTAAAAATGTTTTCAATTTTGTAAGATGTTTGAAAGTGTAGGTGTTTGTTTTGAAAATAGCAAGGATGTTTGTTTGAAATTGAGCACGTAGAACATTCTACCTACTCAAAAGTCTTTCTTGTTCATTTTCTTTTCCTTTGACATTGTTGTCTTACCATTGATTTGGTAAACAACCCTATCTTTGGATGTAAACGGGACGGGCGTGGGTCATCGTATAACCATGATTAGAAATATTGCAAGGTATCTTAGTATTTCTCTTTAGGGACTAAAGTCATTTTGAAAGGCAACTTTTGATAGCGTCATCGAGGGACTATGATCTTGTATTTTTGATTTGTTTATGCTAAGACATCCCACAGGCATAACATGACCGTTTTTTAGGCAACAAGTGGAGTTAACCTTAAGGGTGCATGTGTGAATAGTGTGTTTGATTTGCATGCACTTAATCTTTGATTAGAGTTATCTACTTGTTGATTTTATCTTCCCATACAAACCTTATTTACTAGCATTTATATGAAAGCGATAAATTGCAGAAAGTAAATATTCTATGCTATTACAATCATTAGGGGGATGGGGTATACAAATTTACAAATGGGGATTGCAAGAAATTAAACCTAATTATCTATTACAACAATATTGAAATAATGTACAAGAACTGAATAAATATAATGTACAAGGATATAAATGGAAAAGAAAAAGGATATTTGTTTGTTTTTTTTAAGGAAAGGGTCTTGGTTTTAACCTAATTAACTAAAAGAAGTAATTAATTAAATTAATTAAATTAAGAAAATTAAACTTAAATTAATTAAGAAAAGAAATTAAGTTAAAAAGCATTTTTAGGGTTTTTTAGAAAAGGTTTTAAGTTTAATAAAAATAGTATGAAAATTAATTAATTAAAAGAAAACCTAAATTCTAAGTTAATTTTAATTAAAAAGAGAATAACTAAACCTAAATATAATTATTAAAGAAATGAAGTTTTTCATAAGAAAAATGTTTTTTGTCTTTTATTTTTAAAGGAATAAAATATATAGAATGCAAATAATAAATCAAAATATTTTTTGGAATTTTTTATATGAAAATAATAATAATAAAAATATAAAGAAAAAGTAAAAATAAAATTAAAAAAAAATCAAAAAAAATTTATGAGCTGACACATGAGCTTATGTATTGACTCATGTATTGGCTCATGCAGATTTCGTGTCGACTCATGCAGATTTCGTGTCGGCTCATGTGTTGGCTCATGCTCCTGGAAGTCAAAACAACTCAGTATGAGTTGACGCATACTGGTTTCATATCGACTTATAATCATTTTGTATCGATGCATACGTATTTCGTGTCGACTCATAACCTGTTTTGTACATAGTATGTGTTGACTCATAGCATTTCATATCGATGCATAACTGCTATTTTTTGCTTTTATCATTGTTTTGCTACATGTAAAAGTTAGTTCTCAATACATGGTTAGTGAAAATGAAAAGCAAGCATATGGTTAGCTTCAAGGCAATTATATCTACATTTTATCTTCACAAATGAACCATTAATGATGCTTGTATGAAGAGTTCAAAGTCAAGAAAACTTACCTTGAAACTGAAATTTGTGCTTTGAGTTTGAGCTTCTGTATGGGCTGTTTTTGAGCTTGGGAAGTGATGATAGTGATGTTACAGAAGTTGTCTTTGTGTTTGAACAACTTCTATATGATGTATGTGGACGGTTTGGATGGTTTGTTTGGAGAAAACTTGCAAGGTATGAGATTCAAAGATTTGGACTTCAAAGCTCAAAAATGGAGGTTTTGTGGGCAATTCTGGTTTTTGACAGCAAGAATGATTTTGAGTGTTAGTTTCCCCTTCTTTTTTTTCTAACCTTTTTCCAACCTCTTCCTCTTGCAAATGCTTCTTCTATTTATAGGCATGGGGTTTGTGCATATGAGTTGATTGGGTTTTTAGAACAGCATGTTATGGTTTGGATGGATTTCAAAGATCAAACTAAGTCAAGTACTCCATAGTCCCAAGATGAATTACCAAAGTTTCTGGTATTGTGGAGCTACTTGCCATGATTTATGGTGGAGTATAATCAGCAACAAGCAAGGTATGGTCTTAAGATAAACTTTTAAACAAAAGGCTTGCTTTTCAAGAGTAGCAATGGTACCTTTATGCCATAAATGGAAAGATCTTTTGGACAATGGCTCAAACACTTGGGTAATAGCTCAAGCTCTTGTGTAAACATTAAATTATATTATATTTGCAAGTCACAAGGCCTGCAAAGTAAGATTATGCAGCACATCATGCCAATTGGATTATGTGTTCTTCAATAAAAATGGCTTGTAATTCAAGAATGGATGCTCAACTTCATGCCCTTGAATCTCCTAGCACAAATATGATAAATTCATGCTCTTGGATATTTTGGAAAGCTTGAAACAACCTCTATAACTTTCATGTTGGCCATTTTGACAAAATCATCTTGGAACTATGTGAAAAAATTCCTAGAAGTTGGGATAAAATCCTGAACAAAATCTGTTGAAAATTTCTCTAAGTGTTAAATGAATATGTCATGACTTCATGAATTTATAACTCAAAATACAAGCACTTATAGGATTTGATTATCAAAGAAAAGTTGTATATCTCATAGGGATCTACAACTTTCATGTTGAAAGTTTTCCTTGAATCATCTTGCATCTTGGTGAAAGAATGGCATGAAGTTATGAAAAAAAAAGAACTTTCTAACACTTAGAAAAATTTCTAAGTTTTGAAAAGTTTGACTTTTCAAAATGAATTTTGACTTTCTTGATTTCTTGATGAACAATATTCATATTATAACATGTCTTGATGAAATATGATTCTTGAAACTTGATTTTGATCCAAAAGTCAAAGTTTGACTTTTTCAGTGTGCAATTGACAATTTTGTCCTTGTGAATGGTTTTCTTGAAAAGTTGTAATTCAAGACTTGAAACTTGATAGAAGCAAGCCTGAGGGTCCAGGGTGATCTTTTGAGAATTTTCTTGAGAAATGAGAGGGAAAATTTTGGGTTACAACAGTTGCCCCTGTTCAATCTTCTTAAACCTGGAGAGGTAGATTGGCGGATCTGCCATTCGTGACTTGAAGGTGGAAGATGATTGAACACTGGAGTGCCCAGAAATTTGCACTCGATAATGTTGTAGTTGATTGTATAGGAAATGGGCTTAAAGATGCCATTTGAAGAAATGATGGACAATTGTTGGAGATGGGCTTATAGATGCCATCCAGAGGTGATTGTATATGGACTGTATTTGAGTGATAGAATGACATCCGAATCTGGATCGTATCTTGACTGTATTTGAATGAGTGACAGAATGACATCCGAATCTGGATCGTATCTGAACTGTATCTGAAAGTTGAATCTGAATGAGTATTATAATGGCATCCATGTCTGGAGCGTATCTGAAAGCTGTCTTTGAATGAGTATCAGGATGGCATCCGTATCTGGTGCGTATCTGAAAGTTGAATCTGAATGAGTATCAGAATGGCATTCGTGTCTAGAGCGTATTTGAACTGTATCTGAAAGCTGTCTTTGAATGAGTATCAAGATGGCATCAGTATCTGGTGCATATCTTAACTATATCTGAAAGTTGAATCTGAATGAGTATCAGAATGGCACCCGTGTCTGGAGCGTATCTGAATTGTATCTAAAAGCTGTCTTTGAATGAGTATCAGGATGGCATCCGTATCGGGTGCGTATATGAACTGTATCAAAAGTTGAGTCTGAATGAGTCTCAAAATGGCATCCGTGTCTGGAGCATATCTGAACTGTATCTGAAAGTTGTCTTTGAATGAGTATTGAAGGAATCTTTGACGATTACTAGTCCAAAAAGATGATGAAGGAATCTTGGATGATTACTACCTCATCAGGATAATGAAGGAATCTTGGACGGTTACTACCTCAGTAGGATGATGAAGGAATCTGGGACGATTACTACCTCAGCAGGATGATAAAGGAATCCTGGATGATTACTACCTCAGTAGGATGATGAAGGAATCTTGGATGATTATTACCTCAGTAGGATGATGAAGGAATCTGGGACGATTACTACCTCAGCAGGATGATGAAGGAATCTGGGAAGATTACTGCCTCAGCAGGATGATGAAGGAATCTTGGACGATTACTACCTCAGCAGGATGATGAAGGAATCTTGGATGATTACTACCTCAGCAGGATGATGAAGGAATCTGGGACGATTACTACCTCAGCAAGATGATGAAGGAATCTTGGATGATTACTACCTCAACAGGATGATGAAGGAATCTTGGATGATTACTACCTCAGCAGGATAATGAAGGAATCCTGGACAATTAGTACCTCAACAGGATAATGAAGGAATCTTGGACGATTACAACCTCAACAAGATGATGAAGAAATCTGGGACGATTACTACCTCAGCAAGATGATGAAGGAATCTGGGAAGATTACTACCTCAGTAGGATTATGAAGGAATCTTGGACGATTACTACCTCAGCAGGATGATGAAGGAATCTTGGACGATTACTACCTCAGCAGGATGATGAAGGAATCTGGGATGATTACTACCTCAGCAGGATGATGAAGGAATCTTGGACGATTACTACCTTAGCAGGATGATGAAGGAATCTTGGACGATTACTACCTCCACAAGATGATGAAGGAATATTGGATGATTACTACCTCATCAGGATGATGAAGGAATCTTGGACGATGTGATACGGTGGCAGAACCGACTATTTTTACTGGTTTGCGTTTTGCATTTTTTGTTTGCAAAATGTCGCGGCAAGCTAGATTCGCCACCGACTTTTATTTCATCCAATCTTGGAAAAGGAAAAAGAACAGAAAAAACCTTTTTTCGAGATATTCTGAGTACGGGGGGTAGATTATAGAAAGGGAAGGTGTTATCACCCTTTCTATCCGTGGTTTTCCACGGGCTCTTAGGTACTTGCTCATTTTTCAAATTGCTTGCGTGTGTTTGTCTTGAAAATGTTTTACTTCGTGATAACCCTTGTATCAGTCCTCAAGGATGTGACGATGTTTGTTTTGAAAATTTGTTTTGAAAGGTGTTTGTGTGAAAAGTTTTTATTGAGCAAGTACTTAAGATTCTACCTACTCGAAAAAAGATTGTTCGTTATATTTCCTTTAGACAACGCTATCCTACTATTAAGGAGTAGGTAGCCCCGTCATTGGAGTTGTAAGGGACATTCGAAAGGGACAAGTACAATCACTAAAGCAACAGTTAGAAAACTTTAGTAATAACCCTAGAGTCTTAAGATCTTTTCGAGGCAACGTTTCCAAGGCAACATTTTCGAGGCAACATTCGAACGGGACAATTTGATCTTTTTAGACTGGAGGGAAACCACTAAAATATCCTATGTTTAATGATTGTTTACCGAAGGAAACCAAAGTGAGGTAAACCCTAAGAGTGAGCATATGCAAGCGTGCTTTTTCAGTTAATGTTATCTTTGCACATTAGAGTTTTCTAACTGTTTTAATTTTTCATGCAAATTGTCTTTCGCATACAATCCTATGCATACATCTAGCAGTTAAATACTTGCAGGAATTTAAAAGTGCGAGAAAATAAACCTAGCTATTACAAGGCTTTGACAGTTACATGATTATTTTGACGGGAAATAAAAGTGCGGAATTTAAAACCCTAATTAAAACTATTACAACCTTGGAACAATTACAATAATAATAAGAAAGAAAATTAAAAACGCTCGGTAAATTAAAGGCGAGAGAAATCAGAGTTTTGACCCTTGACTAAACCTAATTGCAATTGATTAAAGAAAATCATTTTTTGGTCGTTTTTTATTTAAGAAAATAAAGAATAATTAAATTGCAAAGAAAATCCTAAGTTCTAATTAATGTTAATTTAGAAAAATAAATAAATTAATGAAAAGCAATTAATTCTAAATAACCTATTTTTGTATTTTTATTTTGAGAAGGAATTAAAATTAAGAATTAAACCTAATTTCTATTTGATTTTAATTATGAAAAAAATATTTAAGTTAACTTAATTAAACTAATTAATGCAATTAAATATTTTATGAAAAAAAAGACTAAACCTAATATTGTTTGTGATTTTCTGATTTTTATGTTTTGATTAAAAATGATTTTTGGAAAATAAATAAATTAAAACAATAAAAAGAATTGAAATAAAATAAAAAAGAAAAGATTGGGCCTGTGTGGTAGAATGCAGACTGGGGGGTGCATTGCCAAATTGTTAGGCCCAAATTGGTTGGCCCATGTTCCTTGCGTGTGATCCCATGTGGATTAGCTTCAGAGAATGCATCATGGACTGCTGGGGTTGGACGCTGGATCTGGACCAAGGGATGATCCAAAGGGTAGGATTTGTGAGCGTATGATGGATGCATGGAATGGTGATGTACTGAATCTGCAGTAAATTGTTAGGAAAATAATAAAAGTGTGAATTAATAATTAAAAACCTAACTCTAATTAATTTACAAGTTAATTATGAAATAAAATCAATATTGATTAAATCAAAACAACTTTTATGTCAAAAATTATTTTAATTAATTAAAAGCCTAAAACTAATATTTAATGATTTTGTTGTGATTTTATATGTTAATTAAATTAATGATAGAAAACAAATCAAGTGAAAAATAAATAAATGAAAAGGGTTAGAAAATAAAATAGTCAAAAAAGTGAAAAATGCATGGGGTGGGTGATGAACCCATTCCCCTTGGGTCACAGTTAGGCGCCTCATCCACCAAGCCAAGCTATTGTTTGTGATTCAAACATGTTCTACGTAACAACAAGAACTCATTTGTACAGTTAATAAACATTAGCAATGCATGAAATTAATTATATGAATGTTTGAAAGAAAAGCAAATCGGAGAAGATGAGTATGCTTGTTTTAAGCATCAATGGCCATGACTTTCGACCTATTCTTACCCTTAGATACCTCAGGAATAATTTGTAATTGATGGCTTGGACTGAAAGCAATTGGATCTTCGGTTTTGACTTTGCACTAGTTTTGACAGAATTTGAGGTTTTTAGAGAGTGTTCTTGGGCAGCCAATTTCGTGCCCCCTAGTGTATGAGGGTGTTGTGTTTATATAGAGGAGGAATTTAGGTCAAAAATAATGGAAGAAATCTCATGGTATCTTGAGGAATTATGAAGATTTAATTTGATTTTGGCCTTGTATGATTTCTTTCTAAAATAGCTCCAATCATGACTTTTTCAATCTAAATCATCCTTGCATGAATTACATGCCATGCTAGTTGTATATGGACTCATAATATGCATAAAAATCCAAAGATTTGATTTGCTTTTATTATTTTACCATTTAATTTGATTTATTTTGGTTTAAATGAATAAAAAATCAAAATAAATGATAAAAATAATAGGTGGAAAAGCTCAATGGTCGTGGGTCCTATTAGAAACATGTTTCAAACAAGAAAACATGGACCCCTTTGGAAAAAAATGCAAATTTGATCAATGTTGACTTTTGACAATTTTCCAAAAATTGCCAACTTTGACAATGCACAACTCTCTCAAGTTTGACCCTAGGAGGGTGTTCTTGGACTTTTTAGAAATATTAGTATTTCCCATAAACAAACCTTTTGGTTTCATCTCAATTGGATCTTCCATGTTCATGTATGAAGCTTTGACCCAAAAGGTGTTTTTGTTGACTTTTCAAAAGGACCTATAATGTCAAAATTCATATCTTTTTATGAGTGCATATTTTGAACTTGAGCTTTGAAGATTCATTGTAGGAAATTGCATCCTCTTCAAAATGAGCCTTGGATGGAAAATTTCTGATAAAGTATGAATAAGTTATGCTTGGTCAAAGTTGGGTTGACTTTTCCTACAAAACCCTAATTTAGCAACTTTTGGGTTTTGATGAATTTGGAGCATTCTTTGAGGAATCATGATCAACCCTTTATAAAATGATGTATATCACTTCAAAATGATAATTTTGACCAAAAATCTTGAAGTTTGACTGTATGTGGGCCACAATTGACTTTTGACCTAGTATAATCGATTCTCAAGCATTTGAGCAGTTGACTGAGCAAACTTCTTGTGCAAGGCATGAAACTTGGCATGGATGATCTTGGGGACGTATTAGGACCTTGGAAATAATTTGGGACCTTTGTGGTTCACCCATCTTGATGAAGAATGAAACCCTAATTTGATGTATACTGCCTTAGGAGAGAGTTTGTTTGGTCCACTCTTGGGCAACCTTGAGCAAATTGAAGATCTCAATGGACATGTATTGAGTAATATGAGAGGGAAAATTTTAGGGTACAACAGCTGACCCTGTTCAATCTTCTTAAACCTGAGGATGTAGATTGGCTAGCCTGCCTTTCGTGATCTGAAGGTGGAAGATGATTGAACACTAGAGTGTCCAGAAATTTGCACTCGCATGAAGTGGCACTTGATTTGTGATATTGGAAATGGGCTTACAGATGCCATTTGGGGGTTGATGATAGAAGATTGTCGGAGATGGGCTTAAATATGCCATCCTGGATGTGTCAGAGAATCATCGGAGATGGGCTTAAAGATGCCATCTAGATAATGTGGATTTCCTGAGATATTCCTTTGATGAGAATCCCTGCTCCTGTCGTTGAGGAGGAATCTGTTGAGGAATGTTGGTATCTATCTTGGGAGAAATAGAATTTTAGGAGCTTCAATTGTCCGTTACTCTAGTGGGGAATTAACTCCGGAGGTGAACTGCATATCTTGGTCAGTGTATAGGCTGCATCGCGACCTACTGGGGAAAGGTGAAATCGATCGTGTTTGATCAGGTCCAGGTCTTACAGTGTTGTGGACTTCCGTCTGGAGATAAGAGAAAAGAAACCTGGATGGTAAGGTTATGAGAAGGAACCTAGATAGTAGGGCTTATGGGAAGGAACCTGGGTAAGATTGTTTCGTGAGGAGTTTGGGTAAAACTGCATCTGAACCGAGAAGGAACCTGGGTAAGGTTGCTTTGTGAGGAGTTTGGGTAAAACTGCATCTGAACTGAGAAGGAACCTGGGTAAGGTTGCTTTGTGAGGAGTTTGGGTAAAATTGCATCTGAATCGAGAAGAAACCTAGGTAAGATTGATTCAGGATAAGTCTGAGTGAAACTTCATAAGGAACCTGGGTAAGGTTGCTCGTGATGAGTCTGTGTAGGGCTTTAGGAGGAACCTGGGTAGGGCTACTTCGGGATAAGTCCGTGTACAACTTCGGCAGGAACCTGAGTAAGGTTACTATGGGCTGAGTCTTTGTAAAACTTCAAGAGGAACCTGGGTAAGGTTACTTTGTGATAAGTTCGTGTAAAACTTTAGAATGAACCGGGGTAAGGTTACTTTGAGATAAGTTTGTGTAAAACTTCAGGAGGAACCTGGGTAAGGTTATTTTGGGATAAGTTCGTGTAAAACTTCAAAAGGAACCTGGGTAAGGTTACTTTAGGATAAGTTCGTGTAAAACTTCAGAAGGAACCTGGATAAGGTTACTTTGGGATAAGTTCGTGTAAAACTTCAGGAGGAACCTGGGTAAGGTTACTTGGGGATGAGTTCGTGTAAAACTTCAAGAGGAACCTGGGTAAGGTCACCTTGGGATAAGTTCGTGTAAAACTTCAAAAGGAACCTGGGTAAGGTTACTTTGTGATAAGTTCATGTAAAAACTTCAGAAGGAACCTGGGTAAGGTTACTTTGTGATAAGTTTGTGTAAAACTTCAGAAGGAACCTGGGTAAGGTTACTTTGTGATAAGTTCGTGTAAAACTTTATTTGGAAATGTATGAGAAAAGACCCGTGTAATATTTTTTAGGATAAACCCGTGTGAAGCTGCATTTAGGAGAAACCCATGTAAGATTGCTTCGTGACGAACCCGCGTAAAGCTGTATTTGACCGCGCAGATAATTACTCTGTCTAGTTTCAGGAGCTAATCTTGAACTTGCTGGAAGTTATTGATGATAACCATCTTTCTTGAAAAGGTACATGATTAATCGTATATGATGTATGAAATGCATTGTATGATGATGTTCTCAAAATAAATGAGACTATGCTGTATGCAATGTGTATGCGCATGTCATGATATATGAACATGAAATGCTATTGTGACATATCTGAGTGGGAAAATAAATCCCTGACCGCTGCTGGAGAGTAACGAAAATTGAGTTCCTGACCGTCATAGAAAAAGTGGTTCTTCTACTTCCGCTGGGGATGGTGAACCGGAGATGACTATGTTGGGGATTTTCCCCTTGTTTACGGATATTCTGCCGAGGAGAGACTCTGCTTGAGAACAAATCTGCGGGGGAATAACTCTGTTTGAGAGAGGAGATGCTTTACTGGAAGATCTTGTCGATTCAGAGAGATAAACTCCGCTGAGGGATGAACTTCTGTAGCCGGAGGAATAAACTCTGTTAGGGATTGAGCTTATGTATTCAGAGAAATAAACTCTACTTGGGAGACAACTTTACGAACCACTTGCGATTATGAAATTCGGTCGGGGAATATAAATGTCGATTCTCTGAAGGAACTTTGCTCGGGAACGTAGCTCCTGTTTGGGGAAGCCGATGTCAAAGCCTTAGTTGCCTGTACTCTGTGGGGAGTGTAGATGTTACTGGGACGCATGCTGAGGATACGATAATGACTTTGTATCAAGACTTTTATGCCCCTGTACCTGCTGGAGAAAGTGCCTGCGGAGGCCTTGTGGATTGAGTGTTATCCTAACTTATGAGGTGCTTGGTAACTTCGATCAAAGTGATAAGTCTTCTACTGATAGGAAAGTGACGAGATGACAGGACATAGTCGTACGCTTTAATCCCTAACTTTTGCCTGGACTATCTTTTCAGATTTTCAGTCCACCGGGATACCCTTTTTTTGCCGAAGCCGCCTTTTCTAGTTTTCGGCTTGTCGGGTGTACATATCTTTTTTGTTTTTATCCCTAATTTTTGACCGAACCCTTTTGGTTCGCCGGGATGCCCTTATTTTTTCCTAGGCCAGTCAACCTAGCGGGTCTTTGTTCATGCGCAGTATTTTCAGACTATGTCCGCGCTCTCAGGGTGTAGGGAGTTGTTAATGTCGGTAGTGTTGTGTTGCCACACTACCAGGAGATGTTTGTTTGATTGTATAGGATTTGTTGCTGGAATTCATGCCTAATGCCCCCAAGTGATTCATATGGAGATCTTCCCCTAGCGATTTAGCATCTTTGAGAGATTCTTTGAATCTTGACTTGACTGCCCTAGATGATGGACAATGATCATGCCGTGGCCCTTGGTTGAAAGTGTTTTTCCACTTGAGGTGATACTTTTTATTGAGAAGGTTTTTGTTCACTAGATATTCGTCATGCGAATTTCTTTGCTGTTGAACAAATAGTCATATGCAAACAATGTTATTTTAAGAATGCAAAGCTTCCGTCTGTCTTGAAGTTTTGAAGATGCAGTTTTTTTTATAGAAAAATTAGAATTTTGCAAAGATGTGATATCAACTCAGGATTTGTAACGGACCTTCAGGAGTCAGGATACCTTTTCTAACAGTATGCTTTCGAACTAACCCATGCTTCAGCTAGGACTTTTAAGGGTTATAACGTGGCCTGGTTCACTGTTTAAGAAACAAAGGATAAAGGCTCAAATTTTATTTGTACCCACTCGTTCTTCGTGATGTTCTTCGATCCTAAACTCAGCTAATTGTGCATTTAGATCTTGTTTGAGTCTTTGCTCTGATATTCCAGTGATGGTTCAGATACTGACAGTTTATTTTGAATAGGAAGTCATTTATTTTTTGTTGAGGGTTTGTAGGACCTCTTTCTTTTTTATTTTATTATCCCTGTCTTTTTCCTGAACTGTTTCTTTTTGTGATTACAGTCAGCGGGATGCCCCAGTGTTTTTTCTTAAGTCTCCTTCATAGATTTTGACTTAATGGGCTTTTATTTCGAGAGATAATGACTGCCTGTCTTGATGATTATAGGGAACCATCACCGTCTTTTGTTTCGGAAGGACGTCTTTGATGCCATTCATTGTGTACAAAGCGGAAAATTGTGACTGAATGCACCTCTGAATTAACTGAGAAAACTACCCTGCCCCAGGTTATGATTAAGGGTTTTAATATGTGTGAAAAGAAAAACTCCTACTTCTTTGGCTCGAAGGGGTTGACTATGGATTATCTTCCTTATAAATTCACTGTTTAGATTTGAAACAACGCTTGTACATCGTCAACAAGGTCTGTTCAAAAGCATATTGTAGAGATTGTGGTATTGTTTTCAGCATCCTCCCTCTAAAGGCTTACAGTTTTTTGGTCGAGAGTTGAATATCACAAAAAGGAAGTATAAAGCAGTTTAAGCATAATGAAAACAAATTAATTCAATACAAACATGTGTGATGCATTAATGAAATAATAAAGTTTGACATGACAATAATTGTTCGAATAAGCAAAGAAAATACAACTTCATAATTTAAATGAACAAAAATGCTTTCAATCCTAGCCATGTTTTGGCAAGGGAGCAGTGATCACGTTGGGAGTTTCAGGAGGGTCGAATTCGATCTCCTTGGCATCAATCATATTCTGAATCTTGTATTTCAGTGCCCAACAATCGTTAGTATCGTGCCCCGGGCTGTCAGAATGATAAGCACACCTTGCCTCTGGATTGTCGTTAGGAGAGGAAGTCTTCGGGTTCGGATGAGGGTTTATCACCGTAATCAACTTCATCTTCAACATGTGTTGTAATGCTTGTGACAGTGGCATGTTGATTTGGGTGAACTGCCTTTTAGGTATTTCCACCCTTGGCTGATTGTTTCGTTGTTGTGGTCGTTGTGCGCGTGCCGAATTAGAGATCAGCACTGCCCCCACAGATTGGTGGTAGTCTGCCTTGCTACGGCCCTTCTGGCCGTGCACAACATTGGCTTCCCTCTTGCCACCAAATGACTTCTTCTCTGTACTCGAAGAGGTATTTTTCTGGATCTTGCCACTCCGGATCCCAGCTTCTACTCTTTCTCCAGTCAATATCAGCTCGGTGAAACCAGTTGAGGAGATACCAATCAAGTGATTGAAGAAAGGACCAGACAACGTACCAAGGAACATATCCACCAACTCCCTATTAGACAAAGGGGGTTGGACTCTCCCTGCCAGATCTCTCCATTTCTGCGCATAGTCCTTGAAACCTTCGCTTGCGCCCATGGACATACTCTGGAGTTAAGTACGAGTAGGGGCAAGGTCAACGTTATATTGATACTGCTTGTAAAAAGCAGCAGCCAAATCTTCCCAGTTATGGACATTGGTTCCCTCTAGTTGATAGAACCATTTAAGCTGAGTCCCAGACAGACAGTCCTGAAATAAATGGACCCATAAGTTCCTATCAGCGGTGTGAGGCTGAATCTTCCTGACATAAGAACGGAGATGGAGTTTTGGGCAGGACACCCCATCATACTTTGCAAAAATTGGAGCTTTGAACTTCTGCGGGATGACCACTCCCGACACCAATCCCAGTTCTTCGAAATCTAGTCCAGGTATCCTCTGAACTTCCATGGCACTCAGACGGTCTTCTAGTTGTCTGTATCTATCCTCAGCAGGAGGATATTGTTCATCGTTATAATCAGTATCATTGTCAGAGACTGCAGGAATAAGGTCCTTCTCTTCTTCCTGATTCTCCCCTTCCTTGGATGAAGATGTCAGATCAGTTTGTCGCTTCAACCGCTCTCTAAACCTTCTTCCCATATTCAGAATACCGATAGCCTTCTTCTTTTTCTTCTTCTCTTTCAGAATGAGGGCTTTCAGATCCTCCTGCCCTTTTTCCAGACTTATGAACATTTGTTGGAACTGGGCGTTCTGTGCCTGAAGGTCCTTGATGCTTTGTTCGGAAGACATTTCTGCTGAAATAAACAGCAAAGTAGATGAGAAACCTGTAATGGTACCTGTTTATGCAATGTTATGGATGGGATGTGTATGCGATGATTTCAAGGATTCTTAAAGGCTCGGATTTATTTAACCAAAAGAAACACACATTAATTGCATTAATAAGTTCAAATTGTTACAAAGAATGCCTGTTAGGCTTACAATTAGACAAAACAACTTGAAGAAAGAAACTAGGTCTCCCAAGAGCGCATCCTCTTTGGCGCGATGTAGGCATTTATGTTCCTTTCTTCACGAAGTAGCCTAGTGAGCTCTAGGACCTTCTTCTTTCTAGCATAGAACTGAGCTTCAAATGTGTCCCGCTCCTATTTGAGTTGAACCTAGGACTTTTGTAACTCTTCATGATCGGTTGGCATGTCGAGATGATGACCAAGTGAAGTAGTGTCTCCTTCAGTAGCTGGATCCACAGTTATTGGTAGGACAGCTGAGTAAGGCATCCTAAGGCTTTGGGCGCGAGCTCATACCCACCGGAGATAAGGCTCAAAAGGAATGGAATTCTTGTGTCCTAGCGTCTTGCTATCAATTTTATGTACCATGCCCCAAGCCTTTATGTACCTTTTGCGGTTTTCCTGAGCATCATTCTCATAGTTGAAGGCAATTCCTTGAATGAGCGTGTCATGTGGACCATCCCTTCTCGCATAACCAAATTGACGCAAGGCCAAACAAGGGTTGTAAGTGATTCCTCCCATAATGCCTAAGAGAGGGACATTAGGGAATTCACCACAACGATCGATGATGGTAACATCTTCCGAGAACCGTGAACACCAATGAATGTCTGAATGTTTAAGGGACATCAGCCCGCGAGACCATTTCAAACCCTACTCATTCTTCAAAATAGACCTGGGTAGGTGCGAAATAAACCACTTAGCCAATAGAGGAGTGCAACACAGGAGGGTTCCCCTTCACTTTAGAGTGCGAGCATGCAAAGAGTGCAAAATATCCCCGAGTAATGTAGGTACTGGATTATGAGACAGGAAAACCTTGATGGTGCTCACATCTACGAGTTGATAAGCATTAGGGAAAAGTACCGTCCCATATATGATAAGTGCTAGAACATCTTCGAAATCTTGTAAATCTAAGGTATCCCAAAAATGATAAGCCTTCTCAAATAGAAACTTAACCAGAATTCCTTGGACACTCCCTCTAGTCTCCCAATTTGCCACTATGTCAGACCATTGTAAAGACAAAGCTCTAGCAATTTCTTCAGGCTTTAGATGTTCTTCCGTACCATTGAAAGGCAACTGGTCAATAATAGGTACTCCCAATAACTGACAAAATTCCTCCATAGTAGGTACTAACTGATAATCCGGGAAGGTGAAACAATGGTGCTCCGGGTCGAAGAACTGAAATAACACTTTTAACAACTCTTCATCAGGTTTTGTAGTGACCAGATTGAGCAACTGACCATGCTTTCTAGTGAAATGAGAACCTTCAAGAACCCTTAATTCCATATCCTTTAGTTGGAGAGACACTTTCACAAGGTTGATCGAGATAGTGTTCCTACGGGCAGATGCCATATCCTACAAAACAGAGCAAAAATGAGCCCTAGGGAATCCTTGAAATGGTTAGTCATGATATTCCATGCTTATGATGTCATGATTAGGTTAGAAAATCACAGGTATAGAACAACAAACAAGTCACATCAAGTCCTTAGGTTTAAGGCTTGCATGAGTTTTAAGGTCATACCCTCTTGAAGTTGGATTGGTTCAACCTGTCCTATGAGTAGTAACAGGGTTCTAAAAGGGATCTCAATATCACTGATCTTTCCCCCAACTTCGTTCAATAGGATATGGACTCGCAACCAAACAAAACTCAAGAGTCAAACCTCAACGAGTGTGCATCGAGTATCTGTCGACCTTGGGCATACACCAAAGTCGGCCATCTCGCTACGTCCTACTAGCCAAGTTGTGTAATTAAAGGTTCTAAGGTCAGTTGATGCTTCATGACCCCGTACTCTCCTTAATTGACTCAAGGGTTACCGGTACCAACCAAAGTGCCACATCAACGTAGCTACTGCTTCAACCGTGTCGGTATACCCCAACATAGTTCCCTCACAGTTTATTGCTACTTACCTAAAAGGTGTTCCCCAGATCCGGGTGTAGGATCTATAGTAACCCCTAACAAACCCTCAAAAGTAAAGCAATCAAGACAATTAAGAGAAGCAATTTTAAAATGATCTAAATCCTAAGGTATACCCCACTTTAACAAATTTCATCCCCAGCAGAGTTTCCAGTTCTGTGATACGGTGGCAGGACCGACTATTTTTACTGGTTTGTGTTTTGTGTTTTTTTGTTTGCAAAATGTCGCGATAATCTAGAATCGCCACCGACTTTTATTTCATCCAATCATGGAAAAGGAAAAAGAACAGAAAAAACCTTTTTTCAAGATATTCTGAGTACGGGGGGTAGATTATAAAAAGGGAAGGTGTTAGCACCCTTTCTATCCGTGGTTTCCCACAGGCTCTTAGGTACTTGCTCATTTTTCAAATTGCTTGTGTGTGTTTGTCTTGAAAATGTTTTACTTCGCGATAACCCTTGTATCAGTCCTCAAGGATGTGATAAAGTTTGTTTTGAAAATTTGTTTTGAAAGGTGTTTGCGTGAAAAGTTTTTATTGAGCAAGTACTTAAGATTCTACCTACTCGAAAAAAGATTGTTCGTTCTATTTCCTTTAGACAGCGCTATCCTACTATTAAGGAGTAGGTAGCCCCGTCGTTGGAGTTGTAAGGGACATTCGAAAGGGACAAGTACAATCACTAAAGCAACAGTTAGAAAACTTTAGTAATAACCCTAGAGTTTTAAGATCTTTTCGAGGCAACGTTTCTGAGGCAACATTTCCGAGGCAACATTCGAACGAGATAATTTGATCTTTTTAGACTGGAGGGCAACCACTAAAATCTCCTATGCTTAATGATTGTTTACCAAAGGCAACCTAAGTGAGGTAAACCCTAAGAGTGAGCATGTGCAAGCTTGCTTTTTCAGTTAATGTTATCTTTGCACATTAGGGTTTTCTAACTGTTTTAATTTTTCATGCAAATTGTCTTTCACATACAATCCTAGGCATACATCTAGCATTTAAATACTTGCAGGAATTTAAAAGTGAGAGAAAATAAACCTAGCTATTACAAGGCTTTGACAATTACATTATTATTTTGACGGGAAATAAAAGTGCGGAATTTAAAACCCTAATTAAAACTATTACAACCTTGAAACACTTACAATAATAATAAGAAAGAAAATTAAAAATGCACGGCAAATTAAAGGTGAGAGAAATCAGGGTTTTGACCCTTGACTAAACCTAATTGCAATTGATTAAAGAAAATCATTTTTTGGTCGTTTTTTATTTAAGAAAATAAAGAATAATTAAATTGCAAAGAAAATCCTAAGTTCTAATTAATGTTAATTTAGAAAAATAAATAAATTAATGAAAAGCAATTAATTCTAAATAACCTATTTTTGTATTTTTATTTTGAGAAGGAATTAAAATTAAGAATTAAACCTAATTTCTATTTGATTTTAATTATGAAAAAAAGATTTAAGTTAACCTAATTAAACTAATTAATACAATCAAATATTTTATGAAAAAAAAGACTAAACCTAATATAGTTTGTGATTTTCTAATTTTTTATGTTTTGATTAAAAATGATTTTTGGGAAATAAATAAAATAAATAAATTAAAACAATAAAAAGAATTGAAATAAAATAAAAAAGAAAAGATTGGGCTTGTGTGGTAGAATGCAGACTGTGGGGTGCATTGCCAAATTGTTAGGCCCAAATTGGTTGGCCCTTGTTCCTTGCGTGTGATCCCATGTGGATTAGCTTCAGAGAGTGCACCATGGGCTGCTGTGGTTGGGCGCTGGATCTGGACCAAGGGATGATCCAAAGGGTAGGATTTGTGAGTGTATGATGGACGCATGGAATGGTGATGTACTGAATCTGCAGTAAATTGTTAGGAAAATAATAAAAGTGTGAATTAATAATTAAAAACCTAACTCTGATTAATTTACAAGTTAATTATGAAATAAAATCAATATTGATTAAATCAAAACAACTTTTATGTCAAAAATTATTTTAATTAATAGAAAGCCTAAAACTAATATTTAATGATTTTGTTGTGATTTTATATGTTAATTAAATTAATGATAGAAAACAAATCAAGTGAAAAATAAATAAATGAAAAGGGTTTGAAAAGAAAATAGTCAAAAAAGTGAAAAATGCATGGGGTGGGTGATGAATCCATGCCCCTTGGGTCACAGTTAGGCGCCTCATCCACCAAGCCAAGCTATTGTTTGTGATTCAAACTTGTTCTACGTAACAATAAGAACTCATTTAGACAGTTAATAAACATTAGCAATGCATGAAATTAATTATATGAATATTTGAAAGAAAAGCAAATCGAAGAAGATGAGTATGCTTGTTTCAAGCATCAATGGCCATGACTTTCGACCTATTCTTACCCTTAGATATCTCAGGAATGATTTGTAATTGATGGCTTGGACTGAAAGTGGCCGGATCTTTGATTTTGACTTTGCACTAGTTTTGACAGAATTTGAGGTTTTTAGAGAGTGTTCTTGGGCAGCCAATTTCGTGCCCCCTAGTGTATGAGAGTGTTGTGTTTATATAGAGGGGGAATTTAGGTCAAAAATAATGGAAGAAATCTCATGGTATCTTGAGGAATTATGAAGATTTAATTTAATTTTGGCCTTGTATGATTTCTTTCCAAAATAGCTCCAATCATGACTTTTTCAATCTAAATCATCCTTGCATGAATTACATGCCATGCTAGCTGTATATGGACTCATAATGTGCACAAAAATCCAAAGATTTTATTTGCTTTTATTATTTTACCATTTAATTTGATTTATATTGGTTTAAATGAATAAAAAATCAAAATAAATGATAAAAATAATAAAATAATAGGTGGAAAAGCTCAGGGGTCGTGGGTCCTATTAGAGACATGTTTCAAACAAGAAAACATGGGCCCCTTTGTAAAAAAATGCAAATTTGATCAATGTTGACTTTTGACAATTTTCCAAAAATTGCCAACTTTGACAATGCACAACTCTCTCAATTTTAACCCTAGGAGGGTGTTCTTGGAATTTTTAGAAAGCTTAGGATGTTATATAAACAAACATTTTGGTTTCATCTCAATTGGATCTTCCAAGTTCATGTATGAAGCTTTGACCCAAAAGGTGTTTTTGTTGACTTTTCAAAAGGACCTATAATGTCAAAATTCATATATTTGTATGAGTGCATATTTTGAACTTGAAATCTGAAGATGAATTGTAGGGAATTGCATCCTCTTCAATATGAGCCTTGGATGGAAAATGTCTGATAAAGTATGAAGAAGTTATGCTTGGTCAAAGTTGGGTTGACTTTTCCTACAAAACCCTAATTTAGCAACTTTTGGGTTTTGATGAATTTGGAGCATTCCTTGAGGAATCATGATCAACCCTTGATAAAATGATGTATATCACTTCAAAATGATAATGTTGACCAAAAATCTTGAAGTTTGACTATATGTGGGCCACAATTGACTTTTGACCTAGTACAATCGATTCTCAAGCATCTAAGCAGTTGACTGAGCAAACTTCTTGTGCAAGGCATGAAATTGGCATGGATGATCTTGGGGACATATTTTTACCTTGGAAAGCATTTGGGACCTTTGTGGTTCACCCATCTTGATGAAGAATGAAACCCTAATTTGAGGTATACTGCCTTAGGAGAGAGTTTGTCTGGTCCATTCTTGGGCAACCTTGAGCAAATTGAAGATCTTAATGGACATGTATTGAGTAAAATGAGAGGGAAAATTTTGGGGTACAACAAACAATTACTACCTCAGCAGGATGATGAAGGAATCCTGGACGATTACTACCTCAGCAGGATAATGAAGGAATCTTGGACGATTACTACCTCAGCAGGATGATGAAGGAATCTTGGATGATTACTACCTCAGCAAGGCGATGAAGGAATCTTGGACGATTACTACCTCAGCAGGATGGTGAAGGAATCTTGGAAGATTACTACCTCAGCAGGATGATGAAGGAATCTTGAGACGACTACTACCTCAGCAGGATGATGAAGGAATCTTGGACGATTACTACTCCAAAAGATGATTACCTTTATCTGTCGATCAATCTTTCCTGAAAAGGTAAAGAGTTAGTTGTATGCAATGTCATGATGTATGCATTGCATAATGATGTTCTCAAAATAAATGAGATTTATGTTATATGTATTTTGTATGCATGTGCTATGAATGTTGTTGAAATGTAATTTTGTCTTGGAGAATAAATCCTTGACAAGTGTTGGGGAGTTATTAAATCCCGGATTGTTGTTGAAGAGTAGGTATGTCTTCAACTTTGCTTAGAATGTTTCCACTGAGGATCCCTGTTTTGTTGAGGAGAACTCCACTGGGGAAAGTTGAAAACTCTGTGGAGAGTGTTGATTCCTGCTTGGGGAAAAAGTTCAGGAATCTCGGTTGTCCGTTGCTCTACTGGGTAGTATAAGTTGAACTAATGTCTGGTTGGGTCCAGGCTTCACAATAACTTACTGGGTATTGTAGAGTAGTCTACTGGGGAAGAGGATTTGTGGTCATTTGATTTGTAGTAGTCGGAGAGGCCACCTCAAACTGGGGAATATTGTCGTTTGTTGGGGAAATAAACCCTGTTGCTTAGTCTGTTGGAGAGGCGACGACTTCACTGGCAGAAATCCTCGAGGATTCTTGAAGTCGATTCAGTTGGGAAAAAGTTTTCACAGATTGAAACTCTGGCTGGGAGTCATCCTATGAGAAGGATTTTAGGGAGATTTGTCACTGCCCCAAGTAGCGAGTGTTTGTGGCACTTCCAGGAAATGTTTGACTGTACGTAACCCTTTGTCGGGATTCGTGTTCAAATTCCCCAAGTGATTCAGATGGAGACCTGCCCCTGGTATATTCAACGTTTCTTTGAGAGATTCTTTGAATCTTGACTTGACTGCCCCAGATGTGTTGGACAAAGGTCATTCCGTACCCCTTGATTATGAGAGTTTTGTCATTAGTAGCGTCTTTCCATTTGAATTGATTCTGTTTGAGAGAGATTTTTATTTGTTGGATATTTGTTGTGTGAATTTCTCCATTGTCAAACAAATAGCCATATGCAAACAACGATATTCAAATAGTGCAAAGTTTATGCTTGTCTTGAAATTTTGAAAATGTGTTTTTTAGCAAGAAATTTTGTAAGAAAAATTAAACTCAGTATTTTGAGTAAAGCCTTACAGGAGTCAGGATACCTTTTGTAACATTATGCTTTCAAACTAACCCATACTTCAATTAGGACTTTTGAAGGGTTGTAGCGTGGCTTGGTTCATGGTTTAAGAAACATAGGAGAAAGGCTCAAAATATATTTGTACCCACCCGCTCTTCGTGACGTTCTTCAGTCCTATACTCAGTTAATTGTACGTTTGAACTCCTATTGAATCTGGAATGGTGGTTCAGATATTTGGAAGTTTATTTGAGAAAGCAGTCATTTTTGCAACACTTTTCATGTTGTTGAGGATTTGTAGTGACCTCTTTTTGATTTGTTATCCCTGATTTTTGTCTGACTGTTCTTGTTTTGAGATTAAAGTCAGCGGGATGCCCCAGTTTACTTAAGTCACCTTTATAGGTTTTGACTTAGTGGGCTTCTATTTTTGAGGGATAATGATTGCCTATTTGGTAGGGAACCATCATTGAAGGGTGAGAAAACACTTAGAAGGGGGGGGGGGGGGTTGAATAAGTTTTTCCTTTTTCTTTTTCTTACTAGCTCAACAATTATGGAAATACACAGTTATTTTTATCTTGGTTCGTTTGAACTCAAACTACTCCAGTCCACCCGCTAAGGTGATCTCGCCTTTGTCAACAAGGACTTAATTCACTATAATCAAATAGATTACAATCACACAACCAAACTGTTGTGACTAACAATACAAAGCACAAGTAAACTTACAAGTGACTAACACCACTAAGACTCAAACTAGTCCTAGCCTTCTTGAGAAATCTGACCAAGCTTAGTCTCTCAAGGAACAAATACAAGAATTAAATCTTTACAATAGTGAAACAAATTGCTTCTTAGAAAGCTATATCACAAACTCTGATTTATCACTAAGATAAGTTTTGTACTTGAGAAAATCAAAGTGTTTGTAAGAAAATAATTTGTGAGCAGCAGAATAATTTTCACGTAAGATCTTTTTTTCTTTGTAGTAGTTGTTGGCTTGCAATAAATGATCTTCAATTTATAGCATGAGGAAAACGACCGTTACTGCCTTCAAAAGTGAGGAGCAATTAATGTTTGCGTGTTAGCTTGCATTATTGTTTCTTTCAATGAACTAGCGTAGTGACACTTGAGTGCTTTAGCCTTCTTTGCATTAAATGAACGAATGGCACTGTCAGAGCTTGTTTCCTGAAACTTGACAAGACTGTTTTCTTCTTTAATCTTTCAGAACTTGCTTCAGATCTTGCTTCAAAATTTGCTTGCAAATAACTTCTCATCAGAGCTTGCTTGCAAAATACTTCTGAACAGAGTTTGCATGGAAACTTAGAGGATGCTTTAAATTGCTTCTTATCAGAGCCAGCGTCAGAACTTGCGCTAAGTAAATAGTTCTTTCATCAAAGAACTTCTTCATTTTTATTCAGCTCAACACGTAAAATGATTTTCACCTTAGAAAATACTTCAGTCAGAACATTATCTGAAACAAAGAAATATGCTTATCAGGGTATCAATTATACAAAATATATTTTATTGTTATCATCAAAACTCTGATATATGATCAGAACCAAACTTGTTCTAACAATCTCCCCCTTTTTGATGATGACAAAAATATTCAGGTTAAGAATATCCCCCTGAAATAAATATTTCCTTTAAAAAATAGATGTATAAGAAAAACTTCCTGAGATTTTTCTTCAGAGCTTTGAGATTTTTCTTTTAGGATTTCTTCAGCAAGTCTTTTGAAGATGATGTTCAGATGATTAAACTTCCAGAGTTTAGTGATACCTGCAAAATTCTTTTAACAGAGAAGGAAATCTTTGTATTTTGTTAGTAATGTTTGAGACTTAGTCCCATAACTGTTAATCAAAGATGAGATCAAAATACTCATTTTCTCCCCCTTTTTGTCATAATCAAAAAGTATAAAAAGAATTAAAGAGCGTAAAAGGTTTTTATAAAAAGATTCAGAGGTACAAAACAAAACAAAAAACTAGAAACATAATGACACTTAAGATTTTATAGAAACAAGAGACAAAAGAAGATTCTTGATTTCAGATGAAGATTCCTCTTGCTTCATCATCCAGTTTCTGATTTCCTTGTTTGTCTCATCCTACTTGTCCAAGCGCTCATGAATAACTTTATTTTCCTTCTTAAGCTCATTCAGAGTATCCATAACCAGTGAAGTAGGAGCAGAAGATAAAGTAGCTTCAGCAGATATAACCTTTGGTGTAAAAGCAGTTGAGTCAGAATGAACAACATTTGAGAGAAGAGTGCCCAGATCAACCATAAGAGTTGGCACACCTTCTGGTGCAGCTTTAACAGAAGGTTGATTAAACAAAATTATTGCCAGAGGATTTGAATCTTCAGAGGCATCTTCAGACTCATCTTCTGAAATTTCCATTTGATCAGCGGGAGCATTGGCAATCAGCAGAGTAGACTTCTTGTCCCAAGTATCAACAGCTTCTGATTGGAAGGAATGCAGATGTTTGGAGAAATTCTCAAGCACTTGAGAATGACATATGTCTTGCAATTTCAGTGATTCATTATCTAATGTTCGTCTGAACGTTTCCCACAGAAGATCTGTTGCTGCTGGGTTCACGTTGTTGGTGCAGTATGCCTTCAGCAGGTCTATCCAAGCTTGTACTTCTGTTATAAAATTCTAAAAACATACATTTACATCTGGCTGGATAGGTTTGGGAATATCCTTTTTGTAGGTTTTATTTTTTAGAAATTGTAGGGATTCAAAATCAACTACAGTTTTCAGAAAGTCAGTTGGTTCAGGAGTTTCTAATTGTTCAGGTGTTTCTAATTGGTCAGGATTTTCAGATGGTTCAGGTGTTGTTGATGGTTCAAGAGTTTCAGATAGTTCATGAGATGGATTGAGGGTATGTTCTGGAGATTGAGGAGGTGAAAGCGTTGGTGAGTTAGGTGTTGGAAGTTCTGGAGATATGGGTGGTGTGACGTCAGGAAAAATGATGATTGTGTTTTCAGCAGAGGGGGTAGGATTTTATGGTTGAGTTCTATTCCGAGAAAAGATATTCTCAGAGGGTAGGGTGAAGGGTGGCTTTTGCGTGGCCAGAGGTACGTTTATTCCAGGTAGTCTCCAAGAGCCATCATACTATTCAGAAGGTCTTGGTGATAAAGGCCTGGGAGGTGTTTGAGATGGTTGTGTTTGGGTTTCAGGAGAGTCATCAGAATCAAAATCTGTTAAGTATGATAAAACTTGATTTATAAGAGGGTTTGTAGAAAGAGGTTCAGAGGGAATGGTTAAATCTATGTCTACATCTATGTCTACATCTATGTCACCTAATGTTTGAGGTTCAGCAGATGTAGATATATGTACAAAATCATAAACAGAAATAGTCTCATAAGGTGTACCTGATTTCTTCTTCTTCTTCTGGGGTCTAGCAGAGGGTCCTTCAACTGCTTTCCTTTTCATTGGCTGCTAGAAGACAACATCTGGAGCTGCTTCATTTATACCTTGAAGCCAGGCAGGATCAATTGGAGTTCAACTTTCTTTGCAAATTGCAATGTAATGCAGAATGATACAAGGGTGATCCCCTGAGTTGAAAAGTGGAAAGTCAACAATTGGAATTCTTCTTCTGGTAACGGTTGCTGATACGTAAGGGGTAGGTTCCACCATTAGTTTTTCAATGATCTTTCTCTTCACCAGATTCTTTCCTGTCAGAGCTTTCCCACACGTAGGCTCTAACTCCCCCAGCAGGTTTGCTTCGTCCAAATGTGCTATCAGGCCATTCTCTGTCAGAATGTCTGAAATCAACCTTCCCATTGGAATCCAGTTCCTTTTGGATTTAGGGTTCTTCATTCTTTCTGCTTCCCTTGTTTCCTTGACATGTGTCTAGAGGTGATCAAACAGAAGGTATGGTAAATCAATCTTTACATTCGTTCCCAGACAGAACAGAAGGTATTGCTGGTCAGCATTTATATAGTCAGGAGAACTTGTTTCCTTTCTATGATAAATGAAGCCATGGATGATTCTAGCCCAGATCTTGTATTGATTCTTCAAGTCTCTGACTTTTCTTGAATCTTGCCCGGTTGTAAAAATTTTAGCATGAACTCTTGACATATCCGTTCTACCATTTGAGACTCCAGTGACTCCATTTCCTTCAAAACCCAGTAACCTCCTGATGAGATTTTCAGTGATTGAAATTTCCTTACCCATTACAAATGAGAGAATAACCTTCGGAGATGCAATGGCGTGTATCCAAAATTCCTTTACAAGATGTGGAAATACAGGGCCAACAAGACGATTAAAGTAATTTCCCCATCCTTGAAATTCCACTGCAGGAAGAAGGTCAAACCCATTTTCCTTTAAGTTTTCAAAGTCCACCATCAATTCACTTATTACTTCTAAACTGTCAACAGGAATAAGAGTGGTTCTTTCAGGGATGATGTATTGTTCAGCTTGAGTGCTTCCGGAAGGAGTAGAGGATGAAGCCATTAGAGCACTTAGGTTGAGATGAAAGAAAATGGGTTGTAGAAAATACACAAAGACGGTTGAAATTTGAAAGAGAAGGTAAAAAGTGAGAAAGGGGTTTTACAAAAGTATTTATAGGTAAACATTTAAGAAAAAGGGTTTTGAAATAAAACTGTAAAAAAGAATTTAAGACAAAAAAAATCATTACTAGCATTTAATGACATTGATAATGAGGGGAAAGCGTGACATTTTGAACAAATCATAACAGTTACCTAGGAACGACATCAATAGAATAGCACGCGTGACCTTTCAAAAATACAACACGTGTTCATCTCCTGAAGGTTGCATGAGACAACTGTTTGATATAATGAACTGCTGAACTATACTTGTAATGAAACGCTAAAACATTTCAGAACTTTATATATATTTTCTAATGTAACTTCTCTTCTAACTTCTGAAGAGTTGTTAATCAGAACATTCATTTCATAACATTCTGAAAGCAATCACAGAAGATAAATACAATTTCATTCAGGACAAAATTCCATACTAATATTTTTTAGAATGAATTTAAATCTATCTTCAGAAAGGGGTTTGGTAAAAATATCAGCCCATTGATGGTCTGTGTTTACAAAGTTTAAATTTAAAATTCCTTTCTAAATGTAGTCCCTTATAAAATGATATTTAATTTCTATGTGTTTTGCTTTAGAATGCAAAATGGGATTTTTAGAAAGACAAATTGCAGAGGTATTATCACAGAAGATTGGAATCTTACTTTCATAGAGATTAAAATCTTCTAGCTGACTTTTCATCCAGATCATCTGAGAGCTACATCCAGCAGCAGATATATACTCAGCTTCTGTTGTTGAAAGTGCAATGGTAGCTTGCTTCTTGCTGTACCACGAGATAAGGTTGTCACCCAGAAACTGACAGTTTCCAGAGGTGCTCTTTCGTTCAATTCTATCTCCAGCAAAGTCAGCATCACAATAACCTACTAGTCTGAATTCTTTTGATCTTTTTTAACACATACCCAGATTAGTAGTACCTTTCAGATACCTCAGAATTCGCTTAACAGCAGTTAAGTGAGATTCTCTAGGATCTGATTGGAATCTAGCACATAAACATACGCTGAATAATATATTAGATCTAGATGCAGTCAGATAGAGAAGGGATCTAATCATACATTTGTAGCTGATCTACCTTCATACTTACCTCATCTTTTCCCAGAATACATGTAGGATGCATTGGTGTCTTTGCATCTTTACTTTCTGACATCTGGAATTTCTTCAGAAGTTCTTTAACATGCTTCGTCTGATATATGTAAGTACCTTCTAGAGTCTGGTTTATTTGTATTCCCAGAAAGAACTTTAACTCTCCCATCATGCTCATCTCAAATTCAGCCTGCATAGTCTCAGCAAATTCTTTTCCAAGAGAGATATTAGAGGTTCCAAAAATAATATCTTCAACATAAATTTGACAAATTAAAATGTCATTTTTAAATGTTTTTCTGAATAAAGTTGTGTCCACTTTCCCTCTGGTAAAATCCTTTTCTAAAATAAAATTACTCAGACGTTCATACCAAGCTCTGGGAGCTTGTTTCAGACCGTATAAAGACTTTTTAGTTTAAAAACATGTTCTGGATATTTTGAGTCATTAAAGCCCGGAGGTTGATGGACATAAACTTCTTCTTCTATATAACCATTTAAAAATTCACTTTTAACATCCATTTGATATAATGAAATTTTATTTTGAACAATAAAAGAAATTAATAATCTAATTGATTCTAACCTGGCGACTGGGGAAAAGGTTTCATTATAATCAATTCCTTCTTGTTGATTATAACCTTGTGCAACCAGTCATGCTTTGTTTCTGACCACCTCTCATTGCTCATTTAATTTGTTTATGAATACCCATTTAGTTCCTATAATATTGAATCCTTTAGGTCTTGGAACTAGATCCCACACATCGTTTCTGGAAAATTGATTGAGTTCATCTTGCATAGCTAGGATACAATCATTGTATTCCAAAGCTTCATCAATAGAGGTTGGTTCAATCAGAGATACCAATCCAAACAATGATTCTTCATTGATTCTAAGGGAGGATCTTGTTCTGATGGGATCTTCTTTCTTTCCAATAATCACGTCTTCTTTATGAGCTGAAGAGATTATGGGAAACCTTTTCTGAGAGGGTTGTTAAGAGATTCTAAGATTATCCAGAGCATTATCAAGAGGAGGATCTTCTGAGTTTTCCTTTGCTTCTGACTTTTCATAATTTGAGAGATGATCTTCTGTACCTACAAAAATATCAATCTGCTTTGGCTGTTGCTGGCCAAGCTTATCATCAAACCTGACTTTGATTTATTCTTCAACAATCAGAGTTTCTGTGTTGTATACTCTATAGCCTTTTAAGCGTTCAGAATATCCAAGAAGAAAACACTTTTGTGCCTTAGAATCAAACTTATTCAGATTATCTTTAGTATTCAGAATATAGCAAGAACATCCAAAAGGATGAAAATATGAAATGTTGGGTTTTCTGTTTTTCCATAATTCATAGGGAGTCTTTTCAAGAATAGGTCTTATAGAGATTCTATTCTGAATATAACATGATGTGTTCACTGCTTCTGCCCAGAAGTGCTTAGCCATATTTGTTTCATTAATCATGGTTCTGGCCATTTCTTGTAAAGTTCTATTCTTTCGTTCTACAACTCCATTTTGTTGGGGAGTTCTAGGACAAGAGAAATTATGAACAATACCATTTTCTTTAAAATACTTTTCAAAATAATGGTTTTCAAATTCTCCTCCATGATCACTTCTAACTTTTATAATTCTTAAATCTTTTTCATTTTGCACTTGGTTACAGAAGTCAACGAACACAGAATGTGACTCATCCTTGTGTTTTAAAAACTTAACCCATGTCCATCTGCTGTAGTCATCAACAATGACCAATCCATACTTCTTGCCTCTGATGGATGCAGTTTTAAATGGCCCAAACAGATCAATGTGAAGTAATTCTAATGGCCTAGATGAAGAAACAACATTTTTTGATTTAAAAGAAGGTTTTGAAAATTTTCCTTTTTGACATGCTTCGCACAGAGCTTCTGAGTTGAACTTCATATTGGGAAGTCCTCGGACTAAATTCAAATTATTTATTTGAGAGATTTTTCTCATGCGGACATGTCCCAATCTTCTGTGCCACACCCATTGCTCATCGCTAACAGACAAAAGGCATTTTACATTCTGATTTTTAAGATCTGACAAATCAATTTTATAGATGTTGTTCTTTCTCTTGCCAGAAAAGAGGATTGTTCCATCTTTTTGACTAACAGCTCTACAGGAATTTTGATTAAAGATAATGTCATAACCGTTGTCACTTAATTGACTTAAGGACAACAAGTTATGTGTAATTCTTCTACTAACAGAACATTAGAGATAGAAGGAAGGTTACCGTTTCCAATGGTTCCAGAATCAATAATCTTTCCTTTCTGATTTCCTCCAAATTTGACGTCTCCTCCAGATTTAAATTCCAGGTTTTGGAACATAGACTTTCTTCCCGTCATGTGTCGTGAGCATCCAGAGTCTAGGTACCATGACTGGTGTTTAAACTGAGCTGTTAAGGACATCTACAATATATATTATTTTCTCCTTAGGTACCCATATCTTTTTGGGTCTTTTTTGGTTAGAGTTTCTAAAGTTCTATTTGAACTTTGGATTAGCACAAATATTTTCAGAGTGAGATGTGTATTTAATATCATGTGTGTGCCCAAAACTAAATTGTTTGTTCAGAGGTTTATATGTGAAAGCCATCTTAACAACAGGTTTTGGTATATATGTTTCCTTCCCTTTGGGAGTTTCATATCCAATTCCTCTTCTGTTGTTTCCACTAACTCCATAGATCATTGAAGCCATTTTGCTTCTATCTATGCTTTTAGCAAGAAAATTTTGAAAACTAGAGTCATATTCTTTAAGAATATCTCTTGAACTTGACGCAGAATCTGAAATAGAAATTTTTTAAACTTTTTGAATTTCCTCTTTGAGTTTAAAATTATTTTCTTTGAGTTTAGAGTTTTTTGTTTCAAGTTTCTCAAGATCAGATGCAAGACTCTTTTTGAGTTTCTTGTATTTGATTTTGAGTTGACTGTAGTTTTCAAGAAGTTCTGATAAACTTTCTGCAAGTTCAGCTCTAGTAAATTCAGAAAATACCTCTTTTGGTTCTAACTCACAGTCTGAGTCATCTGCTGTGGTAGCCATAAGAGCTAGGTTGGCGTTCTCATATTCTGAGTCAGATTCATCTTCAGAAGATTCTGAATCGTCCCAGGTGGCCATCTGCCTTTCTTTCTACCAAACTTTTTCTTTGGTATTTGTCTTTGTATTTTTGGACAATCACTTTTGTAGTGTCCTGGTTCTTTACATTCATAAGAGATTATCTCTCTTCTGTTTGACTTCTTATGTCCAGAAGATTCTGGTTTATCTTCTGACCTTTTGTAGTTCCCGAACTTCTTTTGTCTGTGCTTCCACATCTGGTTGATCCTTCTAGAGAGCAAGGATAGTTCATCTTCTTCTGATGCAGATTCTTCAGAGTTTCCTTCTTCTGCCTGAAAAGCGTTAATTTCACATTTTTAATTGATTTAAGGGCAACAAACTTACCTTTCTTCTGAGGCTCGTGTTTATCAAGTTCTATCTCACGACTTCTTAAAGCGCTGATGAGTTCTTCAAGAGACACATTGTTCAAATCTTTTGATACTTTGAATGCAGTAACCATAGGTGCCCATCTTCTGGTTAAACTTCTGATAATCTTCTTAACATGGTCTCCCTTGGTGTATCCTTTGTTCAGAACTCTCAGGCCAGCGATCAAAGTTTGGAACCTTGAGAACATAGCTTCTATAGATTCACTTTCTTCCATTTTGAAGGCTTCATACTTCTGGATGAGAGCCAGAGCTTTAGTCTCTTTTACTTGAGCATTTCCTTCATGAGTCATTTTGAGAGACTCAAACATGTCATGTGTTGTATCTCTATTTGTGATCTTCTCATATTCCATTTTAAAGATAGCGTTCAGAAAGATATTTCTAGCTCTGTGGTGATTTTTGAAATCTACTTTTTGTTGTCTATCCATATTCTTTCTATCAATCTTGTTTCCTTCTGAGTCTATAGGATATGTGTAAGCATCTAAAACCATATCCCATAAATCAATATCATGACCTAGAAAGAAACTTTCTAGTCTATCTTTCCAATATTCAAAATCTTCTCCATCAAACACATGAGGTTTGGTGTAGTTATTATTGTTTTATTCAGTTGCCATAGTGTTTTCCTTCTGGATCTTTTTCTGACACTGTTAAGTGTTTGCGCTCAGAGTCAAGCTCTGATACCAATTGAAGGGTGAGAAAACACTTAGAAGGGGGGGGGGGGGGGGGGGGAGTTGAATAAGTTTTTCCTTTTTCTTTCTCTTACTAGCTCAACAATTATGGAAAGACACAATTATTTTTATCTTGGTTCGTTTGAACTCAAACTACTCCAGTCCACCCGCCAAGGTGATTTCTCCTTTCTGAACAAGGACTTAGTTCACTATAATAAAACAGATTACAATCACACAACCAAAATGTTGTGACTAACAATACAAAGCACAAGTAAACTTACAAGTGACTAACACCACTAAGATTCAAACTAGGCCTAGTCTTCTTGAGAAATCTGACCAAGCTTGGTCTCTCAAGGAACAAATACAATAATTAAATCTTTACAATAGTGAAACAAATTGCTTCTTAGAAAGCTATATCACAAACTGTGATTTATCACTAAGATAAGTTTTGCACTTGAGAAAATCAAAGTGTTTGTAAGAAAATAATTTTTGAGCAGCAGAAAAATTTTCACGTAAGATATTTTTTCTTCGTAGTAGTTTTTGGCTTGCAATAAATGATCTTCTATTTATAGCATGAGGAAAATGACCGTTACTGCCTTCAAAAGTGAGGAGCAATTAATGTTTGCGTGTTAGCTTGCATTATTGTTTCTTTCAATGAACTAGCGTAGAGACACTTGAGTGCTTTAGCCATCTTTGCATTAAATGAACGAACGACACTGTCAGAGCTTGTTTCCTGAAACTTGACAAGACTGTTTGCTTCTTTAATATTTCAGAACTTGCTTCAGAATTTGCTTGCAAATAACTTCTCATCAGAGCTTGCTTGCAAAATACTTCTAAACAGAGTTTGCATGAAAACTTAGAGGATGCTTTAAATTGCTTCTTATCATAGCCAGCGTCAGAACTTGAGCTAAGTAAATAGTTCTTTCATCAAAGAACTTCTTCATTTTTATTCAGCTCAACACGTAAAATGATTTTCACCTTAGAAAATACTTCAGTCAGAACATTATCTGAAACAAAGAAATATGATTATCAGAGTATCAATTATACAAAATATATTTTATTGTTATCATCAAAACTCTGAGATATGATCAGAACCAAACTTGTTCTAACAACCATCACTGTCTTTTGATCCTAGAGGAATATCTTTGATATCACTTGTTGAAGTGAAAGTTTGCGACTGAACGCGCATTTGAATTAACTGGGGGACTACCATGTCCCAGGTTTTTATTAAAGGTTTCAATTTGTATAAAAAAAGAAAACTTCTACTTCTTTGGCTCAAAGGGGTTGACTAGGGATCATCTTCCTTATAACTCCAGTGTTTAGGATTTGAAAGAACGCTTGTACATCATCAGCAAGGTCTGTCCAAAAGCATACTGCATGAGATTAAGACATTGTTTTCGTCATCCTCCCTCTAAAGGCTTATAACTTTTAGCAAGGGTTGAATGTCATAAAGTGAGTAAAAAGCATAGTTTAAATGAAATGAAAACGATTGAATCAATTCAAGAAAAACATATGCAATGCATTAATGAAACAAAGTTTGACATTAATAGATAATCGTTTGAATAACAAGAGGAATTACAAATGAAAATTTCAAAATGAACAAGACGCTCTCAATGATTCGGCATAGGAGCAGTGGTCACGTTTGGAGTCTCCGGAGGGTCAAACTCGATCTCTTTGGCGTCAATCAAATCTTGAATCTTGTTCTTCAAAGTCCAACAGCTTTCAGTGTCATGTCCGGGACTATCAGAATGATAGGCACATCTTATGCTTGGATTGTACTTAGAAGAGGTGGTATCGGGATTTTGAGGAGGATCCTTTGACGTAATCAGCTTCAACTTCAGCAGATGTTGTAATGCTTGAGACAAAGGCATGTTGATGTTAGTGTACTGTATTTCTTGATATATTACCCTATGCCTATTGCCCTGTCTTTGTTGAACAGATGTAGGATTAGAGATCAGGATTGCCCCTACATGTTGATCATGACGACTCTTTTGGCCGTACACAACATTGGACTCTTTCTTTCCATTGTATGGCTTTTTCTGAACGTCAGAGGGTGTAACTCCTTGGATCTTTCCACTTTTGATGCCAACTTCGACCCTTTCGCCAGTCAGTATTAGCTCGGTGAACCCGACCGAGGAGCTTCCGATTAGGTGTTTGAAGAAAGGCCCTGTCAAAGTTCCCATGAAGATGTCAATTAGCTCCCTGTCAGTTAAAGGGGGCTGCACCCTACCAGCTAGATCTCTCTACTTTTGGGTGTATCCTTTGAAGCTCTCGTTGGAACCCATGGTCATGTTCTGCAATTGCACACGACTTGGTGCAAGATCAGCATTGTATTGATACTGCTTGTAGAAAGCAACAACTAAATCCTCCCAGGTGTGGATGCAAGAACTCTCCAATTGATAGAACCATTCGAGTTGAGTCCCTACTAGGCTCTCTTGGAAGAAATGGATCCAAAGCTTTGCATCATTTGTGTATGGTTGAATCTTGCGGACATAAGACTTTAAGTGCATCTTAGGGCAAGAGACTCCATCGTACAGGGAAAAGGTATGGATTTTGAACTTTGGCGGTATGACCACTCCAGAAACCAAACCCATGTCTCCTAAATCCAAGCCAGGTATCTGTTGAATCTCCATAGCACTGAGTCGATCCTCCAACTGTTTGTACTTGTCATCAGTGGGAGGATATTGTTCCTCAGAGTAGTCAGCTTCAACTTCATCCATCTCCAAATTATGGTCTTCTTCAAGACTATCCCCCATGTTGGATGGAGTTAAAAGATCTAGAGCTCCCTTGACTGGTCCTCTAGGTCTTCTTCCCAAGTTCAGGACGCCTATTGACTTCTTGGAATTTTTCTTCTTGTCTTTGAGAAGAAGAGTCTTCATGTCCTCTTGCCCCTTAGCCATAGCCAGGAACATTTGTTGGAATTGAGCGTTTTGAGCTTGGAGATCTTTCACTGTTTGTTCCATATCCATCTTACTGAAATAAACATCAGGAAGATAAAGAGACCTGTATGGGAGAAACCTGTCATGATATGATGCATGATATGTGGATGCATGTTTTCAAGGATCTCACGGGGTAAACATAAGAAAAAGTTAGAAGTTGAACTTTGATCAACAGCTTTGATGGGAGAACTTTGTATCGGTGGATGTCCTTCCACGAGAATTTAGCTCACCATGCCAAGTGGGTTGTAGCCCTTGACTCAAGTTTGTTGTACTTGATCCTTGACGGAGTTTGGTTAAAGGAAAATAAATCCTCTTGCCCCTTGATAGACGTATGGTTCAATGTAACCCTGTATCAAAGGCCCTCGAGATCCTTGAAATGGTTATTGAAAATGTTATGATATGATGTTATGATGTTATGTATAAGTATGCAAAGTAAGCAAGTTTATATGCAAATAAACATATAAACACAAAGCAGATAAATCCTTAGGTTTAGGCCTGTATGGAGTTTGTAGGTAAGCACCCTCTTGAAGTTTAGTTGGCTCAACCTGTCCTAGTAATAGTAACCGGGTTCTAAGGGGTCTCACTATCACTGATCTTTCCCACAAACTTTGTTCCGATTGACAACTGACTTGCCACCAAACAAAGCTCGCGAGTCAAATCTCAATGAGTGTAGCGTCGAGTATCAACCAACTTCAGACTACACCAAAGCCGGTCATCTCACTATGTACTAATGGCCAAGTTGGTCAAGTAAAGGTTCTAAAAGTTAGTTAGTGCTTCATGACATCACTCAGCGGCCCCGTATTCTCCTTGACTACTCAAGGGCTACCGGTACCCACAAATATGTCACACTAACATAGCTATTGCTTAGACCATGTCGGTATACCCTGCATAGTTTCCACAACGTATTACTACTTACCTATAAGGTACCCCAAATCCGGGTAGAGGATTCAAACCCAAACAAGGAATCATAATGTAAAGCATACAATTCAAACAATGAAAGCAAGTAAATGTGATCTAACCCTAAGGTAACCCCACTTTTAATTTTTCCCCCAGCAGAGTTGCCAGTTCTGTGATACGGCAGGAGAACTGACTTGAAGGTTTTGCGTTTGATCACAAATGTTGTGGTTAGCAAGAGTCGCCACCGACTTTTATTTTATCCAAAAGGAAAGGTGAAAAAGCACAAGAAATACCTTTGAGATTATTTCTTGAGTTCGGGGGGTAGATTATGAAAAGGGAAGGTATTAGCACCCTTTTCATCCTTGGTTTTCCATGGGCTCTTAGTTACTTGCTAGGTCACTTGCTTTTGTTTGAAATTGTGCTTTGTGTGGTTTTTGAAAGTATTTTGTAAAGAGGCCATTGTTTAGGCAATCTTTGTAATGATTCTCGTTCGTAAGAATGTATACAAAGATGTCGATCTTTTAAAAATGTTTTCAATTTTGTAAGATGTTTGAAAGTGTAGGTGTTTGTTTTGAAAATAGCAAGGATGTTTGTTTGAAATTGAGCAAGTAATTAGGAACATTCTACCTACTCAAAAGTCTTTCTTGTTCATTTTCTTTTTCTTTGACACTGTTGTCTTACCATTGATTTGGTAAACAACCCTATCTTTGGATGTAAACGGGACGGGCGCGGGTCATCGTATAACCATGATTAGAAATATTGCAAGGTATCTTAGCATTTCTCTTTAGGGACTAAGATCATTTTGAAAGCAACTTTTGATAGCGTCATCGAGGGACTATGATCTTGTATTTTTGATTTGTTTATGCTAAGACATCCCACATGTATAACATGGCCATTTTTTAGGTAACAAGTGGAGTTAACCTTGAGGGTGCATGTGTGAATAGTGTGTTTGATTTGCATGCATTTAATCTTTGATTAGGGTTATCTACTTGTTGATTTTATCTTCCTATACAATCCCTATTTACTAGCATTTATATGAAAGCGATAAATTGCGGAAAGTAGATATTTTATGCTATTACAATCATTAGGGGGATGGGGTATACAAATTTACAAATGAGGATTCCAAGAAATTAAACCTAATTATCTATTACAACCATATTGAAATAATGTACAAGAACTGAATAAATATAATGTACAAGGATATAAATGGAAAAGAAAAGGATTTTTGTTTGTTATTTTTTAAGGAAAGGGTCTTGGTTTTAACCTAATTAACTAAAAGAAGTAATTAACTAAATTAAGAAAATCAAACTTAAATTAATTAAGAAAAGAAATTAAGTTAGAAAGCATTTTTAGGGTTTTTTAGAAAAGGTTATAAGTTTAATAAAAATAGTATGAAAAATAATTAATTAAAAGAAAACCTAAATTCTAATTTAATTTTAATTAAAAAGAGAATAACTAAACCTAAATCTAATTATTAAAGAAATTAAGTTTTTTATAAGAAAAATGTTTTTTGTCTTTTGTTTTTAAAGGAATAAAATATATAGAATGCAAATAATAAATAAAAATATTTTTTGGATTTTTTTATATGAAAATAATAATAATAAAAATATAAAGAAAAAGTAAAAATAAAATTAAAATAAAAAAAAAAAAAAATTTATGAGCTGACACATGAGCTTATGTATTGACTCATGTATTGGCTCATGCAGATTTCGTGTCGACTCATGCAGATTTCGTGTCGGCTCATGTGTTGGCTCATGCTCCTGGAAGTCAAAACAACTCAGTATGAGTCGACGCATACTGGTTTCGTATCGACTCATAATCATTTCGTATCGATGCATACGTGTTTCGTGTCGACTCATAACCTGTTTTGAACATAGTATGTGTCGACTCATAGCTTTCGTATCGACGCATAACTGCTGTTTTTTGCTTTTATCACTGTTTTGCTACATGTAAAAGTTAGTTCTCAATACATGGTTAGTGAAAATGAAAAGCAAGCATATGGTTAGCTTCAAGACAATTATATCTACATTTTATCTTCACAAATGAACCATTAATGATGCTTGTATGAAGAGTTCAAAGTCAAGAAAACTTACCTTGAAACTGAAATTTGTGCTTTGAGTTTGAGCTGCTGTATGGGCTGTTGTTGAGCTTGGGAAGTGATGATAGTGATGTTACAGAAGTTGTCTTTGTGTTTGAACAACTTCTATATGATGTATGTGGAGTGTTTGGATGGTTTGTTTGGAGAAAACTTGCAAGGTATGAGATTCAAAGATTTGGACTTCAAAGCTCAAAAATGGAGGTTTTGTGGGCAATTCTGGTTTTTGACAGCAAGAATAATTTTGAGTGTTAGTTTCCCCTTATTTTTTTTCTAACCTTTTTCCAACCTCTTCCTCTTGCAAATGCTTCTTCTATTTATAGGCAAGGGGTTTGTGCATATGAGCTGATTGGGTTTTTAGAACAACATGTTATGGTTTGGTTGGATTTCAAAGATCAAACTAAGTCAAGTACTCCATAGTCCCAAGATGAATTACCAAAGTTGCTGGTATTGTAGAGCTACTTCCCATGATTTATGGTGGAGTATAATCAACAATAAGTAAGGTATGGGCTTAAGATAAACTTTGTACCAAAAGGCTTGCTTTTCAAGAGTAGCAATGGTGCCTTTATGCCATAAATGGAAAGATATTTTGTACAATGGCTCAAACACTTGGGTAATAGATCACGCTCTTGTGTAAACATTAAATTATGTAGAGATTTGCAAGTCACAAGGCCTGCAAAGTAAGATTATGCAGCACATCATGCCAATTGGATTATGTGTTCTTCAACAAAAATGGCTTGTAATTCAAGAATGGATGCTCAACTTCATGCCCCTGAATCTCCTAGCACAAATATGATAAATTCATGCTCTTGGATGTTTTGGAAAGCTTGAAACAACCTCTATAACTTTCATGTTGGCCATTTTGACAAAATCATCTTAGAACTATGTGAAAAAATGCCAAGAAGTTGGGATAAAATCCTAAACAAAATATGTTGAAAATTTCTCTAAGTGTTAAATGAATATGTCATGACTTCATGAATTTATAACTCAAAATTCAAGCACTTCTAGGATTTGATTATCAAAGAAAAGTTGTAGATCTCATCGGGATCTACAACTTTCATGTTGAAAGTTTTCCTTGAATCATCTTGCATCTTGGTGAAAGAATGGCATGAAGTTATGAAAAAAAATGAACTTTCTAACACTTAGAAAAATTTCTAAGTCTTGAAAAGTTTGACTTTTCAAAATGAATTTTGACTTTCTTGATTTCTTAATGAACAATCTTCATATTCCAACATGTCTTGATGAAATATGATTCTTGAAACTTGATTTTGATCCAAAAGTCAAAGTTTGAATTTTCAGTGTGCAATTGACCATTTTGTCCTTGTGAATGATTTTCTTGAAAAGTTGTAATTCAAGACTTGAAACTTGATAGAAGCAAGCCTGAGGGTCCAGGGTGATCTTTTGAGAAATTTCTTGAGAAATGAGAGGGAAAATTTTGGGGTACAACAACCGCCCTTTCGGGTTTTCAGCCCACCAGGATACCCATTTTTGCCCAAGTCTCCCTTTCGGGTTATCAACTTGCTGGGTGTATAATCTTATGCATACATCCCTAATTTTTCCCAAACCTTTTGGTTTTCCGTGATGCCCATATTTTTCCTAGGTGTGTCAACCTAGAGGGTCCTTTATGCATAGTATTTTTTAACTATGTTCGCGTTTATAGGATGTGGGAAGTCTTTACCATCCATGGTAGTCAGCATCATGGCACCGCCAGAGAACACTCTCTTGACAACAAATGGCCCTTCGTAGGTGGGACTCCATTTGCCTCTGGTGTCGCCTTGTTGCAGAATGATGCGCTTTAACACCAAGTCGCCAGCTTGATATACTCGAGGCTTTATCTTTTTGTTGAAAGCCTTGATCATCTGTTTTGGTATGTCTGAACATGACAAACAACAGCCAGTCGCTTCTCATCGATCAAGTTTAATTGATCCAATCTCGTCTGAATCCACTCATCTTCGCCTAGACCTGCTTCATTCATAATCCTTAGTGAGGGAATCTGAATTTCCACTGGCAAGACAACTTCCATGCCATAGACTAAGAAAAGGGAGTTGCCCCAGTTGATGTCCTAGATGAAGTACGGTAGCCATGTAGAGCAAACGGTAACATCTCATGCCAGTCCTTATAGGTTACTACCATCTTCTGCACAATCTTCTTAATGATTTTGTTGGCCGCTTCGACTGTGCCATTCATTTTAGGTCTATATGGAGAAGAATTGTGATGCTTGATCTTAAACTGAGTGCAAAGCTCAGTAATCATAGCATTATTGAAGTTAGTCCCATTGTCGGTGATGATCCTTTCGGGGATACCATAGCGGAAGATGAGGTTGTGTTTGATGAATTTGGATACCACATTCTTGGTGACTGAGGCAAACGAGGCGGCTTCGACCCACTTGGTGAAATAGTCAATAGCGACCAGAACGAAGCGATGTCCATTGGAAGCGGTGGGCTTGATTTCTCCAATCATGTCAATGCTCCACATTGCAAATGGCCACGGAGCGGTCATGACGTTCAGAGGGATAGGGGATACATGGACCTTGTCAGCATAGATTTGTCATTTGTCACAAGTTCTTGAATGTTGATGGTAATCAGTCTCCATTGTTGACCAATAGTAGCCAGCCCTTAAGATTTTATTAGCGATCGTATGTCCGCTTGAGTGAGTACCAAAGAGACCATCGTGCATGTCTTCCATAATTTCCTCTGCCTCCTTCTTGTCCATACATCGGAGTAGAGTAGAGTCATGGTTGCACTTGTAAAATATTCCGTTACTTAGGAAGAATTTGGCTGAAAATCTTCATAATAACTTTCTGTCATTGATGGATGCTCCCTCAGGGTACTCTTGTGCTTCAAGGTATCTCTTCACCTCATGGTACCATGGATTTTCTGAGTTAGTGTCTGTAGCGATGAAAAATGTAGCGGGGTAAATCGGAGATCGAACTATTAATTAATTCGTCTCACAAAAGCAAGAGTCGCCACCGCACTTTATCATTTCCAAGGGGAAAGGGAAAAGAGCAAAATAAAACCCTAAAATATGCAATGTAAAATAATACTTTAAAAGTAATGAAAATACAAGGCATTTTTGAAAAGAGGTCTAGAGTTCGGGGGTTGGTTATACACTGGGAAGGTATTAGCACCCAATGTATCTATAGTATTCTATAGGAACCTTTTGAAATATTTGTTTATTAAAAAGTTTGTTTGATTAAAAGATAAATTGTTTGGCCAAAAAATGGGTATGAACGAGTTTTCGAAGATACGGCGACTTAACGTCGAAGTTTTTACTTAAAAGGTAGGAGTTTTGAAAGGTTGAATATTTTGGGAAAATTATCTTAAGTTTTTAACAAAATAATAAACGGAAGATGAATGAGGGTATTTGCACGATGTGTTTGATGACATGAAGTCGACAAAAGCTTAAACGATTCCCTTGGATTGAGACGGACGAAAGATATGCGGGTTAACGATCAATTAATTTAAAATTACAATTGAACAATTAACTAATGAAATTTAAATCAAACTAGCATGCATTTTAACGATTAAATAAATAATCAAAAGTACATGAAGATTAAATTACGAAATCATAGATTTTTAATAATTAAACACATAGCAAAAATTAAATCATGAAACATGTATTTTGAATAATTAAATAAACAACAACATAAAAATAAGAATTAAATAGTATGTTGACAAAACTAAATAAAGATGAATTTTAATTAGACATTTTATGTGTTTTTTATAATAATTAATAATTATACAGCAAAGTAAATTAATAATTAAATATGTATAAATAAAAGAAAAATAAGGCTAAAAGAATAAAAGACAGAAAAAAGACCCCACAAGGACTTGAAATCAGGACCTTAGAGATTGCTGTAAACACACTTGCCAATTGAACCATGCCATTATTCATTAACTAACATGATTCAAATAAAACATAAACGAAAGAATTAAAATTGCCATTGGATCAAAAAAGGCCCAATGGGCCACCGGGTCATGAAGGGAATAGGAAAAGAAAATGAAGTAACCCTAGTACAAAGGAAGCGACGGCTGCAAGCTGGCATATGCTGGAAGAAACAAAAATAATTATTAAAAAAAACTTTGTTACGTTGGGAAGAGAAAAAGAAGATGGATTTTATATTATTATTTTTAATAAAACAAAAGAACAATAATATTAGTTTGTAAAAAAAGAAGCAACGTCATTCTCTCTCACAGAATCGTTTCTCTTCTTCCTCTCTCATGCACATTCACTTCTCCTTCTTGGCCTCACCATTACAGATCCGATTTCTTTTCTTCCTCCTCTCCCTCTGTTACACAAATCCACTTTCCTCTCTCTCTCTCTCTCTCTCTCTCTCTCTCTCTCTCTCTCTCTCTCTCTCTCTCTCTCTCTCTCTCTCTCTCTCTCTCTCTCTCTCTCTCTCTGTATCGTTTACTTACCGTAAATAAAATAACAAAAAAAACTTCAAACAAATTTTATCTCTCTCTCTCGTACATTGCAGATCTCAGAAAAAATAGTGAGCGGTGAAAACGGCGCGGCGGAGGAAGTCGTGAGCAAGGAGGGAAATGAGATCGGCTGAGATCTGGTTGTGGGGGTCAAAGGCGTTGACAATTGCGGTTTAGTGATGAATTCACGAAAATATGAATGGAATAATGGTTGGGATGGTACTAAGGTGATTACGATGGTGATGAAGAAGAGATACAGAGGGTGTGGTTTATGGAAGGAGGTTGTAGTGGTGAGTTTCCAGCGAGATGCATTTGGAAGCTGTTTTATCTTCTTTTTATTTTGTTTATTTTTTTATTTCAAGAAATATAATAAATAAAATCTGATTGAATACTTACATGGATTTTGGATTTTAAGAACAAATGGTTTTTTAGATTTTTTTAGATTTTGTAACAACAAATTTTTTTTTAAATATTGGAACAGCAATATATTTTTTAAATATTTGTAATAGCAACATATTTTTTAAATATTTGTATCATCAACATATTTTTGGTTGTCGATATTAGAATAACAAAATATTTTTTTGGTTTTTTGATATTATAATAGCAAAATATTTTGGTTTTGTAACAGCAAATGTTTTGAAAGTTTTGAGACAACAAATGATTTGTGGACTTTGAGATTTTGTAAAGCAAAAAGGATAACCAAGTTTTTTGGGACAACAACAGCAAAAAATGGTTTTTATGGATATTGTAACAACAAAATATTTTTGGATATTGTAACAACAAAATATTTTTGGATATGGTAACAACAAAATATTTTTTTATTGTGTAACAGCAAGTGTTTTGAAAATTTTGTAACATCAAAAGGATAACCAAGGTGTTTTAGACAGCAAAGGTGGATAACAAGTATTTGGGACAACAAGCGATAAATTGGTATTACGCGACAGAAGAAGTAAGCTTTTTATTACACTTGTTATTATTACTGATATTATGAACACTAACATGTTTAAATGATAACAATCATGCATCAACTTAACTCAAATACAATACAACAAAGAAAAGAATGATAAGGCAAAATATTGCATGGCAAAGAAAAATGATACAGCAAGTGATTCAAGCATGAACATATGCAACAGTAGATAGAGAGGAGAAAAAGAATAATACTTATCGGAGCCTCTCCGATGGGGCTTCTAACAAAATGGTAAGCTTCCTTGAGTTTGCTATCTTTTCTCCTTTCTGGATTTTTTTTACAACAACCCTCTATTTTTTCTGATTTTTTCTTACTTGCTGAATTTTTCTAGAACAACACCAATTTTTTTTTTTAACTGCTGAATTTTTTTAGAACAACACCAATTTTCTGTTTTTTTTTTAACTGCTGAATTAGCAAACATGGGCTGCATTAGCAACTTTGCTGAAATTTTTTATGTTGAAAATACATTTGTACACACTTGTAGCTTCTTGCAATTTTGTAATAAACTCCAATAAATTGTAACATGAATAAACATGCATTCTTCAATATATTTCCACTTCCTTTGGTAGTTATGAATAATCTTGAATCTTCACATAAACATGAATTTTGATATATCTTGATAAAAATTCAAGATCTTCCATTTAGATTTGGGAAATAATGGAATAATATTTAGATGAATTGTTGAATGAAGAATAGATAATAATGCAAGTCTTGGACTTTAATCTTGCACTTTTGTAATAGAAATCCAAATAAATCACATGGATTAATTTGTAATCAAATAGAATTCCTCATGTAATTAAATAGAATTCCTCACTAACTTCTTGAAATAATGCTTCATGTATTTAAATAACCATGATGTAGATCTTCCAAAATAATCACAAAAATAATCTTGAATAAATATCTCATGTGATAAATAAATATTCTTGGATGAAAACTCTTGACTAGCTCCTCTTTAATTATCACTTGGATTCAAATAAAGAAAATTCCAAATATTTCGAATATTCCGAATAAATTCTTTTAGAACGGTTTTGAATTTAATTATCCCATTTCGGCGAAATTCAACCCGCGTCATGAGAAAATTTGCAGATGACTTTTGGTCCAAGAAATCGAAAATGACGGTATAACTTGGTTTTTCTTGTATTTTAGAACAATGTGAAACACACATGAACCAAATCCAGTAGAATTTTGACTGTTCTTCCTGAAAAATATTCGGAGAAAACGGAGACCATTTGCTGGACAGAATATGGAAATAAACGCACAATTCTCTGAAATTCTTTGATGAACCAGTCTTTTGGAAATTAATGAACGATAGCATTTCTGTTCTGAGACTCGAAATCCTGATCGACGTACAACGTCTGATGATCTTTTTTAGACCTATTTTCTGCACATGAAAACAAAACAGCAAAACATACACTTCGTGCTTGATTAGTGGTTAGTCATTCATAAAATGCTCACAACACTCGGTAATCTCTACACGTCAAAGCTTGAAACGTTCGAAACCTACCATATTCTATGACCTTGATGTGTATAAAAAATAATGCAAATGAAGCAGGGATCTTAGGTCAAAAATTGGGGTATGAAAGCTGCCCCTATTTAAGTTTCTTCTATCCGGAGATATGAAGATTAAAATCTTCGTCTCGACGAGATTGAAGGTACTTAAATACATAATACGCAATTTTTGCCCTAAGATACCGCCATTATGTTTATGATATGAATGTGGTATTTAAGTTCATAGAGAACGATACTGTATGAGACAAGATAATGCTGGAGGAACCAAACACCAACAAACCACGGGAACATAGATTATACACTACTGGGGAAATGAGTCATCGACTTCAAATGATAGACTCTTAACGTAGAATAAAATTTGAGAGAATACGACCTCTGACCCTAACAAAGAAGACGTTTTGCATAGGCCATAAAAAACAGATTATTGACCCAAAATAATGGTGAGTTCACAACTCAAGGTCAAAGATAGACAAAAGATGTATCAAATTTTTGCTGATAACGGACTACCGACTTCGGAAGATAGAGATTTCATAACAAACCTCTCTGCGAGATTTTTCCAGAGGGATACCAATTAATGCTGAAATAATAATATGGTTGTAGGTACACAAGCTGCTCAAATAAAGAAGCCGCCACTTGCTGTCTTCAAATGATGTTTATAACCTACAAGCTGCTCAAATAAAGAAGCCGCCACTTGCTGTCTTCCAAAAATACTATGACATACAAGCTGCTCAAATAAAGAAGCTGCCACTTGCTGTCTTCCAAAAATACTATAACATACAAACTGCTCAAATAAAGAAGCCGCCACTTGTTGTCTTCCAAAAATACTATGACATACAAGCTGCTCAAATAAAGAAGCTGCCACTTACTGTCTTCCAAAAATAGTATAACATACAAGCTGCTCAAATAAAGAAGCCGCCACTTGTTGTCTTCCAAAAATACTATGACATACAAGCTGCTCAAATAAAGAAGCTGCCACTTGCTATCTTCCAAAAATATTAATAACACACAAGTTGCTCATGAAGAGACCGCCGCTTGCCGTTTTCCAAAAATAATAAACGCACAAGTTGCTCATGAAGAGACCGCCGCTTGCCGTTTCCCAAAAATATGATGACGCACAAGTTGCTCATGAAGAGACCGCCGCTTTCCATTTTCCAAAAATATTAACGCACAATTTGCTCATGAAGAGACCGCCGCTTGTTGTTTCCCAAAAATATGATGACGCACAAGTTGCTCATGAAGAGACCGCCGCTTGTCGTTTTCGAAAATATTTTAGAAGAAAGTTGCAATAACACTGCCAGAGAATAAAATCTTCGTCAAAGGGAATCATGAATAGATCCTTCCCGAGGAGATCAAATACTTAAATGCGCAAAATAGATGCACCCTTCATCTAGGTTGCCTAGTCTGGAGAAAACCAAGAGATAGCCTATGCAAGAGACAAAAACTCCCTCCAGAAATAAACCAGAGAGAAGTCAGTCAAACAAGACTCCACCCAATGAGAAAATAACTCGATTGGGGATTCATCCTATCCAGAGATGGACAAGGAAGGCTAAATTAAAAATTCATCCACGAGGGTTAGCTCAACTGGGGAATTAGAAAGGAAGCACATTTTCTGCCTAAGTTAACATTCTACTTGGAAAGAACATGTACGCTGTTGAATAAACATAAACAAAGTATACGATCCAAAAATCGATGACAAATGTGAATATGCATGCGTGATATAAGTGTAAATGAATGAATGAATGTTATGCTGACAAAACATACAGAGGGAATATCTTGAAGATGATAAGATATCACGAAATAATAGATACTCGACCAATCTTAAAAAGACGGAAAATAACTGGGACTGGAACCAACAAGCAACGTCAGAGCGTATCACGCTACAAGGCTCAAATCTTCTGGGGAGAAAAGTATTCAAATCCAATATTCTAACACCAATGGACCACTAACATGATACAAAACGTAGCACACTTCAGAAATTGCTCAAATAAAGATAACTGAAACAAAGCTTAACCGGAATTGCTGGGGAGTCACCAAGCTTAGTACCACGAGAAACGCAAGTTTACACAACCAACACCTCATGACGATTTTGAAAGAAAACATGTTCATCATGCGAGGATAAATTAATGTATTGTTTTGCATTTCATGGCTTGACCATCTTCGGAACAACTGTTAATATTCCTTTCAGTATTCACGACACATTTAAAATAGGAATGCGTTAAATAACTTTGTTTCAAATATTGCCGTAAAAGCTGAAATTTTGCCCACAAAAAAGATAAATGCTCAAATTTCATTAATAAGATGGTAGTTCGCTAATAATGCGACTCCAATGGTTTATAAAAATCTGGGAAATAGTACAATGAAAGAAAAAGGTTACACAAAAACAATGATCACTATTCTCCCTAACAACTTCGAATTCCGAGATGTGTTCAAATGCCACAACCGGTCTGACCAAAAGCCTACCTAAGCCACCCCTTCGGGTTTTCAACTAAGAGAACTGTCAACTCAAACCTAGGCGAAATACTTCTTGACTGCATCGGCGTTCACGGAGCGCGGGAGCTCTTCACCGTCCATATTTGTGAGAATCATGGCACCTCCAGAGAAAACTTTCTTAACGACATACGATCCTTCATAATTCGGAGCCCACTTGCCCCTAGAATCAGGTTGGAAAGATAATATCTTCTTGAGCACGAGGTCACCTTCTCTGAACTCGCTGGTCGAACCTTCTTATCAAAAGCCTTCTTCATTCTCTACTGATATAGTTGACCGTGACACAACGCTATCAATCTCTTTTCTTCAATTAAATTCAACTAATCATATCTACTTTGACACCATTCAGCCTTAGAAAGTTTAGCTTCCATCAAAACTCTCATAGACGGGATCTCAACCTCCACGGGGAGTACTGCTTCCATGCCATAAACTAGGGAAAATGGGGTTGCGCCTGTTGAAGTTCAAACTGAAGTATGGTATCCATGCAGAGCAAACGGAAGCATTTCATGCCAATCTTTATAAGTTACCACCATCTTCTGGACAATCTTTTTGATGTTCTTGTTAGCAGCTTCAACATCCCCATTCATCTTCGGTCGGTAGGGAGAAGAGTTATGATGTTCAATCTTGAACTCTTCACAAAGCTCTTTCATCATCTTTTTATTCAAATTCGAGCCACTATTAATGATGATCTTGCTCAGGATTCCGTATCGACAAATGATCTGATTCTTGATAAATCTGACTACCACTTGTCTGGTTACATTAGCATAAGATGCTGCTTCCACCCATTTTGTAAAATAATCGATTTCTACCAAGATGAAATGATGACCATTTGAAGCCTTGGGTTCAATCATTCCAATCATATCAATGCCCCACATAGAGAAAGGCCAAGGTGAAGAGATCACATTGAGGAGGGTCGGTGTCACATGTATCTTGTCCGCATAAATCTGGCATTTATGACATTTCTTCACATATTTGCAACAATCCGATTCCATCATCATCCAATAGTAACCAGCTCTCAACATATTTTTAGCCATTGCATGTCCGTTGGCATGAGTGCCAAAGGATCCTTCGTGTACTTCTTGCATCAGCATGTCTACTTCATGTCTGTCTACGCATCTGAGCAAGACCATGTCGTAATTCCTCTTATATAACACTTCCTCATTGAGGAAGAAACTGCTCGCCAATCTCCTCAACATCTTCCTATCTTTATTGGATGCCCCAGGCGGGTACTCTTGAGTTTGAAGAACACGTTTAATGTCATAGAACCACAGTTTATCGTCAGTGACTTCTTCTAATGAGAACACATGAGCAGGTCTGTCAAGGCGCATAACTCTGATTGTAGGCACATCGTTCCAACCATTCACTTGAAACATTGAAGACAAAGTAGCTAAAGCATCAACCATTTGGTTTTCATCTCTAGGGATGTGATGTAATTCCACTTTGTTGAAGAAAGTTAACAATATTCTAGCATAATCTCTGTAAGGGATCAAACCAGGATGACGAGTCTCCCATTCTCCTTTGATTTGATTAATTACCAATGTCGAGTCTCCGTATATATCAAGAATCTTAATCCTTAGATCCACTGCTTCTTCGAGACCCATAATACATGCCTCATATTCAGCCATGTTGTTCGTGCAGTCAAACTTCAATCTCGCCGTGAACGGGATATGAGTACCTCGGGGAGTGACAATGATTTCCCCAATTCCATTTCCATAAGAATTCACAGCTCCGTCAAAAATCAAACCCAAACGGGATTCGGGATCAGGTCCTTCTTCAGGTAACGGCTCTTCACAATCTTTAGCTTTCAAGTACATAACATCTTCATCTGGGAAGTCAAACTTGATGGATTGATAATCGTCAATTGGTTGGTGAGCCAAATGGTCGGCTAAAATACTCCCTTTGACTGCTTTCTGAGTGTGATACTCAATGTCATATTTAGATAACAACATCTGCCAACGGGCTATTCTTCCAGATAAGGCGGGCTTCTCAAAGATATACTTGATCGAATCCATTTTGGAGATCAACCAAGTGGTATGGTTAATCATATACTGGCTCAGACGGCGAGCAGCCCCAGCTAAAGCACAACAGGTTTTCTCAAGCATTGAGTATCGAGACTCACAGTCTGTGAATTTCTTACTCAGATAATATACGGCATGTTCCTTTCTCCCAGTCTCATCTTGTTGACCAAGCACACATCCCATGGAATCTTCCAATATAGTTAGGTACATAATCAAAGGTCTTCCTTCCACCGGAGGAATCAAAATGGGAGGTTCAAGTAAATATTCTTTGATGCTATCAAAAGCTCTCTGACAATCTTCTGTCCACACACATCCTTGGTTCTTTCGGAGAAGCTTGAAAATTGGCCCACAGGTAGCAGTCATATGAGATATAAATCTAGAAATATAGTTCAGTTTCCCAAGGAATCCTCTTACTTGTTTTTCCATCTTGGGTGCAGGCATCTCCCGAATAGCTTTGACTTTATCAGGATCTACCTCAATACCTTTATGATTGACAATGAAACCCAGAAGTCTTCCAGAACGAACACCAAAAGTGAACTTGTTGGGATTCAGATGGAGTTTATACTTTCTCAAACGCTGGAATAATTTCAATAAATGTTCCAAATGATCTTCTTCAGTTTGTGATTTGGCAATCATGTCATCTACATAAACTTCTATCTCCTTATGCATCATATCATGGAACAAAGCAGTCATGGCCCTTTGGTACGTTGCACCAGCATTCTTCAGACCAAACGACATTACTCGATAACAAAATGTTCCCCAAGGTGTAATGAAAGTTGTCTTCTCCATATCTTCTGGTGCCATCTTGATTTGATTGTAACCAAAGAAACCATCCATGAAAGAAAAGACTTTGAACTTTGCAGTGCTGTCGACCAATATGTCAATGTGTGGTAAGGGAAAATCATCCTTTGGGGTAGCTCTATTCATATCTCTATAGTCTACACACATCCGGACTTTTCCATCCTTCTTAGCAACAAGCACTATATTGGCTAACCATTAAGGATAGACCAATGTAACAAGGAAACCTGCATTAATTTGTTTTTGAACTTCTTCTTTGATCTTGTCAGCCATATCGGGACGAGTCCTTATCAACTTCTGCTTAATCGGCGGACGTTCAGGTCTCAACGGCAAACGATGCTCCACAATATTGTTATCCAAACCTGGCATGTCTTGGTAGGACCAAGCAAACACATCAACATATTCTCTGAGAAGTTCCAACATTTTCTCTTTGACCTCTGGGATAAGCAATGCTCCAACCTTGACTTCCTTTTTATCTTCTTCATTACCTAAATTAATCATCTCTATAGGCTCTTCAAACGACTGAATAGTCTTTTCATCGTGCTCAAGTAAACGGGAAATTTCATCAGGAATCTCTTCACAATCTTCTTCCTCGGCTCTGAACACAGGGAATTCAAAGTTGGGAGGGGGCATAGGATCATTGTTTTCAATGGTTAAGTCATGGATTAATCTGCACATATGATTATGCTTTATTTTAGAAATCGATTAATATGAATGTTGTACAAATAAAACAAAAGATTATTATATTTTCCTATTACTACCAATTAATTTTCATTACTATTTCCCAGAAAAAGTAAAAAAATAAAACAGTAGTGGACAAAATAACATTTTTATTCATGATTGGCAATACTGGAAACAAAGAGCCCAGACATCTTCTCTTTTTCCTTGGGCAGAGCAAAAGGATTTATTTTTAACATAGCCCGACACAAATACTTTTTCTCCTTGGGCAGAGCGAAAGTTTTTTTTAAAAATAAAACAAAACATTACTCAGAAATGTGCATCACAATAGGAACATCAACAACAATCCAGTTCTGGCAAACCACTCCATGTGTTATAAAGTCGGGTAAATCCTCTTCATAGTTGTCTCCTATTATAGCATCAACTTCAGGCGGAGTCGGATGGATAAAACATGCGCTTCGGAAAACCTCTTATATCGGACGGGTAACTATATCCTGCTTAACTCTTGTAGACACAGAATGAAAACCAAGACCTTCTCCAGACTTGTTCTCAGGCAAAGTCAACACGTGGCCCCAACCTTCAGACGAACCACTCTCAACCACTCGTCGCGCATCCTCAAAAGAAGAAATATATGTCCCATGCTTCTTCACTTCATTATTAGCAACATATAGAGCTTGGAATTAGGTTCCAACATCCTCATCAGCGTGAATAAAAGAGAAAGATGACAAATGGCTTACCACCATAGTCTTCTATCCACCAATCATTACCAGCTTTCCATTCCTTACAAACTTCAATCTCTGATGGAGCGTGGAAGTGACTGCCCCTGCATCATGGATCCATGGACGACCCAATAGGAAACCGTGGCGGCACGAATATCCATTACTTGAAAAGTGATCTGAAAAGTATGAGGACCAATTATTATAGGAAGATCCACTTCACCAATGACAGTCTTCCTAGAACCATCAAACGCTTTGACAATTACCCCACTAGGTCTTATGGAAACACCTTGATATGAAAGTCGAGATAATGTAGTTTTGGGCATTACATTTAACGACGAACCTGTATCTACCAGCACACTTGATAAAGTATCATTTCCACAACTTATTGAGATATGCAAATCCATATTATGGTTTCTTCCCTCCTCCGGAAGCTCTTCATCACTGAAACCAAGATTGTTACACGAAGTAATATTTCCCACAATTCCATCAAATTGGTCAACCGTCACATCATGATCTATGAATGCCTGGTCCAAGACCTTCATCAAAGCTTCTCTATGGGCACCAGAATCTCTCAGTAAAGCAAGCAAAGAAATCTTAGAAGGAGTTTGCAATAGTTGGTCCACAATCTTATATTCACTTCTCTTGATGAGCTTCAGAATCTCATCATCATCGGGGTGTGGGATAGGTTCATTGGATCGACCTATCTTAACCCTTGGTTCAACATTTCTCGCTGGAATTTCTGCCGGTATGGCCCTCCTGACTTGAACTTCTGGTCTCTTCAAAGGTACTGCTGCAAAGATACGTCCGCTTCTCGTAACTCTTCTCACATCAGCGATGTTAACAAAAGATGGCATTATCGGTATAGGGACTTCTACCCCATTCTCGATCATTGTGGAATTATACTTGTAGGGTATAGCTTGGTCTGAATTGTAAGGCACAGGACCAGGTGGATAAATGATCAAAGGAGCAACAGGTGCAGTCTGACTGTCATAAACAATCTCTACTGGTCCAGGCAAGTTGAATTGCGGTATTATAACATTTATTTCATCCGCCGGATCTCTGTCATATGTAATAGTGATGAACCTTTGGTCTAACAATTTTTGAATATCCTCCTTCACAATAGGGCAATCGACTTCTCTTGAACAAAATTCACAAACATCATAATCATGATGATGCCTAAAAAAGGCAAGTCTTCTTAAGCTCTGATGTAACCTGATCAACAAATCTCTTATGTGTTCAACTTGAAAAACTCGAAACTTTCCCGGACAACCTTCCACCATATTCACTGATGTTGCCCCATGTTGAGGCAAAGGATTATCTCGAACATTCGGGTTAACATCCTTGAAAGGAAAAATACTGTTCTTAATCAACCTCTGCACATCCGCCTTTAGATCAAAGCAATTTTCAATGTTGTGCCCCGGCGACCCTTGATGATATTCACAGAACTGATCCGCCTTGTACCACAGAGAAGTACTATTCGGTGCGACAGGAGGAGGCTTCGTCGTTATGAGGTTCTTTCTGATCAGAGCGGGGAACAACTCAGTGTAATTCATGGGAATGGCATCAAATTGCGGTTTCCTTGGTGAACGATTCTGGTTATTAAATTGATAAGCCTGTTGTCGAGGCTGGTGTTGAAATGGCCGTTGCTGAGTTGGTGGGGTTTGATGAGTTGGGGTCACCATTGTTGGGCGGACAGCTGGAGTGACTGCCGCAACATGTGAGTAACCTCTCCTTGGTCTCCCAAGGAAAATTACACTGACATCTTGTTCTTTACTTTTAGGGAAAACACTTCCAAACTTCTTGATACTGCTAGATGGACTTCCTTCCTTAACCAAATGTCCCTCACGAATTCCTTCTTCCAACCGCATGCCCATACTTACCATCTCGGTGAAATCATTGGGTGCGCTCGCAATCATTCTTTCATAATAAAAAGAACCTAAAGTCTTCAGGAATATCTTTGTCATTTCCTTCTTTTCAAGAGGGGGATAAATCTAAGCAGTAATATCACGCCACCTCTAGGCATATTCTTTAAAGGACTCTCTATCTTTCTGGGACATCGCCCGGAGTTGATCTCAGTCCGGCGCCATATCGACATTGTACTTATACTGGCGAACAAAAGCTTCACTAAGATCGTTGAAATTACGGATCCGGGTGCTGTCCAAACCCATGTACCATTTTAGAGCGGCACCAGTCAAACTGTCTTGAAAGTAGTGAATTAACAAATTATAATCATCAGAATATGTAGACATCTTTCTTACATACATAGTTAAATGACTCCGCGGACACGAGTCACCTTTATACCTTTCAAAGTCCGGCACTTTGAATTTGGCTGGAATTTTTACATTTGGAACTAAACACAGGTCATGAGCATTCTTTCCAAACAAATCTTTTCCTTTCAGCGCTCTGATCTCCCTCTGCATCTCTTGAAACTGGTCCTGAAATTCTTCCATTCTATCAAAAAGACCCAGACTTTCAGCAGGCTTAGCATGATAAACAGGCTCATTCAGGTATGGCATAGAATGAACCACGGGAGCGGCAGTTGTCATCACTGGTTGAGGGAAAGGTGCCACAGGCAGAATTACAAGCAGCACAGTAGTTGTCTCTGGTTGAGGAAAGGACACAGTAGGTTGAACCAAAGGTTGTACGACATGCTAATACCCTCCTGACATGAAGTTATAAGGCATTCCCCACAGAAAACCTTTTGGCATCTGATGCTGAAGCGGAGAGTTGACTTTAGTCACAGATGTTGGAACAGTGACAATCTCAGAAACCATAGTAGTTGAAGTCTGAATCTCAGCAGCTGCAGTTGATGGCTGATTCTGAGCAGCCATCAAACTTTCCACTAGCGCAGTTAACTTTTCCATTCCGACACGAAGGGTAGCAACCTCCTCGCGAAGCTCGTAGTTTTCCTGTTCCAGATCTTCCATCTTCCTCTGACGATTGGCTCGGGTATTGTACCGATGAGACATCTTGACAATCTATCGGAGTGGAAAAAGAAACAAGGATAAGACTCTAGAAAACATGTGAAGTGGAATGTTGGATGATGCATGATATGCGATGCAAATGGTCATTTGTTTTGATAGTTTTTTTTTCAAGGAACTTCGATAATTTTGCACACATCAATGGTAAAGGAATTTGGAACAACAAAAACTCATTTCATTAATCAAAGTGGTAAATTACAACTTACAACTTTGGAACAACAAAACAATAAATTACAACTTCGGGACAATAACCCAATAATAAAAAGAAATAAATTACAACTTTGGAACATGAAGCCCATAATAAAAGCAGTAAATTACAACTTCGGAACATGAAGCCCTTAATAAAAGCAGTAAATTACAACTTCGGAACATGAAGCCCTTAATAAAAGTAGTAAATTACAACTTCGGAACATGAAGCCCTTTTACAGAGTTTTACAAAATGACATCAGTAAGAATAAAACTAAGAAATAAAGATCACTCAGAATCATCAGATGAAGGACCAAATGCCAACTGTAACTGGAGCTTCCTGATCTTCTCTTCATAAAAGTCTTCCATCTCTTTCTTCTCGGCTACCAGTCGATCGATGATTTCCTTTTGTGGATTAGGAACAAGAGCAACACTTACCGAATCTTCCTTCTTTCTCTTCCTTTCATTTTCATATTTCTTGAGTAAAGCATTCTTTTGACGAAGCTTCTCATCATGATCAATGAACTAGCCGTCTTGAATAAATAACAAATCCTCCTTTTCCTTTAGCTGTTGAGTCAGGACCCGATTCTCATATTCAGACATATTATACTTTTCTTTCCAAGCATCCCTCTCGGACTTCATCCTAGCCAAATTTCCTTGGTATTCTCCCATATTCTCGATAGGGATATCAACAGATGACGATGCAACTGTAGGGAATAAAGGTTTCTCGGGTTTATAAGGCATCTTGAGAGCACAAGCCCTAGCACGAACCCATTGTAAGTAAGGCTCCAAAGAAACATCACCTCTCTGTCCTAACATGTCTCTCCCTTTCCTATGGATGTGACACCAAGCTCCTTCGATCTCCTTCTTAGATGCTTGGTGATCTTGTCCTTCTTGTAGAAAGAAACCACTCACATGAATGTTGTTCGGGTTGTCTCTCATCGGGTATCCAAACTGACGGCGCGCGAGAACAGGATTATAGTTAATTCCTCCTTTCGTACCAAGAAGAGGCACGTTAGGAAAAGCACCACAGCTATCGATGATCTTCACGTCATAGTAAGCTCGATTATACCAATCAATGTCGAAATGAGTGAGAGCCATAATTTTTGGCGCCCATCGCGGCTCCTTCTCGAGATCCCAGAAAACATCAGACTTAGGTAGGTGAGAAACATACCACTGATACAGCAACGGTGCACAACAAATAATCATCCCTCCTTGATAAGAGTTTCGAAGATGGATGGAGTAGTAGGTATCTCCTAGCAGCGTAGGGACCGGATTTCCAATCAAGAAAATTCTGATGGCGTTGATATCCACAAACTTATCAATGTTAGGAAATAAGAATAGGCCATAAGCGAGTAAAGCAAAGACGTATTCAAAGGCAATAGTATCTTTTATCTCAGCGAAATGACGAGCTTTCTTCAACAAAAACTGCGCAGATAAGCCTCAGATTCCCCCTTTGGTAGTCATGTTCTCCTCTATCTCTGACTTCCTCAAGTGGGTGATGGTCGCTATCTCGTGAGATTTGGGTTCCTCTTCTAAGCCAGAGAAAGGAAAACAGTCGATGATCGGCAAACCAAGTATGTAGGAGTACTCTTCTAAGGTGGGCATTAACTGGTAATCCGGAAAGGTGAAGCATCAATACAAAGGATCGTAGAATTGGACCAACGTACTAAGGATGCCTTCCTTCATCTTGCTCTTCATGAGAGGTATAATGGACCCATACTTTTTCTGAAAATCCGTCGGGTTCTTGATCTTAGGAATCAAACTCTTCAGTTCTTCAATCTCGGGTTCCTTAAAACTATAACTTCGAGTGTTTCTTCTTCCAAACTCCATAATAACAGTACCTGAGATGTTTGCAAAAATCATTCTTAAGTTCCTTGAAAAACAAATTTTTACAAAAAAATGTTGATGGATGCATGGATGAATGATAATGCAATAGTTACACACAAGTTCACAAATATGGGGTTCAAAGGTTCAACGCTTTGAGCATGGAGTCAAAGGTAAACCCCACCCCAGGGTATGTACTAACAGTTTAATCACACCTGTAAGACAAGGTTCTAAGAGTTCCCAGAGTCTACATTCCTCCTTTGGATATTACCAACATCTTGATTACTCAATAATTAGCAATATTCTCAAGAGAAACTCATCCGAGCGTAGCATCGCGTGACAACTACTTCCGGATTACTCCGTTATAGTCTCCGCGCTACACCTAAAAGGCCAAGATGGGTTAGGGTTCTATGGTTCTCAGCTTCTCTGGCTCCCAGGTCGAAAATAATAATGTCTTCCCGATTACTCAGTAAACAAATACTACGTTCAAAAGGGCCTTCCACTGAGTGGGGGATTTCATGCCTCCTTCTTCGGGATTACTCCCTCAAAGTTAACATGACTATACCGCCAGTCCTATTCTTAAGTGTAACTTAATCTGGGTATAGGATTCGTCCTTTGAAAAAACCCAAACAACCCCAATATAAACACATAATCAAACAAATCAAATAATAATAAAACAGATAAAACAAACTAGGCTTAACCCACTTAGGGATGGACCAGTAAGAGGTCAATCTTTCCCCAGCAGAGTCACCATTTCTGTAGCGATAAAAAATGTAGCGGGGTAAATCAGAGATCGAACTATTAATTAATTCGTCTCACAAAAGCAAGAGTCACCACCGCGCTTTATTATTTCCAAGGGGAAAGGGAAAAGAGCGAAATAAAACCCTAAAATATGCAATGTAAAATAATACTTTAAAAGTAATGAAAATACAAGGCGTTTTTGAAAAGAGGTCTAGAGTTCGGGGGTTGGTTATACACTGGGAAGGTATTAGCACCCAATGTATCTATAGTATTCTATAGGAACCTTTTGAAATATTCGTTTATTAAAAAGTTTATTTGATTAAAAGATAAATTGTTTGGCCAAAAAATGGGTATGAACGAGTTTTCGAAGATACGTCGACTTAACGTCGAAGTTTTGACTTAAAAGGTAGGAGTTTTGAAAGGTTGAATATTTTGGGAAAATTATCTTAAGTTTTTAACAAAATAATAAACGAAAGATGAATGAGGGTATTCGCAAGATGTGTTTGATGACATGAAGTCGACAAAAGCTTAAGCGATTCCCTTGGATTGAGACGGACGAAAGATATGCAGGTTAAAGATCAATTAATTTAAAATTACAATTGAACAATTAACTAATGAAATTTAAATCAAACTAGCATGAATTTTAACGATTAAATAAATAATCAAAAGTACATGAAGATTAAATTACGAAATCATATATTTTTAATAATTAAACAAATAGCAAAAATTAAATCATGAAACATGTATTTTGAATAATTAAATAAACAACAACATAAAAATAAGAATTAAATAGTATGTTGACAAAACTAAATAAAGATGAATTTTAATTAGACATTTTTTGTGTTTTTTATAATAATTAATAATTATACAGCAAAGTAAATTAATAATTAAATATGTTTAAATAAAAGAAAAATAAGGCTAAAAGAATAAAAGACAGAAAATAGACCCCACAAGAACTTGAACTCAGGACCTTAGAGATTGCTGTAAACACACTTGCCAATTGAACCATGCCATTATTCATTAACTAACATGATTCAAATAAAACATAAACGAAAGAATTAAAATTGCAATTGGATCAAAAAAGGCCCAATGGGCCACCGGGTCATGAAGGGAATAGGAAAAGAAAATGAAGTAACCCTAGTACAAAGGAAGCGGCGGCTGCAAGCTGGCATATGCTGGAAGAAACAAAAATTATTATTAAAAAAAACTTTGTTATGTTGGGAAGATAAAAAGAAGGTGGATTTTATATTATTATTTTTAATAAAACAAAAGAACAACAATATTAGTTTGTAAAAAAATAAGCAACGTCATTCTCTCTCTCACATAATCGTTTCTCTTCTTCCTCTCTCATGCACATTCACTTCTCCTTCTTGGCCTCACCATTACAGATCTGATTTCTTTTCTTCCTCCTCTCTCTCTGTTACACAAATCCACTTTCCTCTCTCTCTCTCTCTCTCTCTCTCTCTCTCTCTCTCTCTCTCTCTCTCTCTCTGTATCGTTTACTTACCATAAACAAAATAACAAAAAAAACTTCAAACCAATTTTATCTCTCTCTCATACATTCCAGATCTCAGAAAAAATAGTGAGCGGTGAAAACGGTGCGGCGGAGGAAGTCGTGAGCAAGGAGGGAAATGAGATCGGCGGAGATCTGGTTGTGGGGGTCAAAGGCGTTGACAGTTGCGGTTTAGTGATGAATTCGCGAAAAGATGAATGGAATAACGGTTGGGATGGTACTAAGGTGATTACGATAGTGATGAAGAAGAGATACAGAGGGTGTGGTTTATGGAAGGAGGTTATAGTGGTGAGTTTCCAGTGAGATGCATTTGGAAGCTGTTTTATCTTCTTTTTATTTTGTTTATTTTTTTAATTCAAGAAATATAATAAATAAAATATGATTGAATATTTACATGGATTTTGGATTTTAAGAACAAATGATTTTTTTGATTTTTTTAGATTTTGTAACAACAAATATTTTTTTAAATATTGGAACAGCAATATATTTTTTAAATATTTGTAATAGCAACATATTTTTTAAATATTTGTAACAGCAACATATTTTTGGTTGTTGATATTAGAATAGCAAAATATTTTTTTGGTTTTTTGATATTATAATAGCAAAATATTTTGGTTTTGTAACAGCAAATGTTTTGAAAATTTTGGGACAGCAAATGATTTGTGGACTTTGAGATTTTGTAAAGCAAAAAGGATATCCAAGTTTTTTGGGACAGGAACAACAAAAAAATGGTTTTTATGGATATTGTAACAACAAAATATTTTTGGATATTGTAACAACAAAATATTTTTGGATATGGTAACAACAAAATATTTTTTTTATTGTGTAACAGCAAGTGTTTTGAAAATTTTGTAACAGCAAAAGGATAACCAAGGTGTTTTGGACAGCAAAGGTGTTTTGGACAGCAAAGGTGGATAACAAGTATTTGGGACATCAAGCGATAAATTGGTATTACGCGATGAAAGAAGTAAGCTTTTTATTACACTTGTTATTATTACTGATATTATGAACACTAACATGTTTAAATGCTAACAATCATGCAGCAACTCAACTCAAATACAATACAACAAAGTAAAGAATGATAAGGTAAAATATTGCATGGCAAAGAAAAATGATACAGCAAGTGATTCAAGTATGAACATATGCAACAGTAGATAGAGAGGAGAAAAAGAATAATACCTATCGGAGCCTCTCCAATGGGGCTTCTAACAAAATGGTAAGCTTCCTTGAGTTTGCTATCTTTTCTCCTTGTTGGATTTTTTTTAGAACAATCCTCTATTTTTTCTGATTTTTTCTTACTTGCTGAATTTTTCTATAACAACACCAATTTTCTGTTTTTTTTAACTGCTGAATTTTTTTAGAACAACACCAATTCTCTGTTTTTTTTAACTGCTGAATTTTTCTCTCTTCCCTTTGTGTTGACAAAGGCTCTTATTTATAGTGGAGTATGTGGGATTTGAGGGGGAAAACAGTAGAAATTTGAACTGTTTTGGCAAGTTGTTTCTATGCTTTGTTCCTACCATTCATTTTAGCCATTTTGATACAAATTGCTGCCACTTTGATGCAGGTTGGAGCAGGTTTTGGCAGCACTTGGAGCTGCGGTATGTTGTTGTTTTTTACTGTTTTGTAGCATTTTACAACATCTCTATTTGCTGTTTTTTTCCAGGCTGTTTGGAGCATTGTTGACCAATAAAAATGCAGCAAAAGTGGGCTTGAAGAAAGGTTGCAAACATGGGCTGCATTAGCAACTTTGCTGAAATTTTTTATGTTGAAAATACATTTGTACACACTTGTAGCTTCTTGCAATTTTGTAATAAACTCCAATAAATTGTAACATGAATAAACATGCATTCTTCAATATATTTCCACTTCCTTTGGTAGTTATGAATAATCGTGAATCTTCACATAAACATGAATTTGATATATCTTGATAAAAATTCAAGATCTTCCATTTAGATTTGGGAAATAATAGAATAATATTTGGATGAATTGTTGAATGAAGAATAGATAATAATGCAAGTCTTGGACTTTAATCTTGCACTTTTGTAATAGAAATCCAAATAAATCACATGGATTAATTTGTAATCAAATAGAATTCCTCATGTAATTAAATAGAATTCCTCACTAACTTCTTGAAATAATGCTTCATGTATTTAAATAACCATGATGTAGATCTTCCAAAATAATCACAAAAATAATCTTGAATAAATATCTCATGTGATAAATGAATATTCTTGGATGAAAACTCTTGACTAGCTCCTCTTTAATTATCACTTGGATTCAAATAAAGAAAATTCCAAATATTCCGAATAAATTCTTCTAGAACGATTTTGAATTTAATTATCCCATTTCGGCGAAATTTAACCCGCGTCATGAGAAAATTTGCAGATGACTTTTGGTCCAAGAAATCGAAAATGACGGTATAACTTGGTTTTTCTTGTATTTTAGAACAATGTGAAACACACATGAACCAAAGCCGGTAGAATTTTGACTGTTCTTCCTGAAAAATATTCGGAGAAAACGGAGACCATTTGCTGGACAAAATGTGGAAATAAACGCATAATTCTCTGAAATTCTTTGATGAACCAGTCTTTTGGAAATTAATGAACGACAACATTTCTGTTCTGAGACTCGAAATCCTGATCGACGTACAACGTCTGATGCTCTTTTTTTAGACCTATTTTCTGCACATGAAAACAAAACAGCAAAACATACACTTCTTGCTTGATTAGTGGTTAGTCATTCATAAAATGCTCACAACACTCGGTAATCTCTACACAGTCAAAGCTTTAAACATTCGAAACCTACCGTATTCTGTGACCTTGATGTGTATAAAAAATAATGCAGATGAAGCAGGGATCTTAGGTCAAAAATTGGGGTATGACAGTGTCAAGCTCACAGCAATGCGCAGGTTCGTCGAATCTTTCAATTGTAATCATAGGGGCTTCGTTGTCCCATCTGACCTTGAACATTGAAGACATGGTTGCCAAGGCGTCACCTAGCTGATTTTCTTCCCTAGGGAATTGCTCAAAGGTGATCTCTCCGAAGAAAGGAATTAGCAATATCACAAGTTCCTTGTAAGGGATGATATTAGGGTGCTTAGTGTCCCAATCTCCTTTTACTTGGATAATCACTAGAGCGGGATCCCCAAACACATTCAAATGTTTGATTCTCAAGTCAAGGGCAGCTTTCAGATCCAAAATGCATACTTCGTATTCATCCATATTGTTCGTGTAATCGAAGCATAGTCTGGCAGTGAAAGGAGTGTGGCAACCTTCAGGGGAGATGATCACATCACCAATTCTGTTACACAAGGCGTTGGAAGCCCCATCGAAGACCATAGTCCATCGGGATCCTTGTTCAGGTCCGTCATACGGTCTAGGTTTTGCACAGTCGGTCACTAGCATGATATTCTCATCAGGGTAGTCGAAGTTCATGGACTGATAATCATCAACAACTTGATGGGCCAAATGATCTTCTAGTACTATTCCTTTGATGGCCTTTTGTGTTGTGTATTGAATGTCGTACTCAGTCAAGATCATTTGCCATCTGGCTATCCATCCGGAAAGAGAAGGTTTCTCGAAGATGTACTTGATTGGATCCATCTTAGAAATCAACAAAGTGGTATGAGTTAACATATACTGTCTTAGTCGACGAGCAACCCATGCCAGAGCGCAACAAGTTTTCTCGAGCAGTGAATATCTGGTTTCACAGTCGATAAACTTTTTGCTCAGGTAATAAATAGCATGCTCTTTTCGGCCAGACTCATCATGTTGGCCCAAAACACCCCCCATAGAGTTCTCTAGTACTGTCAAGTACATGATCAAGGGTCTTCCTTCAACTTGAGGCATGAGAATAGGTCTCTTGCAGATACTCTTTAATTTTGTCGAAGGAGGCTTGGCATTCATCATTCCATCTGACTACCTGATCTTTCTTTAAGAGTTTGAAGATTGGGTCAAAAGTAGAAGTCAAGTGAGATATGAAATGGGAAATGTAATTGAGATGACCCAAGAATCCTCTAACTTCCTTTTCAGAATGAGGGACTGACATTTCTTGGATGGCCTTTACCTTGGCAGGATCAACTTCAATGCCTTTATTGCTGACAACAAAACCTAGAAGCTTTCCAGAGCGTACTCCAAACATGCACTTGTTAGGGTTTAACCTCAGCTTGTACTTTTTCCACCTCTCAAATAGTTTATACAGGTGATTGAGATGCTCTTCCTCAGTTTGTGATCTGGCAATCATATCATCCACATATACCTTTATTTCATGATGAATCATATCATGAAACAAAGCTACCATAGCCCTTTGATATGTTGCCCCTGTATTTTTCAATCCGAACAGCATGACCTTGTAACAAAAGGTGCCCCATTGCGTAACGAAAGTAGTCTTCTCCATGTCTTCGGGAGCCATCCTAATTTGATTATATCTAGAGAAACCTTCCATGAAAGAGAAGACTTTATGTTGGGTAGTGTTATCGACCAAGACATCAATGTGAGGTAGAGAGAAGTCATCCTTGGGACTTGCCCTATTCAGATCCTTATAATCTACGCACATACGAACTTTTCCGTCTTTCTTTGGTATTGGCACCACATTTTCAACCCATTGGGGATAAGATGTCACAGCTAGGAACCATGCATCAAATTGTTTCATCACTTCAGCTTTTATCTTTTCAGACATGTCAGGCCTCATGCGACGAACTTTTTGTTTGACAGGAGGACAATCTTCTTTTGTCGGCAGACGATGAACTACAATGTTGGTATCTAACCCTGACATATCTTCATATGACCAAACAAACACTTCCACGTAGTCATGCAACATCTGAACCAATCTGCTTTTGACACTGCTTTCCAGGTTAGCGCGGATCTTGACTTCTTTCTTGTCTGTCTTAGTACCTAGATTGATGACTTCAACTGACTCTTCATGTGGCTGAATAGCTTTTTCCTCTTGTAATAGAAGTCTGGCTAGTTCTCCCGGTATTTCACAATCTTCCCTGCCTTCGTCTTCGGCTTGGTTAATTGGACATTCAAAATCATAGTCGGCAATAGTAGAGTCATTGGCAATAAGATCCAGAATTGATGAGGACCTGCAAGAGTGTGTGTGTGAGTGTGTGTGTGTGTGTGTGTGTGTGTGCATGTAAGATACATGGCTATTTTGAAAAATGTATTTGAAGAAAAGAAAAACAATGAACACGAAGATTTGAATTCAAAAGAGTCTAATGATTTGTATTGAATGATCATATGATAACATGAACATGGATAAAACCCTTGACAAATGGACCATAGTGCCCCGGGCCAGGAACATGGCTTAAAAGTCATTGTTAAATATTACAGACAAAATGTTCTTGAATTAATAAAAAAAAGCAATAAACAAGTGGATTACTCCTCAATGAAGGGGATGGGCACAAAGTCCTTTGCATGCCAATTCTTCAGCTCCATTGTAGTTGGATACACCAAATCTTCAAATGCAGCTTCTTCATCAGAATCACCCACAACATTGACTTCATTGATACCCTTGTCATGTTTCGGCTTAGGCGCGGGGATTACATTCGGAGTTAGAGGAGGATCAAATTAAACAGTCTTGTTATCGATCAAATCTTGTATTTTATTCTTCAAGGACCAACATTGGTCAGTCTCATGTCCGGGTCTACTTCAGTGGTAAGCACATTTATCGTTCGGATTATACTTTGATGAAGAGGTACCAGGGTTGGCAGGAGGATCGCGCAATGTCACCAAATTAGCCTTGAGCAAATGTTGTAAGGCTTGAGATAATGACATGCCTAACCGCGTAAATTGTCTTCTCAGATTTTCAAAACATTGATGATTTGCAGATGGTCTTGGAGCAGGAGCTGGATTGGAGATTCAGACAGAATTGACAGACGGATGATCATTCTTCTTAGTACAAGCCCTTGCCCCGTACACAAAATTGATTTCCTTCTTTGCATGAAAAGGTTTATTGATAGGATTGGAAGTGGAGGCAGATGCCACGAAGATCTTCTCACTTTTGATGCCACTTTCAACCCTTTCTCCGGTTAAGATTAACTCGGTGAAATCGGAAGAAGAACAGCCAACCAACAGATTAAAGAATGGTCCAGATAAAGTGCCCATGAACATGTCAATATGCTCTCTATCAGTCAAAGGTGGTTGTACCCTACTGGCGAGGTCTCTCCATTTTTGTGCATATTATTTAAATCCTTCGTTCTTCCCCATTATCATATCTTGTAACTGAACCATTGTTGGCGCCGAGTCAGTGTTATACTGATACTGATGGTAGAATACAATAGTTGAATCTTCCCAGGTATTGATATGGGAACCATCTAACTGATAAAACCATTCAAGTTGCGTTCTGGCCAAGCTCTCTTGGAAAAGTGAACCCAGAGTTTCTTATCAGCATTGTGCGATTGTATCTTGCACACATAAGATTTCAGGTGAAGTTTTGGACAAGAAACTCCATCGTACTTTGAAAAGACTGGTATTTTGAATTTGTGTGGAATAACAACCCCAGAGATCAAACCCAAATCATCAAAATCTAAACCGGGGATGGCTTGGATCTCGACGGCCTTCAATCTGTCTTCTAACTGCTTATACTTAACATTGGCGGGTGGATACTGCTCGTCAAAATAATCATCATCAAATTCTTGATCATTAACACAGTCAGTCTAGGTACTCTTAATCTCACCAATCTTATTCTCATCTTCCTCAGACGAGTCTTCCACTACCGGGATATGATGAACCGAATCTTTGAACCTTATGCCCATGTTGACCAGGGCTCTCTTTGTGGGCTTCTTCTTAACAGCCAACAATGCCATCATATCTTGCTTCCCCTTGGATAGGGATAGTAGAGTCTCTTGGAATTGAGAATTTTGTGCCTGAAGATCCTTCATAGTTTTCTCTAGATCCATCTTGCTGAAATAAACAGCAGAAAGATAAGGAAACCTATTATGTGAAAACCTGTCATGTTATGATGCATGGAAGATGTATAAGCAAATGATTTCAAGGATTTATTGAAATATAAATTTTTATAGGCAAAAGAATGAACAAACGTCAATTTTCATTAATTATTTCAAAAGGAATACAACATGCCTCTTGGGCTTACAAAATAACTCTCTAAGATAAAAAGACTGAATGCATCCTCTTCGGCGCGAGATAGGCTTTCACACTTTTCTCTTCTTGTGGCTTCTTTGTAAGCTCCAAGACTCTCTTCTCACTAGCATAGAATTGAGCTTCAAAAGTATCTCATTCTTTCTTCACCTGAATCTAACCCTTTTGCAAGTCTTCAAGAGAGGTAGGCATGTCGGGGTGGAGGACAGTGTACGTGACATCTCCTTCAACCACAGGCTCCATGATGACTGGTAAAATGGAAGGATAAGGCATCACAAGTTTCTGAGCACGAGCTCGTACCCACTTAAGGTAAGGCTCAAGGGGAATGGAATTCTTGTGTCCTAGCGTCTTACTATCCACTTTGCTTACCATCCTCCATGCTCGTATAAACCTCTGACAGTAACTCTGATTGTCGCTTTCATAGTCGAATACTACTCCTTGGATGAGCATCTCATGTGGACCCTCCCTTCGGGCATAACCAAACTGTCGTAAGGCTAAGCAGGGGTTATAAGTGATACCTCCTCTAATGCCAAGTAAGGGGACATTAGGGAATTCTCCACAATGGTCGATGATACTAACATTCTCCGATCGGGAATACCAATGAACATTTGAATGTCTGAGCGTCATCAACCTATGGGACCACCTCGAACCTTGCTCATTCTTCAACACAGATCGGGGAAGATGCGAAATAAACCATCTTTCCGAGAGAGGAGTGCAACACATGAGGATCCCTCTTTTCCTCATAGTGCAAGAGTGAAAAGAATGTAGAACATCTCCCAACAAAGTAGGCACTGGGTTGTGAGATATGAAGATTTTGACAGTGTTTACATCTATGAGTTGGTCAGGATTTGGAAACAAAACCATACCATAGATGATAAGGGCCATAATTTCTTCAAAAGCTTGTAAGTCTAGAGAGTTCCAACAATCTTTGGCTTTCTCAAACAAGAACTTGGCCATGAAACCTTTGACACCACTCCTTCTTTCCCAATTAGTTGTGATATCAGATTGTTGCAAGTGAAGTGCTTGGGAAATCTCCTCAGGTTTTGGATCTCTTTCCGTACCGTTGAAGGGTAGTTGATTAAGAATGGGAATTCTCAAGAGTTGTGAGAATTCTTCCAAAGTTGGTATAAGTTGATAATTGGCAAAAGTGAAGGAATGGTGTAGAGGATCAAAGAATTGGAATAACACCTTCATCATATCTTCATCAGTGTTAGAGGTAACCAAGTTTAGGAGGCGACCATGTCTTTCGGTGAATAAAGATTTTTCAGGGACCCTTGATGTTAACTCTTTGAGTTAAGGAGGAATCCTTACGAGATTGACTTGGATAGTATTCCTGCGGATGGAAGCCATGTCCTACAAAACAGAACATAGATAAATCCCAAAAATCTTTGAAATGGTTAGAATGAGTATGATGTTATGATGTTTATGATGTCATGTACAAGTAAATATATACAAACAAGGCAAACTAGTCCTTAGGATTAGTCTTGCATGGAGTCTCATAGGTAAGTACCCTCTCGAAGTTTAGTTGGCTCAAACCTGTCCCCGAAATAGTACCAGGTTCTAAGGGATCTCAATATCACTGATCTGTCTTCTCGGGCATTGTTTCAGCGCAAGCCTCTTTCACAGCGACCGAAATATCCCGAAAAGCCAAACCTCAATGAGTGTAGTATCGAGTATCTACCAACTTCGAAATGTACCAAAGTCAGTCATCTCACTACGTCCTAATGGCCAAGTTGGTCAAGTAAAGGTTCTAAAGTCAGTTAATGCTTCATGATATCACTCAGCGGTCTCGTATTTTCCTTGACTACTCAAGGGCTATCGGTACCCACAAATATGTCACACTAATGTAGCTATTGCTTAGACCATGTCAGTATACCCTGCACACTTTCCACAACGTATTGCTACTTACCTATAAGGTATCCCAAATCCGGGTAGAGGATTAGAACAAGCCCAAACAAGGAACCAAAATGTAAAGCAAACAAATCAAACAATGAAAGCAAATAAAGGTGATCTAGCCCTAAGGTAACCCCACTTTTAAGTTTCTCCCCAGCAGAGTCGCCAATTCTGTGATACGGTGGGAGAACTGACTTGGGTGTTTTGCATTTTATCGCAAATGTTGCAGTTAGCAAGAGTCGCCACCGACTCTTCTTTTATCCAAAAGGAAAGGCTGAAAAGAACAGGAAAGACCTTTGAGATTATTTCTTGAGTTCGGGGGGTAGATTATGAAAAGGGAAGGTTTTAGCACCCTTTTCATCCATAGTTATCTATGGGATCTTAGTTTCTTGCTAGATCACTTGCTTTTTGTGTGAAAATGTGCTTTGTGTGGTTTTTGAAAGTATTTTGAAAAAGGCGCCATCGTTTAGGAAAACTTTGTAATAGTTCTCGTTCGTAAGAACATATACAAAGTGTTGAGCTTTTGAAAATATTTCATGTTTGAAAAAGGTTTTGAAAGTGTTTTTGAAAGTGTTGGTGTTTGTTTTTGAAAATAAGCAAGGATGTTTGATTTGAAAATAAGCAAGCAACTAGGAACAATCTACCTACTCAAAAGTCTTAGTTGATTTCTTCCTTTCCTTTGATATTGCTATCTTACCATTGATTTGGTAAGAAGCCTTATCTTTGGATGTAAAGGGATGGACGTGGGTCATCGTATAGTCACGATAGCAATGTTGTGAGATATCTTAGCAATTCTCTTTGAGGGACTAAGATCATTTTGAAAGGCAGCATCAATAGCGTCATCGAGGGACTATGATCTTATATTTTTGATTGCTTTTTGCTAAGATATCCCACATGCATAACATGACCATTTTTTGTAAGGCGGCAAAGTGGAATTACCCTAAGGGTGTAAGTGTGCAAGTGTGTTTGATTTACATGCTTGTTTATCTTAAATTAGGGTTTGTAACTTGTTGATTTTAGTCTTTCCATACAAACCCTAATTTACTAGCATTTATATAAAGCGATAAATTGCGGAAAGTAAAAATACTAAGCTATTACATCATTAGGGGAGGGGGTATACAAATTTACAAACGGGGATTTTTCAAGAAAATTAAACCTATTTATATATTACAACCATATTGAATATTTTATAAAAATTGAAAAGAAAATAATGCAAGAATGTAAATGGAAAAAGAAATGATTTATTTTGTTTTTACGAAAGGGTTTAGTCTTGACCTAATTAAAGAAAATGATTAATTAAAATTAAATTAAACTAATTAAGAAAAGAAATTAACTTAAGAAGGATTTTTTAGGGTTTTTTATGAAAAGGTTTTAGATTAATAATAATAATAATAATATGAAAATTAATTTAATAAAAAGAAACTTAAGTTCTAAGTTAATTTTAATTTACAATAGAATATTATAATAATTAAGCCTAATTATCTAAATATTAATTATAAAAAAAAAGAAATTAAATTTGTTTAAGAATATGCTTTTTATCCTTTTTGTTTTATAGAGAAAATAAAAATATATGTGTAAATAATAAATAAAAATATTTTTGAATTTTTTTATCATTAATAATAATAATAATAATAATAATAATAATATAATAATAATAATAATAATAATAATAAAGAAAATATGAAATAAAGAAAATAAAATAACAAAGAAAAATAATGGGCCAGGGGTGTAAAAAATAAGGTAGGGGGTCAGAAGCTAGTAAACAAAAACAAAGCCCAATGGAAGGCCCAGGCGCCTGTGTTTGTAAACAAAAAAGTGAAAAAATATGAAAAATGAACAAAAGGGTACCACTGGGGCTCGAACCCGGTCCCAAAGGTTAACAGGCACACGCTTTACCACTGGGGTGGCTATACATCCATTAACATTGGTGAAATAATAAACATATAACACAAATCAAGTCCTGAATGAACTTCATCTTCAACCTCCAGCCATGAATCCTGCAACTCATTCATTTCTCATCCATTCACAAAACTTCCAACATCAAACTTGTTAGTAATTTCCTCATGATTCTGAATATGTAAATAACTTAAGTTAATTCTCAAAGATGAGCATGAATTTCTAAAAGTATCAAATTCTGACCTAGATATTTCAGCAAGTTCAAACTCAAAATTCTCACTACTCAAGCAACATAAATGAAATTTATGGACATGTATAGTTTCAAGGCAATGATGTCTACATTTTATATTTACAAATGTAAGCCTAATAATGCCTAAATAATGAGATGAAAAGTCAGAAAATGTACCTCAAAAATGGAAATCGTGAAATGAGTTTGAGCTTGATTCAAGGTGATGCAATGATCAGGTTAGCTTCCTTGAGTCTCTAGGAAGCTAATGCAATGCCTAGCTTGAGTTGAGAGTGGCTGAAATGACCTAGAGAAGTCAAGTTGAAGACCCTTGTTTTTGAGCTTGGACAATGGTGAAAATGGTGTTACATTTTAGCAACAGGGATTGAAATGAGTTGTATTTGAAGTTAGGAAGCTTTTGAGATAATTTGGAGATAAAACGCATGAGTGGTTTGAGAGATGAGAGTTTTTGGTCAAGTTCTGCACAATAATGGAGGTTTTGTGCAATTTATGATTTAAGGGAGTTTGGGAGTGTTTCAGGTTGTTCAAGCTCGTGTTATAGTGCACAAATAGTGCCTCTATTTATAAGAAACAAGTTTGGAAGCTTGTCGTTGATCAGAATTCAAAATCACAAGTTTAAACATAACATGTGATTTTTGAGAAATCCAAGTTTCAAAGTCTTGCGTACTTGTTAATATAGAGTGGTTATACTTTAAACACACTTTCTTATGACTTTGTAGATGGAGCGTGATCAGAGGGAACAAGTTAGGGTCTCAAGAATTGACTTTGTGCATAAAGCTTGCTTTTCAAGAATGGCATTCTTCACTTTCTTCCTAAAATGGCAATGTGAATTGGATAAAGCTTAAACCACTTGGATTATAGCTCAAAAGTTTGTGTAATCCATTAATTATGGATAGATACACAAGTTAGAAGGCCTTCAAAGTAAGGTTATGCAGCCTAACATTGAAATTCAATTATGTGTTCATCAAGAAATGACTTATAATTCAAGAATGAAACCCTAACTTCTTGCCTTCGATTCTCCTTACTCAAACATGATCTCAATGATTTCTTCGACATTTTGGAAAGCTTTTAAATAATCTATAACCTCTATGTTGGACATTTTTGAAGATTCATCTTGGAACTATGTGAAAATTTTCCATGAAGTTAGGTCAAAATCCTGCCTAAACTAGGGCAAAATTTCACAAAGTTTCCAACTTTCATGAACATGTATTCTTAAAATCTTAACTTGAAATCCATGAATTTATAGAAGAATTCATGTTCTACAATGTTTTAGATATCATTGATATCTACAACTTTCATGTTGGGAGTTTCCTTTAAATCATCTTGCATCATGGTGAAAATTTTTGCTCAAAATTATGAAAAAATATGAATTTTCCAACACTTAGAAAAATTTCTAAGTTTAGAAATTTTGACTTTTCAAAATGAAATCTTGAATTTTTGATTTCTTGATGAACAAGTTTCATATTTTGACATGTTTTGATGAATTGTGATCTTTGATACTTGATTTTGACCAAAAAGTCAAAGTTTGACTTTTCAATTGTACAATTGACTTTTCATCAGTTGACTGAAATTCAACTGTCAACCAATTGAACTTGAGGAATATTTTGAGCCATGCCATTAGGTCAAAATTAATTATTCAAAACCTTGAGATCATAACTTAAACCAATCAACCATTTGCTAGGTCAAAAATCAGAAATTGCACCTCCCCAGTCAAAACCCTAATTTTGACCATTTTGCCCTTTTGATGATCTGATCAAATTTCTTGAGGAATTGTGATCCAAACTTGATCAAATGACATATATGAGTTTATAATGTTGATATGGATCAAAAATTATGAAGTGTGACTGTAAATTAACAACAGTTGACTTTTCCCCCAATACAGCTGATTTTAGGTCAACTGATCAATTTACTGAGCAAAAATGTGATCCAAGACTTGAAACTTGACATGAACAATCTTGAGAGTTAAAAATGATCTATGAAAGTAATATGGGCATTAAAAGTAATTTTTTCCTTGTGCAATCTCAAACCCTAATTTTTGGTCATCAGTACTATAGGAGGTAGCTTGAGCTGATCAAACTCTGTGCAGTCTTGAATCTAAGGAGATATTGTGAGAGATTATTTGAGAAATGAGAGGGAAAATTTTGGGGTACAACACATTCAAATTTCAAAAAAGGACAAGATCCCATGTTTTTGTCCAACGTTACAAACTCTGATTCATGGCTTTCAAACATAAGCAAGGTTGTTTAAACCTTTGCCTTCTTGTTCCCTCCTTCCTACTCTATATAAGCAGTGTGCTTGCAAGACAAAAGGACACAAACATTGGAGATACGCTGCCCATAAACCCACCAAAGTTATCAAAATTTCATAACTAATCCAAGTCAAAGCAACCCTTAAACAAATGTACCTACGTCCAGAAGCCAAATCGAAGCAATCATCAAACAACGGTACCTACACCCATCATCACATATTTATCCATCAACCATTGGTAAGAATTGGTAAAAAGATCAATCTCTACATTTACATGACATATTGGCATTTATAATTTTATTTGATCTATATTCAAGATTAAGGAGCTGGGTTCGACACCCATGTCTACATTTGCTTTGTTGCTAACACTTGCTGCAAATGTATCCTGAATGGACCCACTGAGTGCAGAGTCGAAAGGCCCGGGTTTGGCACTCAGGTCATGCTTTTCTTTTTTGACAACATGTTTGTAGATGTAATGCCCTCATAAGTGATCCATCAGGCAATTCCAGCAGCGCCCTCTAGGTCGAAAGCCACATCCTGTCACTAGATCAAAGGGGCAATCGAAAGACAACTTACCTTTCACAGAATCGAAAGACAATTGGATCTAAAAGGCCATTTCTCTCTGCAATTGAAGGATTCCTTTTTTTGTATTTTATTTTTGTTTTATTTCTTTATCGACCCTTGTTTTTCTATTTAAATTAACAGTAAATCAAAAAATCACAAAAAAATTAGACATATACATTTTAATAAAATAATTAATTTCTTAATTAATTGATTAATTAAATTTTAACCATTTTCTCAACTTAAAACAAATTAGAATTTAGGACTTAATTTAGATTTAATTTTTTTTTTCATAATAAAAAAAAACAAAAGAACTTATTTAATTTTATTTTCCAAATAGACTTTAGATAATTTCAATTTAATTATTTTTCTTAAAATAAAAACAACCAAAAATATTTTTTTCTTAGGACATTTTTAGACGTTATTTTGAATTTCACGCGCGTTTATTTATTTTCGCATTTTTATTACTAATGTACCTGCTCACTGGATGTAATAGATTAAAACTAGGACATTTACTGCTTTATCCCCCTCATTCTTGTATAATATAAACCCCCTCCCCAAAGCATTGTAATAGCGTAGATTTAAATTCATGCACTTTAATATTCTGTAATATATATTAACTGCTAGTAATTAGGCGTGTATGATAAGACTAATAATCAAACACTAGCAAACTTAACAAAAAGAAAAAAAATAACTGAATTGAATCAATTGCACATATGCACCTCTAGGGTACCCCACTTTGGTTGCCTTTAAAATAAAAATAGTCATGAAGCAGGAACGCTTTAGCAAAGACCCATAAATCAAAAGATCATAGTCCCTCGATGACCCTACGGTTGCCTTTTCGGTAAATGATCTAGTCCCTAAACAAAATTTCTAAAGCGTCTCCACAAGATGCCTTCGTGACTGTAAACTTCCCTTTCGAATGTCCCTCATACATCCAACGATAGATCTACCTACTCACTAATAGTAGGATAGAAATGTCTAAAGGATAAGAGGAAAAGAACGACCCTTTTCGAGTATAAAAGTAGATGGCTGTTAGAAGTTTGCTCAAGAAAACATTTTTCACTTACACAAAAAACTACTTTTCAATAACATTTTCAAGACACTTTGTATACTTTCTCCACATTCTCGAGAAACATTACAAAGTCTGCCATACCAAGGCATTTTCAAAACAAACTTTCAAATACACAAAGCACAAAGATGTTTCAAAATGAGCAAACCTCTAAGAGCCCGTAAATAAATACGGATGGAAAGGGTGCTAACACCTTCCCTTTCCATAATCTACCCCCCTTACTCAGAAAACTCTCGAAAGTTTTTTTTATGTTCTTTTCACCCTTTCCTTTGTTGGATAAAAGAAAAGTCGATGGCGACTCTTGCTTACCACAACATTTGCGAATACAAAACGCAAAAAACCAGTATTAAACAGTCGGTTCTGCCACTGTATCACAAAACTGGCGACTCTGCTGAGAAATGAATAAAAGTGGGGTTAATTCATTTTAAAACTATTGTATTTGCTTGCTTTGTATGCTTTACTTTTGAGGGCTTGTTTGGGTTATTACTAAAGATCCTACACCCGGATCTGGGGCACCTTATTAGGTAAGTAGTAATAAATCAAGGAAGTTGTACGGTGTAGACCGATATGGACGAAGTGATAGCTTCGTTAGCATGATACTTTGGTTTGTACTAATGTTCCTTGAGTCAGTCAAGGATAACATTAGGCTTCCTTAGTGTTATTAAGCGTTAACTGGCCTTTAGAACCTTTAATTGACTCATCCTAAGCCATTAGAAAGTAGTGTGATAGCCGGCTTTGGTTCCGACCGAAGTTTGGTTGATACTCGATACTACACTCATTGAGATATGACTCCCGAGTTTTGTTTGGTGGCAAGTCAATTGTCGATCGGAACGAAACTTGTGGGAAAAATCAGTGATATTGAGATCCCTTAGAACCCGGTTACTATTTCTAGGACAGGTTGAGCCAACTAAACTTCAAAAGGGTACTTACCTACAAACCCCATGCAAGTCTAAACCTAAGGCTGCTTGTGTGACTTGTTTGCCTTCATTATCTAACAACTTGAACTCATTGCAGGGCTTTTGTTTGTATTCCTTACAGGACCTTGTTTGTATGCATTAACCAATAAACTGGTTTTCTTGCAAGACATACTTGTCTTCATCACCTTACACTTTTGCTTAATGCATAGCATACACATCATAACATCATCTCATAGCATCTCCTTAACCATTTCAAGGATCTCAAGGGTCTGTGGTGCAGGTTATGATTAACCAGACGTCTAGCAAGGGGCAAGGGGATTTATTTTCCTCTAGCCAACGCCGTCAAAAGACCAAAGCAATAACTTGAGTTAGAGGCTATGACCCACTTGACATGGTGAGCTTGATTCTCGTAGAAGGACGTTCAACAAATACGAAAGTTCCTCAGTCCAAGCTGCAGTCAAAATTCAAATATCTTCTTGTATTTACCCCACGAGATCCTTGAAAACATTGCATGCATACCATTTCATAACAAGTCTTCCAGTACAAGCTTCTCATTTTCTCACCGTTAATTTCAACAAGGAAAATGGCTCTCAAACAAAACAACAGAGGTTTCCAAGCTCAAGGTGCTCAATTCAAAGAAATATTCCTGAATCTAGCCAAGGGGAAAGAAGAATTGAAAACACTCCTCAACGAGAACTTGACCAAGAAACATCCTGACAACAATAAGGATGACCAGTTAGAACAACTGCAAGCTGAAATGGAAAGGATGAGAATCCAGATGAGTAGTCAGATGGTCCTTATCCAAAGTTTAGCTCGGGAATAAGAAGAATTGAGGATTCTCATCAGCAAGCTTTTTCAGGACAGATACAACAGTCTAGGGCAAACTTCTAGAGCTTGGGGCCTAATCAATGATCAATCTCTCTTGGCAGATAGGGAATTGGGTGACTTGTTCATACGGGGGCATGTTGAAAATAAACTCAGGAGCGGTGACATTCAAGGGAGTGCATCTTCAAGTACTCAGAAGAGACCATACAATGGGAAGAAAGAGTCCAATGCCGTGTACGACCAGAAGGGCCGCAATAAGAGTAATCTCAACCAATCTATGGGGGTAATGCGAACTTCTATTCCCGCACTGATGCAATCACAACGGGGTAATCAGCAAAGGTAAGACAAGCCCAAAAGGCAATTCACCAAAATCAACATGTCCTTGGCTCAGGTATTGTAACACATGTTGAAGATGGAGTTGATTACGTTAAGGGATCCTCATCCCAACCCCAAAACTTCTTCCCTTAACTACAATCTTGATGAAATATGCGCCTACCATTCCGATAGTCTTAGACATGATACGAATGACTGTTGGGCATTGAAAAATAAGATTCAAGACCTGATCAATAAAGGAGCGTTGGAGTTTGCACAAGGTGATCAGACTGAAGTCTTTTGCCATCCCTCAAAGGAAAACCATCTGAAGTGACAAGTTCAGACAAAGGGGCTTTTTGTTCATTTGAATTTTTCAAATTATAATTTTCTTTTTGTTTGAACACTTATGTCAAACTTTGTTATTTCATCAATGCATCGCATATGTTTGTCTTGAATTATTTCATTCATATCCACTATATTCAAACTGTGTTTTACTTCCTTTCGTGATATTCAACTCTTGATTAAAAGCTATAAGCCTTTAGAGGGAGGATGACGAAAATGATACCACAATCTCTACAATATGCTTTTGAACAGACCCCGCTGACGATGTACATGTGTTGTTTCAAATCCTAAACAGTGGAGTTATAAGGAAGATAGTCAATAGTCAACCCCTTTGAGCCTAAGAAGTAGAAGTTTTTCTTTTCATACAAATTAAAACCCTTAATCATAACCCGAGGCGGGGTAGCTTTCTCAGTTAAATAAGAAGTGCATTCAGTCGCAATCTCTATCTCTATGCAATCATTATCTCTCAAAAGAAAAGCCCGCTAAGTCAAAACATATGAAGGAGACTTGATAAGAAAAAACTGGGGCATCATGCGGACTGTAATCGCAAAAGAAACAGTTCAGGAAAAAGTAGGGATAACGAAAACAAAAAAGAGGTTAATACAAATCCTTGACAAAAAGGTTACAAAAATGGCTGCCTACTCAAACAAATGTTCAATTTCTGAACCATCACCAAGTATCAGAGCAAAGATTCCAGACTCAATTGGGATCTAAACGCACAATTAACTGAGCATAGGACTGAAGAACATCACGAAGAGAGGGTTAGGTACAAATAAAATTTGAGCCTTTATCCTTTGTTTCTAAAACCGTGAACCAGACCATGTTACAATCCTTAAAAGTCCTAGCTGAAGCATGGGTTAGTTCGAAAACATATTGTTGCAAAAGGTATCTTGACTCTTGTAGGACTTGCTACAAATCCTAAGTTGATATCACACTCTTACAAAATTTGTTTTTTTTACTAAAAATGAATTTTCAAACTTCAAGACAGACATAAGCTTTGCATCTTTAAATGGAATTGTTTGCATATGGCTAATTGTTTAAACAACGTAGAAATTCACACAACGAATATTCAGTGAACGAAGATCCTCTAAGTGGACGGAATCACCTCAGACGAAAAAAATTCCCAATAATAAGCCTTTCATAATCAAGGGGCATGACATGGTGTCTAGTTAATCTGGGGCAGTCAAGCCAATATGCAAAGAATCTCCAAAAGTGCTGAATAGCCAGGGTAGGTCTCCATCTGAATCACTCGGGGCCTGTTACATTGATCAGGGATTCCAACAAAAATCACTGTGAAATTTGAACCTTTGGTACCACCAAGTTTCCTGTCTATGCCAGTAGTATCTGATGGTGTCAGTATCATGTCTTCGAATCCTTCCATGATAGTTCTTAGAAAAGATACCTAGGAAATTCAAGACTATCAGAAACTTGATCAAACATCAGGTGCACCAGATTCATCCTGAAGTAGCCCCATTTAGGCTCCCACATATGAAAGGGCACATGCGATCACATAAACATCTTCTGGCAGTGTGACAACATTTGCTACTATAGACAGTGACAATCCTCTGCACCCGATGAACACGAACATAGTCGGAAAATACAATGCATGAAAAAGACCCGCTATGCCTAGGCAAAAATAAGGGCATCCCGGAGAACCCAAAATGGTTTGGGCACAAATTAGGGATATATAAATAAAACTTTACACCCAGCAAGTCGAAAACCTGAAAAGGCGGCTTGGGCAAAAAAGGGTATCCTATTGGACTGAAAATCTAAAAGGACAGTCCAGGAAAAAGTTAGGGATTTAAAGCGTACAACCATGTCCCGTCATCTCGTCACTTGTCTATCAGTTGAAGACTTATCGCCCTGATCAACATCTACTCAAAACCCCGTGAGTTAGGATGATACTCAAACCATCCATAAAACCTCCACAGATACTTTCTCCAGCAGGTACAGAGGCAGGGGCATCCTACTAAAAGGTCACTTCCACGTCCTCAGCTTACAACCTTGTGATGTCAGATGTTCTTGTATCCCCGACAGAGCAAGAATCTCCAATCACTGCTCCGACATCTTAAAGAATTCCCTAGCCGGGTTCATAAGCTTTTCATGTTCCCCAACAGATTTCTTATCAAAACAAAAAAACAGGAATTCCCAGTGGAAACATTCTAAATAAAGCAGATTCTATTCTAGAAACAGTTCAGATATGCTCCAGATACGGATGCCATTCTGATACTCATTCAGATTCAGCTTTCAGATACAACTCAGATACGCTCTAATACGGATGCCATTCTGATACTCATTCAGAATCAACTTTTAGATACAGTTCAGATACGCTCTAGATACGGATGCCATTTTGATAATCATTCAGATTCAGCTATCAAATACGCTCTGGATACGGATGCTATTCTGACACTGATTCAGATTCAGCTTTCAGATACAGTTTAGTTACGCTCCAGATACGGATTCCATTATGATACTCATTCAGATTCAGCTTTCAGATACAGTTAAGATACGGTCCAGATACGGATGCCATTTTAATACTCATTCAGATTCAACTTTTAGATACAGTTCAGATATGCTCTAGATACAGATGCCATTCTGATACTCATTCAGATTCAGCTTTCAGATACAGTTCAGATATGCTCTAGATATGGATGCCATTCTGATACTCATTCAGATTCAGCTTTTAGATACAGTTCAGATACACTTCAAATACAGATGCCATTCTGATACTCATTCAGATTCAGCTTTCAGATACAGTTCAGATATGCTCCAGATACGGATGCCATTCTTATAGTCATCCAGATTCAGCTTTTAGATACAATTCAGATATGCTCCAGATACGAATGCCATTCTTATAGTCATTCAGATTCAGCTTTCAGATACAGTTCAGATACGCTCCAGATACGGATGCTATTCTGATACTCATTCAGATTCAGCTTTCAGATACAGTTCAGATATGCTCCAGATACGAATACCACTCTGATACTCATTCAGATTCAGCTTTCAAATACAGTTCAGATATGTTCCAAATACGGATGCCATTCTGATACTCATTCAGATTCAGCTTTCAGATACGCTCCAGATACGGATGCCATTCTAATACTCATTCAGTACATATTTCCGTTCAGATACAATCACAACATAGATTCATTCTGACACTCCCTCACACATCTACTAGATACATCCAGACACGAGTCCATTCTAGTATACTTCTCATTCCATAAGATAAAGAAACAGGGGTATCTCCTTGTCACATCCTCACGCAGAAGTCGAAGATCAACCAACAGAGTTTTTTTTAAATCTCAAGCAGATTATAAAGCCTCATCCTCGGCAGAGCAAAAATCTCCAATTACCGCTCCAAAATTCCCCAGTGAAGAAGCCAAGCTTCTCAAGTTTCCCCTACAGGATTTCAACAAAATCCGCAACCAGTTTATAGGGGTCACCTCCCGTAACAGAGTTTTATAAACTGGAGTAGTTTATAAATCCTTATCCCCAATAGAGTTTATTTCTCTAGCTATGGAAGTTCATTCCCCAGAGGAGTTTATTTCTCCAAATTGGTGAAATCTTCCAACAGAACTCTTCCCCACGGTGAAATCATCCTTAAACAGAAGTTGAAGATCTTCGGCAGAGAAGGGGAATCACCATCAAAACTATCTCCATTCATTATCACCAGCAGAAGTTAAAGAATCACCTTCTTCACTCACCAACAGCAGTCAGGGATTCAGCTTTCGAGTACTCTTCAACAGCAGTCAGGGATTTATTTCCCAGACAAAGATCCTGCATAACAGCATTACATGTTCAAACATCATGGCCTGTGCATATAAATACATATATCATTATCTCATTTATTTTGGGAGCATCATGCAATTCATACATCATGACATCGCATAAAACTGATTTTACCTTTTTAGGTTAAGTTAACAGACAGAAAAACACTACCAACCTTTACAGCAGGTCAAAGATTAATGCCTGAATCAGACAGAGAAACTATCTGTACGACCAAGTGGTATGAACTCCCGAAACAAGACAGGTTTACCAACTAATACAGCAGGCCACAGATTAATGTCCGAAACTAGATGGGGAAACTATCTATGTGACCGGAAAAACAAGTTCCAGATTAATGCCAGAAACCATCCAGGAGAACCATCTGTGGACGACCGACTGTAGGATTAATACATGTAACAAGCCAGGAAAACTATCTACATAAGGAAATTGAAGATTAACACCCGAAACCATACGGGAAAACTATCTTTATTTCTTGGGCCAAATATTAATACCCGAAACAAGCCAGGACAACTATCTCAACGACTGACAAATTTTCAAATTCCAGATAAATACCTGAAACCAGACATGACAACTATATGTGAACAAGTTTATTGTAGATTAACACCTGAAACCAAACAGGAAAGCTATCTACATGACCAGACGAAGAAATCTTACACGGGTTCCTTCTCAACATCCATATACAGTCTAACACAGGCTCATCTTAAAGCAGTCATACATAGGCTCATCCTAAAATAGCCATACACAAGCTCTTCCTAATACATTTCCAGATAACGGTTAATTCCAATATCCCCAACAAATCACTAGAAACCTGGACTTTAACCAGAATACAGCAAATTGTCATCTCTCTAAAGATAACTCTTCAGCAGAGCCTTGGACAACTGAAGTTCCTAGACTCTATTCCCCATAGAGTTTTCCTCAAACAGAAGAACAATAGACACCCACATTCCCCAATGGGCTCCTCCTTATACAGCAAGAATAAGAACCCCAAAGGGACCATGTGTAAATCAGCATCTATTTTGAGGGCATCTTTAAGCCCATCTCTGACGACTCTCTATCATCTCCTCCAAATGGCATCTGTAAGCCCATTCCCTACATCATCAATCATCAGTGTTATCTCATGCGAGTGAAAATTTCTGGGCACTCTAGTGTTCAATCATCTCCCACCTTCAAATCACGAAAGGCAGACAAGCCAATCTAAATCCTCAGGTTTAAGAAGATTGAACAGGGGCAGCTGTTGTACACCAAAATTTTTCCTCTCATATTTTCCCAAGATCTTTCTCTTACATGGTGATCACAAGCATCTGATCAAAGGAAAGATAAATTTTTTTGAAGATAAACAAGGAGCCTTCGATGGCCATTTTGACAAAACCCTTCGATTGGAATGTTAAAAGGCCTTTCGATTGGTATTTGGACAGGCTTCGATTGAGCGCCTAGCCTCATCCGAGTTTGCCTCAAATTTCCAAGCTTCGATTGAAGCCTTGGTCTTTTGCTGGTTTGATGTACATCAGCTTTGACTGGGCATGTTTTCTCTTTAAAGCAACCTCCTTCGATCCGAAGAGGAAGGGATTCTTGTCAGTGCTCCTTCGATTGTACCATTGTCTTCACATGATGGCTTGACTCACAAATGCAATGGCTACTTGCATGCAAGCTGGATCCCTGCTTCGATTGGGCATTTGTTTTCCTTAGAGCAAGTTTGTTTCCTGCTTCTACTAGGAAAATTATCCCTTTGGGCGTGCCTTCAGTGCACAAAAGCAAGAACTTCTCCAAATTGGCCTTCGATTCACAAAGCTCCCACTAGGAAAAAGACCCCTCAGCGTGTCACCAACGCATGTATCCCCCTTCAGTTTGTCTCTAGCACAAGGCCAAGACTCATTCAAATTTTCCTTCGACCCATAAGGCACTAGCCACCTTTGTGCCACCTTCTCCTAGGCAAAGAACTTCTTTTGTTTCTCCAGACAAAAAAAAGTTGCCTTCGACCCACAAGGCACTGGATGCCTTTGTGCCAGCTTCGCCTAGGCAATGGCCCCAATTTAAACAATTGTACACACTTCAACAAGCGTGATAGGAATTCGAAGGACACACTTTGGTGGCCCATTCGAAGAGGGCACAGAGCATACATATAAAGTCCATTCAAAAGGCCCATTCGAAAGGAACACCAAAAGGACCACTTGAAGACCCATTCGAAGGAAGTGATACTAGAGCCAGTCGAAGGGTACACAAGAGGTACATTTGAAGAAGCATGCAGAAAGGCCCAGTCGAAGGCTACACAAGAAGCCCAGTCGAAGGGTACACAAGAAGTCCAGTGAAGGCTACACAAGAGGGCCAATCAAAAAGCAACACTAGAGTGTATTCGAAGGAGCTAAAATGTCCTCATACATTCAAATTTCAAAAAAGGACAAGATCCCGTGTTTTTGGCCAATGTTACAAACTCTCATTCATGGATTTCAAACATAATCAAGGCTGTTTAAACCTTTGACTTCTTGTTCCCTCTCTCCTACTCTATATAAGCAGTGTGCTTGCAAGCCAAAAGGACACACACATTGGAGATACACTGCCCACAAACCCACCAAAGCTATCCAAATTTTCATAAGTAATCCAAGTCAAAGCAACCCTTAAACAAAGGTACCCACGTCTAGAAGCCAAATCTAAGAAATCATCAAACAAGGGTACCCATACCCATCATCACATATTCATCCATCAACCATTGGTAAGAATTGGTAAAAAGATCAATCTCTACATTTGCATGACATGTTGGCATTTATAATTTTATTCGATATATATTCAAGATTAAGGACCTGGGTTCGACACCCAAGTCTACATTTTCTTTGTTGCTAACACTTGCTACAGATGTAGCCAGAATGGACCCATTGAGTGCAGAGTCGAAAGGCCTGGGTTTGACACTCATGTCATGCTTTTCGTTTTTGATAACATGTTTGCAGATGTAATGCCCTCATAAGTTATCCATTGGGCAATTCCAGCAGCGCCCTCTGGGTCGAAAGCCACATCCTGTCACTGGATCAAGGGGGCAATCCAAATACAACTTACCCTTCACAGAATCGAAAGACAACTAGATCGAAAAGTCCATTTCTCTCTGCAATCGAAGGATTCCTTTTTTTTGTATTTTAATTTTGTTTCATTTCTTTATTGACCCTTGTTTTTCTATTTAAACTAACAGTAAATCAAAAAATCACAAAAAAATTAGACTTATACATTTTAATTAAATAATTAATTTCTTAATTAATTGATTAATTAAATTTTAACCATTTTCTCAACTTAAAACAAATTAGAATTTAGGACTTAATTTAAATTTAATTTTCTTTTCATAATAAAAAAAACAAAAGAACTTATTTAATTTTATTTTCCAAATAGACTTTAGATAATTTCAATTTAATTATTTTTCTTAAAATAAAAACAACCAAAAAGTTTTTTTTCTTGGGACGTTTTTAGACGTTATTTTCAATTTCACGTGCGTTTATTTAATTTCTCATTTTTATTACTAATGTACTTGCTCACTGGATGTAATAGGTTAAAACTATGACATTTACTACTTTATCCCCCTCATTCTTGTATAATGTAAACCCCCTCCCCAAAGCATTGTAATAGCGTAGATTTAAATTCCTGCACTTTAATATTATGTAATATACATTAACTACTAGTAATTAGGCGTGTATGATAAGACTAATAATCAAACGCTAGCAAACATAACAAAAAGACAAAAAAAATTGAATTGAATCAATTGCACATATGCACCTCTAGGGTACCCCCCTTTGGTTTCCTTTAAAAATAAAACAGTCATGAGGCAGGAACGCTTTAGCAAAGACCTATAAATTAAAAGATCATAGTCCCTCGATGACCCTATGGTTTCCTTTTCGGTAAATGATCTAGTCCCTAAACGAAATTGCTAAAGCGTCTCCAAAAGTTGCCTTCGTGCTTGTAAACGTCCCTTTATAATGTCCCTCATACATCCAACGATAGAGTTGTCATTCACTAATAGTAGGATAACACTGTCTAAAGGATAGGAGGAAAAGAACGACCCTTTTCGAGTATAAAAGTAGATAGATGTTAGAAGTTTTCTCAAGAAAACATTTTGCACTTACAGAAAAAACTACTTTTCAAAAACATTTTCAAGACACTTTGTATACTTTCTCCACATTCCCGAGAAACATTACAAAGTCTGCCATACCAAGGCATTTTCAAAACAAACTTTAAAATACACAAAGTACAAAGGTATTTCAAATACACAAAGCCTGTAGATAACTACGGATGGAATGGGTGCTAACACCTTCCCTTTCCATAATCTACCCCCTTACTCAGAAAACTCTCGAAAGGTCTTTTTCTGTTCTTTTCACCCTTTCCTTTGTTGGATAAAAGAAAAGTCGGTGGAGACTCTTTCTTACTGCAACATTTGCTAATACAAAATGCAAAAAACCAGTATTAAATAGTCGGTTCTGCCACTGTATCACACCTCCCAAGCACCTGTTCGACGTAGGCAAAACCAAGGGGCAATTCAAGAAGAAGAACCCACTATCAATCAGGTTCGACCACCCAGACAAGAGGTTGGCGAAAGGAACATGAGGGTAAGGGTAGAACAACAAGAGATTCAACATGAGATCCCTGAGGAGCAACCCAGGAGAGTAGTAATGGTTAACAGAGATCAAAATAAAGAAGTGATCCATAGAGTTAGGTAGGATAATAATATGTTGGCTAAAAATAATTTAACCACCATGATTGAAAGAATCATGGCCCTAAATGGCTTGAACACAGGTTTTCGACTGCCAAATTACATATCTCCATTGGCAGATTTTATTTTGCATGCTGAATTACCAAGGGGTTGTAAAGTCCCCAAATTCACAAAGTTTTCAGGAGATAATAACGAATTAACTGTCGAACATGTGGCCAGGTATCTAATAGAAGAAGGGGATTTGGTAAATAGTGAAAACTTAAGGATAAAATACTTTCCTAGTTCATTAACAAAAATTGCTTTTACGTGGTTCACCACATTGCCACCAAATTCTATAGATACATGGCCTCATTTAGAGAGATTATTCCATGAACAATTCTACATGGGGAAAACTAAGATAAGCCTTAAGGAGTTAGCCAACATCAAAACAAAGTTTTCTGAACCTATAGATGACTATTTGAATAGGTTTCGTTTATTAAAATCTATATGTTTCACAGTAGTACCTGAACATGAATTAGTCGAAATGGCCGCTGGGGGATTAGATTACTCCATTCGAAAGAAACTAGATACTCAGTATCTAAGAGACATGGCCCAATTAGCATATAGAGTTCGACAAGTCGAACGTTTAAAAGCAGAAAAGGCCAGAGCAAGTAAAAGTTATAAGAAAGAGAGGGTAGCTTATGTCGAAGCTGAATTAGAAAAAGCAGAGGCATTCAATGATATTTATGATTTTGGGGAATTCGAAGTAGATCTGGATGAACTAAAAGAAGCACCCTCATACTCTTGTAAAATGCTTACACCAGTAAATGGCAGAAATCCTGTCGAAACAGAAAAGAATGAGAAATTTCCCAAGAAAACTTATACGTTTGACATTACTAAATGTGATGAGATTTTTGATTTGCTTGTAAAAGATGCTCAAATGATTGTGCCTCCTAATGCAAAAATTCCTCCGTTAGAACAACGGAATAAAAGAGGCTTTTGCAAATATCATAATTTTCTGGGCCATAAAACTTCACAATGTTTTCTTTTCAGGGATCTTATTCAAAATGCTATCAAAGAAGGACGCTTGAAGTTTGCTGACAAAGCCAAGAACCACATGAAGATTGATGTTGACCCCATCCATGTTGCGCACACCAATTATGATGAACCTGTGGAAATAAACATGGTGGATATGGTGGAATATGAAGGAGAAGAGGCCAAGAGAGTCGAAGGCTCAAACATGAATGGCAAACAGGCTACTAAAGGCCTAACTATCATAATCCCTTTTGACACTCTTGGCAAAAATATTTCTGCAGGTGATGCTGAATCAGAGGCCACTGAAGGCCCTAAGGGAGGAATAACTAAGGCTACTGAAGGCCTTAGAGTTAAATTTGAGAAGATAAGAATTGTTGAAGGTCCTAGTCTAAGAGTTAACATGGTAGATTTGAACCAACCTCCACCAGAAATGGAAGAAGTCAAAAGATGCCTCAAGCTGGAAAGGGAACAAATGAGTTTTGGCTACCCTAAGGCCAATGAGACTCTGCGAGAATACCTCTGGAGGTGCCATCGAAGGAATTCGGAGATGCTGATGTGTCCAAGGTGCAACATTGCTCTGAATCGAAAGGTTGCAGAGGCTTATGAAAGAGCGCAGCATGCTAGAACCCAGAGCTATTGGAGGCACGAAGGCTAGTTGATTAAAGTGTACCCAAAGCCAGGGGAAAGTCTGCTTTGTTTTTTGGTACGTTGCTATAAATCTGAAACAAAATGTTTGTTATGTCCCAGGTGTGGGGCAGTGTATGATAAAGAGATGGCTGAAATGTTTGAAAGAGTTCCATTTACCCATGGATGGGACAAACAAGTTAGCAACCCCAACACATACGTCTTCGACAAGAGGGGAGTCTCCAGAAGGCAAGATAGTCCTCGCCCCAAAGCCAGGAGAGTCACGTTCAAACTTCCAGCAGAAGTACCAACAGACAGATGAACGCAAGCAGGGGCAGGAAGAGGAAAGTGGAGAATTTTCGACCAAGGGGGTAGAACTTCAATCGCCTATAGACAACAGTTCCAATCATCAAAGAGAGAGGCTTACAGGTTAGAGAACTACAAGGGAAAGAATCCAATGTCCAGATCCCAATGGAGGAGGCATCAGAGGATTAAAAAGGCTGAAAGAGAGCTAGCATCAAAGGACATAAGGGAATCTAGTAGCAACAAGTTCCCTTAGAGCACTGCAAACCCAAGTAAGCCACATATGGGTCGAAGATTATTTACGTCATAGGAGAAGGTTGCAACTGAGAAAATTCAAGAGAACCCAAATAAGGAAGACGAAATGTCAACATATGACTTTGAATCTGATGGAGTTTCATCCTTTAATGTCAATTGTAATGTAGTATCAGTTTTACCTCACGAGTACAACCAGGAAATTAAAGTAGAGGACCAGAGAGAAGTTGATGAGGAGGAAATGGAGAAGCATAAGCCAATTTGCTACTATGTACTCAATAATGGTGTTGTCGAAGAACAAAATTCTTTCTTTGAAAGACCTGACCAGGGTATGAAGGGGAATTTGTAGCCTTTATACATTAGGGTCAGGGTTGAACAAGTAGGCATAAACAAGGTTTTGGTGGATGGAGGAGCAGCTATCAATTTAATGCCATAATTCATGTTGAAAAAGATTGGAATGTTTGATACGGACATAAAGCCACATAACATGGTCGTTTCAAATTATGAAGGGAATATTGGACATACATTGGGAGTAATACAAGTAAAATTGACAATTAGTTCAATCACAAGGCCAACTATGTTCATGGTGATCCCAGCAAAGGCAAACTACAACTTGCTGCTTGGCATAGAATGGATACATGGGATAGGAGCGGTCCCTTCGATGATGCACCAAAGAATATCCATCTGGAGAGAAGATGGTATAATAGAAAATATAGAAGCGGACCAAAGTTACTATATGAATGAAGTGAATCAGGTAGACAGGAGAAACTTTGATAGGAATCTGGCCAACATAGGGCCATGCAACCCAGCAGGAGAAGCATACTCACCTAGCAAGAATGCCCTATATTTCTTAACCCTCCATCCAAATGGGTTTCAATGGGATAGAGAGATCATGGGGGAAATAGAGGATATCGAAGGAATGTCTAATGTATGGCCAACTGGCTGGGACGTGGACAATGATTATGTCCGAATCATTGTTCTTTGAAAAGATCTCAGCCTACTTGGCCGAGAATAAAAGAAAACTTGCTCTTGAAGCTGAGACTACAAACATGGCTACCGAAGCCATAGACAATACGTTGCACACTGCAGGACCTGGGAACATTTTATCCCAAAACCTCCTGACGAACAGGTACCACGCGAACAGTTAGAGCGAAGACTGAATGTCATATATGATGAGGAGCCCTTGGGTTTCGAGAGAAATTTTTTAGAGTCAAGCACACAGATGTTGGATCAAGACCCCCTTGAGGAAATAGATATTGGGGATGGAAGCATGAAAAGAATCACGTACATCAGTGCCAAACTGGACCCCAATTTGAAGACAAGGGTGATTGAATTGCTGAAAGAAAACAAAGATTGCTTCGCTTAGGATTATGACGAAATGCATGGTTTAAAAAAAGATCTGGTCGAATTAAGGTTACCGATCAAAGAAGGCAAGAAGCCTATCAAGCAGACATGTAGAAGGTTCGCCCCAGATGTTCTTTCAAAAATTAAAAAAGAGGTCGAAAGACTTCTTTGTTGCAATTTCATCAGGACTACAAGGTATGTAAAATGGATTGCCAATATAGTTCCTATTATTAAGAAAAATGGTTCATTAAGAGTATGCATAGATTTTCGTGACTTAAATGCAACAACTCCTAAAGATGAGTATCCAATGCTTGTGGCAAAAATGCTAATAGATTCAGCTGCAGGATTTGAGTACCTTAGTATGCTTGATGGATACTGTGATCGGTGGATCTGGAACTGACTGTTTAACGCTGGTTCGCGAAATGTCGCGGAAGCAAGAGTCGCCACCGTCTTTTTATTTTCTCCAAACGGAAAGGACAAAATCACAGAAAAATTCCTTAAAGAGATTGCTCTCGGTTCGGGAGGTAGGTTATAGAAAGGGAAGGTGTTAGCACCCTTTCTATCCATGGTTATCCATGGGCTCTTAGATACTTGCTCATTGTGTTTTCAAAAATAGTTTGTTTTTTTTTTAAACATAAAACCATTAGCAACGGTTTTGAACCGTTCCTATATACACCATTATGGAAAATAGCGACTAGCTCCTGGAGTAACATAAATTAGGCGCGAGGGGTGTTTCCCAATCGTTCAAGCACGCTGATTTCAATGGTCCAGGTCTCGAGTCTCAATTGTTCCTTAACCAGGAAACCCCAATTCAAAGCTTTGAAAACCCTAAAAGACAACAATGGCGAAATCTCCAATAGCGCATAAAAACTCAATTAAAATATAGGGTTAGCTTCAGAATCATGAGAGCAACACAAAACATGCATTAGAATTTAAAATCTTGCCATGAATGGTAAAATACGATTTATGCAAAAAAGTGAAAAAGCTCGAGTTCTATTCACCAATTCTGGGCGTTAGAGGCGTGGAAAGCGATTCAAAAACGTTTCTTGATGTCTCAGGAAGGTGATGAGATGATTATTTTAGCTTGAATCGCCCTGGAAGACAGTTTTCAGTATTGGACTTTTTTGAGAAAATTCAAGTTTTTGTTATGGCTTTTCTGCGCAGCTGGGACCTCATGGGCACGAGGGTTTGCATCCATATATACATGTGAATGATTAGGGTTAAGAATTTGATCAAAAAAATCCCTGAATTGATGAAGGGATATTTGATTTTTATGGCATAAGTTTTCAAATCTTTTTTCATGCAAACTTGGTTCAAATCATGTCCAATTATCAAGATTCTTTCCAAATCTGATTATACACAAAATCTTGAGATTATTTCATGCACAAAAAGATTTAAAAAGTTAGGTTTAGTATTTTTCATATATTTTAATTAATTAAATGAATTATTAATCATTAAAAATCCAAATAAATAAATAAAAATGATGATAAACTTCCCTTTGGGCCAAATGGTCGTGCACATGCTTTGGGTGATGATTCTTGGAAGAAAATGTAGCCCATTAGCATTTTTAAGACTTTTGAAGCAATGTTGACTTTTCAAAATATCCAAAAATTTTCCCAACTTCCACAAGGCATAACTTGCTCAATTTTTAAGCTTTGCTCATGTTCTTGGACATTTTGGAAAGGTCTTTGAGTCCTCTAACCAATGTCTTTGGTCCCATGTCATTTAGATTTACCAATCTCGAGGTATGGCCTTTGACATAAAGTCCCTTTTTGTTGACTTTTGAAAATGACCTATAATGTTGAAATTGATAACTTTTTGTGAGAGCATTTCTTGGACTTGAAGTGTGAAGAGGAGTTGTAGGAAATGTCTTTCTCTTCAAAATGAGCTCTGGATGGAATTTTTCTGATAATCCATGTGAAAGTTATGCCTTGGTCAAGTTACAGTTGACTTTTTCAACTGTCCAAATATGGAAATTTTGCATCTTGAGACTTTTTGAGCCAAGCTTTGAAAATCATGATTAAGCATTGATCAAATGATGTTTGTGGCTTCAAAATGAGATGTTGACCAAAAATTTGAACTTTTGACTGTCAAATGACCATTTTGCCCCTACAGTTGACTGTAGTGCAATTAGGGTTTTTGACTGTGCAATTTTGTGCTGTAAGTCTTGAAACTTGGTATGAGGATGCTTGACCATATTTGTAGGCATGTGGGACTTGATTGGACCCTTGGAAACTTCATTTTCTTTGTCAGAACCAAAACCCTAGTTTTTTTACTATTAGGAGGCTCTTGAACTGTGCAACCCTTGGGGAGATTTTGAAGCTTTGACTTTGGCAAATTTTGAAGAATATGGGAGGGCAAATTTTGGGGTACAACAGTTGCCCCTATTCAATCTTCTTAAACCTGAGGATGCAGATTGGCTGACGTGCCTTTCGTAATCCGAAGGTGGAAGATGATTGAACACTAGAGTGCCCAGAAATTTGCGCTCACATAGTGGCAGTGTGATGGCGGAATGGGCTTACAGATGCCATTTGAGCGTCGATCGCATAAGAGATTCCTTAGCGAGAACTTGCGTACCTGCAAAAGAAAAGGATTACCTGACCCGTTACAGGAACTGGTCTTCAGATTCTTTGTATGGATGTGTCCTGACTGGTTACAGGGGCTGGATCTGGATCTTCAAAAGGTGATGAATGAACCAGGGATGGTTACTACCTCAACAGGAACGGTGAGAGAACCTTGGATGATTACAACCTCAACAGTATCATTGAGAAAATCTGGGGCGACTTCAACCTCAACAGTAATCATTGAGCGAATCTTGGGATGATTACTACCTCCGCAGTATCGGGGAGAGAACCATAAGCGACTACAACCTCAACAGTAATCATTGAGAGAATCTTGGATGACTTCAACTTCAACAGTAACGCTGAGCGAATCTTGGGATGATTACTACCTCCGCAGTATCAGGGAGAGAACCATAAGCGACTACAACCTCAACAGTAATCATTGAGAGAATCTTGGGCGCCAGAATCTAGAAGGAAATCTGGAAGAAGTATCAGAACGTCGCCATATCTGGTTCACATCTGAGCTATATCTAGAAGGAAATCTGGAAGAAGTATCAGAACGTCGCCATATCTGGTTCACATCTGAACTATATCTAGAAGGAAATCTGGAAGAAGTATTAGAACGTCGCCATATCTGGTTCACATCTGAACTATATCTAGAAGGAAATCTGGAAGAAGTATCAGAACATCGCCATATCTGGTTCACATCGGAACTATATCTAGAAGGAAATCTGGAAGAAGTATCAGAACGTCGCCATATCTGGTTCACATCTGAACTATATCTAGAAGGAAATCTGGAAGAAGTATCAGAACGTCGCCATATCTGGTTCACATCTGAACTATATCTAGAAGGAAATCTGGAAGAAGTATCAGAACGTCGCCATATCTGGTTCACATCTGAACTATATCTAGAAGGAAATCTGGAAGAAGTATCAGAACGTCGCCATATCTGGTTCACATCTGAACTATATCTAGAAGGAGTCGCGATAGTTGATAGTAATCATCTTTGTATTGACCTTTCCTGAAAAGGTAAAGCATCAGTTGTATGCAAGATCATGATGCATGGACTGCATGATTTCAGGATGTCCTCAAAATTGATGAGATTCGTGTAGTATGATGCATATGCATGCTATAATGTATGAAGATGTAATGTTCATGAATGTATTTTCGTTTAAGAAAATAAATCCTTGACGGGTGCCAGGAAGTTAACTCCTGGGCTGGTGTTGAAGAATAGATTTTGCCTCCGCTGGGGATGATAGTTGCAAGGATACCGGTAGGAGAAGATAACTCCGTTGGGGAATAAACTTGGCGAATGAACTACTCTGCGGGGAGAAAAGTACTCTAACGATCTTGCTGGGAAGCAATACTTTGTGGGGAGAGAGGTACTTTGTTGAGTTGCTGATAATAACTTGCTAGGGATAAGAAGACTTCGCCGAGGACGATCTTTCCGTGGCTTTTGGCTGAGGATAACCCAGTTATATCCTGGTAAGGAAATAACTCTTTGAATAAAGCCGGGGGATGCGTGTTCGTGCTTTGCGAGGGTAAGCTTCCAGAATCTACTGGGGATAAGCTTACTGCTTGGGGAGATGGATTCCAACTTTCTTGGGGAAACTGGATTGGACTCTCCTGGGGAAGCATTGAACTGTATTGGTTATGTTCTTCAACGGAACCTACCTTGATACCTTGGAGGACCGAACAATCAGATTGCTTAGACCACCCATTATTGCCCCTGTTTCTATGGGGGAGGCACCTGTGGGATGTTGATAATTGTTGAGGGTCAAACCTTTTTCAGGTAGGCAAGTGACGAGATGACAGGACATAGTCGTATGCTTTAATCCCTAACTTTTGCCTGGACCGCCCTTTTAGGTTTTCAGTCCACCGGGATACCCATTTTTTCCCAAGCCGCCTTTTCAGGTTTTCGACTTGCCGGGTGTACAGATTCTTTTTTATTTCAACCCTTATTTTTACCCGAACCCTTTTGGTTCGCCGGGGAGCCCTAAATTTTGCCTAGGTATGTCAATCTAGCGGGTCTTTGATTATGCGTAGTATTTTTTCGACTATGTCCACGCTCTCAGGATGTAGGGAGGTGCCCCTGTTATAGCATTGTGTTGCCATACCAGAAGATCTTCGTTTGATCGTCCAATGCCCCAAGTGATCCAGATGGAGGTTTGCCCCTGGCTGTTTGGCCTTTTGAGAGATTCTCCGAATCCTGACTTAATTGTCCCAGATGATGGACCATGATTATGCCGTGCCCCTTGGTTGGAAGTGCTTTTGTTCACTAGGTGACTCTTTTGTTGAGAAGACCTTTGTTCATCAGATATTCGTCGTGCAAATTCCTTTGCTGTTCAAACAAATGATCATATGCAAACAATATTATTTTAAGAATGCAAAAGCCTATGTCTGTCTTGAAGTTTTGAGAATGCATTTTTTATAACACAAATGAAACCTTTTTGTAAACTGTGATGTCAACTCGTTATTTTACTGCAAGCCTTAAGGAGTCAGGATACCTTTCGTAACAGTATGCTTTCGAACTAATCCATGCTTCAGCTAGGACTTTTAAGGGTTATAGCGTGGCCTGGTTCACGGTTTAAGAAACAAAGGATAAAGGCTCAAATTATTTATACCCACCCGCTCTTCGTGGTGTTCTCCAAACCTAAACTCAATTGATCATACGTCAGACCTTGTTCGAGTCTTTGTCTTGATGTTCCAATGATGGTTCAGATATTGATGATTTATTCTGAATAGGCAGTCATTCCTTTGAGGGTTTGTAAGACCTCTTTCTTGTCTGATTTTTGTTATCCCTTTCTTTTTGCCTGAACTGTTCCTTTTTGGAATTACAGTCAGCGGGATGCCCCAGTTTGTAAGTCTCCTTCATAGGTTTTGACTTTTTGGGATTTTCATTTATGATTTCTTTTGATAGTGACTGCCTGTCCTTATGATTGTTCTGAACCATCATTGTCTTTTGTTTTGTAAGGGCCTCTTTGGTGCCATTCGTTATGCACCTGGATCAACTGAGAGAACTACCCTGCCCCAAGTTATGATAAAGGGTTTTAATTTTCGAAAAGAAAAACTCCTACTTCTTTTGCTCAGAGGGGTTGACGAGGGATTATCTTCCTTATAACTCCAGTGTTTAAGAATTGAAACAATGCCTGTACCTCATCAGCGAGGTCTGTTCAAAAGCATACTGTAGATTATGGTATCATTTTCGTCATCCTCCCTCAAGAGGCTTAGAATTATTAACCGAGAGTTGATCATCACAGAAAAATGAAAAGAATTTTGAATATAATGAAAACAATTGTATTAATTCCCAAAACAGACATATGCGATGCATTGATAGAATAAAAGAGTTTGCTATGACATTAATTGTTTGTATAAGCAAAGAAAAATACAACTCGGAAATTCAAATAAACAAAAGGTCTTCAATGATTGGGCAACGGAGCAGTGATTATGTCCGGAGTCTCAGGCACTTCAAACTGAATCTCTCCAGCGTCGATCATATCTTGAATCTTGTTCTTGAGAGGCCAGCAGTTGTCCGTAGTATGCCCCGGGCTATCAGAATGATATGCGCACCTATCGTTGGGATGATAGTTAGGAGCAGAAGTGTTCGGATTCCGAAGAGGAGCCCTTAAGGTGATCAGCCCTGCCTTCAACATTTGTTGTAGTGCTTGATCCAGCGACATGTTGATCTTGGTGAACTGTCGTTTGGGTGAGACCTCCTTGCGCTGCTGCCCCTGTCCTTGTTGAGCAGGTCTAGGATTGGAGATCTGAGTTGCCCCTACCTCATGACGGCTCTTTTTACCGTGCACATCATTGGACTCTTTCTTTCCATGATGAGGCTTTTTATCAGAAGGTGTAGCCTCTTGAATCTTCCCATACCTGATGCCAGCTTCTATTCGCTCTCCAGTCAGGATAAGATATGTGAATCCAGCAGACGAATTCCCAATCAGGTGGTTGTAGAATGGACCAGACAGGGTCCCCAAGAACATGTCCACAAGTTCACGGTCAGTCAGCGGTGGTTGTACCCTACTGGCCAGGTCTCTCCATTTCTACGCATACTCTTTAAAACCTTCTCCCGATCCTAGCGACATACCCTGGAGTTGGGTACGCGTAGGAGCGAGGTCGGCATTGTACTGATACTGCTTGTAAAAAGCAGTAGCCAACTCCTCCCAGTTACGAACCTTGGTTCCATCCAGCTGATAGAACCATTCGAGATGAGTCCCTGAAAGACATTCCTGGAAGAAGTGGATCCACAAGTTCTTGTCCACAGTATACGGTTGAATCTTCCGCACATAAGACCTGAGATGCAGCCTGGGACAGGATGCCCCATCGTACTTAGCAAAAGAGGGTGCTTTGAATTTGTGTGGGATCACCACCCCAGAAGTTAGACCCAAATCTCCGAAATCCAAACCAGGTACTTGTTGAATTTCCATTGCCTTCAGACGGTCTTCCAACTGCTTGTACTTGTCTTCAGCAGGAGGGTATTGTTTGTCGTTGAAATCTGTCTCGTTGTCGGAGACCACTGGACTGGGAACCCTTTCCTCCTGATGACTGCCTTCCCCAACAGATGGAGTAGTCCTCTCAGTTTCAATCTGCGGTGTATTCCCAGATCTGCGTCTAGGGTTGAAGAAAACAGTCCTCTTCTTCTTCTTTTTCAAGAGCAGGGTCTTCAGATCTTGTTGCCCCTGGGTCAAATTTATGATCAGCTCTTGGAACTGGGCATTCTGAGCCTGGAGGGCCTTGATGGACTGCTCAGTTGATGATTCAGGATTCATGACGATTGGCTGAAATAAACAGTGAAGAAGGTAAGCAACCTGTAGAGAAAGGGTACCTGTTATGCAATGGTATGTATGATATGCATGCAATGTTTTCAAGGATCTCGCGGGGTAGACAAGAAAAATTGTTAGAATTTGAATTCAGTGGCTTGATTGAAAGACCTTCCTGTTGTTGAGAGTCCTTCTTCAAGAGTCAAGGATCACCATATCGAGTGGGTCATAGCCCCTGACAACTCTGTCTAGAGGAAAATGAATCCTCTTTGCCCCTTGCTGGGATAGTTGATTCACCATGACCTGCATCACAAGCCCTTGAGATCCTTGAAATGGGTTAGGATGTATGCAATGGTATGATGTTATGCTATGCATGGGGTAATGTAGGTAAACCCCATTACGAGTCCCAATTAAGGACTGCAAACCAAAACCTGCAAGAAACTCAGTACACTCTGTTAGGAGTCCCAATTAAGGGCTATAAACAAAACCTGCAAGAGACTTAGTAAACCCTGTTATGAGTCCCACTTAAGGACTATAAACAAAACCTGCAAGTAGTTCATGTGTCAGATAACAAGCATGCAAGTAGTCAAGTACGAAGGCACATAAGTCACACAAGAGAAACCCTTAGAGTTTAGGCCAACATGGGGTCTGGGTAGTACCCTCTTGAAGTTGGTGGGTTCAACCTGTCCTATTAGAAGTAACCGGGTTCTAAGGGTCCCAATATCACGGGATTGCTTTCATTGTTCATCGTTTCGATTTAGCCACTGAACTGGCGACCGAAATATTCCAGGAAAGCAATCCTCAATTGAGTGTAGTATCGAGTATCAACCAACCTCGGACTGCACCAAAGTCAGTTATCTCACTACCCTAAAGAGGCCAAGATAGTTCAATTAAGGTTCCTAAGGGCAGTTGATGCTTCATGACACCATGCGGAGGCCCCGTACTCTCCTTGACTGAACTCAAGGGTTACCGGTACACACCAAAGTGCCACATCAACGTAGCAGACTGTTTCAACCATGTCGGTATACCCCGCATAGTTCCCTCACATCCTTGTTTCTACTTTCTAAAAAGGTATCCCCCAGATCCGGGTTAGGATCTATAGAACTCCCAAGACAGTCCCACAATTTAAAGCAAGCAAAGAAAGCAATTGAAAACACAGTTATGAGCTATCCCTAAGGTACACCTCACTTTAGAAAGAATCCCCAGCAGAGTCGCCAGTTCTGTGATCGGTGGATCTGGAACTGACTGTTTAACGCTGGTTCGCGAAATGTCGCGGAAGCAAGAGTCGCCACCGTCTTTTTATTTTCTCCAAACGGAAAGGACAAAATCACAGAAAAATTCCTTAAAGAGATTGCTCTCGGTTCGGGAGGTAGGTTATAGAAAGGGAAGGTGTTAGCACCCTTTCTATCCATGGTTATCCATGGGCTCTTAGATACTTGCTCATTGTGTTTTCAAAAATGGTTTGTTTTTTTTTTGAAACATAAAACCATTAGCAATGGTTTTGAACCGTTCCTATATACACCATTCTGGAAAATAGCGACTAGCTCCTGGAGTCACATAAATTAGGCGCGAGGGGTGTTTCCCAATCGTTCAAGCACGCTGATTTCAATGGTCCAGGTCTCGAGTCTCAATTGTTCCTTAACCAGGAAACCCCAATTCAAAGCTTTGAAAACCCTAAAAGACAACAATGGCGAAATCTCCAATAGCGCATAAAAACTCAATTAAAATATAGGGTTAGCTTCAGAATCATGAGAGCAACACAAAACATGCATTAGAATTTAAAATCATGCCATGAATGGTAAAATACGATTTATGCAAAAAAGTGAAAAAGCTCGAGTTCTATTCACCAATTCTGGGCGTTAGAGGCGTGGAAAGCGATTCAAAAACGTTTCTTGATGTCTCAGGAAGGTGATGAGATGATTATTTTAGCTTGAATCGCCCTGGAAGACAGTTTTCAGTATTGGACTTTTTTGAGAAAATTCAAGTTTTTGTTATGGCTTTTCTGCGCAGCTGGGACCTCATGGGCACGAGGGTTTGCATCCATATATACATGTGAATGATTAGGGTTAAGAATTTGATCAAAAAAATCCCTGAATTGATGAAGGGAAATTTGATTTTTATGGCATAAGTTTTCAAATCTTTTTTCATGCAAACTTGGTTCAAATCATGTCCAATTATCAAGATTCTTTCCAAATCTGATTATACACAAAATCTTGAGATTATTTCATGCACAAAAAGATTTAAAAAGTTAGGTTTAGTATTTTTCATATATTTTAATTAATTAAATGAATTATTAATCATTAAAAATCCAAATAAATAAATAAAAATGATGAAAAACTTCCCTTTGGGCCAAATGGTCGTGCACATGCTTTGGGTGATGATTCTTGGAAGAAAATGTAGCCCATTAGCATTTTTAAGACTTTTGAAGCAATGTTGACTTTTCAAAATATCCAAACATTTCCCAACTTCCACAAGGCATAACTTGCTCAATTTTTAAGCTTTGCTCATGTTATTGGACATTTTGGAAAGGTCTTTGAGTCCTCTAACCAATGTATTTGGTCCCATTTCATTTTGATTTACCAATCTCATGTTATGGCCTTTGACTTAAAGTCCCTTTTTGTTGACTTTTGAAAATGACCTATAATGTTGAAATTGATAACTTTTTGTGAGAGCATTTCTTGGACTTGAAGTGTGAAGAGGAGTTGTAGGAAATGTCTTTCTCTTCAAAATGAGCTTTGGATTGAATTTTTCTGATAATCCATGTGAAAGTTATGCCTTGGTCAAGTTATAGTTGACTTTTTCAACTGTCCAAATATGGAAACTTTTGCATCTTGAGACTTTTTGAGCCAAGCTTTGAAAATCATGATTAAGCATTGATCAAATGATGTTTGTGGCTTCAAAATGAGATGTTGACCAAAAATTTGAACTTTTGACTGTCAAATGACCATTTTGCCCCTACAGTTGACTGTAGTGCAATTAGGGTTTTTGACTGTGCAATTTTGTGCTGTAAGTCTTGAAACTTGGTATGAGGATGCTTGACCATATTTGTAGGCATGTGGGACTTGATTGGACCCTTGGAAACTTCATTTTCTTTGGCAGAACCAAAACCCTAGTTTTTTGACTGTTAGGAGGCCCTTGAACTGTGCAACCCTTGGGGAGATTTTGAAGCTTTGACTTTGGCAAATTTTGAAGAATATGGGAGGGCAAATTTTGGGGTACAACAGATACTCTGGATACAACCAAATTTTTATTGCTGAGGAAGATGTGTCCAAAACAGCTTTTCGTTGCCCTGGGGCAATAGGTACCTATGAATGGGTAGTTATTCCTTTTGGCCTAAAAAATGATCGGGAAACCTACCAAAGGGCAATGAATTCAATATTTCATGATTATATAGAAACTTTCATGCAGGTTTACATAGACGACATTGTGATAAATCCTGTATCATATGAAAGTCATATGAATCATCTTCACCAATCATTCGAAAGGATGAGAAAATATGGATTGAATATAAATCCTCTTAAATGTGCATTATTTGTGCAGGCTGGAGACTTCTTGGGCTTTGTGGTCCACAAGAAGGGCATAGAAATCAACCAGAACAAGACAAAGGCTATCATGGAAGCGAAAGTGCCATCAACTAAAAAGGAGTTACAATCACTCTTAGGGAAGATAAATTTCCTGAGAAGGTTCATTTCCAACCTAAGTGGTCGAACTCAAGCCTTTTCCCCCCTCCTTCATTTGAAACAAGGAAAGTTTGAATGAAACGAAGAGCATCAAGAAGCTTTTAGAAAGATCAAGCAACATCTCATGAATCCTCCCGTCTTGTCACCACCTTGTGGAAGGAAACCTATGAGGTTGTATATATATCTGCCTCTGATGTTACTATTGGTAGTATGTTAGCGCAAGAAGACGAAAATGGCTTCGAAAGAGCCATTTACTATCTAAGTAGAGTCTTAAATGATGCAAAAATAAGATATACTGCTATAGAAAAGCTTTGTCTTTTTTTATATTTCTCTTGTTCAAAACTTAAATATTATATAAAACCTGTTGATGTATATGTTTATTCACATTTCGATGTTATCAAACATATGTTGTCAAAGCCAATACTACACAGTCGAATTGGAAAACGGGCCTTAGCCCTTACTGATTATTCTTTAGCCTATAGCCTTTAAAAGCAATGAAGGTTCAAGTAGTCTCAGACTTTATTGTAGACCATGCAGTGGTCTAAAACCCTCAACATTATGTTGAGTTAAAACCCTAGAGATTGTTCTTCGACGGTTCTACCCATCAAAAGGGAAGTGGAGTTAGGATTCTAATAATTTCTCCTGATGGAATTCCAAAAAAACTTAAGTATAGAATTGAAGGTACCCTATGTTCAAACAATGAGGCAGAGTATGAGGCCTTGATTGCAGGACTTGAAGCCTTGTTGGAATTGGGGGAAACAAGAGTCGAAATTAAAGGAGACTCTGAGCTAGTAATAAAGCAATTGACAAAGGAGTACAAATGTATAAAAGAAAATTTGATTATGTATTTTGTTATTGCAAACAGATTATTTAAAAAAATTGAATATGCAGATACAAAGTATGTCCCTAGTGTAAAAAAATCAAGAGGCAAATGACTTAGCACAAATAGCATCAGGGTATAAAGTGACTAAAGAAAAACTAGAAGAATTGGTCAAAGTTAGGGGAAAGGCAATGGCTACAAGGTTGTCTCCAACAGATTTGGAAAGTACCCAGTTATGTTACGCTAACAAAGACACGTTTGAAGTATAGGTCACTAATACTCTAGTAGATACAGATTGGCGAAATCCAATTGTTAATCATCTCAGAGATCCTTCGATAGACACAGAAAGAAAGACTAAGTATAGGGATTTGTCTTATATCTTAATGGGGAATGAATTGTTCAAGAAAACCTCTGAAGGATTTTTGCTAAAATGCTTAGGAGAAAGTGAGGCATATTTGGCATTATCTAGTGTTCACAGTGGAGCATGTGGAGCCCATCAAGCAGGCCATAAGATGAAGTGGTTACTATTTCGATATGGAATGTATTGGCCTTATATGCTTAAAGACTGTATAGAATTTGCTAAGGGATGTCAAGAATGCCAAAAGCATGTTGGTATCCAACATGCTCCAGCAAGTGAACTTCATGCAATCATTAAACCTTGGCCTTTCAGAGGTTGGGCACTAGAGCTAATTGGAAAAATTTGACCTGCTTCATCTAAAAACCACAGGTACATTTTAGTAGGTATAGATTACTTTACAAAATGGGTTGAGGCCATACCATTAGTAAATGTGGATCAGGAGATTGTTATCGAATTCATTCAGAAACAAATAGTCTATAGATTTGGCATCCCAGAGAGTATCACAACAAACCAAGAATCAATCTTCACTGGTCGAAAGATGCATGAGTTCGCCAAGGAAACAAGTTTCAAACTTTTGACATCCACACCTTACTATGCTCAAGCAAATGGCCAAGTCGAAGTAGCCAATAAGGTGATAATTGGGTTGGTAAAGAAACATGTAGGGAAGAAGCCTAAAAATTGGCATAAAACTCTAGACCAAGCATTATGGGCTTGTTGAACATCCCCTAAAGAAGCAACTAATGCCACACCTTTCCAAGTTACGTTTGGATTTGATGTAGTGCTACCAGTCGAAATCTACTTGCAATCAGTTAGAATTCAAAAGCAAGAGGATATTCCTTCTGACCTTTATTCGAAAATGATGGTGAAACTGTTGCACGCATGTCTTAATGAGACGTTTTGAAAAAGCAATTATAATTAACTATGACGTCAGGAAATGAAGGAAAATGAAAGGTTGTTAGTTGAAATATGGTGATTACAAAAAATGTCCATTTCTGCATTAATTCGAAATAGACATTTATTGGGGGCAATTTGTTAGCTGAAGATTTCGAAATTTGATAAAAATATGAAAGTTTATTTGAGAAGATCACGTTTTAAAAAATAACATGAAATTTGACCTTATAAGGTTATTTTATAAAGCTCATTTTTATGATTCGATATGTCGAAGGGAAACTTAAAGTGAAAGGAGTATTTCAAGATGTGTGAATACTTCGACAGTCATGTTGGTTGAATTCAAAGTTGCATTCAAAAGCTTCGAGCGGGAAGTTTAAATTTCAAACTAATGCATTTTCTCCAGGAAGACGTGTGGAAGCGCCAGAATGTACGCATGTAAAAGATGTCGAACATGGCGTAATCTCATAGAAAGACCGTTAGGGTCGAATTAGTATAAATAGGAGTCTTAGATGTTAGGATTCATGGTGTTCACACTGTATACAAATCACTCATACTCAAAGTACCAGAGCGAGAGAAAAGAGTTTATTGATAATGTATGTGTAAGAACACCATCATTTTATTCAAAGTTGTTTTCTTATTACAAAGTTATTTTAATTGCTTTCTATATTCCTTTCGTTTCCAGTCAAACACTTTTAATAGATTTTGTCGAACTTCCTTTATAAGAATTTTTTCTTTATATTTTATAAACATTTAGATCATTTCCTTTGAATTTATATTTAGGATTCATAGCCAAATTTTAAACATCTCGATGTAACCATAATCACGTAGAAAGGCCTTATTATTATGTCAAATTCTAAGTCAAATTGTAACACTAAGGAACATGTCCTAGGATCAATCAAGTCGATCCTGTAAGTTACCAAAACATAGAGTTTGGAAGACTAGCAGTTGTTTGTCAGAAATCACTGATAAACACCAGCACGATACACTCGATGTTTGATCTTCTTGTTGAATGCCTTGATCATATGTTTTTGATACATCTGACTATGACAGACAGCAACCAGTCTTTTCTCATCAATCAAGTTCAAATGATCCAACCTAGTCTGAATCCATTTATCTTCACCTAAGTCTGCTTCTTTCATAATCCTTAGAGAAGGAATCTGAACTTCAAGAGGCATGATAACTTCCATGCCATAGACTAAAGAGAATAGGGTTTCCCCAGTTGAGGTTTAAGCCGAAGTACGATAGCCATAAAAAGTAAACGGTAGCATCTTATGCCAGTTTTTATAGGTTACAACCATCTTTTGCACAATCTTCTTTATGTTCTTGTTGGCAGCTTCCACTGTGCCATTCATCTTAGGTCTATATGGAGAAGAGTTATGATGCTTAATCTTGAACCGCGTGCATATTTCAGTGATCATAGCATTATTAAGATCGGTACCATTGTCAGTAATGATCCTTTCTGGGATTCCATACCGACAAATGAGGTTATTCTTGATAAACTGGGCTACAACATTCTTGGTTACTGAGGAAAATGAAGCTACTTCAACCCATTTGGTGAAGTAGTCAATGGAGACGAGGATGAAATAATGTCCATTGGATGCAGTGGGCTTGATTTCTTCAATCATGTCAATGCCCCATGTTACAAAAGGCCACAGAGCAGTCATGACATTTAAAGGTATTGGAGGCACATGAACCTTGTCAGCATAAATCTGGCACTTATGGCAAGTCCTAGAGTGATGGTGACAATCAGTTTCCATAGTTGACTAATAGTAACCATCCCTCAAAATCTTCTTGGCCATAGTGTGTCCACTGGAATGAATAAGCCGGACGGATATCCATCACATAGAATTTTGAGACCCAACCTTGATAGGGAGGTCAACCTCTCCATGGACCATTCTCTTTGATCCATCAAAAGCTCTCACTGTGATGTCACTAGGTTTTAACACTAGCCCTTCATAATCTAATCTATCTAGAGTCCCTTTTGGTAACACATTAAGGGAGGACCCAATATCCACTAACACTTGTGCTAAAGTGGTGCCTTTACACTCGATGGAAACATGCAGAGCTTTGTTATGATTCTTCCCTGTCGGGGTCAAATCTGCATCGAAAAATCCCAAACCATTGTCAGCAGCCATGCTTGCTACATATTTTTCAAATTGGTCGATAGTAGTTTCTTGTAGGACATGTGCATTTTTCAGGAATTTTAATAAGGCTTGAGCATGTTCCTTGGAGCATAGCAACAAAGACAACATGGAAATCTTTGAGGGTGTTTGCCCCAATTGTTCCACTATCTTATAGTCACTTTTTCGAATATTTTTAGAATCTCCCCCATCTCTTGGGTAGATGGGTCTTCAATGGTAATATCTTTTGTGGGTGCCTCCGTCCTAGCAGACTCAATCATTTTTCCTTTCCTCGGGTATCAGCAACATGTTTAACAATAATAATATGAATGGGTGTAGTAGTGGTTGTCAGAGGTGAAATTTTTGGAGAGAAGATCCTCCCCGTCCTAATAACTTTACTTGATCCAGCAATGTTTGTAACTTCAGCAGTTTCATCTTCAGCAATCCATGAATCTTGTTTGATTCCATGGTAATACACTTCCGCCCCATAATTCCAAGGTACATCCTTATCAGAAGAGTAGGAGACTGACCCCAGTGTGGTGATAATTAGTGGATCTATTCTTGGTTCAGCAAGAATCCTAATAGGACCTTTGGAGGTGATCCTAATAAGAGTGTTTGAGATCGTAATGATGGACACATCTTCAAACTCTAGAGATACACTTTCGGTCTAACTTTTCACAGATGGAGTCTTCTCAAATAGAATTTCATGGTTATCCATCAGGTGTTGGACACCTTTCTTCAGCCATTCACAACCATTAATTTGTACAACACAGTGGTAACAATCTTCAAGACAGCTTGGGAATATCCGGACTTTCAACAAATTATTTTTAACAGTCTTCAAAGGAGTGATCAAATCATTGATGGAGGAAATAAAAGAGGCATCTTCAATAGCATTAACACCCTTACCATGACAAGGCATGGGTGCAGTGATCATATTGGGAGTTGGCGGAGGGTCGAATTCAATCGTCTTGTTATCAATTAGGTCTTGGATTTTGTTTTTAGTGCCCAACCATCATTGGTATCATGTCCGGGACTATTCAAATGGTAAGCACATTTGGAATTTGGGTTATATTTTCGAGAAGTTATGTTAAGATTGGAAGGGGGATCTCGCAAGGTCACCAAATCAACTTTCAATAAGTGTTGTAGAGGTTGAGATAGTTGCATATTGATTATGATAAATTGTCTTCTTTGGGCATCAGGTCTTTGTTGATAATTTTATTGACGCGGTCGTTGAGTTAGAGTTGGATTGGAAATCAATACTGCCCCTACTGAATGATGATGGTCATTCTTAGTACGACTTCTCGATCCATATACAACATTAGTCTCTTTTTTTACCAATAAATGTTTTTTTCACAGCATTTGAGGTAGAGGCCATGGGTATCTTCCTGATTTTAATCCCGCTTTCAACCCTTTCACCAGTCAAGATCAATTCAGTAAATCCGGATGATGAAGTTCCAATCAGTAAATTGAAGAAAGGACCAGTCAGTGTTCCCATAAACATGTCTACCAACTCTCTATCAGTTAAAGGTGGCTGCACCCTACCCCCCAAGTCTCTCCATTTTTTAGCGTATTCCTTGAAGCCCTCATTTGAACCCATGGTCATGCCTTGTAGTTTAACCCAAGTTGGCGTAAGATCAGCGTTATATTGATATTGGCGGTAAAAGGCAGCAACCAAATCTTCCCAAGTATGTATATTGTTCCCTTCCAATTGGTAAAAACACTCCAACTACATTCCAGATAGACTTTCTTGAAAAAAGTGCACCCATAGTTTCCTATCAGCGGTATGCGATTGAATCTTACGGATATAGGATCTTAGATGAAGCTTCGGACAGAAGACCCCATCATACTTGGCAAAAACAGGGATCTTGAATTTGTGGGGAATGACTACCCCAAGAACCAAACTCAAATCTCCAAAGTCCAAGCCAGCCACAACTTAGATCTCTACAGCCTTTAGTTTGTCTTCTAGTTGCTTATATTTTTTGTTGACCGGTGGATATTTCTCATCAGAATAATCCTCGTCTTTAGAGATTTGATTGTTTCCACCCCCAGCACGGGTGCTTCTAGCATCTTCATCTTGATTATCATCCTCTTTGGAGGAGTCCTCTTCAATTTGAACTTGTCGGACAAGGCCTTTGAATCTCTTCCCCATGTTGATTACATCTTTCTTCTTGGTCTTCTTCTTCGTGACAAGAAGCGCCGTCATTTCTTGCCGACCCTTTAGTAAGTTGAGCAGATTCTCTTCAAATTGAGAGTGTTGAGTTTACAAGTCCTTGACAGCTTTCTCGAGATCTATCTTATACTGAAATAAACAGTAGAAAGATGAGGAAACCTGTGTCGAAAAACCTGCTTATGATATGATGCATGTTATGCGAATGTAATCTTTTCAAGGACCTTTAAGAGATTTAAATTTGCTTAGTCAAAGAGGAAACAAAACAACGATTGTATTAATAAGTTCAAAGGTTACATATTTTCTCATGGGCTTACAATGAAAGAAAGACAACACAATGAATTTATAAATTAAAAGCCTCAGGTCTCCCATGGACGCTTCCTCTTTGGATTGATGTATGCATTCAGGATTCGCTCTTCGTGAAGTCACCTTGTGAGCTCTAACACTTTCTTCTCGCTTGCATAGAATTGGGCTTCAAAGGTGTCTCGCTCTCCCTTGAGTTGAATACACGATCTTTGCAATTCCTCGAGAGTAGTAGGTATGTCGGGGTGGAGAATGGTGTAAGGAAGGTCTCTTTCAGCAATAAGCTCCACACTTATTGGTAAGATGACTGGATACGCATCATGATGCTTTGAGCGCGAGCTCGCTCCCATTTGAGATAAGGCTCCAAAGGAATAGAGTTCTTATGCCCCAAAGTCTTGCTATCAACCTTGTTTATCATGCCCCATGCTCGTATGAATCTTTGACGATAACCTTGGACATCGTTCTCGTAGTCAAATACAATACCTTGGACAAGTGTGTCATGAGGACAATCCCTCAGAGCATAAAAAACTGTCATAGAGCCAAAGAAGGATTATAAGTATTACCTTCCCCAATTCCAATGAGTGGGATATAGGGAATTCCCCACAGCGGTCAATGATGGTGACATCCTCCAAAGATCGGGAACACCAATAATATCCGAGTATGAAAGCGACATCATCCTTTGAGACCACCTCAACCCTTGTTCATTTTTAAAAACTGATCGAGGAAGGTTCTAAATAAACCACCTAGATAGCAATGGTGTGCAACACATAAGGGTCCCCCTTCTCTTCATGGTGTGAGCGTGAAGAGAATGTAAAATATCTCTGAGCAAAGTAGGCACTGGATTACGAGATAGGAAGATTTTGTCCGCATTCACATCTATAAGTTGGTTTGGATTAGGGAACAATATCATCCCATAGATTAGAAGAGCTTAGACTTCCTCAAAAGCTTGCAAATCCAAAGCATCCCAAAATAGTTGATCCTTCTATAACAGAAACTTAGAAAGAAAACCCTTAACACCACTCCTTGTTTCCCAATTAGCCACAATGTCAGACTGTTGCAAATGTAAGGCTAGTGCAATCTCCTTGGGTTATGGATCTCTCTCAATATCGATGAAGGGTATTTGATCAAGAATAGGTACTCCTAATAGTTGAGATAACTCTTCCATGGTGGGCACCAATTGATAATCAGGAAATGTGAAACAATGATGTTTAGGATCAAAGAATTGAAAGTGCACGTGTACCATGTCTTCTTCAAAGCTTGAGGTAACTAAGTTGAGAAGTCGATCGTATAACTTGGTGAATAGAGAATTCTCAGGAACCCTTGATGCTAACTCTTTGAGTTGATGAGGCACTTTCACAAGATTGACTCGGATGGTATTTCTGAGAGTGGAAGCCATATCCTACAAAACAGAATAAAGATAAATCTCTAGGTCCTTGAAATGGTCAGTGAAAATGCTATGGTGTGATGTCATGATGTCATGTACAAATAATCATATACAAGAAAAGCAAACAAGTCCTTAGGTTTAGGCTTTCATGGAGTTCATAGGTAGGTACCCTCTTGAAGTTTAGTTGGTTCAACCTGTCCTAAAAGTAAACGGGTTCTAGGGAATCTTAATATCATTGATCTTTCTTCATCGGGCATTGTTTCAGCGGAAGCCTCTGTTTTGGCGACCGAAATATCCCGAAAGTCCGATCTCAATGAGCGTAGTATCGAGTATCAACCAACTTTAGACTGCACCAAAGTCGGCTATCTCCCTACTTCCTAATGGCCAAGTTGTTCAACTAAAGATTCTATGGTCAGTTAGTGCTTCATGACACCACACAGCGGCCACGTATTCTCCTTGATTCTCCATAAGGGATACTGGTACCAACAAATGTGTCACACTAACATATATATTGTTTGAACTATATCGGTCTACACCGTACAGTCTCCACAACCTATTTCTACTTACCTAATAATACCCCCAGTTACGGGTAAAGGATCTATACAAGAAACCCAAACACAAACCCCAAAATGTAAAGCAAACAAGTCAAACAAATGAAAGCTTTTAAATGTGAACTAATCTCTAAGGTAACCCCACTTTTAAGTTTGTCCCCAGCAGAGTCGCCAATTCTGTAATACGGTGGGAGAACTGACTTGGGTGTTTTGCATTCTATCGCAATTGTTGTGGATAGCAAGAGTCGCCACCGACTTTTCTTTTATCCAATAATGGAAAGGGTGGAAAGAACAAGAAAGACCTTTTGATATTTTTCTTGAGTTTGAGGGGTAGGTTATGAAAAGAGAAGGTGTTAGAACCCTTTTCATCCGTAGTTATCTACGGGCTCTTAGTTTCTAGCTCACTTTGAAATACTTTGTAAATGTGCTTGTGATTTGTTTGAAAGTATTTTTGAAAAGTGCCCTTGTTTAGGAAAACTTTGTAATGATTCTTGTCTCTATGAGAATGTATACAAAGTGTTGACTTTTGAAAATATTTCATGAAAATGTTGGTGTGTTTGAAAGAAGTTTGAAATATTTATGGGCAAACAACTACGAGTATTCTACCTACTCAAAAGAAAGTCTTTATTTTTTTCCTCCTCCTTTGGATAGTGCTTTTCTACCATTAGTTAGTAGGAAGCCATATCATTGGATATGAAGGGATAGGCGTGGGTCATCGTACAATTATAGAAGGCAACATTGTAGGATACATTAGAAATTTATTGTAAGGGACTAAGATTATTCACCGAAGGCAACATTTAAGGGTCATCGAGGGACTACAATATTTTAATCGAGGGTCTTTGCTAAAGTATCTGTTCGAGGGACATGATTGTTTTAATCTAAGGAAACAAGTGTGAGTTAACCTAGAGGTGCATGTGTACAAAGTTTATTTTTTTTCATGCATTTGTCTTGATTTAGGGTTATCTACTTGTTTGATTTTTAGTCTTGCCATATAAACCCTAGTTACTAGCAATAATATGGAAAGCGATAAATTGCAGAAAAAAAGTCCTACGCTATTACAATACTTTCGGGGATGGGGGTACAAATTACAAATGAGGATGACAAGTAAAGTAAATCCTAATTACTATTACAAGACTTTGACAATTACATAATAATGTGAAATAATAAAATGTACAAAAATGTAAAGATAAGAGAAATTGAAAAGGACATTATTTTTATGGTTTTTTTGTATGAAAAAGAGTTTTAATTAATCTAATTAATTGGAAAAGAAGTTAATTAATTAAATTCCTAAAATCTAAGTTAATTTAATTAAAAGAGAAAACTAAAATAAAAACCTAGGTCTAAATTAATATTAATTAGGAAAATAAATTAATAGTTAAGAAAATATTTTTATTATTTTGTTACCTATAAGATAAAAATGAAATAAGGTGGGAAAATATAATTATTTAAGAAAAATGTATTTTTGGGATTTTGATTAAAAACAAATAATAAAAGAAAAGAAATAAAGTAAAAAGAAAATAAAGTAAAATAAAAATATAATTAATTATGAAGTCAGGGGGTTTGAAAAGAAAATGGGTAGTTAGAAAGAAGAAATGTCTTTATGTTTAGGCCCAAGGCCTGTTTGTGAAATCAAAAAATAAAATAAAATAAAATAAAGATGTAATGGGCTAGCACGTTTTAGTAAGAGAGGTGAGAGAGAGTAAAATGAAGCAAGCCTAGGAACGGAAGCCCAGGCGTGTATCAAACAAAAAAAGGAAAATGTGAAAAATAACAAAAGGTGTCGCTAGGGCTCGAACCCAGGATCCTTAACACCAATGCCTTATGCGCGTGTCTTCTGCCACTGAGGTGGCTGTTTCATCCGTTATTGAAACAACTTATGATAAATTTAAAATAAACTAAGTTCTAAAGGCAACTTCATCTTCTTCCTCGCGCCAACCTTCTAAGTCATATTTTCAAATTTTATATCTTGGTCATTTCACCACGATTTCAAATATGTAACTAACTTAAACAATGAATCAAAGATAAGCACGAATTTCATTTGGTAACAAATCTGACCTAGTTTTTTCAGAAAGTTCGGACTTAAAATTCTCCATACTCATGCAATATAAATGAATTCTAAGGACATGGTTAGTTTCAGGGCTATGATGTCTATATTTTGGATTGAGAGTGCTTGAATCGTGTTGGAGAAGTCAATGTGCAAGGTGCTGCTTTTGAAAATGGAGAATGGTGATGGAGGGGTTATAGTTAGGTTTCAGGTGTTTGGATTGCTTTTATATGTGTTATAGAAGCTTAGTGAATGATAAAAATGGAAAACGCACGAGCGGTTTGTGAGATGGATGTCCAAAATCAGAAATGGAACAAAAGTGAGGCTTGAGGGCAATTCTGAGTTTGAGGGAGTTTTCAGGCTTGTAAAATCGTGACATATGCTTGTAAATGAAGGCTCAATTTATAGGAAAAAACTTGGAAGCTTGGAGTGATCAGAATCACAAGATCACATGTTATGGATTATTGACTTGTTTTTGAAGCAAGCTTGACAAACATGGTTTCAAGGCAAGGTAAAAGGCTTGTGGGGTGGCTAGAAGCTTTAAACATGTTTTTTGTGAATTTGTATATGAAGCTTGTGCAGAAGGAACAAGTGTAAAGTTCAAGACAAGTTGACTTTGTGATTAAAGCAACTTTTCAAGAATGGTAATGGTGCCTTTGTGCCATAAATGGAAATGTAGCTTGGACAATGGCTCAAATGCTTGGACAATGGATAAATGTGTTGTGTAAACATCTGATCATGGATAGATTTACAAGTTAAAAGGACTGTAAAGTGAGATTATGCAGCATAGGCTAGGGTTTTGGTTATGTGTTTGTCGCCAAAATGACTTGTAATTCAAGAATGGATACCCAACTTATTCTCTTCGATTCTCTTAGCTCAAAAATGATCTCTTCAATTTCTTGGACATTTTGGAAAGCTTGAAACATTTTCTACAACTTCCATGTTTTCCACTTTGGATATATCAAATTGTAACTATGTGAAAATTAGCCAAGAAGTTGGGACACAAATCTTCCTAAACTAGGTCAAAATTTCACTAAGTGTTTTAGAAAAAGGTCATGACTTTATGAATTTATAACTCAAAATCCAAGAATTTCCAGGACTTGATCATAAAAGCAAAGTTTTAGATATCATCAATATCTACAACTTTAATGTTGAAAGTTTTCTTTGAACCATCTTGCATCTTGGTGAAAAAAATGTCATGAAGTAGTGAAATTATCATGTTTGAAAACACTTAGAAATTTTCTAAGTCTTGAAAACTTTGACTTTTTAAATGACTTTTTGAATTTCTTGATTCTTGATGATAAAGATTCATATTTTTTAATGTCTTTATGAATTTTTATCCTTGAAACTCAATATTGATAAAAAAGTCAAAGTTTGACTTTTGTTGTATTAGTTGACTTTTTCAGTAGTTGACCAAATTTCAACTATCAATTGTTTGGTCCAGAAAAATGGCTTGAGTCATGCAATTAGGTCAAGATGTTGTTCTTGAACCCTTGAGATCATGTTTCAAACCATTAGGTCATGTATTAGGTTAAAAGTAAAAAATCAGCCATTCTCAGTCAAAACCCTAACTTTGACAATTTTTCCCTTTTGATGATTTGAACATTTTTCTTGAGGAATTGTGATCCAAACTTGATCAATTGATGAATATGACTTCAAAATGTTTATATTGGTCAAAAATATTGAAGTTTGACTGTAGGTTGACCATAATTGACTTTTACCCAATACAACTGATTTTCAGTCATCTAATCAATTGACTGAGCAAAATTGTGATCCAAGGCTTGAAACTTGGCATGAGGATTCTTGGAAGTCCATAATGAATCATGAAAGTCATTTGAGGCATTAGAATTCCAATTTTCCTTGTGAAAATCAAAACCCTAATTTGAGGCCTCAATGTTTAGGAGGTGGTTTGACCTAGTCAACACTTGTGCAAACTTGAGCTTTTGAAAATATTTGTGAGAAATGTCTTGAGAAAAGAGAGGGAGAATTTTGGGGTACAACACCTTAGTTGCAGGTGGCTGGAGGTTGAAGATGACCTACGTGTCATTCTTCAACCAATGACACATAGCCAATGTTTTAATTATATTAGCTTGACTTTTGCGTGTGATATGTGCGCGCATTGATTGGGATCCATCGTACTCCATCACCTGAGGTCCCTTGGATGTTCCAGCACGTATAAGTGAGTTTAGATCCAATGCGTCTCATTTTTGTTTTATATTTTTTCTTTTTTAAAAAACAATGATCCGGTGTGAAATTCAAAAAGGACCATATCATGCACAGCTCGTCAGATCCATCAAATCTGCTTACTAACGTATTTTGACATTAATCTAGTGGTCTACATTTTTTAGCTTTATTTTTATTTTCTTATTTTTCTATTTAATTGTTTTAAACTTCTAAAAATTCATATAAAATTCATTTCAACTTCTAAAATTGTGAAAAAAATCATCAAAAATACTTTTGATTTTTCTCTTTCTGATTTTTAAGTTTTCACATTTTAATTTTTGAAAATATTATGGAAGGATCCAATAACCTCTTAACGAATATTGATGCCCTCATTTTATTTTTATTTTTGATTTTACTATTTTTCACAAATTTTGATTTATTTTTCTTATTTCTTTATATTTTAAAAATAGTTTCTGACTCTAAAAAATTTTGTCAACACTTGTTTACTCATGTTTGAGTGCTGGTATTTGTTTAGGATTTTTATTTGGTGTTTTAAAACATGTTGTGTATTTTTACCAATTATTTCCTTTTTATAAATCATTTAAATTTTGTTTTTATATTAAACACATTTTATTATTTTTTGATTGGTCCTGATTTGGAGACACTTGATGTTACTTTGAGAAAACTTCCTCAACCTCATTGGATCTTGGGTGTTGATAGGTTGAAAAACCAAATCCACCAAAATGGATGAATGATGATAATATTTGAAACCCCGGTTTCATCTGAGGCGGTGGTTATACTATCATTCCCCTCCCTCTTCATCTTATCCCTTTCTTTTTTTACTTGTGCTATATGTTTTATGAGAATGATCTACATATCATTTCTTTAACATGTATGGTACATAGATTGCTATTGACCGGCCTCAAAATAGGTGTGGCTTCTACATAAGTCCACTTACAATTTCTTAACATAGTGCTAAATTTGTCTTGATTCGAAAATGATTATTTGTGGCCGAAACCTATGTTTGCAAGCCCAAGTATGTTTAATTTGAAACCTTGGATCCAATAACTTTGAAGTTAATTGTTAGGAGGCTTTGATTATATCAATCCTCTAATGAACTTCATGAATTTTGTTCTAAGTGAATCATTTGAACATCGTTGATCATATGTGGTTGTCTTGAGTATTTTAAATGAATGACATACTTGAAAAAGAGCAAATGAAACTTGTTGATTAGAGGCTTTGATTTTATCAACCTTCTAATGAGTTTTCAAAAGCAAGCTTCAAGATGGTCATTCAACTAACTATTTGTTATACTTGACCTCTAACTTCTAATTCATTAACAAATTAACTTTAATTTATGCCTTTATTTTGTGCCTTTACTTTTATGTACCATTTATTTTTTTTAGCATTTACATTTCATGCCATTTTTCTTTTGCTCACTTGAGCATTTATTTCTGTATCATTTATTTTCTTTGCTCACTTGAGCTTTTCTTTTCTTTTAAAGACACTTAATAATCAACTTGAACCTTAAAAGACTTTTTTCTTTGTGGACTACTAAGTTACTATCTTTGGCATTGTGGAGTTGTGGATCTCTCGGACTTATGATTACAAGCCTTGATACTTGGGGACCTTGTTGCTCTGTTGTTATTCTATCTGAAGTTCTTGGGGTTTACTCCGAGGAATTGGGTTGATTTTCTTTGTGTGTAGGTTATTATGACTTTATGCTTTGCCTGTGATTGAGAATTCCTCTGTATACAGTCGTTACTCTACCCAATTTTTGTGAAGACTTAATTCATCCGAAGCTTGGTATTACTCAGAGGTTTAGTATTTTGCTTGCTTAGTTTTAATTCAAAGGATGAGAATTCTATATTGACTTATTTATGTCAAGTGTTGACTTCTTATTGGTTAGACCATTCTTTCCCTTAGCTTTTACTTTATGTACTCAGGATAGTCCCTTCATCTCCTCTTATCTTCTGTAATTTCAAAAATCTTCTCCCTCCTTTTCAAAACTCTTCTTGTTTTCTAACTTGAACTACTTTCATAATAAACTTGGACTTAGGTCCATGCATTTTCAAAAATATTTTCCTAATTAAACTTTAATAAATTTAATCATACCTTGACATCTTTTGAAAGACTAAAAGTCATTAACCTCATTCAAACCATTTTGCCACTTTGGCTTTTTACTTTAAAACTTTTCTCAAAAGATTAGACTCTTGTTGATTCTTGTAGTGAGGAAAGCTATTATACTTCTATAATATGTAGTGAAGTGAGCCATTTTCTACTTGGGTGTTGAGTGATGTCTTGTTGATTTTAGATCCAATACTATATCCTCCACTTTGAGATGACGCAAATGCTCATTTCTCATAATTGTGGGTAGTAAGTATGTTTTCCACTCGGATATGATGATGATGTCTCTTCTCTTAAAATTAACCAACACACCTATGTTTTAAAATTTTTGAGGGGAACTACGAGTACCCTGATCCCTTATTGCACAAAAGCTTGTACGTAGGCACTAAAGGCTCGCAACCGTGGTGGATGCAAAATTGTAAAGGAAATACTTCTTTTCTCATCTCCACCATCTATTTTTGTATACACCTTTTATAGCTAAAATACACAGATTTTCAAAGAGGTTCATGTGGAGTACTGGTAGATGTTTAGGGTGATAATACCTTCCCTTTGCATAAACAACCCCCGTACCTAGATTCTCCCCCCTCTTTTTTGGGTTTATTCGCGCTTTTCCCATTTCCTTTGGAAACAATAAAGCACGGTGGCGATTTTTATTAGATCTTTACGAGATAAGTCAATTCAATGGCCGAGTCTCAACATTTCTATTGCTACAGTTTTGTTTATATTAATTTATGATTTTGTAAGGGCTAAATGCCCAGGATGCTGTTAAATTTTCTACAACCTGCTACTTTATGACTTTTAGGTGCTTTAAATTTACTAATATTGTATGCTTACCTTTGTCATATTATGGATAAAAAAGGGGACTAGTATGATATTGAGGGTTCTCAAACATGTACTACTAATGGTACTTGTTAGGGGGAGAATTCATGTTCCTCCATTTTTTGTGATAGAAGGTATTTAAGGGGAGTTCCTGCTGTTCTGGAATGCAGATCTCAGACATGATGTCTCGACATCATGGAATGGAGAACTTTTTATCTATGTGTGTTGCATCTGGGTTAGTAGACCCTATAACTACTAATTGTTTCTTTGTGTACTGCTATTTTTGTGCTTCTAACATTTCTTGTTTCTTTTCCGCTATTGTGCCTCTAATATGTATGTTTTATTTTTCAAATATATTATGGAGTTTTGTGTGCAAGGGTGTTGTACCCCAAAATTTTCCCTCTCATTTATCAAGATTTTTCTCAAGACAAAGATTAGGGTTTGCTCAGCTCAGCACATCTCATCTTGCACTGATAACCCCAAATTAGGGTTTGAGTTTGCACAAGGATTTTTGGACCACCAATTCTTTATGTGACTTACATACATCATGTTGGACCCCTAAGATTTCTCATGTTAAGTTTCAAGCTTTGAACCATATTTTTGATCAGTCAATTAGACAGTTGACCTAAAAATCAGCTGTATTGGGGAAAAAGTCAACCATGGCTAATTTACAGTCAAACTTCATAATTTTTTATCCACATTAACATTTTAGACTCATATGTACCAATTGATCAAGTTTGGATCACAACTCCTCAAGAAATTTGATCAAATCATCAAAAGGGCAAAATGGTCAAAATTAGGGTTTTGACTGAGAAAGGGCAATTTCTGATTTTTAACCTAGCCAATGACCAATTGCGTTCAAACATGATTTCAACAGTTCAATTGCATCATCTTGACCTAATTACATGGTTCAAAAGATCTCAAGTTCATTGGATTGACAGATGAATTTTCCAATCAACTGATCAAAAGTCAATTGTACACTGAAAAGTCAAACTTGGACTTTTTGGTCAAAATCAAGTGCCAAGGGTCACAATTCATCAAGATATGTCAAAATTTGAAACTTGTTCACCAAGAAACTCAATTTTGAAAATTAGGGTTTTGAATTTGAAAATTTTCATCACTTAAAATTTTTCTAAGTATGGAAATTTTCTTATTTTTCCCAACTTTTCACCACTTTTTCACCATGATGCAATTTGATTCAAAGAAAACATCCAACATCAAAGTTGTAGTCCTCCATGAAATTTACAACTTTTCTTCATAAACTTTTCCCAAAAGATGCTTGGATATCAAGTTATGAATTTGTGAATATAGGTCCATGAACTAAATAACTTAGTGAAAATTTGCCCTAATTTAGGCAGTTTTTTGACCCAACTTCATGGACATTTTTCACCTAGTTCCAAGAGGTATCTCAAAATTAATTTTAAAGATGGATTATAGAGAACATTGCAAGCTTTCCAAAATGTCAAAGAACTTTCCAAGATCATTTTTTTTAGAGAGAATCGAAGAGGAGAAGTTGGCATTTTGTCACTTTTGTTCATGCCATTTTCACAAAGTATCAAGTTGCAAATCAGATCTTTGATGTTTGAATCTTGATTTACAGGTCCTAAACTCATTCTACACTCCATAATTAAATGCAAACTCAGAAGTTAAAGGCTTTATTTTCACTTTTGAAGCATTGTACAAGAGACATTTCCATTTTTGGCCAAAAGTTCACATTGCCATTTTCATAAAGGTGAGCTTTTGCAATTTTGTCCATCTTGAGCCTTGGACATGTCCCCTTGGTGCAAACAATTTCTACAGGTCACAAGCAATGCATACCAACTCTCTGCAGCTATCAAGCAAGCAAGGACAGGCCTGTTGGTTTGGTTACTTCACTTTTCTTCAAATACAAGAAAAGTTGCCAAAAGGTGAAAGGCTTGCACAACTAGTGAAGAGTGGACTTGGATCATTTCTATACATATTCACAAACTTGTTATAAACCAGAACATGATTTCTTGACAACTGAAACACTCTCAAACTCAAAAACTCCATTTTTCTGTCCAAACATAGCAGTTCTGCAAATCCAAAGCCAACTAATTTTTGGCTCGTGCGTTTTGCATTTTAACATTTGAAACACTTCATACACATCATACCAAAGCAGTCCAAGCATTCATCCTGCATCTGTAAGCCCTGTTTCAGCCATTTCCATTTTCAAACTTGGAGCTTGCAGCTTAACTTGTGCAGAGACTTCTGGCCATCCAAAAAGCAATCTAGACATTGGAATAGCTTGAAGGAAGTTCAAGGAAGCTCACACGATCCCCAGGCCTCCATAAAAGGCCCTACATTGCTCTATCTAAATCCAACTGAAGGGGGTTTTTCTCAAAACTCTATCTCTCTGAATAGGCATCCTCAATCCACGATTTGTGAAGAAAAAATGTAGTCCATAACATGGTGAAGCTGTACATATGCATACTTTTCATTTATATTAACTATGCTGTGAGAATTTGAAGCTTAAAGTTCCTGAATTTTTTAGGTCACGAATTAGGGGTTCTGAAATTCTCCCTGATCTTTGAGAGTTAGTTTACAAATTTTATATGGTTGGAATCGTGAGATTAAATGCCACAAGTTTCATGTTATAAGTTTTTGTTTTGTGCAAGCATTAGCAAGTTACAGTTTGAAGGGAAAAGCGCGCGTAGAAGAAGAAACCAAGGACATGGACGAAGTTGTTGTTCTGGGATTTTTGTTGCATTGGGCTTTTTGTTTTTACTTTTTGCACCTCCTGATCCACTACTTGCACCCCTGACTTTGTTTTGCATTTTTTTCATATTTCCTCATATTTTTATATTTATTGCTTTTAATTTTTTTTATGAACATTAAAAAATCATAAAAAATTAATTTCTTTATTTTTTCAATTTTATTTTATTTTATTTATTATTTTTTGCATAAAAAATAGTTTATTAGGATAATAGATTTTATTTTCTTAAATAAATTTGTAAATGCACTTAAAAAATACTTAACATTTTTTTATTATATTATTTATATTCATAAATATTTATTTTTATACATACTTAATTTTTTAATGTTTATATATAATATTATGTATTATTTTTCTTATACAAATATGGACAAAATATTAATGTAGAACATATATTTTCTTCTAATTGAAAAATTAGGGTTTCATCCGTTTCCAAAAATAATAATATTTTTTCTGTTATTTCTAGGGTTTAAATAAATTATTTTCTCATACATTAAACAAATACAAAACATTTTTTACATAAATACATTTGCATTGCATTTTAGTATTTGTATATTTATTTAATGCGCACAATATTCGATTGGGTTGTAATAGTATTTTTAGGTTTATATTTGTGCAATATCCCCATTCGAAAACTTGTATCCCCCCTCCCATAATAATTGTTGTAATAGCTTAGTTTATTTTACGCAATTTATTGCTTTCATATACCATGTTTAGTAAACTAGGGTTTGCATGACAAGAACAAAAACAAAACAAATAGAAAACCTAATGCAAGGCAAAAGCATGAAAAATGACACACTTTGCACACAAGCACCCTTAGGGTTTCACCCACTTGGTTGCCTAAAATAAAATGGCCATGTTACGCATACGAAGTATCTTGGCAAAACAAAACAAAATAAGACCATAGTCCCTCGATGACGCTATCAAAAGGTTGCCTAAACAAATGATCTTGGTCCCTCAAAAATGCTAAGATACTTGGCAACATTGCTATAATGGTCATACGATGACCCACGCCCGTCCCGTTTACATCCAAAGATAGGGTTGCTTACCAAAACAATGGTAAGTCAACAATGTCAAAGGAATAAAAATGCACAAGAAAGACATTTGAGTAGGTAGATAGCTTCTAGTTACTTGTCCCATTTCAAAATAATCCTTGCTATTTTCAAAAACAAACACACACACACATTTCAAAACATCTTTCAAAACATTGAAAACATTTTCAAAAGACAAACATCTTTGTATACATTCTTACGAACGAGAATCATTACAAAGATTGCCTAAACGAGTGGCCTCTTTTCAAAATATTTTCAAAACCACACCAAGCACCATTTCAAACAAAACAAAGCAAAGCAAGTGATCTAAACAAGTAACTAAGAGCCCATGGAACACCATGGATGAAAAGGGTGCTAGCACCTTCCCTTTTCATAATCTACCCCCCGAACTCAAGAAAACATCTCAAAGGTCTTTCATGTGCTTTTTTACCTTTCCTTTTGGATAAAAGAAAAGTCGGTGGCGACTCTTGCTAACCACAACATTTGCGAACACAAACGCAAAACCTCAAGTCAGTTCTCCCACCGCATCACAAAGGGTTATTTGGTTGTTTTAGCCAAAATGTGCCAAAGAGGGAGATTGTTATTTCTATGAATTTGTGATTGGCAATCATTTTGGTAAAAGCAACTTGGCAGTAACATATTGAATAAAGAAGTCCCAACTTGCTATTTTCAACATATCGAAGAAGATGTCCTAACCTGAAGATAGGACATCGTGTCTGCATCAGCCGTTAGTAACACTTCAGTTGATTTATCAGTGACTGGTTATTTGTGGAATATTTAGTTAGCTGATGTGGCATCCAAGATTGACAACTTAGAATATTTTGTGTTAGTTTTTGAATATTTGTATAGTTTCTAAATATGGAGACATTTTAGGAAACTATTGATTGAAGACCAATAATCTTGGAGAAGTTTTTGAAGACCTTGTGCAACCTCATTGTTACGGTTTTGAAGCCCAACCCAGTCTATAATAATGTTATAAATAGACTAGTGTATACCTTGTTTTAGGTGGAACTTATATGTGTATTTTGTCAGGGTTTTAGAATCCTAATTTGTTGGGTATTAAGCTTCGTGTTAAATGTTCTTAAGCTTTTAAGCATAGAACATTTGTGTGTCAGGTACTCACAAGCTATGAAGCATTGAGTACTTGTGTGTCAATTATCATAAGCTTTTAAGCATTGAGTTTTGTGTGTCTTGGAAGAGTAACTTCCGTTTTGGTTTTGTACTTGTGTTTGAGTGTCTTCAATTGCTGAGTGTAATTGAGGAGGGATTTGAGGAGGGCATCATACCTAGGCGTGTCTTAGGTAGAAATTAGGCAAAGGATAGTGATTAAGTGAGTAGGCTGTAAACTGAAGGTTTGTTGTGAGGTCTACAAATTAATATTATCTAGTTAATTTGTCCTTGGCTTGGTAGTCCCTAGAGTAGGAGTTGTTGTCTCCGAATTGGGTAATCATATCATGTGTTATTTACTTTCATCACTTTTTTATTTTGCATATACATCTTGTTGTTATGTGTGAAGTCGGATCCAATGTCTCGGCATCTTTTAGGATATCCAAGATCTGATAACTAGAAATTCAGATATCAAGCATTACCTTCGTACCTAAGAATACCCATTTGGGGAATCAAATAAATATAGGAAGGCATTGAGAAGGTTAACATGTAGTTTTTTCCTCGATAAAGATGTGTTATACAAAAGAAATTATCACATGGTCTTGCTCATATGTGTGGATAGACACGAAGCACACATGTTGATGCATGAGATCCATGAAGGTTCAGCTGGTACCCATGCCAATGGACATTCGATGGTAAAGAGGATGTTAAGGGCAGGATATTATTGGCTAACAATAGAATCTGACTGTTACAAATTTGCAAGGAAGTGTCACAAGTGTCATATATATGCCGACAATATTCATGTACCTCCAATACCTCTCAATGTTATTTCTTCCCCCATGGCCTTTCTCTATATGGGGTATTGATATGATCGGGATGATTGAACCAAGGCTTCGAATGGACATTGTTTCATCTTAGTGGCAATTGACTACTTCACCAAGTGGGTGGAAGCAACTTCTTATGCTAACGTGACCAGGCCGGTGATGGTACAGTTTATTAAGAATAATCTTATTTATCGGTATAGTGTGCCAAGCAGGATTATCAATGATAATGCCTCAAATTTGAATAATAAGATGATGAAAGACCTTTGTGAAAAATTTAATATTATTCATCATAACTCATATCCTTACAGGCCTAAGATGAATGGGGTTGCTGAAGCTGCTAATAAGAATATTAAGAAGATCATTCAGAAGATGGTTGTTACATATAAGGATTGGCATGAGATGCTTCCTTTTGCTTTACATGGGTATCGTACATCTGTTTGCACTTCAACAGGAGCAACCCCTTTCTCTCTTGGTTGAGATTCCCTCTTTACGTGTTATCATGGAAACCAAATTGCCAGAGGCTGAATGGGTCTCGAACAGTTTTGACCAGCTAAATTTGATTGAAGAAAATAGAATGAAGGCTTTTTGCCATGGTCAATTATGCCAGAAAATAATGAGGAAAGCTTTTGATAAGAAGGTCAAACCCCGTGAATTCATAGAAGGCGACATCGTTCTCCGAAAGATCATGTCTTTTAATGTTGATTCAAGGGGAAAGTGGACTCCTAATTATGAAGGCTCATATGTTGTCAAGAAAGCCTTCTCTAGAAGTGCATTAATTCTTAAAACAATGGATAGTGAGGAGTTCCCACATTCTATGAATGTCGATACAGTCAAGAAATACTTCACCTAAAGAAATAAAAGAACAGGTCACTAAGTTGAAAACCCGAAAGGGTGGCTTAGGAAAAAATGAGCGTCTCGGTGGGCTGAAAACCCAAAAAGGCGGTCCAGGTAAAAGTTAGAGACATAAATAGAATAAATCATCTCGGTAGATTGAAAACCAGCAAGGGCAATCTAGGAAAAAGTTAGGGATTCTTGGCAAGTATCTGCATTAGGCAAGACTTGGTCATTTAAGTAACAATCTTCTCGAATTTTCATCGCTCTTTAACTGAAGCTTAAGCACAGGAATTCAAAGTTGTTAGGGAGAATAGTGGTCATCGTATTTCATTGTACATTTTCCATGTATTTACCATTTTTCAAACTTTGTAATCATATATGGAGTCACTCCATTTGCGGACTACCATTATATTAATAAAGTTTGAACCTTTATCCAATTCTTTGTAATTCTTATTTTATTCTGCTTACAAAAATTTCATTTATTATTGATAGTAATTTTCAAAACAAAAATAATTAAAGAAATTAATAATAAAACATGTTTTTGAAAGAAAATTTTTTTGCAAAAATGTTTTACTTTGATTTTGTGAATCAAAGGGATAAAAGCAGTTGGTTCCAAGAATGGACGATTTCCAAAGGCCTGGATTGTTTACTCCTCATCATTCAAGGGGTCTCCTCTGGTTACTCTCACAAATGTGTGCATGGTTTCCCCATGCTTGTGATTCGGCTAGTGGTTTTGCTCCAAATTGTTATATGGTGTTGGGTATGTGATCCCATATTCCCCAGTTAAGTCTTAGCTCAGATTTTCCCCAGCCAAGTTGTGAGCTAAAGAGGATAGTAATGTTAAAAAGCCTTTGCTCAAGTGTATGATTCTTTCTCCTTTCATGATAAGGCTTGAATAATGGATCTCCTACATGATATGACTCCTTCCAGTTATGGCATCATTGTTGTTATCTGCTCCCTAAGAAGCAAGGCAAGGGAAATATATTTTCCAAGAAGTGTTGAGACCACTGTCACTTTTTGGGTTTTCTCTCACCGTGTATCGAGTTTTTTTTTTCAAAATCCCCACAAAATTGACTTTTTTGTTGTAATGTTGACTTCTTAATTCCTCATATAAATTCAGGGTGTTATTTCCCTTTAAGTTTCTTATCCCCGTGATGTTTATTTGATCTTCCACAATGGAGTTTGTGCAACCACTATTATTAATGCATTGTGATTTTCTTATCAATGGATGTGGCATCGTTCTCCCTATCGATTTCCATGTGTTACTTCCCAGTTAAGTTTGGAGGAAGATTGTTATAGCCCTACAACTTTGCGGATTTATGTTGTAGGATTGTAATTTATTTATTATCAAGTAACATTTCCTTTCCCATAGAAGTTAATCCTTGAAAAAGGACGTTGTTCCCTTAGTTGCTTACTTACTTACGAGATCTCCATCTTGGATGTGATTTAGTCGAGCACTGTATATACCCAAGTTTGCTTTGTCTGGTTATCCCCAATGTTATATGTCTGTTTTGTCAGCATATATATGACATACATTCAGTCGTTCATACATATATCATGCATAGGTTAATAAAAAAATGTTGCTTATTTGCATTCATTGACGTTTCTGTTGATATTTTTATCCTCTTTGAACAGTGTGTTATCTCTCTCCAATAGAATGTCAACCTTAAGCAAAAAGTGTATATCCTTTCAACTTCCCCACTGAGTTATCCCTCATGGAAGAATTTTTCTTTAGCCTACCTACCCATCTCATTACCTGGATGGAATTAACCCCCATTTGAGATCATTCCTCATTGGGTAGAGTCTTATTTGACTGTTTCTCTCTAGTTCATTCCTAGATTGAACTTTGGTATTTGTTAGCAATTGTTGTCTTGCTTTCAAGATTGGATTATACATAACCTTTTGTGTTTACCGTTGTTAAACTATCATACCTTTAATAGATGGTATTCACCTCCCTTGACTGTTTTGCTCTGGTTTATTCCTGGTCCCCGACAATAATATGTTTTGATCTTTCTAGGCTGTGAGTCCTAGATTGAGAGTGTATTTATTTTGCACGTGGATACTTTATCTTATCAATAGGAATGTGTTTATAATTCCCCAGGAAGTCAAAAGTCATTTCCCAGCAGTGTATTGTAGTACTATTCCTGACAGCAAGTGGTTGTCTCTTTTTTGAGCAACCTATATTTTTCTAGTAAGTCTGTTATCAATTTTCCTCCATCAGATGTCAGTTTCTTTTTAGCAGTCAGTTAGTACCCAAAAAGGATTATATCATAGTTTTACTCCAATGAATGGTTGGTCTCTCCAATGTGATAGAGAGAGTTCATTGTTACCCTTTTCAAGTGATATCTTGATTAAAGAAGAAGTTGAGACTCGTTCTAGGTGGAATACCAGAATTTTATGAAAATTGAAATTATGGATGCAGATCTTACCTTCATTAAACATGGATATATAATCTCAGTCCACCTTTTGGTTGTTTACCATCGTTAGTCTATCATAACTTTGATAGATGGTATTCAGTCCACTTCTTAGTGTTTATAATCATTAGCCTATCAGAACTTTGATTGATGATATACACTCTTATATCTTTTGGTCATTTACCATCGTTAGCCTATCAGGCCTTTGATAGATGGTACTCAGTCCACCCTTTGGTTGTTCACTATCGTTAGCCTATCAGACCTTTGATATATGGTGTTACTTCTATTACTTTTTGTTTACCATCATTAGCCTATAATATATTTGATAAATGGTATTCATTCTTATGTCCTTATGTCGTTTACCATTATTAGCCTATCATATCTTTGATAAATGGTATGCATTCTTATGTCCTTATGTCGTTTACCATTGTTATCCTATCAGACCTTTGATAGATGGTACTCACTTCCTGTAACATATACTGCCCATTTAGGTTTTCCGTCCTCAATAGGGTTTTTATTACCTCCTCGTTGGACTTTACCCTAATAGAGTTGAGCTTTTACCAGTCTCAGTACTAATGTCAATCATTACCCCACTAGATCTTGGAGTCAGTATTTCTCTCATTTTGATGTTATCTTATTTCCTTTTTTCACCTCTATGGGCTTTACCCCAGTAGAGTCGAGTCTTCTTTTCCCCGGTCGAGTTGGTAAGCCTTTCCTAAGGATTAAATCCTTATGGGCTATTTGCTTGCATTATTAAGGATTTCCCATTAAAATTCTTACTTTTTCATTTAGATTTCTTTAACTGTGGTTTTCGTTTTCTCCATTCATAGTTATCCCCAGAGTTGTGTTGTTCCCCAATGATCTATTTTCCTGGTTGAACTCGTTGTTTTAGTTTGTCTTGTATCGTATCTTTGTCTACATTTTTTCGTTATTCCCAGTAGTGTCTTCTTCCCCCGTGGAGTTTGTTGTGTACATTCATAATCATGTGCATTGCATGGTATCTTAGGGCCAAAATTAGGTTTATTTTGTATTTAAGTATCTTCAATCGCGTTGAAATGAAGGTTTTAACCTTCGTATCTCCGGATAGAAGACACTTAAATAAGGGTAGTTGTTATATCCCAATTTTTTCCCCTAAGATCATCTAGCATCCTATATCATCACAACGCATCAAGATCACATATTTGGTTGGTCATTTCTTCTACTGTCTCGTATCTTTAAGTTTGTCCTTGAGGAATCACCAAGCATATTGAATTATGTATCTTGTTTATGTGCATTTTATGATTACTAACCTTTAACCAAAACGAAAAATATGCATGTGTTTCCTTTGATGCTTTATAGGTATAGATCCAAGGGCATTCATCTCCTAACCTAGGGTTTTGAAGGCTGGTCCTCAGTCAAATGGCTATTCAATGCATTTTAAAAGTTTGAATTTCAAGGATATGATTATGTCATCAAAGTTCTTTGTTTGAAACTCTTCCTAAGGATTACATCCTTATGGGCTAGTGAAGCTACCGGCAAAAAAACGATGAGCCGCCACCGAACTTTATTTATCCCGAAGGAAGGGGAAATATCGAGAAAACCACAAGAGGGTGGATAAGGTGGTATTACGACCAAGAAAAAGGTAGGGAAGTCAATTATGCAAGGGGAAGGTATTAGCACCCCTCACATCTGTTGTACTCAACGAGATTCATTTTGTTTGTTTGCTTCTAAGGGTGTATTTATCTATGACTATACCTGCTAAGGGGAAAGAAATGGTTTTTTATTAGTGCGCTCGTGAGGGTCTCTCCACCCTTTGCCTACGTATCCAATGAAGGAATCAGAACATCGTAGTTCTTCTAAAAAAAGTTGGTTTGTTGGTGTTTTTAGTGGGCGACGTTAACACACGCATTCTAGCAATAGGCACGGTCTGTATCGTGGTAGAACGGAGATAACATGCCCTTTTGGGGAGTTTTGATTGGTTGAGTGTTTTTGCGAGTTTTAAAATGAATTTGAATAACGATTAAATGTTTTTGGATTTTTGATTTGTGAGTGAAGAGTTTTAATTACAAAAGAAGAAAAAAGGGTTAGGGAGACTAGAAAAGCCCTAATGTTATCATGCATGGGTTCTAACCTAGGTCTAATTAGTCCATATCTTAAAAGAGAGGAAGTTATCGTCCTAAGGGAGCATGTTATAAGCATAAAGTAAAAGGAGACAGTGTTTGTGAAGAGCGATCATGCATGGTGTTCATGACAAAAGTGACGACAAACTGAGTAATATCATGAAAGGCGTAAATGGAATGCTTGGTGTATGGGAATTAAATCGGGTTATGATTAACCAAGGGGTGCACTTGATTAATCTCGTGAGAATAGGTACTCCTACCCTCAACCATGAGACCCTTTTTGCATGAAAACACTTGGTATACGGACCAAAGTGGTTGATTCGGGTTATAGTTAACCAAGGGTAAGACTTGATTAACCTCGTGATAATGGCCATGCCCAAACTCAACTATGAGGCCCTTTAGGAAGATTCTTGGTATGTAAACCAAGGGGGGAGAAGTTGCTTCAATGTATAAGATAAAAATCAAGAGCCCATACAAGGTGGCTATATGCATGCTCCTAGAAAGTGGGATTAGTTTGGCACTAGTATTCTAAACGACCAATTGAAACAATCGATCGAACAGTTGTCACTGTAGAAAAGCCCAGGACCAAACTATGAAATGTATGCAAGTGTGCATTTGTAAGTGGATACCTTCTCATTGATGATGAGTCCAAGAGGAGGCCAAGTGTTCTAATTGGATAAAGTGTGCATCATTAGCAATTTAAACATATAAAGAAATATCAAAGAAACTAAAATTCTAAGCTATTACAAACCATATGGGGATGAGATACAAGTTTATGAATGTGGATGAGTCGAATCAAAAGTTCAATTTAAATTTTAGTTAAACAAACAATACAACCAAATTGAAAATTAATTAATAAACTAATTAAATTATCTATTTAATAATAAAGTTAACTATTCAAAATAATTAATAATATTAAATAAAATTTTTAGTTTAATAAGTTATTATTAAAAAAGAATAATTATATTTTTGTATTTTTATATTTTTAATGATTTTTAAGTAAAGAAAATATTAAAAGAAAATTAAATTTCAAATTCTAAATATATTTTTTGTGATTTTGAAGTAATGAAAATATTAAGAGAAAACTAAAAATGTAATCTAATATTTTTACATTTTTTTATCATGTAAAGAAATATAGTTGAAATTAAGAAAATACATTACAAAATAACCAAAAAGAAATAATACTCTAATTATTTATTTTAAAACAAAATATTTTTGTATTTTTAATTTGATAGAAATCAAAATAATAATAAGATAGAATAACAAACAAGAAATAAATTAAAGATAAAGAAATAGAATTCAATGGGCCTGAAAGAAAAATTATGGGGGATGCTGAAAGGAGAGTCTGTCTAGGCCCAATAGGTGGTTCGCTGATCCAGTGTGGCAGCTCCGGGGAGGTCTATGGTGAGCTGCGCATATGGAGCACAAGATCTGAATTTGAGTAGATCAGAAGGTGATTAATTTATTGTATACCATATGGTTGGTGAGTAACACACATAGGATCAGATAGCCTGACCGGTGACAAATGTCCCTGTGGTGGCGACACTTGTCACCACCATATCAAGCCAAACAGAGAACAACCTGACAATAGAGGAGAATTCCAAAACAAGTAATTTGTTCTTTTAGCCAAAAACCTAAAAAAAGCAGTAACACTTCTTATCTCTCTCTCTCTCTCTCTCTATCTCTCTCTCTCTCTCTAAATGAGCCAACGCTCTGACCTCTCTCTAATTTCTCCTTGTTGGATATGACCCATTGTCTGCGCCGTAAAATCACCTCCCGGCGGCGGCAGCGGCACCGGCGGTCAACAGCAGAGAGCTCTGATCCTATTTTTTTTACGTTTTCCAAATCGTCTTCTTCTTATAGACAATAACCTACAGTTGGTTTTTGCAGATTCGTAACATTAATGGCTAGATCTAAAAGGGGTGATGGAACCCTAGTTTTCAACACTCATGCAAATGATGATGGTGATGCCGGGGAATGCAAATCTGTGATAACAATAAGGAAAAGGGGGAAATAAACGGAGCCTCGTGCTCCATGGATCACTGATGATTCACTATGTTTTTTGATGATTTCACGGTGAGATCTCTCTTTTTCACTCTTTTCTTCTTCTGAACTCTCTCATATCTGAAGGTTTTGTGTTTAGCAAAAATGATGAGAATGTTTTTTAGGGTTTTTGGTTTTTGATAGCTTGTTGTGGCCTTTGTATTTGTGAATGAATTTTTGGCTTCTCTGAAGGGTTTGTAAAAATGGAAGATGATGATGCTTAGGGTTTTGTTTTTTTTTTGTCTTTTGCTGTGAGGATGATTATGATGACTCTGTTAGGGTTTTGGTTATTTTCTTTCTGTATTTTTGGGTGCTCCGAAAATGATGAATAGTTTTTTTTGGTTGCTACTATTTCGTGATTGTTACCGTTTTTTGGTTGCTGCTATATGCTTTTGTTGCTGCTAACAGACCTATGGTTATTGTTGTTTTGTGGTTCGAATTGTCCTATGGTGGCTGCTGTTGTTTTTATGATTAAAAAAAACCCTTCTATATTTTTTGTGTCTGTTTATATCTTCAAAGGAAAAGAATTTTGAGGGGAAACAATAACATGATTTTGAACAAATTTGCTGCCCTATTTTGATGATTTTTTAATGCAACTTGCGTTTTCCTAGTTCTGTGTAAGTTTGGGACACATTTTTGACAGTTTGGACAGTTTTTTGCTTGTTATGTTTGGACAGTTTTGACAGGTTTTTGACAGTTTGGACAGGTTTTTTGGCTGGTTATGTTTGGACAGTTTTTTGGGACTGTTTTGGCTGACTTTGTTTTTCTGTAAAGTAGATTGTTGGCAATATTTGTTTGTTGACTTTGTTACGACAGTAAAATTGTTTTTTGAATCTCTTGTCCTTTTGTGAACCAAAATTATCTTTGTGATTTCCAATTGGGACATGGCCCATGATTAAAACAATGTGATTCTGACTTGTATGAAACAAAATTGTTGAGGCCTTGATGTAGCTCGAATGTGATAGTTCTGATTGTATTTTTCGAACTCCTTTTTTGTGAACCAAAGTCAAACTTTTGTGATTTGCAAAATAGGAGAAATAAGCCCATGATTGAACCAAAATTTTGATTTGTTGTGAATCAAGTGTATGAGGCTTTTGTTGCTCGTAAGTATGATCGAACTCACATTCCTAAAATCTAATTCCAAACACAAACCCTAATGATGAAATTGGAAGAAAAATTGCTTGACACTTCTTGTTTACATTTTAATGAACTAACCAATTTTCTTGCTTGTCTTTATTTTCATGTGAGGATTGATGGAAGGTGAAAGAGGCAAGGAAAATCAAGGTTTAAATATGAAGAGGCCATGGCTAGAAAGAAGCTTGGAATTCTCTTGAACAAGATGAAGATCTTGTAGAATAGCCTTAGGAATTGGAATGTAACCTATTATTTTCTTGAATTTATCTTTAGAACACTTTGTAAGAAAAACTTGTGCATGACTTTCTTGTATGAATATGACTAAGTCTTGTAATCCAACAACCTTGAATTCAAATAAAGCTTCCTCTAATTTTAATTCAAACTTGAGATCTTCCTCTTTGAATGTTCCCTCTCAAGAATTCAGGTTGAATAACGACTTTAGAAACTTGATCATAACTTGCACCTGCATCTTGAATTCCAAGAAATCCTTATGATACTTGTGCATTAAGAAACTTAAATGAATACTTTCCAAATCATATATTTAATTCTTAATGGAAACTTAACTTCCATTTTAACAACGACTCGCACTACGTGCAATAAAGACTTGAGAGAGCAATGATGCCTTGATTAGACGAGCAACAAAATGACAAACACTTTGATTGCATATTGAAGACGAAGATAAGATTTGAAGCACATAAGAATATCTCTGATGAACAGCAGTTAATGAATTAACAACTTCAAACACTATTGGTAGAACCTTGCTCCTCTTTCCTTAGATGCGTATTGGATGAAGAAGTATATTGCCATCAAAACCCTAATTCAACATGATTTCAAATGAAGCAATGTAAAAATCCTAAACATGAAGGAAGACATACACTTGATCTTGAGTTATCTTTGAAGCAGATGAAAGAAACATTTCATAATAACCAAGGATCCAAAACCCTAGTCTCTTGACAAACAAAGGGAAATAAACCCTAATCCAGGGTCTAAAGAACTTGAATGAGAGTTGGCCTCTTAACTTGATAAGAAAGAAATCCGCGATAACCATACTTTAAAACCTAATTCCACATAGTCCACTGCTCAAGAACCAGATGAAACTGCCTTTAACTGATGAAGGAACCTCAAAACCGACATGAAACCCTAGTTTTGCACGAATACCGCTTCTTGAACCAAAGTGTTTTATTCAATGAAACGCATGTATGCAAATGAACTAATGTAGATGATGTAGATGGAATGCGAAGTCTAAGCCAGACAAAAGTAAAAGGTAGGACAAATTTGGGGTATGACAGCTGCCCCTATTTAATCGTCTTAAACCTGAAGGTGAGATTGGTGTAAGCCTTTCGAAAGTTCAAGGTAGAAGATAATTAAATACCAAGACCTGAAATATGTCTTGGAGAGATGGTGTGAGTGTTATTTGTTTGTGACGTTTGCTGGGGGATGAAAAAAATGAGTTTTCAGGTGAACTGGTCATGATAGGTAAATGTGGTTGAGTAATGATAGATTATACTGGGGTAACAATGCCAATACAAGGTTCTCATGGAAGTGGGCGTTAAAGTGACTGAAAGGATATGGTTGATGATTTCGTGGTGACTGAAAGTAGGATTAATGGCAACGTGATAACTTAAAGGCGATGGGTAGAACTCGACGAAAGCGGAGAATCTATCGTGTGGGGATTCACGACCCAAAAAGAAAGGTAAAGACAATGGGTAAAGATCGGCGTATGATCTATGACCCAAGAGAAGGTATAACATGAGGGTAAGATCTAGGGATGACCAACGACCCAGGAAAAGATAACGTGAGGGTAAAGTCTACAAACCAAGAAAAGGCAACGTGAGGGTAAGATCTACGGATGACTTATGACCCAAGAAAAGATAACGCGGGGGTAAGATCTACGGATGACCTATGACCCTGGAAAAGATAACGGGAGGGTAAGATGTACGGACGACCTACAACCCTAAAAAAGGATAACGTGAGGGTAATATCTATGGACAACCTACGACCCTAAAAAGATAATGTGAGGGTAAGATCTACGGGCAACCTACAACCCTAGAAAATATAACACGAGGGTAAGATCTACGGACAACCTACAACCCTAAAAAAAGATAACGTGAGGGTAAGATCTACAAACGACCTATGACCCTAAAAAGATAACGTGAGGGTAAGATCTATGGAAGACCTACGACCCTAAAAAGATAACGTGAGGGTAAGATCTACGACGACCTACGACCCTAAAAAGATAACGTGAGGGTAAGATCTACGGGCGATCTACGACCCTAGAAAAGATAACGCGGGGGTAAGATCTACGGACAAACTACAACCCTAAAAAAAGATAACGTAAGGGTAAGATCTACGGACGACCTACAACCCTAAAAAGATAACGTGAGGGTAAGATCTATGGGCGACCTACAACCCTAAAAAGATAACGTGAGGGTAAGATCTACGGACGACCTACGACCCTAAAAAGATAACGTGAGGGTAAGATCTACAGGCGAGCTACGACCCTAGAAAAGATAACGTGATGGTAAGATCTACGAGCGACCTACGAACCTAGAAAGATAACGTGAGGGTAAGATCTATGGGCAACCTACGACCCTAGAAAAGATAACGCGAGGGTAAGATCTACGGGCGACCTACGACCTTAAAAATGATAACATGAGGGTAAGATCTACAGACGACCTACGACCCTAAAAAGATAACGTGAGGGTAAGATCTACGGGCGGCCTACAACCCTAAAAAGATAACGTGAGGGTAAGATATACGGACGACCTACGACCCTAAAAAGATAACACGATGGTAAGATCTACGGGTGACCTATGATCCTAGAAAAGATAACGTGAGGGTAAGATCTACGGGCGGCCTACGACCCTAGATATGATAACGTGGGTATTGAGAGTTGGGGAGTACAATGTACTGACACCACGACTTATTTTTTTGGTTGGTAGTATAATGAAGGATGTTAACTGGGAATTATGAGGATGGTATTATTGGTGGGGATGTTTTATTGATTTGGGGATTTCGTGCAAGGTACCAAATCTGGCTCATGCCTCATATGCATTTTGAAGTGTGGCGTGATGATCCATTTTGATGGGTATGCTATGTGTTTGAGGATGTAATGTAATATGCAGTGATGATTTTTATATGCAAAATGCAAGCGATAGGGCTCATTGGGGTCCGTTTCCCATTGTCTTGAGATGCCAATACAGATTGGTGCTTGAAAACATCGAGAATTGAGTTATAGCCTTGTCGAGTTCACTAGGGATTAAATCTTGCTGAGGAAGAGTAGATTGATCTGACACGCTGGACTTTTTGTGAATGACTGAGTAGAGATATGGATCTCATAAAATTCCACAAGTTTCTCAGTGTTGGAGAATCAGATGCTCAAACGTCTATAAGGAGGTGACGAGGACGAAAGCTTTGTCGAGGTGACTGTTACGACTTGCTACTTGCATAGAAAAACAACACTTGAATGCCATGGCATTCCCTTGGGATGCCTTCATATCCATGTAATGTCTTGTTTCACATCTTAGCTTGTGATTATTATTGCCTTATTGTTTTCAATGCAATGCTTAACAAAGAATTTAAATCATAGTTCGCATACGAACAAATAAAGTAGAAAGGACATGTCCAAATTTTTTTAGTGAAGGGCACATTTTTATTAATGAGTTTGGCCTGTGAACAGACATTCATACATGGGAATAACTCCTAAATGAGAAAGTTGTGAAGAAAAGAAAAAATACAATAGGTAAAATGGTAATAAGAAAATCTCAAACTTCCATTAAAATTGATATTGCTATAGTTCCCATATCCCAGATCGTCCTAGTGTTGTGCTTCCAAAAGATAATAGTTGAATTGATCCATCTAGTGTTAGTAGGGTGTACTTGTTATTCATGAAGAGTTTTCAGAGTGCATTCTCTCGCTTTTTGTCCCTAATTTTTTCCTGGATCGCCCTTTCGGGTTTTCAATCCACTGGGATACCCATTTTTGCCTAAGTCGCCCTTTCGGGTTTTTGAATTAGCAGGTTATTCTCCTTTTTTTTCTTCCTTTGTTAGCCCTAACTTTTTCCTAAGCCTCCCTTTCGGGTTTTTGACTTAGCGGGTATTTTTACGCGTAGTATTTTTTTACTGAGTCTGAATGGACTGGAAGTGGAACGTCTTCCCCATCCATGTCTGTCAGAATTAGAGCACCTCCTGAGAAATATTTCTTCACGATGTACGACCCCTCATATTTGGGAGTCCACTTGCCTCTTGGATCAGAGTGAATTTGGGAGAATCTTCCTCAAAACCAGGTCACCTGTGTGGAACTCTTGAGGTCGAATCTTCTTGACAAATGCTCACTTGAGACGTTGTTGATATAACTGACCATGACAAATGGCTGCTAGGCGCTTCTCTTCGATGAGATTGAGTTGGTCGAGCCTTGTTTGGATCCATTCAGCTTCATCAAGCTTAGTATCGATCAGAACCCTTAATGAAGAAATTTCCACTTTGACTGGGAGCACCACATCCATACCATAGACTAGTGAAAAGGGAGTTACCCCAGTGGAAGTACGCACCGAAGTTTGATAGCCGTGCAAGGAAAAAGGCAACATCTCATATTAATCTTTGTATGTTTTCACCATTTTCTAGACAATCTTCTTTATGTTCTTATTAGCTGCTTTGACTGCACCATTCATCTTTGGCCGATAGGATGATGAATCATGGTACTCAATCTTGAATTCTTCATACATTTCCTTCATCATTTTGTTGTTGAGATTTGACTCGTTATCAGTGATAATCTTGTTATGAGTTTCGTAACGACGTATGATTTCTTTCTTGATGAAGCGGGTGACGACTTGTTTGGTCACGTTCTTGTACGAAGCTGCTTTCACCCATTTCGTGAAGTAATCAATAGCAACGAGATTGAACATCCATCCAATCATATCAATGTCCCACATTGCGAAGGGCCATGGTGAAGTCATCACATTCAAAGAAGTGGGAAGAATATTGTTGTACCCCAAAATTTTCCCTCCTTTTTCTCAAGCCATTTTCTCACAAGGATTTTAAAAGGGCAAGTTTGCACAAGTACAATTAGATTTTTGGCTTTCAGGAATCAAATCGAAGAAGAGAAAGTTTTCCTTGATTCATAAGCTTTGATTGGATATCTAAAATCCTTCAAAGTAAGCTTTGTTTCACAAGATTCGATTGAGCATTTGGCCTCCTTCGATGCAAGCTTGGTTCACAAGCTTTGGTTGAGCACTCGGCCTCCTTCGATCAAGTTTAATTCACAAAGCTTCAACTGAGTGTTGGCTTCTTCAGGATTGCTTTCGATTCACTAGGCAGATACTTCCTTCATGCCTGGTTCGATTCACTGGGCAATGGCCTCCTTTGTGCCTGCTTGGATCCACAAAGCAATGGCCTCCCTCATGCTAAGCATCCACAAGGCATTGGCTTCCTTTGTGATAGCTTCGACTGGGAAAATGGCTCCCTTTGAAACGATTTTCTTCGATTCACAAGCAGTAGCCTCCTGCAAGTTTTTTTTTATTCACAAAGCAGTGGCCTCCTGTATGCAAGATTCAACTGAGAATTGGCCTCTACGTGTCTACTTTCATCCACAAGACAAGTGCCTCCTTTGTGCTTGCTTTCGAGGCACAAGGAAAATGCTTCCTCTGATACGATGGAAGAACCGACAGTTATACTAGTTTTGTGTTTTATATTCGCAAATGTTGCGGTAAGCAAGAGTCGCCACCGGCTTTTCTTTTATCCAACAAAGGAAAGGGTGAAAAGAATAGAAAAAGACCTTTTTCAAGATTTTTCTAAGTAACGGGGGGTAGATTATGTAAAGGTAGGGCGTTAGCACCCTTTCCATTCATGGTTTTCCACGGGCTCTTAAAGGTTTGCTCATTTTTTAAAATATCTTTGTGCTTTGTGTTTGAAAATGTTTTGAAAATTCCTTAGTACGACGAACTTTGTAATGTTCCTCGGGATAGTGGACAAAGTATACAAAGTGTTTTGAAAAGTAGTTTTTTGTGTAAGTGCAAAATGTTTGAGCATACTTCTAACAACTATCTACTTTTATACTCGAAAAGGGTCATTCTTTTCCTCTTTTCCTGTAGACAATGTTATTCTACTATTAGTGAGTAGGTAGCTTTGTGGTCGGATGTTTGAGGTACAATCAAAGGGATGTTTTATAGTCATGAAGGTAAGTTGTGGAGATGCTTTAGCAATTTTTGTTGGAACTAGATCATTTACCGAAAGGCAAATGTAGGGTCATCGAGGGACTATGGTCTTTTTTTATTTATGGGTCTTTGCTAAAACATTCCTGCCTCATGACTGTTTTATTTTTTAAAGGCAACCAAAGTGGGATACCCTGGAGGTGCTCGTGTGCAATTGTGTTTGATTCAGTTATTTTTGTCTTTTTATTAAGTTTGCTAACGTTTGACTATTAGTCTTTCCATACACGCCTAGTTACTAACAATTAAAATATACAGAAAATAAAGTGCGGAAAGCATAAATCTAGACTATTACACGGCTTTCGGGGAGGGGGATTTACACTGTACAAAAGGGGGGAAAAATAAAGGAAACTGTAAAAAAAGCCCTATTTAATCTATTACATGCCAATATACAGTTACATTATTATAAAAATGCGAAAGTAAAATAAACGCGTGTAAGATGAAACAATGCGTCTAAGAACCTAAGAAAATTTCTAAGTAAAGAAAAGTCTTTTTTGTTTTTGGATTTTGTTTAAGAAAAATTAATTCTAAATTTAATTAAGAAAAATAAATATTAAATGGAAAATTATTCTAGGTTATAAAAGAGAAACTAATCCTAATATATTTTTTTTTTAATTTTTATTATGAAAAGAAAATGATTAAATTAAAATCTAAGTTCTAATTCATTTTAAATTAAGAAAAAGTTAAAATTTAATTCATTAATTAATTAAATAAATTAATTGTTTAATTAAAAAAATCTAAGCCTAATAGTTTTTGTGAGTTTTTTACTATTATGTTAATTAAATAAAGGAAAACAAAATAAATAGAAAAATACAAACAAAACAAAAATGCCCAAATGGGCTGGAATGCTAAAAGAAAATAAGGGGGTGTGAGTCTTTCGATTCAATGGGTAATGATGTGAGCAGCCTTCGATTGGACTTTACTGGCCTCCTTTGATTGTGCTGGGAAGTAGTATAAGGATCCTTCATTTGGGCTCTTTTTTGCCTCCTTCGATTGAGGTCTAGAAGTCAACATGAGGGTCCTTCGTTTATCCCTTCTGGCTCCTTTGTTTGGAATGTAAAGGGACGTGGACCTGGAAAACAACATGAAGGTGCCTCTTTTGTTTGGGGCAGGCGGGTAATGAGGGGCGAAGCCTAAGGCTTCGTTTCACACTAATCCTTTTCTTTTCGTTTGAGTCTGTACAAGGGTTAGTTCTAACATTTATATTTAGACAAGAAAAAACATGCAATCGAATAGGACATAAATAAACAGCGAATAGATGTTATGTACATGTCGTGCTGAAGCAAAAGGTGCAAGGTCAAGGGGACTTACCTTGCTGGAAAATTGAACTTTTGTGAGGACTAGAGTTGTTTGGATACTCCTAGATTCGAAAGAAGAGAGGCAAGTGTGGTGTGATGTTGTTGAGTTTTGAGAGTTTTTTGATGTGCTTCTCCCTTTCGTCTAATCCTTCTGTGTAAGTGTGTTCGTCCCTTTTATCTTGCAAGCATGTTGCTTATATAGTGTAGAAGGGAGGGGACAAGAAGACAATAGTTTAAACTGCCATAAACAAACGTTTGCAAGGCCATGAATGAAGTTTTATAATTGTGGCCAAAAACATGGGATCTTATCCTCTTTTGAAATTTGAATGTATGTGGACATTTTGGCTCATTGGAATGCCTTTAGTTTTCATCCTTCGATTGGATATCAAGTTGCATTTTTTCGAATGGACCTCATGTTGTCTCTTTTCGAATGGACCTCATGTTGTCTCTTTTCAACTGGGCCCCTTGTGTAACCTTCAAATGGGCCTTTTGCATTCTCCTTCGAATGGCTCTGATTCAGCTCCTTCGAATGTCCAGCAATATGTGTCCTTCGAATGGACTTTTGGAATGCGATAGTGTAGAAATTGGGCTGTCAAAACTTAGCATGAGGGAAGTTCATGCGTTGTACAGGAAGGCATGTAACAGGTGTTTGCCTTATAGGCGTGAAGAAAATTCCTACCTTATGTGCGAAAGAAACCAAAGGTGCTTAAAACAAAAGAGACCTAGAGATGCTCCAAACGAAAGAAGCCAGTGGTGCTTCAAATGAAGGAAGCCAAAAGGAGCTCCCCTTCTTTCTGAATCGAAGGGAGCCATTTCAAAGGAAAACAAAGCTCAGTCGAAGACTTGTGGACTAAAGCTTGATCGAAGGGTGTTAAATGCCCAATCGAAGACCAGTGAGTCAAGCTTATATCGAAGGTTTTTAAGGGCTCAGTCGAAACTTGTTGTGATGCCAATCGAATGGCACTGTTTAACTGCCAATCAAAGGACATTGTTGAACTGCCAATCAAAAGGCACTTTGCTAATATTCAAAAATTTCCTCTTTCTTTAACCAAGTGTTTGTAACCACCATGTGAGGGAAAAATATTGGGAAAATATGGGAGGGTAAATTTTGGGGTACAACAGCTGCCCCTCTTCAATCTTCTTAAACCTGAAGATTTAGATTGGCTTATCTTCCTTTCGTGATCTGAAGGTGGAAGATGATTGAACACTAGAGTGCCCAGAAATTTGCGCTCGTCTGAAGTGATAATGTTGGTGAATAATATCGAGAATAGGCTTACAGATGCCATTTGGAAAAGATGACAGAAGACTGTCGGAGATGGGCTTAAAGATGCCATCCAGAGAAAATAACGGAGATTCGTCGGAGATGGGCTTAAAGAAGCCACCTATAGTAGATGCTGACTTTATAAGAGGTCTCTTTGTGGGGATTCATTTTCCCGTTGTCTGAGGAGGAGTCCACTGGGGGATGTTGATTTCTGTTGTTTTCCTATTTGAGGAAAACTTTGTGGGGAATAGAGTCTAGGAACTTGAGTTGTCCATTACTCTATTGGGGAAGCTATCTCTTGACATGGAGAGATGAAAGTTTGTTGTTTTCTGGTTGAAATCCAGGCTTCACAGTAACTTACTAAGGATAACAAAAGTTGACTATTATCTGGTCGTATTCTAGGATTCACAACAATCTATTGAGGAATATGAATTTAAACTGTTATCTGGTCGTACTCCAGGCTTCACAGTAACTCAAACTGTTATCTGGTCAGAATCCAGGCTTCAGTGACTTGAATTGTTATCTGGTCGTGTCCAGGCTTCATTGATTTGAAGAGATTAAGATGTTATCTGGTTGGATCCAGGCTTCAACTTGAATTTGAGGTATACTATTATCTGGTCGAGTCCAGGCTTCATAGTAATTGACAGAGTAAACTGCTATCTGGTTGAATTCCAGGCTTCATAACACCTTATACTGTTATCTGGTCAGAATCCAGGCTTCACAGTAATTGAAGAAGTTAACTGTTATTTGGTCGTATTCCAGGCTTCGCAGCAACTTAAACTATTATCTGGTTGAAATCCAGGCTTCACAGTAATTGAAGAAGTGAACTACTCTCTGGTCGGATTCCAGGCTTCGTAGCAACTTAAAATGTTATCTGGTTGAAATCCAGGCTTCACAGTAATTGAAGAAGTGAACTACTCTCTGGTCGGATTCCAGGCTTCGTAGCAACTTAAATTGTTATCTCAGATAGCTGCCCCGTCTTGTTTCAGGAATTAATCTTTGACCTGTTGTGTAAGTTGATAGTGTTTGTCTATCTGCAAAGTCAACCTGGAAAGGTAAAGTCAATTTCATGCGATGTCATGATGTATGAATTGCATGACGCTCTCAAAATAAATGAGAGTGTGATATATGCATTTGTGTTGTATATGCTATGATGTTTGTAGAATGAGGCATGAATGCAATGTATAAATGTATCAGTTGTTCTATTCCATTATTGTTGAACCAAGGAAAATAAATCTTTGATTGTTGTTGGGGGTGAAGAATGTAGGTCCTCAAATTTTGTTGAAGTTGAACTACTGGGAGATGATCTTCCATTGTTAGAGAAATAATCTTTGTTGGGGAAGGAAAGCTCTATGAACTAAACTGTTTCTAGAAGATAGTCTGGAATAAGTATTAGGATGATATCCTTCTCTGGATCGTACCTGAACCGTTTCTAGAAGATGATTTGAATAAGTATCAGGATGACATCCGTCTCTGGATCGTACCTGAACTATTGCTAGAAGATAGTCTGGAATAAGTATCAGGATGACATCCATTTTTGGATCGTACCTGAATAGTTTCTAGAAGATAACCTGAATAAGTATCAGGATGACACCCGTCTCTGGATCGTACCTGAACTGTTACTAGATGAGAGTCTGGAGTAAGTATCAGGATGACATCCGTCTCTAGATCGTATATGAACTGTACTTGAAACATGTGTTGAATGAGTGTCAGAATGACATTCGTCTCTAGACCGTATCTGCATTGTACTTGAAACATGTGTTGAATGAGTGTCAGAATGACATTTGTCTCTAGATCGTATCTGCAATGTACTTGAAACATGTGTTGAATGAGTGTCAGAATGACATCTGTCTCTGGATCGTATCTGCACTGTACTTAAAACATGTGTTGAATGAGTGTCAGAATGACATCCGTCTCTAGATCGTATATGTATTGTACTTGAAACATATGTTGAATGAGTGTCAGAATGACATCCATCTCTAGATCGTATCTGAACTGTATTTAGAGAGAATCTGGAGTAGGTTTCAGGAGGACATCCGTTTCTGGATCGTACCTGAACCGTTTCTAGATGAGAATCTGGTTTATTTAGAATGTTTCCGTTGGGAATTCCTGTTCAATTGCTTATGAGAAGAAATTCGCCGAGGAACATTGATTTTGCTTGATTATACGTGATTCATTGCTGGAATTCATGTCTAATGCCCCAAGTGATTCAGATAGAGATCTACCCCTGGCTGTTTGGCATTTTTGAGAGATTCCTTGAATCTTGACTTGACTACCCCAGATGATGGACAATGATCATGCCGTGCCCCGTGGTTGGAAGTGTTTTTCCACTTGAGGTGAAACTTTTTATTGAGAAAGTTTTTGTTCACTAGATATTCGTCATGTGAATTTCTATGTTGTTTGAACAATTAACCATATGCAAACAATGATATTCAAATAATGCAAAGTTTATGCTTGTCTTGAAGTTTGAAATTTCATTTTTTAGTAAAACAAAATTTTACGAGAGGGTGATATCAACTCAGGATTTATAGCAAGTCCTACAGGAGTCAAGATACCTTTTGTAACAGTATGCTTTCAAACTAACCCATGCTTCAGCTAGGACTTTTAAGGGTTATAACATGGCCTGGTTCACAGTTTAAGAAACAAAGGATAACGGCTCAAAGTTTATTTGTACCCACCCGTTCTTCGTGATGTTCTTCAGCCCTATGCTCAGTTAATTATGCATTTCGAATCCCAGTTAAGTTTTGGAATGTCCTTGATGTTCCGAGGATGGTTCGGAAATTGAACATTTTTTTGAGAAGGCAGTCATTTTTGTGACCTTTATTTTTTGTTAAGGATTTGTAGGACCTCTTTTTTTTTGCTATCCCTTCTTTTGCCTGGACTATTTCTTTTGTGATTACAGTCAGCGGGATGCCCCAGTTTTTCTTACGTCTCCTTCACAGGTTTTGACTTAATGGCTTTTATTTTGAGAGATAATGACTGTCTATTTTGATGATTATGCGGAACCTATCATCGTCTTTTAATTTGGAAGGACGTCTTCGATGCCATTCATTGTGTACGAAGCGGAAGATTGCAACTGAATGCGCGTCTGAATGGACTGAGAAACTACCCTGCCCCAGGTTATGATTAAGGGTTTTAATTCGTGTGAAAAGAAAAACTCCTACTTCTTAGGCTCAAAGGGGTTGACTAGGGATTATGTTCCTTATAACTCCATTATTTAGGATTTGAAACAACGCATGTACATCGTCAGCAAGGTCTGTTCAAAAGCACACTGTGAGATTATGGTATCATTTTCGTCATCCTCCCTCTAAAGGCTTAGAGCTTTTAATCAAGATTTTAAAATCACAAAAAAGGAAGTAAAAACGGAGTTTGAATATAATGAATACGGATGAAATAATTCAAGACAAAACATATGTGATGCATTAATGGAAAAACCAAAGTTTGGCATGACAGTAATTGTTTGAACAACAAATGAAAAATAAAAAGTGAACTGGACGTTCTCAATGATCTGGCCTAGGAGCGGTGATCACTTTGTGAGTCTCTGGAGGATCGAATTCAATCTCTTTGGCGTCAATCATATCCTGAATTTTGTTCTTCAGAGCCCAGCAACCATTTGTATCATGTCCAGGACAATCAAAATAGTATGCACACCTTTCGTCGAGGTGGTAACTAGGAGCAGAAGTATTGGGATTTCGCAGACGAGCCTTTAATGTAATCAATCCTGCTTTCAACATGTGTTGTAACACTTGATCTAGTGACATGTTGATTTTGGTGAATTGACTCTTAGGTATGACCTCTTTATGTTGGTTCCCCTGTTGGTGTCGTTGCATAGGCGTAGAATTAGAGACCATTATTGCCCCCACAGATTGATTGTGGTCGTGAGCCTTATTGCAACCCTTCTGGCCATACACAACATTGGCTTCCCTCTTACCAGCAAGTGGCTTCTTCTCAGCATTAGAAAATGCAGCCATCGGGATCTTCCCACTCTTGATACCACTTTCAATCCTTTCTCCAGTCAGAACCATCTCTGTGAACCCGGATGAGGAACTCCTAATCAGCAGATTAAAGAATGGGCCTGTCAGAGTGCCCATGAACATGTCTACCATTTCCCGAACATTCAGAGGAGGTTGTACCCTACCAACTAGATCCCTCCATTTTTGCGCATATTCCTTGAACCCTTCTCTTGAGCTCATGGACATATTTTGCAGTTGCACTCGAGTTGGTGCCAGGTCAGTGTTGTATTGGTACTGCTTGTAGAAAGCAGCAGCCAAGTCTTCCCAGGTATGAATGTTTGTTCTTTCCAGCTGATAGAACCATTCCAGTTGTGTTCCAGCTAAACTTTCTTGGAAGAAATGGACCCATAGCTTCCGGTCAGCAGTGTGAGGCTGGATCTTTCTGACATATGACCTCAAGTGAAGCTTGGGACAAGAAACATCGTCATATTTTGAGAAGATAGGGACCTTGAACCTAGGTGGGATGACCACCCCTGGAACCAAACCTAATTCTTCAAAATCCAGATCGGGCACCCTTTGGATCTCAATGGAATTGAGTCGATCCTCCAGCCGTTTGTATTTATCATTAGCAGGAGGATAATGCTCCTCAGAATAGTCAGGTTCATCTTCTTCAGACACTGGATTGTTGTCTCCTTCCTCTGGTTCCTCGTCATCTTCCTCTTGATTATCCCCTCCCTTTGATGGGGTTGCTAAATCTAGAGCTCGGTTAGCTGGTCTTCTTCTTCCTATACTCAAAACACGAACTGGTTTCTTTGCCTTTTTAGTCTTGTTTTTGACGATCAGAGCTTCCAGGTCTTCTTTCCCCTGGGTTAGAGTCAGGAACATTTGTTGGAACTGAGCGTTTTGAGCCTGAAGGTCTTTGATTGTTTGTTCAAGAGCCATTTCTTCTTGCTTAAATAAACAGCGAAGGGATAAGAAGCTTCTACCTGGAGTACCTATTATGCAATGACATTTATGATATGCAAATTTTTTCAATGATCTCGCGGGATAAACAAGAAAATGTCAGAGTTTGAAATTTGCAGTTTTGAGTGAAGAACTTCATATCGTTGAGTGTCCTTCTACGAGAGTCAATCTCACCATATCAAGTGGGTTATAGCCCCTGACTCAAGTTGTCATTTTGGTCTTTTGACAGCGTTGGCTAGAGGAAAATGAATTCCCTTGCCCCTTGCTAGACGTCTGCTTTATCATAACCTACATCACATGCCCTTGAGATCCTTAAAATGTTTAAGGAAATGTTATGGTATGATGCTATGATGTGTATGCTATGCATCAAGCAAAAATGCATGGTAAGAAACCAATTTATTGGATTTATACAAACAAGGTCCTGCAAGGAATACAAACAAAGCCCTACAATGAGTTTAAATTATTAGGAAAAGAAAGCAAACAAGTCACACAAGTAGCCTTAGGGTTAGGCTTGCATGGATTCTATAGGTAAGTACCCTCTTGAAGTTTAGCTAACATGTCTTAGAAATATTAACTGGGTTCTAAGGAGTCTCAATATCACTGATCTTTCTTTATCAGTATTATCTCAGCTTAGCAATCTTTTCTTGCGGCTGAAGCATTTCGAAAGTATGATCTCAATGAGTGTAGTATCGAGTATCAACCAATCCCAAGCTTTACACCGAGGCCGGTTATCTCACTAATTTCTAATGGCCAAGTTTGTTCAATTAAGGTTCTAAGGTCCGTTAGTGCTTCACGACACCATGCGGCCGCCTCGTATTCTCCTCGATTCAACACAAGGGATACCGGTACCAACCAAAGTGCCACACCAATACAGTTATCGCTTCAACCATATCGGTCTATTCCATACAGTCTCCACAATCTATTGTTGTTTACCTAAAAATATTCCCCCAGATCCGGGTGTAGGATCTATAGTAACAACCCAAACAACCCTCCAAGGATAAAGCATACAAAGCACAAAAAATCAGTTTAATAATGAACTAACTCAAAGGTAAACTCCACTTTTTATTTCTCCCCAACAGATTCGCCAGTTCTGTGATACGGTGGCAGAACCGACTGTTATACTGGTTTTGCATTTTGTATTCGTAAATGTTGCGGTAAGCTAGAGTCGCCACTGACTATTCTTTTATCCAACAAAGGAAAGGGTGAAAAGAACATAAAAAGACCTTTTTCGAGATTTTTCTGAGTAGGGGGGGTAGATTAGGGAAAGGGAAGGTGTTAGAACCCTTTCCATCCGTGATTTTCCACGGGCTCTTAGAGGTTTGCTCATTTTTTTAAATACCTTTGTGATTTGTGTTTGAAAATGTTTTGAAAACGCCTTAGTACGCGCGAACTTTGTAATGTTCCTCGGGATAGTGGAGAAAGTATACAAAGTGTTTTGAAATGTCTTTTGAAAAGTAGTTTTTATATAAGTGCAAAATGTTTGAGCAAACTTCTAACAACTATATACTTTTATACTCGAAAAGGGTCGTTCTTTTCCTCTTTCCCTTTAGACAATTCTATCCTACTATTAGTGAGTAGGTAGCTTTGTCGTCGTATGTTTGAGGGACAATCGAAGGGACATTTTACAGTAATGAAGGCAACTTATGGAGACGCTTTAGCAATTTTCTTTTAGGGACTAGATCATTTACCGAAAGGAAACTATAGGGTCATCGAGGGACTATATCTTTTTTATTTATGGGTCTTTGCTAAAACATTCATGCCTCATGACTGTATTAGTTTTTAAAGGCAACCAAAGTGGGATACCATAGAGGTGCTCATGCGCAATTGTGTTTGATTCAGTTATTTTTGTCTTTTTGTTAAGTTTGCTAACGTTTGATTATTAGTCTTTCCATACACGCCTAGTTACTAACAGTTAAAATGTACAGAAAATAAAGTGCGGAAAGCATAAATCTAGACTATTACATGGCTTTCAGGGAGGGGGATTTACACTATACAAAATAGGGAAAAAATAAAGAAAACTGTAAAAAAAAGCCCTATTTAATCTATTACATGCCAATATACAGTTTCATTATTATAAAAATGCGAAAGTAAAATAAACGCGCGTAAGATAAAATAATGCGTATAAGAACCTAAGAAAAATTATAAGTAAATAAAAGTCTTTTTTGTTTTTGAATTTTGTTAAAGATAAATTAATTCGAAATTTAATTAAGAAAAATAAATATTAAATAGAAAATTATTCTAGGTTATAAAAGAAAAACTAATCCTAATATATTTTTTTGAAATTTTTATTATGAAAATAAAATGATTAAATTAAAATCTAAGTTCTAATTCATTTTAAATTAAGAAAAAGTTAAAATTTAATTAATTAATTAATTAAAGAAATTAATTGTTTAATTAAAAAAACCTAAGCCTAATAGTTTTTGTGAGTTTTTTACTATTATGTTAATTAAATAAAGGAAAACAAAAATAAATAGAAAAATACAAACAAAACAAAAATGCCCAAATGGGCTAGAATGCTAAAAGAAAATAAGGGGGTGTGAGTCTTTCGATTCAAGGGGGAATGATGTGAGCAGCCTTCGATTGGAATTTCCTGGCCTCCTTCGATTGTGCTGAGAAGTAGTATAAGTATCCTTAGTTTGGGCTCTTTTCTGCCTCCTTCGATTGAGGTCTGGAAGTCAGCATGAGGGTCCTTCGTTTATCCCTTCTGGCTCCTTCATTTGGACTGTAAAGGGACATGGACCTGGAAAACAACATGAAGGTGCCTCTTTTGTTTGGGGCAGGCGGGCAATGTAGGGTCATCGAGGGACTATGATCTTTTTTTATTTATGGCTCTTTTCTGCCTCCTTCGTTTGAGTCTGTACAAGGGTTAGTTCTAACATTTATATTTAGACAAGAAAAAACATGCAATCGAATAGGACATAAATAAATAGCGAATAGATGTTATGTACATGTCGTGCTAAAATAAAAGGTGCAAGGTCAAGGGGACTTACCTTGCTGGAAAATTGAACTTGTGTGAGGACTAGAGTTGTTTGGGTACTCCTAGGTTCGAAAGGAGAGAGGCAAGTATGGTGTGATCTTGTTGAGTTTTGAGAGTTTTTTGATGTGCTTCTCCCTTTCGTCTAATCCTTCTGTGTAAGTGTGTTCGTCCCTTTTATCTTGCAAGCATGTTGCTTATATAGTGTAGAAGGGAGGGGACAAGAAGACAATAGTTTAAACTGCCATAAACAAACATTTTCAAGGCCATGAATGAAGTTTTGTAACTGTGGCCAAAAACATGGGATCTTGTCCTCTTTATAAATTTGAATGTATGTGGACATTTTGGCTCCTTTGAATGCCTTCAGTTTTCATCCTTCGATTGGACCTCAAGTTTCCTTTTTTCGAATGGACCTCATATTGTCTCTTTTTGAATGGACCTCATGTTATCTCTTTTCGACTGGGCTCCTTGTGTAGCTTTCGAATGGGCCTTCTGCATGCTCCTTCGAATGGCTCTGATTCAGCTCCTTCAAAAGGCCAGTAATAGGTGTCCTTCGAATGGAATTTTGGAATGCCATAGTGTAGAAATTGGACTGTCAAAACTTAGCATGAGGGAAGTTCCTGCCTTGTATAGGTAGGCATGTAGCAGGTGTTTGCATTATAGACGTGAAGAAAATTCCTACCTTGTGCAGGCTGGCACGCAGGCCATTTGTCCCAATGGGGCCTGTGTGAAAGAAACCAAAGGTGCTTAAAATAAAGGAGGCCCAAAGATGCTCCAAATGAAAGAAGCCAGAGGTGCTTCAAATGAAGGAATCCAAAAGGATCTCCCCTTATTTATGAATCAAAGGGATCCATTTCAAAGGAAAACAAAGCTCAATCGAAGACTTACGGACCAAAGCTTGATCGAAGGGTGTTAAATGCCCAATTGAAGACTAGTGAGTTAAGCTTGTATCGAAGGTTTTTAAGGGCTCAGTCAAAACTTATTGTTATGCCAATCGAAGGGCACTGTTTAACTGCCAATCGAAGGACATTGTTGAACCGCCAATCGAAAGGCACTCTACTAATATTCAAAAATTTCCTCTTTCCTTAACCAAGTGTTTGTAACCACCATGTGAGAGAAAAATATTGGGAAAATATGGGAGGGAAAATTTTGGGGTACAACACTTCCTCTTCATGCTTGCCTTTGATTCACAAGGTAAGAACTTCCTACATGCCTCCTTTGATTCACAAAGCATTGGTCTCCTGCATGCTAAGCTTCGATTGGATAATGGCTACCTGCATGCAAGCTTCGACTGGGCAATGTCTATCTTCAGGCCTGCTCTGACTTCACCTATAAAACCCTTCAACATACATAGTTTCTACACTATAATACATAATATGGTCCATTCGAAGAAACATTCAAAAGTTCAATTTGAAGAACATGCATGTGGTCCATTTGAAGAACACGCATGTGGTCCATTCGAAGGATACACAATTATTAGAAACAAGTTTGTTTTGCCTTTTGATGAGTCTGGTTCAAGATGCTTGCTGGCCAAAGTCCTACATGCTGCCAAGCCCAAGCCTCATACACAATTACATTCATGATAAAAGAAGCTTCGACTGGCCATAATGAAGTGTTCGATTGGGCTAGTTTGGTATTTTCAGAGCCAATCAAAGAACAAGGGAAATAGGGGCTCGATCAAAGAAGCCACGATAATGAAACCCAGATCCATCGAAAGGAGCAATTCAGAGCCAATCGAAGAACAAGGCGTGGAGGAATTCGAAGGAGTCAGGGAATGAAACATGTCCAGGTTCCTCCCAAAACCCAAAAGGGTAGGAAATCATCAAAAATGGCAACCTGTTTAAGGCTTTCGATTCTGCCTTCAAAGCCTGGTTTGTGGCTGTCCCTTGCCATTTCCATTCACCACTATCCCCTATAAATATAGAGCTAAAGACACACTTCCAGGACGGAAAAAAAGAGAGAAAAAAACCATTGAAAGAAAACAAAAACATTGCCACGGAAATCATTCGATAGAAAGCCATATCAAATTTCTCACAAAATCTCTAAAGTTGTCAAAAGCTGCATCCAGGTTTCCATCCCTTTTCAATCCAAACAAGGGGTCAAGCTTTCCTCCAGAGGTTCCCAAAAGGAAAAACCATCCCTCATATATGCTTGAAGCTTCCTGAAATCGGCCAACGAGATCATCTCTGTTTGGTAAAATTCAAATAATCGAATCTTTCAATTCAAGTAATATAAATGTTTGCAATTTACATTTTCATGTTCATGTCATCTCTTTGCTTGTTTCTAACGTGTTACATGAAGGGATAGGTGCTCAAATAAGGATTTGCCATGTTTAGGTCATAATCTGGATACTGTCACTTTATCATAATAACAGTTGAAACAGTTAGCTCAGTTGGTCAAGGAAGACGTAATGGGTTGTTAGTCTCAAGGGGGCTGGGTTCGATCCAGCCCTTTTTGAAAATTTTATTTTTTTCTAACATTTTATGCAGATTCAGTGCTTCCTGGCTACGCACGCTTACCATACACCATCAAGTCCATGCCATTAGATGCACATCTGATCCGGATCCAACTCCCTGAGCACACAGCCTCACCATGGACTCTCCTGAGGATCTCCCCACTGAATCCAAGGGCAGATTTGGGCTTCTCTCACTTGGGCCCAGCAAATTTCACTTCATGCCCCATCTATTTCTTTTGCTATTAGGCCCATTTATATTTTTGTTTTATCTTTATTATTTACTTCTTTTAATTTTGCTTTAATTTGTTTAATTAGTAAAAAGAAATAAAATCACAAAAAAAAATATTAGGTTAGTATTTTTGTTAATTAAACTAATTCTATAAATTAACTAATATTTATTTAAATCATTTTCTTAATTGTAAAATTAATAGAATTATGATTTATTTGAATTCAATTTTCTTCATGAAACAAAACAAAATAACAAAAGGATTTCATTTTTAGGATTTAGAAGTCCTTTCAATTCGTGCGTGTTTATTACTTTAGCATTTGTTATTCTTATCATTATTGTATCTGACTATGGGTTTTAATAGTTAAAATTAGGACCTTATTTTCTGCTTTTTATTTCTCCCCCAAGTTTTGGACTATGTAATTAATCCCCCTCCCCAAAGCCATGTAATAGCGTAGCTTTAAATTCCGCATTTTAAATTCCTGCAAATTATTAACTGTTTAGATGTATGATTAATAGGATTGCATGACAAGATTAAACACAAAATGTTAGCAAACATAACATCAAGACAAATAACTGAAACATAATGCACTCTCACATGCACACCTCTAGGGTACCACACTTTGGTTGCTTTCGAAAAAATAGTCACAACTCTCAAAACGTGAGAGATGTTAGTGGCCACCCTCCGGTTTAAAAAGATCATAAGTCCCTCGATGACCCTCTCGACTTTGCCTCGATAAAAATGATCTTAAAACCCTAGGGTAGTTACTAAGATTTCTTGCGAAATTTCCTTTGTGACTATAAAACGTCCCTTCGAATGTCCCTCATACATCCAAACGACTAAGGCTACCTACTCACTAATAGAGAGATAGCATTGTCTAAAGGAAAAGAGGAAAAGAACAAACCTTTCGAGTAAAGTAGATAGTTCCTAGATTTTATGCTAAAAAAATATGCTTTTTACGCTTACACAAAACAATTTTCAAAAAACTTTTTCAAAATGCTTTATCAACACTCTTGAGGACTGATACAAGAGTTATCATAAAGCAAATCGCCGCACTAAGGAATTCCAAAATACTTTTCAAAAACACACAAAAGCACAAGGAATTTCAAAAATGACCTAAGCATCTAAGAGCCCGTAGATAACTACGGATGGAAAGGGTGCTAACACCTTCCCTTTCCATAATCTACCCATTACTCTGAAAACTCTCGAAAGGTCTTTTTTTGTTCTTTTCACCCTTTCCTTTGTTGGATAAAAGAAAAGTCGTTGGCGACTCTTGCTTACTGTAACATTTGCGAATACAAATGCAAAACCAGTATAAATAGTCAGTTCTGCCACCGTATTACAGAACTGGCGACTCTGCTGGGGAAATAAAAAAAAGTGGGGTTACCTTAGAGTTTAGTTCATCTTTTTAATTGCATTACATTGTGTGTTTGTATGCTTTATCCTTAAAGGGCTTGCTTGGGTTTACTTGTAAAGATCCTACACCCGGATCTGGGGCACATTTTTAGGTAAGAAGCAATAGATTATGGAGACTGTACGGTGTAAACTGATATGGTTGAAACTATAGCTGCGTTAGTGTGACACATTTGTTGGTACTGGTATCTCTTGTGTTAAACCGAGGAGAATACGGGGCCACTGTGTGGTGTCATAAAGCACTAACGAACCTTAGAACCTTAGTTGAACAAACTTGGCCATTATAAAGTAATGAGATAGTCGGCCTCAGTATAAAGCTGAGGATCGGTTGATACTCGATGCTACACTCATTGAGATCAGACTTTCGGGATATTTCGGCCGAGAGAAAAGATCACCTAAGCTAAAACAATGCCTGATAAAGAAAGATCAGTGATATTGAGATCCCCTAGAACCCAGTTTCTATTACTAGGACAGGTTGAACCAACTAAACTTCAAGAGGGTATTTTCCTACAAACCCCATGCAAGCCCGAACCTAAGGCTACTTGTGTGACTTGTTTTCTTTCACTATCTAACAAACTTGAACTCATTACAGGGCCTTGTTTATACTCCCTGCAGGATTTGTTTGTAGTCATTATCCAATAACTTAGATTTCCTGCAAGACATACTTGTCTTCATCACCTTACACTTTTGCTTGGTACATAGCATACACATCATAACATCATGCCATAGCATTTCCTTAACCATTTTAAGGATCTCTAGGGCCTGTGATGTAGGTTATGATAATTCAAACGTCTAGCAAGGGGAAAGGGGATTTATTTTCCTTTAGCCAATGCCTTCAAAAGACCAAAACACGACAACTTGAGTCAAGAGGCTATAACCCACTCGACATGGTGAGCTTGATTCTCATAGAAGGACATTCAACGATACGAAGTTCTTCAATCAAAGCTGTAGTTGGATTCTAACATTTTCTCGTGTTTACCCCACGAGATCCTTGAAAACATTGCATGTATGTCATTATATAACAGGTCTTCCAGTACAAGCTTCTTATCCCTTTGCTGTTTATTTTAGCAAGAAGAAATGGCACTCGAACAAAACATCAAGGATCTTCAGGCACAAAATGCTCAGTTCCAGCAGATGTTTTTTGGCTCTAGCTAAAGGGAAAGAGGATCTCAAGACTCTCATCTTGAAAGACAAGAAGAAGAAGAAGACTAAGAAATCGGCTGGTGTCTTGAACCTGGGGAGAAAAGTCAAAGGACCAGCTAAGCGAGCTCTAGACTTCGCCACTCCATCAAATGAGGGATACACTCAAGATGAAGATAACAAGAAGACCAATAAAGAAGACAACAGTCCGGGATCTGAAGAAGATGAAGCTGACTATTCTGAGGAGAAGTATCCTCCTGTTGACAACAAATACAAGCAGTTAGAGGTTCGTCTCAACGCCATGGAAATCCATAAGATACCAGGATTGGATTTCGGTGAACTAGGGTTGGTCTCAGGGGTGGTAATCCCACCTAAGTTCAAGATCCTTGTCTTTGCCAAATATGACGGGGTCTCTTGTCCTTAACTTCACTTGAGATCATACGTAAGAAAAATCCAACCTCACACTGCTGACAGGAAGTTATGGATCCATTTCTTCTAAGAAAGTTTGGCTGGAACTCAACTGGAATGGTTCTATCAGCTGGAAGGAACCAACATCCATACCTGAGAAGACTTGGTTGTAGCTTTTTACAAGCAGTACCAATATAATGCTGACCTGGCACTGACTCGTGTACAGTTACAAAACATGTCCATGAGCTCAAATGAAGGTTTCAAGGAATATGCACAGAAATGGAGGGATTTAGCTGGCAGGGTGCAACCTCCTCTGACTGATCGAGAAATGGTAGACATGTTCATGGGCACTCTGACAGGCCCGTTCTTTAATCTGCTGATTGGGAGTTCTTCATCCGGTTTTATAGAGATGGTTTTTACTGGGGAGAGGATCGAAAGCGGTATCAAGAGTGGGAAGATTTTAATGGCCGCATCCTCTAATAATGAGAAGAGTCCATTTGGTGGTAAAAAAGAAACTAATGTTGTATGTGGTCAAAGGGGCCATAGTAAAAGGACCACCATCGGTCTGTGGGAGCAGTGTTAACTCCTAATCTGACACCTGTTCAACAACAACAGGACAATAGGCGTAGGATAAAGTTTCAAGAAAGGTAGTACGCTAATATTAATATGCCATTGTCTCAAGATTTATAACATTTGCTAAAAGCGAAACTGATTACACTAAAGGATCCTCCTCAAAACCCTGTTACCTCATCTCCTAAGTATAATCCAAATGTAAAATGTGCCTACCATTTTGATAGTCCTGGGCACGTGTAATACGGTGGGAGAACTGACTTGGGATTTTTTGCGTTTGATCGCAAATGTTGCAGTTAGCAAGAGTCTCCACTGACTTTTCTTTTATCCAAAAGGAAAGGTGAAAAGAACAGGAAAGACCTTTGAGATTATTTCTTGAGTTCGGGGGGTAGTTTATGAAAAAGGATGGCGTTAGCACCCTTTTCATCCATAGTTATCTATGGGCTCTTAGTTGCTTGCTATATCACTTGATTTTGTTCGAAAATGTGCTTTGTGTGGTTTTTGAAAATATTTTGAAAAGGCGCCTTCGTTTAGGCAAACTTTGTAATTGTTCTCGTTTCATAAGAACGTATACAAAAAGTTGAGCTTTTGAAAATATTTCATGTTTGGAAAATGTTTTGAAAGTGTTTTTGAAAGTGTTTGGTGTTTGTTTTGAAAATAAGCAAGAGGTTTGATTTGAAAATGAGCAAGCAACTAGGAACAATCTACCTACTTAAAAGTCTTAGTTCATTTCTTCCTTTCCTTTGATATTGCTATCTTACCATTGATTGGTAAGAAGCCTTATCTTTGGATGTAAAGGGACAGGTGTGGGTCACCGTATAGTCATGATATTAATGTTGTAAGATATCTTAGCATTTATCTTTGAGGGACTAAGATCATTTGTAAGGCAACATTTGTAGCGTCAACGGGGGACTATGATCTTGTATTTTTTATTGTTTTTGCTAAGACACCCCACATGCACAACATGGCCATTTTTTAGGCAACAAGTGGAGTTAACCTTATGGGTGCATGTGTGAATAGTGTGTCTGATTTGCATGCATTTAATCTTTAATTAGGGTTATCTACTTGTTGATTTTATCTTTCCATACAAACCCTAATTACTAGCATTTATATGAAAGCGATAAATTGCGGAAAATAAATTTACTATGCTATTACATCCCTTGGGGATTGGGGATATAAATTTACAAATGGGGATGACAAGTAAAGTAAACCCTAATTACTATTACAAGGCTTTGACAATTACATAATTTATAATTTAAAAAATAGTAAAATATGCAAGAAGATGTAAAGTGAGAGAAATTGTTTTTTAGGGTTTTTTATAGAAAAGATTTTGTAATTAATTTCATTGAAGAAAAACCTAAGTCTAAGTTAACTTTAAAAAAAAACAAATTGTTTAGAAAAATGTTTTTGAGGTTTCATTTGAAAACAAAGGTTTTATAGTGTTAGGTCATTTCCAAGCAATGCAATATGTCCAAAATAAGCTAAAAAATCTCAAAAATCAAGAAAATTGGTGCCTAAGCTGACACGGGCCGTGTCAGTGGACACGGGCACCCGTGTCAGGACCTGTCCAAGACTTCTCTACACTTTTTTGTTCAAGCCAATCTGACACGGTTGTGTCGTGTGACACGGGCGGCCGTGTCGTGTGACACGGGCGCCCGTGTCAGCCCCTGTCCATCTTTGCTCGTGTCTGAACCAGTAACACTGACACGGGCCGTGTTGTTTGACACGGGCACCCGTGTCATCCCTTGTCCCTGCATTTTATTATGTTTTTAACCCAACTAAGCTGACACGGGCCGTGTCGTGTGACACGGGTACCCATGTCAGCCTCTGGTCTGGCTTTTTGTTAGTTTTTTCTCTTTGATTTGTCTTGTTACATCTTTTTGAGCGCAAAAGAAAATGATGTATGAACATTGGTATCACAGTTTGAGAAAGTTTACCTCTCGAAATGGAAGCTTTAGAACACGTATGGATGTTTTTGGGTGCAAAGTGGTGATTGATTGAGCTCCTTTGAACCATCTTGAAGTAGCTCCAACCTTCCTTTTGTGCTGGAAATGGTTGAACCACTCCAACCAAGTCAAGTTACAATGTATGTTTTTTGAGTTTGGAAGATGGTGATAGTAATGTTACAGAAGTTATTCTTATGTTTGAACAACTTCTATATGGTGTATGTGAAGTGTTTGGATGGTTTGTTTAGAGAAAACTTGCAAGGTATGAGATTCAAAGATTTAGACTTCAAAGCTCAAAAATGGAGGTTTTATGGAAAAATCTAGTTTTTACAGCAAAAATGATTTTGAGTGTTAGTTTCTCCTTCTATTTTCTATGGACTCTTTCTCTTGCAATTGGCCTCTCTATTTATAGAAAAGGTTTGAGACTTGAAACAAACTTAAATTTTGAATCACATGTTATGGCTAGGTTAGATTGTACATGAAGCAAGCTTGAAGATCATAGTTACAATGCTTTGTACTTTGTTGCATAGAGTTGCTGGATACTTTAAGCATGCCCTTCTAATTTTGTATGTTGAGTGTGTGTAGAAGTAATAAGTTAGAGGCTCAAAGAGAGTTGACTTTGTGATTAAAGCTACTTTACAAGAATGGCAATGTCAAATTTGTGCCAAAAATGGAAATATCACTTGGACAATGCTTAAACCAAATGGACCATAGCTTAAAAGTTTGTGTAAACATTAAATTATGTTAATATTTGCAAGTCACAAGGCCTGCAAAGTAAGATTATGCAGCACATCATGCCAATTGAATTATGTGTTCTTCAACAAGAATGGCTTACAATTCAAGAATGAATGCCCAACTCCAGGCCCTTGAATATCCTAGCTCAAATATGATAAATTCATGCTCTTGGATGTTTTGGAAATCTTGAAACACCCTCTACAACTTTCATGTTGACCACTTTTGTTAAATCAAACTGGAACTAGATGAAAATTTTCCAAGAAGTTGGGATAAAAACCTGACCAAAACTGCTGAAAATTTCTCTAAGTGTTTATTCAAAAATGCCATGACTTCATGAATTTATAACTTAAAATCCAAGCATTTCTAGAAAAAATCCTTCTCTACATTGTTTTAGATCTCATTGTGATCTACAACTTTCAAGTTGGAAGTTTTCCTTGAATCATCTTGCATCTTGGTGAAAGAATGGCATGAAGTAATGAAATTATCATGTATAAAAGACACTTAGAAAAATTTCTAAGTCTTGAAAAGTTTGACTTTTCAAAATGAATTTTGAATTTCTTGATTTCTTGATGAACAATCTTCATATTTTGACATGTCTTGATGAATTGTGATCTTTGATACTTGATTTTGATCAAAAAGTCAAAGTTTGACTTTTCAGTGGAATATTGACTTTTTCATTAGTTGACTGAAATTCATTTGTCAATCAATTGATCTTGAGCAATGTTTTGAGCCATGACATTAGGTCAAAATGAAGTATTTTAAACCTTGAGATGATGTCTCAAACAATAAGTCATTTGCTAGGTCAAAAATCAGAAATTGCACCTTCTCAGTCAAAACCCTAATTTTGACCATTTTGCCCTTTTGATGATCTGATCAAATTTATTAAGGAATTGTGATCCAACATGATCAAATGACATATATGAGTTCATAATGTTGATATGGATAAAAAATTATGAAGTTTGACTGTAAATTGACCATGGTTGACTTTTTCCCCAATATAGCTGATTTTAGGTAAACTGATCAATTGACTGAGCAAAAATGTGATCCAAGACTTGAAACTTGACATGAGAAATATTGAGGGTCCAAAATGATCCATGAAAGTCATATGGGGAATTAAAAGTCCATTTGTCCTTGTGCAAACTCAAACCCTATTTTTCAGTCATCAGTGCTTGAGGAGGTGTCTTGAGCTGATCAACCCTTGTGCAATCTTGAATCCAAGGAGATCTTGTGAGAGATTACTTGAGAAATGAGAGGGAAAATTTTGGAGTACAACAGCTGCCCCTGTTCAATCTTCTTAAACCTGAATAGTTAGATTGGCAAATCCGTCATTCGTGACTTGAAGGTGGAAGATGATTGAACACTAGAGTGCCTAGAAATTTGCACTCGAAGATGGATTGGGAATGGGATTATAGATTCCATTTGGAGGAATGATGGTAAATACTGGAAGAAGTATCAACACAAATCTTTGGTTGATTTATACTAAAACTCGATGTTTCGCCTGTGGGAAAAAGGGTTAGTTAAATGAAGATGTATGCATAATGTTCATAAGATGTGGTATTATGTTAAATGCATTTTGTATGTAAATTATATGATGTATGAATGTGGGATTTGCATGTTTGTCCGGGAAAATAAATCCCTGACTGTTGCTGAGAAGTTCTGAATCTCAGGTTGCTGTTGGGGATTGAGAATATGCACATCTTCGAATTTAAAAGAATGCCTCCGCTGGGGATTGTCTTTTGAATGCCAGCTGTTATCTGGTTAGATCTAGGTTTCATAATTTGCTGGGGATAAGGAAGTCAACTACTATCTGGTCGGGTTCCAGGCTTCACGGTAACTTACTGGGGAAGAAAAAATTATCTGTTATCTGGTCGGATTCCAGGCTTTGCAGAAGATTTCTTGAAATTTAATTGTTATCTGGTCGGATCCAGGCTTTACAACAACTCACCGGGGATAAGGAAGTTGTGATCGGTGGATCTGGAACTGACTGTTTAACGCTGGTTCGCGAAATGTCGCGGAAGCAAGAGTCGCCACCCTCTTTTATTTTCTCCAAATGGAAAGGACAAAAGCACAGAAAAATTCCTTATAGAGATTGCTCTCGGTTCGGGAGGTAGATTATAGAAAGGAAAGGTGTTAGCACCCTTTCTATCCATGGTTATCCATGGGCTCTTAGATACTTGCTCATTGTGTTTTCAAAAATGGTTGGTTTGCTTTTCAACTGTGGGTTTTAAAAAAGTTTCTTTGAAAATTCCAGTTCGACTCTTGTATCGGTCCTCAAGAGTGTTTGAAAAATTGCTTTCGAAAGCTTTTTGAAAATGTGTTGGTGTGAAAAGTATTTTTTTGATTTGTTTTGAAGTTTAGAGCAAGTATCTAGAGTCGTCTACCTACCCTAAGGAATTCGTCTGTGTAGATGTCCTTTAAAGTAGTGCCATCCCACCATTGAGAGGTAGGTAGCACCACCGGTGGAGGTGTTCGGGTCAATTCGAGGTTCGGGACATGGTGATCACCAGAGCAATAGAAAGATACCTTAGAAGCTACCCTCATGCCAGGTTCCCGGATCATGAGGACTTACTAAAACATCCTCTACTCGACGATCACCTTTCGAGGCAAGGCAACAATGAGGCGTACCCTAGGGGTGGTGTGTGATTTGTGTGTCGTTTTCGTTTGTATTTATCTTGTCATGTTATTGGTGATCTAGCGTTTGTTTTTTATTTTTGTCCATTCATTCTTTCATGCCTTGATTAACAGTTAAAAGTGCGAGAAGTAAAAGATTCTAAGCTATTACAAAAGGCGCGGGTCCACATCGCCAAAATTTCTTGAACCCGATTTGACAGAAAAATAAATAAAGAAATAAAGTAAAGTGCGAGAAATTAATTACACGGCTTTGGGAGAGATACATAAATATTACAAAGAAATAATAAATATGCGAACTAAATAAGAATTAAAAACGAGGGCGTTGGACCCTTTTTTGCAAAATTAAATTAAATGATGAAATTAATTAATTAAAAAAAGAAAAGAAATTGTTTTTGGTATTTTTGGTATTTTATGATTTTAATGGGAAAAGAGAATTAAATGCAAACCCTAATTCTAGTTGTTTTTAATTTATTATTAAAAAAAAGGAAGATTAAACTTTAACCTAAAATTAACCCTAATTAATTTACATGCCATTTAATTATAAAAATAAATATTTAATATTTTAATTATTATGAAAGAAAAATAAAAAGGAATAAAAATTATCATAAACCCTAATTCCATATTTTTTATATTTTTATTAAAAAAAGTTAAGATTAAAACCTAATTTAAAACTAATTAGTTAATGAATTTATTTACAAAATATTAATTAGATAAATATATTTAATTTTTCTCTTTTCTGATTTTTTTTGTTTTTTGTATTATTTGTGAAAAATTAAATTAAAAGAATTACTTGAAAAGAATAATAATCAAAATAGAAAGAATAAAATAAAAAAAGATTTAAGGATAGCAAACCTAGGGGGTCTGCCCCTTAATATGGAGGTTTTCTTTTAGAAATCTGGCCCATTTAAATTCCTGGCCTCTTTGACTTTTCAGGACGCGTGTATACGCGTTGACTAGGGTCCACTATACTCTCCAGTTCATGGCCTTTGATTTGATGCTCTGGGACGCGTGGACGTTTGATTTTGTGGGTGCATGGTGGACACCACTACTGAAATTGCATGTGAATATTAATTGAAAAAATATATGGAAAGGGGGTGAGGACCTGGGGCTCGAACCCAGGTCCTGAACATTACCAATCACTATGCTTGCCAACCGTTCCAAATGCGCGTGTTGTACCTTAAACAATAAACAATAAATATAAAATAAATAATGGTTAGTGGGGCGCTTTACGCGCGAAATTTGAACCAGCCAATCAACTGATGCCACGAGATCATCTTCCTCGTTCCTGAAATATAAAAACAATGGGTAACGGTTTTACAAACGTTCTTTTAGGCATGCTTCTGGAAAATAACGAATAGCCCCTGGGGCATCATAAATTAAGCGCGAGGGTGGTTTTCTCTTCGTCCAAACATGATTGATTCAATGGCCCAGGTTTTGAGTGCCAATTTTTCCTTATCTAAAAACCCCCAATTCACAGTTCTGCAAACCCTAAAATACGACCATGGCATCTTTGCATACAGTGCATAAAAATCCAATCAAATCATATGGTTAGCTTTAAAACACATCACTGAGCATGAACCTATAAATAAAATGCCATGAATGTGCATAGAATGTAAAATACGATTATGAGAAAAAGTGGAAAAAGCTTGACTTCTGTATACCGTTTCAAGGTGCGAGGGACGTGAAAATCTATTCAGTTAGGATCAGTGATGTCCTAGGAAGGTGATGGGATGAAAATCTTGCCTTGAATCGTCCTAGAACTAGGTTTTCAGAATTGGAATTTTTGCCAAAAAATTGAGTTTTGTCAATGGAGTTTCTGCGCAGTTTTTTTAGGTCAATGGCATTAGGTCTTGTTTGCAGCTTATGTATGGAGTGAATTAGGTCAAAAATCTGATCAAAAGAATCCAAGAATTGATTATGCAATATTTGATTTTCAAGCATTAGTTTTTCCTATCTTTTTCATGCAATTTGATATCAAATCATGCCAAAACTTTCCAAAAATGATTATGCACGAATCTTGAATGTCCAATGAGAGTATTTTCTGCACAAAGAGATTTGATTTCATTAGTTTAGTATTTTCTCATATTTTATTTAGTTTAAATGAATTAATTGTAATAAAAAAATTCAAATAAATAAAAAATAATAAAAACTTCCCTTTGGGCCTAATGGTTGTGTGCATGCTTGGGCTGATGAATTGTGGAAGAAAAATAGGCCCATTAGCAATTTTAGGTCATTTGAATCAATGTTGACTTTTCAAAATATCCAAAAATTTCCCAACTTCCACAAGGCATAACTTGCTCAATTTTTAAGCTTTGCTCATGTTCTTGGACATTTTGGAAAGGTCTTTGAGTCCTCTAACCAATTCCTTTGGTCCCATGTCATTTTGATTTACCAATCTCAAGTTATGTCCTTTGACTTAAAGTCCCTTTTTGTTGACTTTTGAAAATGACCTATAATGTTGAAATTGATAACTTTTTGTGAGAGCATTTCTTGGACTTGAAGTATGAAGATGAGTTGTAGGAAATGTCTTTATCTTCAAAATGAGCTTTGGATGGAATTTTTCTGATAATCCATGTGAAAGTTATGCCCTGGTCAATTTACAGTTGACTTTTTCAGCTGTCCAAATAAGGAAACTTTTGCATCTTGATGATTTTTGAGCCAAGCTTTGAGAATCATGATCAAGCATTGATCAAATGATGTTTGTGGCTTCAAAATGAGATGTTGACCAAAAATTTGAACTTTTGACTGTCAAATGACCATTTTACCCCTACAGTTGACTGTAGTGCAATTAGGGTTTTTGACTGTGTAATCTTGTGCTGAAAGTCTTGAAACTTTGTATGAGGATGCTTGACCATATTTATAGGCATGTGGGACTTGATTGGACCCTTGGAAACTTCATTTTCTTGATCAGAACCAAAACCCTAATTTTGACTGTTTAGGAGACCCTTACACTATGCAACCCTTGGGGAGATTTTGAAGCATGACTTGGCAATTTCTTGAAGAATATGGGAGGGCAAATTTTGGGGTACAACAGTTGCCCCTGTTCAATCTTCTTAGACCTGAGGATGCAGATTGGCTGATGTGCCTTTCGTAATCCGAGGGTGGAAGATGATTGAACACTAGAGTGCCCAGAAATTTGCGCTCACATAGCAGCAGTGTGATGATGGGAATGGGCTTATAGATGCCATTTGGAGATTGATGGATAGGATGATGGGCTTATAGATTCCATGCTAAGAGATGCTGGAGGGTGAATCGGCTTATAGATGCCATCTGGATGTCAATCGCATAAGAGATTCCTTAGCGAGAACTTGCGTACCTGCAAAAGAAAAAACGATACCTGACATGTTGCAGGGACTGGTCTTCAGATGCTTTGTATAGATGTGTCCTGACTTGTTACAGGAGCTGGATCTGGAGCTTCAAACGGCGATGAATGAACCAGGGATAGTTACTACCTCAACAGGAACGGTGAGAGAACCTTGGATGACCTTAACCTCAACAACAAACGTTGAGAAAATCTTGGTGGGAATTATCATCTCCGCAGGATCGGGGAGAGAACCATAGGAAATTATAATCTCAAAAGCGGATGTTTGAGAAAAACCTGGAATGGAATTATCGTCTCCGCAGCATTGGGGAGAGAACCATAGGAAATTATAATCTCAAAAGCGGACGTTTGAGAAAAACCTGGAATGGAATTATCATCTCCGCAACATTGGGGAGAGAACCATAGGAAATTATAATCTCAAAAGCGGACGTTTGAGAAAAACCTGGGATGGAATTATCATCTCAAAAGCGGACGTTTGAGAAAAACCTGGGATGGAATTATCATCTCCGCAGCATTGGGGAGAGAACCATAGGAAATTTTAATCTCAAAAGCGGACGTTTGAGAAAAACCTAGAATGGAATTATCATCTCCGCAGCATTGGGGAGAGAACCATAGGAAATTATAATCTCAAAAGTGGACGTTTGAGAAAAACCTGGATAACTTCTACTGAGTCTTCATCAGAAAAATCTGTTTGGGGTCGATTTAGCTGGACTAGAGAAGGCCTTGGACTGGATAAGAAATCTTTGGAGTCGATTAACTGAACCGGTCTAGGTCTTGAAATATGATTGAGAATTTATCTGCATCTTTCCTGAAAGGTAAAGGTCAGTCATATGCAATGCATGATATGGACCAAGCAATGATGTTCTCAACATAAATGAGATTTGTAAGATATGATGCGTCTATGCATGCTATAATGATGTATGTGATGTTTTATGGATGTGTTTTTTCGTATGGGAAAGTAAATCCTTGACGGGTGCCGGGAAGTCACTCCTGGGCTGATGTTGGCAAGTAGATCTTTGCTTCCGCTGGGGATGTTGTTTGCAAGAATACCGGTAGGAGAAGATGACTCCGTTGGGGAATAAACTTGGCGAATGGAATAACTCTGCGGGGAGGAAAGTACTCTAATGATCTTGCTGGGAAGCAATACTCTGTGGGGAGAGAGATACTTCGTTGAGTTGATGGTAACTTGCTGGGGATACCTTTGTTATGTGGGAAGTGCTGATAGACTTCGCTGGGGATAAGAAAGAACTGTGTTGACGACGACCTTTCCGTGGCTTTTGGCTGAGGATAACCCAGTTATATCCTGGTAGGGAAATAACTCTTTGAATAAAGCCGGGCGACGCGTTCGTGCTCTGCGAGGATAAGCTTCCAGAATCTACTGGGGATGAGCTTACTGCTTGGGGAGATGGATTCTAACTTTCCTGGGGGACTGGATTGGACTCTCTTGGGGAAGTTTTGAATTGCTGGGGAAGTGACTCCACTGAATGTCTGGTATACCGCCGGGGAACAATCTTTAGGCCAAGACCGCCGGGGATGCTTGTTAAGGATATATATGCTGCTAGGGAAGGTTGAGATCTGCGGGAGGATACCCAACTTCTTTAAGGTTGATAACTGCTTTGCTTGAGGAGATTATACTGCTTGCTGGCTCACTCTCTGGGGAATTAAGATACCTGGTTGTGTTCTTCAGCTGAACCTACCTTGATACCTTGGAGGACAGAATAATTAGATCGCTTGGACAACTCTTTATTGCCCCTGTTTCTGAGGTATGAGAGGAAGACCTGTGAGGTGCTGATAGTTGTTGATGGACAAACCTTCTTCTGGTAGACAGGTGATAAGATGATAGGACATAGTCATACGCTTTGATCCCTAACTTTTGCCTGGACCGCCCTTTCGGGTTTTCAGTCCACCGGGATACCCATTTTTGCTCAAACCGCCTTTTCAGGTTTTCGGCTTGCCGGGTGTACAGATTTTTTCATTTCATCCCTTCATTTTGCCCGAACCCTTTTGGTTCGCCGGGAAGCCCTTATTTTTGCCTAGGTGTGTCAACCTAGCGGGTCTTTGATTATGCGTAGTATTTTTTCGACTATGTCTGTTCTCAGAAAGTAGGGAGTTACCCCTGTTGGAAGTGTTTTTGTTCACTAGGTATTCATCGTGCGAATTTCCCTGCTGTTCAAACAAAAAGTCATATGCAACCAAAGTTATGTTAAAAATGCAAAGCTTATGTCTGTCTTGAAGATTTTGAAAATGCATTCTTTTTCATAAAACAAGTGAATGTTTGTAAAACATGATGTCAACTCCGTATTTACCGTAGGCCTTAAGGAGTCAGGATACCTTTCGTAACAGTATGCTTTCGAACTAACCCATGCTTCAGCTAGGACTTTTAAGGGTTATAATGTGGCCTGGTTCACGGTTTAAGAAACAAAGGATAAAGGCTCAAATTTTATTTGTACCCACCCGCTCTTCGTGATGTTCTCCAAACCTAAACTCAGTTGATCATACATTAGACCTTGTTTGAGTCTTTGCTCTGATTTTCCAGTGATGGTCGGATACTGAATGTTTGTATTGGATAGACAGTCATTCCTTTTTGTTATTGTTGAGGGTTTATAGAACCTCTTTCTTTTTGATTTTGTTATCCCTGTTTTTTGCCTGAGCTGTTTCCTTTTTTGGAATTACAGTCAGCGGGATGCCCCAGTTTTGTAAGTCTCCTTCATGGGTTTTGACTTAATGGGTTTTTGATTTTGGTAATGACTGCCTGTCTTTATGATTATTCGGAACCATTACTATCTTTTCTTTATTGTGAGGACCTTTTTAGTGCCATTTGTTATGCACTTGGATCAACTGAGAGAACTATCCTGCCCCAGGTTATGATAAAGGGTTTTAATTTTCGAAAAGAAAAACTCCTACTTCTTTGGCTCAGAGGGGTTAACGAGGGATTATCTGCCTTATAACTCCAGTGTTTAGGAATTGAAACAATGCATGTACCTCATCAGCAGGGTCTGTTCAAGAGCATACTGTATATCGTGGTATCGTTTTCGTCATCCTCCCTCAAGAGGCTTAGAATTATTAATTGAGAGTTGATCATCAGAAAAAATATGAAAATAATTTGCGTATAGTGAATACGAATATATTGCTTCAAAACGGACATATGCGATGCATTAATGAAATAACAATGTTTAACAATGAACAAATGTTTGAACAATCAAAAAGAATTACAACTTGAACATTCGAATGAACAAAAGTTTCCTAGTCTCAAGGCTTGTCATTTCAAATGGTGAGCCTTGGAGGGATGGTAGAAAAATTCAGCCTGACCATCTTGTGTGAACTCCAGTGCTCCCTCATCAATCAGGTCCTGGATCTTGTTCTTCAGAGCCCAACACTCATTTGTATCATGTCCTGGACAGGCAGAATGGTAGGCACATCTTTTATTGGGATCATAGACAGGAGATGCTGTGTTCTGGTTCCGGGGGTGAGCCCTTAATGTGATCAGGTTCAATCTTAACAGGCGTTGTAAAGCTTGGAACAACGACATGTTGAGCTGGGTGAATTGCCTCCTGGGCTTGTCTGGCTGAAGCTGGTGAGGTTGATGCTGAATTTGTGGCACTGAAGCCATTTGAGGAACTCTCCCCTTATCTCCTTGTCTCAAGGATGATTGAATGATGAATGGATTTTTTCCCTTAGACGTTTGCCCCAGTTGGTTATTCTGAAGCAGTTGGTTGACGAGAACTCCAAGCTCTTCCTGTCTTTGAGCTAAGCTTTGAATGGCAGTCACCTGCCCCAGCATCTGGGTTTTCATTATATCCACTTCAGCTTGCAGATGTTTCAGCCTTTCATCCTCAGCACTGTTCCTGACAAAGGTCCCCATGAGAAGTGTCCTTAGCTCCTCCTTCCCCTTGGATAGATTCAGGAGGATTTCCCCGAACCGGGTCTCTTGAGCAAGAAAGTCCTGGTTGTCTTGTTGGGAAGCCATTGCTGAAATAAACAGCGGGAAAGGTAAGTGACCTGCAACAAGGGTACCTGTTATGCAATGATGTGTATGACATGCATGTAATGTTTTCAAGGACCTCGTGGGATAAACAAGATATTTTGTTAAAACTTGGGTCCGGTAGCTTGATTGAAGGAACTCCATGTTGCTGAGAATCCTTCTTCAAGGGTCAAGGCTCACCATATCGAGTGGGTCATAGCCTCTGACAACCTTGGCTCGGGGAACCTTCTTCAAGTGTCAAAGCTCACCATATCCAGTGGGTCATAGCCTCTGACAACTTTGGCTAGAGGAAAATAAATCCTCTTTGCCCCTTGCTAGATGTTTGATTCATCCTGACCTGCATCACAAGCCCTTGAGATCCTTGAAATGGGTTAGGATGTATGCAATGGTATGATGTTATGTTATGCATGGGGTAATGTGAGTAACCCTGTTATGAGTCCCAATTAAGGACTGCAAACCAAAACCTGCAAGAAACTAGTCTGCAAGAAACTCAGTACACTCTGTTATAAGCCCTAATTAAGGACTATAAACAAAACCTGCAAGAAACTTAGTAATCCCTGTCATGTGTCCCAATTAAGGACTAAAACAAAACCTGCAAGTAGTTCATGTGTCAGATAAAGCATGCAAGTAGTCAAGTACGAAGGCACACAAGTCACACAAGAGAAGCCTTTAGAGTTTAGGCCAACATGAGGTCTGGGTATTACCCTCTTGAAGTTGGTGGGCTCAACCTGTCCTATTAGAAGTAACCGGGTTCTAAGGGTCCCAATATCACGGGATTGCTTTCATTGTTCATCGTTTTGATTTAGCCACTGAACTGGCGACCGAAATATTCCAGGAAAGCAACCCTCAATTGAGTGTAGTATCGAGTATCAACCAACCTCGGACTGCACCAAAGTCAGTTATCTCACTACCCTAAAGAGGCCAAGATAGTTCAATTAAGGTTCTTAAGGTCTGTTGATGCTTCACGACACCACGCGGAGGCCCTGTACTCTCCTTGACTGAACTCAAGGGTTACCGGTACACACCAAAGTGCCACATCAACGTAGCAGACTGTTTCAACCATGTCGGTATACCCCGCACAGTTCCCTCACAGCCTTGTTGCTACTTTCTAAGAAGGTATCCCCCAGATCCGGGTTAGGATCTATAGAACTCCCAAGCAACCCACAATTTAAAGCAAGCAAGTCAATACAATTGAAAACACAGTTATGAACTAACCCTAAGGTACACCTCACTTTTATAAGATTCCCCAGCAGAGTCGCCAGTTCTATGATCGGTGGATCTGGAACTGACTATTTAACGCTGGTTCGCGAAATATCGCGGAAGCAAGAGTCGCCACCGTCTTTTATTTTCTCCAAATGGAAAGGACAAAAGCACAGAAAAATTCCTTATAGAGATTGCTCTCGGTTCGGGAGGTAGATTATAGAAAGGGAAGGTGTTAGCACCCTTTTTATCCATGGTTATCCATGGGCTCTTAGATACTTGCTCATTGTGTTTTCAAAAATGGTTGGTTTGCTTTTCAACTGTGGGTTTTAAAAAAGTTTCTTTGAAAATTCCAGTTCGACTCTTGTATCGGTCCTCAAGAGTGTTTGAAAAATTGCTTTCGAAAGCTTTTTGAAAATGTGTTGGTGTGAAAAGTATTTTTTTGATTTGTTTTGAAGTTTAGAGCAAGTATCTAGAGTCGTCTACCTACCCTAAGGAATTCGTCTGTGTAGATGTCCTTTAAAGTAGTGCCATCCCACCATTGAGAGGTAGGTAGCACCACCGGTGGAGGTGTTCGGGTCAATTCGAGGTTCGGGACATGGTGATCACCAGAGCAATAGGAAGATACCTTAGAAGCTACCCTCATGCCAGGTTCCCGGATCATGAGGACTTACTAAAACATCCTCTACTCGACGATCACCTTTCGAGGAAAGGCAACAGTGAGGCGTACCCTAGGGGTGGTGTGTGATTTGTGTGTCGTTTTCGTTTGTATTTATCTTGTCATGTTATTGGTGATCTAGCGTTTGTTTTTTATTTTTGTCCATTCATTCTTTCATGCCTTGATTAACAGTTAAAAGTGCGAGAAGTAAAAGATTCTAAGCTATTACAAAAGGCGCGGGTCCACATCGCCAAAATTTCTTGAACCCGATTTGACAGAAAAATAAATAAAGAAATAAAGTAAAGTGCGAGAAATTAATTACACGGCTTTGGGAGAGATACATAAATATTACAAAGAAATAATAAATATGCGAACTAAATAAGAATTAAAAACGAGGGCGTTGGACCCTTTTTTGCAAAATTAAATTAAATGATGAAATTAATTAATTAAAAAAAGAAAAGAAATTGTTTTTGGTATTTTTGGTATTTTATGATATTAATGGGAAAAGAGAATTAAATGCAAACCCTAATTCTAGTTGTTTTTAATTTATTATTAAAAAAAAAGGAAGATTAAACTTTAACCTAAAATTAACCCTAATTAATTTACATGCCATTTAATTATAAAAATAAATATTTAATATTTTAATTATTATGAAAGAAAAATAAAAAGGAATAAAAATTATCATAAACCCTAATTCCATATTTTTTATATTTTTATTAAAAAAAGTTAAGATTAAAACCTAATTTAAAACTAATTAGTTAATGAATTTATTTACAAAATATTAATTAGATAAATATATTTAATTTTTCTCTTTTCTGATTTTGTTTGTTTTTTGTATTATTTGTTAAAAATTAAATTAAAAGAATTACTTGAAAAGAATAATAATCAAAATAGAAAGAATAAAATAAAAAAAGATTTAAGGATAGCAAACCTAGGGGGTCTGCCCCTTAATATGGAGGTTTTCTTTTAGAAATATGGCCCATTTAAATTCCTGGCCTCTTTGACTTTTCAGGACACGTGTATACGCGTTGACTAGGGTCCACCATACTCTCCAGTTCATGGCCTTTGATTTGATGCTCTGGGACGCGTGGACGTTTGATTTTGTGGGTGCATGGGGGACACCACTACTGAAATTGCATGTGAATATTAATTGAAAAAATATATGGAAAGGGGGTGAGGACCTGGGGCTCGAACCCAGGTCCTGAACATTACCAATCACTATGCTTGCCAACCGTTCCAAATGCGCGTGTTGTACCTTAAACAATAAACAATAAATATAAAATAAATAATGGTTAGTGGGGCGCTTTACGCGCGAAATTTGAACCAGCCAATCAACTGATGCCACGAGATCATCTTCCTCGTTCCTGAAATATAAAAACAATGGGCAACGGTTTTACAAACGTTCTTTTAGGCATGCTTCTGGAAAATAACGAATAGCCCCTAGGGCATCATAAATTAAGCGCGAGGGTGGTTTTCTCTTCGTCCAAACATGATTGATTCAATGGCCCAGGTTTTGAGTGCCAATTTTTCCTTATCCAAAAACCCCCAATTCACAGTTCTGCAAACCCTAAAATACGACCATGGCATCTTTGCATACAGTGCATAAAAATCCAATCAAATCATATGGTTAGCTTTAAAACACATCACTGAGCATGAACCTATAAATAAAATGCCATGAATGTGCATAGAATGTAAAATACGATTATGAGAAAAAGTGGAAAAAGCTTGACTTCTGTATACCGTTTCAAGGTGCGAGGGACGTGAAAATCTATTCAGTTAGGATCAGTGATGTCCTAGGAAGGTGATGGGATGAAAATCTTGCCTTGAATCGTCCTAGAACTAGGTTTTCAGAATTGGAATTTTTGCCAAAAAATTGAGTTTTGTCAATGGAGTTTCTGCGCAGTTTTTTTAGGTCAATGGCATTAGGTCTTGCTTGCAGCTTATGTATGGAGTGAATTAGGTCAAAAATCTGATCAAAAGAATCCAAGAATTGATTATGCAATATTTGATTTTCAAGCATTAGTTTTTCCAATCTTTTTCATGCAATTTGATATCAAATCATGCCAAAACTTTCCAAAAATGATTATGCACGAATCTTGAATGTCCAATGAGAGTATTTTCTGCACAAAGAGATTTGATTTCATTAGTTTAGTATTTTCTCATATTTTATTTAGTTTAAATGAATTAATTGTAATAAAAAATTCAAATAAATAAAAAATAATAAAAACTTCCCTTTGGGCCTAATGGTTGTGTGCATGCTTGGGCTGATGAATTGTGGAAGAAAAATAGGCCCATTAGCAATTTTAGGTCATTTGAATCAATGTTGACTTTTCAAAATATCCAAAAATTTCCCAACTTCCACAAGGCATAACTTGCTCAATGTTTAAGCTTTGCTCATGTTCTTGGACATTTTGGAAAGGTCTTTGAGTCCTCTAACCAATGCCTTTGGTCCCATGTCATTTTGATTTACCAATCTCAAGTTATGGCCTTTGACTTAAAGTCCCTTTTTGTTGACTTTTGAAAATGACCTATAATGTTGAAATTGATAACTTTTTGTGAGAGCATTTCTTGGACTTGAAGTATGAAGATGAGTTGTAGGAAATGTCTTTATCTTCAAAATGAGCTTTGGATGGAATTTTTCTGATAATCCATGTGAAAGTTATGCCCTGGTCAATTTACAGTTGACTTTTTCAGCTGTCCAAATAAGGAAACTTTTGCATCTTGATGATTTTTGAGCCAAGCTTTGAGAATCATGATCAAGCATTGATCAAATGATGTTTGTGGCTTCAAAATGAGATGTTGACCAAAAATTTGAACTTTTGACTGTCAAATGACCATTTTACCCCTACAGTTGACTGTAGTGCAATTAGGGTTTTTGACTGTGTAATCTTGTGCTGAAAGTCTTGAAACTTTGTATGAGGATGCTTGACCATATTTATAGGCATGTGGGACTTGATTGGACCCTTGGAAACTTCATTTTCTTGATCAGAACCAAAACCCTAATTTTGACTGTTTAGGAGACCCTTACACTGTGCAACCCTTGGGGAGATTTTGAAGCATGACTTGGCAATTTCTTGAAGAATATGAGAGGGCAAATTTTGGGGTACAACAGAAGTTAACTGTTATCTGGTCGGATTCCAGGCTTTGCAGTAACTTGCTAGAAAAGATGAAGTTGAACTGATATCTGGTCGGGTCCAGGCTTCAAAGTGACTTGAAGTGGTAACTACTATATGGTCGGGTCCAAGCTTCATAGTTTTTGAAAAGTTGTACTATTATTTGGTAGGATCCAGGCTTCATAGTGTCTTTCTGGCATTATGTTGTTATCTGGTCGGATCTAGGCTCTACAATAAACTTGTCTGAAGAGATAGAGTTAAACTAGTATATGGTCGGGTCTAGGCTTTACAATAACTTTCTTGGGAATTTAGTTGTTATCTGGTCAGATTCCAGATTTCACAACAAACTTCTGAGGGGAATTGCTATTTGATCGGATCCAGGCTTCACAATGACTTACTTGAAAAGATGAGGTTAAAAACTGATATCTGGTCAGATCCAGGCTTCACAGTAACTTGTTGGGGTAGAGGCAAACTCTACTGGGTAAAAGGAGTTAAACCCTACTCTGGTTGAGTCCAGGTTCTTCTATATCTTTGAAGAGTTGAACTATTATCTGGTCGGGTCCAGGTTTCATAGCTTTTTGAGAAGTTGACTATTATCTGGTCAGGTCCAGGCTTCATAGTATCTGAAAGTTGTACTAATATCTGGTCGGGTCCAGGCTTTAAAGTAGTTTGAAAATTATACTAATATCTAGTCGGGCCCAGGCTTCATAGTATCTTATGGAGATAGTAAAGGTTTTGTTGACGACTTTACTGGGGATTAGGGGTTGTGGCCCTATGATTTGCAATAGTCTGAGAGGCAAACTCAAGCTGGAGAGTGTAGACTCAGTCAGGGAGGACAGGCTCAGCTTGGGGAGGATATACTCAGCTGGGGATAATAGGCTCAACTGGGGAAGATAGACTATGTCGGGGGAATACAGACTCGGCTGGGGAGGATAGACTAAGCTGGGGAATTTTGTGGTTCCTTGATTGTTGTATGTTAGGGAAATAAACCTTGTTGGGGAAATAAACCATATTGATGAATACTCGATGAATTGCTGACGAAGTGAGTTCTTTGATGAAGAGATCCACAAGGCTTCTACTTGTAGCATTCAACTTAGCTGGGGAGAGAGCTACTAAGAGATTGAGACTCTGGCTGGTGATCAACCAATGCAAAGAGAATTTGGAGGTAACTTTGTTGAGGATTGGTTTATTGTAGCCGTCTTGTGGGGATTATGTTAATGAGATAACTCTGTGGGGATATTTCATGTACATTAAAGAGATGCTTGCTTCTTAGAAGGACACATGTGCCAAATAGTTTTAATTATGTTCATATGCATATGTTCGTTCAATTTTAGTCATTGGACAAATTTGCATTCAAAACAAAACAGAAAGTTTGCACTTCAAAGTATATTTGTATTGATATTTTGCCCATGAATAGGCATTTTTTGTACAAAGAGACAGAGATCCTAGTAAGAGGAAATCGTCATAAGGAAAACAAAATTTGAAAATAAAAACAAATAGCCATGTGGAAATGATCTCATTGCATCCCACTCTACTATTGCCCCAATGTCTTTGAATGCCCCTTACCGTTGACAGAAGTTGATTGGATTGATCTTGGACCGTTTGAACTTGGACCTTAATGATAAAGTTTACTGTGGTGATTCCACGGGACATAGTCATACGCTTTCAATCCTTAACTTTTCCATGGACCGCCCTTTCGGGTTTTCAACCCACCAGGATACCCATTTTTGCCCAAGTTGCCCTTTCGGGTTTTCAACTTGCCGGGTGTACAAACTTTTGCATATATCCCTAATTTTTGCCCAAACCTTTTGGTTTGTCGGGATGCCCTAATTTTGCCTAAGTGTGTCAACCTAGAGGGTCTCTTATGCGTAGTATTTTTTTAACTATGTCCATGTTTATAGGATGTAGGAAGTCTTCACCATCCATGGTAGTCAGTATCATGGCACCGCCAGAGAAAACTCTCTTGACAACAAATGGCCCTTTGTAGGTGGGAGTCCATTTTCCCCTGGGGTCGCCTTGTGGCAGAATGATGCGTTTTATCACCAAGTCGCCAACTTGATATACTCGAGGATTTATCTTTTGTTGAAAGCCTTGATCATATGTTTTTGGTACGTCTGACCATGACAAACAGCAGCCAGTCACTTCTCATCGATCAAGTTCAGTTGATCCAATATTGTCTGAATCCACTCGTCTTCGCCTAGACCTGCTTCATTCATAATCCTCAGTGAGGGAATCTGAACTTCTACTGGCAAAACAGCTTTCATGCTATAGACTAGAGAAAAGGGAGTTGCCCCAGTTGATGTCCTAGCTGAAGTACGGTAGCCATGTAGAGCAAACGGTAACATCTCATGCCAATCCTTATAGGTTACTACCATCTTCTGCATAATATTCTTAATGTTTTTGTTGGCCGCTTCGACTGCGCCATTCATTTTAGGTCTATAAGGAGAAGAATTGTGATGCTTGATTTTAAACTGAGTGCAAAGTTCTGTAATCATAGCATTGTTGAGGTTAGTCCCATTGTCGGTGATGATCCTTTCGGGGATACCATAGCGGAAGATGAGGTTGTATTTGATGAATTTGGTTACCACATTCTTGGTGACTGAGGCAAATGAGGTGGCTTTGACCCATTTGGTGAAATAGTCGATAGCGACAAGAATGAAGCGATGTTCGTTGGAAGCGGCGGGCTTAATTTCTCCAATCATATCAATTCCCCATATTGAAAATGGCCACAGAGTGGTCATGACGTTCAAAGGGATAGGAGGCACATGGACCTTGTCAGCAAAGATTTGGCATTTGTGACAAGTTCTAGAGTGTTGATGGAAATCAGTCTCCATTATTGACCAATAGTAGCCAGCCCTTAGGATTTTCTTAGCCATCATATGTCCACTTGAGTGAGTGCCAAAGAGACCATCGTGCATGTCTTCCGTAATTTCCTCTGCCTCCTTCTTGTCCACACATCGGAGTAGAGTAGAATCATGGTTGTGTTTATACAAAATTCAGTTACTTAAGAAGAATTTGGCTGAAAATCTTCGTAAGAACTTTCTGTCATTGATGGATGACCCCTTAGGGTACTCTTGTGATTCGAGATATCTCATCACCTCATGGTACCATGGCTTTTCTGTATCAGTGTCAAGCATACAGCAGTGCGCAGGCTCGTCAAACCATTCAATTGTAATCATAGGGGCTTCGCTGTCCCATCTGACCTTGAACATTGAGGACATGGTTACCAAGGTGTCGGCTAGCTGATTTTCTTCCCTAGGGAAGTGCTCAAAGGTGATCTCTTCGAAGTAGGGAAATAGGGATAGCACAAGTTCCTTGTTAGGGATGAGGTTAGGGTGCTTAGTGTCCCAATCTCCTTTTACTTGGCTAACCACTAGAGTGGAATCCCCAAACACATTCAAATGCTTAATCCTCAAATCAATGGCAGCCTTCATACCCAAAATGCATGCTTCGTACTCAACCATGTTGTTCGTACAATCGAAGAATAGTCTGGAAGTGAAAGGAGTGTGGCAACCTTCAGGGGAGATGATCACATCACCAATTTCGTTACCCACGGCATTGGAAGCCCCATCGAAGACCATAGTCCATCGGGATCCTTGTTTAGGTCCGTCACACGGTCCAGATTTCGCACAATTGGTCACTAGCAAGATGTTCTCATCAGGGAAGTCGAAGTTCATAGACTGATAATCATCAACGACTTGATGGACCAAATGATCCGCTAGCACACTTCCTTTGATGGCTTTCTGCATTATGTATTGGATGTCATACTCAGTCAAGATCATTTGCCATCTGGCTATCCGTCTGGAAAGAGCAGGTTTCTCGAAGATGTACTTGATTGGGTCCATCTTAGAAATCAACAGAGTGGTATGAGTCAACATGTAATGTCTTAGCCGGAGAGCATCCCATACCAGAGCGTAACAAGTTTTCTCGATAAGTGAATATCTGGTTTCATAGTCAGTAAACTTTTTGCTCAGGTAATAAATAGCATGCTCTTTTCGGCCATACTCGTCATGTTGGTCCAAAACACACCCCATAGAGTTCTCTAGTACTATCAAGTACATGATCAAGGGTCTTCCTTCAACTTGAGGCATGAGAATAGGAGGCTCTTGTAGATATTCTTTGATTTTGTTGAAGGAAGCTTGACATTCATCATTCCATCTGACTACCTGGTCTTTCTTCAAGAGTTTGAAGATTGGCTCACAAGTAGAAGTCAAGTGAGATATGAAGCGGCCGATGTAATTGAGACGTCCCAAGAATCCTCTAAATTCCTTTTCAAAATGAGGGGCTGGCATTTCTTGGATGGCCTTTACCTTGGCAGGATCAACTTCAATGCCTTTATTGCTGACAACAAAACCTAGAAGCTTTCCAGATCGTACTCCAAACGTTCACTTGTTAGGGGTCAACCTCAACTTGTACTTTTTCAACCTTTCGAATAGTTTGTACAGGTGATTGAGATGTTCCTCTTCTGTTTGTGATTTGGCAATCATATCATCCACATATACCTCTATCTCATGATGAATCATGTCATGAAATAAAGCTACCATAGCCCTTTGATATGTTGCCCCTGCATTCTTCAATCCGAACGACATGACCTTGTAGCAAAAGGTGCCCCATTGCATGACGAAAGTGGTTTTCTCCATGTCTTAAGGAGCCATCCTTATCTAATTATAGCCCGATAAGCCATCCATGAAAGAGAAGACTTTATGCTGAGCAGTATTATCGACCAAGACGTTAATGTATGGTAGAGGGAAGTCATCCTTGGGGCTTTCCCTATTCAGATCCCTATAGTCTACGCACATGAAAACTTTTCCGTCTTTCCTTGGCACTGGCACCACATTGGCAACCCATTAGGGATAGGATGTCACAGCTAGGAACCCTGCATCAAATTGTTTCATCACTTCAGCTTTTATCTTCTCAGACATATCAGGCCTCATGCGATGAACTTTTTGTTTGACAGGAGGACAGTCTTCTTTTGTTAGCAGACGATGAACTATGATGTTGGTATCCAACCCTAAGATATCTTCATAAGACCAAGCAAATACTTCCACATAATCATGCAACATATGAACCAACCTGATCTTGACACTACTTTCCAGGTTAGCGCTGATCTTGATTTCCTTCTTATCTGACTCAGTACCCAGATTGATGACTTCAATTGACTCTTTGTGCGGTTGAATAGCTTTTTCCTCTTGTAAAAGAAGTCTGGCTAGTTCTCCCGGTATTTCACAATCTTCCTCGCCTTCTTCTTCGGATTGATTAATTGGACATTCAAAGTCATAGTCGGCAATAGTAGAGTCATTAGCAATAAGATCCAGAGTGGATGAGGACCTGCAAGAGTGTGTGTGTGTGTGTGTGTGTGTGTGTGCATGTAAGATACATGGCTATTTTTAAAAATATATTTGAAGAAAAGAAATACAATGAATACAAAGATTTGAATGCAAAAGAGTCCAGTGATTTGTATTGAATGATCATATGATTATATGAACATAAATGAAACCCTTGACAAATGGACCAAAGTTCCCCGTGCCAGGCACATGGCTTAAAAGTCATTGTTAAATATTACAGACAAAATGTTCTTGAATTGAAAGAAAAGTAATAACAAGTAGATTACTCCTCAATGAAGGAGATGGGCACGAAGTCCTTTGCATGCCAATTCTTCAGCTCCGTTGTAGTTGGATACACCCAATCCTCAAATGCAGCTTCTTCATCAAAATCACCTACAACATTGACCTCACGGCTTCCAATGCGGAGAGGTGGATTTCCTGCATGAGCACGCCTCACTTCCTTCTGAGCTTTAACGGTGAAGCCCAAACCAAACTTGTCCGCTTTAAATGGGATATCAAGGAGTTGTCCCCAAGTATCACAGCTTCCTTCTTCAATTGCATCACGAGCATCTTTGACTGAAACCATCTTCGGCATGACTTTAACAGTTTTGGATTCATCAGAGGAACATTTGGTAGCAGAAATCATTGGTGACACAACTTAAAAGGCTTGACACGGGGTCTCAATGAATTCTCCATCCATCTCTACGTACTTGAAAGAGTTAAGATGACTTACCATAAACTCTTCCTCTCCACAAACGGTGACAATTCTTCCCTTGACCAAATATTTGAGTTTCTGATGAAGAGTTGAGGTTACTGCCCCAACTTTAGGGATCCAAGGGCAACCTAACAAACAAGAATAGGCAGGACATATATCCATGATGTAGAAGGTGGAATTGAAAATTTGGGAGCCCACCTTGATTGGAAGATCTACCTCCCTATGAACGGTCCTCTTTGATCCATCGAACGCCCTTACAATGATATCACTTGGCTTTAAGACTAAACCTTCACAGTCTAGACGGTCTAACGACCCCTTGGGTAACACGTTTAGAGAAGAACCAGTGTCGACTAGAACATGTGCTAGGGTGGTCCCCTTACACTCGACAGAAACATGTAGAGCTTTATTGTGATTCTTCCCAAGCGGTGTTAGGTCCGCATATGAAAATCCCAAGCCATTATCAGCCGTCAGGCTTGCCACACAATTCTCAAATTGGTCCGTTGTGGTCTCATGGGGGACGTGAGCCTTTTTCAGGAATTTGATTAATGTCCAAGCATGGGCATCAGAACAAAGTAGTAATGACAACATAGAAATCTTAGAAGGGTTTGCCTCAACTGTTCCACGATCTTGAAGTCGCTCCTTTTTATTATCTTCAAGATATCATCCATCTCATGAGGCGAGGGTTCTCCATCAGCAATGTCCTTGGAAAGTATTTCTGTCACGACCGGCTCAACAACCTTCTCCTTCCCTCTTGTATTAGTACTTGGCTTAGCGGTAGTGATGCGGATGGGCGCCTTTGTAACAACTGGTGGTGAGATATTGGGTGAAAATATTCTTCCAGTTCTGGTTACTTTGCTTGAGCCAGCTATGTTACCAACATCATCAGCTTTTTCTTCTTCGATCCAAGCGTTTTGTTTAATCCCATGATAAAACACCTCAGGGCCATAGTTCTATGGCACTGCCTTGTTTGAAGAATACACAATTGGTCCGGGATTCGTAATTATTAAGGGAGCAACAGTTGGATCATTTGAAATCCTAATAGGACCTTTGGAGGAGATCCTAAGAGGCTTATTTGAGATGGTGATAATGGAGAGGTCTTCACATTTTCTAGTCAAACTTTTGGCAAGCGGAGTCTTCTCAAATAGAATTTTGTGGCTATCCATAAGGCCTTGAATGCCTTTCTTCATCCCTTCGCATCCATTGAGTTGTCTTGTACAACATACACAGTCTTTTACAATCCAGGGAAGATCCCAGCTTTCAACAGATTCTTTTTTATGATATTCAGTGGAGTAGTCAATTCTTCAACAGAGGCAAAAAAAATTGTATTTTCAATAGTATTAACACCCTTGTCATGCTACGGCATATGTGCGATGATTACATTCAGAGTTGGAGGAGGATCGAACTTAATAGTCTTGTTATCGATCAAATCCTGAATTTTGTTCTTCAAGGCCCAACACTGGTCAGTCTCATGCCTGTGGCTGCTTGAGTGGTAAGCACATTTAGCGTTCGGATTATACTTTGGTGAAGAGGTATCGGGGTTGGCAGGAGGGTCGTGCAATTTCACCAAATTAGCCTTGAGTAAATGTTGTAAGGCTTGAGATAATGACATGCCTAACCTCGTAAATTGTCTTCTGGGAGTTTCAAAACATTGATGATTAGCATATGGTCTTTGAGTAGGAGTTGGATTGGAGATTCAGACAACATTAACAGACGGATGATCATTCTTCTTGGTACGGGCCCTTGCCTCGTACACATCATTGATTTCCTTCTTTGCAGCAAAAGGTTTCTTGACAGGATTGGAGGTGGAGGCAGATGCCACGGAGATCTTCCCACTTTTGATGTTGCTTTCAACTCTTTCACCAGTTAAGATTAATTCGGTGAAACTAGAAGAAGAGCAGCCAACCAACATATTAAAGAAGGGACTAGATAAAGTGCCCATGAACATGTCAATGTGCTCCCTATCAATCAATGGTGGTTGAACCCTACTAACAAGGTCACTCCACTTTTGTGCATATTCTTTAAATCCTTCATTCTTCCCCATTGTCATATCTTGCAACTGAACCCTCGTTAGCGCCAAGTCAGTGTTATACTGATATTGATGGTAGAATACGGTAGCTAAATCCTCCCAAGTATTGACACAGGAACCATCTAACTGATAAAACCATTCAAGTTGCGTTCCAGCCAAGCTCTCTTGGAAAAAGTGAACTCATAGTTTCTTATCAGCAGTGTACGGTTGTATCTTGCGCACATAAGATTTCAAGTGAAGTTTTGAACAAGAAACTCCATCATACTTTGCAAAGACCGGTATTTTGAATTTGTGGGGAATGACAACCCCATAGATCAAACCCTAATCATCAAAATCTAAACCGGGGACGGCTTGGATTTCAATAGCTTTCAATCTGTCTTCTAACTGCTTATACTTGACATCGGCGGGTGGATACTGCTCTTCAAAGTAATCATCATCAGACGCTTGATCATTAACACATTCATCCTGGGTACTCTTAACCTCACCAATCTAATTCTCGTCTTCTTCAGATGAGTCTTCCCCTACCGAGATCTGACGAACTGTCTCCTTGAACCTTCTACCCAGGTTGAGTAGAGCTTTCTTCTTGGGCTTCTTCTTAACTGCCAGCAATGCCATTATATCTTGCTGCCCCTTGGCTAGGGCCATTAGAGTCCCTTGGAATTGATAGTTTTGTGCCTGGAGATCCTTCACAGTTTTCTCTAGATCCATCTTGCTGAAATAAACAGCGGAAAGATAAGGAAACCTGTTATGTAAAAACCTCCCATGTTATGATGCACGGAAGATGTATATGCAAATGATTTCAAGGATTTATGGAATTTAAATTTGCATAGACAAAGGAAATGAACAAACGTCAATTTTCATTAATTAGTTTGAAAAGATTACAACATGCCTCTTGGGCTTACAAAATAACTCTCTAAGATAAAAAGACTAAATGCATCCTCTTCGGCTCAAGGTAGGCGTTCACACTTTGTTCTTCTTGTAACTGCTTCGTAAGCTCCAAGACCCTCTTCTCACTAGCATAGAATTGAGCTTCGAAAGTATCTCGTTCTTCCTTTAACCGAATCCAACCTTTTTGAAAGTCTTCGAGAGAAGTAGGCATGTCGGGATGGAGGATAGTGTACGGGACATCTCCTTCAACCACAGGTTCCATGATAATTGGTAAGATGGAGGGATAAGGCATCACAAGTTTCTGAGCACGAGCTCGTACCCACTTAAGGTAAGGCTAAAGGGGAATGGAGTTATTGTGTCCCAGCGTCTTACTATCAATTTTTCTCACCATCCTCCAAACTCATATAAACCTTTGACGGTAGCTTTGATCGTCACTCTCGTAGTCGAATACCACTCCTTGGATGAGCATCTCATGTGGACCATCCCTTCGGGCGTATCCAAACTATCGTAAGGCTAAGCAAGGATTGTAGGTGATACCTCATCAAATGCCAAACGAAGGGACATTAGGGAATTCTCCACAACGGTCGATGATAGTAACATTCTCAGGGAATCGAGAACACCAATGAACATTTAAATGTCTAAGTGTCATCAGCCTATGGGACCACCTCGAACCTTGCTCGTTCTTTAGCACAGACTGGGGAAAATGCAAAATAAACCATCTTTCCAAGAGAAGAGTGCAACACATGAGGATCCCTCTCTTCCTCATAGTGCGAGAATGAAAAGAATGCAGGATATCTCCCAACAAAGTAGGCACCAGATTGCGAGACATGAATATTTTGACAGTTTACATCTATTAGTTGGTCAAGGTTTCGAAACAAAACCATCCCATAGATGAGAAGGGAAAAGATTTCTTCAAAAGCTTGCAAGTCCAAAGAGTTCCATCAATCTTGAGCTTTCTCGAACAAGAACTTGGCTAAGAAACCTTTGATACCACTCCTTGTTTCCCAATTAGTTGTGATATCAGATTGTTGTAAGTGTAGTGCTTGGGCAATCTCTTCAGGTTTTGGATCTCTTTCTGTACCATTGAAGGGTAGTTGATTGAGAATGGGAATCCTCAATAGTTGTGAGAATTCTTCTAGAGTAGGCACAAGTTGATAATTGGGAAAAGTGAAGCAATGGTGTAGAGGATCAAAGAATTGGAAAATCACCTTTATCATATCTTCATCAGTGTTGGAGGTAACCAAGTTTAGGAGGCGGCCATGTCTTTCGGTGGATGAAGAATTCTCAGGGACCCTTGATTCTAACTCTTTGAGTTGAGGAGAAATCCTTACGAGATTGACTTGGATAGTATTCCTGCGGATAAAAGCCATGTCCTATAAAACAGAACAAAGATAAATCCTAATAATCCTTGAAATGGTTAGAATGAGTATGATGTTATGATGTTTATAATTTCATGTATAAGTAAATATATACAAACAAGGCAAACAAGTCCTTAGGTTTAGGCTTGCATGGAGTCTCATAGGCAAGTATCCTCTTGAAGTTTAGTTGGCTTAAACCTGTCCTAGAAATAGTAATCGGGTTCTAAAGGACCCCAATATCACTGGTCTGTCTTCTCGGGCATTGTTTCAGCGTAAGCCTCTTTCACGGCGACCGAAATATCCCAAAAAGCCAAACCTCAATAAGTGTAGTATCGAGTATCTACCAACTTTGGACTGCACCAAAGTCGGTCATCTCACTACGTCCTAACGGCCAAGTTGGTCAAGTAAAGGTTCTAAAGTCAGTTAGTGCTTCATCACATCACTCAACGGCCCTGTATTCTCCTTGACTACTCAAGGGCTACCAGTACCCACAAATATGTCGCACTAACGTATCTATTGCTTAGACCATGTCATTATACCCCGCACAATTTCCACAACGTATTGCTACTTACCTATAAGGTGTCCCAAATTCGGGTAGAGGATTAAACAAGCCCAAATAAGGAACCAAAATTTAAAGCAAACAAATCAAACAAATGAAAGCAAGTAAAGGTGATATAGCCCTAAGGTAACCCCACTTTTAAGTCTCCTCCCCAGCAGAGTCGCCAGTTCTGTAATACGGTGGGAGAACTGACTTGAGATATTTTGTGTTTAATTGCAAATGTTGTGGTTAGCAAGAGTCACCGCCGAATTTTCTTTTATCCAAAAGGAAAGGCTGAAAAGAACAGGAAAGACCTTTGAGATTATTTCTATAGTTCGGGGGGTAGATTATGAAAAGGGAAGGTGTTAGCACCCTTTTCATCCATAGTTATCTATGGGCTCTTATTTGCTTGCTAGATCACTTGCTTTTGTTTGAAAATGTGCATTGTGTGGTTTTTGAAAATATTTTGAAAAGGCGCCTTCGTTTAGGCAAACTTTATAATGGTTCTCGTTTCATAAGAACGTATACAAAGTGTTGAGCTTTTGAAAATATTTCATGTTTGGAAAATGTTTTGAAAGTGTTTTTGAAAGTGTTTGGTGTTTGTTTTTAAAATAAGCAAGAGGTTTGATTTGAAAATGAGCAATCAACTAGGAACAATCTACCTACTTAAAAGTCTTAGTTCATTTCTTCCTTTCCTTTGATATTGCTATCTTACCATTGATTGGTAAGAATCCTTATCTTTGGATGTAAAGGGACGGGCGTGGGTCATCGTATAGTCATGATAGCAATGTTGTGAGATATCTTAGCATTTCTCTTTGAGGGACTAAGATCATTTGTAAGGCAACATTTGTAGCGTCATCGGGGGACTATGATCTTGTATTTTTTATTGTTTTTGCTAAGACACCCCACATGCATAACATGACCATTTTTTAGGCAACAAATGGAGTTAACCTTAGGGGTGCATGTGTGAATAGTGTGTTTGATTTGCATGCATTTAATATTTAATTAGGGTTATATACTTGTTGATTTTATCTTTCCATACAAACCCTAATTACTAGCATTTATATGAAAGCGATAAATTGCGGAAAGTAAATTTACTACGCTATTACATCAGTTGGGGATAGGGGATATAAATTTACAAATGGGGATAACAAGTAAAGTAAACCCTAATTACTATTACAAGGCTTTGATAATTACATAATTTATAATGCAAAAAATAGTAAAATATGCAAGAATATGTAAAGTGAGAGAAATTGTTTTTTAGGGTTTTTTATAGAAAAGATTTTGTAATTAATTTCATTGAAGAAAAACCTAAGTCTAAGTTAACTTTTTTTTAAAAAAACTAATTGTTTAGAATTTTTTTTTGAGGTTTCATTTGAAAACAAAGGTTTTATGGTGTTAGGTCATTTCCAAGCACTTCAATATGTCCAAAATAACTTAAAAATCTCAAAAATCAAGAAAATTGGTGCATGAGCTGACACGGGCCGTGTTAGGACCTGTCCATGACTTCTCTGCACTTTTTTGTTCCAGCCAATCTGACACGGCCGTGTCGTGTGACACGGGCGCCGTGTCAGCCCCTGTCCATCTTTTTTTGCTCATGTCTGAACCAGTAACATTGACACGGGCCGTGTTGTTTGACACGGGCACCCGTGTCATCCCCTGTCCCTACATTTTATTATGTTTTTAACCCAACTAAGCTGACACGGGTCATGTCGTATGACACGGACACACGTGTCATCCTCTGGTCTTGCTTTTTGTTAGTTTTTTCTCTTTGATCTGTCTTGTTATATCTTTTTGAGCGCAAAAGCAAATGATGTATGAACAATGATATCATAGTTTGAGAAAGTTTACCTCTCGAAATGGAAGCTTTAGAACAGGTACGGATGTTTTTGGGTGCAAAGTGGTGATTGATTGAGCTCCTTTGAACCTTCTTGAAGAAGCTCCAACCTTCCTTTTATGCTGGAAATGGTTGAACCGCTCCAACCAAGTCAAGTTGTAATGTATGTTTTTTGAGTTTGGAAGATGGTGATAGTAATGTTATAGAAGTTATTCTTATGTTTGAACAACTTCTATATGGTGTATGTGAAGTGTTTGGATGGTTTGTTTGGAGAAAACTTGCAAGGTATGAGATTCAAAGATTTGGACTTCAAAGCTCAAAAATGGAGGTTTTGTGGACAAATCTGGTTTTGGACAGAAAAAATGATTTTGAGTGTTAGTTTCTCCTTCTATTTTATATGGACTCTTTCTCTTGCAATTGGCCTCTCTATTTATAGAGAAGGTTTGAGACTTGAAACAAACTCAGATTTTGAATCACGTGTTATGGCTAGGTTAGATTGTACATGAAGCAAGCTTGGAGATCATAGTTCCAATGCTTTCTACTTTGTTGCATATAGTTGTTGGATACTTTAAACATGCCCTTCTAATTTTTTATGTTGAGTGTGTGTAGAAGGAATAAGTTAGAGGCTCAAGGAGAGCTGACTTTGTGATTAAAGCTACTTTGCAAGAATGGTAATGTCAACTTTGTGCCAAAAATGGAAAGATCACTTGGACAATGCTTAAACCAAATGGACCATAGCTTAAAAGTTTATGTAAACATTAAATTATGGTAATATTAGCAAGTCACAAGGTCTGAAAAGTAAGATTATGCAGCACATCATGTCAATTGGATTATGTGTTCTTCAACAAGAATGGCTTCCAATTCAAGAATGAATGCCCAACTTCATTCCCTTGAATATCCTAGCTCAAATATGATAAATTCATGCTCTTGGATGTTTCGGAAATCTTGAAACACCCTCTACAACTTTCATGTTGACTACTTTTGTTAAATCAAACTGGAACTAGATGAAAATTGGCTAAGAAGTTGGGATAAAAACCTGACCAAAACTGCTGAAAATTTCTCTAAGTGTTTATTCAAAAATGCCATGACTTCATGAATTTATAACTTAAAATCCAAGAATTTCTAGAAAAAGTCATGATCTAAATTGTTTTAGATCTCATTGAGATCTACAACTTTCAATTTGGAAATTTTCCTTGAATCATCTTGCATCTTGGTGAAAGAATGGCATGAAGTAATGAAATTATCATGTATAAAAGACACTTAGAAAAATTTCTAACTCTTGAAAAGTTTGACTTTTCAAAATGAATTTTGACTTTCTTGATTTCTTGATGAACAATCTTCATATTTTTACATGTCTTGGTGAATTTTGATCTTTTATACTTGATTTTGATCAAAAAGTCAAAATTTGACTTTTCAGTGGACAATTGACTTTTTCATCAATTGTCTGAAATTCATCTGTCAATCAATTGATCTTGAGCAATGTTATGAGCCATGCCATTTGGTCAAAATGAAGTATTTTAAACCTTGAGATCATGTCTCAAACCAATAAGTCATTTGCTAGGTCAAAAATCATAAATTGCACCTTCTCAATCAAAACCCTAATTTTGACCATTTTGCCCTTTTGATGATCTGATCAAATTTCTTGAGGAATTGTGATCCAAACTTTATCAAATGACATATATGAGTTCATAATGTTTATATGGATAAAAAATTATGAAGTTTGACTGTAAATTGACCACGGTTGACGTTTTCCCCAATATAGCTGATTTTAGGTCAACTGATCAATTGATTGAGCAAAAATGTGATCCAAGACTTGAAACTTGACATGAGCAATCTTGAGGGTCCAAAATGATCCATGAAATTCATTTGGGTAATTAAAAGTCCATTTGTCCTTGTGAAAACTCAAAACCTAATTTTCAGTCATCAATGCATGAAGAGGTGTCTTGAGTTGATCAACCCTTGTGTAATCTTGAATCCAAGGAGATCTTGTGAGAGATTACTTGAGAAATGAGAGAGAAAATTTTGGGGTACAACAGCACGACACTGACATATGTTGGTCTTTGAAAAACAAGATTCTAGATTTGATTGACAACAAGGAGGTCGAATTTGACCCTCCTAAGGCCCCAATATGATCACTGCTCCCATGCCAAATCATGGCCAAGATTGAGATCGTTTATTCTCAAATTGTAATTTATTTTGATTGATCAAACAATTAGTGTAATGTCAAAATTCGGTTTTCCCATTAATGAATTGCATATATTTGTCTTGAATTAATTCGTTTTCATTATATTTAAATTGCGTTCTTACTTCATTTTTGTGATATTCGACTCTCGATTACAAGCTATAAGAGGGAGGATGACGAAAACAATACCAAAATCTCTACAATATGCTTTTGGATAGACCTTGTTGTCAATGTACAAGCGTTGTTTCAAATCCTAAACAGTGGAGTTATAAGGAAGACAGTCCCTAGTCAACTCCTTTGAGCCTATAAAGTATGAGTTTTCTTTTTCACACAAATTGAAACCTTTAATCCTAACCTGGGGCAGAGTAGTTTCTCAGTTAATTCAGATGCACATGCAGTCACAGTCTTCCACTTTGTACACAATGAATGGAATCAAAGACATCCTTCCAAATTAAAAAAAGCTGATGATGGTTCCACATAATCATTAAAACAGGCAGTCATTATTTCTCAAAAGAAAAGCGCGCTAAGTCAAAACCTATGAAGGGGACTTAAGAAAAAACTGGGGCATCCCGTTGACTGTAATCACAAAAGAAACAGTTCAGGAAAAAGGTGGGGATAATAAAATAAAAAAGTGGTCGTTACAAATCCTCAACAAAAAGAAAAGGTTACAAAAATGATTGCCTTCTCAAAATAAACTTTCAGTGTCCGAACCATCACCAAAATATCAGGGTAAAGATTCCAGACTCAATTCGGATCTAAACGCATAATTAACTGAGTATAGGACTAAAGAACATCATGAAGAACGGTTTGGGTACAAATAAATTTTGATCCTTTATCCTTTGTTTCTTATACCGTGAACCAGGCCACGTTACAACCCTTAAAAGTCCTAGCTGAAGCATGGGTTAGTTCGAAAACATATTGTTACAAAAGGGTATCCTGACTCCTGTAAGGTTTTCTATAAATCCTGAGTTGATATCTGTTTACCCTGAAAAATGGTAAACAACCGCTGATCTTCCAAAAGGTTACTTATTTGGTGACTCGCAGGATCGATCAGATTGATCCTAAGACATGGTTGATTTTTGGAGTTTGACTAATCCTAATGGTGATTAACGCCAGTAAAGTAAAGATACTTTAAGTAAATTGCATGGAGAAAAGCTTGATAGAATAAATAAAAGCGTTAAGGAATTGTTAAATAAAAGGCTTCGATGGAAGTAAATAAATGAACAACGGTAAATTGCTTGAATATAAAAGATTTTGATTAATTTAAATGGTGTTTCACACATACATTCTCAATGATTCTTTCTCTCATGTTGGGTACTTGAATCTAAATGAGTGACTTGTATAAAATGATGAACACACTAATAACTACATAAAAACTTAGTATTTATACTAAGAAAAATCCTAAGTAACCGCTGGGCAGTTACACTGCTTCGAGATGATGCCACATGGCACACTCACAACCTTCGACGCCTATGTTCTTGACACGTTGCACTTGGTAACTGCTGGGAACCATTTTCCCTCCAACAATTCAAATCTCAAACCGTTCGACCTTGGGCATCAGGGACATTTGTCGAGAGGTTCCTTCGACGTCGAAGACAACAAGATTCCAACTTAAAGGAATTTCTCTAAGTATCTTGTCATTCTTTGATGAGCCTTCGACATGATCAGTTGGTCGAAGCCTTCTTATGTAGAAAACTCTTCTGACTCATAATTAATGGTCTATATGATAATAAACATGGGTGTCGAATTTAGGAGCCAACAAATTTCCCCCCAAGAACGTCTTATTTCGACACTAAAAAGAAAAAGGCATTCTTTGATATTCCATTCGACACCTGTCCTTCATTCTCAGCCACAAATTAGTTTGTGTGCTTTTCATCTCCTACCAACCAACTGACAATCTCAAAAAGTCATCATTTCACCTTTTCCCAAGACGTCACTTCAGCAAGGCATTTTTGCACGCACAATGTCCTTTCAAATGTCGTCATCATGATTATTTCCCGAAATCGAGGATGCACACTGCAACGTTTCCGTTCTTCAGAACGGTTACAGCACCAAATGAGTGTCACGTGCCCCACTCTTGTATGTGGCATTAAATGACCTCGAGCCTTGTGATTTTTCAATCACTATAAATAGCACTAAGTGCCTCTGTTGGACTCTTTACGCTTTCTTGCATCCAAATCTTCAGTCGAACGAAATTTTCTGCAAGTAAACCTTTGCTTCTTCCTCTCCAAACCCAGTAATCTTTGTTCTTCATCTTCATCCATCTTCATCTCAAACCAAAAAAATGGCTTCACGTACTCGTGCTTCCAATGTCCCCAGATCTAGCACTCCCTCTAAAACTACTCAACTGGAAATCTTCTCAACCGCTCCGATAGTTAACTCCATGGGAATGCGAAGGGTTCCAGAACCCATGGGAGACGCTGAGCGTGAAACTTATGGTTCTCAACTGCTGATTCCTGTTGGGTATTCCAACCAGGTTTTTTCCATGTCAGGTCCTCTTTCAACATGCATTGCTGACCCAACGAAAATCGAGGGTTTCTTCCCCGTGCATGAGGCACTCAAACCCATTGGGTGCTCAAAGAAGGCGACAGATGATACCGAAGATCCTGCAAAAGAGAAAATAGATCTTTGGTTTTTTAACAGGGGGGTTAGGGCTTTTAGGTCTAGCCCTAACCTTACACTAGAATACAACGCTTGGCTCAACAAGATGGAGAAGTGCCAGGCTTAGATTTGGAAAGGCATGGGGATTTATGACCTAGTCATGCTGTCTAAAACTGGTCTTAACTACTGTCCTGAAATGCTGGTAGCTTCTTTGCTGTTTTGGGACTATACTCACTATACCTTCCACTTGCCTTGTGGAATGGTAACGCCCACTCTCTTCGACATGGCCGCTATTATTGGTCTTCGACCAACTGGGGACTACTTCGACCCAGAGGAAATGTCTGAAGACCAGATTGGGTTTTCTTCTACCAAACCCACTTATACCACCTACACCAACCATTACCATGACAAATCGACGGCTGTGGTGACTGATGTGGAGCACATCGCGTTTCTAGCCCTTTGGCTGTCGCGCTTCGTGTTCTGCATGAAATCCCTACAGGTGACGAAGGAAATGGTCACCCTCGCTACTCAGCTTCATCACGGCCAAAACATATGTTTGGCCGAATTAATACTGGCAAACTTGTATGAGTCGATAAGCAGTGGAGCGGCTCAATTAAAAATAATAGAAAATAGATCCAGCTTGCTGCTTGCTGGTCCCTTCTGGCTACTTCGACTCTGGCTAAATGCCACTTTTGAGTCATTTCTACCCCAGAAGACTCAAATAAATGAAAAGGCTCCTGAGATAGCTAGAAGCCGCGTCGAAGGCACCAGGCTTGCCTTATTAACTCCTACTGAAGATGGGCTGGAACTACAAAATACCTTTGCAAACTTTGTTCAGATGTTTGCAGGGAGGAAGGAATTTACCTCGACCATGGCCCCTTTCGCCGGTCGAAAGTTTGGTCCAGGGTGGTTTACCAGGCCCCATCCTAAATCATCAGAGGATCCTCACCTTGAAGAGCACACAACAATGTGGGAAGCGTTTCTTACCCCAAGGATAATGCCATTGCGTTTCAAGACTTCAAAAAATCAGCTGAGCCTGATTGCTTACCAGTCGAATCTTGTCTCTCGACAGTTTGGCATTATCCAATCGCTTCCTTCTCCAATTTATCCTCGGGAGAAATCGTTATTGTTCTTTTGTAATGACTACTCTGAGGATGCCGCTACTAGGCATATTAGTAGGTACATTGGTAGGACCGTACTATCATTATTCGACTACCAACTCAACTTCCTATGTTCACCATCTTTTGAAGACTGGTGGAAGAGATATTACGTCGAAGAGTTCTTCGACGAAAAGGATTTTGCAGACGAACTCCAGAAGTCCTTCGTCTTGGTTCTTGATAAAATAAAGAAATGTACGTTCCTTCAAATTATATTTGTCTTTTCATTTCAACTTATATCTTCCAAATATAACTTGTGAACGTTTCTTCTTTCAGTTGTTCGAAAACCTGTGGCTAAGAAAGCCACAGATAGCCATCAGGGTGGAGGTCCCTCTACAAAACCTCCAGCACAGGTAACAAAAATTTCTCTTGTTTCCTTCTTTAGTTTTAAACATTCTTGTTCCCGACGCTGTGTTTTAAATCGACTCCATTTGGGATTTTCAGGAACCTGCGCCTAAGAAGCGACCTATATTAACGGTCAAATCTTCGAGTGGAGACGAGGAGGAATCTCCTCCTGTTCCTCTCAAACGGAGAAAGCTGAAAAAGGCTGCCGCTGCTCCTGAGCCTCGACCTGTGATTAGAACTAAAGTCACAGGGAATAAACCCAGGCCACCTCCTGTGATCATCGAAGAACCCACGGAGGAGGAGCTAAATGTCTTGCTCAGCAAACCCGTTGAGAGTGACAACTCTAGCCCTTGGGCTGAGGTTCATTTACAGGTAGTGCCTTCGAACACTTTTAACTTAGGTGTCGATGATCACCTTCGATTGTGCATCTCTCTAATCAAAATATTTTTCCTTTTCTATTTTTAGGAAACGGAGGGAACTTCAGCACCAACTGGGCATCCTGTCGAAGGTTCTGATACCTTCGTAAACAGCGCAGGGGAACCAACTTACCATCCTTCTTCTTTCGTCAGTTCTGCTAATGAAGTAAATCAAACTTCGGAGCCGCAAGACTCTGCTGACCATAGCAGACAACACGAAGAGGAACTGGTGGATGATGAGTTCCTTGCTGCAACAGAGGATGTCCCTGAGGAGCATCACCAGGAGGAAACTCAAGTGGTCAATGAGACAGAAGAGCAACATGATGAAAAGGGTCATGTTGACGTCGATGCTGCTGAAAATGCCCAGCTCCAAGCCACCAATGCCACAGAAAAGGTTACCTCGACAAAGCCCAGATCTAAAGAGGACTTAGCCCTCTTAAGGCAAAATGATCCAATTGGCTATCTGAACGCCATCATAGAGAGCAGGGAAAATTCATCCGACCCCAGTCATGATGCTTCTACTGCATCAGGGAAGTCTACTTCGACTTCTCCTCTCGATGATGTCTTGAAGAAAGTTAAGGCTCAATTCTTCAAGATGGATCTAATGAAGGCTTTGGAGGGGGATCCTACTACCCAGTCTTGTTTGGGGGTTGTCTTGGGTGCAGTCAATTTTCTTGTTGTTTCTCCAGAGATTTCCAGCTTCATCTTGGAGTTATACTTCATTATTGACCAAGTCTCTGCGAATTATAATCGTCGAAGGGGGTTCAACAGCCAACTCGAAATGCTGCATGGAAAGAGTTCTTCTGCTTGGACTGAAGTAGCTGAATCGACTTCTCGAATTGCAGAATTGTCGAAACAGAAGACGTCCAAGCAACAGGAAATCGAAGCCATAGATCAGGATAACGCCTCTATACGGGCGCAGATCGAGGAGTTGGAAGACAGGTTAAACGCTAACACTAAGCGCAAAGAGGAACTCCTTTCGACCGTTTCAGACGCAGAGAGCCAAGATGAAGTTACTCGAGGCCTAGAGTTCGCTGAAAGGGCCCAAGCCTTAGATGACCAGATTGCCAAAATTTCTCAGGCGAATGCCTTGTGTAACAAACGACTGGAGTTACAACGAGCCAAATATCTTCGTCTCAAAGCCTCTGTCCCTTTTTAATTTTGCTCTGCACCTCATTGACCATATACTGTAATTTTTGTAATATAATGTAGCCATTTTGGTTGATCAATGTCATTTTCCATTTTGGCTTTATGGTTCACTTAGTCATTAATTGTTATTTATTTTGATCTCTTGGAGCATAGGTTTATATTTTTTCAAATATTTGCCGTTTAATCTCAAGAGTCTTTTATCTTCACTTAACTCTTTGACCTCATAAGCTCCACCACAAAAAGTTTGAATGATTTTGAAGGGTCCTTCCCACTTGGGTGACCATTTTCCCATGCTTCGATCTCTTCGATCCATGGGGAGAATTACCTTCCAAACTAATTCTCCAGGCGATAATGCCTTAGGTTTTACTTTCTTATTGTAAGAGTCTTCCACTCTTTTCTTATGAATTCTCAGTAGGTCGAGAGCTCGTAGTCTTTCTTCATCTAAATCTACCAATTCGTCTAACATCATATCCCAATAAACCTCAGAGGGAATATCTTGATGTCTTTGAACCCTTGCTGATTGAAGACAAATTTCTGCTGGCAGTATTGCGTCATGACCGTAAGTTAGCCGATATGGTGTTGTACCTGTGGCTTCTTTTGGGGACGTTCGACAGACCCACAAGATCTGGTCTAACGTTTTATGCCAATTTTTTGGCTTCTTTCCCACATGCTTTTTGATCAGGCCAATCACTATTTTATTTGCCGCTTCAACTTGACCATTTTCCTGCGCGTAATAAGGTGTTGATGTTAGGAGGTTAAAGCCTGTTTCTTGAGCGAATTCCTGCATCTTTTGACTAGTAAACACTGACCCTTAATCAGTTGTTATAGTCTCAGGGATTCCAAATCTGTAGATAATGTTCTTTTGAATAAATTCAATGACATTTTCTTGGTCTGCGTTGACTAAAGGGATAGCTTCGATCCATTTAGTGAAATAATCAATGCCTACCAGTATATATTTCTGGCTCTTTGATGATGCTGGTCGAATCTCTCCAATAAGATCCAACGCCCATCCTCTAAAAGGCCAAGGCTTCACTATTGAATGAAGCTCGTTTTCTGGTACATTTTGGATACCAGTGTGGACTTGGCATTCCTGAAAACCCTTCGCGAACTCGACGCAATCTTTCAAGATAGTAGGCTAATATAGTCCTTGTCGAAACAACAACCATTTCATCTTATGACCTACTTGGTGAGCTCCACATGCTCCAGCATGCATAGTCGAAAGGGCTATGTATGCTTCGGTTTCGCTTAAGCATTTTAATAATACCCCTTCAGGCGTCTTTTTGAACAACTCATTACCCATGAGTACGTAACTTAACGCCCTATATTTTATTTTTCGTTCTGTCAAAGCTGCTGGATTTTGTAGATAATCTACAATGGGTTTCCTCCAATCCTGCTCTAATAAATTGTCTATGAACGAAATTTTGAAATTCCTTCGATCAGCATACCCTAGTCTTGTCGATTCCAAATCAGTTGGAGACAAGCTGGTTGCTTTTATTTTTTCTCGAACTTTGATTGCTCTTTGTAATCTCGTTTTTGAAATTTTGTACCCAGATGCAATTTGTGCCAAATCATTGGCTACTTGGTTTTCCAATCTAGGTATGTGTCGAATATTAACCACTTCGAATTTTTTCAATAAACGATTTGCTATCACAAAGTACATAATGAGATTTTCCCTTATACATTTGTACTCTTTTGTGACTTTCTTAATGACTAACTCTGAGTCTCCCATTATTTCGACTCGAGTTGCCTCCAATTCCAACAATATTTCAAGGCCAATAATTAGAGCTTCGTATTCAGCCTCATTGTTCGAACAAGTACCTTCTATCTTGTACTTGAATGTTGTTGGAATTTTTTCTAGAGAAATAATTAAGACCCCTACTCCCGTTCCATCTTTATGGCTGGAACCATCGAAGTAAAATTTCAAGGGTTCTATCTCCACGTAATTTATATTTTCAACCTGAATCGAGTGGTCGACTATAAAGTCTGCTACCACTTATCCTTTTACTTCCTTAAGAGGCATAAAGGTCAATGAATACTCAGTTAATGCTAACGCCCACTTGCCAATTCGACTGTGCAAGATGGGTTTCGACAACATGTATTTGAAAACATCAAAATGAGACGAAACATACACATCAAATGGTTTTATGTACTGTTTGAGCTTTGTACAAGAGAAATAAAGACATAGACATAATTTTTCAACTTCGCTATATCTATTTTCTGCATCGTTCAAAACTCTGCTAAGGTAGTAAATGGGTCTTTCGACTCCATTTTCATCTTCTTGGGCTAACATGCTTCCCAAAGTTTTGTCGGATGCAGCTATGTACAATCTCATACTCCTATTGCTACAAGGAGGCACCAAAATAGGTGGCTTGGTGAGATACCCTTTGATCTTGTCGAAGGCATCCTGTTGCTCTTGCCCCCACTCAAATCCTTCCTTATTCAATCGAAGTAAGGGTGAGAAGGCTTGCGCTTTTCCACTTAGGTTAGATATAAATCTCCTCAAGAAGTTTATCTTGCCCAGCAGAGATTGCAGTTCCTTCTTATTTGTTGGCGCTTTCGCTTCCAAGATTGCCTTTGTCTTGTTCTGGTTGATTTCGATTCATTTCTTGTGGACGACGAAGCCCAAGAAATCTCCAGCTTTCACACAGAACGCACACTTCAAAGGGTTCATTTTCAGACCATGCACTCTCATTCTTTCAAATGATTGTCGAAGGTGGTCTATATGGTTCTTCCTGGAAACAGATTTTACAACGATATCATCAATATATACTTGCATGAAAGTGTTAATAAAATCATGGAAGATAGAGTTCATCGCTCACTGATATGTTGCCCCAACGTTTTTCAGACCAAAAGTCATTACTACCCATTCGTAAGTGCCTATAGTCCCGAGGCATCGAAAAGCTGTTTTTGACACATCTTCTTCAGCAATGAAAATTTGATTGTATCCTGAGTAACCGTCGAGCATGCTCAGGTACTCGTGGCCAGCGACAGATTCGACTAGCATTTCTGCCACAGGCATAGGATATTCATCTTTGTGTGTTGCAGCATTCAAATCTCTGAAATCTATGCACACCCTCAACATACCATTTTTCTTAATTACTGGCATAATGTTTGCAATCCATTCGACATACCTCGTAGCTCTTATGAATTTGCACTTCAGCAGTCTTTCGACTTCCGTTTTGATCTTCGAAAGTATTTTTGGAGCGAAGCGTCTTGGACATTGCTTGATTGGCTTTTTTCCAGGTTTGATTGGCAACTGAAGTTCTACCAATCCTCTGTCGAGTCCAGGTATTTCGTCGTAATCCCATGCAAAGCAGTCCTTAAACTCCTTCAATAATTGGATCACTTCAACCCTGAGCTCTGGGTCTATTTTGGCGCTGATGTAAGTGGGCCTTTTATCTAACCCTTCGCCCAAGTTGATTTCTTCTAAAGGATCTTGTGCTAACATTTTGATGTTGTTCGCCAGGGGGTCCTTTTCGAATCCTAAAGGCTCATCGTCTTAGATGGCGTCGAGCCTTTGATCCTGCATTCCTTCTATTCCAATATCAGGAGGTTCTGGGTCAAAATCTTTTCCAGGACCTATATCTGGTGGTTCTGGGTCGTTGGCCTTGGTGGCCATATATTTTACTTCGGCTTCGAGAGCCGCTATAATCCTTGTTTCGACTACGTAAGCCGAAATTCACTGTAATGCTTGTGACTCAGTCATTATCACTGAATTCACTTCCCCAACCAGTTGGATGGATATCAGTTAGCCCACTGAAATCAATGTGGGACAAGTCTTCTTTATCCCATTGAAACCCATGATCAGGATGCAGGTACAAGGAACAAAAAGCATTTGGCGCTGGCGCCATGTCGAAGTCAGGTGCTGGACATGGCCCAATGTGAGCCAATTTTTTGTCGAAGTCAGCTCTCCCTAGGTGATTTACTTCACCTAAGTAGTAGCTCTGATTTGCTTCTATATTCTCGACAATTCCATCAGGACGCCATAATATCACCCTTTGGTGCATTGATGATGGTACTGCTCCTACACCATGTATCCATTCTCGGCCTAACAATAAGTTGTAATTTGGTTTAGCCGATATGACCATAAACATGGTTGGTCGAAGGATGGATCCCACTTTGAGGTCCAGTTGAATCACACCCATGGTGGTCCCTATTCCGCCTTCGTAGTTCGATAAGACCATATTATGAGGCTTTATGTTTTCATCACTCTTGCCTATTTTTCTTAGCATGAAGTGGGGGATTATGTTGATGGTTGCCCCACAGTCCACCAAGATTTTATTTACAGTGGCCTCTTCGAGTTTTGCCCTTATGAATAAAGGCTTGAGGTGACTTTTCATCGCCTCAGTTGGTGGTTCGAAGAAACCATTCTGCTCTTTAGTGCAGCCATTACCCATGACAAAGTAGCAAACTGGCCTATGCTTGGCCATCTCTTGTTTGACATCCCAGTCGTTCAATTTGACTTCCATTTGGCGGTTGAATTCTATTGGCAAAACTGAAACTATATTTACCATGATGTCTAATGTGTCGTCAGACTCAGAGCCATCTTCGTCACCAGCTTCGCCTTGTTCGGGCCATACCAACCTATTGGACATCGGTTCCCTCTCCAAAGGCTTTCTTTGCTTTCGCTGGGGGACATTTGAACTTGACTCTGTTTTTGGTTCGTTGACAGCTTCTCTCTCAGCCTTGTGCCGCCTTTGGTATCTTCTCCACTGGGATCGAGACATTGGGTTCTTTCCCTTGTAGTTACTTGATACTTGGGTCACTTTGGAGGCACCTACACGAGGTTCTTTCTTGAGTGTCAACGATGAACCTCTTGGCACTTCAAAGGAATGCCACCTTTCTTCGTTGGGTCTCTTTCGACTCGATGTTTTGAGCCATGTATCAACTGGCACATTGGTTGGAGGCCTGAAAGTTGGTGGCCTCCTTTACTGATTTGAACCCTTTTGGTAGGTTCTTCTGGGATCGTGTCGAGCATCAGAGCCTGCACCTTTTTGGGAATTTCTGCTCCAATTTCTGTTTGCTGCTCTCACACCTTCGATGTGTTCAGCAGCTTTCTTGTCAAAAATAGAGCTGCATCGAGGACACACCATCACTTCTGATTTTTTCTTCTGGCATCGTTGCAAGAATTCTGCCAGGTTTTCATTCTCCATAGGAAAAGCTGTTCTGTTTGCTTGCTCTTTCCTAATGGTTTCCTTTGAAACTTTTGATTCAGAGATTTCGACCATGTTGACATTCATGTTGTCTTTAGTAGCAAGAGTCATTTGCTTCATTTGAGCCTCCAGGTCTTTTGTCTGGCCTTGCACTGCAGCCAAGTAGGAAACATGTTTAGTTCCAGATTTTGAGGCTCCAACTGTCCCCAGTTTGGGACCTTCAGCGGCCTTTTGGACTGCTTCAATTGTCTTTCTAGAAAGGTTCCCAGAAAAACTGCCAAAGATTGGCGTATTGATATGATCTTTGGTGACTTCGACCATAGTTATCCCTGGCCTTTTCACCTGACTTCTGGAAGCTTCGATCACATTCACCTCTGAAGGTTCAGCATAGTGGGCTTCCGCCTGCAAAGGGCTCGAATCCACATTCACGGGGCCTTATCAGCGAACTTCAGCCTCCCTTCTTCGATAGCATTCTGCACGAGATCCCTGAAAAGAAAACATTGAGATGTTTTATGGCCCAGAAAGTTATGATATTTACAATAGCCTCTTTTCTTTCTTTGATCAAGAGGAGGCACTTTTACCCCTGGGGATATTATCATTTGGCCATCTTTTACAAGTAAATCAAAAATTTCATCACATTTCGTAATATCAAAACTGTAAGTCTTTTTAGGGAACCTATCATTGGCCTTTTCAGAACCAGTGGGGTTTTTTCCACTTGAGGGGACTAGTAGTTTGCAAGAGTATGGTGGCCCTTGTTTTAACTCAGCTAAATTGACCTCACTTTCTTCGACGGTTATAGGTTCGTCGAACGTTTCTGGATCTTCATCGTCCATTTCGACATACGCTATCCTTTCTCTTTTATGAGTTTTCGTCGCCCTGGCTTTTTCATCTTTAAGGCGTTCTACCTGTCGAACCCTATCGGCCAATTGGGCCATGTCCCTCAGGTACTGAGTGTCTAATTTCTTCCTAATGGAGTAATCAAGATCTCCTGCGGCTATTTCGACTAACTCATGTTCTGGAACTTGCGTAAATCATCTTGCCTTGAGCAATCTAAACCTATTTAGGTATTCGTCTATAGGCTCAGTGAATCTCCTCTTTACACTGGCCAACTCTTTCAGGCTTATCTTGGTTTGTCCCATGTAGAATTGCTCATGGAATAATCTCTCCAACTGGGTCCAATGGTGGATCGAATTGGGGGGGGGGGGGAGAGTTGTGAACTAAGTAAACGCATTCTTGGTTAGGGAACTTGGGAAATATTTAATCCCCAGGTTCTCATTTTTTGAAATTTCTCCTGCTTCGATTAAATATCTTGCCACATGTTCGACAGTGGATTCTGTGGTGTCCCCTGAAAACTTAGTGAAGTTAGGGACTTTGCATCTAGGAGGCAAGTCCGTTTGTAACACATATTCCGACAGCAGGGATGTGAAGTTGGGCCTACGGAAGCCCGTATTCATCCCATTTTGCATCACGATTCTTTCAATCATGGCTGTCAAGTTATTCTCCAAACCAACATTCTGGTATTGGATCTGCTGAACTACTTCATCAGTGTTTTGGTTTCTATTAACCATCCTTATTTCCGGGGCTATAACTCTAGGCTCTTCGACCCCGGGTTGTTCCATTTGTACCCTAAGGTTCTTTTGACAGGCTTCTGGACTTGGTTAATAGTGGTTTCTTCCTCTAGAAGAATGCCTTGGTTCCCCCTTATTTGTGCCCTTTGAGGTTGTCGAATAGGTTGGGGTACCCCAAAAAAGTCAGCCAGATGCGACATTTGCGCTGTCATTTGCTGATTCGACTGGGTGGTATTCTGTATTAGAGGATTTAGCACTGTACTTAAAGTTTGCGCCAACATTTGAACCATGTCGTGGTTGCTTTCGTCCATTTGCTGCCTCAAGACTGTTGTTGAGGCATTCGTAAGGCCATGCATTACTTGGGACGTTCCTCCTAAGAGTTGGGTCCTACCCCTGTTCTCCATACCAACCCCAGAGCCTTGGAGTGGCGAAGAGGCGCTCACTAAAGGATCTGAAAAAGTGGACGTGGCATTCGTCAGGCTAGCCAATTTAGAAGTTGGCATGCCATAGAGTGGTTCTCGATTTAAACCGACTGTCGAAAAGCCTGGGGGAACATATGGTCTTGTTCCTTGGTTTCCCCTAGGTGGGGGAGTTCCCAAGGGCATTCTGGGGCCTGTAAATGGAGGTAATGGCCCCGTTTGTGTGGTCGTTACTGCTGGCGTCGAATCAGCGGTTACCACTTCACTTACGGTTGGGATAACCGTTGCTCCCACGTTTGTTTGTGGGATTTCTCCATTGTTTGGCGGATTCGCCATTTCACTAACTCTTCTCCTAGTATTGGTTTCGTTGGTGTATATTCTACCACTTCTCAATAACATGCAATACTCTCGAAAAAGGAGGATATTTCATATAAAACGGTAAATCGTGAGAAAATCAACACAAAGTCCCACCAGGTGTGCCAATTTGTTTACCCTGAAAAATGGTAAACAACCGTTGATCTTCCAAAAGGTTACTTATTTGGTGACTCGCGGGATCGATCAGATTGATCCTAAGACATGGTTGATTTTTGGAGTTTGACTAATCCTAATGGTGATTAACGCCAGTAAAGTAAAGATACTTTAAGTAAATTGCATGGAGAAAAGCTTGATAGAATAAATAAAAGTGTTAAGGAATTATTAAATAAAAGGCTTCGATGGAAGTAAATAAATGAACAACGGTAAATTGCTTGAATATAAAATATTTTGATTAGTTTAAATGGTGTTTCACACATACATTCTCAATGATTCTTTCTCTCACGCTGGGTACTTGAATCTAAATGAGTGACTTGTATAAAATGATGAACACACTAATAACTACATAAAAACTTAGTATTTATACTAAGAAAAATCCTAAGTAACCGCTGGGCAGTTACACCGCTTCGAGATGACGCCACATGGCACACTCACAACCTTCGACGCCTATGTTCTCGACACGTTGCACTTGGTAACTGCTGGGAACCGTTTTCCCTCCAACAATTCAAATCTCAAACCGTTCGACCTTGGGCATCAAGGACCTTTGTCGAGAGGTTCCTTCGACGTTGAAGACAACAAGATTCCAACTTAAAGGAATTTCTCTAAGTATCTTGTCATTCTTTGATGAGCCTTCGACATGATCAGTTGATCGAAGCCTTCTTATGTAGGAAACTCTTCTGACTCATAATTAATGGTCTATATGATAATAAACATGGGTGTCGAATTTAGGAGCCAACAATATCACATTCTTACAAAATTTGTTTGTTTTAATAAAAAATGAATTTTTAAACTTCAAGACAGACATAAGCTTTGCATTTTTTTAAATACCATTGTTTGCATGTGACTATTTGTTCAAACAACAAAGAAATTCGCACGATAGAATTTCAATGAACGAAAATCCTCTCAATGGACATAATCACATCATATGGAAATACATTTCCAGTAATAGGCCTTCCATAATCCAGGGGCATGACATGGTGTCTAACTGATTTGGGGCAGTCAAGTCAAGATTCAAGGAATCTCTCAAAAGTGCCGAATAGTCAGGGGTAGACCTCTGTCTGAATCACTTGGGGCATTGGACATGAATTCCAACAACGAATCACATGCAATCAAGAAAACATTTTCTAGCAGTGCTACAACACTTACTACTATGGACAGTGACAATCCTCTACACCCTGTGAACACAGACATAGTCGGAAAATACTATGCATGGAAAAGAGACCCGCTAGGTTGATTGGCCTAGGCAAAAATAAGGGCATCCCGATGAACTAAAAAAGTTTGGGAAAAATTAGGGATATATAAATAAAATTATGCACCTGACAAGTCGAAAACCTGAAAAGGGGGCTTGGGTAAAAAAAGGGTATCCCGGTGGACTGAAAATTTGAAAAGACAGTCTAGGAAAAAGTTAGGGATTAAAGCGTACGACTATATCCCGTCATCTCATCATTTGTCTATCAGTAGAAAACTTATCACCCTGATCAACATTTACTAAGGACTCTAGGAATGGAGATAATATTAAAATTATCCAGAGATCCCCACAGAGCCACTGCCATGAGATTATCCCCACGAGGATCCCAAACATTATAGTCCATGGGAATTCCTCTCCCCAGTGAAGTCGTCACTATCCCCAGGGAGTTATTACAGAACTTAAAACCGGACCAAATGTCAGTCAACTTTATCCTCCCCAGGAGATTCGGAAGGAATATTCATCTCTTTTATCCTCAGTCAGGGTACAAACTCCCCAGTAGAGAAATGAACGACCAACGTTCTTGAACTCTTCTCCCCAAGCAGGAATTAACACTCTCCAACAGGGTTTCTTCAAGCAAAAAGCAAGAAATCAATGTTCCCCAGCAGAGCATCCTCAAACAGAAAGAGGGAATCCCCAGCAAAACTATTCCCAGCGGAAATTGAAGAATCACTTTCTTCATCTCCAACAGCAGTCCGGGTTTCAGCTTTCCAATACTCCCCAACAGTAGTCAAGGATTTATTTCCCAGACAAAAATGCACTTCAATAACATTTCACCTTCGACATAATTTACCAATATCATAGCATATGCATACAAAACACATACAACACAGTCTCATTTATTTTGATAATGTCATCACGCAATGCATTTCATACATCATGACATTGCATACAGCTTACCCTTTTATCTTTTCAGGTAAAGTCTATAAACAGACGAATATCATCAACTATTTATATGACCAGACAAATTTCGGGTACCCTGCTGAAGTAGTAGTCGTCCAAGATTCCTTCATTACCTGTTGAAGTAGTAGTCATCCAAGATTCCTTCATTACCTGTTGAAGTAGTAGTCATCCAAGATTCCTTCATTACCTGTTGAAGTAGTAGTCGTCCAAGATTCCTTCATTACCTGCTGAAGTAGTAGCCGTCCAAGATTACTTCATTACCTATTGAAGTAGTAGTCGTCCAAGAGTCCTTCATTACCTGTTGAAGTAGTAGTCATCCAAGATTCCTTCATTATCTTTTGAGGTAGTAGTCGTCCAAGATTCCTTCATTATCCGTTGAGGTAGTAGTCATCTAAGTTTCCTTCATTACCTGTTGAAGTAGTAGTCGTCCAATATTCCTTCATTATCTATTGAGGTAGTAGTCGTCCAAGATTCCTTCATTATTTGTTGAGGTAGTAGTCGTCCAAGTTTCCTTCATTATCTGTTGAGGTAGTAGTCGTCAAAGATTTCTTCATTGCCTATTGAAGTAGTAGTCGTCAAAGATTCTTTCGTTAGCTGTTGAAGTAGTGTTCGTCAAAGATTACTTCATTATACGTCGCAGTCAGGCTTTATACTTACCAACAGTTACTTTGGATGGCATCTTTAAGTCCATATCCGATAAATATAAATTATTTTCCCCAAAGGGCATCTATAAGCGCATTCTCGGTATTATCAACCTAACAACATTACTTCATGTGTATGCGAGTGCAAATTTCTGGGCACTTTAGTGTTCAATCATCTTCCACCTTCAGATCACGAAAGGCAGACGAGCCAATCTAAATCCTCAGGTTTAAGAAGATTGAACAGGGGTAGCTGTTGTACCCCAAATGTTTCTCTCCTTCTTCTCAAGACATTTTCTCACAAGGATTTTCAAAAGGGCAAGTTTGCACAAGTACAATTGGATTTTTGGCTTTCAGGCATCAAATCGAAGAAGAGAAAGTTTTCCTTGATTCATAAGCTTCGATTGGGCATCTAAAATCCTTCGAAGCAAGCTTTTTTTCACAAGCTTCAATTGAGCATTTGGCCTCCTTCGATGCAAGCTTGGTTCACAAGCTTTGATTGAGCACTCGACCTCCTTCGATCAGGTATAATTCACAAAGCTTGGACTGAGCGTTGTCTGCTTCACGCTTGCTTTCGATTCACTAGGAAGATACTTCCTTCGTTCCTGGTTCAATTCATTGGGAAATGGCCTCCTTTGTGCCTGCTTGGATCCAAAAAGCAATGGCCTCCCTCATGCTAAGCATCCACAAGGCATTGGCTTCCTTTGTGCTAGCTTCGACTGGGAAAATGGCTCCCTTTGAAACAGTTTGCTTCGGTTCACAAGCAGTAGCCTCCTACAGGTTTGTTTTGATTCACAAAGCAGTGGCCTCCTGCATGCAAGCTTCGATTGAGCATTGGCCTCTTACGTTTCTGCTTTGATCCACAAGACAAGTGCCTCCTCTTCATGCCTGCCTTTAATTCACAAGGCAAGAACTTCCTACATGCCTGCTTCGATTCATAAAGCATTAGTCTCCTGCATGTTAAGCTTCGATTCGATAATGGCTACCTGCATGCAAGCTTCGACTGGGCAATGTCTATCTTCAGGCCTGCTCTAAATCCACCTCTAAAACCCTTCAACATACATAGTTTCTACACTATGACACACAATATGGTCCATTCGAAGAAACATTCAAAAGGTCCATTTGAAGAACATGCATGTGGTTCATTCAAAGAACACACATGTGGTCCATTCGAAGGATACACAATTGTTGGAAACAAGTTTGTTTTACCTATTGATGAGTTTGGTTCAAGATGCTTGCTAGCCAAAGTCCTACATGCTGCCAAGCCCAAGCCTCCTGCACAATTACATTCATGACAAAAGAAGCTTTGACTGGCCATAATGAAGTGTTCGATTAGGCTAGTTGGGTATTTTCAGAGCCAATCCAAAAACAAGGAAAATAGGGGCTTAATCAAAGAATCCACAATAATGAAACCCAGAGCCATCAAAAGGAGCAATTCATACCTAATCGAAGAACAAGGCATGGAGTAATTCGAAGGAGTCAGGGAGTGAAACATGTCCAGGTTCATCCCAAAACCCAAAAGGGTAGGAAATCATAAAAAATGGCAACCTGTTTTGGGCTTTCGATTCTGCCTTCAAAGCTTGGTTAATGGTTGTCTCTTGCCATTTCCATTCACCATTATCCCCTATAAATACAGGGCTAAAGACACATTGCCAGGATGAAAAAAAAAGAGAAAAAAAACCATTGAAAGAAAAAAAAACATTGCCACGAAAATCATTCGATAGAAAGCCATATCAAATTTCTCAAAAAATCTCTAAAGTTGTCAAAAGCTGCATCCAGGTTTCCAGCCCTTTTCAATCCAAAAAAAGGGTCAAGCTTTCCTCCTGAGGTTCCCAGAAGGCAAAACCATCCCTCATATACGCTTGAAGCTTCCTGAAATCGGCCAACCAAATCGTCTCTGTTTAGTAAAATTTGAATAATCAAATCTTTCGATTCATGTAATATAAATGATTCCAATTTACATTTTCATGTTCATGTCATCTTTTTGCTTGTTTCTAACGTGTTACATGAAGGGATATGTGCTCAAATAAGGATTTTCCATGTTTAGGGCATAATCTGGATACTGTAATTTTATCATAATAACAATTGAAACAATTAGCTCAGTTGGTGAAGGCAAGCGTAATGGGTTGTTAGTTTCAAGGGGGCTGGGTTCGATCCAGCCCTTTTTGCAAAAAAAAAAATTTCCGAACATTTTATGTAGATTCAATGCTTCCTGGTACACACGCTCACCATACACCATCAAGTCCATGCCATTATATGCACATCTGATCTGGATCAAACGCCCTGAGCACACAGCCTCACCGTGGACTCTCTTGGGGATCTCCCCACTAAATCCAAGGGCAGATATGGGCTTCTCTCATTTGGGCCCAGCGAGTTTCACTTCATACCCCCTCTATTTTTTTGCTATTAGGCCCATTTATATTTTTGTTTTATCTTTATTATTTACTTCTTTTAATTTTGTTTCAATTTGTTAATTAAACTAATTCTGTAAATTAACTAATATTTATTTAAACCATTTTTTTAATTGTAAAATTAATAGAATTAGGATTTATTTGAATTCAATTTTCTTCATGAAACAAAACAAAATAACAAAAAGATTTCATTTTTAGGATTTAGAAGTCCTTTCAATTCGTGCGCGTTTATTACTTTACCATTTGTTATTCTTATCATTATTGTATCTGACTATGGGTTGTAATAGTTAAAATTAGGACCTTATTTTCTGCTTTTTATTTCTTCCCCAAGTTTTGGACTATGTAATTAACCCCCCCTCCCCGAATTCATGTAATAGCGTAGCTTTAAATTCCACATTTTAAATTCCGGTAAATTATTAACTTTTTAGATGTATGATTAATAGGATTGCATGACAAGATTAAAAATAAAACGTTAGCAAACATAACATTAACACAAATAACTGAAACACAATGCACTCTCACATGCGCACCTCTAGGATACCCCACTTTGGTTTCTTTCGTAAAAATAGTCACAACTCTCGAAATGTGAGAGATGTTAGTGGCTACTCTTCAGTTTAAAAAGATCATAAGTCTCTCGATGACCCTCTCGATGTTTCCTCGGTAAAAATGATCTTAAAACGCTAGCGTAGTTACTAAGATTTCTTGCCAAATTGTCTTTGTGACTATAAAACGTCCCTTCGGGTGTCCCTCATACATCCAAACGACTAATGCTACCTACTCACTAATAGTAGGATAGCATTGTCTAAAGGAAAAGAGGAAAAGAATGAACCTTTCGAGTAAAGTAGATGGTTACTAGATGTTATGCTCAAAAAACAAGCTTTTTACGCTTACACAAAACAATTTTCAAAAAACCTTTTCAAAATGCTTTATTAACACTCTTGATGACTGATACAAGAGTTATCATAAACCAAATCTACGCACTAAGGCATTTCAAAATACTTTTCAAAAACACACAAAGGAACAAGGTATTTCAAAAATGACCTAAGCATCTAAGAGCTCGTAGATAACTATGGATGGAAAGGGTGCTAACACCTTCCCTTTCCATAATCTATCCCCCTTACTCATAAAACTCTTAAAAGGTCTGTTTCTGTTCTTTTCACCCTTTCCTTTGTTGGATAAAAGAAAAGTCAGTGGCGACTCTTGCTTACCGCAACATTTGCAAATACAAACGCAAAACCAGTATAAACAGTCAGTTCTTCCACCGTATTACAAATATGTATCATGTCTGCGTAAACTTGACATTTATGGCACATCTTCGTATACACACAACAATCACTTTTCATCGTCATCCAGAAATAACCCGCTCGTAGGATTTTCTTGGCCATGGAATATCCACTAGCATGAGTCCCAAAAGAGCCCTCGTGAATTTCTCGTATGATGGATTCTGCTTTGTGTCTATCCAAACATCTGAGCAGAACGTAATCATAGTTTCTTTTGTATAGAACGTCTCTTGAGAGTAAAAACTTGGAGGCTAATTTTCTAAGAGTCCGCTTATCACAGATTGTAGCACCCTCGGGGTACTCTTTCTTCTCAAGATATCTTTTGATGTCGAAATACCACGACTTTTCACCCGGCACGTCTTTAGTTGTGAGAAAATGAGCATGGAAAACATGCGCTGGCTCCTTGTAATGAAGGATTCTTATATTGGGTGCATGATTCAGATAACTGACTTTGAACATTGCTGCTAAAGTAGCCAGAGCATCTGCCAGTTGATTTACTTCTCTAGGAATATGCCCAAAGGTGATCTCATCAAAAGCAGGCAACAACTCTAATATGTAATCCTGATATGGAACTAATTAGGGTGTCGTGTATTCCAATCGCCTCGTACTTGATATATCACTAAGGCAGAATCCCCATAAACTTCAAGAATCTTGATCTTCAAATCAATGGTTGCTTCAAGACCGATTACACAAGTTTCATATTCTGCGACATTATTCGTACAATCAAAACATAACCTGGTCGTGAAAGGTATGTGAGTATTACGTGGAGAAGTCAGAACTTCCCCAATACCATAGCCCATTGCATTTGATGCACCATCGAACATGAGAGTCCATCGCTCCCCTGGTTTGGGTCCTTATTTATCATCAAGTTTCATAACATCCTCGTCTGGAAAATCGAACTTCATTAGCTGATAATCGTCCAATGGCTGGTGGGCGAGATGATTAACAAGAATGCTACCTTTGATAGCCATTTTGTGTGACGTACCTTTGTCATACTCAAACAAAAGCATTTGCCACCGAGCCAATCTTCCGGTAAACACTGGTTTCGTGAAGATGTAATTTATCGGATCCATCTTAGATTTCAGAAATGTAGAATGCGTCAACATGTATTGCCTCAAATGTCGAGCTTCCCACGTAAGAGCGCGACAAGTCTTCTCAAGTAATGAATACCTTGATTCACAATCAGTAAACTTCTTGCTCAGGTAATAAATGGTGTGTTCTTTTCTTCGAGTATCATCATGTTGCCCGAGCACACAACCCATAGATCCTTCAAGAATAATCAAGTACATAATAAGAGGTCTCCCTGGAACTGGAGGTATGAGTATTGGTGGTTCCTGAAGGTACTGCTTAATCTTTTCGAAGGCCTCTTGACAACTTTCATCCTAATGGATATCTTGATTTTTGCATAACAATTTAAAGATGGGTTCACAGGTAGTCGTAAGATGAGAAATGAACCTGGATATGTAATTCAACCTTCCAAGGAACCTACGTACTTCCTTTTCATTTTTTGGTGCTAGCATATCCTGTATTTCTCTTACTTTGTCAGTATCTACTTCAATTCCTTGTTGACTTACGATAAAACCAAGTAACTTTCCCGATCGAACCCCAAAGGTGCACTTATTGGGATTAAGCCTTAACCTAACCTTTCGTAGACGATCAAACAACTTCTGCAAATGGACCAGATGTTCTTCCTTAGTTTGTGATTTTGAAACCAAATCATCCACATACACCTCAATCTCTTTATGAATCATGTCGTGAAAGAAAGTCACCATAGCATGCTGATATGTTACACCAGCATTTTTGAGATTGAAAGGCATGACCTTATAGAAAAAGGTACCAGAAGGAGTTGTGAAAGTTGTTTTATCCATGTCTTCAGGAGCCATCTTTATTTGATTATAACCTGAGAATCCATCCATGAAGGAGAACACTGAAGACTGAGCAGTATTATTAACCAATACATCAATATGAGGCAACGAGAAATCATTCTTTGGGCTGGCTTTGTTCAAGTCTCGGTAGTCGACACACATTCGTACCTTACCATATTTCTTAGGTATAGGCACAATGTTAGCAATCCAAGGTGGATAATTTATCACAGATAAGAAACCCGCATTGAGTTTTTTATGAACTTCCTCTTTGATCTTCAAAGCAATGTTGGGTCTGGTCCTTCGTGACTTCTGCTTTACAGGAGGACATTCTGGCTTGAGTGGCAATATGTGCATCACTATATCAGTATCTAAACCGGGCATGTCTTTATACGACCAGGCGAAGATGTCAACATACTCTCGAAGCAACTCAATCAACCCCGTCTTTTCTTCACTTTGCAAGGCAGCACCTATCTTGACTTCTCTCTTTACCTCTTCAGTATCGAGATTGATAACTTCTGTTTCTTCCTGATATGGCTGGATGACCCTCTCTTCCTGTCTCAAGAGTATTGCCAGTTCTTCAGGGACTTCACAATCTTCCCCACTATCGTCGTTAGCATGGTCAACTAAATTCTCAAGGATATTAGTAACCATAGCACCATCATTTTCGATGGAATTCGAGGCGGATCTTCATGATTGATAATTTTATGTTTTATTTTAGAAATTTCAAGAAAATATTTAGAATATGAAAATAAAATCATTTCCATTTTTATTCTGAAAATTAAAAGTAAAAGAAAATACAGGGAACAAAATTGTATGCAAATGTGACATTTTCATTCAATTTTAAACGGACATTAAAACATAAAGGGCCCTTTATACAAAATGTCCTTATGCCTTGGGTAAGGCATATGACTTAATGGAAACAGGAAATTACACATCAAGGAAAACAACTTCAGGGATGTCCACGGTAATCCAATTACTGAGCTCCTGGTCCAACGCAACCTGATAAATAAATCTGGAAACATCTTCATCGTCACCTTCACCATCTGTTACGAGCACTTGTCCTTCTTTGCTTATACTAGTACTGATGAACACTTCAGAAATCGAGAGAACTTGCTTTCCTTTGAGAGGAACCAAAATAGCTTGCACAGAGGATGATGGCTGATACCCAAGACCACAACGATCTTTCTTCTCAGGTACTTCAATCAATTTTCCCCAACCATCATGGGGAGATCTAGCTTCCATGAGGGCTTTGGCATCATTCAAAGAGGCCATGGGTGCTTCAGACTTATTACCTTCCATGACAGGGAACCTGTCAACATAAACAATCTCAAGAGCCTGAAAGGGCAACTCTTGCAACTCACCTTCCACTTCCACATAGCGGTAGGTTGTCAGATTGTTAATCACTACATCTTCTTCTCCACGAACGACAATAACTTTGTCGTTTACAATGAATTTCAGGTGTTGGTGAAGAGTAGATGTCACAGCTTCTGCTACATGGATCCACGGGTGACCCAAAAGGCAAGTGTAAGATGGATGAATGTTCATAACATAGATGAAAGATAGAAAGTGTGGGGACCAATCTTGACAGGAAAGTCCACTTCTCCCTCCACAGATCTCCTTGAACCATCAAATGCTTGAAAACTTAGGGTGGAAGGCCTCACCATTACCCCGTCCATATTCAGCTTAAACAGAGCAGCATTAGGCATCACATTGAGTGAAGAACTCGTATCTACCAAAACTCGAGATAGAACCGTATCCAAACACTTCATGGAAATGTGCAGTGCTTTTTTGTGGGCTCTGCCTTCAATTGGAAGCTCATCATCACAGAAACCCAAACAATTTCCTACGGCAATATTGGTTACGATCCCTTCAAACTGGGCCACAGAAATGTCTTGTGTAACATGGGCAGAACACAAAATCTTAAATAAAGCATTGTGGTGGGTCTCCGAACACAAGAAAAGAGACAATATGGAGATCTTGGATGGCGTCTGGTTGAGTTGATCCACCACTTTGTAATCACTTTGCTAAAGAATCCTCAAAAGATGCTCCGCTTCTTGTCCTACAGAAGATTCAGGCTGACTATCAATCACTTGCTTTCCCCTAGCCTTGGCCAGAGCATCACTGTTAGTTTCTTTGGGAGGCGGTGGTGGGAGAGAGAAGATCCTGCCACTATGAGTCGTGTTATTGGTTCCTGCAATGTTGGTAATACTCTTGTCATCCACCGGGGGACACTCATATTTCTTCCCAAGAATATAGACCACATTATACTCCCATGGAACTGTCGTTGAGTTGTTACATGGAAGAGGAATAGGAGTTTGAGTTATCGCAGGGGTAACTGGAGCTTGACTCATTAATAGGGTAGCAGTAGCCTGAATTGTCAATGGGGTACCTGGTGTTACTGATATGCTTCTAGGATAATAATTAATTTCCAAGACATCAATCTCTTCTTCTCGAAATATCTTCTCTACCTGTAGGACACCTTCATCCATTAGTTGTTGGATAGCCGTCTTCAAACTAGTACACTCTTCAGGTTTAGAGGAACATGTTAAGCAAAAATCATGGATTTCTTGCGACACATCGTGCTCCAAAAAATGTTCTATAATAGTTCCTAATGACATCTCGATCTCTTCAACCTTGGTTACTAGAGTCTGTTCACTACTTTCTTCAATACCATTGACTGTTGCCCCTAGATGAAGAGGCATGGGATTAATCTGAGTATTGGGACAAACAGGATTGAAATTTATGGCCTTTGCATCGAGGAGGTCTTGAACTTTACATTTAAATGCTCTATAATTCTCAATCGTGTGGCCTGGGGATCCAGAATGAAATTCACAATGAGCATTAATGTCATACCCCCTGGGGAGAGGATTTGGTGGGGACCAAGTTCACGCAATTGAACCAACTGATTGGCAAGTAACTGAGGAATAAGCTAAGCATAATACATAGGAATGGGATCAAATCTTCTTTCGGGCGCTCTTTGTCTCTGTTGAGCTCTCGGACCTTGAGGTTGTTGATTTTGTTGTTGATAATTCAAAGGTGGTGCAAATTGTTATTGTGGAAGATACTGTGGTTGAGGAGCAAAAGGTCGTTGTTGGGCCATCCAGGGTGCTGGAGTTGTAGCAGCATACACTTGAGGAACATATTGATTAGTAACGGCAGCAGGTGTTGGGAAATACGGAAATGGAACTTGAGGATATGCAGGAGCTTTTCCTTGGTTGATTGTGACAACACTAGTCTCACCCTCTTTCTTCTTCATGAAACCCGAAAACAGATTCCTATCAATGCTAGTATTGTTGTTGGTATTGTTAGGGATACCTTGGATCATTCCAGCCTTAATACAAGTTTTAACACGTTCTCCAATAATGACCATATCAGAGAAAGAAGTAGAGGTATTGTTGAGCATGTGTTGGAGATAAGGACCTCGTAAAGTACCCATGAATAAATCAATCAGTTCACGATCCAAGAGAGGAGTTTGGACCCTTACATCCAGATTTCTATATCATCCCTTGAAGCTGAGTGTAGCTAGGAGCCATGGCAGTATTATAATGGTAATGTTTCAAAAAGGCGTCAGCAAGCTCTCCCCAAGTACTAACATGAGTTCTTTCTAGTCGCATATACCAGTCCAAAGGTGCACCGGTCAAGCTATCTTGGAAGAAGTGCATGAGTAACGGTTCATTTTTAGCATAGGCTGCCATCTTGCGACAGTAGGAACGAAGACGAGTCTTTGGACAAAAGGTGCCTTTGTATTTATCAAAATTAGGAACCTTGAACTTGGGAGGAATAACTACCCCAGGCACGAGACATATTGCAACAGTATTAAATCTTGAAGTCTTGATACCCCTCATGGCTTTGAGACGCTCTTCCAGAGCATGGTATATATTTGCAGTTTCAGCAACTCCAGCGGCGAGATTCACGTGGGGCTCATCAAGATCAATGACGTCGTGATGATCATCAACATCATTCCAAAGAACCCCAGTAGAGGTCTTAACATTTGCATTATTATTCCCTCCATTTGCAGAAGTGGAGGGGGCAGCAGTGGCAAGCTTGGCAACACTTTAATGTAGCTCTTCTTGACCCTTGATGACAGCATGATGAGTTTCCATAAGTTGATCCATTCGAGTGTCCATGGTGTCCATATCTCGGCGGAGAGCATTATGATTTTCTTCGAAAAGATCCATAAGTCTTTGTTGGTTGCTTCTTGTACGGTAGGGATGTGGAGAAGTCGTCTTTGTTGTTCACTGAAGTCTAATGAAAAGGGACCCCAATAAGTTTTTGTTGTGAATAATGAATGCATGATAGTATGAATGAATGTTTTATCTTCATTTCCGAGGAAATCCAAAGACTCGTCTATCTTTTAAAATTTTTGTTTTCATTTTTGAAGAGCTCGACCAACAAGACTCGTCTTTGGAATTCCTTAGATATGAGATGTATATACATGATTGTATGATTTCATGGTATTCTATGAGATTTCAGCTCCACATATTCTGGATAACCACTATGTAGTCTATTGTACCCCAAAATTTACCCTCTTTATTTCGACCTTTTGACTTGAATTTCATTATTACATACACGCATATCATTAGTTTTATGGTTATGGAATCAAGGTATATTTAGCAAGCTTCTTCAGGTTACAAGTGACGTTTATTTCGCCAATGGATGTTCTCAGAGTATTTTCCGTGCTGAAGACCGGTTCGCTGTTTTGCAACGATTCGGGGTTCAAAGATTCACAAGTCCAACCCGGCGCGTCATATTCAAGTGCTATTTCGCCAAGATATCTCTGATAACGCATTCTCAAATTCAGGTTCGGCTCAAGAGTCAATTCTTTAAAGAAGGTCTCCGAATGTGTGAGTTTTCCCGAAGAAACATGGTGAAAAAGTGTGCTGAAAGTGCAGTTTTTACGCACTAAAAAATTCATAACTTGAAGATCGTGGCTTGTTTTGAACCTATTCCGGTGGCCAAAATTTCGTCTTGAAGTCATCTAAATTTTCATCTCTCACGGCTGGAAGCCAATTTCGATCAGAAGATCTTCAAAAATGCGGATTTATCAAGTATTTTTATACAGAAAATCTGTGACAAGTTTATTTGCGTCATGTTCAGAAAATCATAACTTGGTCGATTTTCATTGTATTGAGCTGGTTCTGGCGCCAAAATTCCACAAATTGAGTTGGCTACATTTTCACAGGAGATATCGAGTTTGAACGGTATCCAAAAGGCCTTCGTTTTTTGCTTAGAGTGCGTGTAACGTGCCGAAAATCCTGAATGTTGAATATTATTTCATCTGGGTCGAAACTTCGAAAATTCATAACTCGGTCAATTTTTATCAGATCGGGCCCATATTTTTATAAAAGGTCACTGACTCAGAGATCTATAACTTTTCTTCAAAAGTCGAGACCGGGTTATGCTCCAATCAATACCAGTTTTTTATTGAAAAACGTGTGAGAGTTGACACTGGAGCCCAAAATAAGTTTGTCTGAGCCAAAACTTCAAAGATTCATAATTAATTCACAGTTTATCTGATTGAGCCCATTTTCGGACAGGAGTTAGTTCTCGATGTCGGCTACATTTTGTTTTCACATTTCAACTTCAAAAATTTCACTTAAAACCCATTTTTTTTCTCTCATTTCCATTATATAATCTCATTATTTTCACACAAACAACAGGGAAAAACAAAAAAAAAACATCTGCCACAACCCTGTCAAAATATCAAATTCTTTCAAGAATCCTAAAAACCTTGAAATCCTTATTACAAACCCCTATCTCACTACAAACAAGTCATCCTTGTTACAAACCCACATCTCACTACTTCTCTAGTAAGGGTAAGGCTGATTTGATCTCTATGATTAAAAGAGTGTAGATGCATTCATACATGCCATATCGGTTTTAACATTACAAAATTTCATATATTTGTTTTATTTTTATTTCATGATATAGTAATTTATTTAATGTGTTCATGAGATTCAACACTGCAGATTTAGACAGAGTCCCATGCAGGGTTATTACAAAACACTGAGGCCAAAACAGAACAACCACCAATGCATGACAAGGCAGACATCCTGAGAAGGTTAAGGGCGTGGGTTCAACAACCGCCCCTATTGGTTTTGGTTTTCTTCCTTTATATTTATCCTTTTACCTATTTTCATTCTTTCTGTTTAAAACCTTTTTCATAAAACTTAACATTTTTCACAAACCTTTGATTTTTCATAATAAACTCAAATAATTAATTTTAAGGTTTTTTTAATCTAATTTTAGGTTTTAAAATTAATTTTTGGTTCAACACTCACCCCTAGCAATATGTATAATTTTGCTTATTTTAACCATTTTTGCCTCATTTCTTTCTCTTTAATATCTTCCTTAAAATCTCTGAATTCATATAAACTCTAATTTTATTTAAACCAAAAATCCTATTAATTAGCAAACTTAACTTTTTTTTACAAACCCTAATTAATTTAGGTTTTAAGTTTTTTTGTTATTATTAAATCTTTTTTTATTAACTCTTTAATTTAATTAATTAACTTTTTTTTCTGCAAATTAGGAAAATAATTAGATTTTAGGTTTTTTTTGTAATTAACCCTTTAATTAACCATTTTTTTAACAAATTAGGATTAGATTTTTGTTTTAGTTAGTAACTGAATTTTTGGCTTTTTTTCATTTATTAATAAATTAAGTTAATTAAAAAAATTATTAAAATTAGTTAGAATTAGGTTTTTTAATTAACTTAAAATTATTTTTTACAAAAAACACCAAAAACATTAACTTAGAATTTTAGGTTTTAATTTTTCCTTAATTTCTTTTTATTTATTTTTTTACATTTTAATTTTTAGGAAAATTGTATAGGTCGCATTATCAATGTAATAGCATAGATTTATCTTTTCTCGCATTTTTTTCTTCTAATTATGTAATTGCTGTTGGGATGTAATAGTTTTAGGATTTCTTTTCCGCACTCTTCATTATTATGTAACTGCCCCAAAGCTCTGTAATAGCCTATATTTACATTTCTGCCTTTACCTTCTGCTACTATATTTTATACAATGCTTAGACTAATAGGATTGTATGGAAAGACCGGTAAACTAATTGAACATATCATAACCTAATTCAAAGATAATATATCTGAAAACAAACACTGCTGCACACTTGCACCCCTAGGGTATACCTCACTTGGTTGCCTCAGAAATAATGGTCATGTCCCTCGAATGTAGGGGTTGAAGATGTGAAACACACAAGAAGGGGGGTTGAATTGTAAAACTTTAAATCAAATGCAGACAACACTGTATTTTTATCCTGGTTCGTTTGATCTCAAACTACTTCAGTCCATCCGTCAAGGTGATTTCGCCTCTCTCCAACGAGGTCTTAATCCACTATAATCAACTGATTACACAACTACTTTAACAAATGTTAAAGCCTTCTTGAGTCTAACCACAGACCGATTTATCTCAAGGAAATTCTCTTACAGATAAATGAACAAAAGTGTGTTTGATGTTTTCTAATAAAACTATATATCACAACTGTGATAATACACAATGTTAAGCTTAGAATGAAACTAGACTGCTAATGCTTTTGAGTAGGCGAGGTTGAAAGCTTTAGCAAATTGTATGAGTGAGTTCGTTTACGTAGGCATGTATATGCGTGAAGATTATTAACCTTTTCTTTTCTCACACTGACTTGTTTATATAGCCTAGGAAGAGATACGTTGTTGTCCATAAATCACTTTCAATGACAGTAACGTTCTTTCCTTTTTGAGAAGATCTTGTCTTGGATAAAGCCGTTGGTAATTAATCTGTCTTGAATGCATACTAACGCTTCAGAGTGTTCTCTGCTTATGGTAATCAGAGTGTTCTTGGCTTTAACTTATTTTGACGCTTCTGAGTGCTGATGACTTGGTAAGGATCTTGATCAGAGTCAGAGTATTTTATGCGCAGATTCTGGTCATCAGGCTTCAGCGTATGATCTGGTAACTTCAGTGTGTAGCACATGTTTGATCTTCTGATGCTGACATATCTTCTGATGCTGATGTTGATACTGATCTTCTGATGCTGATTCCATCAGAGTTTCTGTAAATACACAACATAATTTTAAGTAGCATATATGTCTTATATATAAATCTTACAATTTATTTATTCTTGTATTTTGTTATCATCAAAACTCTAATTGAGGGTTGTAGAATCAAACTATGTTCTAACAATCTCCCCCTTTTTGATGATGACAAAAACCCGATTTTTTCAATTAAAATTAAAGAATAAAAGTTATCAGAGATTAAGGATAAAGAATAAAAGGTGTCAGAGATAAACAAATAAAGAATAAAAGGTATCAGAGATAAGAAGATAAGGAATAAAAGGTATCAGAGCAACAAAGAGAAAAACTCCCCCTGTGTTGATTACTTCCCTTTAATTCCATGAGACTTTTAAGCATCAGAACTTTACTGTGTCAGAGTTCATCAGATTCATCAGAGTTTTGTACCTGTAAGCTTTTCAGAAGAGAAGAAAATTAAATAGATTAGAATGTTTGAGACTTATGTCTCAGTAATCTGTTATTGAAAAATATCATTCTTTCTCCCCCTTTTTCTCAGTCATCAAAAATCACACATAATCAGAGTTAAAATGATCAGAGCTAAAAATCGTTTATATTAAAAACAGAAGTAATGATAAGTTCAGAACATGAAAAAAATATTACAGAAAAACAAGTTATAAAAACAACACAGAAGTTTCTAAGAAGAAGGAGGAAGTCGTGTGAACAAATCCTCCAACATGCTTTTGATTTGTGTGTTGGTTTCCTGTTACTGAGATAACATGTTCGCTATTGCATCAATCTTGGTGTCCTGCTTATCCATTCTTTCATTCATCAGCATGTCAGATCTTTTCAAGTCCTCCAGAGTCTGCCTGTCAAGAGAGGAAGCTTGAGGATCTTCAGAAACAGGATGCTTCTTAGAGCTTTCAGCAATAACTTCTTCTTGACCCATGTCTTCAGCAAGTTGAACTTTGGATGTTGGACGCTGTTCAGACCAAGGAGCAATGTCCAGATGGAGAACTTCTTCCTTAAGCAGCTTGCTCAGAACTGGACCTTCAATTTCTTTCAGCAGATTGCTGAAGTTCTGTTGAGCTTGTCCGTAGCTCTGGTCTTGCAACTTAAAGGTTTCAGAGCATACCCATCTTCTGAATTTTGTCCAGAGGAGGTCTGATACAGCAGGATCAACCAGTTCCAGACTTACTTGTTTCAGAGAAGTGATCCACTTCTGTATATCTGTTTCAAAGTTCAATATGCTGGAACCAACATCTGGATGTTTTGGTTTTGGGATAGCAGTTTTGTGGTTGATGGCAGCAAGGCGTTCAAAGACTGTTAAATCAATGACAGTCTTGTTGTGGTCTTCTGAATTGTCTTTAGGTGAGGGAGTGGGAGAGTCAAGAATTATGATTGGACTTGATGGGGAATTAGGTGGAGTTATTTCTGGTGAAGAGGGAAGTTGAGGAATATTCAGTGGTACCACAGGGCAATTGAATGGCCAGAGGTTGTGGTTCAGGGGATTCAGAGGGTTGAGCCTCAGAGGTTTGAGTCTCAGGTTGTGGAGATTGTTCAGGTTGAGGAAAGGGTGGGTTAATTTCTGGTTGTGGGATTTCTGGTATTGGAGAGAGTGGAGTTTCTGGTATTGGTGAGAGGGGAATTTCTGGTATTGGTGAGAGGGGAATTTCTGGTTGTGCTTCTGTGTGGATTTCAGGATTTGGATTATCTGTTTCGGGAGCAGAAGTGTGTTGGTCTATATCAGAAAGAACTTGTACAAGTTCTTGTTCTGGTATGGCTTTAGTATTTGGATTTTGTGGGTGGGAGCGAGATCTTCTGAGGGTTAATGATTCAGAAGGGTCAAAATCATCGAAAGTTTGAGGTGTTGGGTTTTCAGTTGGAGTTGGAATTGGAATAGATGTTGATACAGCAGTTGAATCTAAAACAGTTACAGAAGCAGGATTACCTCTCTTCTTGGGAGTCTATTGAGATGATCCTTCTGCAGCAGCTTTTCTTTTCTTTGTCTTCTTCAGAATAACCTCTGGAGGCTTCTGCTGAAGATCTTGAATATTCAGATTTGGTGCTGTACCATCAGCTTTACAAGCATCCAGATATCTCAGAATGATTTCTGGTTTAGAGTCAATTTCTGAGAACATAGGGAAGTTGTCCAGAGCGACTCTTCTGCTGGATATTTCAGCAAAAGGAGTGACGATGGGCTCCTTCTTAATGTTATCTATCAACTTCATTTTCTTCAGATTTTTGGCATTCAGCTGCTTACCAACAGTAGGTTCCAGAGTGCTGATTTCTTGAGCCTCTGTCAGATGATCAATCAGCCTATTCTCTGTAAGAATATCTGATATCAGTCTTCCCAAGGGTATCCAATCCCTTTTTGTTCGCTCCTCTTCTCTTGTTTCTTTGACACTTGTTCTGAGATGGTTGAACAGAAGATGAGCTAGATTTATCTTGACCTTCTGAGAGATAAAATAGATCAGAAACTGATGATCAATATTAATGTAATCAGGAGAGCTGGTAGGCTTCCTGTGGTTGAAGCAGCCCAGAATGATCTTGGCCCAAATTCTGTGCTTGTCCTTTAAATCTCTTATCTTGCTGGCGGGAAGCCCCAGAGTGAAAATTTCCCTTGCAATTAGGGCAGCATCAGCACACCTTTCTGCCATATCAATGCAGTGAACACCACCACCATTGTAGCCTATCAACCGTGCAATGAGGTCTTCAGTGATAACAATCTTCTTCCCCATGATGTAGGACGTAACTTGATGATTTGAAGAAGAAGCGTGAATCCAAAATTCCTTTACCAGAATAGGAAATGTTGGACCCACCAGTCTGTCAAAATACTTTTCCCAACCTTGAGCTTTAACCTCTTCAGATAAATCAAACCCATTCTCCTTAAGACTGTTGAAATCGACTATTAATTCTGACAGAACCTCTAGGTTTTTGACTGGTGTTAGGAGCGTTCTGAAGGGTACTTCATATTGTTCAGATGAAACAGTTTTTTGGGAACCTGCAGTAGGAATGCTGGTAGAAGCCATTGTTCACACGAAGTTTTTTGTGAAAAAGATTGAAAGGTTTGCTTGAGAAAGAAGAACACTGAAATCAGAAATATTCAGAGAAAAATAAAAGTGAAGGTAAAAAGTGTAAATAGTGTGAAGTGTGTTTAAATAGATTTCTAAAAAGGTTTTGAAAACATAAACGTTAAGAGAGAGAAATTAATAATGATTATTAGCATTTAATGATAGTTGATTTTAGGGGATTCAGAAAGATATTTGGAACGGTTACCCATGACATGTGTCTCAATGCATCCAATCAGCGTATTTGCCTTTTCAGAAACGTGAACGCGTGTTCAGCCTCAGAAAATGGTTGATGATTGGATGACACTTGTTTGCTTGAGTGAACAACACATCTCTATCTTGGAAATGAAGTGCTCAGATTTTCATGGATAGATTCTGATACAATCTGCACTTCTAAGATTCTGAAAGAAGATTGATCAGAAGTTCACAGAAAAATAAGCAAAGTTATGAAGGTTAATATATAGAATCAAAACATTTTTATTCTGGGAAGAGCTTCATGCTGAGATGTTTTAGAATGAAGTTGAACCTATCTTCAGAAAGTGGTTTTGTAAAAATATTAGCCCATTGATGGTCTGTGTTAATAAATTTTTAAATTTAAAATCCCTTTCTGAATATAGTCCCTAATAAAATGATGTTTTATTTCTATATGCTTAGCCCTAGAATGTAAAATTGGATTTTTGCTGAGAAAAATAGCAGAAGTATTGTCACAGAGGATACGAATGTTACTCTCAAATATCTGAAAGTCCTCAAGTTGACTTTTCATCCAGAGCATTTGTGTGCTGCATCCAGCTGTTGCTATGTATTCAGCTTCTGCTGTTGATAGAGCAATTGTGGATTGTCTTTTTCTGGACCATGAGATCAGATTTTCTCCCAGAAAATGGAAGCTTCTAGAAGTGCTTTTACGTTCTACTCTGTCTCCAGCAAAATCAGCATCACAGTATCCTACTAGGCTGTAATCACTTGATTTTCTCTTCTCTTTCCAGAATGCACGTGGGATGCATTGGAATCTTTGATGGCTTACATTCTGAGAGATCAAATTTCTTCAGAAGTTCTCTGACATATTTGCTCTGATGAATGTAAGTTCCTTCTGGGGTTTGATTGATCTGAATGCCCAGAAAGAATTTCAGTTCCCCCATTAGGCTCATCTCAAATTCTTCCTGCATACACTTAGCAAACTTTCTTCCCAGAGAAGGTTTAGTAGATCCAAATATGATGTCATCAACATAAATCTGACATACTAGAATGTCATTCTTAACTGTCTTACGGAATAGAGTTGTGTCCACTTTCCCTCTGGTGAATTCCTTTTCTAACAGGAAGTTACTTAGTCTTTCATACCAAGCTCTGGGAGCTTGTTTCATACCATACAGTGACTTCTTTAGTTTGAAAACATATTCTGGATTTTTGGAACTTTCAAAACCAGGGGGTTGGTGCACATATACCTCTTCTTCTATATATCCATTTAAGAATGCACTCTTAACATCCATCTGATACAGAGTGATGCCTTTATTTACAGCAAATGAAATTAAAAGTCTGATAGATTCTAACCTAGCAACTGGAGCAAAGGTTTCTGTATAGTCTATCCCCTCTTGCTGACTATAACCTTGTGCTACCAATCGTGTCTTGTTTCTGATGACTTCACCTTGTTCATTCAGTTTGTTTCTGAACACCCATTTTGTTCCAATGACGTTGAATCCTTTTGGCTTAGGAACTAGATCCCATACGTCATTTCTTGTGAATTGATTTAGCTCCTCTTGCATTGCTAGAATCTAGTCATTGTCCAGAAGTGCTTCATCAATTGTTGATGGTTCAATTAGAGAAACAAGTCCCATGAGGGATTCTTCAGAGTTTCTGAAGCTAGATCTTGTTTTGATTGGATCTTCCTTTCTTCCTAAGATTGTTTCTTCTGGGTGATCCAAGTTGCTTCTGGATAGTCTTTTCTGAAGTTGATCAACAGAAGGTGCTGGATTGCTTGTAGTGCCTCTTTCTGATGTTGAGGGAGTGTCTCTGTTAAGAGCTTCTGATGACTTGTCTTCAGTACCTGTGAATTCAACTTCCATACCTACAAGGAATTCATTCTACTTTGACTTTTGAGAGTCAAGCTTATCATCAAAACAAACACTGATTGATTCTTCCACAATCTGTGTTTTTGTATTGTATACTCTGTACCCTCTTGAGCGTTCAGAGTATCCTAACATAATACACTTTTGTGCTTTAGAGTCAAACTTGTTCAAATAATTTTTAGTATTTAAAATAAAGCAAGTACATCCAAATGGATGAAAATAGGAAATGTTGGGCTTTCTGTTCTTCCACAATTCATATGAAGTCTTTTCCATAATAGGTCTTATGGAGATTCTATTCTGAATATAACACACTGTGTTTATTGCCTCTGCCCAGAAGATCTTAGCAACGTTAGTCTCGTTGATCATGGTTTTGGCCATTTCTTGCAATGTTTTGTTCTTTCGTTCTACAACTCCATTTTGCTGGGGAGTTCTAGGACAAGAGAAATCATGCAGAATGCCTTTGTCATTAAAGAATGACTCAAAATCTTTGTTTTCAAATTCTCCACCATGATCACTTCTGACTTTGACGATTCTAAGATCCTTTTCATTCTGAACTTGGTTGCAGAAGGTGACAAACACAGAATGTGACTCGTCCTTGTGTCTTAAGAACTTTACCCATGTCCATCTGCTATAGTCATCTACGATTACTAACCCATACTTCTTGCCACTGACTGAAGCAGTTTTAACTGGTCCAAATAAGTCAATGTGCAGAAGTTCTAATGGCTTAGAGGTAGAAACAACATTTTTAGATTTGAAAGAAGGTTTTGCAAACTTTCCTTTCTGACATGCTTCACACAGAGCATCTGAATTGAACTTCAGATTAGGAAGTCCTCTGACCAGATTGAGTTTGTTAATCTGAGATATTCTTCTCATACTAACATGCCCCAATCTTTTGTGTCAGGTCCATTGCTCGTTGTTAACAGACAGAAGACACTTTACATTCTGACTTTTTAGTTCAGAAAGTTTGATTTTATAAATGTTGTTTTTCCTCTTTCCATTAAATAGGATAGTCCCATATTTCTGACTAACAGCTTTACATGATTTTTGATTGAAGATTATATCATAACCGTTATCACTTAATTGACTTATGGATAACAGATTATGCATTAATCCATCTACTAACAGAACATTGTTTATAGAGGGAAGATTTCCATTACCTACAGTTCCAGAGCCAATGATCTTTCCTCTCTGATTGCCTCCAAATCCTACGTGGCCTCCAGGCTTAAGTTCCAGGATTTGGAACATATGCCTTCTTCCCGTCATGTGTCGCGAGCAGCCAGAGTCCAGGTACCATGACTGGTGTTTCTGATTTGCTGCTAAAGATATATGCAACATGTATTATTTTATTCTTAGGTACCCATATTTTCTTGGGTCCTGATTTGTTAGCTTTACCAAAAATCTGGTTGAATTTTGGTTTCACATAATAATTGCTACTAGTATATTTAATGTCATGTGTGTGACCATACACAAAGTGTGAATTCAGAGGAGTGTGTTTAATAGTTAAATCCATGGCATTCTTTGGTGTAGGAACCTTACCTTGGTATCCTATTCCCTTTCTGCTGTTTCTGCTAACTCCATAGATCATTGAAGCCATTTTGCTTCTATCTATGCTTTTAGCAAGGAACTTCTGAAAGCTATGATCATACTCCTTGATGATCTCATCAGCGCTGCTGGGAGTTTCAGAAATTGTTTCCTTCTGAGAGTTTTGTAAAACATTTTCTAATTTTGAAATTTTATTTTTCAACTCAGAATTTTCCAATTTGAGGCTCTCAGTTTTGTCAGAGTCAGAATCAAGATTCCTTTTCAGGTTTCTGAATTTAACTCTGATCTGCTGGTACCTTTCCAGAATTTCGTTAAGGCTTTCAGCAAGTTCATCCTTAGTAAAATTAATTGCAAAGTCAGGAAATACCCCTTCGGTGTCTGATTCTGAGTCTGATTCAGAAGCTTCACTATCTTCTGATATGTTGGCCATGAGAGCTATGTTTGCTCTCTCATCATCTGATTCTGAGTCAGCTTCAGACGAGTCAGAGTCATCCCATGTAGCCATGAGACTTTTCTTCTTTTCTCTTCCAAACTTCTTTTTGGGCTTTTCCCTCTGAAGCTTTAGACAGTCACTCTTATAGTGTCCTTGCTCGTTGCATTCATAGCAAGTGATGTCCTTGGTGTTTGACTTTCTGCTTCCTGAAGAGCCTTCAGATCTTCTGTATCCAGAGGAAGAGTCTGACCTTCTGTATCTGGAAGAGGACTCATTCTGATAAGATCTTCTGGGATTCCTGAACTTCCTTTGCCTCTGCTTCTATAGTTGGTTCACTCTTCTGGAGAGGAGGGAAAGTTCGTCTTCTTCTGATGAGGACCCATCAGATGTTTCTTCAACTTCCTGCAAAACTTTAGATTCATATTTTCTGTTAGATTTTAATGCTAAAGGCTTACCTTGCTTCTGAGGTTCATCAGCTTCTAGCTCTATCTCGTGACTTCTGAGGGAGCTGATAAGTTCCTCCAGAGAAATTTTGTTGAGATCTTTAGCTAGCTTTAGCGCTGTAACCATTGGCCTCCACTGTTTTGGCAAGCTTCTGATGATCTTCTTGACATGATCAGCAGTAGAGTATCCTTTGTCCAGAACCTTGCGACCAGCCACCAGAATTTGGAATCTTGAGAACATTGTTTCAATGGATTCACTTTCTTCCATTTTGAATGCCTCATACTTCTGAATGAGCGCAAGAGCTTTAGTTTCTTTGACCTGAATGTTTCCTTCATGCGTCATTCTTAGTGAGTCAAACATGTTCTTTGCTGTGTCTCTGTTAGATATCTTTTCATATTCAGCGTAAGAGATGGCGCTGAGAAGAATGGTTCTGGCCTTGTGGTGATTTTTGAAGTCACGCTTTTGTTGATCAGACATTGCCTTCCTGTCAATCTTCTGACCGCTTGCATTCACTGGGTGCGTGTATCCATCTGTCACCATGTCCCACAGATCAGCATCATGTGCCAGAAAGAAGCTTTCGATTCTGTCTTTCCAGTAATCAAAATTCCCTCCATCAAAGACTGGAGGTTTGCCGCTGAATTTGTCTCTATCTTCATTGTTGTCATTGCTGCTGTGTTGATATGTTCCTGCCATAGTGTTTTTCTGACGCTGGATCTTGTACTGACACGGTTAAGTGTTTTAGCTCAGAACCAGGCGCTCTGATGCCAATTGAAGAAGTGAAAAACACAAGAAGGGGGGTTGAATTGTAAAACTTGAAATCAATTGCAGACAACACGTTATTTTTATCCTGGTTCGTTTGATCTCAAACTACTCCAGTCCACCCGATAAGGTGATTTCGCCTCTCTCCAACGAGGTCTTAATCCACTATATTCAACTGAATATTACAACTGCTTTAACAACTGCTAAAGCCTTCTTGAGTCAAAACCACAAACCGGTTTCTCAAGGAAATACTTTCGTACAGATAAATGAAATCTAAGTGTGTTGAATGTTTTCTACAAAACTGTTTATCACAACTGTGATACTACACAATTTAAGCTTATGAGAACTAGAATGCTAAAACAATAAAGTAAGTAATTTGAGAGCTTTAGCAAATTGTGAATGAGGATGAAGATGAATCGCTTTAGGCGTGTAGAGAGTTGTAGAGCATTAGCCAATTCGTTCCTCACTTGCTTGTTTATATAGCATTGGAAATGATACGTTGGAGTCAGTTATTATGTTTCAATACCAATTACATTCTTTCCATATTGAGAAGATCTTTGTCTGGAATAATGCCGTTGATAATAAAGTATCTTGAATGTACAGTACCGTTGCCAACTAAGCGTGTTCTGGCTTTGGCTTACTTTGACACTGCTAGGTGCTGATGAATTGTTGTTGTCTTGATCAGAGTTTAGATTGTTACGCGCAGATCTGTTCATCAAGCTTCAGCATAAGAACGTGCTTTGATATTCTGATTCTGGCATCTGATATAACATCTTCTGATGCTGATATTGAAGTTTCATCTTCTGATGCTGATACTCATCAGAGTTTCTGTAAAACACAATATAATTTTTAGGTAGCATATATGTCTTACATGAATCATACAATTTATATAGTCTTGCATTTTTTTATCATCAAAACTTTAACTTAGAGGTGGAAACAACATTTTTAGATTTGAAAGCTGGTTTTGCAAACTTGCCTTTCTGACATGCTTCCCCGAGAGCATCTGAATTGAACTTCAGGTTAGGAAGTCCTCTGACCAGATTGAGTTTGTTAATCTGAGATATTCTTCTCATACTAACATGTCCCAATCTTCTGTGCCAGATCCATTGCTCGTTGTTAATAGACAGAAGACACTTTACATTCTGACTTTTCAGTTCAGAAAGTTTTATTTTATAAATGTTGTTTCTCCTCTTTCCATTAAATAGGATAGTCCCGTCTTTCTGACTAACAGCTTTGCATGAATTTTGATTAAAGATTATATCATAACCGTTATCACTTAATTGACTTATGGATAACAGGTTATGCATTAATCCATCTACTAATAACACATTACTTATAGAGGGAAGATTTCCATTACCTACTGTTCCAGAGCCAATGATCTTTCCCCTCTGATTGCCTCCGAAACCTACGTGGCCTCCAGGCTTAAGTTCCAGGCTTTGGAACATATTCCTTCTTCCCGTCATATGTCATGAGCAGCCAGAGTCCAGGTACCATGATTTGTGTTTCTGCTTTGCTGCTAAAGATATCTGCCACGTGTATTATTTTATCCTTAGGTACCCATATTTTCTTGGGTCCTGATTTGTTAGTTTTACCGAAACTCTGGTTGAATTTTGGTTTGACAGAATAATTACTACTTGTATATTTGATGTCATGTGTGTGCCCATATACAAAGTGTGAATCAAGTGAAGTGCGTTTTATAACTAAATCCATGGCATTCTTTGGTGTAGGTACCTTACCTTGGTATCCTATTCCTTTTCTGCCATTTTTGCTAACTCCATAGATCATTGAAGCCATTTTGCTTCTATCTATGTTTTTAGTTAGAAACTTCTGAAAGCTGTGATCATACTCCTTGATGATCTCATCAGCACTGCTAGGAGTTTCAGGGATTGTTTCCTTCTGAGAGTTTTGCAATAGATTTTCTAATTTTGAAATTTTATCTTTTAACTCAGAATTCTCCAATTTGAGACTCTCAGTCTTATCAGAGTCAGAAGCAAGATTCCTTTTCAGGTTTCTGAATTTGACTCTGATCTGCTGATATCTTTCCAGAATTTCATTAAGGCTTTCAGCTAGTTCAGCCTTAGTAAAGTTTATAGCAAAATCAGGGAATACCTCTTCTATATCTGATTCAGAGTATGACTCGGAAGCTTCACTGTCTTCTGTTATGTTTGCCATGAGAGCTATGTTTGCTCTTTCATCATCTGATTCTGAGTCAGCTTCAGATGTGTCAGAATCATCCCATGTAGCCATGAGACTTTTCTTCTTTTCCTTGCCAAACTTCTTTTTGGGCTTTTCCTTCTGAAGCTTTGGGCAATCACTTTTGTAGTGTCCTTGCTCGTTACATTCATAGCAGATGATGTCTTTGTTGTTTGGCTTTCTGCTTCCTGAAGAACCTTCAGATCTTCTGTGTCCAGAGGAGGATTCTGACCTTCTGTATCTGGAGAAAGATTCATTATGATTCTCTGATCTTCTGGGATTCCTGAACTTCCTTTGCCTCTTCTTCTATAATTGGTTCACCCTTATGGAGAGGAGAGATAGTTCATCTTCTTCTGATGAAGACCCATCAGAGGTTTCTTCTACAGCCTGCAAAACCTTGGAGTCAGATTTTCTGTTAGATTTTAAAGCTAATGGCTTACCTTGCTTTTGAGGTTCATCTTCTTCTAGCTCTATCTTGTGACTTCTGAGGGAGCTGACAAGTTCCTCCAGAGAGATTTTGTTGAGATCCTTAGCTAGCTTAAGCGCTGTGACCATTGGCCTCCACTGTTTTGGAAAGCTTCTGATGATCTTCTTAACATGATCAGCAGTGGAATACCCTTTGTCAAGAACTTTCAGACCAGCAACAAGAATTTGAAATCTTGAAAACATAGTCTTTATCGATTCACTCTCTTCCATCTTGAATGCCTCGTACTTCTGAATGAGCACAAGAGCTTTGGTTTCTTTGACTTGAATGTTGCCTTCATGCGTCATTCTCAGAGAGTCAAACATATTCTTTGCAGTGTCTCTGTTTGATATCTTTTCATATTCAGAATAAGAGATGCCGCTGAGAAGAATTGTTCTGGCCTTGTGATGATTTCTGAAATCACGCTTTTGCTGATCAGACATTGCTTTCCTGTCAATCTTCTGACCACTTCCATCCACTGGGTGCGTGTATCCATCAGTCACCATGTCCCACAGATCAGCATCATGGGCCAGAAAGAAACTTTCAATTCTGTCTTTCCAGTAGTCAAAGTTCTCTCCATCAAAGACTGGAGGTTTGCCACTGAATCTGTCTCTTTCTTCATTGTTGTCATTGCTGATGTTTTGATGTGGTCCCGCCATTGTGTTTTTCTGACGCTGGATCTTGTACTGACACGGTTAAGTGTTATAAGCTCAGAACCAGGCGCTCTGATGCCAATTGAAGATGTGAAAAACACAAGAAGGGGGGTTTGAATTGTAAAACATTAAATCAAATGCATACAACACTGTATTTTTATCCTGGTTTATTTGATTTCAAACTACTCCAGTCCACCCGTCAAGGTGATTTCGCCTCTCTCCAACGAGGTCTTAATCCACTATAATCAACTGATTACACAACTACTTTAACAACTGTTAAAGCCTTCTTGAGTCTAACCACAAACCGGTTTATCTTAAGGAAATTCTCTTACAAATAAATGAACAAAAGTGTGTTTGATGTTTTCTAATAAAACTATATATCACAACTGTGATAATACACAATGTTAAGCTTAGAATGAAACTAGACTGCTAATGCTTTTGAGTAGGCGTGGTTGAAAGCTTTAGCAAATTGTATGAGTGAGTTCGTTTACGTAGGCATGTATATGCGTGAAGATTATTAACCTTTTCTTTTCTCACACTGACTTGTTTATATAGCCTAGGAAGAGATACGTTGTTGTCCATAAATCACTTTCAATGACAATAACGTTATTTCCTTTTTGAGAAGATCTTGTCTTGGATAAAGCCGTTGGTAATTAATCTGTCTTGAATGCATATTAACGCTTCAGAGTGTTCTCTGCTTATGGTAATCAGAGTGTTCTTGGCTTTAACTTATTATGACACTTCTGAGTGCTGATTACTTGGTAAGGATCTTGATCAGAGTCAGAGTATTTTATGCGCAGATTCTGGTCATCAGGCTTCAGCGTATGATCTGGTAACTTCAGTGTGTAGCACATGTTTGATCTTCAGATGCTGACATATCTTCTGATGCTGATGTTGATACTGATCTTCTGATGCTGATTCCATCAGAGTTTCTGTAAATACACAACATAATTTTAAGTAGCATATATGTCTTATATATAAATCTTACAATTTATTTATTCTTGTATTTTGTTATCATCAAAACTCTAATTGAGGGTTGTAGAATTAAACTATGTTCTAACAGGGGTATCTTAGAAAAGACCCTCGGTTAAAGTCATCATAAAGATCATAGTCCCTCAATGTCCCTCGAGTTGCCTACGAGAAATGATCTTGTCCCTCGATGTTGCCTATATGATGACAGTCCCTTCGAAATACTAAGGTATCCTTACATGTTGCCTTCAATGACCATTTCGTCCCTTTCGATAGTCCCTCAACATCCGACGACTAGGGTTACCTACTCAATAATAGTAGGATAACATGGTCTAAAGGATAGGAGGAAGCGAACAACCTTTTTCGAGTAGGTAGAAAATCTGAAGTACTTGCTCAAACAAACAAATCTTTTTTCACACAAACACTTTTCAAACAAAGTTTTCAAAAACACTTCATTACACTCTTGAGGACAGAAACAAGGGTTAAAAAAAAGTAAAACAAAACTTTTCAAAACAAACACACACAAGCAATTTCAAAATGAGAAAGTACCTAAGAGCCCATGGAAAACCATGGATAGAAAGGTTGCTAACACCTTCCCTTTCTATAATCTACCCCGCGTACTCAGAAACATCTCGAAAAATGTTTTTTTGTTCTTTTTCCTTTTCCTGATTGGATAAAATAAAAGTCGATTGTGACTCTTGCTTACCGCGACATTTGCGAACAAAAAACGCAAACCAGTATTAACAGTCGGTTTTGCCACCGTATCACATAGTCCTTTGCATACCTGGAAGTAATAGGATCAAAAGTCTGATGGCACAGGCATGGAGCCAAAGTAACCACCCATAAGGTATGTACTAGGGGTTTATCACCTGCCGAACAAGGTTTTAGGGAAACCTCAGAGTCTACGCTCTTCCTTTGGATATTACCGATGTCCTAATTACTCGATAATCAGTAATATTCGCAGGAAAAACTCGTCCGAGTGCAGTATCACGTGACAACTACTTTCAGATTACTTTGTTATAGTCTTCACACTACACCTAAAAAGGCCAAGATGGGTTAATGGTTCTACGGCTCTCAGCTCCTCTGGTTCTTAGGTTAAAAGCAACAATGTCTTCCCGATTACTCGGTAAACAATGCTACATTCAAGGTGACCTCCACTGAGTGGGGGATTTCATGCCTCCTTCTTCGGGATTACTCCCTCAAAGTTAGCATGACTATACCGCTCGTCCTAATCCTAAATGTAACCCCAAGTCCAGGTACGGGACGTATCAAATGTAATCACCAACCCAACATCACAAAAGATACAGCATATCCAGAATATGTGAGTAGCAACAATATAATGCAATATATACAAAAGAAAGAAATAAAGCAATAACTAAAGCGGTAAAGCAAATAAAGTAAATAAATAAACACCCAAAGAAAAAATAAACAAAACTAGGAGAGACTCGCAAAAGAATCCCCAGCTGAGTCGCCAGCTGAAGCTACCAGCAAAAAACACAGAGCCGCCACCGAACTTTATTTATCCCGAAGGAAGGGGAAATATCGAGAAAACCACAAGAGGATGGATAAGATGGTCTTACGACCAAGAGAAAGGGTACGGAAGTCGATTATGCAAGGGGAAGGTATTATTACCCTTCACATCCGTTGTACTCAACGGGATCCATTTTGTTTGTTTGCTTCTAAGGGTGTGTTTGTGATACGGTGGGAAAGAACTGACTGTTTTTTGGAATGCTGGTTTGCGTTTTGTGTTTTTTTTCTCAAAATGTCACGGTAAGAAAGAGTCGCCACCGTCTTTTATTTTATCCAACGAGGAAAGGAAAAAAACACAGAAAAATTCCTTTTTCGAGATGTTTCTCGGGTTCGGGGGATAGATTATAGAAAGGGAAGGTGTTAGCACCCTTTCTATTTGTGGTTATCCACGGGCTCTTAGGTACTTGCTCAAAGTGTTTTCAAAAATTTGCTTTTCTTTGTGTTTGTGGGTTTGAAAAGAGTTTTTTGTTTGAAAAGGAGTGTAAGTGTGGAAATTTGTTTTGTTTTGAAGGAGAAAGTACTTAAGAACCATCTACCTACTCGAAAAAGGAATCAATCTGTGCTAATGTCCTTTAGACAATGCTATCCCACTATTGATGAGTAGGTAGCATCGTCGTTGGAGTTTTAAGGGTCAATTCGATTAAGGGACGTGCGGTCACTAAAGCAATGTTAGGACGCCTTAGCGGTAACCCTAATGTCTTAGATCATTTTTCCGAGGCAACCGTTTCGAGGCAACTATGATCTTTGGACAAGAGGGCGACCTCTAAAACTTCCTATACTCAATGACCGCGTTCGAAGGCAACCAAGTGAGTGTACCCTAAGAGTGCGCATGTGCGAGTGTGTTGTTTTCAGTTAATTTTGTCTTTGTACATGTCAATGGTGATTGTTGTACCCCAAAATTTGCCCTCTCTTTCTTCAGGAAATCATCCTGGATTCTCAAAGTCCCTCTGAAATGAACCCAAGTCCTGAATTATCATTTTTTCCCAAGCAAACCATTTACAAGAGCAAAATGATCACACAAGCTCTAAAGGCAACACTTTTATCTTGAGAAAAATTAAATTCTAAACACTTGGAATTTTTCTCTAAAAAATGGGTGTTTAAGAAGAAAATAGCGCTTCAGAACTTCTGGACCAAACTCCAGATAGAAACGGTCAGAAGATACAAGCTTGGCTCAACAGTCAGAAGTTGCAAGCTTGGCTCAACGCAGTCAGAAGCTGGCTCTTCAGCAGCTACATCAACTCAGTCAGAAGTTGCAAACGTGGTTCAACACGTAAGCCTCAAACAGAACATAGCTCTTTCAGCAATTACGCAAGTTCAGCCAGAGTTTGCTAAAGGAATGCAAAGGAAGCAAGGAAGTCTAAAGGCTCCTTCAGAACATGCTGAAATCAGAAGATAAAAGGTTCAGAAGAGTGGGTGTTAGACTGATACAGAATCTCTAAGTCCAGGATTTCCAGAAGCAAATCCAAGGAATGTGCTAAGACAACAAGAGGTCAAGACCAGAGCATGGTTTACGTTGTTTTTAGTAAAGTAGAACTGCTGGTTCAAGTTTTCTCCTATTACCATAATTTTGGTGTTGATAAGTCTCATCACTATTTAATGCTCATTAATGCTCCCAACTACTCCTGAACATTCATCCAAGTAGTCCCTTCACGTGTGGCTTGGTAAACACCTTTATGCAGGTTTAGGCATGGGTCTACGCGCCACCGTCCACCTAAGGGGTCACTTCTCCCCAATCTATGCCTGCTGTTCCAGCCTAGGCTGAAAGGCTATCTGTTACCACAACTTCCCAGGAACTTCTTTCAAAGAACAATTCAACCTTTGTTGGCGCCTTTAATGTTCAAGAAGCCACAAGAGTTTTTCCTATAAATAGAGCACCATTGTCCACTGAAAAAGGGCGTCCAAAAAACCAGAAAATTGCTAGAAGAGAAACAGAAATTTTTAGCAAGAAAGTACTGTGAAACTCTGCCAAAATCTCCAGTGTTTCATAACTTTAAACTTCTTACCTTCAAACTTCATCAATACCCAGTTTTTTCTTTGTGACTAAAGAACACCTTTTCAACCTCTGACCATACATACACATACACCTTCATCTACCCCTTTCAAAAAAGAACCTGTCCAAAACACCATCAGAGCCAAAAGCTAGCTCTCATCCACAAACTTTTCCAACAGCCAGGTAAACACCTGCTGACCTTCATCACTCTGCTAAGCATCATCAGCTTTGCATGCTCAAATAAACATAATGTAAATATCATGTTGCTGCTGTTTGTGTTCTGAGGATTTTCATACCTCAGAACGTTTAGATAGGAAGTGAGCCAACGTAGAACCTTCCTGTGACCTTGTTGGTTTTGTATCCTAAAACGCTCTGACATTTGCTGAAGCTGTTCCAAACATGTTTTCTGTTTTGTGGAAAAATAAAAAAATTGCAGATGTTTTGCTTAGCACAGGGAGAAGCCAAGTGCTGACTTTGACGTTAGCACATCTGAAGCCTATTTTGCTGTCAATAATATCAGAACTTCTGAGAATTATTGTATTTCCAGCAGGATCAGAACTTCTGATATCCCCACTAACAAACCTTTGTCTTGCAGCGCAGGGGGGTCAGAACTTCTGATCTTCCCACTAACAGGTTTCTGTTTTGCAGGTGAAAGAGTCAGAAGTTCTGACTCATGCAGTTTAACCAAAAGGTTGATCATCTGGCAGCGGGCCCGAGTCAGAACTTCTGATGACCTCTCAGCAGCGCGCTGGCTCCCTCTCTCTTTCTCTCTATCTTGTTTTTTTTTATTTTCTTTTCTTGTCTATTTTTCTCGTTGAACCACCCCATGTACAAATATGTATCCCCACCCCCTAATTGTTGTAATAGCGTAGGATTTTATATTTCTGCTTTTTATTGCTTTCAAATATAAATGCTAGTAATTAGGATGTGTATGACAAGATAAAATCAATAAAATAGAAAATCCTAATTCAAAGATAAACTCTTGTATGCAATAAAACACACCTGCACACAAACATCCCTAGGGTTACATCCACTTGTTGCCTTCAAAAATGGGTCATGTTACGCATGCAAAGTATCTTGGTGTTTACCGTGGTTATTGGTAAACAACCGCTGATCCTCCAAATGGTTACTTATTTGGTTACTCACAGGATCGATCAGATTGATCCTAAGACATGGTTGATTTTGAGGTTTTGATTAAGTTGGATAATGGTTAAATGACAAGAAAATAAAGAGGCTTTAAGTAAAGTGCATGAAGAAATGGGCTAGATAAAATAAATGAAGGCTTGAAATAAAGGGCTTCGACAGGAAAAGTAAAGAAGAAAGCAAGTAAAGTTTCTGGAAAGTAAATGACTTTGATTAATAAAAGTGGTGTTTCACACATACATTCTCAACAATTCTTTCTCACATGCTGGGTACTCGAATCTATATGAGTGACTTTGTATATATTTGTGAACACACGCGAAAAACTGCGTGACCTACTACTATTTATACTAAAACATCCCAAGTAACCGTCGGGCAGTTACACTGCTTCGAGATGACTCCACTTGGCACGTTCTCAGCGTTCGATGCTCCAGATCTTTGCATGTTGCACTTGGTAACCGCTGGAAACCGTTTTCCCTCCAAACGTTTGAATTTCAAACCATTCCACTCTGAACCATCGAACACCTTCGTCGAGAAGTATCTTCGACGAGAAACACCTTCAACGTCGAAGGCAACCAACTTCTCCCTTGGAAGAAATCCTCTAAGTACATTGCCATCTTTCGATGGGCATTTCGACAGACCCAGCTGGTCGAAAACATCCTTCAGCTTTAATGGCTGATATTAATAAAACAAGGGTGTCGAATTTAGGAGCCAACAAATTGCCCCCCAAGAATGCCTTATTTCGACTCTGAAAGAAAAAGGCATTCTTTGAAATGCCATTCGACACCTGCCTTTTCATTCTTAGTCACGAATTAAATTGTGCACTTTTTTGTCTTCTACCAACCACTGACAATCCCAAGGAAAAGCCATCATTTCATCCGTACCTAAGACGTCACTTCAGTACGGCGTGCAGCGTGCCAAACGTCTTTTCACAAATTGTCATCATGACAATTCCCAAAAACGAGGGCGCACGCTGCACCCTTTCATTTCTGCAGAACGGCTACAACAACAGGGAGACGCCACGTGTCCCACTACCTTCTGCAACATTAAATGGCATTAAATGTCCTCGAATTTGGGGATTTCCCCAACTACTATAAATAGCGCTAAGTACCCATTGTGGGACTTTTTCACGCTACCTTGCCTTCAGATATTCCTCATTGCATACAAACTCTTTCCTCCTTTGCAAATCACCTGTTCTTCACTTCATCTTCAACCTTAGTATCAACAATGGCATCTGGTTCTTCCAACGCTCCTAGCGCCAACACTCCCTCTGGAAATGTCAAACCCAGGATTTTCTCCACTGCTCCCGTAGTGACTCCCACGGGCCAACGAAGGGTCCCTGAGCCTTTAGACATTGCTGTACGTGATGCTTATTCACGCCACCTCATGATTCCGGTTGGACATTCCAACCAAATCTTTGCCATGTCTGGCCCATTATACCCAAGCATTGCTGAAGCCATGAAGATCAAAAGCTACTTTCCGGTACTTGAAAAACTCAAACCGGTTGGATGCTCCAAGAAAGATGCAGAGGATAATGAAGATCCTGCTAAGGAGAAAATCGACCTCCGTTTCTTCAATAGAGGTGTTAGGGCTTTCAGGTCTAGCCCTAGCCTCACTCCTGATTATAGTGCTTGGCTGGAAATAATGGAGAAACGCCAGGCTTCGATCTGGAAAGATATGGGGATATTCGACCTGGTTATGTTGTCGAAGACGGGTCTTAACTATTCCCCAGAAATGTTGATAGCTTCCTTACTCTTCTGGGATTACACCCATTTCACTTTCCATCTTCCCTGTGGAATGCTGACTCCCACGCTCTTCGACGTGGCCGCCATCACTGGCCTTCGACCCACTGGGGACTACTTCGACCCAGAGGAAATGTCGGAGGATCAGATTGGATTCTCTGCCACAAAACCAACCTACACCACCTTCATCAATCACTACCACGATAAGTCGACGGACGCTGTGTCGGACGTAGAGCATATCGCGTTTCTAGCCCTATGGCTGACACGCTTTGTGTTTTGCACCAAGTCTTTACAGGTGACCAAGAAGATGGTCACTCTCGCCACTCAACTCCACCATGGCCAAAATATCTGTTTGGCAGAATTGATTTTGGCGAGTCTGTACGAGTCGATTAGCAACAGAGCGACTCTTCTGAAGATCATCGAGAACAGAGCCAGTCTGCTGCTTGCTGGACCTTTTTTGCTGTTTCAGCTGTGGCTCAATGCCACCTTCGAGTCTTTCTTACCTCAGAAGACTCAAATAAATGAGCAGGCTCCGGAAATAGCAAATAGGTGCATCGAAGGCACCAGATTGGCTCTGTTGACTCCAACGGAAGATGGGCTGGAGCTTCAACAAACTTTTACAAACTTCGTCTTGATGTTTGCTAAAAGGAAAGAGTTTGCTTTGACCATGGCTCCGTTTTCTCGACGAAAGGTTGGCCCAGAGTGGTTCACGAGGCCACATCCTAAGGCGTCAAGTGGTTCTCAGGTCGAAGAGCATACAACAGTGTGGGAGGCATTTCTCACACCAAGAATAATGCCCCTGCGATTCAAGAGCTCCAAGACTCACTTGAGTCTAATCGCGTATCAACCAAACCTGGTGTCTCGCCAGTTTGGTATTATTCAAACACTACCTTCTCCAATTTTTCCCAGGGAGAAGTCTATGTTATACTTTTGCAACGACTACACTGAAGACGCTGCCACTAAGCATATCGACAGGTATGCTGGTCGAACAGTCCTTTCGTTGTTTGACTATCAGCTTAACTTTCTCTGCTCACCATCCTTCGAGGAGTGGTGGAAAAGTTACTACACCGAGGAGTTTTTCGACGAGAAGGACTTCGCGGACGAACTTCAGAAGTCTTTTGTTCTTGTCTTGGACAAAATAAAGAAATGTAAGTTCATCCTTCCGAATTACTTTGTCTTTCCCTTTCGACTGGTAGCCTGTTAATTATTTTGTCTACTTTCAGTTGTTCGAAAGCCTGCAACCAAGAAGGCTGCAGAAGGCCATCAGGGAGGAGGCCCCTTAACAAAACCTCCACCACCGGCGAAGACTATAGCGCCGGCGAAGACCACAACAAACCAACAGGGGGAAGGCCCTTCGAAAAAGCCTTCTGCATCGGTAACCAGACTTTTATTATTTTCTTCTGGCTTTAACTTTCTGACTTTCGATGCACCTTCTAAATCGAACTCCAATTGGTTTTTTATGCACCTTCACCCAAGAAACGGCCAGCACTGACGGTCGAATCTGGGAGTGACGAAGAAGATGATTCTCCCCCTGCTCCTCTTAAAAGGCGAAAGCTGAAGAAGGACGTTCCTCTTCCTGAAGCTCGAACAATCAGAATAAAGGTTGCTGGGAAGCTCGAACAATCAGAATAAAGGTTGCTGGGAGAAAGCCTAGGCCATCTCCAGTAATCATTGAAGAGCCAACGGAGGAGGAACTAAATGTTCTTCTCAATAAACCTGTCGAAAGCGACAATTCCATCCCTGGGGCTGAAGCTCCCTTGTAGGTAATCTCTTTGATCCCTTTTTAACTCAGGTGTCGATACCCACGTTCGATTATGTCTCTTTCTAACTCAGAAGATTCTTCTTCTTCTTTTTCAGGACACCACTGAAAGCTCAGCGCCAAGGACTTCTGAAACATTGGACTCTGCTGAACTGAGTAGGCCACAAGAAAAAGACTTGGCGAACGATGAAGCCAACACTGAAACAAATGAAGCCAATGTTGAGACAGCAGAACAACCAACAGAAGATCCACAAACAGAAGAGCAACAACCAAAAGAGATTCAGGTGGTTGATTTGTCGGAAGAACATCGTGACGAAGGGGACCACGGTGACGCTAGCGAAGGGGATCATGGTGACGCTGGTACTGCCGCAGCCCAAGTCGAAGAGAGTCAAGTCGAGGCAAATGCTACTCAACAGCCTCAACCCCAAGACAATGCCGCTGCAAAGGTTGTCACCTCAACAAAACATAGGTCGAAAGAAGACTTAGAACTCCTGAAGCAAACTGATCCTGTTGGCTATCTGAACGCCATCATCGAGAGCAAGGGAAGTTCGTCTGATGTCAGTCAGGAGGCTCCTACTCTGTCGGGGAAGTCCACTGAAACATCTCCTCTCGATGAGGCTTTGACGAAGGTTAAGGCTCAGTTCTTCAAGAAGGACTTGATGAAAGCTTTGGAGGGAGACCCTACTGCTCCATCATATTTGGGGGCTGTTTTGAATTCCGTAGACTTGCTAGCTGTGCCTCCGGAAGTCTCAAGCTTTATCATGGAGTTACACTCCATTATTGATCAAGTCTCAACAGATTATCAACGACAAAGGGGCTTTAATAGCCAGCTTGAAGTGTTATATGGCAAAAGCTCTTCTGCATGGACTGCTGTAGCAGAGACAACTTCTCGAATTGCGGAGTTGTCGAAGCAAAAAGCATCTAAACAAGAAGAAGTTGATGCCATCGATCGAGAGAATGCTTCCATCAAGGCGCAAATCGAAGAACTAGAGGCTAAGATGAATGCCAATACTAAGCACAAGGAGGAACTTCTCTCGACTGTTCCAGACACCGAAAGTCAAGCTGAAATCACACAAGGCCTAGAATTTGCTGAGAAAGCTCAAGCCTTCGACGATCAAATTGCCAAGCTTGTGCAGGCGAATGCCTTGTGCAACAAAAGATTGGAGCTGCAGCAAGCTAAATACCTTCGACTCAAGGACTCCATCCCCTTCTGATTTATTCAGCCCTTTAACCATATATTGTAATATGTATTCGACAATATTGCCATTTTGGCTAATTTATAAAAATTTATTTTCCATTTTGGCATTTATGGTTAATTTAGTCGTTACTTGTTATTTATTTTTATCTCTTGGAGTATAGGTTTATACTTTTTCAAATATTTACCATTTACTCTCAAGAGCCTTTTATCTTCACCTAGCTCTTCGACTTCAAAAGCTCCACCAGAAAAAGTCTGGATAACTCTGAATGGTCCTTCCCATTTGGGTGACCATTTTCCCATGCTTCGATCCCTTCGATCCATGGGAAGAATCACCTTCCAAACTAGTTCCCCAGGCGAAAATGCCTTAGGTTTCACCTTTTTATTATAAGAGTCTTCTACTCTTTTCTTCTGAAGCCTGAGTAGGTCAAGAGCGTGCAATCTTTCTTCGTCTAAATCCACTAGTTCGTCTAACATCATATCCCAATAAATTTCAGAGGGAATATCATAATGTCTCTGAACCCTTGCAGATTGAAGACAAATTTCTGCTGGCAACACTGCGTCATGGCCAAAAGTTAGCCTATATGCCGTTGTACCTATGGCTTCTTTTGGGGACGTTCGACAGGCCCACAAAATATGGTCTAACGTCTTATGCCAATTTTTGGGCTTCTTCCCAACATGCTTTTTTATCAAGCCAATCACTACTTTGTTCGCTGCTTCAACTTGACCATTTTCCTGTGCATAATAAGGTGTTGATGTTAGGAGTTTAAAGCCCGTTTCCTGAGCGAATTCCTGCATCTTTCGACCGGTGAAAACTGATCCTTGATCAGTTGTTATAGTCTCAGGGATTCCATATCTAAAGATAATGTTCTTTTGAATAAATTCAATGACATTTTCTTGGTCCACATTGACTAAAGGGATAGCTTCGATCCACTTAGTAAAATAATCAATGCCTACCAATATATACTTCTGGCTCTTTGATGATGCTGGTCGAATCTCTCCAATGAGATCCAACGCCCATCCTCTAAAAGGCCAAGGTTTCACTATCGAGTGAAGTTCGCTTGCTGGTACATGTTGGATGCCTGTATGGACTTGACATTCTTGGCAACCTTTAGCGAACTCGACACAATCTTTCAACATGGTGGGCCAGTATAGTCCTTGTCGAAACAACAACCATTTCATCTTATGGCCTACTTGGTGAGCCCCACATGCTCCAACATGCGTGGTCGAAAGGGCTATGTATGCCTCAGTTTCACTTAAACATTTTAGCAATACCCCTTCAGGCGTCTTTTTAAATAACTCATTACCCATGAGTACATAACTCAACGCCCTGTACTTTGTTTTTCGTTCTGTCGAAGCTACTGAATTTTGAAGATAATCCACAATGGGCTTCCTCCAATCTTGCTCTGACAAATTATCTATGAACGAAATTTCGAAGTTACTTTGATCAGCATATCCTAGTCTTGTCGATTCCAAGTCTGTTGGTGATAGACAAGTTGCTTTTATCTTTTCTCGAACTTCGATTGTTCTTTGTAATCTCGTTTTTGAAATCTTGTACCCAGATGCAATTTGTGCCAAGTCGTTGGCTATTTGATTTTCCAATCTGGGTATGTGTCGAATATTGACCATTTCAAATTTTTTCAATAAACGATTTGCTATCACAAAGTACATAATGAGATTTTCTCTTATGCATTTATATTCTTTTGTGACTTGCTTAATGACTAACTCTGAGTCTCCCATTATTTCGACTCGAGTTGCCCCCAATTCCAACAATATCTCAAGGCCAGTAATTAGAGCTTCATACTCAGCCTCATTGTTCGAACAAGAACCTGATATCTTGTACTTGAATGTTGTTGGAATTTTTTCTGGAGAAATGATCAAGACTCCTACTCTTGTTCCATCTTTATGGCTGGAACCATCGAAGTAGAATTTCCAAGGTTCTATCTCCACATAATTAACATTCTCAACTTGAATTGAGTGGTCGACTATAAAGTCTGCAACCACTTGTCCTTTTACTGCCTTAAGAGGCATAAAGGTCAAGGAGTATTCAGTTAATGCTAGTGCCCACTTGCCAATTCGACTGTGCAAGATGGGTTTCGACAACATGTACTTGAAAACATCAAAATGAGACGAAACATACACATCAACTGGTTTTATATATTGCTTGAGTTTTGTACAAGAGAAATACAGACATAGACACAATTTTTCAACTTCACTATATCTAGTTTCTGCATCGTTCAAAACTCTACTAAGATAGTAAATGGGTCTTTCGACTCCATTCTCATCTTCTTGGGCTGACATGCTTCCCAAAGTTTTGTCGGATGCAGCTATGTACAATCTCATACTCCTATTGCTACAAGGAGGCACCAAAATAGGTGGCTTGGTGAGGTACCGTTTGATTTTGTCGAAGGCTTCTTGTTGCTCTTGCCCCCATTCGAATCCCTCTTTATTCAGTCGAAGTAAGGGTGAAAAGGCTTGAGCTTTCCCACTTAGGTTAGATATAAATCTCCTTAAGAAATTTATCTTGCCTAACAGAGATTGCAGTTCCTTCTTATTCGATGGCGCTTTCGCTTCCAGAATAGCCTTCGTCTTGTTCTGGTTGATTTCGATTCCTTTCTTGTGGACAACAAAGCCCAAGAAATCTCCAGCTTTCACACAGAATGCACACTTCAAAGGGTTCATCTTCAGACCATGTTCTCTCATTCTTTCGAATGATTGTCGAAGGTGGTCAATATGATTCTTCCTGGAAACAGATTTTATAAAAATGTCATCAATATATACTTGCATAAAAGTGTTAATAAAATCATGGAAGATAGAATTCATTGCTCGCTGGTATGTTGCCCCAGCGTTCTTTAGGCCAAAAGGCATCACTACCCACTCGTAAGTGCCTAGAGCCCCAGGGCATCGAAAAGCTGTTTTCGACACATCCTCTTCAGCAATGAATATTTGATTATATCCTGAATAACCATCGAGCATACTCAAGTATTCATAGCCAGCGGCAGAATCGACTAGCATTTCCGCCACAGGCATAGGATATTCATCTTTGGGTGTAGCAGCATTCAAATCTCTAAAATCTATGCACACCCTCAATGTACCATTTTTCTTAATTACTGGCACAATGTTTGCAATCCATTCGACATACCTTGTAACGCGTATGAATTTGCACTTCAGCAGTCTTTCGACTTCTGTTTTGATCTTCGACAGTATTTCTGGAGCGAAGCGTCCTGGACTTTGCTTGATTGTCTTCTTCCCAGGTTTGATTGGCAACTGAAGTTCTACCAATCCTCTGTCGAGACCAGGCATTTCGTCGTAATCCCATGCAAAACAGTCCTTGAACTCTTTCAACAATTGGATTACTTCCAACCTAAGTTCTGGGTCAATTTTGGCGCTGATGTAAGTTGGCTTTTTCTCTGACCCTTCGCCTAAGTTGATTTCTTCTAAAGGATCTTGCGCTAACATTTTAATGTTGTTCGCCAAGGGGTCCTTTTCGAAGCCCAAAGGCTCATCGTCATAGATGGCGTCGAGCCTCTGTTCCTGCATTCCTTCTGGCATGATATCAGGGGGTTCTGGATCGAAATCCTTTCCAGGACCTGCAGCAGATAACTGTTGATCATTGGCCTGTGTGGCCATGTACTTTACTTCGGCTTCGAGAGCCGTTATCATCTTTGTTTCGGCTACATAAGCCGAAATTCGCTTCAATGATTGTGACTCAGTCATTATCACTGAAGTCACTTCCCCAACCAGTTGGTTGGATATCAGTTAACCCACTGAAGTCTATGTGGGACAAGTCTTCTCTGTCCCATTGAAAACCATGCTCAGGGTGCAGGTATAGGGAACAAAAAGTATTTGGCGCTGGCGCCAAGTCAAAGTCAGGTGTTGGACATGGCCCTATGTGAGCCAAGTTCTTGTCGAAATCTGCCAGCCCTAGGTGATTCACTTCGCCCAGGTAATAGCTTTGATCTGCTTCTATGTTTTCGACCATCCCATATGGACGCCATAGCAGCAACCTCTGGTGCATTGATGATGGCATAGCCCCAACACCATGAATCCATTCACGGCCCAACAAAAGATTGTAGTTAGGTTTGGCCGATATGACCATAAACATTGTTGGTCGAAAGATAGATCCCACCTTGATATCCAGTTGGATCACTCCCATAGTGGTCCCTATGCCGCCCTCATAGTTCGACAGGACCATGTTGTGAGGCTTGATGTCCTCATCCCTTTTGCCTATTTTCCTTAGCATAAAGTGAGGAATAATGTTGATGGTTGCCCCACAATCCACCAAGATTTTATTCACTGTTGTTTCTTCGAGTTTAGCCCTTATAAATAAAGGCTTGAGGTGATTTTTCATCGCCTCTGTAGGTGGTTCGAAGAACCCATTTTGCTCCTCAGTAGTGCCATTGTCCATGACGAAATAGCACACTGGCCTATGTTTGGCCATTTCTTGCTCCACTTCCCAATCACTTGTTTCGACCTCCACATGTCGGTTGAACTCTCTGGGCAGCACTGAGACTATATTCACCATGATGTCCAAAGTATCATCAGACTCAGAACCATCTTCGTCTTCAATTTCACCTTGGTTAGGCTAAACTAGCCTGTTGGTTACTGGCTCTCTTTCCAGAGGTTTCCTTTGCTTCCTTAGAGGAACATTTGAACTGGTTTCTGCCTTTGGTTCATTAGCAGCCTCCCTCTCAGCTTTCCGTCGCCTCTGGTATCTCCTCCACTGAGATCAAGACATGGGATTTTTCCCTTTGTAGTTGCTTGACACCTGTGTAACTTTAGGGGCAGAAACTTGAGGTTCTTTCTTTTGTGTTAAAGATAAACCTCTTGGCACATCGAAAGAGTGCCATCTTTCCTCGCTTGGCCTCTTTCGACCAGATGTTTTGTACCATGTATCTACTGGCACATTAGTTGGAGGCCTGAAAGTCAATGGCCTCTTTTCTTGGTTTGAACCACTTTGGGAGGCTCTTCTGGGATCATGTCGAAGATCAACATTTTCCCTTCTCTTATTTGCTGCTCTTACGCCTTGAATATGTTCAGCAGCTTTTTTGTCAAAGATCGAACTGCATCTTGGACACAACATCACTTCTGACTTCTTCTTCTGGCATCTTTGCAGGAAATCTGCCAGATTTTCATTCTCCCGAGGGAAAGCAGTCTTGTTAGCTTGTTCTTGCCTCATGGCCTCTTCTGATGCTTTTGGCTCAGAGACTTCGACCATGTTGACATTCATGGTATCTTTGTTGGCAAGAGTCAACTGCTTCATTTGAATCTCCAAGTCCTCTGTCTGGCCTTGAACCGGGGCCAAGTGAGAACTGGGTTTTGGTCCAGATTTTTGGGCTCCAACTGTCTCCAGCTTTGGGCTTTCGACCGCTTTCTGAACCGCTTCAATTGTCTTTCTGGATAAATTCCCAGAAAAACTGCCAAAGATTGGCATGTTGACATGGTCCTTTGAGACTTCGACCATTGTGATTCCTGGCCTCTTCGACTGGCTTCTGGATGCCTCGATCATGTTCACCTCTGAAGGTTCAGCATAGTGGGCTTCAGCCTGCAACGGATTGGAATCCACAGCCATGGGGGTCTTGTCAGCAAACTTCAACCTCCCTTCTTCGATAGCGTCTTGCACAAGATTCCTGAAAAGAAAACATTGAGACATTTTATGGCCCAAAAAATTATGATATTTACAAAAGCCTCTCTTCTTTCTTTGATCAAGAGGAGGCACTTTTACCCCTGGGGGTATTATCATTTGGCCATCTTTTACAAGCAAGTCAAAGATCTCATCACATTTTGTAATATCAAAACTATAAGTCTTTTTGGGGAACCTATCGTTGGTCCTTTCTGGACCAATGGGATTTTTCCCACTTGAGGGGACTAACAGTTTGCAAGAGTATGGTGGCCCTTGTTTTAGTTCCGCTAAATCGACTTCTCCTTCTTCGACAGTTATAGTATCGTCGAAGGATTCTGGATCTTCGTCATCCATCTCAACATATGCTATCCTCTCTCTCTTATGAGTTTTCGTTGCCTTTGCTTTTTCAGCTTTGAGGCGTTCTACCTGTCGAACTCTATCGTCCAGTTGGGCCATGTCTCTCAGGTATTGAGTGTCTAACTTCTTCCTAATGGAATAATCTAAACCGCCTGCGGCTATTTCGACTAACTCATGTTCCGGCACTTGTGTAAAACATCTTGCTTTGAGCAACCTAAACCTATTTAGATATTCGTCTATAGGTTCAGTGAAACGTCTCTTTACACTGGCCAATTCTTTCAGGCTTATCTTGGTTTGCCCCATGTAGAATTGCTCGTGAAACAATCTTTCCAACTGGGTCCAATGATGGATCGAATTGGGGGGGAGAGTTGTAAACCAAGTAAAAGCGTTCTTTGTTAAAGAACTTGGGAAGTACTTAATCCTCAGGTTTTCATTGTTCGAAATATCTCCTGCTTCGATCAAGTATCTCGCCACATGTTCGACAGTAGATTTTGTCGTGTCCCCAGAGAACTTAGTGAATTTGGGGACTTTACATCTAGGAGGTAAGTCTGTTTGTAACACGTATTCTAACAGCGGGGATGTAAAGTTGGGCCTTCGAAAGCCCATGTTCATCCCATTTTGAGTCATGATCCTTTCGATCATGGTTGCCAGATTATTTTCCAGACCCATGTTTTGGTATTGGATATGCTGAACTACTTCGTCAGCATTTTGGTTTCTGTTAACTAACCTTACCTTTGGGGTTATTACCCTAGGTTCCTCGACAGGTTGCTCCAATCGTGCCCTAAGGTTTTCTTCGACAGGCTGTTGGACTTGGTTGATAGTGGTTTCTTCCTCTAAGAATACACCCTGGTTTCCCCTTATTTGCGCCCTTTGGGGCTGTCGAATAAGTTGGGGTACTCCAAAGAAATTAGCCAAACGCGTCATTTGCGCTGTCATCTGCTGATTCGATTGAGTAGTGTTTTGTATTAGAGGGTTCAGCACTGTACTTAAGGTTTGTGCCAACATTTGAACCATATCATGGTTGCTTTCGTCCATTTGTTGCCTCAAGACTGCTGTCGAGGCATTTGTAAGGCCATGTGCTACCTGGGACGTTCCTCCTAAGAGTTGGGTCCTATTTCTATTCGCCATACCTACTCCAGAACCTTGGAGTGGCGAAGAGGCACTCACTAAAGGGTCTGAAAAAGTGGACGCAGCATTCGTCAGGCTAGCCAAGTCAGAAGTTGGCATGCCATAGAGTGGTTCTCGATTATGACCGCTTGTCATAAATCCTGGGGGAACATAAGGCCTTGTGCCTAAATTTCCCCTTGGTGGGGGGGTTCCCAAAGGCACTCTGGGGCCTGTGAACGGAGGTAATGGCCCCGTTGTTGTGATCGTTACTGCTGGTGTTGAACCAGCGGTTATCGCTTCACTTACGGTCGGGATAACCGTTGCTCCCACATTCGTTTGTGGGATTTCATTATTGTTTGGCGGATTCGCCATCTCTTCTCTTCTTCTGGCAGTATTGGTATCGTTAGTGTATATTCTACCACTTCTCAATAACATACAACACTCCTCGAAAAAGATGAGATTATGTTTAAAAGGTTAAACTTCAACAATCAACACACTGTCCCACCGGGTGTGCCAATTTTTTTACCGTGGTTATTGGTAAACAACCGCTGATCCTCCAAATGGTTACTTATTTGGTTACTCGCAGGATCGATCAGATTGATCCTAAGACATGGTTGATTTTGAGGTTTTGATTAAGTTGGATAATGGTTAAATGACAAGAAAATAAAGAGGCTTTAAGTAAAGTGCATGAAGAAATGGGCTAGATAAAATAAATGAAGGCTTGAAATAAAGGGCTTCGACAGGAAAAGTAAAGAAGAAAGCAAGTAAAGTTTCTGGAAAGTAAATGACTTTGATTAATAAAAGTGGTGTTTCACACATACATTCTCAACAATTTTTTCTCACACGCTGGGTACTCGAATCTATATGAGTGACTTTGTATATATTTGTGAACACACGCGAAAAACTGCGTGACCTACTACTATTTATACTAAAACATCCCAAGTAACCGTCGGGCAGTTACACTGCTTCGAGATGACTCCACTTGGCACGTTCTCAGCGTTCGATGCTCCAGATCTTTGCACGTTGCACTTGGTAACCGCTGGAAACCGTTTTCCCTCCAAACGTTTGAATTTCAAACCGTTCCACTCTGAACCATCGAACACCTTCGTCGAGAAGTATCTTCGACGAGAAACACCTTCGACGTCGAAGGCAACCAACTTCTCCCTTGGAAGAAATCCTCTAAGTACATTGCCATCTTTCGATGGGCATTTCGACAGACCCAGCTGGTCGAAAACATCCTTCAGCTTTAATGGCTGATATTAATAAAACAAGGGTGTCGAATTTAGGAGCCAACACTTGGTAAAACAAACAAAATCAAAATGTCATAGTCCCTCGTTGACGCTATCCAACGTTGCCTTACAAAAATGATCTTAGTCCCTCAAAAGAAATGCTAAGATACTTTGCAAAATTGCTATCATGGTCTATACGATGACCCACGCCCGTCCCGTTTACATCCTAACACAAGGTTGTTCACCAAATACAATGGTGAAACAACACTGTTAAAAGGGTTAAAAACATAAGAAAGATCTTTGAGTAAAATAGGGTAGACAACTCTTAGTTACTTGATCAAAAATCTTGCAAAACATCCTTGCTATTTTTCAAAACACACTCCACAACACAATTTCAAAACAACTTTCAAAAATATTGAAAACCTTTCAAAAAGACAAACACCTTTGTATACATTCAAACAAGAATCATTACAAAGGTTTCCACAACGATGGCCTCTTTTCAAAACATCTTTCAAAATCACGCACAAAGCACCATTTCAAACAATTGAAAATACAAGGCAAGTGATCTAAGCAAGTAACTAAGAGCCCATGGATAACCATGGATAGAAAGGGTGCTAATACCTTCCCTTTCTATAATCTACTCCCCGAACCCATAAAAACATCTCAAAGGTTTTTCCTGTGCTTTTTAACCTTTCCTTAGGATAAAATAAAAAGTCGGTGGCGACTCTTGCTAAAACCGAAACATTTGCGAAAACAAATGCAAAATCCCAAGTCAGTTCTCCCACCGTATCACAGAACTGGAGACTCTGCTGGGGAGATATTTAAAAGTGGAGTAACCTTAGGGCTTAGATCACCCTTTTGCATGACTAATTGTTTGCTTTGATTGCTTTACATTTTTGGTTCTCTTGTTTGGGCTTGAAATCCTACACCCGGATTTGGGGAAACACTCATATATAGCAATACATTATGGAAATTGTGCGGGGTATACCGACACGGTTAAAGCAATAGCTATATTAGTGTATCATATTTGTGAGTACCGGTAACCCTTGAGTTCAATCAAGGAGAGTACGGGGCCGCTGAGTGATGTCACTAAGAACTAATGGCCTAGAACCTTACTTGACCATCTTGGCCTTTCATTAGGGGTAGTGAGATGACCGGCTTTGGTGCAGTCCGAAGTTGGTAGATACTCGATACTACACTCATTGAGGGTTGTTTTCTTGGAATATTTTGGTTGCTAGTTAAGTGGCTAAACCAAAACAATGAACATGGAAAACAATCCAATGATATTGAGCTCCTTAGAACCCGGTTACTATTTATAGGACAGGTTTTTAAGCCAGCTTCACTCAAGAGGGTACCTACCTATGAAACCCATGCAAGCCTGAAACTAGGGTTTTGTGTGATTTGCTTGTACATATGTTTGTGCATACATCATGAACATCATAAAGCATCATATGCATCCACTAACCATGAAATTCTGGCTGCAGATACTCAATGTCATGTTCAATGTTATGACACCGTATCTGACTTACTATATGACAGTAAATACAAAAGCAATAAAGAACACAGTCAATTGTTTACCCAGTTCAGTATGCAACAACACCTACTCTGGGGGCTACAAAGCCAGGGAGGAAATCCACTATAAGAGATTTTAATTCAGGAATAAACCAACCAGTTTATCTCCTTCACTTAAGACCTACCCAATGCAATTCCAATCTAAGTACAACTTAAACCTGAGTTCCTACTCACTCCCCCTCAATCACAGCAGTGATACATAAACCAATTTGACTTAAGAATTGATGAAGACACTCTTCAAAGACAAACACTTGATTAAGCTTCACAGCTTTTTAATCAAGCAACACAATCACTCTTGCTTCACAGCTTTGAGTGATGTACACAACTAACTTGACTCTGCTTCACAGCTTTAGTCAAGGAACATTCAAGTACTCTTGCTTCAAAGCTTAGAGTGCTACACAACCCTTACAATTTGAAACCTATTCCAAGGCACTTATCACAATGATAATTGCTTGGAGTACAATAAACAAATCTATACAGATTACAAATGATCTTCTAATCAATAAAAGCCATCCATGAAAAACAGCAGCTCTGTTGAATATATAGCAGCTGCAACTTCAGTTAGGGTTTCCAAAAACCTAGGGTTAATTCCGTTTTTACCTAAAGATCAGGTCACAGGACTTTATTAACCAGGTTAGGGTTGAGCTAGGTTACCCCTCAGAAAACGCAGGATTCTGTTCAGAAAGGACTGAGTTATTTCCTGAAAAAACTCAGACTTATCCAATCCTGCAATCCTGTTAGTTCAGAACAGGATGTCATAACATCTGTTATGACATCTGAGAAAACCTGTCTACTGATTTAGCAAAATGTGATCATTTAGCAAAATGTGATCATTTTGCAAAAATGCTCAGATACACACTTATAAACATCAGTATTTGAATTACAATATTTTTCTGCAAAGGTACCTAATGAGTTAGTACAAACTGAACTAGAATGTTATGACATCAGTCATGACATTCACACATACACTTGGGATTTACCAAAAATGCAAGCCAATACCTAAACACCTACAAACTCCCCTTTTGGCAGATTTTTGGCTAAAGACCCTAAACAATCAGAGATAGATAGCAGCAGAAATAAGTGACAGCAGAAAAATAGAATGTCAAGTACTAATTAAGTAAGTACCAAAATATTCTCCCCCTCTTTAGCCACAAATGGGCCAAAGATACATGTTCAGAAAATTATACAGTTATCCAAAATAATAAGATCAGCAGCAGACAACAACAGAATACACTTCCAAACTCCACCAGATATCAGCAACCAACCAGCAACACCACCAAGCAGCAATCAACCTTCAAGCACTGTCATCAGACTCAGAGGAGCTAGTTTCTTCAATGTTGAGCTGTCCTTCTTCCCTTCTGCTTTCTTCAGCTTCCTCCTTTTCTAGCCTGGCAATTAGAATTTCTAGGGTCCTTTTTCTAGCATCCAGCTCTTTGCAAGTTTCTTTTAAAACAGCTATGACATCTGATGTCTTGGACTGGGTCTTTACAGACGATGTCTCAGCTGATGTTATGACAATGTCTGGAGCATGAGATCCCTGAAACAGTTTGTAGTGCAGGCCAAAGGCAGGAGCTCTTTTGCAGATTGTATCTCTTGCCACAAGGATATCAGGGAATTGTGCAAGGATGATTCCACAAAGGAGGGAGGGAAAGGCAATTGGTCCTTTGACAGCATAACTGCCAGCATGCTTTAAAGTTTGTTCAAAGATGTACCTCCCATAGTCAAAAGCAGTCTTGGTTCCCACAGCATAGATAAATCTCCCCAATCCTGTGGAGATAGTTGATTTGTGATTTGTAGGCACCCAGTTGGCTGCTCCTATTTTATGCAAGATGGCAAATTTCATGCTGAGTTTACTAGCATTCAGCTTCCCTTTCAAGGGCCAGCACTTTACTTGCCTGGCTGTGATGGTTAGACAAACTTCATTGTCAGTTGCCTCTAGATCAGGACAGTCCTTATTTGTTCTTCCAAGAAACTTGTTGATTTCTGATGGAGAGAACTTGACCCTTCTTCCTCTAACAAAGACACTTTCAAAGTCAGCTGACCTTCCATCAGCACAATCATTTGACAAGTTCACTACAAACTCCTTAACCAGATTTTCATAACATTTGTTAAACTTTATCACTGTCTTCATTAGCCCAGCATTTTTGATCAGATCCATGATGTCTTTGCACTCCAAGGCATCATTGTTTAGTTCTCTCTCCAAGGCTATTCTCTTTAAGCAAACATACTTCCATCTGTTTGCATTGTCAGGATGATGAAAAGAGATGTTGTCTGTTGGCACTTCAGGCACTCTAGCAATCTTGTTGGAGGGGAGCTTCCTTCTGATGGGAGTTTCTTCAATATCAATCTCAAATTCTGATTCATCATCAGAATCAGAAGTTTCAGGTTCTTTACTTTTCTTAGAGATTGGTTGTCTAGCAGTCTGCACCTGGGCCTTCTTCCCTTTTGTCTGAATACTTTTCTCAGCCATCCCTTCAGCCTTGGATTTCTTAGCATCAGGTTTATCATTCTGACTACTCTTTCTTTTCATCAATCTCCTAGCTATGCTAGGGTTCACATTAGCAATCAGTTCATTATCTGAGTAATCTTCATCCACATCAATGATAGGTGGATCAGCAGCCTTTTCAGAGGGGTTCTGAATGTTGTCTTTTGGTGTCACAACATCCTCAGTGACATCTACATTTTCATAACCTTCCACATTTGGACTTTCTGATTGATTTAAAGGGATAGAAATCCCCGGTACAGATTGGTTGCCACTCAGTATGCTAGTAACCAGCCTAGCAATAGCTTGGTGTACTTGAACTGATCCTTCTCTATTAGGTACAGAAGACGAAGGATGAGAAGAATTACCAGAGGTTGTAGCTTGAGCTCTTCCTGCATGTCTGGTTCTGAGCTTTTTGACTCTGGCTGGGTCAGTTGCCATCTCCCTGAGAGGAGTGACATCAAGAACTTCAGATTCTATGCATGTAGTGATTGCCTTAGAATCTTGGTCAGATGATGACGATGATGAGGAAGACGAAGTCGCCATGGTTGAAGACGATGTCTGAGACATTTTGATTGACTTTGAGTAATGGTAGCAGTTTGATAAAAATCTTTGATTTGGAGGAGGAAACAGGTTGCAAGGAACTGAGAGGTAGGGGATAAAAGGGAGTCTCTTCAACTTCTTAAAGCTTTTGAAGGAATTGTGAAAGAATATGATTAACCCACTAAATATAGACTTAATAAAATTAATCCCTTCAACCCTTGTTTTAAGAAAAATTAATTGCTATAATTTCTCATGTTGGTGAATACCCAACCTGCCCCTCAAATTTTCAAGTTTATTTCCAACAAGAGCCTTGGTAGAAGAATCAGTCAGCTGAAGCTTAGAGAAACTATGTTCCAGTTTAAATGACTTCTTCTCTTCAAAGTCAATAGGATTCAAGGAAATGTTGATTGTTTTCAGATTGTCACAACACAATGTCACAACATCTTGTGTAACATTGTACTCAGGGAGCATCTGTTTTGACCAGATGTTTTGAGAACAAAATTTATTTGACTTGTTATTTCCAACATCCTTTTCAAGATGACTTAAGGTTCTGACAACACATTCTTCTTCAAGTTTATTTGCCACATCACAGATATTATCAACCTGTAGTTTTGGAGTTCTTCTGACAGCTTCCATAGAAATAGCTCTTTTCATTCTTCTTAGATGAAGGAGACCAAGCTTATGCTGCCACAGTTTCATCTCTTTTTCTTCTTTGATGATTTGACACACAGTGGAGATAACAGTGTTCTCAGGCTGCCACACGTAACAGTTATCTTTGGATTTGATTCCTCTCGTTACAACTTCTAGTTTTTTATTAATTACTAGACATTCAGATCTTGAGAAGTTGACCTTGAATCCTAGATCACATAATTGACTGATACTAATGAGATTAGAAGCCAACCCTTTTACCAGCAGAACTTTATTCAGACTTGGAACTCCAGGGCAATCCAAATTACCAACTCCTTTGACTTCACCTTTAGCACCATCTACAAAGGTCACAAAACTGGTGGTGTGAGGCATAACATTATTGAGGAGATTTTTGAATCCAGTCATGTGTCTGGAACATCCACTGTCAAAGTACCAATCTTCCTTTGCAGAGACCCTCAGGGAAGTGTGAGCTATCAGTGCAGCAGCCTTTTTCTTCCATTTAGGAGCATGAAGTACCTTTTTAGACTTAGGTTTGACACCTGAGTTCTGATTAGGATATCCATGTAGTCTGAAGCAGAAGGGCTTTATGTGACCATATCTCCCACAATGATGACATTTCCATCTTTGGTACCTCTTCTTCATATGTCTCTGTCCCTGATGTTGAGAGTTGTGTTGAGACATCCGTTTTGACATTTGCTTACCAGTACCAGATTTCTTTGCTTCCATAAATCCTAGTCCAGATTTATTTCCCATATTTTGTCCAGCCTGAAGGATCTCTTCCAATTTGTCTGTTCCATTGGTCAACATCTTGACAGATTTGGTCATTTGATTCAGTTGTGAGTTCAGCAATTGAACTTCTCCTTCTAGATGACTTATAGTTTCAAGATTCGCCCTTTTTTCAGCCTCCTGTTTGATAATGAGTTTTGATTGTTTCTCATTCTGCACACAGACTTCAGCACTTCTGATACACAATTTCTTGTAGGTATCAGCCAGTTCTTCAAATGTCACTTCTTCATCACTAGTGTCACTTTCAGAAGTACAAACACTAGTTAGGGCAGTAACTAGTTTGGCAGATTCTTCTTCAGAATTACTTTCTGAATCATAGTCAGACCAAGTAACAGTCATTCCTTTCTTTTGCTTCTTAAGAAAGGTAGGACATTCAGCTCGAATATGTCCATATCCTTCACATCCATGGCATTGAATACCTCTGCCTTGGTTTCCCTTATCTTCTGACCTTGGTCTTCTGCTGGAACTGTCAATGTCAGAGGGAATGTTATGAACATTAGACCTTGACTTTGGGTCCATTCTTTTGATGAGCCTGTTGAATTGTCTTCCAAGCATGGCAATAGCTTCAGATATGTTTTCTTCTTCATCCTCCTTGTATTCAACATCAGTGTTGGATACAAGTGCTATGCTTTTGTTCTTCTTGTCACCATTATCAGTGATCCCCATCTCAAAAGTCTGAAGAGACCCAATAAGTTCATCCACTTTCAACTTGCTAATGTCCTGGGCTTCCTCTATGGCAGTTACCTTCATTGCAAATCTTTTAGGAAAGGATCTGAGAATCTTCCTCACCAATTTTTCTTCTGACATTTTTTCTCCCAGTGCTCCTGAGGTGTTGGCAATCTCCAAGATGTTCATGTGAAACTCATGAATGGTTTCATCTTCCATCATTTTTAGATTCTCAAACTTAGTGGTCAACATCTGAAGCCTTGACATTTTTACTTTGGAAGTTCCCTCATGAGTAGTTTTGAGAGTGTCCCAAACTTCCTTGGCCAGTTCATATTGATGTACTAGTCTGAAAATGTTTCTATCAATTCCATTGAACAAGGCATTTAAAGCTTTTGAATTTCCCAGAGCTAACTCATCTTCTTCTTTACTCCAATCTTCCTCAGGCTTCAGACTGATTGTCCCATCTATCTCAGTTATGGTGGGATGAATCCATCCTTTGTCAGCAGCTCTCCAAGCCTTTTTGTCCAGAGATTTTAGGAAGGCAATCATACGAGGTTTCCAGTAGTCATAATTGGTTCCGTCCAGAATGGGTGGTCTATTTCCAAAAACTCCTTCTTTGTCCATAGTGCCAGAAAGTGATATCCCTAGATCTCACCCAGTAATACAGGCAGGGTGCCTGCTCTGATGCCAATTGAAATTCTGGCTGCAGATACTCAATGTCACGTTCAATGTTATGACACCGTATCTGACTTACTATATAACAGTAAATACAAAAGCAATAAAGAACACAGTCAATTGTTTACCCAGTTCAGTGTGCAACAACACCTACTCTGGGGGCTACCAAGCCAGGGAGGAAATCCACTATAAGAGATTTTAATTCAGGAATAAACCAACCAGTTTATCTCCTTCACTTAAGACCTACCCAATGCAATTCCAATCTAAGTACAACTTAAACCTGAGATCCTACTCACTCCCCCTCAATCACAGCAGTGATACATAAACCAATTTGACTTAAGAATTGATGAAGACACTCTTCAAAGACAAACACTTGATTAAGCTTCACATCTTTTTAATCAAGCAACACAATCACTCTTGCTTCACAGCTTTGAGTGATGTACACAACTAACTTGACTCTGCTTCACAGCTTTAGTCAAGGAACATTCAAGCACTCTTGCTTCAAAGCTTAGAGTGCTACACAACCCTTACAATTTGAAACCTATTCCAAGGCACTTATCACAATGATAATTGCTTGGAGTACAATAAACAAATCTATACAGATTACAAATGATCTTCTAATCAATAAAAGCCATCCATGAAAAACAGCAGCTCTGTTGAATATATAGCAGCTGCAACTTCAGTTAGGGTTTCCAAAAACCTAGGGTTAATTCCGTTTTTACCTAAAGATCAGGTCACAGGACTTTATTAACCAGGTTAGGGTTGAGCTAGGTTACCCCTCAGAAAACGCAAGATTCTGTTCAGAAAGGACTGAGTTATTTCCTGAAAAAACTCAGACTTATCCAATCTTGCAATCCTGTTAGTTCAGAACAGGATGTCATAACATCTGTTATGACATCTGAGAAAACCTGTCTACTGATTTAGCAAAATGTGATCATTTTGCAAAAATGCTCAGATACACACTTATAAACATCAGTATTTGAATTACAATATTTTTCTGCAATGGTACCTAATGAGTTAGTACAAACTGAACTAGAATGTTATGACATCAGTCATGACATTCACACATACACTTGGGATTTACCAAAAATGCAAGCCTATACCTAAACACCTACAAACCATTTCAAGGGTTTGGATCTTTATCTTTGTTCTTGTTTTGTAGGTCATGGAAATTCTTCGCAGGAAAACTATCCAAGTCAACCTTGTGAGAATCCCTCCTCAACTTAAGGAGCTCACATCCAGAATTCCAGAAAGCTCTCCCTTCAGTGAAAGACATGGTAGACTGCTCAGCTTAGTCAACACCAGCATTTAAGAGGACATGGTGAAAGTGTTGTTCCAGTTCTTTGACCCCCTTCACCACTGTTTCACATTCCCCGACTACCAATTGGTGCCCACTTTGGAGGAATTTTCTCAACTCCTGAGAATTCCTATTCTTAATCAACTAGCCTACAACGGTACGGAAAAAGAACCAAAGCCTGAAGATGTTGCTCAAGCACTACACTTGCAACCATCTGACATCAAGGGGCATTGGGAAACTAGAAGTAATGTCAAAGACTTCTTGGCAAAATTCTTGTTTGAGAAGGCACAAGAGTGTTGGAATTCATTGGATCTACAAGCCTTTGAAGAAATTTTGGCACTCCTCATTTATGGGTTGGTCTTGTTCCCAAATCCTGACCAGCTTATAGATGTCAACGCTGTCAAGATTTTCCTATCCATGAATCCCATACCAACATTGCTTGGGGACATCCTCCACTCATTTTACACACGAACAATGAGAAAGAGGGGTGTTCTCATGTGTTGTACTCCTCTCCTTGCAAGGTGGTTTATTTCGCACCTTCCACAATCTGTTTTGAAGAATGACCAAGGCTTAAGGTGGTCACAACGGTTGATGACCCTCACACACTCTGATGTACATTGGTGTTCTCGGTCCAGAGAAAATGTCATCATCGTCGATCGTTGTGGAGAGTTTCCTAATGTTCCATTACTTGGCATTAGGGGAGGCATTACCTACAATCCTTGTCTAGCTTTGAGACAATTTGGATATGCACGGAGGGATGGCCCCCATGACATGCTGATTCCTGACCTAGTTTTTGACTTCGACAACGATACGCAAGGACTTCGCCAAAGATTCATCATAGCTTGGAGGATGCCTAACAAGGTAGACAGCAAGACACTGGGGCACAAGAACTCCATCCCTCTTGAGCCTTATCTCAAGTGGGTACGAACCCGAGCCCAGAGTCTTATGATGCCTTACCCTCATATTCTCCCTTTGATTAAAGAGCCTGTTAAGGAAGGAGAGGTTCCCTACACCATCCTATATCCTGACATGCCAACATCATGGGAGGAGATGCAGAAGAGTTGGATCCAACTCAAGGAGGAACGGAATACTTTTGAAGCCAACTTCTACGCCAGTGAGAAGAAGGTTTTGGAGCTTACCCGCCGACTCCATGAGGAAGAGATCCTCAACTCCTACATCGCACCAAAGAGGATGCGCAACGTCTTTTTACCTTGAGAAGTTTTTTGTAATATTTGGCCCATGGGGCATTTATGTATTGACAAAATTTCTTCTTATTAATATGACGTGTGCAACAATTTTGAATTTCTAAATCCTTGAATGCATTGCATAAATAAACATATCATTCATCATGTGCATAAGCAGGTCTCCACACCAGGTTTCCTTATCTTTCTGCTGTTTATTTCAGTAAGATGGATCTCGAACAGACAGTCAAAGATTTGCAGTCTCAAAACTCACAGTTTCAACATCTCCTAATAACCTTGGCAAAGGGTCAGGAGGATCTAAAAGCCCTGCTTGGGAACAAAGAGCAAGTGAAAAAGAAGAAGAAAAGAGTGGGGGTAGCTACCCTGGGAAGAAGGTTTGAGGGTGAAGCCAGAAGAGTTCTTGAATTTCCCTCCGCATCTGAAGAGGAAACCAGTAAGGGAAAAGGGGCCGCGGTACCTTCTGAATCAGAAGCTGAAGAGGAAGAGGCTGAAGAAGATGAAGACTACTCAGAGCAACAATACCCGCCCGCGGACGACAAGTACAAAAACCTAGAGGATAGGCTGGCAGCTATGGAGCTGCAAAGGGTTCCCGGGTTAGATTTCGAAGATTTGGGATTAATTGCTGGAATTGTGATCCCTCCGAAGTTTAAGGTGCCAATCTTTGCAAAGTATGACGGGTTGTCTTGCTCGAAGATGCACCTAAGGTCGTACGTCCGAAAAATTCAACCCCATACGTCCGACAGAAATCTTTGGGTACACTTCTTTCAGGATAGCCTGTCTGGTACACAGCTAGACTGGTTTTACAAGCTTGAGAGATCAGAGGTACATAGTTGGGAAGACTTGGCAGCTGCCTTTTATCGCCAATATCAATATAACTCTGACTTAGCGCCAACCCGTACTCAGTTACAGAGTATGGGGATGGCCTCAGGTGAGGGATTCAAGGAATACGCCCAAAAATGGCGCGACTTAGCCGGAAGAGTGCAGCCACCTCTTTCTGATAGAGAACTAGTTGATATGTTCATGGGGACACTATCTGGCCCGTTCTTCAACCATTTGATTAGGAGCTCTTCCGCAGGGTTTACTGAGTTATATCTGACTGGCGAGCGGGTGGAAGCCGATATTAAGAATGGGAAGATTCAAAAGGATGCCTCTGCGTCTACAACTGTTAAGAAATCATTTCCGGCGAAGAAGGAAACGGTTGTTGTGTACTCTCAGAGAGGAGTGGGAAGAACGGAGCGTCGGCCGATGGTGGGGGCCGTGATGATCCAAAATTCATCAAATGATCAGCCTCGCAACAATCAGCCCAGACCAAATCAGCAACGGGTAGAGCGGCCACAACGGCAGTTCACCCGCATCAATATGACACCGGCGCAAGTGCTTCCACATTTGTTGAAGTTGAATCTGATTGGTTTAAAGGAGACACCGAAAAACCCTAACACTACATCTCCATACTATCATGCCAATGCCAAATGTGCCTACCATTCTGATAGCGCCGGACATGACACAAACAATTGTTGGGCGCTAAAGAATAAAATTCAAGACTTGATAGATGCAAAAGAGGTTGAATTCGATGCTCCAGAGAAGCCAAACGTAATATCCGCTCTGATGCCGAAGCATGGTCGAAAAGTCCATGCTATTGAAGAAGATCTGTATGTTTCTGATGTTGATGACCTGATGACTCCGCTGTTAACAATCAATATAAATCTGTTGAAAGCTGGGATTTTCCCAGGATGCAAAGAAGATTGCTACTGTTGTTACTCTCTACCAATCGACTGTCCATTGCTGAAGAAAGGCATCCAAGGCCTGATGGACAGTCAACAAATTATGTTTGAAAAGATTCCTGCTATTCCAACCCCTATAGAAGATGTTTCAATAATTACCATTTCCACCAATCTTTCCAAGGCCGTCTGTTGTACCCCAAAATTTGCCCTCCCATATTCTACAAAGTTTGTCAAGAATCATCTTCAAATGGTTCAAGATTTCCCAAGGGTTGCACAGTCCAAATACCTCCTAAGCCAGTCAAAATTAGGGTTTTGGTTCCTTCAATGAATTTGGGATTTTCAATGGCTCAATCAAGTCTCATAGGCCTATATGCATGCTCAAGCACCTACATGTCAAGTTTCAAGACTCACAGGGTCAAATTCCACAGTCAAAAGCTCCAATTGCTCTACAATCAACTCCAGGGGCAAAATGGTCATTTGGCAGTCAAAAGTCATAATTTTTGGTCAACATATTATTTTGAGTTCACAAACATCATTTTATCAAGTCTTGATCATGATTCCACAAGCATGGCTCAAAAATCATCAAGGATGCAAAAGTTACTATTTTTTGACAGTAGAAAAGTCAACTGTATCTTGACCAAGGCATAACTTTTTCATGGTTCATCAAAAAAATCCCATCTAATGCTCATTTTGAAGGGGATGACATTTCCTACAACTCATCTTCACATTCCAAGTCCAAGAAATGCTCTCACAAAAAGTTATCAATTTCTACATTATAGGTCAATTTCAAAAGTCAACAAAAATGCACTTTAAGTCAAAGACCATAACTTGAGATTGGTAAATCCAAATGACATGGTACCAAAGGCATTGGTTAGAGGACTTCAAGACCTTTCCAAAATGTCTAAGAACATGTTCATATGATCAAAATTGAGCAAGATATGCATTGGAGAAGTTGGGAAATTGTTTTGAATTTGCAAAAGTCAACTTTGCTCAAAACACATCATTTTTGCTAATGGGCCTCAAATTTCTTCTTGAAACTTTATCCAAGGCCTATGCACGGCCCATTGAGATTAAATTGAATTATTTTCTTATTTTTTATTAATTAATTGAATTTTTAATCAATATTAATTCATTTAATTAATTTAATTGTAGGAAAATATCAAGATATGGTTTTTCAATCTTTTCATGAAGCAAATATGACCTACAAGAGCTGGAAAATTCGTGTATCAATCAAAGAGACAAAAATATCCAAGTTTGGCAAGTTTTTCCAATCAAAAAGATTGAAAAATATTTGATTTTCAATCAAATATTGAAACATCAATGCAATGGATTTTTGGTCAAAGATTTAACCTAAATTCAGTCCATTATATATACAGAACCTAAACCTAATTCCATGGACGTGAGAATTGTTGCAGAAAGCCATAGCCAATATTGAAAAAAATCAAAGAAAACTCAAAATTGTTTTCTATGTTCTAGGGCAAATTAAGGACTTTTGTGGATCCAAATACATTGCTGGAGGTCCCTGGGATGATTTGCAATCAGTTTCCAGCTTCATAGCCACAAGAATTGCTAGTTTCAGAACCACGGTTTGCATATTTCTTTCATAATCGTAATTCATTATTCATGCATCATTAACGTGATTTTTTGTGTGCTTTGCATTGCTAGAACTCAGGTGAAGCTTTTGGCATAGGTTAATTGGACTGAAACGCCCTGAATCCCAAATCACCATGAACGAAATCTAGGGTTGCCAAGCTTCCAAATTGGGGCTTTATTATTCAGGCAAAATTGGAACCTCTACTGCATATGGTTGTAATCGTTGCAACCAGACGAATTGAATGCCATGCTCGCGCCATATTTATATAGCCTGGGGAGCTAATCGCTATTATTCCTCGTTCTATATTGTGGGGGTTAAAAACCCCCGCTATCTGACCTTTATTTTGCAGGCACGAGGAAGAAGACGGTGACGTGTTGAGTCATGGTTGGAGCGTTCAAACGAGCGCGCGTTTTTTTTGTGATTCAGCATATTTATTAATTGTTATATATTATATTTCCTTCTTATTCCAATATCAAAGCGTGCAAATTGGTGGAGTGGTTGGCCAGGTGTTCAGCAAGCGTTGGGACCTGGGTTCGATTCCCAGGTCCACCCAAATTATTTCTATTGTTTTTCTTAACCTGATTGTGTGCAGATTCCCAACAATGTCCCACCATGCACTCCAAGCATCAGCCTGCCATGTGGCCACCATCACCAATCCAATGGTCAAAGGATGAAGATCATGATGCTCATTAGTCAATGCATGTGCAGCTGATCTCCAAAGTCAAACGCGGCTTGATTGTTAATGGGCCTCAGATTTCCAGACTAACCTCCTCTTTGGGCCAACACACCCCCCCTGGTCTATTATTTTCTTATTTTCTTTCTTTTTATTTTCTTTTAATAACTATTATTATTATTAATTAATTCATAAATAATTATTTTTCATAATAAATTCAGACAACTAAAAAATGTAAATATTATTTATTTTTATTATTTATTATTTTCACCTTTAATTATTATTTTGTTAATAAATACTAATAAATTGATTTAGTTTAATTAGGGTTAATATTGAATATTTTTGCAATAAATAAAATAGATTAGAACTAGGGTTTTGACAATTTTAATCCTTTATTTTTATTTTCATTAAGACCTAAAAAACATAAAAAATACTTTTTCTTTTAATTAATTAATTAATTAGTTTTAGGTTTAATATTTAATTTAATTGCAAAAAGGACCAAATCTCATTCTTTTCTCAAAAAGGGTCAAAACCCTAAGGACGTCCCAATTCAATTCTTTCGCGCGCATATTTATTTTTAATTCATTATATTGATGTATCTGCTCCCAGAATGTAATAGATAATTAGGACTTTTATCGCTTTATTTAATTTCTCGCATTTACTTTCCAAGGGTTATGTTTTTGGCGATGTAAATACCAGACTCCTTGTAATAGCGTAGATTCACTTTCCGCAATTTACTTTCCTCACAATTATTAACTGTTAACTATGCATGCAAGACTTGCCTGAAAAATAAAATTAACTCGTAACTCACCATAACTTGTGAAAAGACAATAAACATGAAACCTGACACACATGCACATGTCACTCCTAGGGTACGCCTCACTTGGTTGCCTCGAGGTGGTCATTGAGTATAGGGTGTTTTAGAGGTCGCCCTCCTGTCTAAAGATCCAGTTGCCTCAAAACGGTTGTCTCGGATAAAAAGGATCTAGGACATTAGGGTTACCGCTAAGGCGTCCTACTATTGCTTTGGTGACCACATGTCCCTATAATCGAATTGACCCGAATAACTCCAACGACGGTGCTACCTACTTCTCAATAGTGGGATAGTATTGTCTAAAGGACTCTTACACAGCTTAATTCCTTAGAGTAGGTAGATTTCTCCTGGGTACTTGCTCTTTCAAAAACAAAAACAACTTTTCGCACCTACACTTTCAAAAAGTTTTCAAACAAACACTTCATACACTCTTGAGGACTGATACAAGAGTTACCTAGAAGTTTTTCAAATGAACCTTTTTTCAAACCCACAAACACAAGAAAAGCAAACAATTTTTGAAAACATAGTGAGCAAGTACCTAAGAGCCCGTGGATAACCACGGATAGAAAGGGTGCTAACACCTTCCCTTTCTATAAATCTACCTCCCGGACCGAGAAACATCTCGAAAAGAAATTTTGTTGTGCTTTTGTCCTTTCCATGTTGGAGAACATAAAAGACGGTGGCGACTCTTGCTTACCGCGACATTTCGCGAACCAGCTTTAAAACAGTCAGTTCTATTTCCACCGATCACACCGTTAAAAAGCCTGTTAAGATTACATCCTCTACAAAGATTGTTCCCTTGAAAATAACCATGCCTGGGCCTGTCCCCTACAGTTCTGACAAGTTAATACCATGGAATTACGATGGAGAAATCTACTACCATGGTGTTAAACAAGTTGAGATAACCAAAGGAAGCTCTGATGAAGAAGATGCCAGCATTGGAAACATTGCCGGTACAAGCAAGATCATCCGAAGTGGGAGAATATTTTCTCTAGAGATTGCCCCCCCCCCAAAGGCAATCTTTGGACCCTCAGCTGCTGCCAAAGTTACTCCTGCACTGATAAAACTTTCTGCAAGAACTCCGTTGATTGAAGATGCTGTTATTCCTGTTGTTGTCCCTCCTACTTCTGCTGATAAAGGGAAAGGGATCCAAGATGAGCTCGTCAGGACGAGGGCTCAACCTTTGGTCATCCCCGAAACCTCTAAGAAAGAGATGGAGGAGATTCTGAAGATAATTAAAAAGAGTGATTATGACGTGGTAGAGCAACTGGGGCAAACCCCCTCGAAGATCTCCATGTTAGAATTACTACTTTGTTCAGAGGCGCACGCCAAAGCATTGATAAAATTTCTGAAGACAGCCCATGTGCCCCAGGAAACCTCAGCCGATCAATTCCAAGATTGCGTGGCCAGCCTTACCGCAGACAACGGCCTAGGTTTCTCTGATGCTGACCTAACCCCAAAAGGAAGAAAGCACAATGACGCCTTACATGTGTCAGTAGAATGTCAAGGAACTACTCTGGCCCATGTTTTGGTCGACACTGGTTCTTCTCTGAACGTGCTTCCTAAGAAGGCTCTCGACCAATTGGATTGTGAAGGCTTGGAGTTAAGGCCAAGTAATATCATTGTAAGGGCATTTGACGGGTCAAAGAGAATGGTACATGGGGAGGTTGACATTCCCATTAAGGTGGGCACTGAAGTGTTCCCCTCAACTTTCTATGTGATGGACATCCGTCCGTCATACTCTTGCTTGCTAGGGAGGCCATGGATACATAATGCTGGGGCAGTCACTTCCTCCCTACATCAAATGCTGAAATACCCTGTCAAAGGAAAAATCATAACCGTGCACGGTGAAGAGGAATATATGATCAGCCACCTGAACTCCTTTCGGTATGTAGAGGTAGAGGGTGAATTCATTGAAACACCATTCCAGCACTTTGAGGAAGTCTCTCCTGAGGTGGCAGTAGCAAAAGCGGTAGCCGAAGTACCCAAGCAGGTGGCCAGGATGGCATCTCTAAAAGACGCGAAGGCTGCAATGAAGGAAGGGAAGAGCTCAACATGGGGGCAGTTGCCAGATATTCCTCACAAAATAGACAAGTTTGGATTAGGATTTACCGTCGCGGGGCAAAAGGCTATGCGCCGCTCAAAAGTTGAAAGAACACCCATCAAGATTTCTCCTTATGGAATAAATGCTTTAGAAGGTGAAGACAAAGAGGCCAACATTGAAGATTGGATCTTCCCAACCATCGAAGGGGGACTACGCAACTGGGAGGCGAAAGACTTCGTCCCCATCACTTTTATTAATCAGTAATTATCTGTCAAACATTTCCTGTTGGTCTGTAATAATTACTTTTAAACAATCTGCACACTACTTTTTCACCTCATGCCTTGCCCGGGGTATGTAGGTCCATTTGTAAGGGTTTTGATTCTCTTCATATCCATATGCCATGTTTAATGATTCATTGGACGTTTTTCATTGATAAACTGCTGTGTTCATTTTCTTTCCTTTTGCATTTTGTTTGTGTAAGGATGGTTATCCCTTACACACACCCACACTCACAAATGCAGGTACCCATCCACTCTGGATTCTATGGGTGACTATTCTGCTATGTCCTTCCATAACTCTGAAGATTTGGTCAATCAGGCTGAGTATGAAGATGACGAAGATTGTGAAGTACCAGGAGAGCTAGCCAGACTTCTACAACAGGAAGAGAGGGCCATCTTGCCTCATGAAGAGTTGTTGGAAACTGTCAACTTAGGAACAGAGGAAGACCGGAAGGAAATACAAGTGGGTGCCAATCTGGAACCAAGTGTCAAGGAGCGTTTGATACAGCTGTTAAATGAATACATCAAAATCTTCGCCTGGTCTTATGAAGACATGCCGGGTTTAGACACAGATATCGTGGTTCACCGTCTCCCTACAAGAGAGGATTGTCCACCGATCAAGCAAAAAGTCCGCCGAATGAGGCCCGATATGTCTGAGAAGATTAAAGCAGAAGTAATGAAGCAATTCAAAGCTGGCTTTCTGGCTGTTACATCCTATCCACAATGGGTTGCTAACATTGTGCCAGTACCTAAAAAAGATGGCAAGGTCAGGATGTGTGTAGACTACTGGGATTTGAATAGAGCCAGCCCCAGAGATGATTTTCCGCTACCGCACATCGACATTTTGATTGACAACACAGCTCAGCACAAGGTGTTTTCCTTCATGGACGGATTCTTGGGCTATAACCAGATCAAAATGGCCCCCGAGGACATGGAGAAAACAACCTTTGTTACACAATGGGGTACCTTCTGCTATAAGGTGATGCCGTTCGGACTGAAGAACGCAGGGGCAACTTATCAACGCGCCATGGTAGCTTTATTTCATGATATGATACATCATGAGATCGAAGTTTACGTAGACGATATGATAGCTCGATCACAAACGGAGGAGGAACACCTTGAACATATGGAAAAGCTGTTTGCCAGGTTGAAGGAGTACAAACTTAGGCTGAATCCAAGTAAGTGTACTTTTGGAGTTAGGTCTGGTAAACTTCTAGGATTTATTGTCAGCAATAAAGGCATTGAGGTCGATCCATCAAAAGTCAAAGCTATACAAGAAATTCCTGCTCCTCACACTGAGAAGGAGGTCAGAGGTTTCTTGGGACGCCTAAACTATATTGCCAGATTCATCTCTCATCTGACGTCTACCTGTGAGCCATTTTTCAAACTATTAAAGAAAGATCAGGTAGTCGAATGGAACGACGATTGCCAAGCTGCTTTTGATAAGATCAAGGAGTATTTGCTAGAACCTCCTATTCTGATGCCACCCGTCGAAGGAAGACCGTTGATCATGTATCTGACCGTCTTGGATAACTCAATGGGGTGTGTTTTGGGCCAGCATGACGAGTCTGGTCGAAAAGAGCATGTTATTTATTACCTTAGCAAAAATTTTACCGACTGTGAGACTCGTTACTCACTGCTCGAGAAAACTTGTTGCACTTTGGTATGGGCTGCTCGCCGACTAAGGCAGTATATGTTGACTCATACCACCTTGCTGATTTCTAAAATAGATCTTAACAAGTATATCTTCGAGAAGCCTACTTTATCTGGAAGAATAGCTAGATGGCAAATGATCCTGACTGAGTATGACATCCAGTACACCACCCAAAAAGCTATAAAGGGGAGTGTACTAGCTGACCATCTAGCTCATCAAGCTATCGAGGATTATCAGTCCATGAGATTCGACTTCCCGGACGAGGACATCATGAATTTGGACAACATTGAAGGTAACGGACCGTATGACGGACCTGAAAAAGGATCCCGATGGACCCTGTACTTTGATGGTGCTTCAAATGCACTTGGAAACGGTATCAGTGCGGTACTCATTTCCCCAGAAGGTTGCCACACGCCTTTCACGGCCCGACTTTGCTTCAGCTGTACCAACAACATGGCTGAATATGAAGCTTGCATCTTTGGTCTCAAGGCTGCTATAGACTTGGGGATCAAATCTTTGATCGTATTTGGGGACTCGGCTTTGGTTATCAGTCAAATCAAAGGAGAGTGGGATACCAAGCATCCTAATCTTATCCCATACAAAGAACATGTCCTGACATTGTTGCCTCATTTCGAGCAAATCACCTTCGAGCATTTCCCGCGAGAAGAGAATCAGCTAGCAGATGCTCTGGCAACAATGTCTTCCATGTTTAAACTCAACTGGGATAACGAGGCTCCCCAAATCACCATCGAGCGAATGGATGAACCTGCGCATTGTCATGAGATTAATACCGAAGAAGTAGTGGAACAACCCTGGTTCCATGAAATCAAAAGGTATCTCCAGACTAGAGAATACCCCGAAGGAGCTTCCGTCAATGACAAGAAGTTCCTAAGGAAATTTGCTGCCAAGTTCTTCCTGAGCAACGGCATCCTCTATAAACGCAGCCATGATTGTGTTTTACTCCGATGTGTGGACAAAGCTGAAGCAGAGTTAATCATGACCGAGATACACATCGGTACATTTGGCACTCACTTGAGCGGGCATACGATGGCTAAGAAGATTCTAAGGGAAGGCTATTACTGATCTACAATGGAAACAGACTGCCATCAACATTCCCGTACTTTCCATAAATGTCAAGTCTATGCTGACAAGATTCATATTCCTCTGGTTCCTCTCAACATGCTGACAGCTCCTTGGCCATTTGCAATGTGGGGCATTGACATGATTGGAGAGATCAAGCCCACGGCATCCAATGGACATCGCTTCATCCTGGTCACCATTGACTATTTTACCAAATGGGTCAAAGCAGCTTCCTTCGCCTCTGATACTAAAAATGTGGTTGCCCGCTTCATCAAGCAGAACCTCATATGCCGGTATGGTGTCCCCGACAGGATCATCACAGACAACGGTACAAATCTGAATAATACTATGATCACCGCTCTATGCGAACAGTTCAAGATTTATCATCACAATTGATCTCCCTATCGGCCGAAGATGAACAGTGTTGTTGAAGCTGCGAACAAAAACATTAAGAAGATCATTCAGAAAATGACAGTCACCTACAAAGACTGGCATGAGATGTTACCGTTTGCTCTGCACAGAAACCGTACCACGGCACGTACTTCAACCGGGGCAACCCCATTTTCTTTAGTCTATGGCATGGAAGTTCAAATTCCTTCTTTAAGGATCATGAAGAACGCTGGTTTGAATGAAGACGATTGGATTCAGACCCGACTTGATCAACTCAATTTGATCGACGAGAAGCGACTCGCCGCCATTTGCCATGGTCAGACGTATCAAAAACGGATGATCAAGACTTTCAACAAGAAAGTCAGACGTCAAGTGTATCAAGTTGGAGATCTCGTAATCAAGCGGATTATCTTACCGCAAAGTGATCCCAGGGGAAAATGGACTCCTACTTACGAAGGACCATTTGTAATCAAGAGCATATTTTCTGGTGGTGCGATGATTCTTACCACCATGGACGGCGACGATTTGCCGCATCCTGCAAACGCAGACATAGTCAAAAGATACTATGCATAAAATCACCCGACAAGTCCAAAACCCGAAAGGGCGGCTTGGGCAAAAATGGGCATCCCGGTGAACCGAAAACCCGAAAGGGCAGTTCAGGCAAAAATTAGGGATAAAACAAAAAAATCTGTACACCCGGCAAGTTGAAAACCCGAAAGGGCGACTTGGGCAAAAAAGGGTTTCCCGGTGGATCGAAAACCCGAAAGGGCAATTCAGGCAAAAGTTAGGGAATTAAAGCGTACGACTATGTCCCATCGGATCACTTTAAAGACAATCTCTTCATCAACCAGCTCCAAGCTTCTGATCAATCCAGTCGCCGGCAGACGAAGCATTGAATGGACAGATATTCAGAGTTGTGAAGGCTATAGCAGAATAGGGATCCCATGGAATTGTTTCACATAGCCATCTTTCTTTTGTATAAATTTTTCAATTTTTACGATGACATCCTCTTACTAGGATGACTGTTTCCTTTGTACAAAGATACTCATAGAAAGTTAATACAAGTACTTTTTCAAACACAGAAATTTGCTTTGACTTCCTTTTTCTCTTTTGCACTTATGTTTATTTGATAAACGTCCAATGTTTTGTTAAATAGGCATATGCATTTGAACATAATCATTTTCCTTACAAACCAAGAAAAAGATGATTACTGATAGGTTGAAGGTACAGATAGATATCTTGATGCCCTTTTAGAAAGAATCCTCAGCAGAGTTAAACTCCAAATTCCCCAGCCGGAGAGCCTTCCAATTCCCTAAACAGAGTTAAACTTCAGGATCCTTAGCAGAACAGAAGCTTTCTCAAAACTGATTTCCCCAGCCAGAGGGCCTTCTAGAACTCAATTCCCCTCAGAGTTTCAGTATCCTCAGTGGAGCCTTAAAAATATGAAAATCCTATCCCCAGCGGAACCAAACTTGTGAACCTTCTCCCCACAGAGATACTTCCCACCCGACTGAAGATTCTCAGTCTTATTTCTCCAGCATAAGTCTACCAGGGTCCGAACTCCCCGGTAGAGATCATCAGAAATTCTCATTCCCCGCAAGTCACCAAGGAATTCCAATCCCCAGCAGTGGTCCTAAGATCCCTCAACATTTGAAGATTCTGCATTCCCCAAGCAGAATGAAGATTCTCATTCTCAGTTCCTCACAGGATAATCAGATGTTCCCCAGTGAAGATCTCCTCAGGATAGGAATCCCCAGTAGATTGGTATACAACCCAAGCTCCTGATTCTCCAGCAGTAGTCAACAAGGATGTCTCATCTTCAGCAATCAAAGATTCTTGCAATCCCCTGCAGCAGTCAAGGACTCACTTTCCCTGGCAGCAGTCAAGATTCTTTTATCTCAAGCCATCCAGGATTCATCTATCCTCAGCAAGACAGCTCCCCAGCTTACATGCGCATTCATTTGCATTCATATCATAAACATTGATATAACATATATTGCATCATACATATCATGCAACATAATTTTGTGTTTTAGCTAACATTTCATCCTTTTCAGGATAAGATTAAAAGGCTATCATTAACAATTATTCAGATACAGTATGGATACACCCCAGACATGGCGGTCATTCTATTCTCATTCAGAATTTATTCAGATACAGTATGGATACACCCCAGACACGGCGGTCATTCTATTACTCATTCAGAATTTCAAGTCAGATACAGTATAGATACACCTCAGACACGGTGGTCATTCTACTACTCATTCAGACTACAATCTTCAGATACAGTACAGATACACCCCAGACACGGCGGTCATTCTACTACTCATTCAGACTACATCGATCAGATACAGACTAGATACGCTCCAGACACGGCAGCCATTCTATCTCTCATTCAGATTCACTTATCCACCTCAAGGTTCAACGCATTCCAAGCACGGATACCATTCTGACCCTTACCATAGCAGTTTGATTCTCCCCAGTGCGTTCGCCACGGAAGTTATTCTGTCATTTATTTAGATCCCAATTACAGTTTCAGATACACTTCAAACACGGAAGTCATTCTATTACTCATACGGATATCAATCCCAGTTACAGTTTCAGATACACTCCAGACACGGAAGTCATTCTGCTACTCATACAACTTTCAACTTCAGATACAGTCCAGATACGCTCCAGACACGGTTGACATTCTGTCGCTCATTCAGAATTTGTCCCCGGCACGCAGTTGCTCCATACAGATATTTCTCTGTTACTCAGATACAATACAGATACACTCCGAACACGGCAGTCATTCTGATATTCATTCTACCTTCAAACGCAGTTCCAGCTCAGATACACCCGGACACAGAGGCTATTCTTTTGCTCGTACAAACTCAGTCTCCAGATATAGTTCAAATGTATTCCAGACACGGATACCATTTTGACCCTCATTTTTCTAATCTATCACATTACAGTTCAACAAACATTTCATATGGCATCTTTAAGCCCATCCCCGACAAGATTCTGTCACCCCTCTAGATGGCATCTTTAATCCCATCTCCAAATGGCATCTCTAAGCCCATTCCCGCATCCACGTCTTGACGAGTGCAAATTTAAGGGAACTCTAGTGTCCAATCTCCTTTTACCTTCGAGCCACGAAAGGAGAATCTGCCAATCTAACTCTTCAGGTCCAAGTAGATTGAACAGGGGCAACTGTTGTACCCCAAAATTTGCCCTCTCTTTCTTCAGGAAATCATCCTGGATTCTCAGAGTCCCTCTGAAATGAACCCAAGTCCTGAATTATCATTTTTTCCCAAGCAAACCATTTACAAGAGCAAAATGATCACACAAGCTCTAAAGGCAATGCTTTTATCTTGAGAAAAATTAAATTCTAAACACTTGGAATTTTTATCTAAAAAATGGGTGTTTAAGAAGAAAATAGCGCTTCAGAACTTCTGGACCAAACTCCAGATAGAAACGGTCAGAAGATACAAGTTTGGCTCAACGGTCAGAAATTGCAAGCTTGGCTCAACGCAGTCAGAAGCTGGCTCTTCAGCAGCTACATCAACTCAGTCAGAAGTTGCAAACGTGGTTCAATACGTAAGCCTCAAACAGAACATAGCTCTTTCAGCAATTACGCAAGTTCAGCCAGAGTTTGCTAAAGGAATGCAAAGGAAGCAAGGAAGTCTGAAGGCTCCTTCAGAACATGCTGAAATCAGAAGATAAAAGGTTCGGAAGAGTGGGTGTTACACTGATATAGAATCTCTAAGTCCAGGATTTCCAGAAGCAAATCCAAGGACTGTGCTAAGACAACAATAGGTCAAGACCAGAGCATGGTTTACGTTGTTTTTAGTAAAGAAGAACTGCTGGTTCAAGTTTTCTCCTATTACCAGAATTTTGGTGTTGATAAGTCTCATCACTATTTAATGCTCATTAATGCTCCCAACCACTCTTGAACATTCATCCAAGTAGTCCCTTCACGTGTGGCTTGGTAAACGCCTTTATGCAGGTTTAGGCATGGGTCTACGCGCCACCGTCCACCTAAGGGGTCACTTCTCCCTAATCCATGCCTATTGTTCCAGCCTAGGCTGAAAGGCTATCTGTTATCACAACTTCCCAGGAACTTCTTTCAAAGAACAATTCAACCTCTGTTGTCGCCTTTAATGTTCAAGAAGCCACAAGATTTTTGCCTATAAATAGAGCACCATTGTCCACTGAAAAAGGGCGTCCAAAAAACCAGAAAATTGCTAGAAGAGAAACAGAAATTTTTAGCAAGAAAGTACTGTGAAACTCTGCCAAAATCTCCAGTGTTTCATAACTTTGAACTTCTTACCTTCAAACTTCATCAATACCCAGTTTTTTCTTTGTGACTAAAGAACACCTTTTCAACCTCTGACCATACATACACATACACCTTCATCTACCCCTTTCAAAAAAGAACTTGTCCAGAACACCATCAGAGCCAAAAGCTAGCTCTCATCCACAAACTTTTCCAACAGTTAGGTAAGCACCTGCTGACCTTCATCACGCTGCTAAGCATCATCAGCTTTGCATGATCAAATAAACATAATGTAAATATCATGTTGCTGATGTTTGTGTTCTGAGGATTTTCATACCTCAGAACGTTTAGATAGGAAGTGAGCCAGCGTAGAACCTGCCTGTGACCTTTTTGGTTCTGTCTCCTAAAACGCTCTGACATTTGCTGAAGCTGTTCCAAACATGTTTTCTGTTTTGTGGAAAAATAACAAAATTGCAGATGTTCTGATTAGCACAGGGAGAAGCCAAGTGCTGACTTTGACGTTAGCACATCTGAAGCCTATTTTGCTGTCAATAATATCAGAACTTCTAAGAATTATTGTATTTCCAGCAGGATCAGAACTTCTGATATCCCCACTAACAAACCTTTGTCTTGCAGCGCAGGGGGGTCAGAACTTCTGATCTTCCCACTAACAGGTTTCTGTTTTGCAGGTGCAAGAGTCAGAAGTTCTGACTCATGCAGTTTAACCAAAAGGTTGATCATCTGGCAGCGGGCCCGAGTCAGAACTTCTGATGACCTCTCAGCAGCGCGCTGGCTCCCTCTCTCTTTCTCTCTATCTTGTTTTTGTTATTTTCTTTTCTTGTCTATTTTTCTTGTTGAACCACCCCATGTATAAATATGTATCCTCACCCCCTAATTGCTGTAATAGCGTAGGATTTTATATTTCTGCTTTTTATTGCTTTCAAATATAAATGCTAGTAATTAGGATGTGTATGGCAAGATAAAATCAATGAAATAGAAAATCCTAATTCAAAGATAAACTCTTGTATGCAATAAAACACACCTGCACACAAACATCCCTAGGGTTACATCCACTTGTTGCCTTCAAAAATGGGCCATGTTACGCATGCAAAGTATCTTGGTAAAACAAACAAAATCAAAAGATCATAGTCCCTCGATGACGCTATCCAAAGTTGCCTTACAAAAATGATCTTAGTCCCTCAAAAGAAATGCTAAGATACTTTGCAAAATTGCTATCATGGTCTATACGATGACCCACGCCCGTCCCGTTTACATCCTAACACAAGGTTGTTCACCAAATACAATGGTGAAATAACACTGTTAAAAGGGTTAAAAACATAAGAAAGATCTTTGAGTAAAATAGGGTAGACAACTCTTAGTTACTTGATTAAAAATCTTGCAAAATATCCTTGCTATTTTTCAAAACACACTCCACAACACAATTTAAAAACAACTTTCAAAAATATTGAAAACCTTTCAAAAAGACAAACACCTTTGTATACATTCAAACAAGAATCATTACAAAGGTTGCCACAACGATGGCCTCTTTTCAAAACATCTTTCAAAATCACACACAAAGCACCATTTCAAACAATTGAAAATACAAGGCAAGTGATCTAAGCAAGTAACTAAGAGCCCATGGATAACCATGGATAGAAAGGGTGCTAATACTTTCCCTTTCTATAATCTACTCCTCGAACCCATAAAAACATCTCAAAGGTTTTTCCTGTGCTTTTTAACCTTTCCTTAGGATAAAAGAAAAAGTCAGTGGTGACTCTTGCTAAAACCGAAACATTTGCGAAAACAAACGTAAAATCCCAAGTCAGTTCTCCCACCGTATCACAGTGATCTATGTTGATTTTAGGTTTAAATGTCCAATCTTGTCATGCATTCCCTATTATCAAACATCTAACAGTTTATAAGTTGCGGAAATTAAATTGTGGAATTTAAACTAACTATTACAAGGCGTCGGGTATTTACATCGCCAAAAGCAACCCTTGAAATTAAAATGCGGAAAATAAATAAAGCGGTAAAAATATTTAAAGTCCTATTTAGCTATTACATTCCAGGAAACAGATACAATATTGAAATAAAATAGAACGCATGCGGGAAATTAAATCGGGCGAGTTCTAGGGTTTTGACCCTTTGTTATTCAAGAAAGATTTTTTTTGGTTATTTTGAGTTAAAAAGAAATTAGATCTAAGTTAATTATTAAATTAATAAATAAATTAATTAATTAATAAATTGATATTTTTGGATTTTTGATATTTAAAGAAATGAAAATGATTTGATCAATGTTAATAAAACCTAATTATCTAAGTTGATTTTAATTATTACAAAAAGATATCAAAGTTATTCCTAATTAAAACTAAATCAATTAAATTAATATTTATTAACAAAAATAAAATACTGAAAATTAATTTAATAAACAAAATATTTTAGGGTTTTTAATTTTAATGAAGAAAAAGATTTTAATTGGTTAGTTAAAAAATAATGAGAATAATAAATAAATAAATAAAAGAAAATAATAAAAGAAAAGAGAGAGTTTAGGAGGTTTTGGGCCTGATTTTAGAGGTTTATTCAGCAATTTGATGGCCCAATTGTGCAGGCCTGTGTTGACCTTCCTGATTTCCATGTGGCACTTTGACTTGGGAGTACGATGCACATTCCATCTGGACCACCAGATCTGGCCTTGGGCCATCTGGCAGGTGATTGAATGAGGGAGTTTGATGAACCACGCGCTTGGTTTTGTATTGGATCACCTGAAGACTAAATATAACAATTGCATGGGGGGACCTGGGATTCGAACCCATGTCCTGTTGATCATTGGACAACGTCTCTACCACTTAACCAACGTGTTTTAGTTGTTATAGTATTGGACAATAATAATATGGGAAAAACAATTAATATTCCAGAAATAAAAAAGAAAACGCGACAAGTTTGAATCCACCACTAAGAGAGGGACACGTCTTCGTCTTCTTCATTCAACCCTGTATATTTACCTGCGGATTTATATCCGCAGCTAAATTCGCATGTCCAACCTAAAATCTGTTCTAGGCCATGAAAACAACCTCCAAGACCATGGTTGTGTTCATCTACCTCCCCTGGTCACGTCTATCTCCATCAATGGCATCAATTTTTCCTGTAAATAAAATGCCCAAAAAACAAACTACGAAACCCTAGGTTCGGTTACAGGGCTGCAGCTCATATAAATGTAATCAAACAATGCCAAAAGTTCAGAAATTTAAAAAGCATCATGAATATACCAAAGATTTGTCAAGAAAAATGTAAGAATATGGGGTTATGATTTCGAATACAGGGGTACGAAACGGGATGCTTACAGTGCGGTTTGTTGCATATGAAAGCTTGCTTTGGATTGCAAAAGGTTCAGTGATTGTCCAGCAAGCAATTGGTGTGGAGTTTTGGTGTTGAATTTGCCTCTAAGAATGATTTCAGTTTCACACTTTTTGCCTTTTTTCAAGTTTGGTTCTTGATGATTCTGTATCCTCTAACCCTTGAATTCATGTCCTTTCACTTGTATATGTATGCTGCAATGCATTAGGTCAACAAATAGGTCTTGAATCTTTGCACATTGATGTCTTGAGATTGGATTTGACCCTCCATTGAAAACTTGCTTAATTTGCCCAAAATCCAATCTTTCTGCACATGGAATGATTGATACGAATTTGATCATGACATTGATGATGATTAGGGCCTGAAAATAGAAAAATATCTCACATAATCAAGTTTTGTGATTTTATTTAATTTAAATTGATTTAAAATGAAATAATTCAATAAAAAATCAAATAAAATAGAAAATTTGATAAATGGACACAAGGCTGAAGCTAGGACACGTGTGTAGTGTGAAAAGATCAAATCAAGTGGAAAAGAATGGGCCCATTTGACAAAATTTGATGTTTTAGGGATAGTTGACTTTTGGCAATTTTGCAAAAATTCCTAACTTCAACAATGCATAACTTCTTCAATTTTGAACTTTTGGAAGTGTTCTTGGACTTTTTAGAAAGCTTGAGATGTCCTATAACCAACCCTTTTGGTATCATCTCATTTTGATGTTTCATGCTCAAGTTATAAGCTTTTGCAAAAAAGGTGTTTTTGTTGACTTTCAAAAATGACCTATAATGTCCAAATTTGTAACTTCTTGTGAGTGAATTTCTTGATCTTGGGGTATGAATATGAATTGTAGGAAATTTCATCCTCTTCAAAATGAGCTTTGGATGAGTCATTTCTCATAAAGTATGAGAAAGTTATGCTTGGTCAAAGTTGAGTTGACTTTTCCTACAAAACCCTAATTTAGCAACTTTGAGTCTTGATGAATTTTGAGCAATCCTTGATGAATCATGATCAAACCTTGATAAAATGATGAAATATCCTTCAAAATGAGAATGTTGACAAAAAATCTTGAAGTTTGACTGTATTTCGGTCACAGTTGACTTTTTCCCTAGCACAATCGATTTTTGGACCCTTTGAGCAATTGACTGAGCAAACTTCCTCTGCAAGGCTTGAAATTTGACATGGATGAACTTGAGAACATATTAGGACATTGGGTAGAACTTGAGGTCATTTGGATGCAAGGACCTTGATGCAACACAAAACCCTAATTTGAGGTTGACTGCCTTAGGAGATAGTTTGACTGTCCAACTCTTGAGCAATCTTGAGCCACTTGGAGATTTTTCTTGAAATGTTTTGAGAAATATGAGAGGGAAAATTTTGGGGTGCAACAGTTTCCCCTGTTCAATCTTCTTAAACCTGAGGATATAGACTGGCTTTCGGGCCTTTCGTGATCCAAAGGTGGAAGATGATTGAACACTAGAGTGCCCAGAAATTTGCACTCGCATGAAGTGGTATCAGCCTTGTGATATCGGGAATGGGATTACAGATGCCATTTGGAGACTGCTGATAGGTGGTATGAACTTCGGCTGGAATACGAATCAGGGAGATCTTATCGTCGATCTGACTGAACCAGAGAAGGTCTTGGATTAACTTTGACTGGAATACAAATCAGAAAAATCTTCGAATCGATTTAACTGAACCAGACGAAAGTCTTGGAATAACTTCAACTGGAATATGAATCAGGGAGATCTTCGCGGCGATCTGACTGAACCAGAGGAGGTCTTGGATTAACTTTGACTGGAAAACAAATCAGAAAAATCTTCGAACCGATTTAACTGAACCAGACGAAAGTCTTGGAATAACTTTAACTGGAATACGAATCAGGGAGATCTTCGCGGTGATCTGACTGAAACAGAGGAGGTCTTGGATTAACTTTGACTGGAATACAAATCAGAAAAATCTTCGAATCGATTTAACTGAACCAGACGAAAGTCTTGGAATAACTTCAACTGGAATACAAATCAGGGAGATCTTATCATCAATCTGAATGAACCAGAGAAGGTCTTGGATTAACTTTGACTGGAATACAAATCAGAAAAATCTTCGAATCGATTTAACTGAACCAGACGAAAGTCTTGGAATAACTTCAACTAGAATACGAATCAGGGAGATCTTCGCGTCGATCTGACTGAACTAGAGGAGGTCTTGGATTAACTTTGACTGGAATACAAATCAGAAAAATCTTCGAACCGATTTAACTGAACCAGACGAAAGTCTTGGAATAACTTCAACTGGAATATGAATCAGGTAGATCTTCGCGGCGATCTGACTGAACCAGAGGAGGTCTTGGATTAACTTTGACTGGAATACAAATCAGAAAAATCTTCGAATCGATTTAACTGAACCAGACGAAAGTCTTGGAATATCTTCAACTGGAATACGAATCAGGGAGATCTTCGCGGCGATCTGACTGAACCAGAGGAGGTCTTGGATTTAACTTTGGCTGGATAAGAATCAGAAAATTCTTCGAATTGATTTAACTGAACCAGACGAAAGTCTTGGAATAACTTCAACTAGAATACGAATCAGGGAGATCTTCGGGTCGATCTGACTGAACCAGAGGAGGTCTTGGATTAACTTTGACTGGATAAGAATCATAAAAATCTTCGAATCGATTTAACTGAACCAGACGAAAGTCTTGGAATAACTTCAACTGGAATACGAATCAGGGAGATCTTCGCGTCGATCTGACTGAACCAGAGGAGGTCTTGGATATAGATGAGAACTTAACTGCATCTTTCCTGAAAGGTAAAGGTCAGTCATATGCAATGCATGATATGGATCAAGCAATGATGTTCTCAAAATAAGTGAGATTGTACGGTATGATGCGTATATGCATGTATCATGATGTATGGAAATGTAATGTTTTAGCCGGGGAAAATAAATCCCGGATAGCTGCTGAAGAATAGAGCTGGATTCTTCGTTTCCGCTGGGGATGGCAACTGAAGATGATTGTGAGAATAGACCTGCCGGAGAGGATAACTCTGTTGGGGAATAAACTGATGAGGAGATTACTCTGTGGGGAAGAGATGCTCTGCTGAGGATTCCAATGATAAATTCCGTCGGGATGACTTATCGTTGCTGGTGATATTGAATCTATTGAGGATTGAATTCCTGTTTGTGAAAGGAAAGAACTTCGCTAGGGATGATCTTTTAGTAGCAACTTTACTGGGGATAACCTGTTAGACCTTTGTGGGGATAATCCTCTGAATTCTGCTGGGAATGATCCTTTGAACTTGGCTGGGGAGACTTATTTTGTACTCCACTGGGGATAAACTTCCAGAGTCTACTGGGGGTGATGCTTCATCTTCGTTGGGGGAAGCTTTTTCAGATTGTGCTGGGAAAATTTTAACTCCACTGGGGGTATCTTGTACCCTGCCGGGGAACATTCTTATACTTCGTTGGGGAATATTAAGACTGTCGGGGATATCAAGCCTTTCTAGTATTGATGGTAGATAAACTCTGCTTGGGGAAAGCATTGCTGATTCGTTCATAGTTACAAGTCTTAGCTGGGAGGAGCTACCATTACTGTTTTACCCTGCAGGGAGTGAAGGTATTTTAGCCATATTCTTCAGATGAATTTATCCGGTACCTGGTGGACAAAGCAACTATACATTTTGGACAATTTCTATTGCCCCTGTTTCTGCTATTACCAGTAATCATCTTTTGTTTTGCATGTAAATATTTATGAGCAGCAATTAATGTCAAGTGCATATATCAAAAATGAACATTGGACGTTCTTTTCAAAACAAAACAGATAAAAGAAAAACAGTTTGAAATTTATTTGAAAATGAATTGTATTGATTTTGAAGTTTGGCCTGTAAATAGGCGTTTTTGTACAAGAGGTTGACGTCCTAGTAAGAGAACGTCGCTGAATAATAGAATTTACACAATTTGTGAAAAACTAAACAAAACAGCTATGTGAATAATCCCACTGGGTTCCAACTCTGTTATTGCCCTTATGTCCTCGAGCATCTCATCACTTTGTTACTTGGTCGAAGATGAATCAGATTGATTGTCGTCCGAGCTTAATAGTTGATACCGAAGTCTGGATGCAAGGTGATCCAATGAGACATAGTGTTACGCTTTGATCCCTAATTTTTGCCTGGACCTCCCTTTCGGGTTTTCAGTCCACAGGGATACCCATTTTTGCCCAAGCCGCCTTTTCAGGTTTTCGAATTTCCGGGTGTACAGATTTTTTCATTTTCATCCCTTATTTTTGCCTGAGCCCTTTTGGTCCGCTGGGAACCCCTTATTTTTGCCTAGGCCAGTGAACCTAGAGGGTTTTTGATTATGCGTAGTATCTTTTCACTATGTCTGCATTGACGAGGTGAGGAAGGTCATCACCGTCCATGGTGGTTAGAATCATAGCTCCTCCTGAGAAAATGTTCTTAACCACAAATGGCCCTTCGTAAGTAGGGGTCCATTTGCCCCTGGGATCACCTTGAGGTAGGATAATGTGCTTGATTACCAGATCTCCGACTTGATACTCTTGTCGTCTGACTTTCTTGTTAAATGCCTTGATCATCCGCTTTTGGTACGTCTGACCATGACAAATAGCAGTAAGTCTCTTTTCGTCGATTAGGTTCAGCTGATCAAGTCGGGTCTGGTTCCAGTCATATTCGCTCAAACCTTCACCTTTCATGATCCGAAGAGAGGGTATCTGAACTTTAATGAGCAAGATTGCCTCCATACCATATACCAAGGAATAGGGTGTTGCCCCTGTTGACGTCCGCGCTGAGGTACGGTACCCATGAAGAGCAAATGGTAACATCTCGTGCCAGTCTTTGTATGTCACTGTCATCTTCTGCACAATCTTCTTAATATTCTTATTAGCCGCTTCGACAGCCCCATTCATCTTCGGCCGGTAGGGAGAAGAGTTATGATGTTGTATCCTGAATTGCTCGCAGAGCTCGGTGATCATCTTGTTGTAGAGATTGGTACCATTGTCCATAATGATCCTCTCTATCACACCATATCGACAGATCAGATTATGCCGAATGAACCGTGCCACGACGTTCTTGGTTACGGTGGCGAAGGAAGCTGCTTCAACCCACTTCGTAAAGTAATCGATTGCTACCAGGATGAAACGATGCTCGTTGGATGCCGTAGGTCTGATCTCGCCGATCATATCAATGCCACACGTTGAAAAAGGCCAAGGTGTCGTCAAGATGTTCAGAGGAACTGGAGGTATGTGCACGTTATCAGCATAAACCTGGCACTTGTGACATGTTCGAGAATACTGGTAACAGTCGGCTTCCATAGTGACCAATAATATCCTACCCGAAGGATTTTCTTTGCCATGGTATGTCCACTGGAATGAGTTTCGAAAGTACCTTCATGTAAATCTGCCATGATCCTTTCTGCTTCATTCTTATCCACACATCATAGTAAGGTTGAATCATGGTTACGCTTGTAAAGGATTCCATTGCTAATGAAGAACTTTGCTGTGAACCTCCTCAGAAACTTTTTGTCATTAACAGATGCACCCTCGGGGTATTCCTGAGCCTCAAGGTACCTCTTTACTTCATGAAACCAGGGTTTATCTGCTACCTCTTCAGTCTCAATATCACAGTAATGTGCAGGTTCGTACAGTTTTTCAATGATGATCCGGGGAGCTTCGTTGTCCCAATTGACCTTGAACATAGAAGACATCATAGCCAGCGCGTCCGCCAACTGATTCTCCTCTCTCGGGAAGTGTTCAAAGGTTATCTCCTCGAAGTGGGGAAGCAAAGTCAGCACATACTCCTTGTAAGGGATAAGATTTGGGTGTTTCATATCCCACTCGCCTTTGATCTGACTGATCACGAGAGCGGAATCTCCGAAGACACTTAGAAACTTAATCCTTAGGTCAATAGCAGCTCGAAGACCCATGATGCACGCTTCATACTCCACCATATTATTGGTGCAGTTGAAACATAGTCGGGCGGTGAATGGAGTATGAGAGCCTTTAGGAGATATGATCACGGTGCCAATGCCATTACCCAAAGCGTTCGAAGCCCCATCAAAGTACATAGACCATCGGGATCCTTCCTCAGGTCCTTCATCCGGTCCAGGTGTCTCACAGTCAGTTATCAACATGATGTTCTCATCCGGGAATTCAAAGTTCATAGACTGGTAATCATCCACTGCCTGATGTGCCAAATGGTCTGCCAACACACTTCCCTTGATTGCCTTTTGGGTCGTATACTGGATGTCATACTCAGTCAAGATCATCTGCCATCTCGCTATTCTTCCGGACAAGGCAGGCTTTTCGAAGATATACTTGATTGGATCCATCCTTGATATCAATAAAGTAGCGTGGGTCAGCATATACTGTCTCATCCGGCGAGCAGCCCATGCCAAAGCGCAACAAGTTTTCTCGAGCAACGAGTATCGGGTCTCGTAGTCATTAAACTTTTTGCTAAGGTAATAAATAGCATGCTCTTTTCGGCCAGACTCGTCATGCTGCCCCAGCACACACCCCATTGAGTTGTCGAGTACTGTCAAGTATAAGATCAAAGGTCTCCCTTCAACTGGAGGCATCAGAATAGGTGGCTCTTAGAGATATTCTTTGATCCTTTCGAAAGTGGCCTGGAATTCATCGTTCCAACGTACTACTTGATCTTTCTTCAGTAGCTTGAAGATTGGCTCACAAGTAGCAATTAGGTGCGAGATGAATCGGGCAATGTAGTTCAGACGTCCTAGAAAGCCTCTGACTTCTTTCTCTATTCTGGGAGTTGGCATTTCCTGTATAGCCTTCACCTAGGCAGGGTCCACCTGTATACCTTTATCGCTTACGATGAAACTCAGCAGCTTACCAGATCTCACCCCGAAGGTGCATTTGTTCGGGTTTAACCTCAGCTTGTACAATTTCAACCTGTCAAATAACTTCTGCAGATGGTCAAGGTGTTCCTCCTCAGTTTGGGACCTTGCAATCATGTCGTTGACGTATACCTCAATCTCATTATGGATCATGTCATGAAACAAAGCAACCATGGCACGCTAATACGTTGCCCCAGAATTCTTCAGTCCAAAAGGCATGACCTTGTAGCAAAAAGTACCCCACTGAGTAACAAAAGTTGTCTTCTCCATGTCTTCGGGAGCCATTTTAATATGATTATAACCGGAGAAACCATCCATAAAGGAGAATACCTTGTGCTGAGCGGTGTTATCAACCAGAACGTCGATATGAGGCAGAGGGAAATCATCCTTGGGGCTTGCCCTGTTCAAATCCCTATAGTCAACACACATTCGAACCTTACCATCCTTCTTCGGTACCGGAACCACATTGGCCACCCACTGTGGGTAAGAAGTAACTGCTAGAAAACCGGTGTCAAACTGTTTCATAACTTCACCCTTGATTTTCTCAGACATCTCTGGGCGCATTCGACGGACTTTCTGTTTCACTGGAGGACAGTCTTCCTTGGTAGGCAATCGGTGAACCACAATATCGGTATCTAACCCAGGCATATCTTCATAAGACCAGGCAAAGATTTCAACATAGTCACGCAGCATCTGAATCAACCGTTGCTTCACACTAAGCTCTAGATTTGCCCCAATCTTGACCTCTTTCTTGTCTACCTCTGTACCCAGATTCACTGATTCTACCGGCTCTTCGTGCGGCTGAATAACCCTCTCCTCTTGGAGTAGCAGTCTTGCAAGTTCACCAGGCACTTCGCAATCATCTTCACCTTCGTCTTCGGCTAAGTTGATCAGACTTTCGAAGTCATAACTGGCAGTAGCAGAGTCGTTACCAGTGAGATCCGGAGTGGATGTAGACCTGTATATGTGAGTGTGTGTAAAATAGTTGTTTTGTAATATAAAAAGAAAAACAAGGAGCGCAAAATTTGAAATGCAAGAAACTTCCAATGCTTTTATTAATGATATATGTAAATGACACACATAAAGCCCTCACAAATGAAGCCACGATGCCCCAGGTAAGACACCGGGCCATAGAGTTTAAAACATTGTCTGTTACAAATTCAAAACAAAAAGTTTCATTACTGGGTGATAACAGAAACGGGCATAGAATCCTTCGCTATCAAGTTGCTTAATCCACCATCGGTAGTAGGATAGATCCAACTGTCAATGTCAAACTCTTCATCATCGTCATCCCCAATAGCATTCACCCCTGCATCTTGTTTAGGATTTTCTGGTGCTCCGAACTCAATCTCCTTCGCATCGATCAAGTCTTGTACCTTGTTCTTCAAAGACCAACAATCATCTGTATTATGCCCCGGGCTATCAGAGTGAAAAGCACAGCGGGCATTAGGGTTGTACTTAGGTGATGTTGTATTTGGATTCTTCGGGGCTTCCCTTGGAATCACTAGATTGGTCTTTAATAATTGCGGCAGAATCTGAGACAAAGTCATGTTGAGTTGGGTGAATTGCCTTCGAGGTCTCTCGGCCTTTTGTTGATTGTTGTGCTGAGTAGCACCAGCAGGTCTTGAAATAACCACCGCATTAACAGCTTGGCGGCGTTCAGGTCTATTCTGGCTTTTCGAACTGTAGACAGCGTTGGACTCTTTCTTAAAAGGCTTCTTCTCGGTGCTTGATGAGGCACCCTTCTGTATCTTACCAGCCTTAATACCAGCCTCAATCCTCTCATCGGTCATAATTAGCTCTGAAATCCCAGACGAAGAGCTTCCAATCAGGTGGTTGAAAAATGGACCAAACAAGGTCCCCAGAAACATATCCACAAGCTCTCGATCAGCCAAGGGTGGTTGTACTCTTCCGACGAGGTCCCTCCACTTCTGAGCATAATCTTTGAAACCTTCGCCCATTCCCATTGACATACCCTGGAGTTGGGTACACGTGGGAGCAAGGTCGGAATTGTATTGGTACTGCCTGTAGAAAGCAGTAGCCAAATCTTCCCAACTGCAGATACTGGCTCCGTCCAACTGGTAAGACCATTCAAGTTGAGTCCTTGAGAGACTGTCTTGAAAGAAATGGATCCATAGGTTTTTATCAGCAGTGTACGGCTGAATCTTCCTTACATATGACCAGAGGTGCAGCTTCAGACAAGAAACTCCGTCATACTTAGCCAAGGCTGGTGCCTTGAACTTGTGGGGAATCACTACCCCAGATGATAGACCCAGATCACCAAAGTCCAGACCAGGCACTTTCTGAACTTCCATCGCACTCAACCGGTCTTCCAGCTGCTTGTATCTATCCTCAGCCAGAGGATACTGGTCTTCATCAAAGTCCGTCTCGTTGTCTGAGACCACAGGGCTAGGAGTCCTTCTTTCCTCTTGGCTGTCTTTCCCTCCAGATGAGGTGGTCAAATCAACTTCATCCCGTAGCCTATTTCCAAACTTGTGACCTGTGTTAAACAGGACTATCCTCTTCTTCTTCTTCTTCTTCTCTTTCAGAATCAGCGTCTTCAGATCTTGCTGACCCTTAGCTAGATTCATGAACAGCTCTTGTAATTGGGCATTCTAGGCCTGTAGGGCCTTGATTGCTTGCTCAGTTGATGGTTCAGCAGACATGATGAGTGCTGAAATAAACAGCAAAGAAGATAAGAGACATGTAATGGGTACCTGTTATGAAGTGCATGGGATGAAATGCGTATGATATGATTTCAAAGACAATCGAGAGATTCAAATTCGTAAACAAGAAATGAAACACACTTTTATTAGATAAACTTTGAAATTAATTGTTCAACAAATTGCCCTTAAGGCGTTACAAGAAAGGAAATACTGAAAAGGAAATAAAAACTGGAAAGGAAATAATCAAAGGACAATCAGTGCTCCCATGGTCCCTTCTTGTCGGTGCGGACATAGTCATTGAGAATCCGCTCGTTCTCCAGCTGCCTAGTCAACTTCTGGATCTTCTTCTCTTGCTCGTTAAACTTTTCTCGGTAAGCATCCCGCTCTTCTCTCAGCTTCATCCAAGACCTTTTCAGTGCCCCAATGTCACTGGGCATGTAAGGATGGAGGATGGTAGGAAGAACCCCCTCTTCATTAGCAACTTCAACAATGATAGGCAGGACGGCTTCATACGGCATTCCCAGCTTTTAGGAACGGATACGAACCCATCTGAGATATGGCTCCATTGGAAGGGAAGTCTTTGGGCCCAGATCATGTGGATCAGATATGTGAACTCTATCCCAAGCCCTTATGAATCTGCGGCGTTGCTCGTCGCTATCCCCTTGAAAATCAAAGATGATATTAGGCATTAGCAACTCATGAGGTCCTTCTCTTCTGGCTCGCCCAAACTGACGTAAGGCCAAGCATGGATTGTTAGAAATTCCTCCATGGGTTCCTATCAATGGAAAATTGGGGTACTCCCCACATCGGTCAATAATAGCCACCTCGTCCATACCCTTGATAGTCTAGATAATGTCATTATGAGAGAGAGACATGACCCTATAGGTCCAGCCCATGCCTTCTTTATTCTGCAGCACTGATTTGGGGAGGTGCGAAATAAACCATCTCGCCAATAATGGAGCACAGCACATCAAGGTTCCCCGCTTACGAGCGGTACGGGCATAAAGCTTATGAAGAATGTCACCCAAGAGAGTGGGTACAAGATTACGAGAGATGAAGATTCTCACTGCATTCACATCAACAAAAGAGTCAGGATTCGGAAACAATACCAAGCCATATATCAGAAGAGCCAGAATATCTTCGAATGCCTTGAAGTCTAGACTATCCCAGAAATGATTAGCCTTACCAACCAAGAATTTAGTCAGAAATCCCTTTGCTCCACTTCTAGTCTCCCAATTAGCCATTACCTCATCCTTGGTTATATGCAGGGCTGAAGCAATCTCTTCTGGCCTAAGAATCTTCTCCCAACCAGTAAATGGGGTCTGCTCCAGAATAGAGATACCGAGCATATCAGAGAACTCTTCTAAGGTGGGAACCAACTGGTAGTCCTGGAAAGTAAAGCAATGGTACAGTGGATCATAGAACTGGACCAGGACACTCATCATCTGCTCGTCCAGTTTGGAGGTGACCAAATTGAAAAGATATCCATGTCTTCTAATGAAGGAGGTAGTAGCAGGCATCTTTGCAATCAATTCTTTAAGCATGGTGGGAACCTATACAAAGTTGATCCGGATGGTATTCCTACGCATGGGCATCATGACCTTCAAAACAGAACAAAGATGAATCCCTCTTGTCTTTGAAATAGGTTAGTCCAATGCAAGATGTATGCAATGTTATGATGTCATGATGTCATGATAGAAAGCACATCACAAGTATCCACAAATAGCAAACATGGTAAAGGCACACAAGTCACACAGAGAGCCCCTTAGATTTGAGGCTGGCAAGGAGTCTAGGTACTACCCTCTTTCAGTTCAGTTGGTTTAAACCTATCCTAAAAATAGTAACCGGGTTCTAAAGGATCTCAATATCACTGACTACCCTCAATCGGTCATAATTCCAGTTTAGCAACCTTTTCTTGCGGCCGGAATCATCGCGAGAGTTTAGTCTCAATGAGTGTAGCATATTGCTACTGTTATATGGCCAAGTTGGTCAATTTAAAGGTTCTAAGGTCAGTTGGTGCTTAATGACCCCATAGATGACCCATATTATCCTCGTTCCAACACAAGGGATATCGGTACAATCTAAAGTGCTACACCAACGTAGCTACTGCTTCAACGGTATCGGTCTATGTCGTACAATTCCCTCACAGTTTATTGCTACTTACCTAAAGGGTATCCCCAGATCCAGGTTAGGATCTATAGTAACTCCAATACAAGCCCACAAATATAAAGCATACAAAGCAAACAATTGAAAACACAAACAATTGTGATCTAGCCCTAAGGTAACCCCACTTTAAAATAGTCCCCAGCAGAGTCGCCAGTTCTGTGATACGGTGGGAAAGAACTGACTGTATTTTGGAATGCTGGTTTGCGATTTGCGTTTGTTTTCGCAAAATGTCGCGGTAAGCAAGAGTCGCCACTGTCTTTGATTTTATCCAACTAGGAAAGGAAAAAAGCATAGAAAAATTCCTTTTTCAAGATGTTTCTCGGGTTCGGGGGGTAGATTATAGAAAGGGAAGGTGTTAGCACCCTTTTTATCTGTGGTTATCCACGGGCTCTTAGGTACTTTCTCAAAGTGTTTTCAAAAATTTGCTTTTCTTTGTGTTTGTGGGTTTGAAAAGAGTTTTTTGTTTGAAAAGGAGTGTAAGTGTGGAAATTTGTTTTGTTTTGAAGGAGCAAGTACTTAAGAACCATCTACCTACTCGAAAAAGGAATCAATCTGTGCTAATATCCTTTAGACAATGCTATCCCACTATTGATGAGTAGGTAGCATCGTCGTTGGAGTTTTAAGGGTCAATTCGATTAAGGGATGTGCGGTCACTAAAGCAATGTTAGAACGCCTTAGCGGTAACCCTAATGTCTTAGATCATTTTTCCGAGGCAACCATTTCGAGGCAACTATGATCTTTGGACAAGAGGGCGACCTCTAAAACTTCCTATACTCAATGACCACGTTTGAAGGCAACCAAGTGAGTGTACCCTAAGAGTGCGCATGTGCGAGTGTGTTGTTTTCAGTTAATTTTGTCTTTGTACATGTCAATGGTGATCTATGTTGATTTTAGGTTTAAACGTTCAATCTTGTCATGCATTCCCTATTATCAAACATGTAACAGTTTATAAGTTGCGGAAATTAAATTGCGGAATTTAAACTAACTATTACAAGGCGTCGGGTATTTACATCGCCAAAAGCAACCCTTGAAATTAAAATGCGGAAAATAAATAAAGCGGTAAAAATATTTAAAGTCCTATTTAGCTATTACATTCCAGGAAACTGATACAATATTGAAATAAAATGGAACGCGTGCGGGAAATTAAATCGGGCGAGTTCTAGGGTTTTGACCCTTTGTTATTGAAGAAAGATTTTTTTTGGTTATTTTGAGTTAAAAAGAAATTAGATCTAAGTTAATTATTACATTAATAAATTAATTAATTAATTAATTAAATGATATTTTTGGATTTTTGATATTTAAAGAAATAAAAATGATTTGATCAATGTTAATAAAACCTAATTATCTAAGTTGATTTTAATTATTACAAAAAGATATCAAAGTTATTCCTAATTAAAACTAAATCAATTAAATTAATATTTATTAACAAAAATAAAATAATGAAACTTAATTTAATAAACAAAATATTTTTGGGTTTTTAATTTTAATGAAGAAAAAGATTTTAATTGGTTAGTTAAAAAATAGTGAGAATGATAAATAAATAAAAGAAAATAATAAAAGAAAAGAGAGAGTTTAGGAGGTTTTGGGCCTGATTTTAGAGGTTTACTCAGCAATTTGATGGCCCAATTGTGCAGGCCTGTGTTGACCTTCCTGATTTCCATGTGGCACTTTGACTTGGGAGTACGATGCACGTTCCATCTGGACCACCAGATCTGGCCTGGGGCCATCTGGAAGGTGATTAAATGAGGGATTATGATGAACCACACACTTGGTTTTGTATTGGATCACCTGAAGACAAAATATAACAAATGCATGGGGGGACCTGGGATTCGAACCCAGGTCCTGTTGATCATTGGACAACGCCTCTACCACTCAACCAACGTGCTTTAGTTGTTATAGTATTGGACAATAATAATAATATGGGAAAAACAATTAATATGCCAGAAATAAAAAAGAAAACGCGCCAAGTTTGAATCCACCACTAAGAGAGGGACACGTCTTCGTCTTCTTCGTTCAACCCTGTATATTTACCTGCAGATTTATATCCGCAGCTAAATTCGCGTGTCCAACCTAAAATCCATTCTAGGCCATGAAAACAACCTCCAAGACCATGGTTGTGTTCGTCTACCTCCCCTGGTCACGTCTATCTCCATCAATGGCATCAATTTTGCCTGTAAATAAAATGCCCAAAAAACAAACTACGAAACCCTAGGTTCAGTTACAGGGTTGCAGCTCATATAAATGCAATCAAACAATGCCAAAAGTTCAGAAATTGAATAAGCATCATGAATATACCAAAGATTTGTCAAAAAAATGTAAGAATATGGGGTTATGATTTCGAATATGAAACGGGATGCTTACAGTGCGATTTTTTGCATATGAAAGCTTGCTTTGGATTGCAGAAGGTTCAGTGATTGTCCAGCAAGCGATTGGTGTGGAGTTTTGGTGTTGAATTTGCCTCTAAGAATGATTTCAGTTTCACACTTTTTGCCTTTTTTCAAGTTTGGTTCTTGATGATTCTGCAGCCTCTAACCCTTGATTCGTGTCCTTTCACTTGTATATGTATGTTGTAATGCATTAGGTCAACAAATAGGTCTTGAATCTTTGCACATTGATGTCTTGAGATTGGATTTGATCCTCCATTGAAAACTTGCTTAATTTTCCCAAAATCCTATCTTTTTGCACATGGAATGATTGATACGAATTTGATCATGACATTGGTGATGATTAGGCCCTGAAAATAGAAAAAGATCTCACATAATCAAGTTTTGTGATTTTATTTGATTTAAATTGATTTAAAATGAAATAATTCAATAAAAAATCAAATAAAATATAAAAATTGATAAATGGATACAAGGCTGAAGCTAGGACACGTGTGTAGTGAGACAAGATCAAATCAAGTGGAAAAGAATGGTCCCATTTGACAAAATTTGAAGTTTTGGGGATAGTTGACTTTTGGCAATTTTGCAAAAATGCCCAACTTCAACAATGCATAACTTCTTCAATTTTGAACTTTTGGAAGTTTTCTTTGACTTTTTAGAAAGCTTGATATGTCCTATAACCAAACCTTTTGGTATCATCTCATTTTGATATTCCATGCCTAAGTTATAAACTTTGGTAAAAAAAGGTGTTTTTGTTGACTTTCAAAAATGACCTATAATGTCCAAATTTGTAACTTCTTGTGAGTGCATTTCTTGATCTTGGGGTATGAAGATGGATTATAGGAAATTTCATCCTCTTAAAAATTAGCTTTGGATGATTCATTTCTCATAAAGTATGAGAAAGTTATGCTTGGTCAAAGTTGAGTTTACTTTTCCTACAAAACCCTAATTTAGCAACTTTAAGTCTTGATGAATTTTGAGCAATCCTTGATGAATCATGATCAACCCTTGATAAAATGATGAAATATCATTCAAAATGAGAATGTTGACAAAAAATCTTGAAGTTTGACTGTATTTGGGTCACAATTGACTTTTGCCCTAGCACAGTCGATTTTTGGACCCTTTGAGCAATTGACTGAGCAAACTTCTTCTGCAAGGCTTGAAATTTGACATGGATGAACTTGAGAACATATTAGGAAATTGGGTAGAACTTTAGGTCAATTGGATGCAAGTACCTTGATGCAACACAAAACCCTAATTTGAGGTTGACTGCCTTAGGAGATAGTTTGACTGTCTAACTCTTGAGCAATCTTGAGCCACTTGGAGATTTTTCTTGAAATGTTTTGAGAAATATGAGAGGGAAAATTTTGGGGTGCAATAGTGTTTATCTATAACTATACTTGCTAAGGGAAAATAAATGGTTTTTTATTAGCGTGTTTGTAAGGGTCTCGCCACCCTTTTCCTACGTATCCAGTGAAGGAATCAGAACACCGTAGTTCTTCTCAAAAAAGTTGGTTTGTTGGTGTTTTTTAGTGGGTGACGTTAACGCATGCATTCTAGCAATACGCACATCCTGTATCGCGGTAGAACGGATATAACATGCCCTTTTTGGGATTTTTGATTGGTTGAGTATTTTTGCATGTTTTAAAATGAATTTGAATAATGATTAAATGTTTTTGGATTTTTTATTTGTGAGTGAGGAGTTTTAATTACAAAAGAAGAAAAAAGGGTTAGGGAGACTAGAAAAGCCCTAATGTTGTCATGCATGGGTTCAAACCTAAGGTCTAATTAGTCTACATATTAAAGGAGAGGAAGCTATCATCCTAAGTGTTGTACCCCAAAATTTTCCCTCCCATATTCTTTAAGATTTGCAAAGAGCATGCTTCAAAGTCTCTCAAGGGTTGCACAGTCCAATGGCCTCCTAACAGTCAAAAGCTAGAGTTTTGGTTCTGGCAAAGAAGTTGAAGTTTCCAAGGGTCCAATCAAGCCCAACATGCCTATAAACATTGTCAAGCATCCTCATGCCAAGTTTCAAGACTCACAGCACAGAATTGCACAGTCAAAAACCCTAATTGCTCAACAGTCAACTACAGGGGCAAAATGGTCATTTGACAGTCAAAAGTCAAATTTTTTGGTCAACATCTTATTTTGAAGCCACAAACATCATTTGATCAATTCTTGATCATGATTCTCAAGGCATGGCTCAAAAAGTCTCAAGATGCAAAAGTTTCTATCTTTGGACAGTTGGAAAAGTCAACTGTAAATTGACCAGGGGATAACTTCCACATGGTTTATCAGAAAAATTCCATCCAAAGCTCATTTTGAAGAGAATGACATTTCCTAAAACTCATCTTCACACTTCAAGTCCAAGAAATGCTCTCACAAAAAGATATCAATCCCAACATTATAGGTCATTTTCAAAAGTCAACAAAAAGGCACTTCAAGTCAAAGACCATAACTTGAGATTGGTAAATCAAAATGACATGGGACCAAAGGAATTGGTTAGAGGACTTCATCACCTTTCCAAAATGTCGAAGAACATGATCAAAGCTTAAAAATTGAGCAAGGTATGCCTTGTGGAAGTTGGGAAATTTTTGGGAATTTTGAAAAGTCAACTTTGCTTCAAATGCCTCAAAATTGCTAATGGGCCTCAATTTCTTCCAAGAATCATCACCCAAAAGCTATGCACGACCCATTGACCCAAAGGGGAGTTATTTTCTTATTTTTAATTTATTAATTGAATTTTTAAACCTATTAATTCATTTAATTAAAATTAAATATGAGAAAAATACTAAACAAATGTTTTGGAATCTTTTTGTGCAGCATTTGCACTCTTTATTCACTCAAGATTTCGTGCATACTCAAAAAGGCAAGAATCTCCCATGATTGGCAATGTTTTGATGGAAAAAAGATTGAAAAAGATCATGGAAAATCACAAATTTGAAAAGCATTAAAACATGGATTTTGGACTTGTTTTGTTAACCTAAATCATTCCTCATACATATACAAAGAGAACCCTAATCAAAAAAACAAGCAAGCTGCGCTCAGAACCAAGAACCAAACTTGCATTTTTGACAAAAAAACTCAAAATTGTTTTCACAGTTCCAGCGTGATTCAAAGCCTACAATCGATTCCAAAAGCTTGCTGAGGCCTTCCTGAACGTAACTCAATCCTTTTCCAGTCCCCACGCACAAAGAAGTGGTAGAACAAAGTCAAACTTTCTCAAACTTTTTTCATAATCGTGTTTCAATATACATGCATTTTCCATACATTTGAATGTTTGATTTACACTAATATAAACTCTCTGAAGCTATTGATGTATTTTAATTGAGTTAATATGGCCTGTATGAGAAGTTGCCATGGACATTTTTTAGGGTTTCAGGAACCTTGAATTAGGGTTTACGCTTGAGGAAAAATTGGACAACCAGACTAGTGCCATCAAAACCAGGGCATCTGGACGAAACGATTGACCACCTCGCGCTCAATTTATGATTAACGGTGCTCTATTCTCTATTTTTGTAGGTACTATTTAGTGGGGGTTTAAAACCCCCGCTATCTACTCTGTAATTTCAGGAAAAACAAAGAAGCCAGGAAAGAGATGATGAGGTGTTGAACGGTGACTGGCCAGTTTGAATAATTGGCACTTTTTTATTGTCCCACTAATACTCGCTTTCTCTCTCCTATTATTCTTTGTCCATTATATATCAAAGAAACGCGCTTGGCTTGGTGGTTGTTGTGTTGTCATGCAGGCAATGGGACCTGGGTTCGATTCCCAGGTCCCCCATATTCTTCATAATTTTGTTTGTAAGGCGTTCAGGTACAATTCTCTTCCCAGGTTCCATCATACACCTAACATCTTGGCACGCCACATGTCACCAGGGGTCAATCCAAAGGCTATCACGTGAATTCCACCGTATGCATTAGTCAGCTGTTCCTCACACAAGTCTGAAAAAGTCAAAAAAGGCCTCATTCAATGGGCCTAATTGCTGCAAATATACCTCCAAATGGGGCAGATACCCCCCAATGTTTGTACATCTTTTTAATTTCTCTTATTTTCTTTTCTATTTTTGTTTAATTCTTTTGATCACTTTTTATTTAATTTATTTCAAATAATTTTCATAAGACACAAAAAAATCAGAAAAAATCATAAAAATAAAAATATGTTTTATTTTAATTTTTAACTCATCAATAGTTTTTTTTTGTAAATAAATTTAATAACCAAATTAGTTTTAATTTAGGGTTTTAACTTTAATTCTTTTTCTAAATAACTAAAATAGGTAAAAATTAGGTTTTAGCATTTTACTCTTTTTCTCAACAATAAATAATTTTTATTCTTATTATTATTAACCACTAATTATTTTGTAAATAAATTTGTCATTAAATAATTAGGTTAAATTAGGTCAAACTTAAACATTTTTTTAATAAATTAAAAACAATTTAGAACTAGGGTTTTATTTAATTTTTAAATTTCAATTAATTCTCTTTAATTTCATAAATACAAAAAAACATAAAAACAAGTTCTTTTCTTTATTTATCATTAATTACTTTCAATTCCAATCTAATTTCTTTAAAGGGTCCAACGCCCTCGCACTCGATTCTTGTTTCTTTTCGCGCATTTATTTTTATTTCTTTTGTGAATATAATGTATTTATCCCAAAGCCTTGTAATAGATAATTAGGACATTTACTTTCCGTACTTTTATTCAAATCGGGTCTTGGTTTAATTTGGCGATGTAGACCCGCGCCTTGTAATAGCGTAGGACCTTTTATTTTCCGCACTTTAAATTCCGCACCTTTAAACTGTTAATAATCACATGAAAGAATGTATGCCTAAATAAAATCAAAGCGTAGAACACTCAATACATGACAAGACAAATATAACTGAAAATGACACACAATTCACACACCACTCCTAGGGTATGCCTCACTGTTGCCTTGCCCCTCGAAACGTGGTCGTCGAGTAGAGGACGTTTTAGTAAGTCCTCATGTCCATGAACATGGCATGGGGGTAGCTTCTAAGGTGTCCTACTATTGCTCTGGTGACCACACTGTCCCTAATCCTCGAATTGACCCGAACATCTCCAACGGTGGTGCTACCTACCTCTCAATGGTGGGATGGCACTACCTTAAGGACATTTACACAGATTAATTCCTTAGGGTAGGTAGATGACTCGTAGATACTTGCTCTAATTTCAAAACAAATCAAAAACTTCTTTTCACACCGACACTTTGCAAAAAGCTTTCAAAAACAACTTTTCAAACACTCTTGAGGACTGATACAAGAGTCGAACTGAAATTTTAAACGAAACTTTTTCAAACCCACTCACCTTGAAAAGCAAACAAACATTTTGGAAACACAAATGAGCAAGTATCTAAGAGCCCATGGATAACCATGGATAGAAAGGGTGCTAACACCTTCCCTTTCTATAAATCTACCTCCCGAACCGAGAGCTAATCTCAATAAGGAATTTTTCTGTACTTTTGTCCTTTCCATGTTGGAGAAAATAAAAGACGGTGGCGACTCTTGCTTCCGCGACACTTCGCGAACCAGCGTTAAATAGTCAGTTTCAGATCCACCGATCACACTAAGGGAGCATGTTATAAGCATAAAGTAAAAGGAGAAAGTGTTTGTGAAGAGTGATCATGCATGGTGATCATGACAAAAGTGACGACAAACTGAGTAATATCATGAAAGGCGTAAATGGAATGCTTGGTGTATGGGAATTGAATCGGGTTATGATTAACCAAGGGGTGCACTTGAGTAATCTCGTGAAAATAGGTGCTCCTATCCTCAACCATGAGACCCTTTGTGCATTGAAACACTTGGTATACGGATCAAAGTGGTTAATTCGGGTTATAGTTAACCAAGGGCAAGACTTGATTAACCTCGTGAGAATGGCCATGCCCAAACTTAACTATGAGACCCTTTAGGAAGATTCTTGGTATGTAAACCAAGGGGAGATAAGTTGCTTCAATGTATAAGATAAAAATCAAAAGCCCATACAAGGTGGCTATATGCATGCTCCTAGAAAGTAGGACTAACGTGGCACTAGTATTCTAAACAACCAATTGAAACAATCAATCGAATATTTATCATTGTAGAAAATCCCAGGACCAAACTATGAAATGTGTGCAAGTGTGCATTTGTAAGTGGATATCTGCTCATTAATGATGAACCCAAGAGGAGACCAAGTGTTCTAATTGGATAAAGTGTGCATCATTAGCAATTTAAACATATAAAAAAATATTAAAGAAACTAAAATTCTAAGCTATTACAAACCATATGGGGATGGGGGTACAAGTTTATGAATGGGGATGAATCGAATCGAAAATTCAATTTAAATTCTAGTTAAACAAACAATACAACCAAATTGAAAATTAATTAATAAACTAATTAAATTATCTATTTAATAATAAAATTAACTATTCAAAATAATTAATAATCTTAAATAATTTTTAGTTTAACAAGTTATTATTAAAAAAGAATAATTATATTTTTGTATTTTTATATTTTTTATGATTTTTAAGTAAAGAAAATATTAAAAGAAAATTAAAATTAAAATTCTAAATATAGTTTTTGTGATTTTTAAGTAAAGAAAATATTAAGAGAAAACTAAAAATCTAATTTAATATTTTTGCATTTTTTATCATGTAAAGAAATATAGTTGAAATTAAGAAAATACATTACAAAACAACCAAAAAGAAATAATACTCTAATTATTTATTTTAAAACAAAATATTTTTATATTTTTAATTTGATAGAAATCGAAATAATAATAAGATAGAATAACAAACAAGAAATAAATTAAAGATAAAGAAATAGAATTCAATATGCCTGAAAGAAAAGTTATGGAGGGTACTGAAAGGAGGTTCTGTCTAGGCCCAATAGATGGTTCGCTGATCCAGTGTGGCAGCTTCAGGGAGGTCTATGGTGAGTTGCGCATATGGAGCGCAAGATATGAATTTAAGTAGATAATAAAGTAATGAATTAATGGTATACCATATGGTTGGTGAGTAGCACGCATAGGATCAGATAGCTTGATCGGTGATAAGTTTCCCTGTGGTGACGACACTTGTCACCACCATATTAAGCCAAACAGAGAACAAGTTGGCAATATAGAAGAAATTCCAAAACAAGTAATTTGTTGTTTTACCTAAAAACCTAAAAAAACCAGTAACACTTCTTATCTCTCTCTGTCTCTCTAAACAAGCCAACTATCTGACCTCTCTCTAGTTTCTCCTTGCCGGAGATGACCCATTGGCCACGCCAAAAATCGCCTCTCGGAGGTGGTGGCGGCGGTCAACGGCGGAAGAGCTCTGATCCTTTTTTTTATGTTTTCTTAATCTTTTCCTTCTTCTAGACACTATCCTACGGTTGGTTTTTGCAGATTCGTAACATTAAGGGCTAGATCTAAAAGGGGGTGACGGAACCCTAGTTTTCAACACTCATGCAAATGATGATGGTGATGCCGGGGAATGTAAATCGATGATAATGATAAGGAAAAGGGGGGAAGAAACGGAGCCTCGTGCTCCGTGGATCACTTACGATTTTCTACCTTTTTTATGATTTCGCGGTCAGATCTCTCTTTTTCACTCTCTTCTTCTTCTGAACTCTCTCATATCTGAAGGTTTTGTGTTTAGCAAAAATGATGAGAATGTTTTTTAGGGTTTTCGGTTTTTGGTAGCTTGTTGTGGCCTTTGTATTTGTGAACGAATTTTTGGCTTCTCTGAAGGGTTTGTAAAAATGGAAGATGATGATGCTTAGGTTTTGGTTTTTTTTCTATGTTTTGCTGTGAGGATAATGATGATGACTCTGTTAGGGTTTTGGTTATTTTCTTTCTGTTTTTTTGGCTGCTGCGAAAATGATGAATTTTTTTTTGTTGCTACTATTTGGTGATTGTTGCGGTTTTTTGGTTGCTTCTATATTAACAATGAATCGCACTACGTGCAATAAAGACTTGAGAGAGCAATGATGCCTTGACTGGACGAGCAACAAAATGACAAACGCTTTGAATACATATTGAAGACGAAGATAAGATTTGAAGCACGTAAGAATATCTCCGATGAACAACAGTTGATGAATTAACAACCTCAAACACCATGGATAGAACCTTTCTCCTCTTGCCTTAGATGCGTATTGGATGAAGAAGTATATTGCCATCAAAACCCTAATTCAACATGATTTCAAATGAAGCAATGTAGAAAGCCTAAACATGAAGGAAGACATACACTTGATCTTGAGTTGTCTTTGAAGCAGATGAAAGAAACATTTCATAATAAAGAGGGATCCAAAACCCTAGTCTCTTGACAAACAAAAGGGAAATAAACCCTAATCCAGGGTCTGAAGAACTTGAATGAGAGATGGCCTCTTAACTTGATGAGAAAGAAATCCGTGATAACCATACTTCAAAACCTAATTCCACATAGTCCACTACTCAAGAACCAGATGAAATTGCCTTTAACTGATGAAGGAACCTCAAAATCAACATGAAACCCTAGTTTTGCACGAATATCACTTCTTGAACCAAAGTGCTTTATTCAATGAAACACATGATATGCAAATGAACTAGTGAAGATGATGTAGATGAAATGTGAAGTCTAAGTCAGACAAAAGTAAAAGGTTGGACAAATTTAGGGTATGACAACTAGTTGCTTGCATTATTAAGGATTTCCCATTAAAATTCTTACTTTGCATTTAGATTTCTTTAACTGTGATTTTCGTTTTCTCCATTCATAGTTATCCACAGAGTTGTGTTGTTCCCCAGTGATCTATTTTCCTGGTTGAACTAGCTATTTTAGTTTGTATTGTATCATATATTTGTCTACATTTTTTAGTTATTCCCAGTAGTGTCTTTTTCCTTCGTGGAGTTCATCGTTTGCATTCATAATCATGTGCATTGCATGGCATATTAGGGCCAAAAATTAGGTTTATTTTGTATTTAAGTATATTCAATCGTGTTGAAATGAAGGTTTTAACCTTCATATCTCCGGATAGAAGACACTTAAATAAGGGCAGCTGTTATACCCCAATTTTCCCCCTAAGATCCTCTAGCATCCTATATCATCACAATGCATCAAAATCACATATTTGGTTGGTCATTTCTTCTACTCTCTTTTATCTTTAAGTTTGTCCTTGAGGAATCACCAAGCACATTGAATTGTGTATCTTGTTTATGTGCATTTTATGATTACTAATCTTTAACCAAAATAAAAAATATGCATGTGTTTCCTTTGATTCTTTATAGGTATAGAGCCAAGTGCATTCATCTCCTAACCCAGGGTTTTGAAGGCTGGTCCTCAGTCAAATGGCTATTCAATGGATTTTAAAAGTTTGAATTTCAAGGATTTGATTATGTCATCAAAGTTCTTTTTTTGAAAACTCTCTCAACTTCATTTGGTCATACTTATCTCAATGTTTGTAATTAGATTCATCAAGAAGATTCATAGGTTCATGTGTTTATTTCCATGCCTTCTTCAGCAAATTTCTTTGAGATATGGATCCCATTATTACATTTACTTCAATAAAACATCATTACAAGGTCTAATGTGATTCATCATGCTTTAATTTTCAATAAAAGATCAAGAGATGCAAAGTTGATTCAAGAAGTTTGACCTAATTTAGAAAACCTTGATTCTACGGTCACAAGTGCATAACTTTCTCAATTTTCAACATTTTGAAGTGTTTATTTTTGTTGTGGATGCTTATCATTATTATCAACAACTTCTCTTTGTATGACAATATCCAATTGTGGAAGGAAAATCACCAAAGGCTGAAGAATGGTACAAGTCACTTGTGCAAGGTTTGAGGAAGGGTTTGTTGATTTCTCAACACCATAACTTGCTCAACTTTTTAGGTTTTGATGTGATTCCAAAGACATGATTCTCTTCAATAAGTCCTTAACAACTTCTCTTCAAATACATAAGGCCAATTTTAAAAGGAAGGTCATTTAAGTTTGAAGAAGATTACAAGTCCTTTGAAGAAACCATTGATATCTTGAACTTGATTTCAAAGGATAATAACTTGATCAATTTTTGTCTTCTTGAGCTCATTCTTTTTTCAAAATAAACTTGAGGATGTCTACTACAACTTTGATTCAAGTATAAAGATCTAAAAGAGTGTGGAAAGTTATGTAATTGGTGGAAACATTATAGTCATTTGTGGATTTCCCAAGGAAATTTCATCATCTTCCAAAGACCATAACTCTCTCATTTTTTATGTGTTGTACCCCAAAATTTGCCCTCTCATTTTCTCAATATTTTTCTCGCATGTGTGATTACAAAAACCTGTTTAAAGAAATACAGAAAATGTAAAATTTTGAAGATGTTAATGTGCCTTTCGACTAGGTCAAAAAAGAAACAAGTTGGCTTCGATTTAGAAAAGTTCGATTGGGCAATGAAGTCTCCCTTCAGTCACAATCTTCGATTTGGGCATATGGCTTCCTTCGAAGCAACCCCCTTCGATCCACAAACTGGCCATATGGCTTCCTTCGAAGTGACCCCCTTCGATCCACAAGTTGGGCATGTGGCTTCCTTCAAAGTGACCCCCTCCACAAGTTGGGCATGTGATTTCCTTCAAGGTAGCCTCCTCGATTCACAAGTTGGGCAATTAAACCCTTCGAAGCAACTTACTTAGATTACACCTCTAAACTCTTCAACATTATGGATCATAGTTAGTGGATTCAAATGACCTATAATGGGTCCATTCGAAGAACATACATTGTTGGAAACAAACGTTGTTGTCTGATGATGAGTTTGGTCGAAGTGATCAAAATGAAAGGGTGGAGTATTTAAGTGTTTGTTAACCAAAGTCCTATATAATGCCAAACCCAAGCCAGTTGTACAGCTATGCAACAGTCCTGCACGAAGCTGCCACAACGCTCTAAAATATTGTTGAGCCTGCATTGTCTCAGTCCCATACTTACACAAAAAAGGGTACATAAGAGCTGCATCAAAGAAAAGAAGGGGACAGTATACCCAAACAGTTCAAATGTTATTTGTTTTTCCCCTCAAAACCACATCAAAGCTCCTCCATAAATAAACTATTCTTCACAACATCAAATGGGGCTGGAGACGCTGAGAGGAGAGAAAAGGGAGCTTGGAAACAAAATAGAAACCTTTGTAATTTTTGCTCACTCAAAAATCAACTCTAATTTCACCTACAAACACAAAATAAAAATCCATTATCTCATCATTCCAATCAACTATCCAGAACACCCCACACATAGAAGTTTTGTTCAAACTCAAGGACAACTTTATGTGACAACTCTTCGAACCAAAAGCAAACCCCCTGTGACAACTGTTTGAATTCCAGAACCGTCCAGGCAACAGTTCAAGTTCGAAACCCACACACCAGCTTTGAGGTAAGTCTTTCTGACTTTAACTCTTCCATTGCAAGCATCTTATTTGATTCATCTTCAAGGCCAACATGTAATAACCATGGCCTTCGTTGTTAATTTTTTTGTGTTTTCCTTTAAATAACTAATCTATACAGACCATAAAAGTGTTGTAATAAAAATATGCTTGCTTCGATACAAAGCCTTGAGGCTCCGACAGGCTCAAACAGAAAGGAAAAGAATGTGTACTTCGACACACACATGTTCATTGCATACATGCTTTGATACACCTTCTTCGATGCACACACATGCTTCGACACAGACGTGTTCATCACACACACACTTGCTTCGAACATACTGACCTGCAGGCCCAGACGAAGGGCACGCCCTCACTGCTTTTAACCCCCGGTCGAAGGAGGCAGATAAGCATATTACATCTTGCTCTAATTCCAGGCCCAATTGAAAGGCACAACATGTTGGCCTCCAGGCCTCAATCGAAAGGCATGCCTACATTGGTTCCAGCCCCCAGTCGAAGGAGGCAGAAAGGAAAATCGAAGGGCATGACTCCACTGACTCCAGACCCCAATTGAAGGAAGTCAGAAAATGCAGAATCGAAGGGTGTTTCTGCCTAAATCAAAAGATCCATTTTTCTTGCTTTTATTTTATTTTTGCCTTTATATTTTCATGCAATTCAATATGGTTGTAATAGTGTAGGATTTTATCTTTCTTCATTTTATTACTTTTGTATGATTGCTAGTAAAATAGGGCATGTATGGCAAGATAAAAACAAAAAGTAGATAACCTAAAATTCAAAAGACAAAATGCATGCAATCAAACACACCATTCACACACATGCACCCCTAGGGTAATCTCACTTGTTTCCTCGGAAAAATAGTCATGTCCCTCGAATATGGGCATTTTAGCAAAGACCCTCGATAAAAGATCGTAGTCCCTCGATGTCCCTCAATGTTGCCTTCGGTAAATGATCTAGTCCTTAAACGACATTGCTAAAACGTCCCATAGGTTGCCTTCTATGATTATACAAACGTCCCATGCTTGTCCCCTTACATCCAACGATGGGGCTTCTTACCAAATTAATGGTAAGATATCAACATCTAATGGAGGAGGAAAAGAACATTAAGACCTTTTGAGTAGGTAGGATGCTCCTAGTTGCTCGCTTGCTCACAACAAAAACATTTTGTACACCAACACTCTCATTTTGAAACATTTTCGAAAGACAAAACACTTTGTACGCGTTCTTATAGAAACGAGAACCATTACAAAGACACCTTTTCAAAATAATTTTAAAACTCACACCACAAGCACATTTTCAAACAAAAGCAAGTGATCTAGCAAGCAACTAAGAGCTCGTAGATAACTATGGATGAAAAGGGTGCTAATACCTTCCCTTTTCATAACCTGCCCCCGAACTCAAGAAAACAATCTCAAAGGTATTTCTTGTTCTTTTCAACCTTTCCTTATTGGATAAAAGAAAAGTCGGTGGTGACTCTTGCTATCCGAAACAAATGCGATCAAACGCAAAACTCCCTAGTCAGTTCTCCCACCGCGTTATAGAATTGGCGACTCTGCTGGGGACCATTTACTTAAAATGGGGTTACCTTAGGGCTAGATCACCTTTACTTGCTTTCCTTGTTTGACTTGTTTGCTTTACATTTTTTGGGTCTTTGTTTGGGTTATTGTTAAAGATCCTACACCCAGATCTGGGGCACCTTTTAGGTAAGTAGCAATAAATCATGGGAACTGTACGGCATATACCGATATGGATGAAGTGATATCTATGTTAGTGTGATACTTTGGCTTGTACTAATGTTCCTTGAGTCAGTCAGGGATAACATTAGACTTCCTTAGTGTCATTAAGCGCTAACTAACCTTTAGAACCTTTTAATTGACTCATCCTTGGCCATTAGAAAGTAGTGAGATAGTCGGATTTGGTTTTGACCGAAGATTGGTTGATACTCGATACTACACTCATTGAGATTTGACTCCCGAGCTTTTTTTGGTGGCAAGTCGGTTGTCGATTGGAACGAAGCTTCTGGGAAAGATCAATGATATTGAGATCCCTTAGAACCTGGTTACTATTACTAGGACAGGTTGAGCCAACTAAGCTTCAAGAGGGTACTTACCTACAAACTCCATGCAAGCCTAAACATAAGGACTTGTATGCTTTGTGTGTATATGACTATTTGTACATAACAATTTGCTTACTTTTCATACTTGTACATAACATCATGACATCATACCATAGAATTTTCAATAGTCATTTCAAGGATCTCAAGGGCTTATGATACAGGGTCACGTTGAATCAGACGTCTATCAGGGGGAAAAAGGATTAATTATCTAGTCAAAACACCGCCAAAAAACAAAAGCACAGTAACTTGAGTCAAGGGCCATGACCCACTTGACATGGTGAGTTTAATTCTCGTGGAAGTACATCCACAGATACGAAGTTATCCAATCAAAGTTGTAAGTAACTTCTAACATCTTCTTATGTATCTACCCCAAGAGGTCCTTGAAAACATTGCATTCACATACCATGCATCATATCATGACAGGCTTTTCCACACAGGTCTCTCATCTGCTTACTGTTTATTTCAGTAAAGATGGCTCTGGAATAGACTATCAAGGACATTCAGACTCAAAACGCTCAGCTTCAGGAAATGTTCTTGAACCTATCCAAGGGGAAAGAAGAGGTGAAGGCACTCCTCACTAGGGGCATGACTATGAAGAATCCTGAGGACAACAAGGATGACCAGTTGGAACGGCTACAAATTGAAATGGCAACAATGAAAGTCCAGATGATGGGATAACTGATGGACCAGATGGATCTTATCCAAAACTTAGCTCGGGGACAAGAGGAGCTAAGAACCCTCGTCAACAAACTTTATCAAGACAGATGCAACTGTATGAAGCAAACAGTCGAGATTGGGGATCAAGTCATTATCCAGCCTCCCATGAGACAAGAAATCGGTTTGAGAGAGAGGAGACCTTTCCAAATTGCTGCTACATCACGAGCCCAACAACAACCTCGACAACAACAACAGGGTAACCGGCGTAAACGGGTCCCATTCGATAGGCAGTTTACCAAACTCGACATGCCAATATCACAAGTCTTGTGACACGTGTTGAAGATGAATTTGGTCACATTAAGGGATCCTCCTTAGAATCCTAATATTGCTTCTCCCCGTTAAAATCATGAAGAAAGGTGTGCATATCACTCCAATAGTCTGGGGCACAATGCTGATAACTATTGGACATTGAAAAACAAGATTCAAGATCTAATCGAAGATGGGGCATTGGAGTTCACACAAGACAGTCAACTGGAGATTTTTTATCACCCCTCAAGGGCATCCATATGAAGTGACGTTCTGGGCGAGGAAATTTTCTGTTTATTCGAATTTTCAGTTGTAATTTCTTTGTTTGCTTAAACACTTGTCTTTATGTCAGACTTTGGTTACTCTCGTTAATGCATTAAATATGTTTGTCTTGAATTAATCCATTCATTTTCATTATATTTAAACTATGCTTTTTACTCCCTTTATGATATTTAACTCTTGTTTAAAAGTTGCAAGCCTTTAGAGGGAGGATGACGAAAACAATGCCATAATCTCATACAATATGCTTTTGGACAGACCTTGTTGACGATGTACAGGCGTTTCTTTCAATTCCTAAACACAGGAGTTATAAGGAGGATAATCCCTAGTCAACCCCCTTGAGCCTAAGAAGTAGGAGCTTTCTTTTTCACACAAATTGAAACCTTTAATCAAAACCTGGGGCAAGGTAGTCTCTTAGTTAAATGTGCGTTCAATCGCAAACTTTCACTTCGTATATAACGAATGACATAAAAAACATTCCTCTAGAATCGAAAGACGGTGATGGTTCCCTACTAAAATAGGCAGTCATTATCTCTCAAGAGAAAAGCCCACTAAGTCAAAACCTACGAAGGAGACTTAAGAAAAACTGGGGCATCCCGCTGAATGTAATCTCAAAAAACAGTCAGGCAAAATCATGGATAATAAATCAAAAAAGAGGTCACTACAAATCCTTAACAACATGGAAAATATGGCAAAAATACTACCTTCCAACAAACTTAACTTGTTTGAACCATCACCAAAACTTCATTCCAGACTCAATTGGAGTTCAAACGCATAATTACTCGAGTTTAGGACTGAAGAACATTATGAAGAACGGGCGGGTACAAATACACTTTGAGCCTTATCCTTTGTTTATTAAACCATGAACCAAGCCATGTTACAACCCTTCAAAATTCCTAATTAAAGCATGGGTTAGTTCGAAAGTATACTGTTACAAAAGGTATCCTGACTCCTGTAAGGCTTACTCCAAATTCTGAGTTGAAATTCATATTCTTACAAAACTCTTTACTTGCTAAAATGCATTTTCAAAACTTCAAGACAAGCATAAATTTTGCATTATTTGAATATCGTTGTTTTCATATGGATAATTGTTTGACAGCGGAGAAATTCACAAGACGTATATCCAACGAACAAAAAACTCTCTCGGTGAACAAAATCACTTCAAATGGGATGACACTTCCAATGAAAAATATCCTGTAAACAGGCGGGCACGGCGTGATCACTACCCTGGGGAAGTCAAGTCAATATTCCAAGAAATCTCTCGAGAGGTGCAAAATAACCAGGGGCAAGTCTGTACCTGAATCACTTGGGGCATTGGACATGAACTCCAACAAAAGGTTACGTACGGTCAGGCAAACATTTCCTGGAAATACTATAAACACTTGCTACCAAGGGTGGTGACAAATCTCCCACAAGGTCCTTTTCATAGGATGATCCGCAGCCAGAGTTTTAATATCTGAAAACTTCTCCCCAACTGAGTTGATCTCAAGAATCCTCGAAGAGTTCTGCCAAATGAAAACACCTCTCCAACAGATTGGCGACAGGGTTTATTTCCTCAACAAACAGCAAGACTCCCCAGTTTGAATTTGCCTCTCAGACTATCACAAATCAAGGGACCACAACTCCTCTTCCCCAGTAGACTTTTCTATAATCCTCGGTGAACTGCTGCAAAACCAGGAAAAGCGACCAGATAACCGTTAATTTCTTTATCCCCATCAAGTCGTTGTGAAGCCTAGAAACCGACCAGATAATAGCTAACTTTTAAGAGATAACTCCCCAGTAGAGAAATGAACGGCTAAGACTCCTGAACTCTTTTCCCCAAGCAGGAATCAACACTCTCCACAGAGTTTTCCTCTCAAGCAGAATCAACTTTCCCAAACGGAGTTCTCCTCAAACAACAAAACAAGATTCCCCAACGAAAACATTCTAAACAATGTTCGAAGATGTGCATGCACTTCATCCCCAACAACGGTCTGGGATATAGTTTCCCAAAACTCCCCAGCACTTGTCAAGGATTTATTTTCCAAAGGAAAAATTACATTCCAACAACATTTCATGCATCATATTTACATACATGATAAATGCATACAGCGTAATCTCATTTATTTTGAGAAAATCATTACGCCATGCATTTCATACATGATGATATTGCATACGGCTAACTTTTTACCTTTTCAAAAAAGATCAAGCAACAGATAACTATCGTCAACAGTTTTCAACAGTTCTAGATTTAATACCTGTAACAAGACTGGACGACCGATTGTAGATTAATATTTGTAACAAGCCAGGAAGACTATTTTTCTTTATGAGATCAAAGATCAATACCTGAAACAAGCCAAGGCAACTATCTACACGACCAACATGAAGTAACCTTACCCAGGTTCCTTCTCATACAATTCCAGATGAAGTTTAACACGGACTCATCATGAAGTGACTCTACCCAGGTTCCTTCTCATTTCCAGATATAGTTTTACACTGACTCGTCTTGAAGTAATCCTACCCAGGTTCCTTCTCGTACAATTCCAGATGAAGTTTAACACAGACTCATCATGAAGCGACCCTACCCAGGTTCCTTCTCATTTCCAGATGCAGTTTTACATGGACTCATCTTGAAGTGACCCTACCCAGGTTCCTTCTCATTTACAGATGTAGTTTTACACAGACTCATCTTGAAGTAATCCTACCCAGGTTCCTTCTCATACAATTCCAGATGAAGTTTAACACAGACTCATCATGTAGTGACCCTACCCAGGTTCCTTCTCATTTCCAAATGCAGTTTCACACTGACTCATCTTGAAGTAACCCTACCCAGGTTCCTTCTCATAAATTTCCAGATGTAGTTTTACACGGACTCATCTTGAAGTAACCCTACCCAAGTTCCTTCTCATAGATTTCCAAGATGCGGTTTGACACGAACTCATCATGAAGAAATACTACACGGGCTCTTTCTCATGCAATCTTCAGATACAGTTCAGATACACTCCAGATACGGATGCCATTCTGATACTCATTCAAATTCAGCTTTCAGATACAGTTCAGATACACTCCAAATACGGACGCCATTCTGATACTCATTCAGATTCAGCTTTCAGATACAGTTACGCTTCAGATACGGATGCCATTCTGATACTCATTCAGATTCAGATTTCAGATACAGTTCAGATACGCTCCAAATATGGATGCGATTCAGATACTCATTCAGAGTCAGCTTTCAGATACAATTCAGATACGCTCAAGATACGGATGCCATTCTGATACTCATCAGATTCAGCTTTCAGATACAGTTCAGATACGATCCAGATATGGATGTCATTCTGATACTCATTCAGATTTAGCTTTCAGATACAGTTCAGATACGCTTCAGATACGGATTCCATTCTGATGCTTATTCGGCACATTTTCAGATACAGTTCAGATACGCTCCAAATACGGATGCCATTCTAATATTCATTCAGATTCAGCTTTCAGATACAGTTCAGATACACTCCAGATATGGATTCCATTCTGATACTCATTCAGATTCAGCTTTTAGATACAGTTCAGATATGCTCCAAATACGGATGCCATTTTGATACTCATTCAGATTCAGCTTTCAGATACAGTTCAGATACGCTCTAGATACGGATGCCATTCTGATGCTCATTCCGCACATTTTTCAAATACAGCTCATATACGCTCCAGATACGGATTCCATTCTGATTCTCTTTCAGCATATTCCTCAAATACAGTCCAAATACGACCCATATACAGATATCATTATGATGCTCCTTCAGTACGTTTTTCAGATGCGGGTCAGATACAATCCATTTATAGATATTATTCTGATACTCATCCCACTATATCTATTGTTTTAGTATAAATCAACTAGAGATTTATTCTGATACTTCTTGCATTTCTGCTAACAATCACTTTTGGGTGGCATCTATAAGCCCATCTCCGACAACTCTCCATCATCTTTCCAAATGGCATCTTTAAGCCCATTCTCTACACAGTCAACCACCATATTATCGGGTGCAAATTTCTAGGCACTCTAGTGTTCAATCATCTTCCACCTTCAAGCTACAAACGGCGACGAGCCATTCTCACTTTTCAGGTTCAAGAAGATTGAACAGGGGCAGCTGTTGTACCCCAAAATTTTCCCTCTCATTTTCTCAAGATTTCTCTCGCATGTGTGATTATAAAAACTTGTTTAAAGAAATAAAGAAAATGTAAAATTTTGAAGATGTTAATGTGACTTTTGACTAGGTCAAAAAAGAAACAAGTTGGCTTCGATTTAGCAAAGTTCGATTAGGCAATGAAGTCTCCCTTCAGTCACAAGCTTCAGTTTGGGCATATGGCTTCCTTCGAAGAGACCCCCTTCAATCCACAAAATGGCCATATGGCTTCCTTCGAAGTGACCCTCTTCGATCCACAAGTTGGGCATATGGCTTCCTTTGAAGTGACCCCCTTCGATCCACAAGCTGGGCATATGATTTCCTTCAAGGTTTCCTCCTTTGATTCACAAGTTGGGCAATTAAACCCTTTGAAACAACGTACTTAGATTACACCTCTAAACTCTTCAAAACTATGGATCATAGTTAGTGGATTCAAAGGACCTATAATGGGTCCATTCGAAGAACACACATTATTGGAAACAAACGTTATTGTTTGATGATAAGTTTGGTCGAAGTGATCAAAATGAAAGGGTGGAGTATTCAAGGTGTTTGTTGACCAAAGTCCTATATACTGCCAAACCCAAGCCAACTGTACTTCTATGCAACAGTCTTACACCAAGCTGCCACAACGCTACAAAATATTGTTGAGCCTGCGTTGTCTTAGTCCCATACTTACACAAAAAAGGGTACATAAGAGTTGCATCGAAGAAAACAAGGGGACAATATACCCAAACAGTTCAAATGTTATATATTTTCCCCCAAAAACCACAGCAAAGCTCCTCTATAAATAAATTATTCTTCACAACATCAAAAGGGGCTGGAGACGCTGAGAGGAGAGAAAAGGGAGTCGGGAAACAAAACAAAAACCTTTGTAATTTTTTCTCACTCAAAAATCAACTCTACTTTCACCTACAAACATAAAATCAATATCCATTATCTCATCTTTCCAATCAACTATCCAGAACACCTCACACATAGAAGTTTTGTTCAAACTCAAGGACAACCTTCTGTGACAACTCTTCGAATTCCAGAACCATCCAGGAAGCAGTTTAAGTTCGAAACCCACACACAAGCTTTGAGGTAAGTCTTTCTGACTTTAACTCTTCCATTGAAAGCATCTTATTTGATTCATCTTCGAGGCCAACATGTAATAACCATGGCCTTCGTTGTTAATTTTTTTTATTTTCCTTTAAAGAACTAATCTATACAGACCCTAAAAATGTTGGAATAAAAATATGAATGCTTCGATACAAAGCCTTGAGGCTTCGACAGGCTCAAACAGAAAGGAAAAGAGTGTGTGCTTCGACACACACTTGTTCGTTGCATACATGCTTTGATACACCTGCTTCGATGCACACACACGCTTCGACACAGACATGTTCATCACACACACACTTGCTTCGAACACACTGTCCTACAGGCCCAGACGAAGGGCATACCCTCACTGCTTTTAACCCCAAGTTGAAGGAGGCGGAAAAGCATATTACATCTTGCACTGATTCCAGGCCCAATCGAAAGGCACAACATGCTGGCCTCCAGGCCTCAATTGAAAGGCACGCCTACATTGGTTCCAGCCCTCAGTTGAAAGAGGCAGAAAGGAAAATCGAAGGGCATGACTCCACTGTGATGTGGTGGGAGAACTGACTTGAGGTTTTGCGTTTGTGTTTGCAAATGTTTCAGTTTAGTAAGAGTCGCCGCTGAATTTTTATTTTATCCAAAGGAAAGGTCAAAAAGCACAGGAAAGACCTTTGAGATTGTTTTTGGGTTCGGGGGGTAGATTATGAAAAGGGAAGGTGCTAGCACCCTTTTCATCCATGGTTTTCCATGGGCTTTTAGTTACTTGTTTTAGATCACTTGCTTTTACTTTTCAATTGTTTGAAATGGTGCTTTTGTGTGTGGTTTTGAAAGTATTTTGAAAAGAGGCCTTTGTCTAGGCAACCTTTGTAATAATTCTTGTTTGAATGTATACAAAGGTGTTTGTCTTTTGAAAAATGTTTCAATGTTTGAAAGTTTATTTTGGGAAAATGTTTTGAAATTATGTTGTGTTTTTTTGAAATTAGCAAGGATGGTTTGCAAGTTTGATCAAGTAACTAGGAGTTGTCTACCCTACTCAAAGATCTTTCCTACACATTTTTAACCCTTTTACATTGTTGATTTACCATTGTATTTGGTAAACAACCTTGTGTTTGGATGTTAAACGGGACGGGTGTGGGTCATCGTATGACCATGATAGCAATTGTGCCAAGTATCTTAGCAAGTTTTTGAAGGACTAGATCATTTTTGTATAGGAAACCAAGATAGCATCATCGTGGGACTATGATCTTTTGTTTTTTGATTTTGTTTTTGTTTTGCCAAGATACCAAGCATGCATACCATGACCATGTTTTTAAAGCAACAAGTGGATGAAACCCTAGGGGTGCTTGTGTGCATTTTGTTGTCATTTTCATGCATTTTTAAATTGTATTTAGTCAAGCTATTTGTTTGATTTTGGTCTTTTGCATACAAACCCTAATTTTTACTATCATGCATATCAAAGCGATAAAATGCGTAAAAGTAAATCTAAGACTATTACAACATGATTATGGGGAGAGGGGTACAAGTTTGAATAGGGGGATATTGCTCAAAAATAAAGCCCTAAAACTATTACAACCATATTGAATTTATTTGTACAAATAAATAAATAAAACAATTATTTAAATAAGCAATTAAATATGAATATGCAAAAATGTTTTTGTATTTTATTTTATGTATGTAAAAATAAAATTATTTAATGTCTTAAAAAGGGAAAATAATATGATTATTTTTGGAAAGGGTGAAGAAACCCTAATTTTGTTTTAAGAAAAATATATATTCTAAATATTTATTTATTCATTTTTATGTACAAGAAATAAATAAAAATATATGCAAAAAATATTAAAAAATAAAATATGTATGACAATATTATTTTTAAGTGTATAAATAATAAAAAATAAAAATATGTAAGTATTTTAATTTTATTTACCAATTTATTTAAGAAAATAAAAGTATTTAACCTAATAAACTATTTTTTGTCATAAAAAATAATAAAAATAATAAAATAAAAATTTAAAAATTAAGAAAATATTTTTGATGATTTTTAATATTCAAGAAAAATAAATAAAGTCAGAAAATGAAAATAGAAATGGAAAATATGAAAAAAATAAAAACAATGGGCCAAGGGGGTGCAAAGAGTAAGCTAGGGGGTATCAAAAGCAGAAAGGACCAAGCCCAGCCCATTTCCACTTCATCCCTGTCCTTGAGAATCAGAAAACGCGCGCTCCATGTTTGAATCTTGTTCTTGTTATTCTTTGCATAAAATCAAAAATGTATAACATGAAAAATGTAGAGCTTTAAACCACGATTCTAACCATATAAAAAACTTGATCTAACTCTCAAAGACCAGAGAGAATTTCAGTGCCCCTAATTTATGACCTAGTTTTTTCAGAAACTTCAACATCCAAATTCTCCTAGCTCAGTTAACATAAATGAATTCTAAGCATATGTACAGTTCAAGGACAATGGGGACTACATTTTTGCTTCACAAACCTAAGCCTAATGATTCCTAAATAAGGAGATAGAAGTTTGAAATTTACCTGTTTCAGTCAAACTCGAGTATGGCAATACAACAACTTTCAGTGAGGCCTGAGATTCTTTTGAGCTTGCTTGATGTTCTGTTAACCTTCCCCAATGCTTGGCTTGCTTTGAAATGGCCTGAATATGCTTGTAGAACTCAACCTACAAAGCTTCAAAGCAAAAATGGTGAAGTGTGAAAATGGAGTTACAGTGGCTTGAGAATGGTTGGGATAGTTTAGGTATGTTGTATGGAGTGTATTGGAACTGGTTTGGGACAAAACGCACGAGTGGAAATGGTTTTGGCTTCTGATTTGCAGAACTTGCCCTGTTTTGCAAGAACTTGGTGTTTTGATGTTAGAGGGTGTTTGAGAGGCTTAGGGCTCGTGTATTAGGCTTGGTATAATGTGCTTAAGTTGTTTGAAATGTTACAAAGACTTGGTTATATCAGATTACAAAGTTATCTCACTTTTGCACAATGACTTGTGTTTGAAGAAAAGGTGGGAAGTGACAAGGGAAAAGCCTGTACATGCTAGCTTGGGGCCTGCTAAGAGTTGGTACACCTTTCCTGATATTAGTGAACTTTGTTTTCTGCAAGAACTTTGGTCCATGGCTCAAGGAATACAATTTGACATAAAGCATGCTTTATGTAAATGGCATTGTTAACTTTTTTCCAAAAATGGATTAAACCTTTGTATAATGCTTCATAGATCAGAACAATTCCCTAATCCAATGTGTTTGCATTTAATTAATGAGTGTAGAAAGGATTAGAACCTGTAAACCAAGTACAAGCAAGGTTTGGACAGATTTTGCAATTTGTAGCATGGTGTAAAATGCCTTGGACAAAAGTGATGATTTTCCAATTTCAAACTTTCGATTCTCCCTAACCATGAATGATCTTGGAGAGTTCTTGGACATTTTGAAAAGCTTGTAACATGCTCTACAATCCATATTTGAAATGAATTTTTATATTCCACTTGGAACTATGTGAAAAATTTCCATGAAGATAGATCAAAATCCTGCCTAAACTAGGGCAAAATTTCACTAAGTTAAAAGTTTCATGGACCCCTATTCACAAAATCATAACTTGAGATCCAAGCATCTTTTGGGAAAACTTTGTGAATTAAATTTGTAGATTTTGTGGAGGAATACAACTTTCATGTTGGAAGTTTTCTTTGATTCCAATTGCATCATGGTGAAAAAGTTAGGCAAAGTTGGGAAAAAATAAGAAATTTTCATAACTTAGAAAATTTCTAAATTATGAAAATTTCCATTTTAAACCCTAATTTTCAAAATTAGGTTTCTTGGTGAACAAGTTTCATGTTTTGACACCGCTTGATTAAAAATGACCCTTGGCACTTGATTTTGACCAAAAAGTCAAAGTTTGACTTTTTAGTGTACAGTTGATTTTTGATCAGTTGACTGGAAAATTCATTTGTCAATCCAATGCTTTTGAGATCTTTTGAACCTTGTAATTAGGTCAAGATGATTCCATTGAGTCTTTGAATCCATGCTTGAACCCAATTTGCCATTGGCTAGGTGAAAAATCAGAAATTGCCCTTCTGCAGTCAAAACCCTAAAAATGACCATTTTGCCCTTTTGATGATCTGATCAAATTTCTTGAGGAGTTGTGGTCCAAAATTGATCAAATGGTTCATATGAGCCTATAATGTTGATGTTGATCAAAAATTATGAGGTTTGACTGTAAATTGGCCACAATTGACTTTTTCCCCAATACAGTTGATTTTTAGGTCAACTGTCCAATTGACTGGGCAAAAGTTTGATTCAAGGCTTGAAACTTGGTATGGGCAATCTTGTAAGTCCAACATGAAGTATGAAAGTCACATGAGGCATTGGAAGTCCAAAAATCCTTGTGCAAACTCAAACCCTAATTTCAGGTCAACAGTGCAAGGAGATGTCTTGAGCAGAGCAAACCCTAATCCTTTCTGGAGTCCAAAGAGTCTTGTGAGGGGAAATCCTGACAAAATGAGAGGGAAAATTTTAGGGTACAATAGCTGCCCCTGTTCAATCTTCTTGAACCTGAAGAGTTACATTGGCGACTTTTATCGTTCGTGACTCGAAGGTAAAAGATGATTGGACACTAGAGTGCCCATAAATTTGCACTCGTCAAAAATGTGGTTGAGGGAATGGGCTTAGAGATGCCATTTGGAGATGATAGAATATTGTTGGAGATGAGCTTAAAGATGCCATCCAAGAATGTTTGTTGAAAATCAGGAGAATGAACATCATAATGGTATCCGTATCTGGAACGTATCTGAGTTGTATTTGGAGATTGGATTTGTATGAGCAAGGGAATGGCGTCCATGTCTGGAGCGTATCCGAGATGTAATTGTATTTGATTCTGAATGAATAACAGAATGAATTTCGTGTTTGGAGTGTATCTGTATTGTATCTGAATCTGAAATCAGAATAAGTGACATAATGGCATTCGTGTTTGGAGCATCTCTGGGCTGGGGGAAAAGTTTGAATGAGTGACAGAATGGCTTCCGTGTCTGGAGCGTATCTGGACTGTATCTGAAGTTGAGATCTGTATGAGTAGCAGAATGTCTTTCGTGTCTGGAGTGTATCCGTATTGTAACTGGGATCCGAATAAGTGACAGAATGACTTCCGTGTCTGGAGTGTATCTGTACTTGAAATTGATAGTTGAATCTGAATGAGAAATAGAATGGATTCCGTGTTCTGGAGCGTATCTAATATGTATCTGATTGTTGAAGTCTGAATGAGTGACAGAATGGCATCCGTGTCTGGAGCGCATCTGAACTGTATCTGACTTGAAATTCTGAATGAGTAATAGAATGACCTCCGTGTCTGGGGTGTATCCATACTGTGTCTGAATAAGAGTTCTGAATGAGTAGCAGAATGACTTCCGTGTCTGGAGTGTATCTGTACTGTATCTGAAATCTTTGAATATTTGTTAGAGATAGCTTTTAATTTTATCCTGAAGGGTAAAATGTTATCTAAAACACAAAGTTATGCTGCATGACATGTATGATGCAATAAAATGTGCTTTATCAATGTTTATGATACATGAATGTAATGTATGCGCATGTAAGCTGATTAGCTATCTTACTGAGGAAAATAAATCCTTGATAGCTGGAGATAATAAAATCCTTGACTGCTGTCAGGGAAAATAAATCCTTGACTGATGTTGGAGATTCAAAATCTTTGATTGCTAAGGATGAGAAATCCTTTGACCACTGTTGGGGATAGAAAATCCTTGGCAACTCACGGGGATTATCAAAAACTTTGACAACTTCTGTGGGGATGTGAGAATCCTTCACGACTTTCCTGGGGATATAGGGATCCTTCAAGTCTTTAGAGGATGATAAACATTCTGCTGTGAGAATAATGCCAAGTGATGCTTGAGAAACTTGCTTGGGGAATCCCGAGAACTTTGATGACTATGGCTGGGGATTACACCAAATGGAATCCTTACTCGGCTGGGGAATAGGGAAAACTCTGACGATCTCTACTGGGGATTAGACAAAAGAAAAACCTTGATCTGCTGGAGAATAAGGAAGACTCTGGTGACTTCTGCAGAGAATTAAGAATGAGAAACTTCGATCTCCTGGGGAAAAGAACCCTTGGGGGCTTCACTGGAGAAGTGAGAATGAGAATCTTTGATTTGCAGGGGATTAAAAATTCTGATAAATTCATGCTGGGAAGTAATGAAAACTCTGGCAACTTCACTGGGGAATCAGGAGTGAGAATCTTCAATCTGCTAGGGGAATTTGAATCCTCGGTGACTTCAACCTGGGGAGTTAAGAATGAGAATCTTCATTCTGTTGGGGAGTAAAAACTCTATGGGGAATAGTTATCCTGCTGGGGAGTAGCTATCCTGCTGGAAAGTAAGTTCAAGACTCTCTGGGGAAAAAGCTTATTCCTGTTTGGAAAATGTTCAAGAGTTTGGGTTGTATGCCACTCTACTGGGGAATTATCTGAAGTTGGGGATAAAAGTTAACTGTTATCTGGTTCATTCTCAGATTTTAAGACAACTTGCTGGGGAATCTGGGGAAACTGAATGGTTTCTGCTGTAGATTGATAGTTGGAAATTTGACTCCATTGGGGAAGAAGGTTTCATCTCCGCTGAGGATCTGTAGTTCAAAGTTTTTACTCCGCTGAGGATTGGGAGTTTGAAAACTTAACTCTGATGGGAATTAAGGGTTTGAAATATAACTCCGTCAGGGATTAGGAGTTTGAAGGTTTAGACTCTGGCGGGGATCTTGAAATTTAATTCCGCTGGGGATATGTATTTCAAGGTTTTAACTCCACTGGGGATCTAGATGGTGTACTGTAGGGGATTTCCCTTGGAATAGCCTAAAGACGTTTTCCTATCCTTTCAACCTGTCATTAATTATTCTTTCACATTTCGTTTATTTGTAAACAGTGATTATATTCAAATGCATATGCTCATTTAATAAACCATTGGACATTTTCAAATAAAACACAAGTGTAAAAAAGAAGAAAAGGAAAATAGTTTTCTGCACTTTGAAGTATCTTTGTATTAACTTTGTGTAAGTATTTTGTACAAAGGAGACAGACATTCTAGTAAGAGAATGTTGTCATAAAAATTGAGAAACATTTATACAAAGAAAGATGGCTATGTGTGAAAATTCCATGGGGTTCCCATTCTGCTATAGCCTTCGTAATTCTGGATATCTTGTCCATTCGTTGCTTCGTTCGAAGATGATTGAACTGATCAGAAGCCTGGAGCTTGTCCGTGAAGAGATTGTCCTTAAAGTGGTCCGACGAGACATAGTCATACGCTTTAATTCCCTAACTTTTTCCTGGACCGCCCTTTCGGGTTTTCGATCCACCGGAAAACCCTTTTTTGCCCAAGTCTCCCTTTCGGGTTTTCAACTTGCCGGGTCATTTATGCGTAGTATCTTTTGACTATGTCTGCATTCGCATGGTGCGGCAGGTCATCGCCGTCCATGGTGGTCAGGATCATTGCCCCACCAGAAAAGATGTTTTTGATCACAAATGGTCCTTCGTAAGTAGGAGTCCATTTTCCCCTGGGATCACTTTGCGGCAAGATGATCCGCTTGATTACAAGATCCCCGACTTGATATACCTAGCGCCTGAATTTCTTGTTGAATGCCTTGATCATCCATTTTTGATACGTCTGACCATGGAAAATAGTAGTAAGTCGCTTTTCATCAATCAAGTTAAGTTGATCAAGCCGGGTTTGAATCCAATCGTCTTCACTCAAACCAGTATCTTTCATGATTCTCAAGGAGGGAATCTGAACCTCGATAGGTAAAACAGCTTCCACGTTGTATACCAAAGAATAGGGTGTTTCCCCAGTTGATGTACGTGTCGTGGTACGGTACCCGTGCAGAGAAAACGATAACATCTCATGCCAGTCCTTGTAGGTAACTGTCATTTTTTGTATGATCTTCTTGATATTTTTGTTCGCAACTTCGACAGCACCGTTCATCTTTGGCTGATAGGGAGATGAATTGTGATGTTGAATCTGGAACTGCTCGCACAAGGCGGTGATCATAGTGTTGTTCAGGTTTGTACCGTTGTCAGTGATGATCCTTTCTGGGATGCTGTACCGACAGATGAGGTTCTGCTTGATGAAGCGGGCAACCACATTCTTTGTGACGGATGCGAAGGAAGCTACTTCGACCCACTTGGTGAAGTAATCAATGGCCACCAGAATGAAACGGTGTCCATTGGATGCTGTAGGCTTGATCTCTCCAATCATGTTGATTCCCCACATAGCGAACGGCCAAGGAGCTATTAAGACATTGATAGGAACTGGAGGTATATGTACCTTGTCAGCGTAGATTTGGCATTTGTGACAAGTTCTGGAATGTTGATGGCAGTCAGCTTCCATGGTAGACCAGTAATAGCCTGCCCGCAGAATCTACTTAGCCATCATATGTCCGCTAGAGTGAGTGCCAAAGGTACCATTGTGCAGTTCAGCCATGATTTGCTCAGCTTCAACTTTGTCTACACAACGAAGTAGAATGCAATCATGATTGCGCTTGTATAGGATACCATTGCTTAAGAAAAACTTTGCAGAGAATCTCCTTAAGAACTTTTTGTCGTTGACTGAGGCTCCTTCAGGGTATTCTTGTGTTTCGAGATACCTTTTGACGTTATGAAACCAAGGTTGGTCCACTACTTCTTCGGTATTAATATCGTGACAATGTGCAGGTTCGTCCATTCGTTCAATGGTGATTTGGGGAGCCTCATTATCCCAGTTAAGTTTAAACATGGATGACATTGTAGCTATAGCGTCTGCTAGCTGATTTTCTTCTCGCGGGAAGTGCTCGAAGGTAATATGCTTGAAATGTGGTAACAATGTCAAGACATGTTCTTTGTAAGGGATGAGGTTTGGATGTTTAGTATCCCACTCTCCTTTGATTTGACTGATAACCAAAGCGGAGTCCCCAAACACAATCAAGGATTTGATTCCCAAGTCTATAGCAGCCTTGAGACCAAAGATACAAGCTTCATACTCAGCCATGTTGTTGGTGCAGCTGAAGTAGAGTCTGGCAGTGAAAGGTGTATGGAAACCTTCTGGAGAGATAAGTACCGCGCCGATACCGTTGCCAAGTGCATTGGAGGAACTATCAAAGTACAGGGTCCATCGGGATCCTTGTTTAAGTCCGTTATACGGTATGTTCTCTTCAATGTTGTCCAATGTCATGATATCCTCGTCGGGGAAGTCAAACCTCATGGATTGGTAATCTTCGACAGCTTGATGGGCCAGATGATCGGCTAGCACACTCCCCTTTATAGCTTTTTGGGTCTTGTATTGTATATCGTATTCGGTCAGGATCATTTTCCATCTAGCGGTTCTTCCAGATAAAGCAGGCTTCTAAAAGATGTACTTGATCGGATCCATCTTAGAGATCAGCAAAGTGGTATGGGTCAACATATACTGCCTTAGCTGGCGAGCAGCCCATACCAAAGCGCAACAAGTTTTCTCGAGCAGTGAGTGTCGGGTCTCACAGTCGGTAAACTTTTTGCTAAGGTAATAAATGGCATGCTCTTTTCGACCAGACTCGTCATGTTGGCCCAGTACGCACCCCATTGAATTCTCCAGGACGGTCAAATACATGATTAGCGGCCTTCCTTCGATGGGAGGCATCAAGATAGGAGGTTCTAGCAAATACTCCTTGATTTTATCGAAAGCAACTTGACAGTCATCATTCCATTTAACCACCTGATCTTTCTTCAACAACTTGAAGATTGGCTCACAGGTAGATGTTAGGTGAGAAATAAACCTTGCAATATAGTTTAGGCGTCCCAAGAAACCTCTGACCTCCTTCTCAGTGTGAGGGGCAAGCATTTCTTGTATAGCTTTGACTTTGGCAGGATCAACCTCGATGCCTTTGTTACTGACAATGAAACCCAAGAGTTTACCGGACCTGACTCCGAAAGTGCACTTGTTAGGGTTCAGTCTGAGCTTGTACTCTTTCAACCTGACAAACAGCTTTTGCAGATGGTCGAGGTGTTCTTCTTCCGTTTGTAAACGGGCTATCATGTCGTCTACGTAAACATCTATCTCATGATGTATCATATCATGAAACAAAGCTACCATGGCTCACTGATAGGTTGCCCCGGCATTCTTCAGTCCGAATGGCATCACATTGTAGCAGAACGTACCCCACTATGTAACAAAAGTAGTTTTCTCCATGTCTTCAGGTGCCATTTTGATCTGGTTATATCCTGAAAATCCATCCATGAAAGAAAATACCTTGTGCTGAGTTGTATTTTCAACCAAGATGTCAATGTGCGGTAGTGGAAAGTCATCTTTAGGGCTAGCCCTGCTTAAGTCTCTGTAATCCACGCACATTCTGACTTTTCCGTCCTTCTTAGGCACGGGCACAATGTTAGCAACCCATTGTGGATAGGAAGTAATAGCAAGAAATCCAGCATTGAATTGCTTCATAATTTCTGCTTTGATCTTTTCAGACATGTCGGGCCTCATGCGGCGAACTTTTTGTTTAATTGGTGGATAGTATTCTCTTGTGGGGAGACGGTGAACCACAATATCTGTATCGAGTCCCGGCATGTCTTCGTAAGACCAGGCGAAGATCTCAACATAATTCAAAAGTTGAACTAAGCGCTCCTTGACACTTGGCTCTAGGTTGGCACCCACTCTAACTTCTTTCCTGTCTTCCCCTGTACCTAAGTTGATTGTCTCTAACAAATCCTCATGAGGTAGAATAGCCCTTTCTTCCTGTTGTAGCAGTCTAGCCAATTCTCCAGGCACTTCACACTCTTCATCACCTTCATATTCGGCGTGGTAGACCAGATCTTCAGAGTCACTGAAGGCCATAGCAGAATTGTTACCCATGGAATCCGGAATGGAAGGGTACCTGCATTTGTGAGTGTGGGTGTGTATAAGGGATAGCCACCTTTAAACAAATAAAATGTAAAAAGAAGGAAAATGAACACCAAAGTTTATATGTGAAAACGTCCATGATTCATTAAAATGGCATATGAAGTTGAAAAATCAAACCCTTACAAATGGACCTATGTACCTCGGGTAAGGCACAAGGTTAAAAGTGTACGAATTATTTAAGAATTATTACAAACCAACAGAAATGTTTGAAAGATAAATTACTGATTGATGAAAGTAATGGGAATAAAGTCCTTTGCCTCCCAATTGCACAATCCTCCTTCAACGGTAGGGAAAATCCAGTCTTCTAGGTTGCTCTCCTCTTCACCATCCTCCAAAGCATTGACTCCATGATGGGTGATCTTCACTGGTGGCCCTCCATCCTGGGAGCGACGCACAGCCTTTTGAGCAGAAGCAGTGAAACCCAAGCCGAATTTATCAGATTTAAAAGGAAAATCGGGAAGCTGCCCCCAGATTGTGCTTCCTCCTTCTTCAATCACAGCCCTTGCATCTTTGAGAGACGACATCCAAGGCGGAGGTCGGGTAATCATGGGTACAGAAGGCACTGTCTTGGTTGCCGCAATCTCCTGAGCTACCTCCTCAAAATATTGAAAGGGGGTTTCGATGAATTCACCATCCAATTCTACATAGCGGAAAGAATTAAGATGGCTTATCATGTATTCCTCCTCGTCGTGAACTGTTACAATTTTCCCCTGGACAGGGTACTTGAGCTTCTGATGCAAATTAGAAGTGACGGCTCCAGCATGATGAATCCAGGGTCTTCCTAACAAGCAAGAATAGGAGGGACGGATGTCCATGACATAAAATTTGGAGTTGAAGGTTTCAGTACCCACTTTGATCGAGATGTCCACCTCCCCATGGACCATCCTATTAGAACCATCAAAGGCTCTGACAATGATGTTTCTGGGCTTCAAAGTTAGACCTTCACAGTCTAGCCTATCCAATGCCTTCTTTGGTAAGACGTTCAGCGATGAACTAGTGTCTACCAGAACGTGTGCTAGAGTAGTCCCTCAGCATTCCACCGAGACATGCAAAGCGTCATTATGTTTTCTCCCTTTGATTGTTAGATCAGCATCGGAGAATCCTAAACCGTTGTCTGCTATTAGGCTAGCTACACATTCCTGGAACTGGTCCGCGGAGGTTTCCTGTGGCACATGGGCCGTCTTCAAAAATTTGATCAAAGCTTTGGCATGAGCTTCCGAACAAAGCAGCAAGGCCAACATAGAGATTTTTGAGGGGGTTTTCCCCAGTTGCTTAACAACATTATAATGACTTTTCTTGATTATTTTCAAAATCTCTTCCATTTCTTTTTGAGAGGTCTCAGGGATGATCAACGGTTGAGCCCTCATCCTGACAGGCTCTTCTTGGATCCCTTTCCCTCTATCATCAGCAGCAGCAGAGGGGACAACCACAAGGGTCACAACTTCTTCAATAACTGGAGTTCTCGCAGATATGTTGATTGGTACAGGAGTAACCTTAGGAGCAGCTGAGGATCCGAAGATTGCCTTTGGAGGCGCAATCTCCGGAGAGAAAATTCTTCCACTGCGGGTGATTTTACTCATTCCGGCAATGTTTCCAATGTCGGAAGTCTCTTCATCAAAACTCTCTTTAGTTGATTCAATTTGTTTAACACCATGGTAAAAGATCTCTCCCCCATAGTTCCACGGTATTGATTTGTTGGACTTGTACGGGATATGCCCCGGCATAGTTATCTTCAAAGGTACAATCTTCGAATCAAATGTAATCTTAACAGGTCTTTTGGAGACCTTGGAAAGATTGGCGGATATGGTAATTATTGAAACATCATTGACAGGAGTCGGTGTAACAGGAGTCTTTTCAAAAAGGATCTCTTGGTTATCCATTAGGCGTTGGATGCCTAACTTCAACAACGGACAGTCGGTTGGTAAGGAGGAACAAAGGTAGCAATCTTCTTTACAACCTGGGAAAATCCCAGCCTTCAGCAAATTCAACTTGATTATCGGTAGAGGAGTCATCAAATCATCAACAGTAGCAACAAAAAGATCTTCTTCAATAGCATGGGCATTGTGGCCATGCTTTGGCATTGGAGCAGAGATCATATTAGGCTTTTCAAGGGCGTCGAATTCGACTTCTTTAGAATCTATTAAGTCCTGAATCTAATTTTTGAGGGCCCAACAATTGTTGGTGTCATGCCCCAGGCTGTCTGAATGATAAGCACACTTGGCATTTTAATGGTAGTAAGGAGAAGATGTATTCGGATTCTTTGTTGCCTCTTTCAAACTTGCAAGGTTTAACTTCAGGAGATGAGGGAGAACCTGAGCAGGTGTCATGTTTATCCGGGTGAATTGTCGTGCAGGCATTTCCACCCTTGCTTGGTTGGTTCTGGGTTGATTGTTTCTAGGCTGATCAGCTGCAGACTTCTGAATCATTACAGCCCCCACCGCTGGTCGACGCTCAACTCTTCCTTGACTTCTTTGGGAGTAGACAGCTGAGACTTCTTTCTTTGCTGGAAAGGACTTTTTGATGGAAGCGGAAGCAGATGCGTCCTTTTGAATTTTCCTGCTCTTGATTCTGGTTTCAGTTCTCTCACCAGTCAGAATCAACTCGGTGAACCCCGTAGACGAACTTCCAATCAGGTGATTGAAAAAGGGGCCAGACAGTGTACCCAGGAACATATCTACCAGCTCCCTCTCAGATAGAGGTGGTTGTACTCGTCCCGCCAAATCTCTCCATTTCTGGGCATATTCTTTGAAACCTTCATTTGAGACCATGCCCATACTTTGTAATGGAGTACGGGTTGGTGCTAAATCCGCATTATATTGATACTGTCTATAGAAGGCAGCATCAAAATCCTCCCAATTGTGCACATCAGACCTCTCTAGTTGGTAAAACCAATCTAACTGTGTCCCCGAAAGACTGTCCTGAAAGAAATGAACCCACAGATCCTTGTCAGAAGAATGCGGTTGGATTTTTCTGACGTAATATCGCAGATGCATCTTTGGACAAGACAAACCATCGTATTTAGCAAATAAAGGCACCTTAAACTTGGGGGGAATGACAATCCCAGCAACCAGCCGTAATTCTTCAAAGTCCAGCCCAAGCACTCTTTGTACCTCCATGGCTGCCAGACGTTCTTCTAGATTCTTGTATTTGTCGTCTGCAGGAGGGTACTGTTGTTCAGAATAGTCTTTATCCTCTTCCTCTTCTTCTTCCTCAGACTCAGATTGCACTACAGTTCCTTTACCCTTTCCTACCCCTTCATCAGATGTTGAGAGGAAATCCAGGACCCTTCTAGCTTGGCCTTCAAATCTTCTACCCAAGGTAGCCAGACCAACCCTCTTCTTTTTCTTTTTCTCCTTTTCCTTTTCCAGCAAGGTTTTGAGCTCCTCTTGACCCTTAGCCAAGGTCATGAGTAGTTGTTGGAACTGTGAATTCCGCGCTTGTAAGTCTTTGACTGTCTGCTCTATATCCATCTTGCTGAAATAAATAGCAGAGAGATAAGGAAACCTGGTGTGAAGACCTGCTTATGCATATGATGAATGATATGTAATCATGTAATGCATTCAAGGATTCAGAAGTTCAAATTTGTTCTAAACAAAAAGGAACACACGTCATATTAATAAGATAGAATTTGTTAGTACATCAATGCCCCATGGGCAAAATAATACAAAATTCTAATGTAAAAAGACATTGTGCATCCTCTTTGGTGCTATGTAGGTGTTGAGAGTCTACTCTTCGTGAACTTGGCGAGTAAGTTCCAAAACCTTCTTCTCACTGGCATAGAATTGGGCTTCAAAAGTATCGCGCTCTCCCTTGAGATGTACCCAACTCCTTTGTAAATCTTCAAGTGATGTTGGCATGTCAGGATGTAGGAGGGTGTATGGAACCTCTCCTTCTATAACAGGCTCTTTGATCACAGGAAGAATGTAGGGGTAAGGCATCATAAGACTTTGGGCGTGGGTTCGTACCCACTTGAGGTAAGGCTCAAGGGGGATGGAATTCTTGTGTCCCAGAGTCTTACTGTCCACCTTGTTGGGAATTCTCCAAGCTCGGATGAACCTTTGTCGAAGTCCTTGATCGTTGTTGTCGAAGTCAAAAACCACGTCTGGAATCAGCATGTCATGAGGGCCATCCCTTCGAGCATACCCAAACTGTCTCAGAGCCAAGAAGGGGTTGTAGGTAATGCCTCCCCTAATTCCTAGTAGAGGGACATTAGGGAATTCCTCACAACGATCAATGATGCTAATATTTTCTCTGGATCGAGAACACCAATGAACATCTAAATATGTAAGAGTCATCAATCATTGTGACCACCTCAAACCTTGCTCATTCTTCAAGACTGATTGGGGAAGGTGAGAAATAAACCACCTTGCTAGAAGAGGAGTACAGCACATGAGAACACCTCTTTTCCTCATTGTTTGAGTGTGAAATGAGTGGAGGATATCCCCAAGCAATGTAGGCACCGGGTTGCGAGCCATGAAGATTTTGACAGCATTGACATCTATAAGTTGGTCAGGGTTTGGGAACAAGACCAACCCATAGATGAGAAGATCCACAATCTCCTCAAAATCTTGTAAATCTAATAAATTCCAGCAACTTTGGGCCTTCTCAAACAGAAACTTTGACAAGAAACCTTTGATGCCACTTCTGGTTTCCCAATGGCCTATGATATCAGATGGTTGCAAGTGTAGGGCTTGAGCAACATCTTCAGGCTTTGGATCTCTTTCTGTACCGTTGTAGGGTAGTTGATGGAGAATAGGAATCCTCAGAAGTTGAGAAAATTCCTCCAAAGTAGGCACAAGCTGGTAATCAGGAAATGTGAAGTAGTGGTGTAGGGGGTCAAAGAACTGGAAGATAACTTTCACCATGTCTTCCTCAGTGTTGGTGTTGACTAAGTTGAGAAGACGGCCATGCCTCTCGGTGAATGGAGAATTCTCAGGAATCCTTGAAGCTAGCTCCTTGTGTTGAGGAGGAATTCTTACAAGGTTGACTTGAATTATTTTCCTGCGAAGTGAATCCATCACCTACAAAATAGGAACAAAGATGAAGATCAAAATCCTTGAAATGGTTAGTGGATGCATATGATGCTTCATGATGTCCATGATGTTATGCACAAGTATATATGTACAAACAAATCACACAAGTTCCAAGTTTCAGGCTTGCATGGGGTTTCATAGGTAAGTACCCTCTTGAAGTTTAGTTGGCTCAACCTGTCCTATAAATAGTAATTGGGTTATAAGGAGCTCAATATCACTGGATTATTTTATGTGTCCGTTGTTTCAGTTTAGCCACTTTACTGGCGACCTAAATATTCCAAGAAAACAACCCTCAATGAGTGTAGTATCGAGTATCTACCAACTTCGGACTGCACCAAAGTCGGTCATCTCACTACCCCTAAAAAGGCCAAGTTGGTCAAGTAAAGGTTCTAAAAGTCCATTAGTGCTTCATGACATCACTCAGCGGCCCCGTATTCTCTTTGATTAACTCACAGGCTACCGATACCCACAAATATGTCACACTAATATAGCTATTGCTTCAACCATATCAGTATACCCCACACAGTTTCCACAACGTATTGCTATTTACCTATGAATGTTTCCCAAATTTGGGTAGAGGATTTCAAACCCAAACAATAGAAGCAAATGTAAAGCAATCAAGTCAAGCAAGATAAGCATTTAAAGGTGATCTAAACCCTAAGGTAACCCCACTTTTAGATATTTCCCCAGCAGAGTCGCCAGTTCTGTGATGCGGTGGGAGAACTGACTTGAGGTTTTGCGTTTGTGTTTGCAAATGTTTCGGTTTAGCAAGAGTCGCCACCGACTTTTTATTTTATCCAAAGGAAAGGTCAAAAAGCACAGGAAAGACCTTTGAGATTGTTTTTGGGTTCGGGGGGTAGATTATGAAAAGGGAAGGTGCTAGCACCCTTTTCATCCATGGTTTTCCATGGGCTTTTAGTTACTTGTTTTAGATCACTTGCTTTTGCTTTTCAATTGTTTGAAATGGTGCTTTTGTGTGTGGTTTTGAAAGTATTTTAAAAAGAGGCCTTTGTCTAGGAAACCTTTGTAATGATTCTTGTTTGAATGTATACAGAGGTGTTTGTCTTTTGAAAAATGTTTCAATGTTTGAAAGTTTGTTTTGGGAAAATGTTTTGAAATTATGTTGTGTTTTTTTGAAATTAGCAAGGATGGTTTGCAAGTTTGATCAAGTAACTAGGAGTTGTCTACCCTACTCAAAGATCTTTCCTACACATTTTTAACCCTTTTACATTGTTGTTTTACCATTGTATTTGGTAAACAACCTAGTGTTTGGATGTTAAACGGGACGGGCGTGGGTCATCGTATGACCATGATAGCAATTGTGCCAAGTATCTTAGCAAGTTTTTGAGGGACTAGATCATTTTTGTATAGGAAACCAAGATAGTGTCATCGAGGGACTATGATCTTTTGTTTTTTTATTTTGTTTTTATTTTGCCAAGATACCAAGCATGCATACCATGGCCGTGTTTTTAAGGAAACAAGTGGATGAAACCCTAGGGGTGCTTGTGTGCATTGTGTTGTCATTTTCATGCATTTTTGTCTTGTGTTTAGTCAAGCTATTTGTTTGATTTTGGTCTTTTGCATACAAACCCTAATTTTTACTATCATGCATATCAAAGCGATAAAATGCGTAAAAGTAAATCTAAGACTATTACAACATAATTATGGGGAGAGGGGTACAAGTTTGAATAGGGGGATATTGCTCAAAAATAAAGCCCTAAAACTATTACAACCATATTGAATTTATTTGAACAAATAAATAAATAAAACAATTATTTAAATAAGCAATTAAATATGAATATGCAAAAATGTTTTTGTATTTTATTTTATGTATGTAAAAATAAAATTATTTAATGTCTTAAAAAGGGAAAGTAATATGATTATTTTTGGAAAGGGTGAAGAAACCCTAATTTTGTTTTAAGAAAAATATATATTCTAAATATTTATTTATTCATTTTTATGTACAAGAAATAAATAAAAATATATGCAAAAAATATTAAAAATAAAATATGTATGACAATATTATTTTTAAGTGTATAAATAATAAAAATAAAAATATGTAAGTATTTTAATTTTATTTACCAATTTATTTAAGAAAATAAAAGTATTTAACCTAATAAACTATTTTTTGTCATAAAAAATAATAAAAATAATAAAATAAAAATGTAAAAATTAAGAAAATATTTTTGATGATTTTTAAAGTTCAAGAAAAATAAATAAAGTCAGAAAATGAAAATAGAAATGGAAAATATGAAAAAATAAAAACAATGGGCCAAGGGGGTGCAAAGAGTAAGCTAGGGGGTGTCAAAAGCATAAAGGACCAAGCCTAGCCCATTTCCACTTCATCCCTGTCCTTGAGAATCAGAAAACGCGCGCTCCATGTTTGAATCCTGTTCTTGTTATTCTTTGTATAAAATCAAAAATGTATAACATGAAAAATGTAGAGCTTTAAACCACGATTCTAACCATATAAAAAACTTGATCTAACTCTCAAAGACCAGAGAGAATTTCAGTGCCCCTAATTTATGACCTAGTTTTTTCAGAAACTTCAACATCCAAATTCTCCTAGCTCAGTTAACATAAATGAATTCTAAGCATATGTACAGTTTAAGGACAATGAGGACTACATTTTTGCTTCACAAACCTAAGCCTAATGATTCCTAAATAAGGAGATAGAAGTTTGAAATTTACCTGTTTCAGTCAAACTCGAGTATGGCAATGCAGCAACTTTCAGTGAGGCCTGAGATTCTTTTGAGCTTGCTTGATGTTCTCTTAACCTTCCCCAATGCCTGGCTTGCTTTGAAATGGCCTGAATATACTTGTAGAACTCAACCTGCAAAGCTTCAAAGCAAAAATGGTGAAGTGTGAAAATAGAGTTACAGTGGCTTAAGAATTGTTGTGATAGTTTAGGTATGTTGTATGGAGTGTGTTGGAACTGGTTTGGGAAAAAACGCACGAGTGGAAATGGTTTTGGCTTCTGATTTGCAGAACTTGCCCTGTTTTGCAAGAATTTGGTGTTTTGATGTTAGAGGGTGTTTGAGAGGCTTAGGGCTCGTGTATTAGGCTTGGTATAATTTGCTTAAGTTGTTTTAAATGTTACAAAGACTTGGTTATATCAGATTACAAGGTTATCTCACTTTTGCACAATGACTTGTTTTTGAAGAAAAGGTGGGAAGTGACAAGGGAAAAGCCTATACAGGCTAGCTTGGTGCCTGCTAAGAGTTGGTACACCTTTCCTGATATTAGTGAACTTTGTTTGCTGCAAGAACTTTGGTCCATGGCTCAAGGAATACAATTTGACATAAAACATGCTTTATGTAAATGGCATTGCTAACTTTTTGCCAAAAATGGATTAAACCTTTGTATAATGCTTCATAGATCAGAACAATACCCTAATCCAATGTGTTTGCATTTAATTTATGAGTGTAGAAAGGATTATAACCTTTAAACCAAGTACAAGCAAGGTTTGGACAGATTTTGCAACTTGTAGCATGGTGTAAAATGCCTTGGACAAAAGTGATGATTTGCCAATTTCAAACTTTCGATTCTCCCTAACCATGAATGATCTTGGAGAGTTCTTGAACATTTTGGAAATCTTGTGACATGCTATACAATACATCTTTGAAATGCATTTTGAGATTCCATTTCGAACTATGTGAAAAATTGCCATGAAGATAGGTCAAAATCCTGCCTAAACTAGGGCAAAATTTCACTAAGTTAAAAGTTTCATGGACCCCTATTCACAAAATCATAACTTGAGATACAAGCATCTTTTGGGAAAACTTTGTGAATCAAAGTTGTAGATTTTGTGGAGGAATACAATTTTCATGTTGGAAGTTTTCTTTGAATCCAATTGCATCATGGTGAAAAAGTTGGGCAAAGTTGGGGAAAAATAAGAAATTTTCACAACTTAGAAAATTTCTAAGTTATGAAAATTTTCCATTTTAAACCCTAATTTTCAAAATTAGGTTTCTTGGTGAACAAGTTTCATGTTTTGACACCTCTTGATGAAAAATGACCCTTGCCACTTGATTTTGACCAAAAAGTCAAAGTTTGAGTTTTTAGTGTAGAGTTGATTTTCGATTAGTTGATTGGAAAATTCATCTGTCAATCCAATGCTTTTGAGATCTTTTGAACCTTGTGATTAGGTCAAGATGATGCCATTGAGTCTTTGAATCCATGATTGAACCCAATTTTCCATTGGCTAGGTGAAAAATCAGAAATTGCCCTTATGCAGTCAAAACCCTAAAAATGACCATTTTGCCCTTTTGATGATCTGATCAAATTTCTTGAGGAGTTGTGGTCGAAACTTGATCAAATGGTTCATATGAGCCTATAATGTTGATGTGGATAAAAAATTATGAGGTTTGACTGTAAATTGGCCACAGTTGACTTTTTCCCCAATACAGCTGATTTTTAGGTCAATTGTCCAATTGACTGGGCAAAAGTTTGATTCAAGGCTTGAAACTTGGTATGGGAAATCTTGTAAGTCCAACATGAAGTATGAGAGTCACATGAGGCATTGGAAGTCCAAAAATCCTTGTGCAAACTCAAACCCTAATTTCAGGTCAACAGTGCAAGGAGATGTCTTGAGCAGAGCAAACCTTAATCCTCTCTGGAGTCCAAAGAGTCTTGTGAGGGGAAATCCTCACAAAATGAGAGGGAAAATTTTGGGGTACAACATCCACTGACTCCAGACCCCAATCGAAGGAAGCCAGAAAATGCAGAATCGAAGGGTGATTCTGCCTAAATCGAAAGACCCATTTTTCTTGCTTCTATTTTATTTTTGCCTTTATATTTTTTTGCAATTAAATATGGTTGTAATAGTGTAGGATTTTATCTTTCTGCATTTTATTACTTTTGTGTGATTGCTAGTAAAATAGGGCATGTATGGAAAGATAAAAATAACAAGTAGATAACCTAAAATTCAAAAAAGACAAAATGCATGCAATCAAACACACTATTCACACACATGCAGCCCTAGGATAATCTCACTTGTTGCCTCAGAAAAATAGTCATGTCCCTCGAATATGGGCATTTTAGAAAAGACCCTCGATAAAAGATCGTAGTCCCTCGATATCCCTTAATGTTGCCTTCGATAAACGATCTAGTCCCTAAATGACATTGCTAAAACGTCCCATAGGTTGCCTTCTATGACTATACAAACGTCTCATGCTTGTCCCCTCACATCCAACGATGGGGCTTCTTACCAAATCAATGGTAAGATAGCAAAATCTAAAGGAGGAGGAAATGAACTTTAATACCTTTTGAGTAGGTAGGATGCTCCTAGTTGCTCTCTTGCTCACAACAAAAACATTTTATACACCAACACTCTCATTTTGAAACATTTTCGAAAGACAAAACACTTTGTACGTGTTCTTATAGAAACAAGAACCATTACAAAGACACCTTTTCAAAATACTTTCAAAACTCACACCACAAGCACATTTTCAAACAAAAGCAAGTGATCTAGCAAGCAACTAAGATCCCGTAGATAACTACGGATGAAAAGGGTGCTAGTACCTTCCCTTTTCATAACCTACCCCCCAAACTCAAGAAAACAATCTCAGAGGTCTTTCCTGTTATTTTCAACCTTTCCTTATTGGATAAAAGAAAAGTCGGTGGTGACTCTTGCTATCCGCAACAAATGCGATCTAACGCAAAACACCCTAGTCAGTTCTCCCACCGTGTTACATTATGATTTTTGAGTGATATCAATTTCAAATTTCCATTTGAAGAATCTACTTCATTTCATCTTCAAGGATCAAGAAAAAAATTTGAATGTAAGGGCTTGTAAGTTTGCAAGACATTATAAGTCATTAAGAAGCTCTACACTTAGAAATATTTCTAAGTACAAAAGTCAATGTGTTTTTCACGATTTCAAATGGACACAACTTCCAGCTCAATTATCCAAATGAATACTTTCTTGGCATATTGTAAAGGTTGTGAAATGGTCTTTCAAATGCATAGAGAATGATATCTTAAAGCTTCCCAAGCAAGTTGCATCATGGATTTGAATTGCGTACCTTGTAATTTAACTTTCACTTAGTCATATTGCAAGTTGATTAATGTGACTTCTAAACACAAAATTGACATGTGTTTTACACTTTAACATGTTTAACAAAGTTGATAAGACTTGTTTAAGCATTGAAACACAAGTTTTGAGTGAGTTTTGATGCACATGGGGTCACACTTTTTACAATCATCGTGTTGGCTTGGTTTGCACGATTTTCTCACAAATTCTTCCAACTCTCATCACCATTCACTCTCCTATAAATAGAGGATCATTCCTTGTTCATTTCCTCAAGCTTGGATAGCCAGAATCACCCTGCCAAAGTCACTCTCGAAGCTTAAAATTTGAAAATTTCATTATTTCAAGCATTCTTTCTCAATACTCTATTTTGATTCTTCATTCTTGATCATCATACAAACTTTTCACAGCAAAATCCAAGAAATTCGAGCATAAAATCAAGCTACAGAAGTTCAGTTTCAAACTTACAAGTTGAACTTATTTCAGGTGGCTAGAGGTTGAAGACGGCCTACGTATCGCTCTTCAACTAATGATCCTCAACCAATTGTTTTAATTTGATTGGAGGGACTTTTATTTCTTTCACACACGCGCATTGACTTTGGTTCACCGTGTATCCCCACATTTGGTCCATCCAAATTGCCAACATGTTTATAATTGTCCATATCCAACGTTCCTTGTTTTTTGACATTTATTATTTTTCTAATTTTTTAAATGTGATCTTGTTCTCCACTCACTAATGACCATGACATGCACAACGCGCCAGATCCATAAGATTTGATTACTAATGCATTTTGATAATGATCAGATGGTCCATACTATTTAGGTTTTATTTTATTTTCTGATTTTTCTTTAATTGTTTTAAATTCAAAAATTCATAAAAAATTCATTACAAATTCAAAAATAATGAAAAAATCATAAAAAATATTTTTGAATATTCTCTTTATGATTCTTATTTTTTCATAATTTGATTTTATGATTTGACATTTTTGTTGATTTTTCTCAATATTTGAATTGTTTTAATTGTTAAAAAATGTTTTTAGATCTTTAAAAATTCTGAGAAAATTGGTGACCCCATTTGATTTTTATTTGTGATTTTGCTATTTTATGTGATTTTTGGTTTATTTCACTTAATTTTGCATTTTTTTTAAAATAGTTTCTGACTTTTAAAAAATATAAAAAAAAATCGAATGTACTTTGAGGCACTTCTAATTTTTTCCATGCCTCTGGATTCCATTTATTTTAAGTTTTGATTGGGGTTTGGTATTTTCCCTTTTAGTTTCAATTTAAAACCTTTTTTAAATCATTTTCTTATTATATTTTATTTTTTTAATTGCAAATTTATTTTTGTTTATATTGTGGCTGATCTTGGACCGTGTGAATTTGAGTCATAAGCTTCATTAACATCATTGGATCTTGGGTGTTGAGTTAAACTCCATCAAAATAGATGAATGATTTTAATGATAGCTTGATGAATTCTTTGGTTCAAATGTGGGATTTAATTTTTGTCTATCTCTACTTCATCTCATTCCCCCTCATCTTATCCCTTTCTTGATTCCTTTAAATGATAATTAGTGGCCCAAGCTTTATGCTTGAAATCTTCCAAGTATGATTGATTATTGAACCATGGTTCAAGACCTTTGAAGCATGTTGTTATGAGGCTTTTGTTTTACCAATCCTCTATCAAGTATTCATCAACTTTGACCTAAGTTCAATCTTCAATCATCATTGATCATTTATCATGGATTCATCTCTTTTTTTCCTCTTTAAGTGATCATTAGTGGCACAAACTTTATGTTTGAATGTCCAAGTATGATTGATTATTGAACTTTGGTACAAAACCCTTGATACTTGTTGTTAGGAGGCTTTGGTTTTATCAACCCTCTAACAAGTTTTCATCAACTTTGACCTAAGTTCAATTTTCAATCATTATTGATAATTTATTATGGAAATTATCCCTTTTTCTTTTACCTTATCTTTTTGATCAATTTGGATAAAGCATTTGAACTTTATGTTCATCTAAGCTTATGGATGGTTGATGAACTTTCAATATTTCCAAACTACCTCTAGGTGATCCTTAAGGTACTTGGCATTGGTGAAAGTTTGTCATGATATATATTCCATGACCTAGGTCTTGATCACCTTTGTTTTTACTTGTGTTACATGTTTTAGGAGTATGGTTTCTATCATATCTCTAACATGTATGGTACATAGATTGTTATTGATCGTCCTCGTATAGTATTGAATTATACATAAGTCCGTCTGTGATTTCTTAACATAGTGCTACATTTGTTCTGAATCAGAAACTAACTCTAACATTTATTATATTAACCTTTACTTTATTGCAAATTTAAATTTCGCACTTTATTTTCCGTTTTTACTTTATGTCATTTACTTTTAGCATTTACATTTCATACAACTTGTTTTTTATTCTGATTTTTCTCCCTTGTCCAACTTGAAAATTAAAAGACTTAAGACTCTTCTTGGATTATTGGTTACTAACCTTCGCATATTGGAGTTGTGAATCTCTTGGACTTAGGATTAAAAGCCTTGGTGCTTGGAGACCTTGGTACCCTATTATTATTATGTCTGAAGTCCTTGGGGTTTACTCCAAGGCATTAGTTTGTATTTTCTCTGTGTGCAGGTTATTTTGAGTTATGCTTTGTAATTGAGAATTACTTTGTTTACAACTGTTACTCTCACATATTTTTGTCAATGAAGGCTATGTTTGGTTCTTATTTCATCTGAGGCTTGGTATTCATCTGAGGTTTAATATTATGCTTGCTTGGTTTTAATCCAAATGATGGGAATTCTACACTGGCTTCTTTGTGTCAAGTGTCGGCTTCTTGTTGGTTAGACCGTTCTTTACCTTAACTTTTACTTTGTTTACATAGGATAGCCTCTTCATCTCCTCCCATATTCTTTAATTTTCAAAATCTTCTCTTTCAAAACTCTTCTTATTTTCAAACTTGAACCGCTTTCATAATAAACTTAGATCTAGGTCCATGCATTTTTAAAAACCTTTTTCTTAATTAAACCCTTAATCAATTTAATTTTTAGATGACTAAAAGTCATTAACCTCATTCAAACCATTTTTCCACTTTGGCTTTTTTACTTTCAAACTTTTTCTCTAAAGATTAGACTCTTGTTGGTTTTGTAGTGATGAAAGCTACTATACTTCTACAATATGTAGTGAAGTGAGTCATTTTCCACTTGGGTGTTGAGTGATGTCTTTTTGATTTCAAATCTAAGCTATGTCCTCCACTTTGAGATAATGCAAATTCCTATTTCTCATAATTGTGGGTAGTAAGTATGTTTTCCACTCATATATGATGAGATGTCTCTTCTCTTAAAATTGACCAACACACAAAACTTTTCAAAAAAATTGAGGTGAACTACGAGTACACTGATCCTCTATTGCACGAAGGGGGTACGTAGGCACAAAATTTTCACAACCGCAGTGGGTGCAAAATTTGTAAAAACCACTTCTTTTCTCATCTCCACCATCTATTTTGTAAATATTTCTTTATAGCCAAATACACGGATTTTCAAAGAGTTTCCCGCGGAGAACGATATATGTTAAGGGTGTTAATACCTTCCATTTTCATAACCAACCCTCGTACCTTGATCTCTATTTTAATTAGGTTTTATTCACTCTTTTCCCATTCCTTTGAATAAAATAAAAATGTGGTGACGACTTTCACTGATTTGTGAGTTAAGTCAATCCAATGGCTTAGTCTCAACATCTCTACCGCTACACATTATACATGATGCAATAAATCATTTCATAACAGAAGTTATCCATGGTTAATAAAGCTTAAGCGGACAATATAAAATTGTATTGATTGACAAAAACGCAAACAACAAAGAGTTAAATTGAAATTTGAAAGGATGGACATTGCTTCAGATCTTCGGTTCTATCTTCACTTTCTTGTGTGACTTCATGCCCGAATATTATGTAGCACCAACAATGTCACAGTCATTATCCTCTTCATTTGAAACTGTTGAATTCACTTTTTTTGGAGTGGCGTGAATGTTAAGTCCAGGTTCATTCTCTCAGCATACCGACATAGAATGCTACATAAAACATTAGCACATTATCACTAATATAGTTATCAGGAAAACATGGAAAACTTAAAATAAGACTGAATGAATAAGAAACTTGTTCATGTGCCAAGTTTTATAACTTACAGCGAAAATGTCCATATTATCTTCCTTCATTGCATCTTTTCCATTTACAATTTTAGTCTAACAATAACGGAACACGAAAATAATAAGGTATATATAAAGTTAAAGCAATCAACATTAAGGAATGAAGATGTGATAACCTACTTCCGAGCTTATTTACGGGTAAGATTATTTTGCAATAATCTTTGGACTTTGTGGTTTAGACTGATTTTGTTAACGACGTAAACAAATAAAATATGAGTTTATGCAAAACAATAACATGTATGCAATAATGTGTCATCTATAAAGAGTTTTAGTTTATACCTTATAATTGATGCACTCATTCAAAATCTGATCAACAGACAATTCATCGGTTAAAAGCTTGTTAGTTGAAGTCTGACCAAAGGTTGGTTGAGCCTTGGCTCTAAATTCCATTTTCTTCTTTAATGGTGCATCATGCTCATCAAGATACACCATAGGATCATCCTCACCCTCCTATGAAAAGTGATGCAAATTAACTATTGTTTTTAATATTTATCAGAAAAAGAAATTATAATCAATAGATAAACGTAAAAATATATAAACCTCAAGCATGGATTTTCGTAGGTCATCAGTTGTTTTGCCTATGATATTAGCACAATCATTATCCCATAACACAAAATGGTACTTTGCATCTCCATCTATTACATGTATCTCGACTTTATACCTGTCATAATTATATAAAACCTTGAGCATGATGGTATGTTTATGATACCAAAACTATTAAACTGGTATACAATAGTTTAATATGGTGGGAGAACTGACTTGGTTTTGTATTTTATCGCAAATGTTGCAGATAGCAAGAGTCGCCACTGACTTTTCTTTTATCCAATAAGGAAAGGGTGAAAAGAATAGGAACGACCTTGATAGATTTTGAGTTCGGGGGTAGGTTATGAAAAGGGAAGGTGTTAGCACCCTTTTCATCTGTAGTTATCTACGGGCTCTTAATCACTTAGCTCACTTTTGAAATTTGCTTTGTGTGTGTCTGTTTGAAAATATTTTGAAAGTTCTGCCAATGTAAGGCGAGACTTTGTAATGACTCTTGTATCGGTAAGAGTGTATACAAAGTGTTTTTTTGAAAATATTTAGTGAAAAGTGTGATTGTGAGAAATGTTTTGTGAGCAAGCGATTAAGAGTATCTACCCACTCAAGGTTGTTCTTGTACTTTTCCTCTTCCTTTAGATAGTGTTATCCATACCATTAGTTAGTAGGAAGCCCTATCGTTAGATGTGAAGGGACATGCGAGGGTCATCGTACGATCATTGAAGGAAACTCGGAAGGACACTTTAGCAATTTCGTAAGCGACTAGATCATTTATCGAAAGGTGACATCGAAGGATCATCGAGGGACTATGATCTTTGATTTCGAGGGACTTTGCTAAAGCGTACCCACGTACGAGGGACATGGCCGTTTTATTTTCCGAAGGCAACAAGGGAGGTTACCCTAGAGGTGCGAGTGTGCAAGTGTGTTGTATTCAGTTATTTAGTCTTTGCAATTAGGTTATCTATCGTTCATTTTTAGTCATGCCATACAATTCTAGTTACTAAGCAGTAGTATAGTAAATATCAAAAACCGTAAAAGTGCGGAAAATAAAGGCAGAAAATATAAACCTTAAACTATTACATTGTTTTGGGGCAGATACATAATAGAAAGCGGAAAGGTAAATCTAACTATTACATCCCGGGAGGCAGATACATAATAAGGAAGAAAAGCGGAAAATAAGGCTACGCTATTACATTCGGGAACTTATACAATTTAATCTACGAAAATCAAATAAGAAAAACAGATGAGAAAAAGATATGTTTTTTTGATGATTTTTAATGAAAAAATGTTTATGATAATTAATTAATTAATTAAACCTAAAAAACGTAGTTAGTTTTAATTAAAAAAAGGTTAATTAATGAAATAAAAAAATGTTAATAAAAACCTAAAACCTAATTATTTTTTAGGGTTTACAAAAAAACAATTATTTTTAGGTTTGTGAAAAAAGAGGTTTTTGTTGCTTTATGGTTAAGTGAAATTAGGGTTTAAGGGGGAAAATTAGGAAAAAAAACAACAAGTAGGAAGCAAAGTCAAACAAACTGCCACGGGTGGATGTTGAACCCACGCCCTTAGCCTCCTGCCCAGCAATGCTTGCCACTGTGCCAAGCGTGTACTTGTGTTAGGGGGGTGGAATCAGCGTGTTACATATGTTAAACTTGCAAACCATGAAAATATGAAAAAGAATTCCAAAAACACCAAAAGGAAGGGATCAAACCCACACCCTAGTATAGAAATGCCTTAACGCGCGCTTCCTTGCCACTGGGGTGGCTGTATATCTGGTAACATAATTGAAATAAAATGATTATATATTAAAACAAAATAACTGGACCAGAGAAGCGCCAGAGCCCTAGCTCCGGTCGACTTCTCGGGTGACTCTTGTTTTTTGTTCCTGCAAAATTAAGCACAGCCAGTGATCCAAGGGTACCCTTCCCCCCTAATTCAGGCCTTGTGAACCCAATGGAAGTATTGGTTTTGGCTGATTCGCATTGGATTATGAGATACAATGTAAACTATTCAAAACGGTGTAAATATGGCAGTCCATGGTTCGATCGTCATGGGGACCCTGCGATGGGTTTTTTCTGCACATTGATACCTCATAAACGCATTAGCAGGGTTAGTATGCATAAAAGTATAAAGAAAAATAAAAATGCAAATTTATACAATGTGAGAAACCGCGAAGCATATACAAGGGTTTAAGCTCTTTTGGATCTTCACAAGTGATCTAACCTTACCTTATAGTGCTTCTGGAAGTGAATGGAAGAATTGGTTTCGCTTGAATGTGGTTGCAACTAGGACTCTTACTTTGCCTAATTGTTTGAGAATTTTAGAATTTTGGAGTGTTTCTTATTGCAAGGGTTTCGTGTGATTTTATGTCTGAATTGATGAGGATATATAGAGAAGAATTAGGTCAAACCAATGTGGGCTTGGACCTTTGTAAGAAGCCTTGACTTTATCTTATTTTATTTTGAATTTAAATTAATAAAAGTCTAAATAAAGAATAAAAATATATGGGGTGTATGAAGTGATTCAGAGGTTTATTGTGAGACCTATAACATGCATGGACCTTGAAACATCAGCCCATTATCCCAAAAACTCAAATTTGATCACTTTTGGTTTCATGTATTTTATCAAAATTCCCCAACTTGCACCAATCGTAACTCTCTCAATTTTTATCATATGAAGGTGATCTTGGACTTTTTGGAAAGACCAAGATGTCCTCTACAATCTCTATTATGATTATTTTTGCCTTTGAATATTTTATATTGATGTAAGTTGCCTTGAAAAAAGTTTCTTTTTGTTGACTTTTGAAATGATCTATAATGTATTGGTCCATATCTCTCAAATGAAGCATTTTTTGGACTTGAGCTTAGAGATAAAAAGTTGTAGAGAATTGAATTTCCTTCAAAATGATTTTTGGTTGAGGAAAATTTGATGAAGCATGTGGAAGTTGTGCTTGGTCAAAGTTTAGTTCACTTCTCCCTAAGAAAACCCTAATTTAGCAATTTTTGACTTTTGAAGGTTTGAGAGTTTTCTTGATGAATCATGATCAACCCTTGATCAAATGATGAATATTACTTCAAAATCTTGATGTTGACCAACAATCTTGAGGTATGACTGTATGTTGACCATATTTGACTTTTTGTCCAATACAGTTGATTTTCAGTCACCTAAGCCATTGATTGAGTAAACTTGTGATGCAAGGCATGAAACTTGGTATGAGAATTCTTGGAGACATATAAGAAACCATGAAATCCACTTGAGGCCTTAGAAACCCAATCATATTTGATAAAAATGAAACCCTAGTTGTAAGTCCATTACTTAGGAGGAGGATTTGTCTGATCAATTCTTGATTAACCTTGAGCAAATGAAAACCCTAGGAGAATGTCTTGAATAATGGGAGGGAAAATTTTGGGGTACAACATCTGCCCCTGTTCAATCTTCTTAAATCTAAAGAGTTGTATTGGCATGTCCGCCACACGTGATCTGAAGGTGGAAGAGGATTGAACACTTAAGTGCCCAGAAATTTACACTCGCATGTGTAGGAAGTAACATTGTTGGTTGATAATATTGCTTGAATAGGCTTGAAGATGCCATTCAGAGAGATGACAGAGTGTCGTCGGAGATGGGCTTATAGATGCCATCTGAAATAACAGTTGATAGGAGTATCAGAATGAGTATATGCCTGACTGTATCTAAGAAGTATGCTAGAATGAGTTTGTGTTCGGTTGTATCTAGTAGACATAATGGGGTGTGTCAGAATGAATCTTACGTCGCGATTGTATTTGAATGATGTACTAGAATGAGTCTATGTCTTGACTGTATCTATAAATGGACTAGAATGAGTCTCCGCCCGACTGTATCTGAGATCTATGTTTGAATGAGTCTACGCCTTACTATATCCAAGATCTGTATTAGAACAAGCTTGCGCCTGGATGTATCTAAATGTATACCGAAATGAATATCAGAATGGACCTACTTCAAGGTCGTCTCTGAACAGTATCTGGAGGATATATTGGAATGAGTATTAGAATGGATCTAAGTCTTGATCGTATCTGAAGTATATATGGAATATATGATAGAATGCGTGTCAAAATGGATATATGTCTCGACCGTATCTGGACTGTATCTAGAATCTGTGTTGGAATAAGTCTACGCCTGACTGTATCCAAATGATCATCAGAACGAATCGTTGCTCGATTGTATCTGAAGGATGATAAGTTATTGACAATGTTTATCTGTTGCGAGCTAACCTGAAAGAAAACAAAGTTAGTTTTATGCAATATCATGATGTGTGTAACGCATTGTGTAATGTTGTTCTCAAAATAAATGAGAGAGCTATATGCGTTTCGTATGCATATGATATGATATTTTGTAAATGATGTATGGATGTAAGATGTTGGTGACGACAACAGTAGCTTCGTATGACATCTTTGGCTGGGAAAACAAATCCCTGATTGTTGATGGGGAATGAAGAATATGAATCTTTAATCTTGTTTAGAATGTTTATTCTAGGGATTCCTGCTTTCTGTTTGAGGATACTTTGCTGGTGATGTTCGACTTCGGCTTGGGGATAGAAGAATTCCAGGAACATTGGTTGTTCGTCGTTGGATTCATCTGTACCCTGACTGGGGATAAAAGAAATGAATATTCTTCTGACACGATACCTGACCATGTTTCAGATACCGTAGCAACTCTCTGGGGATAGCAACCTTGACTACACTTTGCTGGAGAAGAGAATTTTTCTAGGGATTTGCAGTAATCGAAGAAATAAACTTTGTTGGGGAAATAAACCCTGCTAGGGAAATAAATCCTGCCGGAGAAATAAACCTTGCTGGAGATGAGAATTATGCTGTGGATTTTATAGTGTTGGAGAAATAAACTCCGTTGGAGAATTAAATTCCTATAAACTATGCCGAGGGCATCATTTTTTATGGGATTGGACTTTCATAGGCCGTGTTGAGGAAGTTTCCATCATATGCTGGGGAAATGATCAAACTTCTTTATACGCCAGGGGACCTACTGGGGGAGATGATCATGTGACCTGTTGGAGGATGCCCTAATTTCTGTCTGAAGGCGTATTAGACTTGTTGGGGAATATATCTCTGTCGGGGATGAGCTTGTGAAGGTAGCTCTGTGGGGATTTCTCTGTGGGGATTCGTGGACGACTTGAACGCTATCCCAACTCCTAGAGTCTTTAGTAAATGCTTATTCATGTTTTTATGCATATATTTGTTAACAGTAATCATATTCATATGCATATGTTCATTCAATTTAGTCATTGGACGTTTTTGCAAACAAAACAGAGAAAGTAAAACAAATTTGAATTTTGAAACATATTTGTATTGATAATTTGCCTATAAACAGGAGGTTTTATACAAAGAGACAAAAACCCTAGTAAGAGGAAATCGTCATAAAATTATAAGAGTATAAAGTAAACAGAGAAAAACAGCTATGTGGAAACGATCCCACCGAGTTTTAACTCTGTTATTGCCCATATGTCTTCGAGCATCTCATCTCTCGTTGTCAAAAGAAGTTGATTGGATTGATTTGTATCTTTCGAACTTGACTTTGGTAACAAATCTTGTTGTATGTAGGTGATCCAACGGGACATATTCGTACGCCTTAATCCCTAACTTTTTCCTGGACCGCCCTTTCAGGTTTTCAGTCCACCGGAATACTCTTTTTTGCCCAAGTCGCCTTTTCAGGTTTTCGAATATATATATATATATATATATATATATATATATATATATATATATATATATATATATATATATATATATATATATATATATATATATATATATATATATATATATATATATATATATATATATATATATATATATATATATATATATATATATATCCCTAATTTTCTTCTTGAACCCTTTTGGTTCGTCGGGATGCCCTTATTTTTACCTAGGCCATTCAACCTAGCAGGTCTCTTTTACACGTAGTATTTTTTTACTATGTCTGCGTTCATAGGGTGTGGAAAATCTTCACCGTCCATGGTGGTAAGTATCATAGCACCACCAGAAAATATCTTTTTAATCACAGATGGGCCTTCATATGTCAGAGTCCATTTGCCCATGGGATCACCCTTTGGTAGGATGATGCGCTTTATTACCAAGTCACCAGCCTGATATACAAGATGTTTGACTTTCTTGTTGAAGGCTTTGATCATGTGTTTCTGATACATATGACCATGACAAACAACCGCAAGCCTCTTCTCGTCAATCAAATTTATCTAGTCCATCCTAGTCTGAATACACTCGCCTTCGTCTAAATCTGCATCTTTCATAATCCTTAGAGAAGGAATCTGGACTTGATAGGTAGGACATCTTCCATACTGTAGACTAGAGAGAATGTGGTTTCCCCAGTTGACGTTCGTACTGAAGTGCGATAGCCATGAAGGGAAAATGGTAACATCTCATTCCAATCTTTGTACGTCACTGTCATATTTTGCACGATCTTCTTGATATTCTTATTGGCGGCTTCCATCACGCCGTTCATCTTTGGTTGATACGGAGAAGAACTATGGTGCTTGATCTTGAACTGCGTGCAAAGTTCCGTGATCATAGTATTGTTAAGATTGGTACCATTATCCGTGATAATCCTTTCGGGGATGCCATACTGATAGATAAGGTTATGCTTGACGAACCAAGCCATAAAATTCTTGGTGGCGGAGGCAAATGAGGCTACTTCAAACCACTTCGTGAAGTAATCAATAGCGACCAGGATGAAACAATGCCCATTAGAAGCGGTGGGCTTAATCTTTCCAATCATATCAATGCCCCACATTGCAAACGGCCAAGGAGAAGTCAAGACATTCAGAGGAACTAGAGGCACATATACTTTGTCAGCATAGATCTGGCATTTGTGACAAGTCCTGGAGTAATGATGGAAGTCAGTTTCCATAGTGGACCAATAATAACCCGCTCTCAGAATCTTTTTAGCCATCATATGCCCACTGGAGTGAGTACCAAAGATACCTTCATGCATATCTTCCATAATCTTCTCGGCTTCCTTCTCTTCTACACAACAAAGCAGGGTCGAATTGTGGTTGTGTTTGTACAAAATTCCAATGCTCAGAAAGAACTTGGCAGAGAACCGCCGTAGGAATTTCTTGTCATTGATAAACGCCCCTTTGGGGTACTCTTGAGCCTCGAGGTATCTCTTCACTTCATGAAACCAAGGTTTTTCCTCTACTCCATCGGTGTCAACTTCGTAGCAGTGTGTCGTTTCGTCTAGTCTCTCAATGGTAATTCGAGGAGCTTCGTTGTCCCATCTGACTTTGAACATAGTGTTGGCTCCTAAATTCGACACCCTTGTTTTTATTAATATCAGCCATTAAAGCTGAAGGATGTTTTCGACCAGCTGGGTCTGTCGAAATGCCCATCGGAAGATGGCAATGTGCTTAGAGGATTTCTCCCAAGGGATAATTTGGTTGCCTTCGATGTCGAAGTTGTTTTTCGTCGAAGATGCTTCTCGACGAAGGTGTTCGATTATTCAGAGTGGAGCGGTTTGAAATTCAAGCGTTTGGAGGGAAAACGGTTCCCAGCGGTTACCAAGTGCAACATGCAAAGATCTGGAGCGTCGAACGCTGAGAACGTGCCAAATGGAGTCATCTCGAAGTAGTGTAACTGCCCGACGGTTACTTGGGATGTTTTAGTATAAATAGTAGTAGTTCACGCAGTTTTTCGCGTGTGTTCACAATTATATACAAAGTCACTCATATAGATTCGAGTACCCAGCGTGTGAGAAAGAATTGTTGAGAATGTATGTGTGAAACACCACTTTTATTAATCAAAGTCATTTATTTTCCAGAAACTTTACTTGCTTTCTTCTTTACTTTTCCTGTCGAAGCCCTTTATTTCAAGCCTTCATTTATTTTATCAAGCCCATTTCTTCATGCAATTTACTTAAAGCCTCTTTATTTTCTCGTCATTTAACCATTATCCAACTTAATCAAAACCTCAAAATCAACCATGTATTAGGATCAATCTGATCGATCCTGCGAGTAACCAAATAAGTAACCATTTAGAGGATCAGTGGTTGTTTACCAATAACCACGGTAAACAAATTGGCACGCCCGGTGGGACTGTGTGTTGATTTTTGAAGTTTAACCTTTTTAAACATAATCTCATCTTTTTCGAGGAGTGTTGCATGTTATTGAGAAGTGGTAGAATATACACTAACGATACCAATACTGCCAGAAGAAGGGAAGAGATGGCGAATCCGCCAAACAATAACGAAATCCCACAAACGACTGTGGGAGCAACGGTTATCCCGACCGTAAGTGAAGCGATAACCACTGGTTCAACACCAGCAGTAACGGTCATAACAACGGGGCCATTACCTCCGTTCACAGGCCCCAGAGTGCCTTTGGGAACTCCCCCACCAAGGGGAAATTTAGGCACAAGGCCTTATGTTCCCCCAGGATTTATGACAGGCGGTCATAATCGAGAACCACTCTATGGCATGCCAACTTCTGACTTGGCTAGCCTGACGAACGCTGCGTCCACCTTTTCAGACCCTTTAGTGAGTGCCTCTTCGTCACTCCAAGGTTCTGGAGTAGGTATGGCGAATAGAAATAGGACCCAACTCTTAGGAGGAACGTCCCAAGTAGCACATGGCCTTACAAATGCCTCGACAGTAGTCTTGAGGCAACAAATGGACGAAAGCAACCATGATATGGTTCAAATGTTGGCACAAACTTTAAGTACAGTGCTGAACCCTCTAATACAAAACACTACTCAATCGAATCAGCAGATGACAGCGCAAATGACGCGTTTGGCTGATTTCTTTGGAGTACCCCAACCTATTCGACAGCCCCAAAGGGCGCAAATAAGGGGAAACCAGGGTGTATTCTTAGAGGAAGAAACCACTATCAACCAAGTCCAACAGCCTGTCGAAGAAAACCTTAGGGCACGATTGGAGCAACCTGTCGAGGAACCTAGGGTAATAACCCCAGAGGTAAGGTTAGTTAACAGAAACCAAAATGCTGACGAAGTAGTTCAGCATATCCAATACCAAAACATGGGTTTGGAAAATAATCTGGCAACCATGATCGAAAGGATCATGACTCAAAATGGGATGAACATGGGCTTTCGAAGGCCCAACTTTACATCCCCGCTGTCAGAATACGTGTTACAAACAGACTTACCTCCTAGATGTAAAGTCCCCAAATTCACTAAGTTCTCTGGGGACACGACAGAATCTACTGTCGAGCATGTGGCGAGATACTTGATCGAAGCAGGAGATATTTCGAACAACGAAAACCTGAGGATTAAGTACTTCCCAAGTTCTTTAACAAAGAACGCTTTTACTTGGTTTACAACTCTCCCCCCCCCCCCCCCCCCCAATTCGATCCATCATTGGACCCAGTTGGAAAGACTGTTCCACGAGCAATTCTACATGGGGCAAACCAAGATAAGCCTGAAAGAATTGGCTAGTGTAAAGAGGCGTTTCACTGAACCTATAGACGAATATCTAAATAGGTTTAGGTTGCTCAAAGCAAGATGTTTTACACAAGTGCCAGAACATGAGTTAGTCGAAATAGCCGCAGGCGGTTTAGATTATTCCATTAGGAAGAAGTTAGACACTCAATACCTGAGGGACATGGACCAACTGGCCGATAGAGTTCGACAGGTAGAACGCCTCAAAGCTGAAAAAGCAAAGGCAACGAAAACTCATAAGAGAGAGGGGATAGCGTATGTTGAGATGGATTACGAAGATCCAGAATCCTTCGACGACACTGTAATTGTTGAAGAAGGAGAAGTCGATTTAGCGGAACTAAAACAAGGGCCACCATACTCTTGCAAACTGCTAGACCCCTCAAGTGGGAAAAATCCCACTGGTCCAGAAAGGACCAACGATAGGTTCCCCAAAAAGACTTATAGTTTTGATATTACAAAATGTGATGAGATCTTTGACTTTCTTGTAAAAGATGGCCAAATGATAGTACCCCCAGGGGTAAAAGTGCCTCCTCTTGATCAAAGAAAGAAGAGAGGCTTTTGTAAATATCATAATTTTCTGGGCCATAAAACGTCTCAATGTTTTCTTTTCAGGAATCTTGTGCAAGACGCTATCGAAGAAGGGAGGTTGAAGTTTGCTGACAAGACCCCCATGGCTGTGGACTCTAATCCGTTGCAGGCTGAAGCCCACTATGCTGAACCTTCAGAGGTGAACGTGATCGAGGCATCCAGAAGCCAGTCGAAGAGGCCAGGAATCACAATGGTCGAAGTCTCAAAGGACCATGTCAACATGCCAATCTTTGGCAGTTTTTCTGGGAATTTATCCAGAAAGACAATTGAAGCGGTTCAGAAAGCGGTCGAAAGCCTAAAGCTGGAGACAGTTGGAGCCCAAAAATCTGGAACAAAACCCAGTTCTCACTTGGCCGCAGTTCAAGGCCAGACAGAGGATTTGGAGATTCAAATGAAGCAGTTGACTCTTGCCAACAAAGATACCATGAATGTCAACATGGTCGAAGTCTCTGAACCAAAAGCATCAGAGGAGGCCATGAGGCAAGAACAAGCTAACAAGACTGCTTTCCCTCGGGAAAATGAAAATCTGGCAGATTTCCTTCAAAGATGCCAGAAAAAGAAGTCAGAAGTGATGCTGTGTCCAAGATGCAGTTCGATCTTTGACAAAAAAGCTGCTGAACATATTCAAGGCGTAAGAGCAGCAAATAAGAGAAGGGAAAATGTTGATCTTCGACATGATCCCAGAAGAGCCTCCCAAAGAGGTTCAAACCAAGAAAATAGGCCATTGATTTTCAGACCTCCAACTAATGTGCCGGTAGATACCTGGTACAAAACGTCTGGTCGAAAGAGGCCAAGCGAGGAAAGATGGCACTCTTTCGATGTGCCAAGAGTTTCATCTTTAACACAAAAGAAAGAGCCTCAAGTTGCTGCCCCTAAAGTTACACAGGTGTCAAGCAACTACAAAGGGAAAAATCCCATGTCTCGATCTCAATGGAGGAGATACCAGAGGCGACGAAAAGCTGAGAGGGAGGCTGCTAATGAACCAAAGGCAGAAACCAGTTCAAATGTTCCTCTAAGGAAGCAAAGAAAACCTCTGGAAAGAGAGCCAGTAACCAACAAGCTAGTTTGGCCTAACCAAGGTGAAGTCGATGACGAAGATGGTTCTGAGTCTGATGACACTTTGGACATCATGGTGAATATAGTCTCAGTGCTGCCCAGAGAGTTCAATCGACAGGTGGAGGTCGAAACAAGTGATTGGGAAGTGGAGCAAGAAATGGCCAAACATAGGCCAGTGTGCTATTTCGTCATGGATAATGGCACTACTGAGGAGCAAAATGGGTTCTTCGAACCACCTACAGAGGCGATGAAAAATCACCTCAAGCCGTTATTTATAAGGGCTAAACTCGAAGAAACTACAGTGAATAAAATCTTGGTGGATTGTGGGGCAACCATCAACATTGTTCCTCACTTTATGCTAAGGAAAATAGGCAAAAGGGATGAGGACATCAAGCCTCACAACATGGTCCTGTCGAACTATGAAGGCGGCATAGGGACCACTATGGGAGTGATCCAACTGGATATCAAGGTGGGATCTATCCTTCGACCAACGATGTTTATGGTCATATCGGCCAAACCTAACTATAATCTTTTGTTGAGCCGTGAATGGATTCATGGTGATGGAGCTGTACCATCATCAATGCACCAGAGGTTGCTGCTATGGCGTCCTGATGGGATGGTCGAAAACATAGAAGCAGATCAAAGCTATTACCTGGGCAAAGTGAATCACCTAGGGCTGGCAGACTTCGACAAGAACTTGGCTCACATAGGGCCATGTCCAACACCTGACTTCGACTTGGCGCCAGCACCGAATACTTTTTGTTCCCTATACCTGCACCCTGAGCATGGTTTTCAATGGGACAGAGAAGACTTGTCCCACATAGACTTCAGTGGGTTAACTGACATCCAACCAACTGGTTGGGGAAGTGAATTCAGTGATAATGACTGAGTCACAATCATTGAAGTGAATTTCGGCTTACGTAGCCGAAACAAAGATGATAACGGCTCTCGAAGCCGAAGTAAAGTACATGGCCACACAGGCCAATGATCAACAGTTATCTGCTGCAGGTCCAGGAAAGGATTTCGATCCAGAACCTCCTGATATCATGCCAGAAGGAATGCAGGAACAGAGGCTCGACGCCATCTATGACGATGAGCCTTTGGGCTTCGAAAAGGACCCCTTGGCGAACAACATTAAAATGTTAGCCCAAGATCCTTTAGAAGAAATCAACTTAGGCGAAGGGTCAGAGAAAAAGCCAACATACATCAGCGCGAAAATTGACCCAGAACTTAGGTTGGAAGTAATCCAATTGTTGAAAGAGTTCAAGGACTGTTTTGCATGGGATTACGACGAAATGCCTGGTCTCGACAGAGGATTGGTAGAACTTCAGTTACCAATCAAACCTGGGAAGAAACCAATCAAGCAAAGTCCAAGACGCTTCGCTCCAGAAATACTGTCGAAGATCAAAACGGAAGTCGAAAGACTGCTGAAGTGCAAATTCATACGCGTTACGAGGTATGTCGAATGGATTGCAAACATTGTGCCAGTAATTAAGAAAAATGGTACATTAAGGGTGTGCATAGATTTCAGAGATTTGAATGCTGCTACACCCAAAGATGAATATCCTATGCCTGTGGCGGAAATGCTAGTCGATTCTGCTGCTGGCTATGAATACCTGAGTATGCTCGATGGTTATTCAGGATATAATCAAATATTCATTGCTGAAGAGGATGTGTCGAAAACAGCTTTTCGATGCCCTGGGGCTCTAGGCACGTACGAATGGGTAGTGATGCCTTTTGGCCTAAAGAACGCTGGGGCAACATACCAGCGAGCAATGAATTCTATCTTCCATGATTTTATTAACACTTTTATGCAAGTATATATTGATGACATTGTTATAAAATCTGTTTCCAGGAAGAATCATATTGACCACCTTCGACAATCATTCGAAAGAATGAGAGAACATGGTCTGAAGATGAACCCTTTGAAGTGTGCATTCTGTGTGAAAGCTGGAGATTTCTTGGGCTTCGTTGTCCACAAGAAAGGAATCGAAATCAACCAGAACAAGACGAAGGCTATTCTGGAAGCGAAAGCGCCATCGAATAAGAAGGAACTGCAATCTCTGTTAGGCAAGATAAATTTCTTAAGGAGATTCATATCTAACCTAAGTGGGAAAGCTCAAGCCTTTTCACCCTTACTTCGACTGAATAAAGAGGGATTCGAATGGGGGCAAGAGCCACAAGAAGCCTTCGACAAAATCAAAGGGTACCTCACCAAGCCACCTATTTTGGTGCCTCCTTGTAGCAATAGGAGTATGAGATTGTACATAGCTGCATCCGACAAAACTTTGGGAAGCATGTTAGCCCAAGAAGATGAGAATGGAGTCGAAAGACCCATTTACTATCTTAGTAGAGTTTTGAACGATGCAGAAACTAGATATAGCGAAGTTGAAAAATTGTGTCTATGTCTGTATTTCTTTTGTACAAAACTCAAGCAATATATAAAACCAGTTGATGTGTATGTTTCGTCTCATTTTGATGTTTTCAAGTACATGTTGTCGAAACCCATCTTGCACAGTCGAATTGGCAAGTGGGCACTAGCATTAACTGAATATTCCTTGACCTTTATGCCTCTTAAGGCAGTGAAAGGACAGGTGGTTGCAGACTTTATAGTCGACCACTCAATTCAAGTTGAGAATATTAGTTATGTGGAGATAGAACCTTGGAAATTCTACTTTGATGGTTCCAGCCATAAAGATGGAACAGGAGTGGGAGTTTTGATTATTTCTCCAGAAAAAATTCCAACAACATTCAAGTATAAGATATCCGGTTCTTGTTCGAACAATGAGGCTGAGTATGAAGCTCTAATTACTGGCCTTGAGATATTGTTGGAACTGGGGGCAACTCGAGTCGAAATAATGGGAGACTCAGAGTTAGTCATTAAGCAAGTCACAAAAGAATATAAATGCATAAGAGAAAATCTCATTATGTACTTCGTGATAGCAAATCGTTTATTGAAAAAATTTGAAATGGTCAATATTCGACACATACCCAGATTGGAAAATCAAATAGCCAACGACTTGGCACAAATTGCATCTGGGTACAAGATTTCAAAAACGAGATTACAAAGAGCAATCGAAGTTCGAGAAAAGATAAAAGCAACTTGTCTATCACCAACAGACTTGGAATCGACAAGACTAGGATATGCTGATCAAAGTAACTTCGAAATTTCGTTCATAGATAATTTGTCAGAGCAAGATTGGAGGAAGCCCATTGTGGATTATCTTCAAAATCCAGTAGCTTCGACAGAACGAAAAACAAAGTACAGGGCGTTGAGTTATGTACTCATGGGTAATGAGTTATTTAAAAAGACGCCTGAAGGGGTGTTGCTAAAATGCTTAAGTGAAACTGAGGCATACATAGCCCTTTCGACTACGCACGCTGGAGCATGTGGGGCTCACCAAGTAGGCCATAAGATGAAATGGTTGTTGTTTCGACAAGGACTATACTGGCCCACCATGTTGAAAGATTGTGTTGAGTTCGCTAAAGGTTGCCAAGAATGTCAAGTCCATACAGGCATCCAACATGTACCAGCAAGCGAACTTCACTCGATAGTGAAACCTTGGCCTTTTAGAGGATGGGCGTTGGACCTCATTGGAGAGATTCGACCAGCATCATCAAAGAGCCAGAAATATATATTGGTAGGCATTGATTATTTTACTAAGTGGATCGAAGCTATCCCTTTAGTCAATGTAGACCAAGAAAATGTCATTGAATTTATTCAAAAGAACATTATCTTTAGATATGGAATCCCTGAGACTATAACAACTGATCAAGGATCAGTTTTCATCGGTCGAAAGATGCAGGAATTCGCTCAAGAAACTGGCTTTAAACTCCTAACATCAACGCCTTATTATGCACAGGCAAATGGTCAAGTCGAAGCAGCGAACAAAGTAGTGATTGGCTTGATAAAAAAGCATGTTGGGAAGAAGCCAAAAAATTGGCATAAGACGTTAGACCAGATTTTGTGGGCCTGTCGAACGTCCCCAAAAGAAGCCATAGGTACAACACCATATAGGCTAACTTTTGGCCATGACGCAGTGTTGCCAGCAGAAATTTGTCTTCAATCTGCAAGGGTTCAGAGACATTATGATATTCCCTCTGAAATTTATTGGGATATGATGTTAGACGAACTAGTGGATTTAGACGAAGAAAGATTGCGCGCTCTTGACCTACTCGGGCTTCAGAAGAAAAGAGTAGAAGACTCTTATAATAAAAAGGTGAAACCTAAGGCATTTTCGCCTGGAGAACTAGTTTGGAAGGTGATTCTTCCCATGGATCGAAGGGATCGAAGCATGGGAAAATGGTCACCCAAATGGGAAGGACCATTCAGAGTTATTCAGACTTTTTCTGGTGGAGCTTATGAAGTCGAAGAGTTAGGTGAAGATAAAAGGCTCTTGAGAGTAAATGGTAAATATTTGAAAAAGTATAAACCTATACTCCAAGAGATAAAAATAAATAACAAGTAACGACTAAATTAACCATAAATAAGCCAAAATGGAAATTTTTATAAATTAGCCAAAATGGCAATATTGTCGAATACATATTACAATATATGGTTAAAGGGCTGAATCAATCAGAAGGGGGTGGATTCTTTGAGTCGAAGGTATTTGGTTTGCTGCAACTCCAATCTTTTGTTGCACAAGGCATTCGCCTGCGCAAGCTTGGCAATTTGATCGTCGAAGGCTTGAGCTTTTTCAGCAAATTCTAGGCCTTGTGTGATTTCAGCTTGACTTTCGGTGTCTGGAACAGTCGAGAGAAGTTCCTCCTTGCGCTTAGTATTGGCATTCATCTTAGCCTCTAGTTCTTCGATTTGCGCCTTGATGGAAGCATTCTCTCGATCGATGGCATCAACTTCTTCTTGTTTAGATGCTTTTTGCTTCGACAACTCCGCAATTCGAGAAGTTGTCTCTGCTACAGCAGTCCATGCAGAAGAGCTTTTGCCATATAACACTTCAAGCTGGCTATTAAATCCCCTTTGTCGCCGATAATCTGCTGAGACTTGATCAATAATGGAGTGTAACTCCATGATAAAGCCTGAAACTTCCGGAGGCACAGCTAGAAAGTCTACGGCATTCAAAATAGCCCCCAAATATGATGGAGCAGTAGGGTCCCCCTCCAAAGCTTTCATCAAATCCTTCTTGAATAACTGAGCCTTAACCTTCGTCAAAGCCTCATCGAGAGGAGAAGTTTCAGTGGACTTCCCCGACAGAGTAGAAGCCTCCTGACTAATATCAGACGAACTTCCCTTGCTCTCGATGATGGCATTCAGATAGCCAACAGGATCAGTTTGCTTCAGGAGTTCTAAGTCTTCTTTCGACCTATGCTTTGTTGAGGTGACAACCATTGCAGCAGCGTTGTCTTGGGGTTGAGGCTGTTGAGTAGCATTTGCCTCGACTTGCCTCTCTTCGACTTGGACTGCGGCAGTACCAGCGTCATCATGGTCCCCTTCTCCAGCATCACCTTGATCCTCTTCGCCAGCGTCACCGCGGTCCCCCTCGTCACGATTTTATTCCGACAGATCAACCACCTGAATCTCTTTTGGTCGTTGCTCTTCTATTTGTGGATCTTCTGTTGGTTGTTCTGCTGTCTCAGCATTGGCTTCATTTGTTTCAGTATTGGCTTCATCGTTCGCCAAGTCTTTCTCTTATGGCCTACTGAGTTCAGCAGAGTCCAATGTTTCAGAAGTCCTTGGCGCTGAGCTTTCAGTGGTTTCCTGGAAAAAGAAGAAGAAGGATCTTCTAAGTTAGAAAGAGACATAATCGAACTTGGGTATCAGCACCTGAGTTAAAAAGGAATCAAAGAGATTACCTGCAAAGGAGCTTCAGCCCCAGGGCTGGAATTGTCGCTTTCGACAGGTTTGTTGAGAAGAACATTTAGTTCCTCCTCCGTTGGCTCTTCAATAATTACTGGAGGTGGCCTGGGCTTTCTCCCAGCAACCTTTATTCTGATTGTTCGAGCCTCAGGAAGAGGAGCGTCCTTCTTCAGCTTTCGCCTTTTAAGAGGAGCAGGGGGAGAATCGTCTTCTTCATCACTCCCAGATTCGACCGTCAGTGCTGGCCGTTTCTTGGCTGAAGGTGCCTAAAAAACCAATTGGAGTTCGATTTAGAAGCTGCATCGAAAGTCAGAATGTTAAAGCCAGAAGAAAATAATAAAAGTCTGGTTACCGATGCAGAAGGCTTTTTCGAAGGTCCTTCCCCCTGTTGGTTTGTTGTGGTCTTCGCCGGCGCTATAGTTTTCACCGGTGGTGGAGGTTTTGTTAAGGGCCCTCCTCCCTGATGGCCTTCTGCAGCCTTCTTGGCTGCAGGCTTTCGAACAACTGAAAGTAGACAAAATAATTAACAGGCTACCAGTCGAAAGGGAAAGACAAAGTAATTTGGAAGGATGAACTTACATTTCTTTATTTTGTCCAAGACAAAAACAAAAGACTTCTGAAGTTCGTCCACGAAGTCCTTCTCGTCGAAAAACTCCTCAGTGTAGTAACTTTTCCACCACTCCTCGAAGGATGGTGAGCAGAGAAAGTTAAGCTGATAGTCAAACAACGAAAGGACTGTTCGACCAGCATACCTGCCGATATGCTTAGTGGCAGCGTCTTCAGTGTAGTCGTTGCAAAAGTATAACATAGACTTCTCCCTGGGAAAAATTGGAGAAGGTAGTGTTTGAATAATACCAAACTGGCGAGACACCAAGTTTGGTTGGTACGCGATTAGACTCAAGTGAGTCTTGGAGCTCTTGAATCGCAGGGGCATTATTCTTGGTGTGAGAAATTCCTCCCACACTGTTGTATGCTCTTCGACCTGAGGACCACTTGACGCCTTAGGATGTGGCCTCGTGAACCACTCTGGACCAACCTTTCGTCGAGCAAACGGAGCCATGGTCGAAGCAAACTCTTTCCTTTTTGCAAACATCAAGATGAAGTTTGTAAAAGTTTGTTGAAGCTCCAGCCCATCTTCCGTTGGGGTCAGCAGAGCCAATCTGGTGCCTTCGATGCACCTATTTTCTATTTCCGGAGCCTGCTCATTTAATTGAGTCTTCTGAGGTAAGAAAGACTCGAAGGTGGCATTGAACCACGGCTGAAGCAGCCAAAAAGGTCCAGCAAGCAGCAGACTGGCTCTGTTCTCGATGATCTTCAGAAGAGTCGCTCCGTTGCTAATCGACTCGTACAGATTCGCCAAAATCAATTCTGCCAAACAGATATTTTGGCCATGGTGGAGTTGAGTGGCGAGAGTGACCATCTTCTTGGTCACCTGTAAAGACTTGGTGCAAAACACAAAGCGTGACAGCCATAGGGCTAGAAACGCGATATGCTCTACATCCGACACAGCGTCCGTCGACTTATCGTGGTAGTGATTGATGTAGGTGGTTTAGGTTGGTTTTGTGGCAGAGAATCCAATCTGATCCTCCGACATTTCCTCTGGGTCGAAGTAGTCCCCAGTGGGTCGAAGGCCAGTGATGGCGGCCACGTCGAAGAGCGTGGGAGTCAGCATTCCACAGGGAAGATGGAAGGTGAAATGGGTGTAATCCCAGAAGAGTAAGGAAGCTATCAACATTTCTGGGGAATAGTTAAGACCCGTCTTCGACAACATAACCAGGTCGAATATCCCCATGTCTTTCCAGATCGAAGCCTGGCGTTTCTCCATTTTTTCCAGCCAAGCACTATAGTCAGGAGTGAGGCTAGGGCTAGACCTGAAAGCCCTAACACCTCTGTTGAAGAAACGAAGGTCGATTTTCTCCTTAGCAGGATCTTCGTTATCCTCTGCATCTTTCTTGGAGCATCCAACCGGTTTGAGTTTTTCAAGTACCGGAAAATAGCTTTTGATCTTCATGGCTTCAACAATGCTTGGGTATAGTGGGCCAGACATGGCAAAGATTTGGTTGGAATATCCAACCGGAATCATGAGGTGGCGTGAATAAGCATCACGTACAGCAATGTCTAAGGGCTCAGGGACCCTTCGTTGGCCCGTGGGAGTAACTACGGGAGCAGTGGAGAAAATCCTGGGTTTAACGTTTCCAGAGGGGATGTTAGCGCTAGGAGCGGTGGAAGAACCGGATGCCATTGTTGATACTAAGGTTGAAGATGAAGTGAAGAACAGGTGGTTTGCAAAGTTGGCAAGAGTTTGTATGCAATAAGGAATATCTGAAGGCAAGGTAGCGTGAAAAAGTCCCACAATGGGTACTTGGCGCTATTTATAGTAGTTGGGGAAATCCCCAAATTCGAGGACATTTAATGCCATTTAATGTTGCAGAAGGTAGTGGGACACGTGGCGTCTCCCTGTTGATGTAGTCGTTCTGCAGAAATGAAAGGGTGCAGCGTGCGCCCTCGTTTTTGGGAATTGTCATGATGACAATTTGTGAAAAGACGTTTGGCACGCTGCACGCCGTACTGAAGTGACGTCTTAGGTACGGATGAAATGATGGCTTTTCCTTGGGATTGTCAGTGGTTGGTAGAAGACAAAAAAGTGCACAATTTAATTTGTGACTTAGAATGAAAAGACAGGTGTCGAATGGCATTTCAAAGAATGCCTTTTTCTTTCAGAGTCGAAATAAGGCATTCTTGGGGGGCAATTTGTTGGCTCCTAAATTCGACACCCTTGTTTTTATTAATATCAGCCATTAAAGCTGAAGGATGTTTTCGACCAGCTGGGTCTGTCGAAATGCCCATCGGAAGATGGCAATGTGCTTAGAGGATTTCTCCCAAGGGAGAATTTGGTTGCCTTCGATGTCGAAGTTGTTTTTCGTCGAAGATACTTCTCGACGAAGGTGTTCGATTATTCAGAGTGGAGCGGTTTGAAATTCAAGCGTTTGGAGGGAAAACGGTTCCCAGCGGTTACCAAGTGCAACGTGCAAAGATCTGGAGCGTCGAACGCTGAGAACGTGCCAAGTGGAGTCATCTCGAAGCAGTGTAACTGCCCGACGGTTACTTGGGATGTTTTAGTATAAATAGTAGTAGTTCACGCAGTTTTTCGCGTGTGTTCACAATTATATACAAAGTCACTCATATAGATTCGAATACCCAGCGTGTGAGAAAGAATTGTTGAGAATGTATGTGTGAAACACCACTTTTATTAATCAAAGTCATTTATTTTCCAGAAACTTTACTTGCTTTCTTCTTTACTTTTCCTGTCGAAGCCCTTTATTTCAAGCCTTCATTTATTTTATCAAGCCCATTTCTTCATGAAATTTACTTAAAGCCTCTTTATTTTCTCGTCATTTAACCATTATCCAACTTAATCAAAACCTCAAAATCAACCATGTCTTAGGATCAATCTGATCGATCCTGCGAGTAACCAAATAAGTAACCATTTGGAGGATCAGCGGTTGTTTACCAATAACCACGGTAAACACATAGATGACATCGTAGCCAATGCGTCTGCCAACTAATTCTCTTCTCGTGGAATATGTTCAAAAATGATTTCTTCGGAGTATGGAATTAATGTCAGTACATGCTCTCGATAAGGAACGAGATTCAGGTGCTTCGTATCCCATTCTCCTTTAATTTGAATGACTACCAGGGCGGAGTCCCCGTATACATCCAAGAACTTGATTCTCATACCAATAGCAGCTTTGATGCCCGTGATGCACACTTCGTATTCTGCCATGTTGTTGGTACAGTTAAAGCACAGTCTAGAGGTAAACGACGTATGGCAACCTTTGGGAGAAATAATCACAGCACCAATTCTGTTACCAAGCACGTTAGAAGCTCCATCAAAAAACATAGTCCATCGGGATCCTGCCTCAGGTCCTTCATACGGTCCAGGTTCTTTACAATCTGTAACTAGCATGGTATTCTCATCCGAGAACTCGAAATTCATATTAGGGGCGAAAAATGACAATTATAACCATGAATTTAGGCTTCTCATGAGATTAATTAAAGATGATAATGTAAATAATTCGGCTATTAATTTTCTTATATTAGTAGTAGATTTTAGTACTAAATTTTAGGGTTAATACTATTTTACTCCCTGTCATATAGGTGATTTCTGGTTTATCCCCCTGTAAAAAAAATTTTGTAAAACTAACCTTGCCACTTGAAGATTCTGTCGTTTTAAACCTTGTAAAATGTTTGTTTTTAAAATCAAACTTGTCACTTGAAGATTCTGTCATTTAAAATCCTATAAACTTGAAGGTTCTATCATTTTAAACCCTCTGAAACATGACTGGGCAAGGTTGATTTTATCAAAAAAATAATATGCAGGGTTTAAAATGACAAAATCCTTAAAGTGACAAGGTTGATTTTAAAAATAAATTTTTTACAAGGTTTAAAATTACAAAATCTTCAAGAGGCAAGATTAATTTTACAAAAAAAAAAATTACAGAAATAAATCAGAAATCACCTATATGATAAAGAGTAAAATGATAATAGCCCTATATTTTATTTATAAATGCATGATGATGAAAGTTGATAACTAAGGATGTAAATAAGTCGAGTTGATAACTTAATAATAATTGAACTAATTTAAAACTTTAGTCGAATTGTTATAAACTTTATTTAAGAATGTATGATAGAGAAACTTGACTCATGAATTAAATATGTAGAATTATTTTATGAATTTAGTTTGAATTTCAAGTTTGAGTTATGTAGATCATAAATTAAATTTATCGAATTAATTATTAAATTAAATCACAATATTTTCTAATTGATTTAGTTCATTTTTCAGCCCATTGTTATCACTTTACCAATTTGATCTTAGATTTTTTATTTGTATTGGGACAAATGTGTGAAAATTGAAGATTTGTTTTTCTTACTATAACAATGACGAGGGTTTAGAAAATAAAATAATGTCAATAACCATTTTTTTAATATAGGTAAGTAATTTACAAAAATATAAATTGATAATGTTTATCAAATATTTGTAAATATTAAGGATGTGAAGGCGTGGCATTGAACCATCACCTAATTTCCAACTTTGGATAGGCAAATCTTTCACATGAAACTCTTGTAGCTGCGGGAACCCATCTCCAATACAATTAAGATCAAAAATTGACCTCCAACGGACGCATCCAGTTAAGATCAAACTTTGGAGTTTGTTGAGATTTCCAATACCATTCATCCCATCGTCATTCAAGCAACTAATACCTTTCAATGTTAACTTGGTAATGTTGGGAGGAAACATGGTTACACATGTTAGAAGCTTATGTGCATGGTTGATTTTGTTGAAATATTAAATTAGATTATATTAGATTTAATATTTAATATAATTTAAGTTGTGTTAATTCAAGTTTAATTAGAGTTGTGTATAAATAGTCATAGTGTGTATCATCAGTTGTACAATTAAATAATACAAATTCTTATTTTCTTTATTATTCTCTCTTTCTCTCTTCACTAAAAGTGCCTCACGCACTAACAAATTGATATCCAGAGTTTTCGGTTATTGTTCTTGATCAAGTTTTTAAGAATTTCACGTTAGAAATCGTTTTTCTAGGGCAAGTAAATCAACCTCTGCGAAAATGGCTAGTGATAAGGGCATTCCGAATTTTCTTCCAATGCTTGACGGTAAAAATTGGATCCGATGAAAAAACAGATGCAATCCTTGTTTGACTTCCATGAAATCCTAGAAGTGGTTACCGAAGGCGTTCATGCGTTGACTGCAAATGCAACCAACAAACAGAAAAAGCCCACAATAAAGTCAAGAAGAAAGATTGCAAGGCTGCTTATTGCATCAAACAGTTGTCGATGTTGCTAACTTCGATAGAATCTCTCATGCTGAAACGACGAAGGAGGCATGGGATATTCTGGTAAAGTATTTTGAAGGAGGTGAGAAAGTCAAGGTTGTCAAATTACAAACCTTACATCAACAATATGAGTTGTTGTCGATGGGAGAAGATGAAAAAGTTGCAAAATATGTGTCGAAGGTTCAGAAACTCGTCCATCTCATGAAGGATTGTGGTGAAACTATTACTGATAAGATGATAGTTGAGAAGGTAATGAGAACGTTGACCTCTCACTTTGATCATGTTATCGTAGCTATTCAAGAATCTAACAATCTTGAAACCACTAAAGTGGAAGATTTGGTTGGTTCGTTGGAGGTGCATGAGATGAGGATTGTCGAAAGGAAAGGAGTTCGGGACTCGATACAGGCACTGCAAGCTCAATCATGAAAAAAAGACGGTGGTTCCAAAAAATTCAAAGGCAAGTTCGACAAGACTCATGGCAAGAAGTCTTGGTCGAATTCCCATAAGAATAAGATCGAAGATAGATCTTCTGAATCCTCGAAAAGGGGAGGAGGAAACTATCAAAAGGACAAAGAAGATAAGAAAGGTATGCAGTGTTATAACTGTGAAAAATGGGGACACTTGGCCAAGAATTGTTGGTACAAAAAATACAAGGGATCAAAAGTCAAGGACGAAGGAGCGAACCTTGCACGCCAAGATTCAGATAATTCTGAAGGTGGTATGATGGTTATGGCTGCAGTTGTAGATAACCATGTTGAATCCAATATATGGTTTCTTGACTCAGGTTGCTCGAACCACATGACTGGTCGAAAGGAGTGGTTCGCAGATTTTGACGAGTCAAAGAAGAGCAAGGTAAAACTTGCTGATAATAGTTGCAAGCAGGAGGTACTTGAAACATAGCCTTTCAAATGAGTAATGGAGAGAAAGCTATGATCAAAGATGTGCTCTATGTACCTAGAATGAAATGCAACTTGCTAAGTGTTGGACAACTAGTCGAAAAAGATTTCTCAGTTGTCATGAAAGATGGAGTTTTGAAATTGTTCGACACAAAGAACAATTTGGTCTTAAAATCTCCATTGTCGAAGAATAGGACATTTAAGACTATGATCAGTTCGACAAAAGTTCAATGCTTGAAAATTGTTGTCGACCACAAGGATAGTTGGTTGTGGCACTTGAGGTTTGGACATTTGAATTTTCGATCACTTAATCAACTGATTACTCAAGATATGGTTACTGGTATTCCAAGCCTTGAGATGCCTGAAAAACTTTGTGAAGGTTGTTTAGTGGGAAAGCAATCCAAAAATTCTTTCATTTCGACTATCAATGAGATCATCTTGCATTCTCGAAGTGGTGCATTCAGATGTATGTGGTCCATTCGAAGAACATACAATTGGTGGAAACTGATATTTTGTTTCATTTTTCGATGAGTTTAGTTGAAAGCTGTGGATCTATGTGATCAAACGAAAGGACAAAGTATTCAAAATCTTTAAGAGATTCAAGATACTTGTCGAAAACCAGAGTGAGAAGAAGATCAAAGTTATGCGAATAGATAGAGCTGGTGAATACACATCCAAGATGTTTGAATATTTCTGTGCAGAACATGGTGTTGATCATGAGGTAACTGCTCCTTACACACCTCAACATAATGGAATTGCTGAAAGAAGAAATAGAACCATATTAAATATGGCGAGATGCATGCTGAAGCAAAAGAATTTGCCAAAATCTTTATGGGGAGAAGCTGTTTCGGCTGCAGTTTATATTTTGAATAGGTGTCCTACTAAGATATTGAAGAACAAGGTTCCTGGAGAAGTGTAGAGTGGCAAATGACCATCAGTAAGTCACTTGAAGGTTTTTGGCTCTATGTGTTACAAGCATGTTCCTGATGCAAGGAGAAGGAAGCTTGATGACAAGAGTGAACCTATGATTCTAATAGGATATCATAAAACTGGTGCATATAGACTATTCAATCCAGTTAATGAGAAGATTGTGTTGAGTCGAGATATTGTGATTAATGAAATTCTGCCTGGGATTGGAATTCTAGCAATTCAATTAACAAATCATTAATGAACTTTGATTTCGACGAAGAAACTAATGAAGTAGAGGTCGAAGGAATTGTTGAGAATCCAGTCGAAGTCGAAGAAAAAGCGGTTACTGACACTTCCATCACAGTCGAAGTCGAAGAGGTTGTGGATTAAACAAGCCAAAGACCTCAAAGAAATAGAGTTCTTCCAACAAGACTTCATGATTATGAAGTGGTGGGTGATGATGAAACCACACTAGATGGAGAACTAGTTCATTTTGCTTTACTTGTAGGTGCTGAACCAATCAAATATAGCGAAGCTTTGAAGATTAACGAGTGGAAGTTAGCTATGGTCGAAGAGTTACAGTCAATCGAAAGAAACAACACATGGGAGTTAGTCGAATTGCCAACACATACAAAATCTATCGAAGTAAAGTGGGTGTTCAAGTTGAAACACAATGCAAATGGGTCAATAGCAAGACATAAAGAAAGATTAGTAGATCGAGGTTTTCTTCAAAGAGCAGGACTTGACTACTCTGAAGTATTTGCTCCAGTAGCAAGATTAGAGGTTGTTCGACTAGTATTAGAATTGGCATGCAACCAAGGCTGGTCAACATTCCATCTAGATGTGAAATCAGCATTTTTGAATGGTCCTTTAGACGAAGAAGTTTATGTCACACGACCTCATGGGTTTGTGATTCAGAAGGAAGCGAGTAAAGTATATAGATTGCACAAAGCGCTCTATGGCCTCAAGCATGCACCTAGGGCATGGAACAAGAAGATCGACTCATACTTAGTCGAATTAGGATTTGTCAAATGCAAATCACAGTATGGTGTCTATGTTTAAGTTGTAGAACAAGACATAACAATCATCTGCCTGTATGTTGATGACTTGCTAGTAACTGGAAATAGTTTGGAGAACTTGTCAAAGTTCAAAGAGCTGATGATGAAGGAATTTGAAATGTCGGATCTATGAAAATTGTCTTATTTTCTAGGCATGGAATTTCAAATGTCGAAGCAAGGTATGGTGCTACATCAAAGAAAGTATGTCAAAGAGATACTCAAGAGATTCAGAATGGATGATTTGAATCTTGTATCCTCACTTATCGAACCAAATGTGAAGTTGGAAAAGAATGGAGAGGAAGACAAAGTCGATGCAACTTTGTTTAAGAAAATTGTGGGATCTCTGAGGTATGTGTGCAACAGTCGACCTGATATAGGTTTCGCAGTCGGATTAGTAAGCAGATATATGGGTGAACCAAGAGTGTCACATATGAAAGCTGCAAGAAGAATCCTTCGATATTTGAAGGGTTCAATAAATTGTAGAATACTATTTCGATGAGATTCTGAAGGCAAAGAAGCAATAGTTAATTGTTTTTCAGATGTTGATTGGTGTGGAGATAAGGAAGATCGAAGAAGCACAACTGGATATTTCTTTCAAGTATTTGGTGCCCCAATCTCATGGTGTTCGAAGAAGCAACCTGTGGTGGCATTATCATCGTGTGAAGCTGAATATATAACAGGATCTTATGCTGCATGTCAAGCAATTTGTATCAGATATGTACTTGAAGAAATGACTGTCGAAGTGAAGAAACCTCTAGTATTGCAAATCGACAACAAGTCAGCCATAAATCTGGCGAAGAATCTAGTTTTGCATGGAAGAAGTAAACATATTGAAGCAATGTTTCACTTCTTGAGGGAAAAAGTAAATCAAGGTGAACTTGAAGTTAGGCATTGATCAAGTGAAACACAGTTGGCCGACATTTTCACCAAAGGATTGAAGATCGACAGATTCCTGAATTTGAGAAAGAAATTAAGAATAGTTCAGATTGACTATTTTTGAGGATGTTCGACAACTTGGATTATAGGGGTGTGTTGAAATGTTAATTAGATTAGATTAGATTTGATTAGATTTAATATTTAATATAATCCAAGTTGTGTTAGCCCAAGCCTAATTAGGATTGTATAATAGTCATAGTGTGTATCATTATTTGTACAATTGAAAAATACAAATCCTTATTTCCTTTATTATTCTCTCTTTCTCTCCTCACTAAAAGTGCCTCACGCACTAACATATTTTCAGTATACTTAGATGGATCAAGTTCTTCAAACTTTCTAAAACTTCCTCGGGCTTATAATTGAAACTCCATAGCCCTTCTGAAAAATCTTTACGGTTACGCACCAACATGATTTCTAGCTTATTCAAATGTTTCAGTTGTTGTAGGCTTGCCAGTATTTTGGGCACATCACCCTTGAACTCTGAGGAGATAAGCAATCCTAATTTTCTTAGTTTTGGGAAACTTCCTTTCTCTATGTGATATGTTGTTTTTTTATTGAGTACAATGTAAGAGAGTGTTTGAAGACTCCTCATAACATCACCATTTAATTCTAAACAACGGTCGCGCAACATCGTAGGCCTAGTATTCACATGCATTAAATGCTTGAGCTTTAATATTCCACATGGAAAAGAATTTCTTCTGTGCCTGGCTAAATATCCAATGTCTAATGTTTGTAGATTCCGAAGGTTGCATATAAAATCTGGAACACTTCTAGCATTTGCGTAGTCTATTCTTAGATACCTCAAGTGAATGAAGTTCCCTAAGTTTGAAGGAATCTTAGAATGATTTACTTTTTTAATATCTAACACATGAACCAATTTAAATCTTTTGTTAAGCCATTTCCACTCACCACGATTCAGGTCATAACAAAACAAAGAACAAACACATGAGTGGTCATTAGGGCTTGAAGAAACATAGTGAAACATGCTAGAATGGACACACAATCTACGAGGTTTTATAGGGATTAAAATGTTGTTGTCGGTTCAAACTTGAAATAACTTATCCTCTTTGCTCTCCAATATGCAGAGATCTCTGAGAAGATCATGGATGCGGCATGTTTTCACGCCTCCAATGCCTTTCACTCGTGCTACTTGGATCAAATTGCGATCAATGAGCTCATACAAATAGTCTTCAGCAACATCATATGCATCTCTACTTCCTATTTCTTGTATAAATACTTCAGCCATCCATAGTTGCAACAATTTCCTTACACATATTTTATAATCTTCAGGGAATATCCCTAAATATAGAAAACAAGGTTTCAGTCTTGCCGGTAAGTTATCGAAACTGAGTTTAAGTACTACATTCTTTACTTGAGTCTCGTCTCGGGTAAGATACCAGTTAACATGACCAAACACTTTGGACCATTCTCTGTGTAAATTTTTCTTATTTGCCAAAAGTCCTGCAAGAATCACAATTGAGAGTGGCAAACCGCCACAACTTTTAGCAATTTGTTTACCTAGAGACTCAATACCACTAGGGTACTCTTCTCCTCTAAATACTTTTTTTGGAAAATAGCTCCCAACTTTTTTCTTCACTAAGAAACTGAAGATTGTAAGGAGGATCTCGACTGGTATGTATTGGTGCACAAGGAAGATAAAAGGTAAAAGGAATATTTACTGACAGCTTCAAAATAAGGATTTACAATAAATTACAATAACCTACTTCACTAGACTATTTATACACAAAATTAAATCTAAAATATATCTTCTAACAAAGATATAAGAAGATCTAAGATATATATCTTCTAACAAAGATATAAACAATTTAAAAGATATTCCTAAATATAAATTAATATCTAATTAATTATAAAATCTAAATTAATTCTAACACTTTCCCTTAATTTATATTTAACCAAAACTGACAACACAAATTCCATCCCTTAAACCAAGAAATTGATTAGTTTTGATAGCCTTTGTCAGAACATCTGCCAGCTGCTTCTCGGTGCTACAGTGCATAACTTCTAATATTCGATTATAAACTTGATTCCTCAGAAAATGATACTTAGTCTCAATATTCTTTCTTCTCCCATGCAACACTAGACTCTTGGCAAGATTGATTGTAGACTTGTTATTAATCATCAGCTTCATAGGTTTATTTACCTCAATCTTCAGATCTTTCAGGAAGTTCAGAATCCACACAGCTTAACATGCAGTCAGAGCGCCTGCAATATATTCAGTTTCACAAGTTAACAGAGCAACAACGGGTTGCTTCTTGGAACACCAAGAAATAGGACCTCCCAGAAATTTGAATAAGTACCCAGAAGAACTTCTTTTGTCAACTCTATCTCCGCACCAATCAGAATCAGAATAACCTAGAAGTTCTTATTCGATCTTTCTTCCATACGGAAATAAGACTCCATATTTCAGAGTTCCCTTCATATACCTCAGAATTCTGACTGCAAATTGGTAATGAGACCACTTTGGTTTTCTCATAAATCTGCTAACCATTCCAACTTCATAGCAAATATCAGGTCTAGTCTTACACAAATACCTTAGAGAACCAACCATTTGTTTGAAAGTTGTAGCATCCACATCCTCTCCATCAGAATCGGAGTCCAACTTCTGATTTGTATCAGCAGGTGTGATAGAAACTTTGCAATTTTCTAGCTCAAATCTCTTCAGAAGCTCTAGTTCATACTTCATCTGATGCAAAATGATTCCTTTCTCAGAGTACATAAATTCCATCCCTAGAAAGAAATTCATTTTTCCAAGATTTGTCATCTTAAATGCATTCATCAAAACTTTCTTGAACTTAGCTATCTCTTGTTCAGAACTTCCTGTGAGTAATATGTCATCAACATACAAATAGACCATAATCATATTACCTTATGAGGTATGCTGAACATAAACACCATACTCCATCTCACACTTCTGAAACCTTTGTTCCTTAAAAAATGAACCAATCTTCAAATTCCAAGCTCTGGGTGCTTGCTTCAATCCATACAAGGATTTGTGTAATTTGAACACCATCCCTTCCTGATTATTTTTCTCGAATCCAGGAGGTTGTGATATATATACCTCTTCTTGTAATGGACCATTCAGAAATGAAGATTTTACATCTAAATGCATCAGAGGCCAATTCCTGTTAGCAGCTATTGCAATCACTAGTCTGATTGTTTCATGTCTCGCTACATGTGCAAACACTTCAAAGTAATCCAGCCCAGGCTTCTGTAGAAAGCCTCTTGCTACTAATCTTTCTTTGTGTTTACCAATTAATCCATATGGCTTTAGCTTCTGCTTGAAAACTCATCTAACGCCGATGGCTTTCTTGCCTTTTGGAAGTTCTGTTAACTTCTAAGTCTTGTTTCTCTCTATAGCATCAAGTTATTCTTTCATGGCCTGTAACCAAACTTGTTGTTGAAGAGCCTCTTTTGTACTCACGGGTTCAAAGTCTACTAACATTGCACACTGAATAACTTCTCCTTCATAGTCTACTTCAGTGTCTTGCAACATGTCAAACTCTGCAAATCTTCTTGGGATGCTTCTGACTCTTTGTTGCCTCTGAACTGGACCTTCAAAACTTTAGACACCAGAGCTTTCCCCTTCAGAAGCACTTGCTGCAGAATTTGGACTTTCTCTGGAACCTTGACTATCTTCAGAGTCTGGATCACCATCGAAGTCAGAGTCAGAATCATCTTCTCCTTATGTATCTTCTTCAGAGTCAGAGTCTTTACTAGCTTCAGAAACATGTATTTCTAACTTTTCTTCAGAAGTGCTCTCATCAGAGTCAGGACGAGACTTTTCCCAATTCCAAACTTCTGATTCCTCTACAATGACATCTTTTTTGAACTCAATTTTGTTTGTTTCTGGACAATAAAGTTTGTACAAAACTGTATTGTGGTAGCCCACCAGCAACATCACTTTACTTCTATCATCCAACTTATGTCTTTTGGCTTCTGGGACATGTTTATAACATACAGAACCAAACACCTTCAGATGACTAACACTTTTCTTATCTCCAGTCCACTTCTGAATAAGAACTATTTTCCTCAATTTCTTGGTTGGACATCTATTGAGCACATAACATGTAGTTGCAACAGCTTCTCCCTACAAAGTATGAGGAAGCTTCTTCTCTTTCAGCATGCTTCTCACCATATCAAGCAAAGTACGGTTTCTTCTTTCAGCAAGACCATTGTGTTGATGAGTATAGGGAGCAGTAACCTCATGCTCAATTCCATTCTCCTCACAGAAACTTCTGAATTCTATGGAGTTATGCTCACCACCACCATAAGTTATAGGAATCTTCAGAGTCTGCCCACTCTGATTCTCAGCCTTCAGTCTGAACTTCTTGAATTCAGAAAACACCTCGTGTTTGAACTTTATGAGAGATACCTATGTCATTCTAGTGAACTCATCAACAAATGATACAAAATATTTATTCCCTCCAGTCGATGCTACTGGAAATGGACCGCACACATCATAATGTACTACTCCTAAGGCTTGCTTTTCTCTTGGATCTACTTCTGATGCAAATGGTAATCTTGGTTGCTTCCCTTCCATGCACACCTTGCATGACTTTTCAGGCTTCTTGATTGTAGGAATTCTATGTACCAAATTCTTTGACTTCAGATGCCCTAAACTTCTGAAATTCAGATGACCAAATCTTATGTGCCACAGCTCACTCTCATTGACAACACTTGTTGCACTAAGACATTCAGAGTCTGCAGTTCTAACATTCATCTTGAATGTTTTGTTCCTTCCTTGTTTTGACTCCATAATCAACTTCTGATTACAGTCATACAGCTTCAGAAGATTGTGCTTCATGGTAATTGAAAAACCTTTCTCAACCAGTTATCCCACACTCATCAGATTGCTTTTCATGCTAGGTACATACCATACATTCTGGATCATTGCTGCTTTCCCATTGTTTAGAATGATTCTAAAATTTCCCACACCTTCTGCATTGAGGTATTTATCATCAGCGCATCTGATATTTATACTCTTCCCAGAGTCAAAATCAACCAACCACTTCTTGTTTCCAGTAAGATGGTTTGAACACCCTATGTCCATATACCACCATTTTGATGAATTCAGATCATCAGGTTCAGAAGACAACAATAGCACAGGTTCATCATCAGACTCTCCTCTTGCTATATTTGCTTCTTCTAACTTCTTTTCTTTGTTGGACAAGCAATCTCTGGCATAGTGACCAAAGTTCTTGCAATAGTAACACTGAACATTCTTCTTGTCAAACTTCTCCTTTCCCTTCTGGACATTCTTCTTCCTATTAGAGTTTGAAGCTTCTGAAGTTTTACCACCATTAGTTTTCTTCTTGGCTTCTGACTAAGTCTGCTTATGATGCTTCTTACCAGAAGTTATCTTCAAAGCCTGTTGTTCTACTTCCCTCTCAGAAGTTCTTGCAGCCATACGTAACTCATGCGCCTCTAGACTACTTTGCAGCTCTTCAACTCTCATGGTGCTCAGATCTTTGGAATATTCAATTGCTACCACAATGAAATCAAACTGAGAAGTTAAAGATCTCAAGATCTTATCAATAATTACTTGTTCAGACAGAGTTTCTCCACAAGCTTTCATCTCATTAGTCATCAAAATCACTCTAGAGATGTATTCAGAAACCTTCTCGTTGTCCTTCATGTTGAGATTCTCATATTGCTTTCTGAGAGACTGAAGCTTCACCTTCTTCACTGATGTGTCACTACTGTAACATCTAACCAGTGTGTCCCACACAACCTTTGTTATTTCAGAATCAACAATCTTCTCAAACACATTTGCATCCACACATTGATGGATGTAGGACAACGTCTTCTGGTCTTTCATCCCCAACGCCTTTTGTGCTACCTCCTGTGCTTCTGTTGCATCTTCTTCTAACAGATTATAGCCATCGGTGAAAAGATCTAACACGTCTTGAGAACAAAATAACACGCACATCTGGATCTTCCAACAATTCCAGTTTTTTCTATCAAATACTGGAAGCTTGGAATGGATATCGTCGTTGTTTCCGTTCATTTTCTACCTTGTGCAATTTACGCAGAAACTCAATGAAAAACAATGTTTCCCAAATCCCAGAGTTTCTAACCAGGAGCTCTGATACCAATTATTGGTGCACAAGGAAGATAAAAGGCAAAAGGAATATTTACTGACAGCTTCAAAATAAGAATTTACAATGAATTAGAATAACCTACTTCACTAGGCTATTTATATATAACATTAAATCTAAAATATATATTTTAACAAAGATATAAGAAGATCTAAGATATATATCTTCTAACAAAGATATAAACAATCTAAAAGATATTTCTAAATATAAATTAATATCTAATTAATTGTAAAATCTAAATTAATTCTAACAGTATGCGAGGCAACTTCTTTCAAACGACTGGTTATCAATATTCTTCTTCCTTCATTTTCATCCGGAAAAACATATTTTACTTTATCCCAATCTTGTATTTTCCACAAGTCATCAAGAACCAGTAGATACTTTTTGCACTTCAAGCATTCCCACACTCTTTTCTTCAGCTCCTCATCACTTAAGTTAGAGATGTCTTGAGAATTATTCACAGCTTCCTTGTGTTTCTTCTGACCCTTTTTGGTGGTACTGCTTCTACATTCATAATCATTTTTTGGCATCAATTTTTGAAGAAGATGAAGCAAAAGCTCTCTGGCTCTACATTCTCTTGACGCATAAGCCCATGCGCGGAAATTGAAGTGATTCTTCACCTTGTCACTGTTGTAGACTTTTCGTGCCAGGGTGGTTTTCCCCAATCCACCCATACCAATGATTGAAAAAACTTTGAGTCACAGTGAGCCACCTTCTATGAGTCTATTGATGACAACCTCAAATTCATGGACAAAGCCCACAACATCTTCCTCCTCCACGTTTCTTCTAAATCTGTGAAGTGATTTCCTTTTCTCCTCCACTTCTCTTGCTGATGTTGATTGATCACTGCTTTCTTGACAATATTTGATCTTTTTTTCGTGTATCTTGTTGAGCGTTGTTTTTTTCTTGTCAATTTTCTCTGCTACCTCGTGTAGCAACTTAGCATGCTTAACGCTGTGAAACATTCTTCCCAGCAGATTTCTCTTCTTGTAGAAGGCGACCTTGGTGATGAATGTGTCGATAACATCCTCGACTAAGTAGGAAACATCTCTGATCTGAATCATAACCTTTTATTCTATTTCTTTGTTGTTGTTCCCTTCAGAAGATGTTTTGAGGTACACGCTAATGATTTCGAGTTCGTTGTGGAGGGATATGATTTTGTCTTCCACTCCGGACAGAAAATTAGCTTCATGTTGCAGTAATTGGGATAAGTGTTCCAAAAGGAATGCAACCACGTTATCTGCCATGTATAGTATAGTGTGTAAAGGGAAACTTCTGGTTTTGGGTGATTGTTACAATTATTGTTATCAAAAGATTAAGGAAGAACATATAATATATCCTATGAGAGTGACTCACGCGGTTGTAATTTATATAACAGGTACATAGTGTGAAATCAAGAAATAGTTAGGAAAGTAAAAGGAAATTGCACCTCAATAATTAATAAAGTTATGATTAATTATTAGGTGTTGGAACAAAGGATTCAAGAAAGATGATTTTGAGAAAACAAGAAGAAGAAGAAGAAGAGAGAGAGAGAGAGAGAGAGAGAGAGAGAGAGAGAGAGAGAGAGAGAGAGAGAGAGAGAGAGAGAGAGAGAGAGAGAGAGTTAGTTAAGTGTAACTAACTTTCTAATTGAATGTATTATATTTTCTGCACTATGATTACAAACATAATGGCCCTTTATATAGGCAAAGTGCCCAGGCCCAAATACACATGCTAAAAGCCCAAATAACTGCATAACAAGAATTAACCAACTAACACACCCCCTAATTCATGTTATCAAGACTTCTCATCCCAATGCCTTTCTTTAACTCTTCGAACCTCACTTTCTTCAGAGGTTTGGTGAATATGTCAGCTAGTTGCACTTTTTTCTTGCAATGTTTTATTTCGAGCTTCCCTTTGTTGACTTGATCCCTCGGAAAATGATACCTTCTTTCAATGTGCTTACTTCGACCATGGCACACTGGATGATTCACAAGGTTTATATCTAACTTGTTATCAACAAACAACTTCATCTTCGATTCCATTATTCTGAGTTCTTCAAGTAGCATTTCGATCCATGCTGCTTGGCATGCAGCATATGATGCAACCACATATTCTGCTTCGCATGATGACAAAGCCATAATTCTTTTCTTCCTCGAACTTCAGGAGATTGGAGCTCCTTCAATCATGAATATGTATCCTGCAGTACTCTTCTTTTCGTCTTGATCTCCACTGAAATCTGAGTCAGTGTATCCATGAACTTCAACATCTGAGCAGTTCTTCGATTTCTTTGGTAACAGCACACCATGATCAATAATTCCCTTTATGTATCTCAACACCCTCTTCACTGCGATGAGATTACATTCTTGAGGCTTCTCCATAAATCTGCTCAACAATCCTACACTTTGGCAGATATCTGGTCTAGTATTGCAAAGATACCTCAAGGATCTAATAATTTTTTTGTAAAGGGTCGAACTTACAAATTCATCATTTGATTCCTTTTTCAGCTTTGCTCCAGTCTCTAATAGAGTAACAGCTACCTTACAGCTGCTCATATTGAACTTCTTCAGTATATCTTGAGCATACTTCATTTGATGCAAGAAAACTCCTTCTTCGATGTCTTTGAATTCCATTCCCAGGAAATAAGAGAGATTCCCTAAGTCATACATTTCGAATTCCTGCATTAACTTCGACTTTACCTTCATTATCCCAGCTCCATCTACTCTTGTAAAGAGTAAGTCATCAACATAGAGACATAAAATGATTTGATTGACACTTTTGACATCATTTACATATACTCCATGTTCAGAGACACACTTTGTAAAACCTGCTTCGATTAGGAAGCTATCTATCCTTTTATTCCAAGCTCTAGGAGCTTGCTTCAAGCCATAGAGAGCCTTCCTTAATCTGTAAACTTTCGACTCCTGCCCTTTGACGTCGAAACCTGGTGGTTGAGTAACGTAGACTTCTTCTTCCAATGGACCATTCAAAAACGCTGACTTTACATCAAGTTAGTGCATTTTTCATCCTCTACATGTAGATATTGAATCAACAATCATGATTTTTTCAATCCTCGCAACAGGCGCATATACTTCATCGAAGTTAATACCAGGTTTTTATAGAAAACCTTTGTCCACCAGTCTTGCCTTATACTTTGCAATCTCACCATTTTGCCTTTGTTTCACCCTGTATATCCATTTCACATCGATTGGTTTCTTGTTGGTTCTTTCGACAATCTCCCAAGTCTTGTTCTTCTCAATGGCTCTAAGTTCTTCTTTCATGGCTTCACACAAATTCGAATTGCTCAAGGCTTCACCAAAATCAATTGGTTATGCTCCAGCCATCATTATGGCTTCTTCAATTAAGTCACCATATGCATCGATTTCTTGATCTAGAAACCTCTCATATCCAATCATCCTAGTCGACTCAGTTCTTGTTCTTGTGGATCTTCTTTCATTCTGCACAGGTAGTTTTTCATTTTGACTTGTCGAAGCTTTGTTATGTTCATATTCTTCGAACACAGTTGTGACTGTGTCTGATTCTTGTCGAACTGAACTTCGACTTTAATCCAATCCTTTTCTTTCGTCTACAAGAACACCTCTATTGATCACTAGTTTATCTTCAATTAGTGAATACAACTTGTATGCACCAGTCGAATGATAACCTATGAGCACTATGACTTCACTATGATCATCCAGCTTCTTTCTCAATTTTTCAGGTACATGCCTGAAACACATTGATCCAAAAACTCTAAGATGACTTAAAGTTGGCTTTGACCCTGTCCAAGCCTCGTGCAGTGTCTTTTTGACCATCTTCTTTGTTGGACATCTATTTAGAACGTATACTGCTTTTGAAGCTGCTTTAGCCTAAAATCTCTTAGGCATATTCTTAGCTTTCAACATACATCTCGTCATGTTCAATACACTTCTATTCTTTCTCTCAGCTATGCCATTATACTGAGGCGTATAGGGTGCAATAACCTCATGCTTATATCTTCCTCATTTCAAAATCGAGAAAATTCAGCAGAAGTATATTCACCACCACCATCAGTTCTTAACTTCTTCAAGTTGCAGGCACTTTGTTTCTCAGCATGCAACTTGAACTTTTTGAACTGTATAAATACCTCACTTTTATTTTCAATAAGTTAAATCTACATATGTCTGGTGAATTCATCAATGAAAGTAAGGAAATACTTGTTACCCCCCATTTGACTTAACTTTAAAGGATCCACACACATCTGAATGAACCAACTCCAGTTTTTTCCTTGATCTTATAGGCAAGTCACGTTTGAACGCCTTTCTTGCCTGTTTATCTTTGCAGCATTCCTCACATATCTGCTTTGGTTCCTTCACATACGGCAACCCAAGCACCATTCTTTTCTTATTGAGCATACATAAACTCTTGAAGTTTAAATGTCCATATCTGTTATGCCATAGCCAGTTCTTATCTTCTTTTGTAGTTAAAGCAAGACATTTGTGATATGATATGTTCAGTTCAACCTTGAACGTTTTGTTCTCCGCCAATGGTGTTTTCATTATTAGCCTCCCATCAGCCTTATATACCTTTATCTGATTATTCTCCAACTTCATGTTGAAGCCTTTTGCAAGTAATTGACCTACACTTATCAAGTTACTTATCATCAAAGGTTCATATAGAACTTCAGTGATAGTAGCCTTTCGACCATCCTTTCTGATAATCGAAATATCTCTTTTACCATCTGACTTGATATGCCTGCCATCTGCAAACTTTATCACCTTTTCGACTGATTCATCTAACTTGGTAAACTAGTTTTTATTGCCAGTCATGTGGTTGCTACATCCTGAATCCAGATACCACATGTTGTTTTTCTCAGTAGTCGACTGAGTGTTCACCACTAACAACACATCATCAGAATCACTATCTCCAGCTCGTGCATATTGAGCTTCATCACTATCTTTCTACCTTGCAGCTTTCTTTCTTCGAAAGTCTCTAGCATAGTGGCAAAAACCTTGATAATTGTAACATTGCACCTCTTTTGTGTCAACTTTCTTCCCAGAATACTTGTTTCCCATACCTTTAGAATCTGTATTCTTGCTTGACTTCTCATCACCAGCAAGATTCTTTCGCTGCTTCGACTTCTCTTTTCCGGCTTTCTTGCTGAATCTTGATTGCAATTCTTGTTTAGCTGTCTTCTCTCTTTCGGAGTTTCTCTGTTGCAGCCTCATTTCGTGAGCTTCCAATGAAGCTTGAAGTTCTTCCAACTTCATCTCAGATAGATTATTGGCCTCTTCAATTTTCACAACAATGTAATCAAAATCTGCGATTAAAGATCTCAATACCTTTTCTATCTTTTGCAGATCCGTGTATGCTTCACCACATGCCTTCACCTGGTTTGTTAGCGCCATAGCTCTTGAGAAATATGCAGAAATAGATTCATCCTCTTTCATCTGAAGCATCTCATACTTCTTCCTCAATATCTGCAACTTCACCTTCTTCAGTTTCTCATCTCCACCATACAAGGATTTCAGCTTTTCCCAAGCTCCTTTTGATGTTTCTTCTTCAATTATATTCTCGAATACGTCACAATTCACACACTGGTGAAGCAAGAACAACGCCTTGCCATCTTTCTTCCTCTGATCTTTGTGCACAACTTTTTGGGCTTCTGTAGCATCTACTTCCAGTTCTGATATTCCATCATTCAAGATTTCTACGACATCTTGAAATCTGAATACAACCTTCATTTGCACAACTCACCGTTGATAGTTTTCACCTTTGAAAAGCAGGAGATTCGGTGGAAACTGTGTTGATGTTGTTGATTTGTTTGCCATTAGATTCTCTCTGAATCGCAAACAAGCTCCGATACTAATTTGTTGGAACAAAGGATTCAAGAAAGATGATTTTGAGAAAACAAGAAGAAGAAGAAGAGAGAGAGTGAGAGAGAGAGAGAGAGAGAGTTACTTAAGTGTAACTAACTTTCTAACTGAATGTATTATATTTTCTGCACTATGATTACAAACATAATGCCCATTTATATAGGCAAAATGCTCAGGCCCAAATACACATGCTAAAAGCCCAAATAACTAAATAACAAGAATTAACCAACTAACATTAGGAAACAACAATAAAGTTTAAAACGCATCGTCCATGTATTTGTTGAGTAAACTTTAATGTCATTAGTAGTGGATTTTCTTATTAAATAAGGTAGTAGGAAGGTTAAGAACCAAATGTAATTTGGAAGGTCAAGAGTTAGTAGGTTATAATAGTTTTGATTAGTAGCAGTTATCTTTCTTAGAATTGTAGAAGTCTTTTGGGTCTATATAAAGACCAAGATTGTATTTTATTTTTAGAACAACAAGATATAAAATCGTAGAAATTATGCAGGACATACCAGTATGCATCAACCCCAAACTTGATGTGTCGATACAAGCAAGTCTTTAGACTCGGGATGAATCGACATGAATGAGTCGTGCGTCGATACATGGGGACTTTTAGACTCAGGATGAGTCGATACGTAGGGGCATATGTCGATACATGTTGTGTGGTAGACTCGGTATGAGTCGATACAAGAGAGGATGTGTCGACTCATGTTGCAAGTTCAGTTCAGTACGCGTCGATCCAAGACATTATGCATCGATCCATGTTGTCTGGTTTTTGGCAGAATCAGTTTGAGAATGTTGTAACTTGAGTTTTCGGAATCCGTTTGAGGTGCCGTTCGAATCGTTGAATAGCTAATGTGATGGGGTTTATTCTTAAGGATTAAAATTAAGAATAGGAATTATAATACTAGTATCCCAATTAGGACTAGAGTTAATTCCCGCGTTAATTGTTATGCTGATTTTTGTGAAGAATGATGAAGGTGATATGATTGTAGATTTCTGTTTTACTTGTAATAGTAGGATTAATGATGATGATGAAGTAGTATTATAGAATAGTAATATGTAGAGGTCTAGTGATTTAGAAGTAATTCTTTGATGGTTAATTAATTACAGGCAATATCATGTTGAAGGCATATGGCCAACATTGTGAGATTTATGAGTTACTATTATATTACTGTACGGCTGAGTTATTGATGAGATGATGTTAATGAGATTATGTTTGATGATTTATGATGATAAATGATGTTGATGAATGATGTTGATGAAAATATGTCGAGATGCTTTTGAGATGTAGGCTTTTGGCCAACGATGATGTTATATTGAAATGTTGTCAATTATGGTGTTTTATCATTACATTCATGATTGTGTCGCATACATTGCATTTTGAGATGGAGCTTATGCTCGTTGAGATGGCCTTGTATTGGTGAATATTGAGGTGAAGGCTTATGCCTTGTTGATGCCTCTATTAATTGGCAATTTTTGAGATGGAAGTTATGCTCCAATGGTACTACATACATTTGCATAGTATTGAGTCGCATTATATGATTGCAAAAAGAAGTGTGTATTATTGTTGTGATTATTGTTGATTATGAGATGAGAAGTGGTGATGTTATGTGATCTAAATTAATATATTAATTATCATACTCTTTATTATATTGTTAGATATCTTACCTCTTATGTTTGAATGTTTCCCTTATGTTGGTAACGTGTAGGTAATCGAGAGTGAAGGCTGTATACCTTTAATAGTTCGAGTCGGTGTCATTGCTATGATATATAACACTCAGGGGGATGAACGGTTGTTGCTTTTGATTGTTGATTATTCAGTCGTTGAACTTTAAGTTTCTTATTATTAAATATGTGTTGTTTCGAAGTTGCTGTAACGATGATAAAGATGTTATTAAGAATTCCGCTACGTAGATGTTAAATTGTTGAATTATTTAATTATAGTATTTATACTGATGGTTTGACCGATGTTTTAAAGTGTTACATATCCACGATGAATGCAATGAGTTTTAATGATGAATTTGTGGCATCCCAATTCGTTTGCATGAATGATTTTATAACTCTGATTTATTTAAATAATTTTCGGGTAGAATTAGGGTGTTACAAAGTTGGTATCAGAGCAAGAGGTTGGTCCGACCTTGTCGTCGAGTCGTAGTTATCTAACAATCGAGTATTGTTAATTTGAGTTCTAACCGTTGTTTATGTTGTAGTGATAAGTTGAGATGGCTGGAAGAAATGATGTTGCACTTGCTGCTGCTCTAGAAACAATGGCTCATGCGATGGAGAATCAGCCGAATGCTGACGGGAATGCTGGATCTCGTAGCTTGGCGACTTTCCAGCGAGAGAATCCACTTACGTTCAAGGGAAAGTATGATCCTGATGGGGCATTGGAGTGGTTGAAAGAAATTGAGAGAATCTTCTGTGTGATGGACTGCACTCCAGCATAGAGGGTTCGATATGGGACTCATATGCTATCATTCGAGGCTGATGACTGGTGGCTAGAGACTTCTCAGAAGTTGGAAGCTGCAGGTGAGAATGTCAGTTGGGCTGTGTTCCGTAGGGAATTTCTTAGGAAGTACTTTCCTGAAGATGTTCGTGGTAAGAAGGAAATTGAGTTCCTTGAGCTGAAGCAAGGGAATATGTCAGTTGTTGAGTATGCTGCCAAGTTTGCTGAGTTGGCTAAGTTTTATTCGCACTACGCTGAGGCATATGCTGAGTTTTCGAAGTGTATTAAGTTTGAGAACGGGTTGCGCCCGGAGATCAAGAAGGCAGTTGGATACCAGAAGATCTGTGTCTTTGCTGATTGGATTGATAGTTGTAGGATTTATGAGGAGGACAATAATGCTCATTATAAGATTATCAGTGATAAGAGGGGTAAGCACCAACAGAACCGTGGTAAGCCTTATGATGCCCCAGCTGGTAAAGGTAAACAGAAAGTTGCTCAGGATTAGAGGACTAGTGGGGGATATTTTTCTACTGGTGTGGTTTGTTTTAAATGTGGGAAACCTGGGCATAAGAGTAATGTGTGTACTACTGAAGTGAAGAGGTGTTTCTGTTGTGGTAAGAACAGACATGTTGTATCTGAGTGTGAACATAAGGACGTAATTTGTTTCAATTGTAGAGAAGAGGGGCACATTGGTAGCCAGTGTCAAAAACCCAAGAGGGCGCAAACAAGTGGTAAAGTGTTTGCTTTGGTTGAGGATCAGGCAGATGTTGAGGACAGACTTATAAGAGGTACATGTTTCATTAATAGTACTCCTTTAATTACTATTATTGATGTCGGTGCTACTCATTGTTTTATTGTTGCCGATTATGTTGAAAAATTGGGTCTTATGTTGTCTTCTTTAAATGAAGAAATGGTCGTCTATACTCCAGTCAAGGGGTCGGTGACTACTTCTTTTGTGTGTTTAAAGTGTCCCTTGTCGATCTTCGACAGAGACTTTGCTGTTGATTTGGTTTGTCTACCGTTAAGAGGTTTGGATGTGATGTTGGGTATGAACTGGTTAGAGCATAACTGTGTTCATATTAACTATTATGACAAGTCTATGAGGTTTTATACTCCTAAAGAAGAGGAAGATGGTATGTTGTCTGCTAGACAGTTGAGGAAGTTGATGCAAGAGGAAGCACAGATGTTCTTGTTGGTGGCGTCGCTATCTGTAGGGACTCAAGCTATAATTGAGGAATTGCAGGTGGTGTGTGAATTTCCTGAAGTTTTCCCTGATGAGATTCCTGATGTACCGCCGGAGAGGGAAGTTGAATTTGCTATTGATCTTGTACCTAGTACCAGATCTGTGTCTATGGCACCATACAGGATGTCTGCATCTGAATTGTCAGAGTTACTTGAAAAGAAGTTTGTAAGACCAAGTGTATCGCCGTAGGGAGCTCCAGTGTTGTTAGTAAAGAAGAAAGATGGAAGTATGAGGCTCTGTGTTGATTATAGACAGTTGGATAAAGTGATGATTAAGAACAAGTATCCGCTTCCAAAAATAGATGACTTGATGGACCAATTGGTGGATGCTCGTGTGTTTAGTAAGATTGATTTGAGATCGGGTTACCATCAGATTAAAGTGAAGGATGAAGATATCTAGAAGACGGCTTTCAGAATGCGTTTTGGACATTATGAGTATTCGGTGATGCCTTTCGGTGTTACTAATGCGCCGGGAGTATTCATGGAATATATGAATCGTATCTTTCATACTTATCTGGATCAGTTCGTGGTGGTGTTCATTGATGATATTTTGATTTACTCTAAGTCAGAAGAAGAGCATGCAAAACACTTAAGAGTAGTATTGCAAGTTTTGAAAGAGAAGAAGTTATATGAAAAGCTGTCCAAGTGTGAATTCTGGTTAAAGGAGGTTAGTTTCCTTGGTCATGTGATTTCAGGTAGTGGCATTGCTGTAGATCCATCGAAGGTTGATGCTGTATTGCAATGGGAAACTCCAAGGTCAGCTACTGAGATTAGAAGCTTCTTGGGATTAGCTGGTTACTATAGAAGGTTTATCGAAGGTTTTTATAAGTTGGCACTTCCGTTGACTAAGTTGACTTGTAAAGGTAGAGCTTTTGTGTGGAATGTTCAGTGCAAAGAAAGTTTTACAGAATTGAAGAAGAGATTGACGTCGGCTCCGATTTTGATGTTGCCTAACCCAGGAGAGCCTTTTGTGGTGTATTGTGATGCTTCTAAGATGGGTTTAGAAGGTGTGCTTATGCATAATGGTAAGGTAGTTGCTTATGCGTCAAGGCAATTAAGGACTCATGAGAAGAATTATCCTACGCATGATTTAGAGCTTGCTGCAGTTATCTTTGTGTTGAAGATTTGGAGGCATTATCTTTATGGTTCTAGATTTGAAGTGTTTAGTGACCATAAAAGCTTAAAGTATTTATTCGACCAGAAGGAGTTGAATATGAGGCAACGAAGATGGTTGGAATTGTTAAAGGATTATGATTTCAGTTTGAATTATCATCCAGGAAAAGTGAATGTGGTAGCTGATGCGTTGAGTTGAAAGACTTTACATATGTCGATAATGATGGTTAAAGAGTTGGAATTGATTGAGCAGTTCAGAGATATGAGCTTAGTTTGCGAGGTTACACCGTGAAGTGTTATGTTGGGTATGTTGAAGGTTAATAATGAATTCCTAGACAGTATCAGAGAAGCTCAGAAGTTGGATGTGAAACTGGTATATTCGATGGTTGGGATTGATCTGAGAATAGTGACTTTAAGCTAGATGTGCAAGGTGTGTTGAGGTTTCGTAACCGGATTTGTATTCCTGATGATGCTGAGATGAAGAAAGTGATACTTGAGGAAAGTCATAGAAGTAAGTTGAGTATTCATCCAGGAGTTATAAAGATGTATCAAGATTTGTAAGGTTTGTTTTGGTGGCCTGGAATGAAGAGTGATTTGGCTCGGTTTGTGTATGCATGTTTGACTTGTCAGAAGTCGAAAGTTGAACATCAGAAGCCTGCAGGGTTGATGCAACCGTTAGAAGTTACAAAATGGAAATGGCATAGCATTTCTATGGATTTTATGATGGGGTTACCTAATAATTTAGGAGGGCATGATTCGATTTGGGTGATTGTTGATAGGCTTATGAAGTCAGCTCATTTTATTCCTATTAACATCAATTTTCAAGTGACGAAGTTGGCTGAGATTTACACTAGTGTGATTGTGAAGTTGCATGGTGTTCCTTTGTGCATTGTGTCAGATAGAGATCCAAGATTTACTTCTGATTTTTGGAAGAGTTTTCAAGAAGCGTTGGGTTCTAAGTTGAGGTTGAGTTCAACGTATCATCCTCAGACAGATTGTCAGACTGAACAGACTATTCAATCGTTGGAAGACTTGTTGAGGGCATGTGTTCTTGAGTAGGGAGGTTCGTGGGATACTTATCTTCCGTTGATAGAGTTCACCTATAATAATAGTTACCATTCTAGTATTGGGATGGCACCTTTTGAAGCGTTGTATGGTCGAAGATGTAGAACTCTTTTATGTTGGCATGAATCTGGTGAGAGTGTGGTACTTGGACCTGAACTTGTTCGTGAGACTACTGAGAAGGTGAATTTGATTCGAGAAAAGATGAAAGCTTCCTTAAGTAGACAAAAGAGTTATCATGACAAGCGAAGGAAAGATTTAGAATTTCAAGCGGGTGACCATGTGTTTTTAAGAGTTACACCTGTGACTGGTGTTGGGCGAGCATTGAAGTCTAAGAAGCTCACTTCTCATTTTATTGGACCATATCAGATTTCGGAGAGAGTGAGGAATGTTGCTTATAGAGTGGCTTTATCGCCTAATCTTTTGAATTTGCGTGATGTGTTTCATGTGTCACAACTCCGGAAGTATATTTCAGATCCATCTCATGTGATTCATATGGACGATGTACAAGTACGGGATAATCTTACGGTGGAGACGATGCAAGTATGAATCGCGGATCGTGAAATAAAGACTCTGGGGGGAAAAGAGATTGCTTTGGTTAAAGTGGTTTGGCTAGGAGCTGCCGGAGAAAGCATGACTTGGGAGTTAGAGAGCAAGATGTGAGACTCCTACCCTGAGTTGTTTGATTGAGGTAAATTTTCGAGGACGAAAATATTCTATGTAGGGGAGAGTTGTAACGCCCGTAATTTAATTAATTATTTAATTAAATTATTTTTGGAATATTTGTGAAGATGTGTTGTGATTAATTGGATTTAATTATTTAATTAAGTGGTGAAATAATATTAGAAGTATAATATTATTTGATGTGGGCTTGTTTTAAAGGAATAGAAGTAATAAGGGGGGTGTATTAGTTTTGATCCCATTAAGGAATAAAGAGAATAATATGTTATTTTATTATTGTGGAAATAACAAGAAAGAAGAAGCAGTAAGAAGAATAAGGGTTTGAAAGGAAGAACGTGAAGCTGTTGGAATAAAGGAAAAACGGCAGAACGGGAGTTCAACGGAAAGTTATAGAGCGACCTTCAATCCAAGGTAAGGGTGGGGTTCTGACTCTATAATTGGGTTCATGATAATTGGTATATGGGGTTAGAGGTGAAATGTTATTTTGTTCATGATTGAATTATATATGATGTTGTATGATGAGAATTGGAGAATTATAGATGAATAAGGACGTCCTGATGTTGTTTATTTAATGTAGAATTATAGGATAACTGTAAATGATGATTATCCATGATTAGATTAAGTTTTTAGGGCTTAAGATATGGAACCCGTAGTGAAAACGTAGAGAAAATCACAAAAATTATGCAGGACAGAGCAGTATGTGTCGACCCCAAACTTGATGTGTCGATACAAGCAAGTCTTTAGACTCAGGATGAGTCGACATGAAGGATTCGTGCATCGATACATGAGGACTTTTAGACTCAGGATGAGTCGATACGTAGGGGCATGTATCGATACATGTTGTGTGGTAGACTCAGTATGAGTCGATACAAGAGAGGATGCATCAACTCATGTTGCAAGTTCAGTGTAGTACGCGTCGATCCAAGACGTTATGCATCGATCCATGTTGTCTGGTTTTTGGCAGAATCAGTTTGAGAATGATGTAACTTGAGTTTTAGGAATCCGTTTGAGGTGTCGTTTGAAGCGTTGAATAGATAACGCGATGGGCTTTATTATTAAGGATTAAAATTAAGAATAGGAAGTATAATCCTAGTATCCCAATTAGGACTAGAGTTAATTCCCGCGTTAATCGTTATGCTAATTTTTGTGAAGAATGATGAAGGTGATATGATTGTAGATTTTTGTTTTGCTTGTAACAGTAGGATTAATGACGATGATGATGATGTAGTATTACAGAATAGTAATATGTAGAGGTCTAGTGATTTAGAAGTAAGTCTTTGATGGTTAATTAATTATAGGCAATATCATGTTGAAGGCCTATGGCCAACATTGTGAGATTGATGAGTTACTGTTATATTACTGTACGGCTGAGTTGTTGATGAGATGATGTTAATGAGATTATGTTTGATGATTTATGATGATAAATGATGTTGATGAATGATGTTTATAAAAAGATGTCGAGATGCTTTTAAGATGTAGGCTTTTGGCCAACAATGATGTTATATTGAGATGTTGTCAATTATGGTGTTGTCATTACATTCATGATTGTGTCGCATACATTGTATTTTGAGATGGAGCTTATGCTCGTTGAGATGGCCTTGTACTGGAGAATATTGAGATGAAGGCTCATGCCTTGTTGATGCCTCTATTAATTGGTAATTTTTGAGATGGGAGTTCGGCTCCAATGGTACCACATGCATTTGCATAGTATTGAGTCGCATTATATGATTGCATAAAGAAGTGTGTATTATTGTTGTGATTATTGTTGATTATGAGATGATAAGTGGTGATGTTATGTGATCTAACTTAATATATTAATTATCATACGCTTTATTATATTATTAGATATCTCACCCCTTCTGTTTGAATGTTTCCCTTATGGTTGTAACGTGCAGGTAATCGAGAGTGAAGGTTGTATACCTTCAATAGTTCGAGTCGGTGTCCTTGCTCTGATATGTAACACTCGGGGGGATGAACGCTTGTTGCTTTTAATTGTTGATTATTCAGTCGTTGAACTTTAAGTTTCTTATTATTAAATATGTGTTGTGTTGAAGTTGCTGTAACGATGATAAATATGTTATTAAGAATTCCGCTGCGTAGATGTTAAATTGTTGAATTATTTAATTAGAGTATTTATGTTGAAGGTTCATCTGATGTTTTAAAGTGTTACGTATCCACGATGAATGCAATGAGTTTTAATGATGAATTTGTGGCATCCCAATTTGTTTGCATGAATGATTTTATAACTCTGATTTATTTATATAATTTTCGGGTAGAATTGGGGTGTTACAAAGTTGGTATCAGAGCAAGAGGTTGGTCTGACCTTGTCGTCGAGTTGTAGTTGTCTAACAATCGAGTATTTTTAATTTGAGTTCTAACCGTTATTTGTGTTGTAGTGATAAGTTGAGATGGCTGGAAGGAATGATGTTGCACTTGCTGCTGCTCTAGAAACAATGGCTCATGCGATGGAGAATCGGTTGAATATTGACGGGAATGCTGGATCTCGTAGCTTGGCGACTTTCTAGCGAGAGAATCCACCTACGTTCAAGGGAAAGTATGATCCTGACGGGGCATTGGAGTGGTTGAAAGAGATTGAGAGAATCTTCTGTGTGATGGACTGCACTCCAGCATAGAGGGTTCGATATGGGACTCATATGCTAGCATTCAAGGCTGATGACTGGTGGCTAGAGACTTCTCAGAAGTTGGAAGCTGCCGGTGAGAATGTCACTTGGGCTGTGTTCCATAGGGAATTTCTTAGGAAGTACTTTCCTGAAGATGTTCGTGGTAAGAAGGAAATTGAGTTCCTTGAGCTGAAGCAAGGGAATATGTCAGTTGCTGAATATGCTGCCAAGTTTGCTGAGTTGACTAAGTTTTATTCGCACTACGCTGAGGCAGATGCTGAGTTTTCGAAGTGTATTAAGTTTGAGAACGGGTTGCGCCCGGAGATCAAGAAGGCAGTTGGATACCAGAAGACCCGTGTCTTTGCTGATTTGATTGATAGTTGTAGGATTTATGAGGAGGACAATAATGCTCATTACAAGATTATCAGTGATAAGAGGGGTAAGCACCAACAGAACCGTGGTAAGCCTTATGATGCCCTAGCTTGTAAAGGTAAACAAAAAGTTGCTCAGGATCAGAGGACTAGTGGGGGGATATTCTCCTGCTGGTGTGGTTTGTTTTAAATGTGGGAAACCTGGGCATAAGAGTAATGCGTGTACTACTGAAGTGAAGAGGTGTTTCCGTTGTGGTAAGAACAGACATGTTGTATTTGAGTGTGAACATAAGGACATGATTTGTTTCAATTGTAGAGAAGAAGGGCACATTGGTAGCCAGTGTCAGAAACCCCAGAGGGCGCAAACAAGTGGTAAAGTGTTTGATTTGGTTGAGGATCAGGCAGATGTTGAGGACAGACTTATAAGAGGTACATGTTTCATTAATAGTACTCCTTTAATTACTATTATTGATATCGGTGCTACTCATTGTTTTATTGCTGTCGATTGTGTTAAAAAATTGGGTCTTATGTTGTCTTCTTTAAATGGAGAAATGGTTGTCTATACTCCAGCCAAGGGGACGGTGACTACTTCTTTTGTGTGTTTAAAGTGTCCCTTGTCGATCTTCGACAGAGACTTTGTTGTTGATTTGGTTTGTTTATCGTTAAGAGGTTTGGATGTGATTTTGGGTATGAACTGGTTAGAGCATAACTGTGTTCATATTAACTGTTATGACAAGTCTGTGAGGTTTTATACTCCTGAAGAAGAGGAATATGGTATGTTGTCTGCTAGATAGTTGAGGAAGTTGATGCAAGAGGAAGCACATATGTTCTCGTTGGTGGCGTCACTATCTGTAGGGACTCAAGCTATAATTGAGGAATTGCAGGTGGTGTGTGAATTTCCTGAAGTTTTCCCTGATGAGATTCCTGATGTACCACCGTAGAGGGAAGTTGAATTTGCTATTGATCTTGTACCTAGTACCAGACCTGTGTCTATGGCACCATACAGGATGTCTGCATCTAAATTGTCAGAGTTGAAGAAGCAATTGGAAGAGTTAATTTAAAAGAAGTTTGTAAGACCAAGTGTATCGCCGTGGGGAGCTCCAGTGTTGTTAGTAAAGAAGAAAGATAGAAGTATGAGGCTCTGTGTTGATTATAGACAGTTGAATAAAGTGATGATTAAGAACAAGTATCCGCTTCCAAGAATAGATGACTTGATGGACCAATTGGTGGATGCTCGTGTGTTTAGTAAGATTGATTTGAGGTCGGGTTACCATCAGATTAAAGTGAAGGATGAAGATATCCAGAAGACGGCTTTCAGAATGCGTTTTGGACATTATGAGTATTCGGTGATGCCTTTCGGTGTTACTAATGCGCCAGGAGTATTCATGGAATATATGAATCGTATCTTTCATACTTATTTGGATCAATTCGTGGTGGTGTTCATTGATGATATTTTGATTTACTCTAAGTCAGAAGAAGAGCATGCAGAACACTTAAGAGTAGTATTGCAAGTTTTGAAAGAGAAGAAGTTGTATGAAAAGCTGTCCAAGTGTGAATTCTGGTTAAAGGAGGTTAGTTTCCTTGGTCATGTGATTTCAGGTAGTGGCATTGTTGTAGATCCATCGAAGGTTGATGTTGTGTTGCAATGGGAAACTCCAAGGTCAGCTACTGAGATTAGAAGCTTCTTGGGATTAGCTGGTTACTATAGAAGGTTTATCGAAGGTTTTTATAAGTTGGCACTTCCGTTGACTAAGTTGACTTGTAAAGGTAGAGCTTTTGTGTGGAATGTTCAGTGCAAAGAAAGTTTTACATAATTAAAGAAGAGATTGACGTCGGCTCCGATTTTGACGTTGCCTAACCCAGGAGAGCCTTTCGTGGTGTATTGTGATGCTTCTAAGATGGGTTTAGGAGGTGTGCTTATGCATAATGGTAAGGTAGTTGCTTATGCGTCAAGGCAGTTAAGGACTCATGAGAAGAATTATCCTACGCGTGATTTAGAGCTTGCTGCAGTTATCTTTGTGTTGAAGATTTGGAGGCATTATCTTTATGGTTCTAGATTTGAAGTGTTTAGTGACCATAAAAGCTTAAAGTATTTATTCGATCAGAAGGAGTTGAATATGAGGCAACGAAGATGGTTGGAATTGTTAAAGGATTATGATTTCAGTTTGAATTATCATCAAGGAAAAGTGAATGTGGTAGCTGATGCGTTGAGTTGAAAGACTTTACATATGTCGACAATGATGGTTAAAGAGTTGGAATTGATTGAGTAGTTCAGAGATATGAGCTTAGTTTGCGAGGTTACACCGTGAAGTGTTATGTTGGGTATGTTGAAGGTTAATAATGAATTCCTAGACAGTATCAGAGAAGCTCAGAAGTTGGATGTGAAACTGGTATATTCGATGGTTGGGATTGATCTGAGAATAGTGACTTTAAGCTAGATGCGCAAGGTGTGTTGAGGTTTCGTAACCGGATTTGTATTCCTGATGATGCTGAGATGAAGAAAATGATACTTGAGGAAAGTCATAGAAGTAAGTTGAGTATTCATCCAAGAGTTACAAAGATGTATCAATATTTGTAAGGTTTGTTTTGGTGGCCTGGAATGAAGAGTGATGTGGCTCAGTTTGTGTATGCATGTTTGACTTGTCAGAAGTCAAAAGTTGAACATTAGAAGCCTGCAGAGTTGATGCAACCGTTAGAAGTTCCAAAATGGAAATGGCATAGCATTTCGATGGATTTTATGATGGGATTACCTAATAATTTAAGAGGGCATGATTCGATTTGAGTGATTGTTGATAGGCTTATGAAGTCAGCTCATTTTATTCATATTAACATCAATTTTCAAGTGACGAAGTTGGCTGAGATTTACACTAGTGTGATTGTGAAGCTGTATGGTGTTCCTTTGTGCATTGTGTCAGATAGAGATCCAAGATTTACTTCTGATTTTTGGAAGAGTTTGCAAGAAGTGTTGGGTTCTAAGTTGAGGTTGAGTTCAACGTAATATCCTCAGACAGATTGTCAGACTAAACAGACTATTCAATCGTTGGGAGACTTGTTGATGGCATGTGTTCTTGAGCAGGGAGGTTCGTGGGATACTTATCTTTCGTTGATATAGTTCACCTATAATAATAGTTACCATTCTAGTATTGGGATGGCACCTTTTGAAGCGTTGTATGGTCGAAGATGTAGAACTCCTTTATGTTGGCATGAATCTGGTGAGAGTGTGGTACTTGGACCTGAACTTGTTCGGGAGACTACTGAGAAGGTGAAGTTGATTCGAGAAAAGATGAAAGCTTCCCTAAGTAGACAGAAGAGTTATCATGACAAGCGAAGGAAAGATTTAGAATTTCAAGCGGGTGACCATGTGTTTTTAAGAGTTACACTTGTGACTGGTATTGGGCGAGCATTGAAGTCTAAGAAGCTCACTTCTCATTTTATTGGACCATATCAGATTTCGGAGAGAGTGGGGAATGTTGCTTATAGATTGGCTTTATCGCCTAATCTTTCGAATTTGCGTGATGTGTTTCATGTAACACAACTCCGGAAGTATATTTCAGATCCATCTCATGTGATTCATATGGACGATGTACAAGTACGGGATAATCTTATGGTGGAGACGATGCCTGTATGAATCGCGGATCGTGAAATAAAGACTCTGGGGGGCAAAGAGATTGCTTTGGTTAAAGTGGTTTGGCTAGGAGCTGCCGGAGAAAGCATGACTTGGGAGTTGGAGAGCAAGATGTGAGACTCCTACCCTGAGTTGTTTGATTGAGGTAAATTTTCTAGGACGAAAATATTCTAAGTAGGGGAGAGTTGTAACGCCCGTAATTTAATTAATTATTAAATTAAATTATTTTTGGAATATTTGTGAAGATGTGTTGTGATTAATTGGATTTAATTATTTAATTAAGTGGTGAAATAATATTAGAAGTATAATATTATTTGATGTGGGCTTGTTTTAAAGGAATAGAAGTAATAAGGGGGGTGTATTAGTTTTGAGCCCATTAAGGAATAAAGAGAATAATATGTTATTTATTATTGTGGAAATAACAAGAAAGAAGAAGCAGTAAGAAGAATAAGGGTTTGAAAGGAAGAACGTGAAGCTGTTGGAATAAAGGAAAAACGGCAGAACGGGAGTTCAACAGAAAGTTATAGAGCGACCTTCAATCCAAGGTAAGGGTAGGGTTCTGACTCTATAATTGGGTTCATGATAATTGGTATATGGGGTTAGAGGTGAAATGTTATTTTGTTCATGATTGAATTATATATGATGTTGTATAATGAGAATTGGAGAATTATAGATGAATAATGACGTCCCGATGTTGTTTATTTAATGTAGAATTATAGGATAACTGTAAATGATGATTATCCATGATTAGATTAAGTTTTTAGGGCTTAAGATATGGAACCCGTAGTGAAAACACAGAGAAAATCACATAAATTATGCAGGACAGAGCAGTATGTGTCGACCCAAAACTTGATGTGTCGATACAAGCAAGTCTTTAGACTCAGGATGAGTCGACATGAAGGAGTCATGCATTGATACATGAGGACTTTTAGACTCAGGATGAGTCGATACGTAGGGGCATGTGTCGATACATGTTGTGTGTTAGACTCAGTATGAGTCGATACAAGAGAGGATGCATCAACTCATGTTGCAAGTTCAGTGTAGTACGCGTCGATCCAAGACGTTATGCATCGATCCATGTTGTCTGGTTTTTGGCAGAATCAGTTTGAGAATGATGTAACTTGAGTTTTAGGAATCCGTTTGAGGTGTCGTTTGAAGTGTTGAATAGATAACGCGATGGGCTTTATTATTAAGGATTAAAATTAAGAATAGGAAGTATAATCCTAGTATCCCAATTAGGACTAGAGTTAATTCCCGCGTTAATCGTTATGCTGATTTTTGTGAAGAATGATGAAGGTGATATGATTGTAGATTTCTGTTTTGCTTGTAACAGTAGGATTAATGACGATGATGATGATGTAGTATTACAGAATAGTAATATGTAGAGGTCTAGTGATTTAGAAGTAAGTCTTTGATGGTTAATTAATTATAGGCAATATCATGTTGAAGGCCTATGGCCAACATTGTGATATTGATGAGTTACTGTTATATTACTGTACGGCTGAGTTGTTGATGAGATGATGTTAATGAGATTATGTTTGATGATTTATGATGATAAATGATGTTGATGAATGATGTTGATAAAAATATGTCGAGATGCTTTTAAGATGTAGGCTTTTGGCCAACGATGATGTTGCATTGAGATGTTGTCAATTATGGTGTTGTCATTACATTCATGATTGTGTCGCATACATTGTATTTTGAGATGGAGCTTATGCTCGTTGAGATGGCCTTGTACTGGAGAATATTGAGATGAAGGCTCATGCCTTGTTGATGCCTCTATTAATTGGTAATTTTTTAGATGGGAGTTATGCTCCAATGGTACCATATGCATTTGCATAGTATTGAGTCGCATTATATGATTGCATAAAGAAGTGTGTATTATTGTTGTGATTATTGTTGATTATGAGATGAGAAGTGGTGATGTTATGTGATGTAACTTAATATATTAATTATCATACGCTTTATTATATTATTAGATATCTCACCCCTTTTGTTTGAATGTTTCCCTTATGTTGGTAACGTGCAGGTAATCGAGAGTGAAGGTTGTATACCTTCAATAGTTCGAGTCAGTGTCATTGCTCTGATATGTAACACTCGGGGGGGTGAACGCTTGTTGCTTTTAATTGTTGATTATTCAGTCGTTGAACTTTAATTTTCTTATTATTAAATATGTGTTGTGTTGAAGTTGTTGTAACGATGATAAATATGTTATTAAGAATTTCGCTGCGTAGATGTTAAATTGTTGAATTATTTAATTAGAGTATTTATGTTGATGGTTCATCTGATGTTTTAAAGTGTTACGTATCCAGGATGAATGCAATGAGTTTTAATGATGAATTTGTGGCATCCCAATTTGTTTGCATGAATGATTTTATAACTCTGATTTATTTATATAATTTTCGGGTAGAATTTGGGTGTTACAAAGTTGGTATCAGAGCAAGAGGTTGGTCTGACCTTGTCGTCGAGTCGTAGTTGTCTAACAATCGAGTATTGTTAATTTGAGTTCTAACCGTTATTTATGTTGTAGTGATAAGTTGAGATGGCTGGAAGGAATGATGTTGCACTTGCTGCTGCTCTAGAAACAATGGCTCATGCGATGGAGAATCAGCCGAATGTTGACGGGAATGCTGGATCTCTTAGCTTGGCGACTTTCCAGCGAGAGAATCCACCTATGTTCAAGGGAAAGTATGATCCTGACGGGGCATTGGAGTGGTTGAAAGAGATTGAGAGAATCTTCTGTGTGATGGACTGCACTCCAGCATAGAGGGTTCGATATGGGACTCATATGCTAGCATTCAAGGCTGATGATTGGTGGCTAGAGACTTCTCAGAAGTTGGAAGCTGCAGGTGAGAATGTCACTTGGGCTGTGTTCCATAGGGAATTTCTTAGGAAGTACTTTCCTGAAGATGTTCGTGGTAAGAAGGAAATTGAGTTCCTTGAGCTGAAGCAAGGGAATATGTCAATTGTTGAATATGCTGCCAAGTTTGCTGAGTTGACTAAGTTTTATTCGCACTACGCTGAGGCAGATGCTGAGTTTTCGAAGTGTATTAAGTTTGAGAACGGGTTGCGCCCGGAGATCAAGAAGACAGTTGGATACCAGAAGATCCGTGTCTTTGCTGATTTGATTGATAGTTGTAGGATTTATGAGGAGGACAATAATGCTCATTACAAGATTATCAGTGATAAGAGGGGTAAGCACCAACAGAACCGTGGTAAGCCTTATGATGCCCCAGCTGGTAAAGGTAAACAAAAAGTTGCTCAGGATCAGAGGACTAGTGGGGGGATATTCTCCTGCTGGTGTGGTTTATTTTAAATGTGGGAAACCTGGGCATAAGAGTAATGCGTGTACTACTGAAGTGAAGAGGTGTTTTCGTTGTGGTAAGAACGGACATGTTGTATTTGAGTGTGAACATAAGGACTTGATTTGTTTCAATTGTAGAGAAGAAGGTCACATTGGTAGCCAGTGTCAGAAACCCCAGAGGGCGCAAACAAGTGGTAAAGTGTTTGCTTTGGTTGAGGATCAGGAAGATATTGAGGACAGACTTATAAGAGGTACATGTTTCATTAATAGTACTCCTTTAATTACTATTATTGATATCGGTGCTACTCATTGTTTTATTGCTTCCGATTGTGTTAAAAAATTGGGTCTTATGTTGTCTTTTTTAAATGGAGAAATGGTCGTCTATACTCCAGCCAAGGGGTCGGTGACTACTTCTTTTGTGTGTTTAAAGTGTCCCTTGTCGATCTTCGACAGAGACTTTGCTGTTGATTTGGTTTGTTTACCGTTAAGAGGTTTGGATGTGATTTTGGGTATGAACTGGTTAGAGCATAACTTTGTTCATATTAACTGTTATGAAAAGTCTGTGAGGTTTTATACTCCTGAAGAAGAGGAAGATGGTATGTTGTCTGCTAGACAGTTGAGGAAGTTGATGCAAGAGGAAGCACATATGTTCTCGTTGGTGGCGTCGCTATCTGTAGGGACTCAAGCTATAATTGAGGAATTGCAGGTGGTGTGTGAATTTCCTGAAGTTTTCCCTGATGAGATTCCTGATGTACCACCGCAGAGGGAAGTTGAATTTGCTATTGATCTTGTACCTAGTACCAGACCTATGTCTATGGCACCATACAGGATGTCTGCATCTAAATTGTCAGAGTTGAAGAAGCAATTGGAAGAGTTAATTTAAAAGAAGTTTGTAAGACCAAGTGTATCACCGTGGGGAGCTCCAGTGTTGTTAGTAAAGAAGAAAGATAGAAGTATGAGGCTCTGTGTTGATTATAGACAGTTGAATAAAGTGATGATTAAGAACAAGTATCCGCTTCCAAGAATAGATGACTTGATGGACCAATTGGTGGATGCTCGTGTGTTTAGTAAGATTGATTTGAGGTCGGGTTACCATCAGATTAAAGTGAAGGATGAAGATATCCAGAAGACGGCTTTCAAAACTCGTTTTGGACATTATGAGTATTAGGTGATGCCTTTCGGTGTTACTAATGCGCCGGGAGTATTCATGGAATATATGAATCGTATCTTTCATACTTATTTGGATCAGTTCATGGTGGTGTTCATTGATGATATTTTGATTTACTCTAAGTCAGAAGAAGAGCATGCAGAACACTTAAGAGTAGTATTGCAAGTTTTGAAAGAGAAGAAGTTGTATGAAAAGATGTCCAAGTGTGAATTCTGGTTAAAGGAGGTTAGTTTCCTTGGTCATGTGATTTCAGGTAGTGGCATTGCTGTAGATCCATCGAAGGTTGATGTTGTATTGCAATGGGAAACTCCAAGGTCAGCTACTGAGATTAGAAGCTTCTTGGGATTAGCTGGTTAATATAGAAGGTTTATCGAAGGTTTTTATAAGTTGGCACTTCCGTTGACTAAGTTGACTTGTAAAGGTAGAGCTTTTGTGTGGAATGTTCAGTGCAAAGAAAGTTTTACAGAATTAAAGAAGAGATTGACGTCGGCTCCGATTTTGATGTTGCCTAACCCAGGAGAGCCTTTTGTGGTGTATTGTGATGCTTCTAAGATGGGTTTAGGAGGTGTGCTTATGCATAATGGTAAGGTAGTTGCTTATGCGTCAAGGCAGTTAAGGACTCATGAGAAGAATTATCCTACGCATGATTTAGAGCTTGCTGCAGTTATCTTTGTGTTAAAGATTTGGAGGCATTATCTTTATGGTTCTAGATTTGAAGTGTTTAGTGACCATAAAAGCTTAAAGTATTTATTCGATCAGAAGGAGTTGAATATGAGGCAACGAAGATGGTTGGAATTGTTAAAGGATTATGATTTCAGTTTGAATTATCATCCAGGAAAAGTGAATGTGGTAGCTGATGCGTTGAGTTGAAAGACTTTACATATGTCGACAATGATGGTTAAAGAGTTGGAATTGATTGAGTAGTTCAGAGATATGAGCTTAGTTTGCGAGGTTACACCGTGAATTGTTATGTTGGGTATGTTGAAGGTTAATAATGAATTCCTAGACAGTATCAGAGAAGCTCAGAAGTTGGATGTGAAACTGGTATATTCGGTGGTTGGGATTGATCTGAGAATAGTGACTTTAAGCTAGATGCGCAAGGTGTGTTGAGGTTTCGTAACCGGATTTGTATTCCTGATGATGCTGAGATGAAGAAAATGATACTTGAGGAAAGTCATAGAAGTAAGTTGAGTATTCATCCAGGAGTTACAAAGATGTATCAATATTTGTAAGGTTTGTTTTGGTGTCCTGGAATGAAGAGTGATGTGGCTCAGTTTGTGTATGCATGTTTGACTTGTCAGAAGTCGAAAGTTGAACATTAGAAGCCTGCAGAGTTGATGCAACCGTTAGAAGTTCCAAAATGGAAATGGCATAGCATTTCGATGGATTTTATGATGGGGTTACCTAATAATTTAAGAGGGCATTATTCGATTTGGGTGATTGTTGATAGGCTTATGAAGTCAGCTCATTTTATTCATATTAACATCAATTTTACAGTGACGAAGTTGGCTGAGATTTACACTAGTGTGATTGTGAAGCTGCATGGTGTTCCTTTGTGCATTGTGTCAGATAGAGATCCAAGATTTACATCTGATTTTTGGAAGAGTTTGCAAGAAGTGTTGGGTTCTAAGTTGAGGTTGAGTTCAACGTATCATCCTCAGACAGATTGTCAGACTGAACATACTATTCAATCGTTGGAAGACTTGTTGAGGGCATGTGTTCTTGAGCAGGGAGGTTCGTGGGATACTTATCTTCCGTTGATAGAGTTCACCTATAATAATAGTTACCGTTCTAGTATTGGGATGGCACCTTTTGAAGCGTTGTATGGTCGAAGATGTAGAACTCCTTTATGTTGGCATGAATCTGGTGAGAGTGTGGTACTTTGACCTGAACTTGTTCGGGAGACTACTGAGAAGGTGAAGTTGATTCGAGAAAAGATGAAAGCTTCCCTAAGTAGACAGAAGAGTTATCATGACAAGCGAAGGAAAGATTTAGAATTTCAAGCGGGTGACCATGTGTTTTTAAGAGTTACACCTGTGACTGGTGTTGGGCGAGCATTGAAGTCTAAGAAGCTCACTTTTCATTTTATTGGACCATATCAGATTACGGAGAGAGTGGGGAATGTTGCTTATAGAGTGGCTTTATCGCCTAATCTTTCGAATTTGCGTGATGTGTTTTATGTATCACAACTCTGGAAGTATATTTTAGATCCATCTCATGTGATTCATATGGACGATGTACAAGTACGGGATAATCTTATGGTGGAGACGATGCCTGTATGAATCGCGGATCGTGAAATAAAGACTCTGGGGGGAAAAGAGATTGCTTTGGTTAAAGTGCTTTCGCTAGGAGCTGCCGGAGAAAGCATGACTTGGGAGTTGGAGAGCAAGATGTGAGACTCCTACCCTGAGTTGTTTGATTGAGGTAAATTTTCGAGGACGAAAATATTCTAAGTAGGGGAGAGTTGTAACGCCCGTAATTTAATTAATTATTTAATTAAATTATTTTTGGAATATTTGTGAAGATGTGTTGTGATTAATTGGATTTAATTATTTAATTAAGTGGTGAAATAATATTAGAAGTATAATATTATTTGATGTGGGCTTGTTTTAAAGGAATAGAAGTAATAAGGGGGGTGTATTAGTTTTGAGCCCATTAAGGAATAAAGAGAATAATATGTTATTTTATTATTGTGGAAATAACAAGAAAGAAGAAGCAGTAAGAAGAATAAGGGTTTGAAAGGAAGAACGTGAAGTTGTTGGAATAAAGGAAAAACGGCAGAACGGGAGTTCAACAGAAAGTTATAGAGCGACCTTCAATCCAAGGTAAGGGTGGGGTTCTGACTCTATAATTGGGTTCATGATAATTGGTATATGGGGTTAGAGGTGAAATGTTATTTTGTTCATGATTGAATTATATATGATGTTGTATGATGAGAATTGGAGAATTATAGATGAATAATGACGTCCCGATGTTATTTATTTAATGTAGAATTATAGGATAACTGTAAATGATGATTATCCATGATTAGATTAAGTTTTTAGGGCTTAAGATATGGAACCCGTAGTGAAAACACAGAGAAAATCACATAAATTATGCAGGACAGAGCAATATGTGTCGACCCCAAACTTGATGTGTCGATACAAGCAAGTCTTTAGACTCAAGATGAGTCGACATGAAGGAGTCGTGCATTGATACATGAGGACTTTTAGACTCAGGATGAGTCGATACGTAGGGGAATGTGTCGATACATGTTGTGTGTTAGACTCAGTATGAATCGATACAATAGAGGATGCATCAACTCATGTTGCGAGTTTAGTGCAGTACGCATCGATCCAAGACGTTATGCATCGATCCATGTTGTCTGATTTTTGGCAGAATCAGTTTGAGAATGATGTAACTTGAGTTTTAGGAATCCGTTTGAGGTGTCGTTTGAAGCGTTGAATAGATAACGCGATGGGCTTTATTATTAAGGATTAAAATTAAGAATAGGAAGTATAATCCTAGTATCCCAACTAGGACTAGAGTTAATTCCCGCGTTAATCGTTATGTTGATTTTTGTGAAGAATGATGAAGGTGATATGATTGTAGATTTCTGTTTTGCTTGTAACAGTAGGATTAATGACGATGATGATGATGTAGTATTACAGAATAGTAATATGTAGAGGTCTAGTGATTTAGAAGTAAGTCTTTGATGGTTAATTAATTATAGGCAATATCATGTTGAAGGCCTATGGCCAACATTGTGAGATTGATGAGTTACTGTTATATTATTGTACGACTGAGTTGTTGATGAGATGATGTTAATGAGATTATGTTTGATGATTTATGATTATTTATGATGATAAATGATGTTGATGAATGATGTTGATAAAAATATGTCGAGATGCTTTTAAGATGTAGGCTTTTGGCCAACAATGATGTTATATTGAGATGTTGTCAATTATGGTGTTGTCATTACATTCATGATTGTGTCGCATACATTGTATTTTGAGATGGAGCTTATGCTCGTTGAGATGGCCTTGTACTGGAGAATATTGAGATGAAGGCTCATGCCTTGTTGATGCCTCTATTAATTGGTAATTTTTGAGATGGGAGTTCTGCTCCAATGGTACCACATGCATTTGCATAGTATTGAGTCACATTATATGATTTCATAAAGAAGTGTGTATTATTGTTGTGATTATTGTTGATTATAAGATGAGAAGTGGTGATGTTATGTGATCTAACTTAATATATTAATTATCATATGCTTTATTATATTATTAGATATCTCACCCCTTCTGTTTGAATGTTTCCCTTATGTTGGTAACGTGCAAGTAATCGAGAGTGAAGGTTGTATACCTTCAGTAGTTCGAGTCGGTGTCATTGCTCTGATATGTAACACTCGGGGGGATGAACGCTTATTGCTTTTAATTGTTAATTATTCAGTCGTTGAACTTTAAGTTTCTTATTATTAAATATGTGTTGTGTTGAAGTTGCTGTAATGATGATAAATATGTTATTAAGAATTCCGCTGCGTAGATGTTAAATTGTTGAATTATTTAATTAGAGTATTTATGTTGATGGTTTATCTGATGTTTTAAAGTGTTACGTATCCACGATGAATGCAATGAGTTTTAATGATGAATTTGTGGCATACCGATTCGTTTGCATGAATGATTTTATAACTCTGATTTATTTATATAATTTTCGGATAGAATTGGGGTGTTACATCTTTCGTAGATGCATCAAAAGTGAAGGTCGGAGGAAAGGGCACAATCAGTGACTTGCAGAAGGATGGCTTGATTGGATCAATCGAAGATGTTTACTATGTGCCAGATCTCAAGACCAACATATTGAGTTTGGGACAACTTACTGAAAAAGGTGTTTCGATACTTATGAAAGATCGAACACTGCATTTGAAGGACAAAGCAGGAGATCTGATCGCCTGTGTCGAAATGGAAAGAAACCGAATGTGCAAACTGAATCTGAGGAAAGTTCAAGAGAAATGTCTACAAGTCGAAATACAAGACAAAGTGTTGATATGTCACATGTGCTTTGGTTATCTACATCATGCTTGTTTGAGAAGGTTGGCAAAAAGGAACATGGTGCACGGACTACCAGACATGGATTATGAAGGAAAGTTTGGTGAAGAATGTGTGATCAGCAAACAAACAAGAACCTCATTTCAAAAGAAGGCAAAATATCAAGCTAAACATATTCTCAGATTGATTCATACTGACATATATGGGTCAATCACCCCAGAATCCTTCAGTGGAAAAAGGTACTTCATTTCCTTTATCGACGATTTCTCACGAAATATTTGGGTTTATTTCTTGAAAGAAAAATCTGAAGCATTAGAGGTGTTCAAAAAGTTCAAAGTAATGGTGGAGAAGGCAACAGACAGACATATCAAAGCAATTCAATCTGAAAGAGGTGGTGAGTACACTTCGACGGCCTTTATGAAGTATTATGATGAGCAGGGCATAAAGAGATTCCTAACTGCACCATATTCACCTCAGAAAATGGTGTGGCTGAAAGAAAGAATCGAACTATTCTTGACATGATTCGATCAATGCTTAAAAGAAAGAACATGTCGAAATAATTCTGGGCAGAAGTTGTATAATGTGTTGTTTATGTTCAGAATAGATGTCCACATTCGAAGTTAAAAGATAAAACACCACAAGAGGCATGGAGCGGACAGAAGCCAACAGTTTCTCATCTCAAATTATTTGGTAGTGTAGCTTATGCACATGTACCAGATCAACAAATAACAAAACTTGAATACAAAAGTCAGAAGTACATATTCATTGGATATGATGAGAATACGAAGGGGTACAAGCTATTCGACCCCATAAGCAAGAAAGTGATCGTGAGTAGAGACGTTCAAATAAACGAAGCAAGCAAGTGGGACTGGAACAATTCGACAGAGGTTATTGATGCAGTAGAAGAAACAACTGTAGCTTTACCAACAAGCATTTCAACAGAACATGAAGATGCTGAAGATGAAGATGAACCTCTACAACCCAGAATGCGAAGTTTGCAAGATTTATATGATTCGACAAATGAGGTGCATCTTGTGTGCCTTCTGGCAGATGCTGAAAACATCAGTGTCGAAGAAGCGTTATGAGACAAGAAGTGGAAAAGTGCCATGGATGAAGAGATTAGAGCAACAGACCGCAACAACACGTGGGAGCTAGTCGAATTGCCAAAAGGTAGTCAACCCATTGGTGTAAAGTGGGTATTCAAGAAAAAGATGAACGCTCAAGGAGAAATCGAAAGATTCAAAGCGCTAATTGTTGTGAAGGGATAAAAACAGAAAACAGGAATTGACTATGACGAAGTGTTTGCACCTGTTGCAAGAATGGAGACAATTCGACTGCTCATTTCTCAAGCTGCTCAATTCAAATAGCCAATATTTCAAATGGATGTCAAGAAAACATTTTTGAATGGTGTGCTCGAAGAAGAAATCTATGTCGAACAATCACTTGGGTATATGAAGATTGGAGAAGAGAAGAAGGTGTTGAAATTGAAGAAAGCGCTATATGGGCTGAAGCAGACACCACGGGCATGGAACACACGCATTGACACATATTTCAAAGAGAATGGATTCGAGCAATGTCCTTATGAACATGCCCTCTATGTGAAGAAAAGTGGAAGTAATGTATTACTTTTGCTCTCTATGTTGATGACCTTATTTTTCTAGGCAGTGATATTTAGATGATAGAAGAATTCAAGGGCACCATGACAAGTGAATTCGAAATGACATACCTAGATCTGATGAGATTCTTTCTTGGTCTGGAGGTTCGACAAGAAGAAACTGAAATCTTTATCTCACGAGAAAAATATGCAAAAGAAATCTTGGAGAAATATAAGATGAAAAACTGCAATCCAACTTCGACGCCAATAGAACCAGGTGCAAAACTGTCAAAATTTGATGGAGGAGAACGTGTCGAACTAAGCAAATATCGAAGCTTGGTAGGTAGTCTTCGCTATCTCACATGCACAAGGCCAGACATTTCACTAAGTGTTAGCATTGTAAGTCGATTCATGGAGGAGCCAGTACACACACATCGGAAGGCATTGAAATGAATCCTAAGGTACATCCAAGGAACAGTGTCACTTGAAATGTTTTATGCAAGAACAGAAGACTACAAGTTAGTTGGTTATTATGACAGTGACTGGTGCGGAGATATAGACGATCGAAAGAGCACTTCTGGATATGTGTTCTTCATGGGAAACACAACATTTACTTGGCTATCGAAGAAGCAACCGATAGTAACACTTTCGACGTGTGAAGCTGAATATGTGGCAGCATCTTGGTGTGTTTGTCATGCAGTATGGCTTAGAAGATTGATGAGCAAGATGGAGCTAAAACGGGAAGGTGCAACAATAATACAAGTGGACAATAAATCAGCAATCGAATTGGCAAAGAATCCAGTGAATTATGAAAGAAGCAAACACATTGACGTTCGATTCCACTTTATTCGAGAACATGTGAAGGAAGGAAGTGTCGAATTGAAGCATGTAGCAAGCAAGGATCAAGCAGCAGATATCTTCACAAAACCATTATCGAAGGAAATTTTCGACAGAGGCAAGAAAATGATAGGCATGGTGGATGGAAGAAACATTTAAGTTTACATAAGAGTTTTGTTGAGTAAACTTTAATGTCATTAGTAGTGGATTTTCTTATTAAATAAGGTAGTAGGAAGATTAAGAACCAAATGTAATTTGGAAGGTCAAGAGTTAGTAGGTTATAATAGTTTTTATTAGTAGCAGTTATCTTTCTTAGAATTGTAGAAGTCTTTTGGGTCTATATAAAGACCAAGATTGTATTTTATTTTCAGAACAACAAGATATAAAAGTTTGTCTCTTTCTCCAACAAAAACTTCAATCGAAGTTTGCTCCTGATTTAATAGTATTTACCTCATTGATACCTTTTAACTTTTTAATTGTCTGCGACGTTTCCTTTGTTTTCTGATACATAGATGTGACTCAACATTAAGACACTTATAATGTATGTAACTCACTTTTGGAGAACTTTGAATTAATTTCTATCAGATTATTGAAATCCTCATGGATTTCCTTTGTCACTACTTAATTGATTCTTTGTTCTTTTTATCTCAAAATTCAAAGTTGTTTAGTTGGCTAGAAACCGAATATAGTGGAAGATAATGCATGCATGCAAATATAACTATGCACAAATATGACAATACATCAAAAACTGTTGCTTATATATACACAATCAAATACAATGCAGAAGAAATACAGAACAATTTCATTCATGCTTTACCCTCAACCCTTGCATGGGTGAGTCCAACACATGCATCAACAAAATCCAAGTCTATAAAATCTGTAGAAAATATCTGCAATCTATCACCACACCCTTTAGAAAAGCACTGACTAATAAAGAGTCTTGCATATCCATGAATCCGTTCTGTCACAGGTTTTACACACACAATCGGGTTATCAGGAACCGGCGTAACAGTATTCTCAACTCTATAAAAGTATTTTCTAGACACAACATGTTCCTGTTCACTCAAATACTTCATATTACTTTCAAACTTTGTCAAAGGCAAATCTGTATTAATCCAATTATCCCTTAGATAGCCTGCACTCCAAAGACTACTACCCGCCTTTGGTTGTGCCGATTTTCTCGGTTTCCAAACGCATATAACTCTTTTCGGTAGCACCTCAGAAATAGTCTTATCAAAAACAGCATTGTTTTGGTGAATTAAGTACTCGCCTAAGTTTTCTTCGAGGTACTTGTCGAATTCCGGTGGATCATTATGACCAAACTCGGTTCTAACCTCGAGGATTAAGATTTCGGATTCGGTTTCTGATAAGAACTTTTTTACGTCTCTAATGACAATGTCTATGCTGTATGTTACGATAATTCCGTGACATACTCTTTGATTCTCTTGCACGCGAATATCAAACACTCTTGTTCCTCTCACAAGCTGATTGTAGATGGACAAAGTTTGGCATTGCGCGAAAGGGCGAGTGATTCCCGGTATACCGATTTTGTTCGTTGCAGAATCATGTGTTCCAGGCCAGACAATCATGTTGATCTTGAGTTTGTGATGGTTGAGATTTGACATCCAGTTTTTTCTGTCTGAAGGATAGTAATCAGAACCAGGGTAGTTTTCTCCTAAGCTTTTTAGATCAGAAAGAGTTTTCTCTTCTGCTTGGATTTCCTTTCGTTTTTCGATTTGTCTCGAGACCTGAGATCCCATTTTCTTCAACGTCAAAGAAGAAAATGGGAACAAGGAGAAGAGAATGAAGAAGAACAATTCTTAGTTCTTCCTCTATGGTTCTGTCTTTGATGTAATGAGTATGTTGATGGGATTTTATATAATAAAGCATGGTATCGTCCTAAAGGATTTTTCTTTTTTAATGAATTGGACAAAAAGGTTATTTGTGTTTCTTCACTCAATTGTTTTATGGTTGCGTTGAAGTCTTATGGCTTTGGATTAGAAAGGACTCATGCACTAACATATGTTGTCTTTTGTGTGTGGGAACCTTCGCTCAAATTATTGGTTAGGAGTTATAATCGATGTGTGTCAATGTCATTGATTGGTCCACTTGTATGGCTGTCCTAACTCATCTCACTTGGTTTTTGCTTTTTGTTTATTCACTTGGCTTTTTCGTTAGTCCTAAAGTTGTAGTATTCTTATGTTTTAAATGATCACGTCCCAAACCAACAAAATATATGCTAAAGTAACAAAATATTTCTTCAGTAACAAAATATATGCCTATTAAAGGGTATTTTTGTATTTTTAATTGTTTTAGATAATTTAGTTATTAAGTCTATTTTATTATGGTTTACGTGACATTCTCTTTTGTGTATAAATAGACTAGTTGTAAATGTCATAAATACAACAACAATATTTATTTCCCTTACAACTTTTACAACTATCATTCTCTTGGCTCTCTTAAATTTATTCTTTGTTCATCATTGATTCTTGTGCACTAACAAATTAGTATTTAGAGCTCCGGTTCTGATCCACAGAGAAACGCAAGTGAAACGTGAGGCGTTTGTGTTATTGATTTTGGTTCTGGCTTCGTGTTGAATCTTGAACAAAATCTGAAGGAATCACATTTTTCTGATTCCGTGGAGTTAGGAAACAATGTGCTTGTGAGATCTGAGTGAGTTGTACATGGTTACAAATGAACGGAAACGATAGTATGAGTACCAGACTTCTTATTTTTTATGGCAAGAACTGGAACAGGTGGATGATTCAGATGCGCGTGCTATTTGGTGCTCAAGATGCGCTTGAGCTTGTTACCAATGGCTATGTTCCGGTTGCAGCAGATGCGACAAAAGAAGGGAGAAATGAACAGAGAGACAAGAGGAAGAAAGATCAGAAGGCATTGTTTTACATCCATTAGTGTGTGGATGTGATTGTATTTGAGAAGATTGTTGATTCGAAGACGGCGAAGGAGGCATGAGACACACTGGTCAGATGCTATGGTGGTGGCGCATCAGTGAAGAAGGTAAAGCTTCAGTCCCTGCGAAAGCAATATGAGAATCTCAACATGAAGAACTATGAGAAGGATTCTGAGTACATCTCCAAAGTGATTCTGATCATTAATGAGATGAAAGCTTGTGGAGAAACCCTTTTTGAACAAGTAATCATTGAGAATATATTGAGGTAACTTATTCCTCAATTTAATTACATTGTTGTAGCAATTGAACATTCTAAAGATCTGGAAACCATGAGAATAGAAGAGTTGCAAAGCAGTTTAGAGGCGCATGAGTTGCGTCTGACTGAAAGAACTTCTGAGAGGGAAGTTGAGCAAGCTCTGAAGGCTTCTTTTGTCAAGAAGGATCAGAAGCATTCTTGGTCAGAAATCAAGAATAGACGTGGTGATTGATTCTAGAAGTCAGAATCCTCTACTTCTGATGAGAAGAAACATCAGAAGGGAAAGAAGAAGTTTGACAAGAAGAAGGTTCAATATTACTGTTGTAAGCATTTTGGCCATTTTGCTAAAGATTGTTGGTCAAACAAGAGAAGGAAATCAGAAGAAGCAAATATGGTCAGAGGAGATTCTGATGATGAACCTGTTATATTGATGGCTTTTGAATCTGATGGAAAGTGTTAGGCAGATTGGTGGTACATGGACACTGGTTGTTCAAATCACTTGACTGAAAACAAATAATGGCTGATAGATTTTGACTCCAGAAGGAGGACAAAAATCAAATGTACTGATGATAAATACCTTAATGTAGAAGGTATGGGAAATTTCAAAGTTAAAGTGAAGAATGGGAAAATCGTTCTGATCAAGGATGCTCAGTACGTTCCTGGAATTAAGAGCAATTTGATGGGTGTGGGTTAGCTCATTGAGAGAGGTTTCTCAGTTATTATGAAGGACAATCTATTGAAGTTGTATGATTCTAATCAGAAGTTAATTATGCAATCAGAACAAGGAAGCAACATGACATTTAAGGTGAATGTGGAGACAGCAGAAGCAGAATGTCTTAGTTCAGAAGACGTTGAAGTTGATAGTAAGTTGTGGCGCAAGAGGTTGGGGCATCTGAACTACAGAAGCTTAGGGCATCTGAGTTCTAAGAAGCTCGTGCGTGGCATTTCAAAGATTGTGAAGTCTTAGAATCATATGAGGTATGCATGAAAGGAAAGCAATCCAGATTGCCATTTGTGTCATAAGTAGCTCCAGGAGCAAAACATACTTTAGGAGTAGTGCATTCTGACGTGTGTGGACCACTTCCAGAACCTTCACTTGGAGGAAATATATATTTTGTGTCTTTTGTGGATGAGTTCACAAGAATGATGTGAGTAACACTCATCAAGTTTAAACATGAGGTGTTTATCGAGTTTCAGAAGTTCAAGATGAAGGTTGAGAAACAAAGTGGTCAGAAGCTAAAGATTCTCAAAACGAATGGTGGAGGTGAGTATAACTCTATAGAATTCCAGAAGTTCTGTAATGAGAATAGAATTGAGCATGATGTTACTGCTTCTTATACTCCTTAAAACAATGGTCTTGCTGAAATAAAAAATTGTACTTTGCTTGATATGACCAGAAGCATGCTGAAAGAGAAAAAGCTACCTCATAACTTGTGGGGAGAAGTTGTAGCCACGTCAGCATATGTGCTCAGCAGGTGTCCAACGAAGAAGCTGAAGGAAATTGTTCCTTTAGAAAAGTGGACTGGAGACAAGAAAAGTGTTAGTCATCTGAAGGTATTTGGTTTTGTATGTTACAAACACGTTCCAGAAGTTAGAAGGAAGAAGTTGGATGACAGAAGCAAAGTTATGATTCTGGTGGGGTACCATAGTACATGTGCATACAAGCTTTATTGTCCAGAAATGAATAAAGTTGAAGTCAGCAGAGACATCATTGTAAAAGAATCAGAAGTATGGTATTGGAGCAAGTCTCAATCTATTTCTGAAGATAAGCCAGAACTTGATAGTTCTGAAGAAGAGTCAGATGATGATTCTGAAAACTATGAAGATGAGTCAGATGATGAATCTGATTCTAATCCAGATTTTGATGATGATCTAAAATATGGTGGTGGTCATGCTTCTGGAAGTAAAAACTCTGAAGATGTATGTTTTGGAGGACAAGCTTCTAAAGATGATCATGTTTCTATTGAAGGTCATGACTCTGAAGGTGAAACTTCATAAAGTAAAGTCTATGAAGGCGATCCAACTTCTGAAGGTGGTCAAGTATCTGATACTGTTCCAGAATTGGAAAGAGTTTGTGAATAAGTTCAGAGGCCACAAAGAATCAGATGAATACCAAGAAGGTTTGAAGAGTTTGACATGTTGCAAGACACTGGAGTAGATTTAGAAGGAGAAATTTTTCAGTGTACCATGTTAGTAGACTCTGAACCTGTGAGTGTTGAAGAAGCTCTCAAGAAGAAAGTATGGTTGAATGACATGAAATAAGAACTTGAGGCTATAGAAAGAAACAAGGCCTGGAAGTTGACTAAGCTTTCAGATAAGAAGAAATCCATCAACATCAGATGGGTTTTCAAGGTGAAGATTAAGTTAGATGGATCAATTGGAAAGCACAAAGAAAGTCTAGTAGCTATAGGTTTTCTTCAGAAACCTGGGCTAGATTACTTTGAGGTATTTGCGCCTGTAGCTAAACATGAAACAATCAGACTGGTGATTGCTTTAGCTGCAAATAAAAATTGGCCTCTGATGCATTTGAATGTGAAGTCTGCATTTCTGAACGGTCAATTACAAGAAGAGGTATACGTGTCACAACCTCCTGGATTTGTGAAAAAGAATCAGGAAATGATGGTGTACAAATTACATAAAGCTCTGTATGGATTGAAGCAAGCGTCCAGAGCATGAAATTTGAAGATTGGTTCATTTTTCAAGAAACAAGGTTTTCAGAAGTGTGAGATGGAGTATGGCGTGTATGTTCAGCATTCTGAAAGCAATATGATTCTGATATGTCTTTATGTTGATGACATATTGCTGACGGGAAGTTGTTCTGAAAAAGTTGTCAAGTTCAAGAAGACTCTGATGAATGAGTTTGAGATGACTGACCTAGGAAATCAGGTTTACTTTCTAGGGATGGAGGTATTATACTCTGAACAAGGTATAATTTCGCATCAGCTGAAGTATGAACTTGAACTTCTGAAGAAATTCAAGATGGAGAATTATAAGGCCGTTGTTAAGCCGTCAGAAACCAATCATAAATTGGATTCTGACTCTGAGGGTGAAGACGTAGATGTTACAATGTTCAAAGAGTTGGTAGGTTCTCTGAGGTATCTGTATAATACCAGACTTGACATTTGTTATGTGGTTGGATTGGTTAATAGGTTCATGAGTAAACCTATGTGGTCCCATTACCAAGCTGCTGTCAGGATTCTGAGGTGTATCAAGAGAACTCTGGAGTTTGGAGTACTATTCTCTTCTGGAAGAAAAACAGATTCAGAGTTAATGAGTTATTCTGATTCTGATTGGTGTGGAGATAGAGTTGATAGAAGAAGTACTTCTGGATACTTGTTTAAGTTTCTGGGAGATCTTATTTCTTGGTATTCCAAGAATCAATTTGTTGTTGCTCTATTAACGTGTGAAGTTGAGTATATTGCAGATGTTATAGCTACATGTCAAGTTGTGTGGCTTCTGAATTTACTGCAAGATCTGAAGATCAACGTAGATAAGCCTCTAAAGCTGATGATTGATAACAAGTCTGCAATTAATCTTGCCAAGAATCCAGTACTACATGGGAGAAGCAATCATATTGAGACAAAGTATCATTTTCTGAAATGCCGAGTCCAGAACAGTGTACTAGAAGTTGTGCATTGGAACACTCAGAAGCAACTAACAGATATCATGACACAGGCAATCAAGACAGATCAATTTTTTCGCTTAAGGGAAGAAATTATTGTAGTTAGTTTTAATTAGAAATTCTAAATTAAGAAATGGTATTAAAGGGTATTTTAGTATTTCTAATTGTTTTAGATAACTTAGTTATTAAGTATATTCTATTAAGGCATATGTGGTATTCTCTTGTGTATAAATAGATTAGTTGTAAATGTCATAAATACAACAACATTTATTCCTCTTGTAGCTTTTACCGCCGTCATTCTCTTTACTCTCTTAAATTTATTCTTTGTTCATCATTGATTCTTGTGCACTAGCAATGCTAAAATAGCAATATTTCTTCAAACTTGTTAGAATACTTTTGAAAATAAACGTATGATCAATTTCATCTTTTGTATGATCAATTTTATCTTTTGATTCTATCAATGTTTCTCCTGGTTAGTCTGATTCATCTCTTATTGCGAGAAGATCTTAAGAAACAGATCATTTATACCTTATTCAATTAAATACATGAATAGACGTATAGAAAATATTAGTGCTTGTTTGTTTGGATTGCAGGAATCACGGTGCAATTTTGACAAAAGCTACACTTTAAAGCTTCAACAAAACAACATTGCAAATTTAGCAAACTCACAGACAATCCAAACATACACTCAATAACTGTATACAAAATCTCTTCTAGAAATACTAGTAATTTGAAAACTAGAGCCTAAATCATCAGAACCATAGCTCACTTTGATTTTAAATTAACCCGTGATTTTGATGCCATGATGAATCCTTGACATGAAAATCCAATGTCACATTTTATGTATTTAAGAAGAAAATATAATTTTAAGCATAAAAGCATGTGAGGATTCCCCTGTTGACCTCTTACCCTACACGGATCGATTAATAGCAGAAAATAAAAGAATGTGCAAAGAACTTGATGCTCCTTTAATAACATTGCAGAAGAACATCATCTTTAGATACATAAACTTCCAAGAGAAAAAAAAGTATAAAGTTAAATGAAGAAAATTATTTTTTCTCAATTAACATGTTACACAAATGCATAATCCGATAATACAGAAACAAATATTTATTGATGCTAAGCTCCTATTCCTATAAGGGGAAAAGAATTAATTCAATAATGAATCCATTTCATAAGCCTTGCTTTAAAAATGCTACAGTTTACTGGCTCAGATTGTTTCAATGTACCCTACCTGTTCAACATGAGCACCTTTGAGTGAGACCCCAAAAAATGGATGATACTGTGTGAACTAGAACATGAAATATTCCTCCACCTAATGTCAACGCAGGAATTTCTGTGGTAATCAGCCATCCCAAAATCTTATGGTATCCACCTATCAGTAATCTGTTTTGCTTTGAGTGAGCCCATTGCAAAATCTGTTTTGCCATTCACACTTAGCATTGCCATTTTCCATCATCCCCCAATGGAAGACAATTCAAGTCATATTAAGGAAAGAGACTATTCCAAAAAATAGGAAGGGGATGGTAGATGCCAGATAAAAAAGTTATTGTAGGTTTTTGTTGGTGAAAATACAAACAAATCTATTTGCGTATAAAAAGGAAGCAAGAAATTTTTCATGAAAATCATCTCTTTTTGTCGGTTCTTCCCACCAACCTCCCTTCTCATTCGTCCTCAGTTTCTTACTGGAGGTAATCTTATAAATATATCATCATGGAAACTCTACTCTGCAGAATCTGGAATGACAAACGAAGGTAAAAATAGCAAAAGTATGCTCTCTACAAAAAATAACCAATCTGGAAAAGGAATTTTTCTATCTTTCAGTTAGGTGTAGGGCATTGTCTTCTATCTGGTTATTTAAGTGCCCCAAAGCTGAGTATAATGTTTCCTTCAAAGGGTGCAATCCATCTGATCCAGTGAAAGCATGGACCTCATTTTCAATTTCAACCCAACTAATGGACAGATCTTTCCTCAAGCGTCTCTCATCCATAATATGTCTTACTTCTTCAACCAATCCCCATTTCAAAAGTGCAGCATATATACTAGAAAGTACTACATAAGCGACAGAAGATTGAGGCTGCCATTTAATAAGGAATTCAGTTACTTCTCTGCCGAGTCGTAGACTTCCATTCAAACTGCATACACCAAGCAAAGAATACCAAACACGGTCCCCTGGTTTACAATCCATCATGAATAGATCCTTCATCGACTCGTTAAAACATCCAGATCGACCAAAAAGATCAATTAGGTGTGCATAGAGTTCTAGGTCAGGAACAACACCATGCTCGATATTCATGGACTTGAAAAACTGAAGCCCTTCATGAACAAGGCCAGAGTGACTACAAGCATTTAGAATGGCAACAAAGGTGGTCCTATTTGGCTTCACTCCTGATTTCAGCATATCATTGAACATCATAACTGCGTCATTACCATAGCCATAGTAAGCTAGTGCTGATATCATGGTGTTCCACAACACTACATCTTGCAAATTTCCGCTGAAATTAAAGACTTGCCAGGCGGTCTCCATGCTTCCACATTTTGCGTACATGTCAACAATAGCACTTACAACAACAGGATTAGGTGTGACATTATTGCGCACCAAAAATGCATGTACTTGTTTACCAAACATCAGTGAAGCAATAGTAGCACAGGCAAACAGGCAGTTACTGAGAGTAAATTCATCAGGTCTAACTTTTTGCTGGATCATCTTTCTAAACACTCCAAGAGCTTTATGACCCATACCATTTCTTGCATAACCGCCAATCAAAGAAGTCCACGAATACGAATTTTTCTTAGGCATCTGACTAAACATTTCGGCAGCTGATTCCATGTCCCCGCATAAAGCATACCCTGAAACTAATGTCGTCCAGGCAGGAATATCCCTCACGGACATATCATCAAACAATCTCTTTGCATCTACCATGTTATCACATTTTGCATAAGCATCTACAATTGAGCTAGAAACAACCACATTGGATAAAAACCCAACAACTAAAACCTGCCCATGAATCTGCCTACAAAGTTCAAATTCTTTCAATTTCACACAAATAATCAATACACTGGCAAACGTAAACTCATTATAACCAATACACAATCTCCTCAAATCTCCATAAAACCTCAAAGCCTCACTAAATCTCCCACAGTGTGCATAACCAACCACCATAGTGTTCCATGACACATAATCCTTGTCAGGCATTTGATAAAACATACTCCTAGCTTGTTTCATCATCCCCAATTTAACATACCCAGAAAGCATATTATTCCAAGAATACAAATTTCTAACCTCCATTTTATCAAACACCTTGCGTGCATGAACATAATCGCCGCAACAGAAGTACATATGAATCAAATGATTACCAATAAGAGTGGTGGGGCGTTTGAAACCAGTAAGCTTCAAATGAAGGTGAACAAGCTTACCCTCACGGTAAGACTTGGTGTCAGAGCAACGGCGCAAGAGAGTGACGAGAACGTTGGAGGGTAAGCGAATGCCTTTGGGGTGCAAAAGGTCAAGAGAAGAAACGGCTTCGGAGAGACTGGATTTTGGAGAGAGGATGGGTTTGACGATGCACAGATCGGTGGGTTTGAAGCGCTTGAAGTTGCGAGTTGGGAATGATGATGGCGTTGGCATTGTAGAGAAAGAACTTCAACTTGAACTTCATCGTCTATGTCTATGATGATGAGTTGGAAGTGGAATGACGAGTTCGTTAAACCAATTCCGGTCACTGTGGATGGCGGGTACTGGCGTTCAATACCGGCGTCTGCGCCATGCCTGAAGAGAATCGGAAGCGGCAGCGTCAAGTTTTAATATTAAACCCATGGGCCATTTCTCATTGTTTCACTTTGCATTAACCAATAGACAAAAGTTTGCCAATTATTATTATTATTAGGGTTTAATTTATTTTTTATCTCTATAAATATTTTAAATTTTATTTTTAGTTCTCATAAAAAATATATATTTTTTAGTTTTTATAAAAATTTTACAAGAAGTTTTAATTCTTGTTATATTCTAAAATTTTGAAAATTATTTAATAATTTTTATATTTTTGAATTTTTAAATGATTTTGTTCATGTGTGTTTAAAATACTATAAAATATTTTTTATCAAAATTTAATTATTTTTTAAATATGAAGAATTAAAAATGAATTTTCTAAAATTTCAAAAGATAATGATAAAAATAATGAAAACCTTGACTTATAAATCAAATTTTGAATTAGTTTTCTATAATAATTTTTTATAATATTCTAAACATGTATGCAAAATAATCATTTAAAAATATATATTAGTTTAACTGAGGAATTAAAACTACATGCATAATAATTTTGTACGGACCAAAACATGAAGAAAAAAATTATAGTAACCAAAAATAGAATTTGGCAATCTTTTAGGAACAAAAACATATTTAACTATTATTATTATTATTATTATTATTATTATTATTATTATTATTATTATTATTATTATTATTATTATTATTATTATTATTATTGTTATTGTTATTGTTATTATTTTTATTGTTATTGTTGTTATTATTATTATTATTATTATTATTATTATTATTATTATTATTATTATTGTTATTGTTATTATTGTTATTATTATTGTTATTATTATTATTATTATTATTATTATTATTATTATTATTATTATTATTATTATTATTATTATTATTATTGTTGTTATTGTTATTATTATTATTGTTGTTATTATTATTATTATTATTATTATTATTATTATTATTATTATTATTATTATTATTATTATTATTGTTGTTGTTGTTGTTGTTTTTATTATTATTGTTGTTGTTGTTGTTGTTGTTATTATTATTATTATTATTATTATTATTATTATTATTATTATTATTATTATTATTATTATTATTATTATTATTATTATTATTATTATTAGTGTTATTGTTATTATTATTGTTATTGTTATTGTTATTATTATTATTATTATTATTATTATTATTATTATTATTATTATTATTATTATTATTATTATTATTATTATTATTATTATTATTATTGTTGTTGTTGTTGTTGTTATTATTGTTATTGTTGTTGTTGTTATTATTATTATTATTATTATTGTTGTTATTATTATTATTATTATTATTATTATTATTATTATTATTGTTGGTGTTATTGTTATTATTATTATTATTGTTGTTATTATTATTATTCTTATTATTATTATTATTGTTGTTGTTGTTTTTATTATTATTGTTGTTGTTGTTGTTGTTGTTATTATTATTATTATTATTATTATTATTATTATTATTATTATTATTATTATTATTATTATTATTATTATTATTATTATTGTTGTTGTTGTTGTTCTTGCGAAAAGTATTAAACTATATAACTTCCTTGTAGGGACAAGGAGAGTCTTAATATACGATGATTTGGGGATTTTAGTGGAACGAAGGTGTTCGTATGAACTCAAGAATGAATGTTTTACTTATCTCTCTCGCGGGAGCCCCTTTATATAGTCTTAATGTTGTATTATTAAGAGCCACATTCAAGAGGTGACTCTTTGACTTCTGAATCGTATAACTGGTGTTGTCACCATGAATGAGTGCGTTCAAGACTGCATGCACCGACAATTGTTACAATCATTAATGAGTCAGGTTGTTAGTCGGCTACGAGCATATGGACTCCGTTTACGTGCGACATCCGGGTTGGTAACGCAAATTGGTTGTTGCCCAGATACAATGACTGTCGTCCTTGACCTTTAGTCGAGTTATACCTCGCTTTGTTCCCTTTCTAGACGACTTTATGACCCAGTAAAGCTAATATTTTCGGGATGTACATAAGCCCCCCGAGTACAAATTATCTTGTAAGAATGAAGTGTCCGGTCAAGAAAAGCGCGGGACATATTTAAGGTTTGGATTGGGTTATAACATGTCCTCGCCTCTGCGCACGTGTCATGAACGGAAGAGCGACATCTCTTGAGTAATTTTCTCTCTCATAGCGCAATGATGAATTTTATCAGGGTCTGCTTATTTGGATATGTTTCCTTCCCCAAGCGCACTGTTCATTGGGCCCCTATTTAATTTTCTCTTTCTTTTCTTTTTCATCTCAACAGTCAATACCGTTATGTTTCCAGAGAAGCTCGCCTCTTACCAAGACGCTCACCTTCTTCATGTATTTCCTTCTCTTTTTTTATTTTGTTGTTTTCTCTTTATTTTCGAAAAAAACGATAACGATAAGAAAGTGTGATGATGAGGGAAATGTCATAAAACCTAGAAACACTTAAGAGAGAAGAGATTTTCTGGGACCAATGCATGTGTGAGGTTAAGGGTGAAGGTGAGAAAAACACAAGAAATAAGGGGTTTTGAATTGAGTTTTCTATTAAGCTTTTACTTTGTTAAATATTTCACAAACTATCTAGAAAGAATATAACTTGAGAAATACTATAAAAGACACTTTGGTTTATCCAGGTTCACCTGTAACTAGGCTACTCTTGTCCACCATCCTCAGATGATTTCGCCTTCAACAAGGATTTAATCCACTAATCTCAACAAATTACAAATGTATGGGCTACCCCTCGATGACTAACCACAATTGTCTAAGAGTCCAGCTGATACCTTAACCATCTCAAGTCTTAGACTATCAACCTAGTCACTTGAGGTAATAATCAATTATTAACAGAATTACAATCAATTGTGTTTACAATGTTTTCTTCTAAATAAGCAGATGAATACAACAATGAAGAACAACGTCTCTAATACAAATAATGAGTAACAACTCTTTGTATTGAGAACTCTAAGATTAACACACAAATAATGAGCAACAACTCCTTGTGTTTAATCCCTAATATCTTAACACAATAACGAACAACAACTCTTGTGTTCTTGATATTTCTCTAGAAGAATATTTGTAGATGTACATGAAAGTGATTCTTCTTTTCTCTTGATGTTTCACAATATTTCAACAATTTGAATCAAGCGTGATAATAGTTGATGGTTCGTCAATATTTTAATGCTATTGCGGTCTCTTTATATATACTTAAGAATAAGACCGTTGGTATTACGAAGACGTCGCTTTCACTTTCTAACTACAATAATGGTAGTATTTCATCGTGGGAGACAACATAGTACAATATTTAAGCAAGTAGTGGAGTATTTTGAACATATTGATTGTACTGTAAACTTTGTGGATAAGTTTCTTAAGACTTTATCTTCTGATGATTTACTTCTGGTTGAAGTACTAAGCTTGGAAGATATCTCTTGATCTTGTCTTTGTCTTCTTTTCTTCTTGCTGGATTGTTTCTGATTGAGGAGTGATAATTATCCAGAAGATGCTTCATTGTTGTATTGTCAGAATCTTTCATATAGTTAAACATTGTCTTCATATATATATATATATATATATATATATATATATATATATATATATATATATATATATATATATATATATATATATATATATATATATATATATATATATATATATATATATATATATATATATATATATATATATATATATATATATATATATATAAGCAACAACTTATCTGATGAACAATGTCTTCTTTGAGCGAAAGTTTTTTTGATCTTGACTTCTTGAGGTGATCCTTGATTATTGATAATCAGGTTTTCTAAGCTACATATATGATGTCTGATTTCTGAAGCAATAACTCATATCAGTACATCTGATTTTGACATTGAATTCCTTCTTTATGATCTCTTGATCTTTAGATTGATTCCCTTTCTGATGAATATTCAGCATTCCTTAGAACTGCTGATGTTTATATAGAAACAGTCACAATATTTCTTTTGTTGAGCGCAATGGTACTTTCCGATGATGTATTTCTTCTAATGAATATTACTTATGCCGAGTAGATTGGTTTGAGAAGATATCATCCTTTGATTTTGTCTTATGATGGAATTTTATATGTTGATTAAAAATGAGTCCACAAGATCTTTCTTTCTTTGATCCTTTCTTCTGATGGAATACTTCTGATGTTGAATGAAGTTGCGTATTCCATGAACTCTTCAAGTCTTCAGAATCTTGACTTTGACTTCAGAAATGTGAGCAACAACTCTTATGATGAACAAACCTTGACTTATGATCTTGGAGTGGAATCTTTCTCTATATGTGTTCAAAATATTGACTTCGTCTTTAGAATCATAAGCAACAACTCTTCTAATGAACTAGTCTTGACTTCTGACCTTCTGCGTTGGAAGCTTGTTTCTTGTCTCTCTTGATTTCTGATCTTGAAGCAACATGTTACCATAAATTCTTTCTTCTTGGAGACTTATTGAGATTTTTTTCTTGTCGAACATTCAACATTTCATAGAACTACTGATGTTTCATTAGAAATAGAACTCAATGGTTCTTCTTCTGAGTGGTGAAGTGATTTTGATGATATCTTGATTAAGACTATCCAGAATTCTAATAATGTATTTATACACTCAATGAAACCATTAATACTAAAATTATTTCTCATAAAATATATGCTTGTTATCATCAAAATCCAAAGATTAAACCCGAATCCAAATATTGTTCTAACAATCTCCCCCTTTCTGGTGATGACAAAACCATGTATTTTGATGGAACAATTTTACAAGGTTAAATCATAAGCAAAGTAAAGTAAGAGTTTAGAAAAACTCCCCTTGGGATAAACAATCTCCCCCTGAATCATAAACTTATGATTTTTCAGAGCTTAAGAGCATTATTATCCTTTCTCAGAATTCTGACTTAAAGCAGATGGAAGTGATTTATCAAAGTTTGCTTTATCAGACATTCTTTCTTCATTAGAAGCTTCTAATCATTATATATGTTCATCATCATAGCTTGATCTATCAATCCCTTCTATGTTTGAAGTTCGCTATCAAAACTCGATCTCTCAAAACATTCTATACCTTAGAATTTCATTTATCAGAGTTTGATCAAGAACCTCTCTACATAATGCTAAGATTATATATACATACACGGTTTTTGAGATTCTTTTGTATACTACTTCTAATGACCAAAATATACTTTATCTGGCTAACAATATCACGATCCAACTGCTTCTTATTGAAGACTAAATCATTTCTAGCTTTCTAGAGATGATATGATGTTTCTGTTACAACAATTTTGAGCATTTGTCTTGCTAGTCTCTCTGGTGATCAAATATTTCTCAATGCTCCAATTTTTACAAGTTATCACATACACAATCCAATGCATAATTTTTTCCCATATCAACTTTGTTTTTCTACACTCAAAGAACAGATGATCAATAGTTTCAAGCTACAGGCCTTATCATTTATCACACCAAGTATACTCAGCCTGTCCTTTGTAGGAACCCTTCCCATGAAAAGGAGCCACAAGTGAAACTTTGCTTTAGGCCTAACATTGTTGAGGAAGAAAACTTTATTCAAAGCCCCTTGTTCTTTATCACCCCTAAGCTTCTAATAGCTATCCACAGTTCTGACTTTATCTTGATTAAAGGTATCCCCCTAATTCTGGTAATTCACAATCAGCTCCTTGCATTTCATCATATATTTGAGGACCCAAGAGCATTTTACTAGGACATTCCAATGCATATTATCCATTCCTTTTACATACCAAACATTTACCCACTTCACCCAAATCTTATCCTTCTTAGCTTGCACATTCCATATCAATTTAAGCATAGATGCCTGGTTTTACTCCCTAAGGGATGTTACGTTTAGACCACCATCATTTTTAGGGTAGTAAACCTTATCCCATGCAATTTGAGCTTTCTTACTGCCTTCATTCTTACCACTCTAGAGGAACATCCTACAGATATCCTTCACTTGATGAATAGCTTTATTTGGCATAGGGAAAACCTGCATCCAGTAGGCAGTTACAACAAAGAGAACACTCTTCATTAGCTGACTTATACCTGCAAAACTTAACAACTTAGATGTCCAATGATTTATCTTGGTGACAATTTTGTCAATCAGTGGTTGGCACTGACTAATACTAAGCTTCCTGCTAGTGAGAGGAACTCCCGGGTATTTGAAAGGCAGTTTCCCTTCTTCAAAACTAGTAGCTCTCAGAATTATTCTTTTCTCCATGCTTGTTGTGCCTCTAAAATAAAATTTACATTTATTAGGGTTAGCCTTCAAACTTGTAGAATCAGAAAACATATTGAACACATGCATCATAAGCTTCATAGATGTTTCATCTCCTCTAGAAAACATGAGCAAATCATCTGCAAAGCAGATGTTGTTATTCCTTAATCTAGCATATTTAGGATGGAAATTGTAATCAAGGTTATCATACAATTTATCCATGCATTTATGCAGGTACTCCATAATCAGAATAAACAATAAGAGGGATATAGGATCCCACTGTCTGAGCCTCCTATTGGCTTTAAGAATACTATTAGTTTGCCCATTAATGGTGTTCTATAGGAAACAATACTGATACACACCATAATCCAATCTATAAACTCCCCAAGAAAATTCATTTCTTTCATAATATGCTCTAAGGCTTTCCAATCCACTGTATCATATGCTTTCTAAATATCCATATGCACATTGCACATATGAGATATATGTTTTCTATTGTAGCCCCTGGTCAATTCATGGGCAATGAGAATATTATCCTATATGTTTCTTCCAGGAACAAAGGCTGACTGACTATCATCCACTATATCACTAATCACTTTTCCAGCTTATTAGTAAGGATCTTGGATATGATTTTGTATAAGGTAGAACAATAAGCTATTGTCCTTAGCTCTTTAATTGTTTTTCCTCCTTGGTTTTAGGGATCAAGGTAACCGAATGATCAATTAATAGTTGCACAAATCCTTTTTTGACAAAAGAATTCTTGAACAACCTAGATCACATCTTCTTTGATAATAGACCAACTCTTCTTGAAAAAATTAACATTGTAGCCATCTTCATCGGGGGCTTTGTGACCACCTATAATCTGGAGAGCCTTCCATATTTCATCTTCATTAATAGATTGAATGAGTCTATTGGCATTGTCCTATGTAAGCTTTTTTCCTTTTCTCAGAATCTCTATGTCAACATGAATCAGATTAGAGGAGGAAGTTCCAACCAATTCCCCATAGAAGTGCATAATTTCCTTTTCAATTGAGGAAAAATCAGTCAGTTTACTTCCACTACTATACCAAGCATGTTCATGGTAGTTTTCTTATTTTTCTCCTTAAGATTGGCATAGAAATGTCTATTATTCCCATCACCAAGCTTAAGCCAGTGAATTTTAGATTTTTTGCATTAAAATTTTCTCTTCCATCTCAGTTTTGTGAATTACCTCTTCAGACCAATAATTAACATTATTGATTAAATCTTGATTGAAGAGATCGTTGTTTAACATCTTCTGAGCTTTCTCCAGCTTCATTATGCACTCCTGAATTTTCTGAACCCCATCATCATTTTCTTATTGAGACTATTTAGGACAGGCTACAATCTCTTTAGCTTCCTCCACATTCTATACATGGATTTACCTTGGATATCATGATCCCAACTAGTTTTGACCAAGGCATCATACTCAGGATCCTAAATGATACAGTTTATGGATTTGAATATATGCTTCTTTCTAATATCACTTTTACTGGTAGTTTCCAGTCTAAGTCTTAGAGGAGAGTGATCAGAGATATGGGGGCTTAATACTTCCAACTTACTATCAGGGTATTAGAGATACCAATTGGTACTACATATGGCTCTATCAGTTCTTGAATAAATCACACCCTTAGTGTGTTTATTTGACCAAGTAAAAACATTCCATACAGTTTCATGATCAATTAAACCCACCTCCTCCATCATTTTTTCCAAATCAATATATTCATTCATATGCACCTCATTCCCCCTAATTCTACCATTGACTTTAAGAAAATTATTAAAGTCACCAATGATAGTCCAAGGACCTTTGAATCTCTCCTCTTTGCCATTGAGATACTCCCACAGGAATTTCCTTTTACTAAGATATCGTGAGCATAAATTACAGATAAATAATGAGAAAACACCCCATATTTTCTATAAACCTCACTGTGGATAAATTGATCAATGGAACTAACAAATTTTGCATCCCACTGCTTAGAAAACAAGCAGCCTCCAACTTTGAGAGCATCAAATCCATTAGTGCAGGCAAGTTCCACTTTTGGGGGGCTTGCGAGTATTAACATGGATTTTACCTTTGATGTGCTTGCTAGATTTAACATCCTTCACATATTCATTATCATTAACCTTCTCATCAATTTCCTCAACTTTATATTCCCTTGCTTTGCTACATTCTGATGCTTCTATAGGTTGTTTTATGTCCTATTTTGTTTTCCAATTTTGTTTCTTCTCAATGTTTTTTCTTGGTATTTCCTCTTTCTTTTTGCACACATGTCCAAGCTTATTGTATTTACTACAAAAAGGTGGTTTCCATTCATATTCAACTTATGTATCATTTTTCCTCCTATTGGATCTCTTATAGTGATTTCATCTTTCAGCTCAACTGTAACATCCACTTCAATTAATACATAAGAGCATATGATACTCTCAACTTTCTAGCAGTGCACTCATTTGTCATTATTGGCTTTCTTATTGCACTGACTATTTTCCCTATACTTTTGTCACTCCAAAGATTCAAAGGTAGTTGGGGGAAAATCACCCAGATTGGGAGCACATGAAGCATATCCTCTTTCAAGGTGAAGGTTCGTGTCTATTCATGTAGGAGCACATGATTTTAAAAATTGTGTAAGGTCCTCTCATAAGAAATGCATCTCTATAATTCTTGGATCTAAATCATACCATAAATTATCCTTCCTTATTATAGTATAGCTTCGGTAATGCCACAAAATTCCATGTATTCATCATGAATTTTTGACAACATTCAAGGATAACTTATCTCTAATAGCATACTTAACGAGTGCATTTGCCCATAACTCCATCTCAGACCTAACATCATGTTCTTCAATTACAACTTCAAATTCTCTATTTACCATCTTCGGTGCAGTGTACTCAAGTTCCACTCCATTGGACGATAGGCTATTACCTTTTATCACACCTATCCATAGTTGAGGTTGATTTTGTTCAATCCCTTCTTCTTCAATCTTCTCTTTATTTTCATTCTTTTCTTCCTTAATTATTTCAATAACTAGAATCTTCGTGACCGTTACTCCATATTGGATGAATGTGGTTGTAGCCCTGGTACCCCTACCTTCTCATTCAAGTTTGTGGCAGGCGAGAAAACCCTAGTGTAACATGGTGGGAGAACTGACTTGGGTGTTTTGCGTTTGATCGCAATTTTTGCAGATAGCAAGAGTCTCCACCGACTTTTCTTTTATCCAATAAGGAAAGGTTGAAAAGAACAATAAAGACCTTTCGAGATTACTTCTTGAGTTCGGGGGTAGTGTGATACGGTGGGAGAACTGACTTGGATGTTTTGCGTTTGATCGCAATTATTGCGGATAGCAAGAGTCACCATCGACTTTTCTTTTATCCAATAAGGAAAGGCTGAAAAAAACAGGAAAGACCTTTTGAGATATTTTCTTAAGTTTGGGGGGTAGGTTATGAAAAGGGAAGGTATTAGCACCCTTTTCATCCGTAGTTATCTACGGGTTCTTAGTTGCTTGCTAGATCACTTGGTTTTGTTTGAAAGTGTGTTTGTGGTGTGGGTTTTTTGAAAGTATTTTGAAAAATGTCTTTGTAATGGTTCTCATCTCTATAAGAATGCGTACAAAGTGTTTGTCTTTTGAAAATGTTTCCAAGTGAGAGTGTTGGTGTATAAAATGTTTTTGTTGTGAGTAAGCGAGCAACTAAAAGTAACCTACCTACTCAAAAGGTCTTAAATGTTCTTTTCCTCCTCCTTTAGATGTTTCTATATTACCATTGATTTGGTAAGAAGTCTCATCGTTTGATGTGAAGGGACGAGCGTGGGACGTTTGTATAGTCATAGAAGGAAACCTATGGGACGTTTTAGCAATGTGGTTTAGGTACTAGATCGTTTACCGAAGGCAACATCGAGTGTCATCGAGGGACTACGACCTTTTATCGAGGGTCTTTGCTAAAATGCCCATGTTCGAGGGACATGACTATTTTCTGAGGCAACAAGTGAGATTACCCTAAGGGTGCATGTGTGTGAATAGTGTGTTTGATTTGCATGCATTTTTCCTTGATTAGGGGTTGTCTACTTGTTGGTTTTATCTTTCCATACACACCTAATTACTAGCATTTGTATAAAAGTAAATAAAAGTGAAAAAAATAAATCCTACACGATTACAACCATATTGAGGTGCATAAAAATATAAAGGCAGAAATAAGATAAAAAGAAGGAAAAAAAAGCTCCTTCGATTGGGGGGAAGCAGCCTTCGATTCTGCTTCTGTTGGCCTCATTCAATTGGGAGTTGGCACCAACAAGTCGTGGCCTTCGAATGGGCCTTGGCAGCAGTTGGTCATGGCCTCCGATTGGGCTTGTCAGCAACTGGGCGCGCCTTCTGGTTCTACCTTGTTGCTTTGTTTCCTTCTTCAATTGAGGCCGGCAGTAGCAAGTCATGGCCTTCGATTCTAGCTTTCTGGGGCTTGGAAGTCAGCATGAGTATGCATTTTGGTTGGGCCTAGAAGTTAGCATTTAAGCCCAAGGCTCCATTTCGTGTCTTTCTTCCCCCTGTCCTTTTTGTTTAAGGCATTAAATGGAAACATGGCCTAAGGCCATGCTAGTATTTTTCTTGCAAACAATTTAATATTTAATGCATATTTAGGTAAATAAGAAGCAAAGCGAAAGGGGTTAGCTCTGAAAACATATTAAGGAGGTGGAAATGAAAAGAACCAAAGTATTATGTACATATTTTGAAACGAAAGGGAAAATTATTCACATACTATGCCATGGAACGAAAGGTTCAAGGGTAAGAGTGACTTACCTTGCTACAACTTTAAATATGAACTAGACCTTGAGTAGTGGCCCTGGGTTCTCCTGAATTCGAAGGGAGGAGCCTGAAGCTTGACCTTGGAGACTGGATTCGAAGGAAGAAAGAAAGCAAGTGTAATGCTTCTTCCCACACTGGATTCAAAGGATACTAAAGAGTGGGGAGTTCTTCAGAACTGAAGGAGGTGAGTGTGATTTTGGGTTTGTTCTTCACAAATGTTTAAGGACTTGAGAGTTTTTTGTTGTGTTTGAGAAATTTTGGAGATTTGTTCTTCTGGTCCAAAGATCCTCCCTTTGCCTTTGCAAAGAATTCCTCTATTTATAGAGAAAGAATGAACATGCCATCCTTGCAAAGAAATGATAAAATAATGTAACATGAAAGTACAAGTGGGGGGCCTTTTGGCAGTTGGGGTGCAGAAGATGTGACTTATGCTTCTGGCCCTACTTTTTGTTCAGACAAAATTCAGGTTGGAAGCTGTTTTTATGATAAAAGTACTCTCTATGAAAAGAAAGAGTATGTAACCTTTTTCTATCTTAACCAATAATAGTATTATCCAAAAGACAAAGTTTAAAACCCTTGTACAAGCCTCTGATTATGTAAATATTTGGAATCAACATAGCCTGGAAAATGAGATTTGGTCTTGAGTCGAATGCAAGAATAAGATCGAAGCACACTTGTTCGAAGGAAGCCTTTGCCTCAGTCGAAGCTTGTGGTCAAATCAAGCTTTCTCAAAGGAAGCCAATGCCCAGTCGAAGCTTGGATCGAAGCAAACACATTTCCCAATCGAAAGCTCATGTTTGAAGGAAACATATTGCCCAATCGAAGCATGTGGATCGAAACAAACATAAAAGGATTCATTGCCTTGTGTCTGTTTAGCATGAGGGAAGTTCATGGATTCTGAATCGAAGGGCGCTCTTTCAAGGGAAGCAAGAACTTAGTCAAATCTTGTATGAAGATACCTCTTGGCTCAAACAAAGCTTGTATGAAGCAAAGTATGCAAGAGGTCCTTGGTGCAAGTGGATTCGAAGGATGCATAGAGATGGTTACTTTTTCCCAACGAAACTTGTCCAAACGAAACAAACATGCAGGCAGCATATGCCCAATCGAAGCAGGCTTGTTGGCAGTAAACTTGTCCAAATCGAAGCAGACTTATAAGTAGCTATTTTGTCCAATTGAAGAGTTTACCTTGCAGGGGGCACTTGTGGAAGCAAAAAATGGTACTCAAAGAAAGCTTGTAGGCAGCATTCTGGGTAAACCGAAGGGTTTGCCTTGCATGGGGCACTTGTGGCCAGCAAATTTTGGTTTTCAAAGCAAGCATGCAGGCAGTGTGCTTGGTGAATCGAAGGGCTTGCCTTGTAGGGGGCACTTGTGGCCAGCAAACTTATGCATTTAAAGCAAGCATGCAGGCACGAAGCCTGTAACAAGAAGTCACATGCCTAGACGAAAGAGGCATGCTAGCAGCAATTTTGAGCAATCGAAGGAGGCCAAAAGTCAATCGAAGGGTGCTGAATCGAAGGAGGCCTATTTTTCTCCAAATTTGTCAAAATGTTATTTTTATCTATTTTCTCCCTTTTTGGCAGTTCCCTTTTAATTTTGGTACTGGAAAATCCAAATGCACTTGTGAAAGCTTGAATCCTGAGAATCTTTGTGAGAAAAGCCTTGAGAATTGAGAGGGCAAATTTTGGGGTACAACAGCTTCCCCTGTTCAATCTTCTTACACTTGAAGAGTTAGATTGGTAAATCTGCCATTCGCGACTTGAAGGTGGAAGGTGAATGAACACTAGAGTGCCCATAAATTTGAACTTGATGATATTGTGGTTGATTATGTAGGGAATGGGATTAAAGATGCCATTTGGTAATATGATATAGAGTTGTCGGACATGGGCTTATAGATTCCATTCAAAGGTGATTGTTGACAGAAATTAGACTAAGTCTAAATTTTGACTTCAACTGGAGAAGAATCAGAATAAATCTTGGAGCAATTTATCTGAACCAGAGAAAGATGTCTGCGGGAAAGAATCAGAATAAATCATCGAGAGATTTAAAATGAACCAACAATGGTCTGGAGAAGAATCAGAATAAATCTTGGAGCGACTTATCTGAACCAGAAAAGATATCTGCGGGAAAGAATCAGGATAAATCGTTGAGAGATTTAAACTGAACCAACAATGGTCTGGAGAAGAATCAGAATAAATCTTGGAGCAACTTATCTGAACCAGAGAAGATATCTGCGGGAAAGAATCAGGATAAATAGTTGAGAGATTTAAACTGAACCAGCAGTGGTCTGGAGAAGAATCAGAATAAATCTTGGAGCGACTTATCTGAACCAGAGAAGATATCTGCAGGAAAGAATCGGGATAAACAGTTGAGAGATTTAAACTGAACCAGGATTGGTCTAGAGAAGGATCAGAATAAATCTTGGAGCGATTTATCTTAACCAGAGGAGATATTTGTGACAAAGAATCAGGATAAACCATTGAGAGATTTAAATTGAACCAACAGTGGTCTGGAGAAGAATCAAAATAAATCTTGGAGCGACTTATCTGAACCAGAGAAAATGTCTACCAGAAAGAATCAGGATAAACCATTGAGAGATTTAAGCTGAACCAGCAAAGGTCTTGGGATGAGTATCAGAATAATATTCATAAATGAATTGTATATGAATCGTATCTGAGAGATATACTGAATGAGCGTCAGAATGACATCCATATCTGGATCGTATCTGGACTGTATTTGAAAGGTATGTTGAATGAGTGACAAAATGACATCCGTATTTGGATCGTATCTGGATTGTATTTGAATGAGTGACAGAATGACACCCGAATCTGGATCATATCTGGACTATATTGAATGAGTGACAGGATGACATCCGAATATGGATTGTACCTGGACTGTATTTAAAGGAGTTTGGAGTAAGTATCAGAATGTCAGTCATATTTAGATCGTATCTGAACTGTTTCTAGAAGAGAATCTGGAGTAAGTATCAGAATGTCAACTGTATCTGGATCGTATCTGAACTGTTTCTAGAAGAGGATCTGGAATAAGTATCAGAATCTCAGCCATATCTGGATCGCATTCGAACTGTTTCTAGAAGGGAATCTAGAATAAGTGTCAGAATGTCAGCCATATCTGGATCGCACCTGCACTGTTTCTAGAAGAGAATCTGGAGTAAGTATCAGAATGTCAGTCATATCTGGATCGCATTTGTACTGTTTCTAGAAGGAATCTGGAATAAGTATCAAAATATCAGTCATATCTGGATCGCATCTGAACAGTTTCTAGAAGGAAATATGGAATAAGTGTCAGAATGTCATCCATATCTGGATCGCATCTGCACCATTTCTAGAAGAGTGTATGGGAAGGAGTCTGTGTAGGATTGCTTCAGCTGGTCGTGTAGATAATTGCCCTGGCTTGTTACAGGTATTAATTTCTGACCTTTTGAAGACTGTTGACAATAGCCATCCTGGTGGACTGAAAACCCGAAAAGGCGGTCCAGGAAAAAGTTAGGGAATTAAAGCGTATGACTATGTCCCATCAGATCACCTTACAGACAACCTTTAGCATCAACTGACAAGTTCAAACGGGTCTAATCAATCCAATCAACTTCGGACAAGGCAGCAAGTGGACAAGACGCTCAGAGACACAAAGGATATAGCAGAATGGGAAAACCGTGGGATTATTTCACATAACTATCTTTTCTTTGTATCACTTTTCACTTTCTATGACGACATTCTCTTACTAGAATGTTCGTCTCATTGTACAAAAATACTTATTCAAGTTAATACCAAGATATCCCTTTGAAAGTACAAAACTATCTGTTTTTCTTTTTTCGTGTTTTGTTTGAAAAAACGTCCAATGATTATTTTTGAACACATGCATTTGAACATGACTACTGTTTACAAATGAACAAAAAAAAGGAACAGAAAATAGAAAGACAATCACTATTAGCTTTAAGAAAAAATATAATATCTTTAGACTATTCCATAAAGTCCCTCGCATATACTTTTCCAGTAAGAGCGGAAAACGTGACATCCCACTACATGATCACTAACGTATCTCCAGTATACAACTTAATGATATCAAGCTCTCTAACATCCCAGAGAGAACAAAACTTCCAGTTACTGCTTGTGATACGGTGGGAGAACTGACTTGGGTGTTTTGCGTTTGATCGCAAATGTTGCGGTTAGCAAGAGTCACCACCGACTTTTCTTTTATCCAAAAGGAAAGGTGAAAAAGCACAGGAAAGACCTTTGAGATTATTTCTTGAGTTCGAGGGGTAAGTTATGAAAAGGGAAGGTATTAGTACCCTTTTCATCAATGGTTTTCCATGGCCTCTTAGTTACTTGCTAGATCACTTGCTTTTGTTTGAAATTGTGCTTTGTGTGGTTTTTGAAAGTATTTTGTAAAGAGGCCATTGTTTAGGCAAACTATGTAATGATTCTCGTTCGTAAGAATGTATACAAAGATATTGATCTTTTGAAATTTTTTTCAAGTTTGTAAGATGTTTTGAAAGTGTATGTGTTTGTTTTAAAAATAGCAAGGATGTTTTATTTTGAAATAGAGCAAGTAATTAAGAGCATTCTACCTACTCAAAAGTCTTTCATGTTCATTTCCTTTTTCCTTTGACATTGTTATCTTACCATTGATTTGATAAGTAACCCTATCTTTGGATGTAAACGGGATGGGCATGGGTCATCGTATAACCATGATTAACAATGTTGCAAGGTATCTTATCATTCTCTTTTGGGGACTAAGATAATTTGAAAGGCAACATAGATAGCGTTATCGAGGGGCTATGATCTTATATTTTGCTTGTTTTTGCTAAGATACCTCACATGCATAATATGGCCATTTTGTAAGGCAACCAAGTAGATTTTACCCTAAGGGTGCTTGTGTGCAAGTGTATTGTTTTTTTTTATGCTTGGTTTTGTCTTTGATTAGGGTTTACTATTTGTTGATTTTAGTCTTCCCATACGAACCCTAATTACTAGCATTTGTATATAAATCGATAAATTGCGGAATTTAAAATTACTATGCTATTACAATACTTGTGGGAGGGGGTGTACAAATTATAAATGGGGATTGCTAGAAAATAAACCTAATTATCTATTACAACCATATTGAATTTGTACAAGAATTGAATAAATAATGTACAAAATAAATAAATATACAAGAATGTAAATGTAAAGAAAATGGATGTTTATATAGATTTTTTAGGGAAAAGGGGTTTTGTTTTAACCTAATTAACTAAAAGAAAAATAATTAATTAAATTAGTAAAAAGTAAAACCTAAATTTACTAGGAAAAGAATTTAAATAAAACCCTAATCTGTTAATTGATAAAAAAAGAAATTAAGTTTATAAGAAGAATATTTTGGTATTTTTGTCTTAAAAATAATTTATAGTATTATAAAATATTTTTGGTCTTTTTACATTTTAAAATAAAATATTTAAATTATGTAAAAGAAAATAACTAAAACCCTAGTTTTTTAATTAAATTTACAATCCTATTAGTAAAATAAATAAAGTAATGATTAAATAAAATAATTTTTTTGTGTAAAAAATAAATAAACTATGTCAAAATATAAATCTAATGTTTTTATATTTTTTTCTGATTTTTTTTAATATTAGATAAAATATTTAAGAAAACAAATAAATACAATTTGAGAAAAAGAAAATAAAATGGGCCAGGGTGTGAATAGCTAGCAGGGAGGTTAGAAGTGAAAAAAAACATAAGGCCCAAGGATGAGGCCCAGCGCTGCCAAAAAAAGTCAAAATGTGAAAAAATATGAAAAAAATCCAAAAGGGTACCACTGGGGCTCGAACCCAGGTCCCTATAGTCACAGGCGCGCGCTTCTACCACTGGGGTGGTTATACATTTGTTTATATAAATCAAACCATAAATATATGATAGTAAACAAGTCCATGACCTGAACTTCATCTTCAACCTCACACCCAACCAGAGTACCTGCGTCATGTTCATCTCTCATCCATTTGCAAAAATGTAAACATGAATCTTGTAGCAAATTTCCTCACGATTTCAGAAATGCAAAGCAATAAAATTATAGATCAAATACAAGCATGAATTTTAATGGCCCTAATCTGAACCCTAAAAATTTCAGAATCTTCAATCCTAAAATTCTCTAAGCTCAAGCAATATAAATGAAAACTATGGACATGGTTAGCTTTAGGGAAATGATATCTATATTTTTCATTCACAAATAAACCATTAATGATGTCTGTATGAAGAGTTCAAAAGTCAGAAAACTTACCTTGCAAGAGGGTATCGTGTTTGGAGTTTGAGTAGCTTTTACTGAGTTCCAATGATTGGATTAGCTTCCTCAAGTTCCCAGGAAGCTAATGTGATGCTTAGCTTGAGCTGAAAGTGCCTGAGGAGTTCTGAAGAAGTCAAGGTGCAAGGTGTTGTTTTTTAAAATGGTGGATGATGATGGAGGTGTTATAGTAGTGTTGCAGGTGTTGGAATTTTTTGTGTATGTTATTTAGAAGCTTTTGAAAGTAAAAGGCCAAGAAACGCACAAGCAAATTTGGAGATTGGATTCAAAACTCAGAAATGGCAAGTTTTGAGGTGTTTTTGGTGATTATGTGTTCTTGGTGTTTTCAGGGCTTAAGCATACATGTGATTTGTGGAAAATAACTTGTGTGTGTATAAGCAAAAGGTCTTGAGTGCTTTGGAGAGTCATAAGTACAAGTTACAAGCTAATTGCTAGGTTACTTGATTTTGAAGAAAAGTGGAAAAACAAGTTTCAATGTGTAGTACAAGCATGTTTTGGGTGATTTTAAGTTTCTAAACAAGTTTCTCTTGAGTTATAAGACATGTATGATCAAAAGAGAACAAGTGCAAGGCTCGAGAACAAGTTTTATGCAAAAAGCTACTTTATCAAAATGGCATTGTGCACTTTCTTCCCAAAATGAATATAAAGCATGGCCTTGCATTGAATGCTTGAATTGAGACTTGTAACAGTTATGCAAGAAATTAATTATGGAGTACCTAACAAGTTTGAGGCCTGCAAAGTAGAGGTTATGCAGCATAAGTTTGAATTTTGAATCTTGTTCATCGCAAAATGACTTATAATTCAAGTGTGAAAATCCTAACTTCATATATTCGATTATCCCTACTCAAAAATGATCTCAAGGAGTTATTGGACATTTTGGAAAGCTTGTAATGTGCTCTACAACACCTATTTGAATCACTTTTGAAAATTCCCCTTGGAACTATATGAAAAAGTTCCATGAAGTTAGGTCAAAATCCTGACCAAATTAGGGCAAAATTTCACTAAGTGTTTTGTTTCATGATCATGTGTTCTTAAAATTATAACTTGAGATCCAAGCACTTTTGGAAAGAGTTGTGTAAATAAATGTTGTATATTTCATGGATATCTACAACTTTCATGTTGAAAGTTTCTTTTGAATCATCTTGCATCATGGTGAAAATTATGCTCAAAGTTGTGAAAAAATAAGAAATTTCTAACACTTAGAAAAATTTCTAAGTTTAGAAATTTTAACTTTAAAAAATAAAATCTTGAATTTTTTATTTCTTCATGAATAAGTTTCATATTTTGACATGATTTGATGAATTGTGATCTTTGACATTTGATTTTGAGCAAAAAGTCAAAGTTTGACTTTTCAGTATACAGTTGACTTTTGATCAGTTGACTGAAAATTCATCTGTCAATCTATTGGGCTTGAGCAATGTTTTGAGCCATGTCATTAGGTCAAAATGATGACATTGGGATCTTGAGATCATGCCTTAAACCAATTGATCATTTGCTAGGTCAAAAATCAGAAATTGCCCTTTCCAAGTCAAAACCCTAATTTTGGCCATTTTGCCCTTTTGAAGATTTGATCAAATTTGTTGAGGAATTATGATCCAAACATGATCAAATGACACATATGAGTTTAAAATGTTGATGTGGATAAAAAATTATGAAGTTTGACTGTAAATTAGCCACAATTCACTTTTCCCCCTAATGTAGCTGATTTTTAGGTCAACTACTCAATTGACTGAGCAAAAGTGTGATCCAAAGCTTGAAACTTGACATGAGTAATCTTGAGGGTCCATAATGGTCCATGAAATTAATATGGGGAATTGGAAGTTCAAATATCCCTGTACAACCTTAAACCCTAATTTGGGTCATCAGTGCTTAAGGAGGTGTCTTGAGCTGATCAACCCTATTGCAGTCTCGAGCCAAAGGAGATCTTGTGAGAAAATTCTTGATAAACGAGAGGGAAAATTTTGAGGTATAATAGCTGCCTCTATTCAATCTTCTTAAGCCTGAAGAGTTAGATTGGCGAGTTTTTCCATTCGTGACTCGAAGGTGGAAGATGATTGGACATTAGAGTGCCCAGAAATTTGCACTCGGTGATGTGAAGTTGATGGTATAAGGAATGGGCTTAAAGATTCCATTTGGAGGGATGATGGAAAGTTGTTGGAGATGGGCTTGTAGATACCATCCAGAAATGATTGTTGAACCGTATCTGTAAGCTGAAACTGAATGAATATCAGAATGACGTCCGTGTCTGGAGCGTATCTGAATTTTATCTGAAAGTGGAATCTGAATGAGTATCAGGATGACATCCGTGTCTGAAGCATATCTGAACTATATCTGAAAGTTGAATCTGAATGAGTATCAGGATGACATCCGTATCTAGAGCGTATCTGAACTGTATCTGAATGAGTATCAGGATGGCGTCAGTGTCTAGAGCGTACCTGAACTGTATCTGAAAGCTGAATCTGAATGAGTATCAGGATGGCGTCCGTGTCTGGAAAATATCTGAACTATATATGAAATCTGAATCTGAATGAGTATCAGCATGGCGTCCATGTCTGGAGCGTATCTGAACTATATCTGAAGATTGAATCTGAATGAGTATCAGGATGGCGTCCGTGTCTGGAGCGTATCTGAACTGTATCTGAAGATTGAATCTGAATGAGTATCAGGATGGCACCCGTGTTTGAAGCGTATTTGAACTGTATCTGAAGACTGAATCTGAATGAGTATCAAGATGGAATCCGTGTCTGGAGCGTATCTGAACTGTATTTGAAGATTGAATCTGAATGAGTATCAGGATGGCATCCGTGTCTGGAGCGTATCTGAACTGTATCTGAGAGTTAGATCTGAATGAGTATCAGGATGGCATCCGTATCTGGAGCGTATCTGAACTGTATCTGAAAAATCTTTGAACATTGTTAATGGTAGCTGTTGATTAACCTTATCTTGAAAAGGGTAAAATGTTAGCTAATATGCAATGTCATGTTGTATGAAATGCATGGTATAATGAGATTGTGATACATGCATTCATGTTATCGATGTTTATGATATATGGATGTGATGTATGCGTATGTGAGCTAATATGCTGCACTGCTTATTAGATTGGGGGAAATAAATCCCCGACTATTGTTGAGGATACAGATTGCAAGTCTCCATATTTTGAAGTGTTGATGAATTTCCACTTAGAGAAATAAACTTTGTTGTAAGAGAAATGTCGTGTACTGCTTGTAAAATCCTGTTGGGGAATCCTGAGAAATTTGGCGACTTCTAACGGGGAGTGATAACTGGAAGTTTTGTTCCGCTAGGGATTAGACTGCACACTACATGGAATTTTATGGAAATAGCTTAGAGAGATTTCCCTATTTATTAAAACCATTAGTGATTGTCTTTCTATTTTGTTCATTTGTGAACGGTAGTTACGTTCAAATGCATATGTTCAAAAATAAATCATTGGACGTTTTTGTAAACAAAACATAAGAGTAAAGAAAAAACAGATAGTTTTGCACTTTCAAAGGGATATCTTTGTATTGACTTTGAGTATGTATTTTTGTACAATGAGACAAACATTCTAGTAAGATAATTCCGTCGTAAAAAATGAAAATTTGATACTAAGAAAAGATAGCTATATGAAATAATCCCATGGGGTTCCCATTCTGCTATAGCCTTCGTGTCTCTGAGCATCTTATATATTTATTGCCTTGTCCGAAGCTGATTAAATTGATCAGAATCGATGAGTTTGTCAGTTGAAGCCAAAGGTTGTCTGTAAGGTGATCCAACAGGACATAGTCATACGCTTTAATTCCCTAACTTTGCCTGGACCTCCCTTTCGGGTTTTCGGTCCACCGAGATACCCTTTTTTGCCCAAGCCTCCCTTTCGGGTTTTCAAATTTTCGGGTATACAATTTTTTGTTTTATCCCTAATTTTTGCCCGAACCTTTTTGGTTCGCCGGGATGCCCTTGTTTTGCCTAGGTGTGTCAACCTAGCGGGTTTCTTATGCGTAGTAGCTTTTGACTATGTCCGCGTTCACAGGGTGCGGCAGGTCGTCGCCATCCATGATGGTCAAGATCATTGCTCCACCAGAGAATATGCTTTTGATTACAAATGGTCCTTCGTATGTAGGAGTCCATTTTCCCCTGGGATCACCCAGTGGTAGTATGATACGTTTGATCACCAGATCCCCGACTTGATACACTTGGCATCTGACCTTTTTGTATAAAGCCTTGATCATCCGTTTCTGATACATTTGATCATGACAGACAGCAGTAAGCCTTTTCTCATCAATTAAATTAAGTTGATCAAGTCGAGTCTGGATCCAATCGTCTTTGTTCAGACCTGCATCCTTCATGATTCTCAGAGAAGGGATCTGGACCTCAATAGGCAAGACAACTTCCATGCCATATACCAAAGAGTAAGGTGTTTCCACGGTTGATATGCATGCTGTGGTACGATACCCGTGGAGAGAGAATGGTAGAATCTCACGCCAGTCTTTGTACGTGACTGTCATTTTCTGTATGATCTTTTTGATGTTTTTATTCGCGGCTTCAACAACACCATTCATCTTTAGCCGATAAGGGGAAGAATTATGATGCTAGATCTTGAATTGCTCACACATGGAGGTGATCATAGTATTGTTTAGATTCGTACCATTGTCTATGATGATCCTCTCCGGGATACCATACCGATATATGAGATTTTGTTTAATGAACCGGGCTACAACATTCTTGGTAACGGAAGCGAAAGAGGTTGCCTCAACCCACTTTGTAAAATAGTCAATGGCAACTAAGATGAAGCGGTGTCCATTAGAGGTTGTTGTCTTGATTTCCCCAATTATATCGATGCCCCACATAGCGAAGGGCCAAGGAGCCGTCAAGACATTCAAAGGAACCGGAGGTACGTGCACCTTGTCAGCATAAATCTGACACTTGTGGCAGGTTCAAGAGTGTTGATAGCAATCTGCTTCCATGGTAGACCAGTAATAACCTTCCCGTAGGATTTTCTTTGCCATCGTATGCCCACTGGAATGGGTGCCAAAAGTGCCTTCATGTAGATCAGCCATGATCTTTTCTGCCTCAACCTTGTCTACGCAACAGAGCAAAACAGATTCATGGTTGCGTTTGTAGAGAATGCCATTATTAAGGAATAATTTAGCAGAGAATCTCCTTAAGAACTTCTTATCATTGACTGAAGCTTCTTTCAGATATTCTTGAGCCTCGAGATACCTCTTGACTTCGTGAAACCAAGGCTGGTCCACTACTTCTTTAGTATTAATCTCGTGACAGTGAGCTGGTTCATCCATTCGTTCGATGGTGATATGGGGAGCCTCGTTATCCCATTTAAGTTTAAACATGGATGCCATTGTGGCTAGTGCATCTGCTAGCTGATTTTCTTCTCGTGGGAAATGCTCGAAGGTAATCTTATCAAAGTGTGGGATTAATGTCAACACGTGTTCTTTGTAAGGGATAAGGTTAGGGTGTTTGGTGTCCCATTCCCCTTTGATCTGGCTGATGACCAAAGTTGAATCTCCGAATACATTTAAGGGTTTGATTCTCAAATCTATGGCAGCTTTGAGACCAAAAATGCACGCTTCGTATTCTGCCATGTCATTTGTATAATTGAAGCAGAGTCTTACAGTAAAGGGAGTATGACATCCTTCAGGAGATATGAGTACAGTCCCTATACCATTTCCGAGTGCGTTGGACGCCCCATCAAAAACCAGGGTCCATCGGGATCCTTATTCAGGTCCGTCATATGGTCTGAATTCTTCACAGTTGTTTACCATTATGATGTCTTCATTTGGGAATTCGAACTTCATGGATTGGTAGTCCTCCACAGCTTGGTGAGCCAGGTGATCAGCTAGTACACTGCCCTTTATTGCTTTCTGGGTAGTATACTGTATGTCATATTCTGTCAGGATCATCTGCCATCTCTCTATTCTCCCAGAGAGGGCAGATTTCTCGAAGATGTATTTTATTGGATCCATTTTAGATATCAATAAGGTAGTATGGGTCAGCATATACTGTCTTAGCCAGCGAGCAGCCCATGCCAGAGTGCAACAAGTTTTCTCGAGCAGTGAATATCTTGTTTCACAGTCGGTAAACTTTTTGCTCAGGTAATAAATAGCATGCTCTTTTCAGCCATACTCGTCATGCTGCCCCAACACATACCCCATTGAATTTTCCAAAACAGTTAGATACATGATCAAGGGTCTTCCCTCGAATGGTGGCACGAAAACCGGAGGCTCTTGCGGGTACTCTTTGATCTTGTCGAACGCAGTTTGGCACTCATCATTCCATTTGACTACTTGATCTTTCTTCAGTAATTTGAAGATTGGTTCATAAGTAGCTGTCAGGTGAGAAATGAATCTGGAAATGTAGTTTAACCGTCCCAAGAATTCTCTGACTTCCTTCTCAGTACGAGGAGCAGGCATCTCTTGTATCGCTTTCACCTTGGCGGGATCCACTTTGATACCTTTATTGCTGACAACGAAGCCTAGGAGTTTATCGGACCTCACCCCAAATATGCATTTATTCGGGTTCAACCTCAACTTGTATTTCTTTAGTCTCTCAAAGAGTTTCTGTAAATGGTCAAGATGCTCTTCTTCTGTTTGAGATCTGACTATCATGTTGTCCACATAGACCTCTATTTCGTGATGTATCATGTCGTGAAATAGGGCTACCATGGCACACTGATAGGTTGCCCCACCATTCTTCAACCTGAATGGCATAACTTTGTAGCAGAATATGCCCCACTGTGTGACAAAGGTTGTTTTCTCCATGTCCTCAGGCGCCATTTTGATTTGTTTGTAGCCTGAATAACCGTCCATGAAGGAAAACACTTTATACCGCGCCGTATTGTCAACTAGAATATCAATGTAGGGAAGTGGGAAATCATCCTTAGGGCTTGCCCTATTCTAATCTCTATAGTCCATGCATATTCGTACTTTTCCGTCCTTTTTAGGCACGGGAACAACATTGGAGACCCATTGCGGATAGGAAGTAACGACCAAGAATCCGACGTTGAATTGTTTCATGACTTCCGCTTTGATCTTCTCTAACATGTCTGGTCGCATGCGATGAACCTTTTGTTTTACCGGTGGGCTGTCTTCTTTTGTTGGTAGGTAATGTACCACGATGTCTGCATTAAGTCCTGGCATGTCTTCGTACGACCAGGCAAAGACCTCAACATAATCATGTAGCAACTCAATCAGACGCTCTTTGATAATGGGTTCTAGATTGGCACCCACCTTGACTTCTCTCTTGTCTTCTTCAGTACCTAGGTTAATTGTGTCCACTGGTTCCTCGTGGGGCTGCATGGTCATCTCTTCCTGTTGTAGTAACCTGGCGAGTTCCCCTGGCACTTCACAATCTTCCTCACCTTCGTCTTCGGCTTGGTAGATTAGCTTTTTAGAGTCACAAAAGGCCATAGCAGAATTGTTACCCAAGGGATCCCGAATGGATGTAGATCTGCAATTTGAATGTGAGTGTGTGTAAGAGTATAACTATCTTTGAAAGAAATGAAAATGTAAAAAGAAAAACAATGAGCACAAAGTTTGTATGCAAAAACGTCCATGATTCATTGATGTCATATGGAAATGAGATAATAGCCCTTACAAATGGACCATTGTGCCTCGGGTAAGACACAAGGTTTTATGAGTCTGAAATGTTTAATATTACATGTCCGACAAAATTTAAAGACAAATTACTGTTGGATAAAAGTAATCGGGACAAAATCTCTAGCTTCCCAGTTGTTGAGCCCTCCATTTAAAGTTAGGAAGATCCAATCCTCCAGGTTATAGCTGTCTTCATCATCCTCCACTGTGTTGACTTCATGGTTGCTGATCTTCAAGGGTGGTCCTCTGGCACGAGCACGACATACATCTTTATGGGCTCCTGAAGTGAAACCCAAACCAAATTTGTCAGATTTGTATGGGATATCCGGGAGTTGGCCCCAAATAGTGAACCCACCTTCTTCTATCACTGCCTTGGCATCTTTTAGAGAGGACATCTTGAGCGGAGGCCTCGTAATATTTGGGACTTGAGAAACAACTTTGGTTACTGCCATAGTTTGTGGGACTTCTTCAAAGTGTTGGAATGAAGTTTCAATAAATTCCCCATCTAATTCCACATATCTGAAGGAATTTAGATGACTGGCCATATAATCTTATTCTCCATGAACGGTGATGATTTTCCCCTGAATTGGATATTTCAGCATTTGATGCAACATAGAGGTAACGACACCAGCATTGTGGACCCACAGTCGGTCTAATAAGCAGGAATATGAAGGGCGAATATCCATTACATAAAAAGATGAATCAAATGTTTGGGTTCCAACTTTTATGGGGATGCCCACTTCTCCATGCACCATCCTTTTCGAGCCGTCGAGGGCCCTCACTACTATGTTGCTAGGTTTCAAGGTCAATCCTTCACAGTCAAGCCTGTCCAGAGCCTTTTTAGGTAACACATTCAGAGACAAACCAATGTCAACCAAGACATAAGCCAAAGTCGTGCCCTGCATTCGACTGAGACATGTAATGCCTCGTTATGCTTCCTCCCCGGTGGCGTTAAATCAACATCTGAAAAACCTAAACCATTATCTGCGGTCAAGCTGGCTATGCAGTCTTGGAACTGATCGGCAGATGTTTCTTGGGGTACATGGGAATTTTTAAGGAATTTTACCAAGACCTTTGCATGAGCCTCGGAACATAACAATAAATCCAGCATGGAAATTTTTGATGGAGTTTGCCCCAGTTGTTCGACTACGTTGTAGTTGCTTCTTTTTATAATCTTTAGAATTTCCTCCATATCTCTTTCGGGAGGTCTCAGGGATAGCTATTGATTATGCCTTCGTCCGGACAGGCTTAACCAGAATACCTTTGCCTCGAGTCTCGGTTGACTCGGCAGTAGGAATGTCAGTAGGGGTGATAACAGGGACCAAAACAGTTTTGTCAACAGGAGTATTAACAAAGATGATTGTAGGACTGGGAATAGCCTTTGGAGGAGCAACAAGAATGATTACAGGTCTGAAAATAACTTTAGGAGGAGCAATTTCTGGAGAGAATACCCTTCCACTTCGGGTTATCTTGCTAGTCCCTGCGATGTTACCGATATCAGAGTCAACTTTCTCGGAACTTGAATTTTCAGTAGCTGGCCAATCTTGCTTGATACCGTGATAGTAGACATCACCTCCATAATTCCATGGGACGGTTTTGTCTGACGAATACGGGATTGGTTCAGGCATTGTAATTATCAATAGAGCTACTTTAGGAAATGATGTAATCCTAACGGGTCTTTTGGTGGAGACCCTGGAAGAATTGTTGGAAATGGTCACTATGGAAACATCATTATAAGAAACAGTTAGAGTAGAAGTCTTCTCGAACAAAATCTCCTTGTCATCTATTAGGCATTGAACGCCTGCTTTTAACAAATGACAACTGGTTGGTGAGGATAAACAGAAATGACAACTTTCATCACAGCCTCAGAATACACCGACATTCATCAAGTTCTTTTTGATATTCATGAGTGGGGTCACAAGTTCATCAACCAAAGTAACAACCATATCTTCCTCAACAGCGTTGACATCACGGACGTGCTTGGGCATAGGGGCAGTGATAACATTGAGAATTCCTGGCGCGTCTAATTCAATCTCTTTGGCTTCAATAAGGTCTTGTACTTTGTTTTTCAGAGCCCAACAGTAGTTAGTGTCATGGCCAGGACTCTTAGAATGGTATGCACAGCGGGCATTAGGATGATAATGAGGAGAGGTTGTGTTAGGATTCTTTGGAGATTCTTTCAAAGTCACTAGATTAGATCTTAACAAATGTAGAAATACTTGAGATAATGTCATATTAATTCGGGTAAACTGTCTGACTGGTCTTTCTGTTCTTGGCTGGTTGCTTCTTTGTTGAGCAGGTGCGGGTTTAGGAATCATGACAGCCCCCACCATTGGGCGGCGTTCAGTCCTATCTTGATTTCTCTTAGGATATACAGCAACAACTTCTTTTTTTCCAATGAATGGTTTTCTTACAGCAGCAGAGGATGCATCTTTTTAAATCTTCCCATTCTTTATCCTGACTTCCACTCTTTCTCCGGTCAATATCAGTTCGGTAAAACCTGTCGAGGAACTCCCAATCAAGTGATTAAAGAAAGGACCGGACAAGGTGCCCAAAAACATGTCTACTAGCTCTCTTTCTAATAGGGGAGGCTGGACTCTTCCTACTAAGTCCCTCCATTTTTGAGCATAGTCTTTGAAGCCTTCACTTGAAACCATGGCCATACTCTGGAGTTGAGTACGGGTGGGAGCAAGGTCTGCATTGTATTGGTATTGTTTGTAAAAGGCGACGGCCAAATCTTCCCAATTATGAACATTGGCTCTTTCTAGCTGATAAAACCAATCAAGTTGAGTTCCAGATAGGCTGTCTTGAAAGAAGTGTACCCATAAATCCTTGTCAGTAGTGTGAGACTGTATTTTCCTCACATAGGACCGAAGATGCATTTTGGGACATGATAATCCGTCGTACTTGGTGAACACTGGTGCCTTGAATTTTGGAGGAATGACAATCCCAGATACTAAAACCAATTCCTCAAAGTCTAATCCAGGCACTTTTTGAATTTCCATTGCATTTAACCGTTCTTCCAGATGCTTATACTTGTCATCGGCCGGAGGATATTGTTCTTCAGAATAATCTTCTTCTTCCTCTTCCTCTTCTGAATTTGGCTGGGCAACTGCTTCCTTGCCTTTCCCATCTTAATTGTCTTTCTCACCAGATGATGTTGCAAAGTCGAGGGTCCTTCTTGCTTGACCTTGGAATCTTCTTCCCATATTTAGAACTCCGGTTATTTTCTTTGTTTTCTTTTTCTTCTCTTCAACCAGCAACGTCTTCAACTCTTCCTGTCCTTTGGCTAGAGTTAAGAACATCTGTTGAAACTGAGCATTTTGTTCTTGGAGGTCTTTCACCGTTTGCTCGAGATCCATCTTATTGAAATAAACAGTAGAAAGATGAGGAGACTTGTTACAAGAAACCTGCTTATGTCATGATGAATGGTAGATGCATATGCAATGATTTCAAGGATTTTAAAGATTCAAATTTGTTTTAGATAAAAAGGAAACACACGTTATATTAATAAATTAAAGCTTGAGTACATCAATGCCTTTTTGGTCAAAAACAATACAAAAACTCTACTATAAAAAGGTTGTACGCATCCTCTTTGGTGCGATGTAGACATTCAAGCTCCGCTCCTCATGAAGTTGCTTAGTGAGTTCCAAAACCTTCTTCTCGCTAGCGTAGAATTGGGCTTCGAAAGTGTCTCTCTCCCCCTTGAGTTGTATCCAATCTCTTTGTAAGTCTTCAAGAGAGGTGGGCATGTCAGGATGCAGGATAGTGTATGGAACATCTCCTTCCATAACAGGATCAATGATTACCAGGAGAATGGAGGGATAAGGCATCATAAGACTCTAAGCACGAGCTCGTACCCATTTGAGGTAAGGCTCAAGAGGGATGTAATTCTTGTGCCCCAATGTGTTGCTATCTACCTTATTCAACATCCTCCAAGCTCGGATAAATCTCTGGCGATGACCTTGATCATCGTTCTCGTAGTCAAATACCAAACCTTGAATGAGAATCTCATGTGGGCCATCCCTTCGGGCGTAACCAAACTGTCTTAAGGCTAAGCATGGGTTGTAGGTGATACCCCCCCTAATGCCAAGTAAATGGACATTAGGGAATTCTCCACAACGGTCGACAATAGTAACATTCTCTATAGATCGGGAACACCAATGAATGTCTGAATTTTTGAGCGTCATCAACCTATGTGAACACCTTGAACCTTGCTCGTTCTTCAATACAGATTGAGGAAGATGTGAAATAAACCATCTTGCCAAAAAAGTAATACAACACATAAGGATACCTCTTTTCCTCATAGTGCGAGTGTGAAAGGAATGTAGGATGTCCCCTAGCAAAGTAGGCACCGGGTTGCGGGACATGAAGATTTTAACAGTGTTCACATCTATGAGTTGGTCAGGATTTGGAAATAAAACCATCCCATAGATGAGGAGAGCCACAATTTCCTCAAAATCTTTCAAATCCAAAGAGTTCCAACAACTTTAGGCTTTCTCAAACAAGAACTTTTCTAGGAAACCCTTGACACCACTCCTTGTTTCCCAATTGGTTGTGACATCAGATGGTTACAAGTGTAGAGCTTGAGCAATCTCTTCTGGCTTTGGATCTCTTTCCGTACCGCTGAAAGGTAGTTGATTGATAATGGGAATCCTCAAGAGTTGGGATAATTCTTCCAAAGTTGGCACAAGTTGATAATCGGGAAATATGAAGCAATGGTGTAAAGGATCAAAGAACTGAAAGAGCACCTTCATCATGTCTTCATCAGTGTTAGAGGTGACCAAGTTTAGTAGGCGACCATGTCTTTCGGTAAATGGAGAATTTTCAGGAATCCATGAAGCTAGCTCTTTAAGTTGAGGAGGGATCTTTACAAGATTGACTTGAATGGTTTTCCTGTGAATAGAATCCATGTCCTACAAAACAGAACAAAGATAAATCCCAAGATCCTTGAAATGGTTAGTGAATATGAGTATGATGTTATGATGTTCATGATGTTATGTACAAATATACACAAACAAAGCAAACAAGTCCTTAGGTTTAGGCTTGCATGGAGTCTTATAGATAAGTACCCTCTTGAAGTTTAGTTGGCTCAAACCTGTCCTAGTAATAGTAACCGGGTTCTAAGGAGCTCAATATCACTGATTTGTTTTTTTGGGCATTGTTTCAGTACAAGCCTCTTAAATGGCGACCAAAATATCCCAAAAAACCAAACCTCAATGAGTGTAGTATCGAGTATCTACCAACTTCGGACTGCACCAAAGTCGGTCATCTCACTACGTCCTAATTGCAAGTTGGTCAAGTAAAGGTTCTAAAAGTTCATTAGTGCTTCATGACATCACTCAGCAGCCACGTATTCTCCTTGACTACTCAAGGGATACCGATACCCACAAATATGTCGCACTAACGTGGTTATTGCTTAGACCATGTCGGTATACCCCGCACAGTTTCCACAACGTATTTCTACTTACCTTTAAGGTATCCCAAATACGGGTAGAGGATTTTAAACCCAAACAAAGAACCATAATGTAAAGCATACAAGTAAAACAAAGAAAGCAAGTAAATTTGATCTAACCCTAAGGTAACCCCACTTTTATAAATTGTCCCCAGTAGAGTCTCCAGTTCTGTGATACGGTGGGAGAACTGAATTGGGTGTTTTGCGTTTGATTGCAAATCTTGCGGTTAGCAAGAGTCGCCACCGACTTTTCTTTTATCCAAAAGGAAAGGTGAAAAAGCACAGGAAAGACCTTTGAGATTATTTATTGAGTTTGGGGGGTAAATTATGAAAAGGGAAGGTATTAGCACCCTTTTCATCCATGGTTTTCCATGGAATCTTAGTTACTTGCTAGATCACTTGCTTTTGTTTGAAATTATGCTTTGTGTGGTTTTTGAAAGTATTTTGTAAAGAGGCCATTGTTTAGGCAAACTTTGAATTGATTCTCGTTCGTAAGAATGTATACAAAGATGTTGATCTTTTGAAAATGTTTTCAAGTTTGTAAGATGTTTTGAAAGTTTAGGTGTTTGTTTTAAAAATAGCAAGGATGTTATATTTTGAAATAGAGCAAGTAATTAGGAGAATTCTACCTACTCAAAAGTCTTTCATGTTCATTTCCTCTTTCCTTTGACATTGTTATCTTACCATTGATTTGATAAGTAACCCTATCTTTGGATGTAAATGGGACGGGCATGGGTCATCGTATAACCATGATTAGCAATGTTGCAAGGTATCTTAGCATTCTCTTTTAGGGACTAAGATCATTTGAAAGGCAACATAGATAGCGTCATCGAGGGGCTATGATCTTATATTTTGCTTGTTTTTGCTAAGATACCTCACATGCATAATATGGCCATTTTGTAAGGCAACAAAGTGGATTTTACCCTAAGGGTACTTGTGTGCAAGTGTATTATTTTTTTTCATGCTTGGTTTTGTCTTTGATTAGGGTTTGCTATTTGTTGGTTTTAGTCTTCCCATGTGAACCCTAATTACTAGCATTTGTATATAAAGCGATAAATTGCATAATTTAAAATTACTATGCTATTACAATACTTGTGGGAGGGGGTGTACAAATTATAAATAGGGATTGCTAGAAAATAAACCTAATTATCTATTACAACCATATTAAATTTGTACAAGAATTGAATAAATAATGTACAAAATGAATAAATATACAAGAATGTAAATGTAAAGAAAATGGATGTTTATTTGGACTTTTTAGGGAAAAGGGGTTTTGTTTTAACCTAATTAACTAAAAGAAAAATAATTAATTAAATTAGTAAAAAATAAAACCTAAATTTACTAGGAAAAGAATTTAAATAAAACCCTAATCTTTTAATTGATAAAAAATAAATTAAGTTTATAAGAAGAATATTTTTGGTATTTTTGTCTTAAAAATAATTTATAGCATTATAAAATATTTTTGATCTTTTTACATTTTAAAATAAAATATTTAAATTATGTAAAAGAAAATAACTAAAACCCTAGTTTTTTAATTAAATTTACAAACCTATTAGTAAAATAAATAAAGTAATGATTAAATAAAATAATTTTTTTGTGTAAAAAATAAATAAACTATGTCAAAATATAAATCTAATATTTTTATGTTTTTTTCTGATTTTTTTTAATATTAGATAAAATATTTAAGAAAACAAATAAATAAAATTTGAGAAAAAGAAAATAAAATGGGCCAGAGTTTGAATAGCCAGCAGGGGGGTTAGAAAGGAAAGAAAAAAACATAAGGCCCAAGGAAGAGGCCCAGCGCTGCCAAAAAAAGTCAGAATGTGAAAAAAAATCCAAAAGTGTACCACTGGGGCTCGAACCCAAGTCCCTATAGTCACAGGCGCGCGCTTCTACCACTGGGGTGGCTATACATCCGTTTATATAAATAAAACCATAAATATATGATAGTAAACAAGTCCATGGCCTGAACTTCATCTTCAACCTCACGCCCAACCAGAGTACCTGCATCTTGTTCATCTCTCATCCATTTGCAAAAATTTAAACATGAATCTTGTAGCAAATTTCCTCACGATTTCAGAAATGCAAAGCAATAAAATTATAAATCAAGGACAAGCATGAATTTTAATGGCCCTAATATGAATCCTAAAATTTTTAGAAACTTCAACCTAAAATTCTCTAACCTCAAGCAATATAAATGAAAACTATGGACATGGTTAGCTTTAGGGAAATGATATCTACATTTTTCGTTCACAAATAAACCATTAATGATGCATGTATGAAGAGTTCAAAAGTCAAAAAACTTACCTTGCAAGAGGGTATCATGTTTGGAGTTTGAGTAGCTTTTAGTGAGTTCCAATGATTGGATTCGCTTCCTCAAGTTCCCAGGAAGCTAATGTGATGCTTAGCTTGAGCTGAAAGTGCCTGAGGAGTTCTGGAGAAGTCAAGGTGAAAGGTGCTGTTTTTGAAAATGGTGGATAATGATGGAGGTGTTACAGTGGTGTTGCAGGTGTTGGAATTTTTTGTGTATGTTATTTAGAAGCTTTTGAAAGTAAAAGGCTAAGAAACGCACAAGCAAATTTGGAGATTGGATTCAAAACTCAGAAATGGCAAGTTTTGAGGTGTTTTTGGTGATTCTATATTCTTGGTGTTTTCAGGGCTTAAGCATGCGTGTGATTTGTGGCAAATAACTTGTGTATGTATAGGCAAAAGGTCTTGAGTGCTTTGGAGAGTCAGAAGTACAAGTTACAAGCTAATTGCTAGGTTACTTGATTTTGAAGAAAAGTGGGAAAACAAGTTTCATTGTGTAGTACAAGCATGGGCTGGGTGACTGTAAGTGTCTAAACAATTTTATCTTGAGTTATAAGACATGTATGATCAAAAGAGAACAAGTGCAAGGCTTAAGAACAAGTTTTATGCAAAAAGCTACTTTATCAAAATGGCATTGTGCACTTTCTTCCCAAAATGAATATAAAGCATGACCTTGCATTGGATGCTTGAATTGAGACCTATAACAGTTGTGCAAGCAATTAATTATGGAGTGAATAACAAGTTTGAGCCCGGAAAAGTAGAGGTTATGCAGCATAAGTTTGAATTTTGAATCTTGTTCATCACAAAATGACTTGTAATTCAAGTGTGAAAACCCTAACTTCATCTCTTCGATTCTCCCTACTCAAAAATGATCTCAAGGAGTTCCTTGACATTTTGGAAAGCTTGTAATGTGATCCACAACACCTCTTTGAATCACTTTTGAAAATTCCCCTTGGAACTATATGAATAAGTTCCATGAAGTTAGGTCAAAATCCTGACCAAATTAGGGCAACATTTTTACTAAGTGTTTTGTTTCATGACCACGTGTTCTTAAAATTATAACTTGAGATCCAAGCACTTTTGGAAAGAGTTGTGTAAAGAAATGTTGTAGATTTCATGGAGATCTACAACTTTCATTTTTAAAGTTTCTTTTGAATCATCATGCATCATGGTGAAAAGCTTGCCCAATGTTGTAAAAAAATAAGAAATTTCCAACACTTAGAAAAATTTCTAAGTTTAGAAATTTTAACTTTCAAAAATAAAATCTTGAATTTTTGATTTCTTGATGAATAAGTTTCATATTTTGACATTCTTTTATGAATTGTGATCTTTGACATTTGATTTTGACCACAAAGTCAAAGTTTGACTTTTCAGTATATAATTGACTTTTGATCAGTTGACTGAAAATTCATCTGTCAATCCATTGGGCTTGAGCAATGTTTTGAGCCATGTCATTAGGTAAAAATGATGCAATTGGGATCTTGAGATCATGCCTTAAACCAATTTATCATTTTCTAGGTCAAAAATAAGAAATTTCCCTTTCCCAGTCAAAACCCTAATTTTGACCATTTTGCCCTTTTGAAGATTTGATCAAATTTCTTGAGGAATTGTGATCCAAACTTGATCAAATGATACATATGAGTTTAAAATGTTAATGTGGACAAAAAATTATGAATTTTGACTGTAAATTGGCCACAATTGACTTTTCCCCCAATGCAGCTGATTTTTAGGTCAACTGCTCAATTGACTGAGCAAAAGTATGATCCAAATCTTGAAACTTGACATGAGTAATCTTGAGGATCCATAATGGTCCATGAAAGTAATATGGGGCATTGGAAGTTCAAATATCCATGTGCAATCTCAAACCCTAATTTTGGTCATCAGTGCTTAAGGAGGTGTCTTGAGCTGATCAACCCTAGTGCAGTCTTGAGCCAAAGGAGATCTTGTGAGCAAATTCTTGATAAATGAGAGAGAAAATTTTGGGGTACAACACCACTCCTAAGATTCCCCAGAGAAAGTTGCCCAGTTTCTCAGGATTCCCCAGTAGGATTTCACAAGGTCTACAAGCAATACACAACGTTTCCCTTACACAACATAGTTTATTTCTCTAACAAATGGAAACTCATATACACTTCAAAACATGAAGACTTACACTCCTCATACCCAACAGTGCTTAGGGATTTATTTTCCCTGACTCCAGCAATACTGCGGCATAACAATTAACGTGTCCATACATTGCATCCATACGTCATGACATTGACAAGACAATTACATACAACACAATCTCATTTATTTTGAAAACATCAATCCACCATGCATTTCATACATCATGACATTGCATATAACTAACCTTTCATCTTTTCAGAAAAGGTCAATCAACAGAGAATTATCGTCAAATTTTCAACAAGTCAATTACTGATCAATTCCCAAGAAAGGACTGGTCAACCATCTACATAACAAATATTTCTTTCAGGCCCCTGCCGGTTCAGTTTAAATCTCTCAACGGTTTATTCTGATTCTTTCCCGCAAATGTTTCCTCTGGTTCAGATAACTCTCTCAATGATTTATTCTGATTCTTCTTCAGATCCCTACCGGTTCAGTTTAAATCTCTCAACGGTTTATTCAGATTCTTTTCCCGCAGATGTTTCCTCTGGTTCAGATAAATCTCTCAATGATTTTTTCTGATTCTTCTCCAGACCCCTGCCGGTTCAGTTTAAATCTCTCAATGATTTATTCTGATTCTTTCCCGTAGATGTTTCCTCTGGTTCAGATAAATCTCTCAACGATTTATTCTGATTCTTCTCCAGATCCCTACCGGTTCAGTTTAAATCTCTCAACGGTTTATTTTGATTATTTTCCCGCAGATGTTTCCTCTGGTTCAGATAAATCTCTCAATGATTTATTCTGATTCTTCTCCAGACCCCTGCCGATTCAGTTTAAATCTCTCAACTGTTTATTCTGATTCTTTCTCGCAAATGTTTCCTCTGGTTCAGATAAATCTATCAACGATTTATTCTGATTCTTCTCCAGATCCCTTCCGGTTCAGTTTAAATCTCTCAACAATTTATTCTAATTCTTTTCCCATAGATGTTTCCTTTGGTTCAGATAAATTTGTCAACGATTTATTCCGATTCTTCTCCAGATCCCTATTGTTTCAGCTTAAATCTCTCAATGATTTATTCTGATTCTTTCCCGCAGATGTTTCCTATGGTTCAGATAAATCTCTCAATGATTTATTCTGATTCTTCTCCAGATCCCTGCCGTTTCAGGATAAGTCTCTCAACAATTTATTCTGATTCTTTTCGCAGACACTTTCTCTGGTTCAGATAAATCGCTCAAAGATTTACTCTAATTCTTTCCAGTTAAAGAATATTCAAGATCTCTTTTGGTTCAGTTTAAACCCCTCAATGGTTTATCCTGATACTTTCCAAAGGAATACTTCTGGTTCAGATAAATCGCTCCAAGATTTATTCTGATTTTTTCCAGTCAAACAACATACAAGACTTCTGCTGGTTCAGATAAGTCACCCCAAATATTTATTCAGATTCTTCTCCAGTTGAAATCAAGTTCAAACTTAGTCCATTCTCTATCAACAGTCACCCTTGGATGGATTTGCAATCCCATCTCCAGAAAATCTCCATCATTCCTCCAAATGGCATCTATAAGCCCATTCCCACTTCATCTTCGAGTGCAAATTTCTGGGCACTTTAGTGTCCAATCATCTTCCACCTTCAAGTCACGAATGACGGATCCGCCAATCTAACTCTCCAAGTTTAAGAAGATTGAACAGGGGAAGCTGTTGTACCCTAAAATTTTCCCTCTCATTTTATCAAATATTTTCTCACAAGATCTCCTTTGGATCAAGACTGTACAAGGATTGATCAGCTCAAGACACCTCCCTAAGCACTGATGGCTGAAATTAGGGTTTGAGATTGCACAAGGATAATTGAACCTTTAATGCCTCATATGACTTTCATGGATCATTATGGACCCCCAAGATTGCTCATGTCAAGTTTCAAGTCTTGGATCACAGTTTTGCTCAGTCAGTTGAGCAGTTGACCTAAAAATCAACTATATTGGGGAAAAAGTCAATTGTGGTCAATTTACAGTCAAACTTCATAATTTTTGATCCATATCAACATTTTGAACTCATATATGTCATTTGATCAAGTTTGGACCATAATTCCTCAAGAAATTTGATCAGATAATCAAAAGGGCAAAATGGTCAAAATTAGGGTTTTGATTGAGAAAGGGCAATATCTGATTTTTGACCTAGCAAATGGTTAATTGGTTTGAGGAATGATCTCAATAGTTCAATTGCATCATTTTGAACTAATGTCATGACTCAAAACATTGCTCAAGGTCATTTGATTGATAGTTGATTTTCAGTCAACTAATTAAAAGTCAATTGTATACTGAAAAGTCAAACTTTGACTTTTTGGTCAAAATCAAGTGTCAAAGATCACAATTCATCAAAACATGTCAAAATATGAAACTTTTTCATCAAGAAATCAAAAAGTTAAGATTTCATTTTGAAAAGTCAAAGTTTCCAAACATAGAAATTTTTCTAAGTGTTGAAAACTTCATATTTTTTCACAACTTTGAGCCAATTTTTCACCACGATGCAAGATGATTCAAAGGAAACTTTCAACATGAAAGTTGTATATCTCAATGAGATCTAAAACATTGATTTACACAACTCCTCCTAGAAATTATTGGATCTCAAGTTATTAATCCATGAAGTCATGGTCATGAAACTACAACACTTAGTGAAATTTTAAGCATTTTTGGTCAGGATTTTGACCTAACTTCTGGGCCAAGTTTCATATAGTTCCATTTGGATTTTGCAAAAGTGATTCAAATAGGGGTTGTAAAGAACATTATAGGATTTCCAAAATGTCCAAGATCTCCTTGATATCATTTGCGAGCAAGGAGAATCGAAGGCCAGAAGTTAGGGTTTCAAGTTGTTTTGCAAGGCAAAATTTGTGATGCAACATGAACTTAATCCATAGCCAAGCTGCATAATCTTCACTTTTCAGGCCTCAAACTTGTTTGTCACTCCTTAATTTAATGTTTACACAACTGATTGATCAATTGTCCAATTGATTCAAGCATTGTCCAAAGCATTTTGCAAATTTAGGGAGAAAGTCACCATTTCCATTTTGATAAAGCATCACTTTTGCAATTGTCAACTTCTTGAGCTTTGCACTTGTTCTTTCTGTACACACAACCCATGTAACACACCAATTCTACCCCGGCAAATTATATAAATAAATCAGAGTTATAAAATTCAATCATGCAAATGAATCAGGACGTTACAAATTCTTCTATCAAAAATTCATTGCATTCATCGTGGATATATAACACTTTCAAAACATCGGATGAACCATCATAACATATTTAATTAAATAACTCAACATCTACGCAACGGAATTCTCAATAACAATTTTATCATCAATACATCAACTTAAAAACAACACAATTTAATAATAATCAACAATCAAAAACAACAAGCGTTCATCCTCCCGAGTGTTACATATCAGAGCAATGAAACCGACTCGAACTACCGAAGGTATACAACCTTCACTCTCGATTACCTGCACGTTACCAACATAAGGGCAACATTCAAACAGAAGGGGCGAGATATCTAACAATATAATAAAGCGCATGATAATTAATATATTAAATTAGATCAATAACATCACCACTTCTCATCTCATAATCAACAATAATCACAACGTATATACACATTCATCAACATCAAAATACACTTCTTTATGCAATCATATAATGCGACTAAATACTATGCAAATTCATGTGGTACCATTGGAGCAGAACTCCCATCTCTAAAATTTGCCAATTAATAGAGGCATAAATAAGGCATAGCCTTCATCTCAAAATTCGCCAATACAGGCCATCTCAACGAGCATAAGCTCCATCTCAAAAAATGCAATGTATGCGACACAATCATGAATGTAATAACAACACCCAAGTTAACAACATCTCAAATTAAAAGCATCTCAAAAGCATATCAAATTAACAACATCTCAAAAGCATCTCAAAATTAACAACATCTCAAAAGCATCTCAAAATTAACAACATCTCAAAAGCATCTCAACGTCTCGTCATCAACATCTCATATCATCATAATAATTCATCAAACGTCATTTATTTAATATAAGTCATCAACACAATATCATTAATAAGTTCTCACTAACAACTCAGTTGTACATTAATTCCACAGTAAATCAATACTTCTATTCTGTAACTCTAACGTCATTACCGTCACTATCCTACTGTTATAGTTCAAACAACAGCCCCTAAGCATCTAACCTTCATCATTCTGTACGAAAACAACGTAACGTCTAACACACTTCTGACCAACACAACTTCTGACAACACAACTTCTAACCAACACAACTTCTAATAACACAGCTTCTAATAACATAACTTCTGACAACACAACTTCTGACCAACTCAACTTCTGACAACATAACTTCTGACAACACAACTTCTGACCAACCCAACTTCTGACAACACAACTTCTGACCAATACAACTTCTGACCAATACAACTTCTGATGACACAATCTTCTGACAACATAACTTCTAACCAACACAACTTCTACCATCAAAACTTCTTCTTTCTAATAATCCAACACAACTTCTAACCAACATAGCTTCTACCATCAGAACTTCTACTTTCTAATAATCCAACGCAACTTCTAACATCAGAACTGCTACTTTTTACCAATCCTACTATTTTAATTCTTAGCCTGATATCAACCTAACTAAGAACAGTACGACTAACTCTATCTCCAATTTAATTCATTATTCTAATGCATCAACTTCTGATATCCTTCACGCATAATTCTGCGTTTTTCATCACTACAATGTTCTGCGTTATTCTTCCCTGCATATCACTATGGGATTCATACCTAAAGCCATAAAAATTAATCTAATCATGACAATTCATTACCCATAATCATCCTATAATACTACATCAATTGAACAACATCATGACATTATTATTCATCTAAAATTCATCAATTCTCATCATACATCAATCATATATTTTCAATTCAAGAACAAGACAACAATCATCTCTAACCCCACATACCAATCATCATAAACCCAATTATAGAGTCAGAACCCCACCCTTACCTTGGATTGAAGGTCGCTCTACAATTCCCGGTTGAATTTTTGTTCTGCCGTTTTTCCACTTTTCCAACAGCTTGCACGTTCTCCTCTCAATCCTTATTCTTCTACTGCTTCTTTCTTTCTATTCTTTTCTTTCTAACAACAATAAAATAACCCTATTATTCTTTATTCCTTATTGGACTCAAATTAATACACCCCCTTATTACTTTTATTCCTTTAAAACAAGCCCACATCAAATAATATTATACTTCTAATATTATTACACTACTTACTAAAATAATTAAATCCAATTAATTATAACACGTCTTCACAAATATTCCAAAAATAATTTAATTAAATAATTAATTAAATTACGAGTGTTACAACTCTCCCCCACTTAGAATATTTTTGTCCTCGAAAATTTACCTCAATCAAACAATTCAGGATAGGAGATTCGCATCTTGCTCTCCAACTCCCAAGTCATGCTTTCAGCAGCAGCTCCTAGCCAAACCACTTTAACCAAGGTAATCTCTTTTCCCCTCAGAGTCTTCATTTCACGATCCGCGATCCGTACAGGCATTGTCTCCACCGTAATATTATCCCGTACTTGCACATCATCCATATGAATCACATGAGATGGATCTGAAATATACTTCCGAAGTTGCGACACATGAAACACATCATGCAAATTCAAAAGATTAGGCGGTAAAGCCACTATATAAGCAACATTCCCCACTCTCTCTGAAATCTGATATGGTCTAATAAAACAAGAAGTGAGCTTCTTAGACTTCAATGGTCGCCCAACACCAGTCACAGGTGTAACTCTCAAAAACACATGATCACCAGCTTGAAATCTAAATCCTTCCTTCGCTTGTCATGATAACTCTTCTGTCTACTTTGGGAAGATTTCATATTCTCTCGAATCAACTTCACCTTCTCGGTAGTCTTACGAACAAGTTCAGGTCCAAGTACTACACTTTCTCCAGGTTCATGCCAACATAACGGAGTTCTACATCTTCGACCATATAACGCTTCAAAAGGTGCCATCCCAATACTGGAATGATAACTATTATTATAAGTGAACTCTATCAACGGAAGATAGGTATCCCACGAACCTCCCTGCTCGAGAACACATGCCCTGAACAAGTCTTCCAACAATTGAATCGTCCGTTCAGTCTAACCATTTGTCTGAGGATGATACGCTGAACTCAATCTTAACTTAGAACCCAACGCTTCTTGTAAACTCTTCCAAAAATCAGAAGTAAATCTTGGATCTCTATCTGACACAATGCACAAAGGAACACCATGCAGCTTCACAATCACACTTAATATAAATCTCATCCAACTTCGACACTGGAAAACTGATGTTAATAGGAATAAAATGAGCTGACTTCATAAGCCTATCAAAAATCACCCAAATCGAATCATGTCCTCTTAAAGTATTAGGCAACCCTGTCACAAAGTCCATTGAAATGCTATCCCATTTCCATTCTGGAACTTCCAATGGTTGCATCAATCCTGCAGGCTTCTGATGTTCAACTTTCGACTTCTGACAAGTCAAACATGCATACACAAACCGAGCCATGTCACACTTCATCCAAGGCCACCAAAATAAACCTTTCAAATCTTGGTACATCTTTGTAGCTCCTGGATGAATACTCAACTTACTTCTATGGCTCTCTTCCAATATCACCTTCTTCATCTCAGCATCATCAGGAATACAAATCTGGTTACGAAATCTCAACACACCTTGCGCATCTAGTTTAAAATCACTATTCTTAGACTGATTGATTCTAACCATCGAATCTACCAGTTTAACATCCAACTTCTGAGCTTCTCTGATACTGTCTAAAAATTCATTATAAATCTTCAACATACCCAACATAACACTTTGCGGAGTAACCTCGCAAACTAAGCTCATATCTCTGAACTGTTCAATCAATTCCAACTCTTTAATCATCATTGCTGACATATGTAAAGTTTTTCGACTCAATGCATCAGCTACCACATTCGCTTTTCCTAGATGATAATTCAAACCAAAATCATAATCCTTTAACAATTCCTTCCAGCCATCTCAACTTCTCACTACAACATAAACAACGATTAGAAATCAAATAACAATACTCGACTGTTAGACAACTATGACTCGACGACAAGGTCGGACCAACCTTTTTCTCTGATACCAACTTTGTAACACCCCAATTCTACCCCAAGCAATTATATAAATAAATCAGAGTTATAAAAATTCAATCATGCAAACGAATCGGGACGTCACAAATTCTTCTATAAAAAATTTGTTGCATTCATCATGGATATATAACACTTTCAAAACATCAGATGAACCATCATAACATCTTTAATTAAATAACTCAACATCTACGCAGGGGAATTCTCAATAACAATTTTATCATCAATACAACAACTTCAAAACAACACAATTTAATAATAATCAACAATAAAAAACAGCAAGCATTCATCCCCCCGAGTGTTACATATCAGAGCAAAGACACCGACTCAAACTACCGAAGGTATACAACCTTCACTCTCGATTACCTGCACATTACCAACATAAGGGAAACATTCAAACAGAAGGGGTGATGTGATCGGTGGAAATAGAACTGACTGTTTGAAATGCTGGTTCGCGTTTGCGTTTCGCAAAATGTCGCGGTAAGCAAGAGTCGCCACCGTCTTTTATTTTCTCCAACAAGGAAAGGACAAAAGCACAGCAAAATTCCTTTTCGAGATGTTTCTCGGGTTTGGGAGGTAGATTATAGAAAGGGAAGGTGTTAGCACCCTTTCTATCCGTGGTTATCCACGGGCTCTTAGGTACTTGCTCAAAGTGTTTCAAAATTTTTGCTTTTCTTGTGTTTGTGGGTTTGAAAAAAAGTTTTGTTTGAAAACTTCGATTTAACTCTTGTATCTGTCCTCAAGAGTGTATGAAGTGTTTGTTTGAAAACTTTGTTCGAAAAAGTGTAAGTGCGAAAAGTTTGTTTTGTTTTGAAAGAGCAAGTACCTGAGAACCTCTACCTACTCAAGAGAAATTAAGTTGTGTAAATGTCTGTTAGACAGTGCTATCCCACTATTGAGAAGTAGGTAGCACCGTCGTTGGAGTTTTTGGGTCAATTCGATTAAGGGACAGGTGTGGTCACTAAAGCAATGGTAGGACGCCTTAGCGGTAACCCTAATGTCTTAGATCATTTTTTATCGAGGAAACCGTTTCGAGGCAACTTTGATCTTTAGACAGGAGGGCGACCTCTAAAACACCCTATACTTAATGACCACGTCGAGGCAACCAAGTGAGGCGTACCCTAGGAGTGGCATGTGCGAGTGTGTCAGGTTTCAGTTATGTTATCTTTGTACATGTTATGGTGAGCTACGATTGATTTTAATTTAAGAGAGATCTTGACATGCATAGCCTAGTTAGCATACATCTAGCCGTTAATAGTTGCAGAATTTAAATTGCGGAAATTAAATCTAAACTATTACAAGGCGTCGGGTATTTACATCGCCAAAAACAACCCTTGAAATTAAAACGCGGAAAGTAAAATAAAGCGATAAATAATTAAAGTCCTAATTAAAAGCTATTACATTGCGGGAAACAGATACAATAATATGATAAAATGGATCGCGTGCGGGAAATTAAATCGGATGCGAGTTTTTTGGGTTTTGACCCTTTTTTATTAAAGAAAGTATTTTTGTTTATTTTTGAATTAAATGGAATTAAATTAAATGAACAATTAAATTAAATAAAATAATAAAAATATTTTTGGATTTTTGAGTTTTTAAAGAAATAAAATAAATTGAATTAATGCTAATAAAAACCTAATATTCTAAATTGATTTTAAATATTGCAAAAAATATTAAAAGTTAAATCTAATTAAAGCTAAATTGATTAAATTAATTTATTTACAAAAATAAAAGTGATGACGTTAATTTTAATAAATAAAATATTTTTTTGTGTTTTTGATTTTATTAGGAAAAAATGTTAATTGGTTAGTGATTAATAAAAAGAATAACGATTAATTAATTAAAGGAAAATAATAAAAATAGAGAGAGAGTTTAGGAGTATACGGACCTGATTGGAGGGGTGAAACAACTGTTGGCGTCATGTGTAAACTGTTTTGTTTTGGCCATTTGTGTTTTGGCTTTTGGCCATTTGTGTTTTGGCCTCAGCGTTCCTTAATGAACCTGCATGGGGTCCTGTCTAAATCTGCAGTGTTGAATCTCATGAACACATTAAATAAATTACTATATATCATAAAATACAAATAAAGCCAATATATGAAGAAATTTAATGTTTAGGCCAATATGACATGTATGAATGATTATATCCTTTTGATCATGGAGATCAAATCAACCTTACCCTTACTGGAAAAGTAGTGACATGAATGCTTTTATGCCCTTTTGATCATGGAGATCAAACCAGCCTTACCCTTACTGAAGAAGTAGTGAGATGTTGGTTTGTAACTGGGATGACTTGTTTGTAGTGAGAGAGGGATTTGTAATAAGGATTTCAAGGTTTTAGGGTTCTTGAAAGAATTTGATATTCTGACAGCGTTGTGGCAATGGTTTTTCTTTTTCTCCTTGTTTGTGTGAAAAGAATGAGATTATATAATGGAAATTAGAGCAAAGAAAATGGGCTTTGAATGTGCAATTGGGCCTCCAATGTTCACTTGAGTTCGTCACTTTCTAGGCTAAATCGCAGGGACTTAAGTGCAATTTTTGAAGTTGAAATGTGAAAACAAAATGTAGCCGACATCGATAACTAACTCCTGTCCGAAAATCGGCTCAATCGGATAAACGGTGAATTAGTTATGAATTTTTAAAGTTTCAGCTCAGACAAACTTATTTTGGGCTCCAGTGTCGACTCTGACACGTTCTTCAATAAAAATCAGGTATTGATCAAAGCATAATCCGGTCTCGACTTTTGAAGAAAAGTTGTAGATCTATGAGTCAGTGACCTTGTGTAAAAATATGAGCCCAATCCGATAAAAATTGACCGAGTTATGAATTTTCGAAGTTTTGGCCCAGATGAAATAATATTCAGCATTCAGGATTTTCAGCGTGTCACGCACTCTGAGCAAAAAAAGAAGGCCTTTTGAATACCGTTTGAACTCAATACCTTCTGCGAAAGTATAGCCAAATCAATTTGTGAAATTTTTGCGCCGGAACCAGCTCGATACGATGAAAATCGACCAAGTTATGATTTTCTGAATATGACGTAAATAAACTTCTATCACAAATTTTCTGTACAAAAATACTTGATAAATCCACATTTTTGAAGACCTTCTGATTGAAGTTGGCTTCCAGCCGTGAGAGATGAAAACGTAGATAATGTCAAGACGGAATTTTGGCCACCGGAACGGGTTCAAAACGAGCCACGATCTTCAAGTTATGAATTTTTTAGCGTGTAAAAACTGCACTTTCAGCACACTTTTTCACCATATTTCTTCGAGAAAACTCACACATTCGGATATCTTCTTTAAATAATTGACTCTTGAGCCGAACCTAAAATTGAGAATATGTTATCAGAGATATCTTGGCGAAAGAACACCTGAATATGACGCGTCGGGTTGGACTTGTGAATTTTTCTTGAAATGTTTTGAGAAATATGAGAGGGCAAATTTTGGGGTACAACAATTGCCCCTGTTCAATTTTCTTAAACCTGAGGATATAGATTGGCTTTCGAGCCTTTCGTGATCCGAAGGTGGAAGATAATTGAACACTAAAGTGCCCAGAAATTTGCACTCGCATGGTGTAGTATCAGCATTGTGATGTCGGGAATGGGCTTACAGATGCCATTTGGAGATTGTTGGTAGGAAGTTGTTGGAGATGGGCTTAAAGATGCCATTCAAAGTGATTGTTGAATTGTAATTTTGTAAATTGAAAGAAGGAACCTGTGTAGGGTTACCTGATGATGAGTCCGTGTAAAACTGCATCTTGGAAGGAAGGAAACCTGTGTATGGTTGACTGATGATGAGTCCGTGTGAAACTGCATCTTGGAAGGAAGGAACCTGTGTATGGTTGACTGATGATGAGTCCGTGTGAAACTGCATCTTGGAAGGAAAGAACCTGTGTAGGGTTGACTGATGATGAGTCCGGGTGAAACTGCATCTTGGAAGGAAGGAACCTGTGTAGGGTTGACTGATGATGAGTCCGGGTGAAACTGCATCTTGGAAGGAAGGAGACCTGTGTAGGGTTACTTCGGGATAAGTTTGTGTAAAACCTCTGGAGGAACCTGGGTAAAGTTACTTTGTGATAAGTTCGTGTGAAACTTCTGGAGGAACCTGAGTAAGGTTACTTTGATGATGAGTTCGTGTAAAACTTCTGGAGGAACCTGGGTAAGGTTACTTTGACGATGAGTTTGTGTGAAACTGCATCTTAGAACGAGAAGGAACCGGTGTAGGGTCGCCTGATGATGAGTCCGTGTAAAACTTCATCTTGGAAAGAGAAGGAACCTGTGTAGGGTTGCCTGATGATGAGTCCGTGTAAAACTTCATCTGAAATTGAGAAGGAACCGGTGTAGGGTCGCCTGATGATGAGTCAGTGTAAAACTTTATCTGAAATTGAGAAGGAACCGGTGTAGGGTCGCCTGATGATGAGTCCGTGTAAAACTTCATCTGAAATTGAGAAGGAACCGGTGTAGGGTCGCCTGATGATGAGTTAGTGTAAAACTTCATCTGAAATTGAGAAGGAACCGGTGTAGGGTCGCCTGATGATGAGTCCGTATAAAACTTCATCTTAGAAGGAAGGAACCTGTGTAGGGTCGCCTGACGATGAGTCCGTGTAAAACTTCATCTTGGAAGGAAGGAACCTGTGTAGGGTTGCCTGACGATGAGTCCGTGTAAAACTTCATCTTGGAAGGAAGGAACCTGTGTAGGGTTGCCTGACGATGAGTCCGTGTAAAACTTCATCTGAAATTGAGAAGGAACCAGTGTAGGGTTGCTTTATGATGGTCAAGTAGATAATTGTCCTATCTGGTTTCAGGTATTAACCTACAATCAATCGTCCATAGATATTTTTCCTGGCTTGCTACAGGTATTAAACTGGGACTTGATGGTAGCCATCTTTTGATTGACCTTTTCCTGAAAAAGGTAAAACGTTAGTTGTATGCAATGTCATGATGTATGAAATGCATGATGTCATGATGTTCTAAAAAATAAATGAGATCGTGTCGTATGCACTTTGTCATGTATGTAAATAGGAGGTATGAAATGTGAACTGTTTATGAATGTATTTTCGTCTGGGAAAATAAATCCCGGAGCTGCTGGAGAATAGAGTTGAGTTCTTCGTTTCCGCCGGGGATGATGAACGAAGATGATTGTGAGAATAAACCTGCAGGAGAAAAGAACTCCGTTGGGGAATAAACTGGTGAAGATATTACTCTGCGGGGAATTACTCTGTGGGAAGAGATACTTTGCTGAGATTTTAACGATAACTCCGCTGGGGATTCCGTTGATAAGCTCTGTTGGGGATTTTGATGATGAACTTCGCTGGGGATAGAAAGAACTTCGCTGGGGATGATCTTTCAGTTGCAACTTGCTGAGGATAACCCAATTAGACTCTTGTGGGGATAACCTCTGAATTTGGATGAGGAGATGCATTTGTGTTCTGCAGGGGACAAGCTTCCAGAATCTACTGGGTAAGATGATTCAGTTCTCTATTGGGGAAGCCCTTTTTTAGACTGCGTTGGGGAAATGGCTCCACTGGGGGTATCTTGTATTCCGTCGGGGAACATTCTTATATTTCGTTGAGGAATATTAAGACTGTCGGGGATGCTCTTTACGTTTGCTGGGGAATATCTCTATACTCCGCTGGGGAATACTAAGACCTTCTGGGAATACCGAGCCTTTTCGGGACTGACGGTAGACTAACTCTGCTTGGGGGAGAGTATTGCTGATTCGTCCATGGTTGCAGGTCTCAGTGGGGAGAGCTTTCATTACTGTCTTACTCTGCGGGGAGTGAAGGTATCTTGGTCACACTCTTCAACTGAATCTACCTTGTACCTGGAGGACAGAGCAGCTTGTACAGTTCGGACAATTCTTATTTCCCCAGTTTCTGCGGGAGAAGAAGGCCTATGAGGTGCTTGATAACTGCCGATTGACAAATCTTCTTCTGGTAGGCAAGTGACGAGATGACGGGACATAGTCGTACGCTTGGATCCCTAATTTTTGCCTGGACCGCCCTTTCGGGTTTTCAGTCCATCGGGATACCCTTTTTGCCCAAGCCGCCTTTTCAGGTTTTCGACTTGCCGGGTGTACAAATTTTCATTTTCATCCCTTATTTTTGCCCGAACCCTTTTGGTTCGCCGGGAAGCCCTTATTTTTGCCTAGGCCAGTCAACCTAGCGGGTCTTTGATTATGCGTAGTACTTTTTGACTATGTCCACGCTCTCAGGATGTAGGGAGGTGTCACTGTCGGTAGTATTGTGTTGTCATACCACCAGAAGATGTTTGATCATGCAAGATTCGTTGCTGGAATTCATGTCCAATGCCCCAAGTGATTCAGACGGAGATCTGCCCCTGGCTATTTGGCATCTTGAGAGATTCCTTGATTCTTGACTTGACTGCCCCAGATGATGGACAATGGTTATGTCTGCCCCTTGGTTGGAAGTGTTTTTTCCACTTGAGGTGACTCTTTTTATTGAGAAGGTTTTTGTTCACTAGATATTCGTCGTGCGAATTTCTCTGCTGTTTGAACAAATAGCCATATGCAAACAATGTTATTTTAAGAATGCAAAGCTTATGTCTGTCTTGAAGTTTTTGAAAATGCATTTTTCAATAAAACAAGTGAATTTTTGTAAAATGTGATGTCAACTCAAGATTTTACAGCAAGCCCTACAGGAGTCAGGATACCTTTTGTAACAGTATGCTTTCGAACTAACCCATGCTTCATCTAGGACTTTTAAGGGTTATAACGTGGCCTGGTTCACGGTTTAAGAAACAAAGGATAAAGACTCAAATTTTATTTGTACCCACCCGTTCTTCGTGATGCTCTTCAATCCTAAACTCAGCTAATCGTGCATTAGATCTTGTTTGAATCTTCGCTCTGATATACCAGTGATGGTTCGGATACTGACAGTTTATTTTGAACAGGCAGTCATTTTTGTTGAGAGTTTGTAGGATCTCTTCCCTTTTGGTTTTTATTATCCCTGTTCTTTTTTTGCATGAACTGTTTCTTTTTGTGATTACAGTCAGCGGGATGCCCCAGTTTTTTTGTAAGTCTCCTTCATAGGTTTTGACTTAATGGGCTTTTATTTCTGAGCGATAATGACTGCTTGTCCTTACGATTATACGGAACCATCACTGTATCTTGTTTCAGAAGGACTTCTTTGATGCCATTTATTGTGCACTTGGATCAACTGAGAAAACTACCCTGCCCCAGGTTATAATTAAGGGTTTTAATTCATGAAAAGAAAAACTCCAACTTCTTTGGCTCAATGGGGTTGACGAGGGATTATCTTCCTTATAACTCCACTGTTTAGGATTTGAAACAATGTCTGTACCTCATCAGCGGGGTCTGTTCAAAAGCATACTGTAAAGATCGTGGTATCGTTTTCGTCATCCTCCCTCAAAAGGCTTAGAATTTTTTAATCGAGAGTTTGAACATCACAACAAATGAAAGTGATTTGAATATAGTGAATACGAATGGATTGATTCAAAATAGACATATGCAATACATTGATAAAGTAACAAAGTTTGACATGAATAAATGTTCGAACAATCAACAGAAAATTACAACTTGAAAATTCTAATGAGCAAAAAGTCTTCTCGTCTCAGTACTTGTCACTTCAAATGGTGAACCTTGGAGGGATGGTAGAAGAACTCAGCCTGACCATCTTGTGTGAATTTCAATGCTCCTTCATCAATCAGGTTTTGAATTTTATACTTCAACTTCCAACAGTCGTCAGTATCATGCCCCGGACTGTTAGAATGGTATGCACACCTTGCATCAGGATTGTAGTTGGGTGAAGAAGTCTTAGGATTCGGATGAGGTCCTATCAATGTCACCAGATTCAATCTCAACAGGTGTTGCAAAGCTTGGGACAACGACATGTTGAGCTTGGTAAACTGCCTCTGATTAACCTGTTGTTTATGGCAAGGTTCTTGTTGGACCCGTGAGGTAGTAGCAACTTGGAGAGGTCCATTCTTCACCATACCAAACCCTTGTCTTCTTGGAGGTTGATCAAAGACTTGGTCCCTGGCCTTGACTGTTTGCTTCATGTTGTTGTATCTGTCTTGATGAAGCTGGTTGATCATGGTTCTCAACTCTTCTTGTTCCCAAGCTAAGCCTTGGATAAGAGCCATCTGCCCCAGCATCTGGGTCCTCATTGCATCTACCTCAGCTTGCAGATGTTTCAGCCGTTCGTCCTTATTGTCTTCAGGACTTTTCTTGACCAAGTTCCCCATGAGGAGTGTTCTCAACTCTTCCCGCCCCTTGGATAGTTTTAGGATGATTTCCCTGAACTGAGTCTCTTGAGTATGAAGATCTTGGTTGTCTTGTTGGAAAGCCATTGCTGAAATAAACAGCGAGAACATGAGAGACCTGTATTGGGAGCCCTATTATGCAATGATATGTATGATATATGTATGCAATGTTTTCGAGGATCTCGCGGGGTAAACAAGAAACTGTTAGAATTTGAATCTTGTAGTTTTGATTGAAGAAGCTTCATGTTGCCGAGAGTCCTTCTTCAAGAGTCAAGCTCACCATATCGAGTGGGTCATAGCCCCTGACTCAAGTTTATCGTGTTTTGATTTTTAGACAACCTTGGCTAGAGGAAAATAAATCCCTTTTGCCCCTTGCTAGACTTTTGATGTACCATAACCTGCATCACAGACCCTTGAGATCCTTGAAATGGTTAAGGAAATGTTAAGGTATGATGTTATGATATATATGCTATGCGTTTAAGCAAAAAGTGAGGTGATGTAAGTGAGCCCTGCAATAAGTCCAAATTATCGGTTAAGGACTGTAAACAAAACCTGCAAGGAACTCATGTTGTCAGATAACAAGAATGTGCAAGTAGTTCAAGTTTGAAGGCACACAAGTCACACAAAAGAGCCCTTAGATTTCAGGCCGACATGAAGCTTAGGTACTACCCTCTTTCAGTTTCAGTTGGTTAAGACCTGTCCTAGAAAATAGTAACCGGGTTCTAAGGAGCTCAATATCATTGGATTGTTTTCTATGTTCATTGTTTTGATTTAGCCACTTAACTGGCGACCAAAATATTCCAAGAAAGCAACCCTCAATGAGTGTAGTATCGAGTATCTACCAACTTCGGACTGCACCAAAGTCGGTCATCTCACTACCCCTAAAGAGGCCAGGATGGTCAAGTAAGGTTCTAAGGTCAGTTGATGCTTCGCGACACCACGCGGCGGCCCCGTACTCTCCTTGACTTGACTCAAGGGTTACCGTTACTCACCAAAGTGCCACATCAACGTAGCTACTGCTTCAACCATATCGGTATACCCCGCACAGTTCCCTCACAGTTTGTTGCTACTTCTAAAGGGTATCCCCAGATCCGGGTTAGGATCTATAAAACTCCGATACAAGCCCACAATATTAAAGCATTCAAGGCATACAATTGAAAACACAAGTGACCTAATCCTAAGGTACACCTCACTTATATTCATTCCCCAGCAGAGTCTCCAGTTCTGTGATCGGTGGAAATAGAACTGACTGTTTGAAATGCTGGTTCGCGTTTGCGTTTCGCAAAATGTCACGGTAAGCAAGAGTCACCACCGTCTTTTATTTTCTCCAACAAGGAAAGGACAAAAGCACAGGAAAATTCCTTTTCGAGATGTTTCTCGGGTTCGGGAGGTAGATTATAGAAAGGGAAGGTGTTAGCACCCTTTCTATCCGTGGTTATCCACGGGCTCTTAGGTACTTGCTCAAAGTGTTTTAAATTTTTTTGCTTTTCTTGTGTTTGTGGGTTTGAAAAAAAGTTTTGTTTGAAAACTTCGATTTAACTCTTGTATCTGTCCTCAAGAGTGTATGAAGTGTTTGTTTGAAAACTTTGTTCAAAAAAGTGTAAGTGCGAAAAGTTTGTTTTGTTTTGAAAGAGCAAGTGTTGTACCCCAAAATTTGCCCTCCCATTTCTCAATAATTTCTCATCACAAAGCCCTTGGAGCTCAAGATCCAGTTAGGGTTTCATCTGCTCAAGACTTCTCCTTGCACTGTTGACCCAAATTAGGGTTTGTGTTTGCACAAAGGTATTTTGACATAAAATGCCTAAGATGACTTTCATGCTTCATGTTGGACTCCCAAGTTTATCCATACCAAGTTTCAAGTCTTGATTCCAAATTTTGCCCAGTCAATTGGACAGTTGACCTAGAAATCAGCTGTATTGGGGAAAAAGTCAACTGTGGCCAATGGACAGTCAAATCTCATGAAAATTGACCCACATCAACATTATGAACTCACATGGACCATTTGATCAAGTTTGGATCACAATTCCATAAGAAATTTGATCAGATCACCAAAAGGGCAAAATGGTCATTTTCAGGGTTTTGACTGCACAAAGGCAATTTTTGACTGTTTGACCTAGCCAATGGCAAACCAAGCTCATATATGGACTCAAGGACCCCATGGAATTGTCTTGACATACTCAACAAGTTCAAAAGATCCCAAATGCACAATATTGACAGTTGAATTTCCCAGTCAATTGATCAATTTTGACTGTATACTGAAAAGTCAAACTTCGACTTTTTGGTCAAAATCAAGTGTCAAGATTCATTTTTCATAAAAACATGCAAAATCATGAAACTTGTTCATCAAGAAATCAAGAATTGCAACTTTAGGGTTTGAAATGAAGATTTTTCATAACTTAGAATTTTTCTAAGTTATGAAAACCCCTAATTTTTTCCTAACTTTGTCCCACTTTCTCACAAAGATGAATTTGGATTCAAGGAAAAGTCAAAACATGAAAGTTGTAGCCTATTGCAAAATCTACAACTTTGATTCACAAAGTTTTCCCAAAAGAAGCTTGTAGCTCAAGTTACAATTTTTGGAACAAGGGTACCAAACCATTCTTAACTTAGAGAAAATTTGACCTATTCTAGGCAAGGTTTTTACCTAACTTCAAGACCATTTTTCACATACTTCCACTTGGAATTTCAATTTGCATTTCAAAGATGGATTGTAGTACACATTCCAAGCTTTCCAAAATGTCCAGGAACTCATCAAACAACCTCATGGTTAGGGAGAATTGAATTTGGCAATATGGGAAAAACACACTTTGTTCATGACCAAATTACATGTCCATACACTTAGGCAATTTTGAACTCAGCTTGCATTTCTTGATTACAGGCCCTATATCCCATTTACACTCATAAATTTAATGCTAACTCATTGTGCCAAGACCATATTTTATGTGTTCAAGCTTTACATAAAGGTTTAGTCCCAAAGTAGAAAAAGCATAATGGCCATTTTTGCAAAAGTGGAACTTTATGTCAATTAGCAATCCAAGCAAGTACAGTGCAAATCTCTCTGGCACAAGTTTATGAGCTAATTACACTGATCAAGGCCAAGGTATGCAACACATTAGGGGGGCCTCTATCTGTCTAAAAACTCAAGTGGACATTGGTTGCTTAAAGTGGAAGAAAACTAGCATAACATGACCCAACTCTCATCTCAGCTAACACAGGCTTAAGCAAACTTGTCAAACATATTCTAAACATCCATTCTGAGCTAGAACACAAGCCTATCACCTCCAATACCTCTCCATTCACAGAATCACCATTGAACTGCACAAAAACAGGGCATCCCTGCAGTTTGAGTGGCATAGTTCATTCCCATCGTGCATCTTGGCCAAAACCAGTTCAAACACTTTCCTTACCATCAATCCAAACTATCCAAAGCATTAGAAGTAGACTGTAACTCCTCTAATCAGTTTGGCCATTTTCATTTCTTCCTCTTGCAGGTTGACTTCTGCAGCTTGATATAGAAGGTTTCAAAGCATACCAAGTATTGGAATAGCATCCTCACACTTCAAGCAAGCTGTACAAACCATCATCTTGCCCTGAAAGCTCCTCCATTGCCAGACACGATTCCAACTGAACAGGTATATTCATGAACTTCTATCTCTCAATGTAGGCATCATTAGCTCTAAGTTTGTGAATGAAAAATGTCATGCTCATGTCCCTGAAACTATACATGTCTTTACTTTCCATTTATTTTGCCTGTGCTATGAGAATTTGAGGTCTGAACATTGATAAAAAGTTAGGTTAAGATTTGGGAATGGAGAAATTCTCTCTCATTTCTGAGAGTTAGGATGAGTTCTTTACATGTCCAGAATCGTGGCTTGATGCTTAACATTTCTTATGTTGTAAGTTTGTGCTAAAAGTCCAGGAATCCAGATGTTTGAATCAGTGTACAAGCGCGCGTTTTTGACAAAGTTTCTGGCCAGAGGTTGAAGAAGGTCCTTTGGGCTGGGCTTGTTCTATCTTTTCTTATTTGCACCCTATTTTTACTTTTACACCTCTTTGGCCCATTATGCTTATTTTCATGATTTTTTGACTTTTTCTTTTTTGTTCTGATTTATTTATTTTCTCTCATAATATTAAAAATATAAAAAATATTTTTCACACCATTTTTGAATTTATTAGGCATTTATTTGTTTAAATAGGTATTTGTACATAAATAAATATATAGATACACTTTTATTCAAAATACTAAAAAATAATGCAAACACATTTTATTTTCCTTTTTTATTTTATTTTATCTTCTGAAACTATTTTATATAAAATATGTCTTTTTTTATAAATACTAAACATTATTATTTTGTATATATTTAATACATTTATCATATAATATAAATATTTACATATATATTAGTATATTTAGGTTAAAATTACAAAATATATACATTTTATTTTTTATTAATATTTAACATTAAAAAAATACCCTTTTAATAAATATACTTCATTTTATTTTATTTTTGTACATAACTAATAAACATTGTATATATTAAATAATAAATACATTTTATTTATAAATTAGGGTTTTGCCCTAAATACATAAAAACTCCAAAAAATAATACTTTTTATTTTGTTTATTTGACATATAAAAAACACTTTTTTTTCATACATATAAAAAACATTTTTGCATCTTGCATATTTATTCCCTTTTTATTTTAATTATTGTATATTAATTAATTTGTATAATTCAATTTGATGTAATAGTCTAGGTTTAAATTCCTTGTCAAAATACCCCCATTTGAACATTTGTATCCCCGTCCCCATATATTGTGTTGTAATAATTTAGGAACTTTATTTTTCGCACTTTAATGCTTTCTAAATATACCATGTTAGAATTAGGGTTTGTATGCGAATCAAAAATAACAAAAATAGTTTGACCTAATTTCAAGATAATCAAGCATGAAAATGGACAACACTAAACACACTTGCACCCCTAGGGTATTCCACTTGTTGCCTTCAATAAATGGGCCATATTGCATGTTAGGTCTCTTTGGGCAAAACAAACACATTCAAATGATCATAGTCCCTCGATGACGCTTTCGAAAGTTGCCTAAAAAATGATCAAGTCCCTTGAAGGAAAAATTGCCCAAAGATACTTGGCACCATTGCAATTATGGTCTAAACGATGACCCGCGCCCGTCCCTTTCACATCCTAACACAAGATTGTCCACCAAATGCAATGGTGGAACAAAATTGTTAAAAGGGTTAAAACATAGCAAAAATCTTTGAGAACTTTAGGGTAGATAGCTCTTAAGTACTTGTCAACTTGCAAAACAAAAACACTTGCCTATTTTTCAAACCACACATCACTACACTTTCAAAACAACTTTCAAAAACCTTGAAACATCTTTTCAAAAAGACAAACACTCTTTGTAAAACATTCGAGTAAAGAATTGTTACAAGGGTTGCCTAGACAAGGCATCTTTTTCAAAACATTTTCAAAACCACACACAAAGCACCATTTCAAACAATTGAAAACCAAGGCAAGTTGATCTAAGCAAGTACCTAAGAGCCCATGGATAACCATGGATAGAAAGGGTGCTAATACCTTCCGTTTCTATAATCTACTCCCCGAACCCACGAAATATCTCAAAGGTTTTTGCTGTGCTTTTTAAACCTTTCCTTAGGATAAAATAAAAAGTCGGTGGCGACTCTTGCTCAACCGAAACATTTGCGAAAACAAACTCAAAACCATAGTCAGTTCTCCCACCGTATCACAGAACTGGCGACTCTGCTGGGGAATGTTTTTAAAGTGGAGTAACCTTAGGGCTTAGATCACCCTCTTGCATGACTAATTGTTTGATTTGATTGCTTTATATCTTGGCTCTCTTGTTTGGGTTTGCAATCCTACACCCGGATTTTGGGAAACATTCATAGATAGCAATACATTGTGGAAACTGTGCAGGGTATACCGACACGGTCAAAGCAATAACTATATTAGTGCGACATATTTGTGAGTACCGGTAACCTTTGAGTTCAATCAAGGAGAGTACGGGGCCGCTGAGTGATGTCACTAAGCAATAATGACCTAGAACCTTACTTGACCATCTTGGCCTTTTATTAGGGGTAGTGAGATGACCGGCTTTGGTGCAGTCCGAAGTTGGTAGATACTCGATACTACACTCATTGAGGGTTGTTTTCTTGGAATATTTTGGTCGCTAGTTAAGTGGCTAAACCAAAACAATGAACGATGAAAACAATCCAGTGATATTGAGCTCCTTAGAACCCGGTTACTATTTATAGGACAAGTTTTTAAGCCAACTACACTCAAGAGGGTACTTACCTATGAAACCCCATGCAAGCCTGAAACTAGGGTTTGGTGTGATTTGCTTGTACATATGTTTGTGCATACATCATGAACATCATAAAGCATCATATGCATTTACTAACCACTTCAAGGGTTTAGATCTTCATCTTTGTTCTTGTTTTGTAGGTCATGGAAATTCCTCGCAGAAAAACCATCCAAGTTAACCTTGTGAGGATCTCTCCTCAACTCAAGGAGCTCACCTCAAGAATTCCGGAAAGCTCATCCTTCAGTGAAAGACATGGTAGACTGCTCATCTTAGTCAACACCAACATTGAAGAAGACATGATGAAGGTGCTATTCCAGTTCTTTGACCCTCTTCACCACTGTTTCACTTTCCCTGACTATCAGTTGGTACCCACTTTGGAGGAATTTTCTCAACTCCTGAGAATTCCTATCCTCAATCAACTACCTTTCAACGGTACGGAAAAGGAACCAAAGCCTGAAGATGTTGCTCGAGCACTACATCTACAGCCATCTGACATCAAGGGGCATTGGGAAACCAGAAGCGGCGTCAAAGGATTCTTAGCAAAATTCTTGTTTGAGAAGGCACAAGAATGTTGGAATTCATTGGACCTACAAGCCTTTGAAGAAATTGTGGCACTCCTCATCTATGGGTTGGTTTTGTTCCCAAATCTTGATCAGCTGGTAGATGTCAATGCCGTCAAAATCTTCTTATCCAGAAATCTAATACCAACATTGCTTGGGGACATTCTTCACTCATTTTACACACGAACAATGAGAAAGAGGGGTGTTCTCATGTGCTGTACTCCTCTCCTTGCAAGGTGGTTTATTTCGCACCTTCCACAATCTGTCTTGAAGAATGAACAAGGCTCAAGGTGGTCCCAACGATTGATGTCTCTTACTCACTCTGATGTACATTGGTGTTCTCAGTCCAGAGAAAATGTCATCATCGTCGATCATTGTGGAGAGTTCCCTAATGTCCCATTACTTGGCATTAGAGGGGGCATTACCTACAACCCTTGCCTAGCTTTAAGGCAATTTGGATATGCACGGAGGGATGGCCCTCATGACATGTTGATTCCTGACCTAGTTTTTGACTTCGACAACGATGCGCAAGGACTTCGCCAAAGATTCATCAGAGCTTGGGGGAGGCCCAATAAGGTTGATAGCAAGACACTGGGGCACAAGAACTCCATCCCTCTTGAGCCTTATCTCAAATGGGTATGAGCCCGAGCCCAGAGTCTAATGATGCCTTATCCTCATGTTCTCCCTGTGATTAAAGAGCCTGTTAAGGAAGGAGAGGTTCCCTACACCATCCTATATCCTGACATGCCTACATCGTGGGAGGAAATGCAGAAGAGCTGGATTCAGCTCAAGGAGGAACGAAACACTTTTGAAGACAACTTCTACGCTAGTGAGAAGAAGGTTCTAGAGCTTACCCGCCGACTCCATGAGGAAGAGACTCTCAACACCTACATCGCACCAAAGAGGATGCGCAATGTCTTTTTACCTTGAGAAGTTGTTTTTGTAATATTTGGCCCATGGGGCATTTATGTACTGACAAATTTCTTCTTATTAATACGACGTGCGTTCTCTTTTGTTTACAACAATTTTGAATATTCTAAATCCTTGAATGCATTGCATACATAAGCATACCATTCATCATGTGCATAAGCAGGTCTCACGCCAGGTTTCCTTATCTGTCTGCTGTTTATTTCAGTAGGATGGATCTCGAGCAAACAGTCAAGGACCTACAGGCTCAAAATGCACAGTTTCAGCAACTCCTGATGACCTTGGCTAAGGGTCAGGAGGATCTAAAGACCTTGCTGGGGAATAAAGACCCAGTGAAAAAGAAGAAAAAGAGACTCGGGGTGGCTACTTTAGGGAGAAGATTTGAAGGAGAGGCCAGAAGAGTGCTTGAATTTCCTCCTACTTCTGAGGAGGGAACCAGTAAAGGAGGTGGGGCTGCGGTACCTTCCGAGTCCGACATGGAAGAAGAGGAGGCTGAAGAGGATGAAGACTATTCTGATCAACAATACCCTCCGGCTGATGATAAATACAAAGGTTTAGAAGACAGGTTGGCCGCCATGGAGCTACAGAGAGTGCCGGGTTTGGATTTTGAAGACTTGGGTTTAGTTGCCGGGATTGTGATTCCCCCAAAGTTCAAAGTGCCAGTTTTCGTGAGGTATGACGGGCTGTCCTGTCCAAAAATGCATCTCAGGTCCTACGTAAGGAAGATCCAACCTTATACGGCAGATAAGAACCTTTGGATCCATTTCTTTCAAGACAGCCTTTCTGGGGCTCAACTGGAGTGGTTCTATCAGCTAGAGGGAACCAGCGTTCGAAATTGGGAAGACTTGGCCACCGCCTTTTACAAACAATATCAGTATAATTCTGACCTTGCTTCCACGCGTACCCAACTTCAGGGTATGTCACTGGGAACAGGCGAAGGATTCAAAGAATATGCACAAAAATGGAGGGATTTGGCTGGCAGGGTACAACCTCCTTTAACCGACCGTGAACTTGTTGACATGTTTCTAGGGACCCTGTCTAGTCCATTTTCAACCATCTAATTGGTAACTCTTCCGCGGGGTTTACCGATTTGATCTTAACAGGCGAGAGAATAGAAGCTGGCATCAAGTCAGGGAAGATTCAGAAGGGTGCCGCTGCAAGTGTTGAGAAGAAGCCTTTCAAGAAGGAAACAACTGTGGTATACTCTCAGAGAAGAGCAGGGAAGACTGAACGCCGGCCAACCGTGGGGGCCGTAATGATCCAAAATCCGTCAAGTGAGCAGCCTCGCTATAACCAGTCCAGACCAAATCAACAACGGGTGGAACGGCCACAACGACAGTTCACCCGCATTAATATGACACCTGCGCAAGTGCTTCCCCATCTGTTGAAGTTGAATCTCGCCACTATCAAAGAGGCACCAAAAAATGTGAATACGTCCTCTCCGCATTAGCATCCTAATGCTAAATGCGCCTACCATTCTGACAGTGTCGGGCACGACACCAACGATTGTTGGGCACTCAAGCATAAAATCCAAGACCTGATAGAGGCGAAGGAGGTGGAGTTCGACGCTCCAGAGAAGCCGAACGTGATATCTGCTCCAATGCCGAAGCACGGCCGAAATGTCAATGCCATTGAAGAAGATTTGTATGTTGCTGATGTCAATGATCTGATAACTCCGTTGCTAACCATCAAGTTGAATCTGTTAAAGGCCTGGATTTTCCCGGGATGTAAAGAAGATTGCTACTGCTGTTACTCTCTGCCGTTTGATTGTCCGTTACTGAAGAAAGGCATCCAAGGCCTAATGGACAGTCGACAAATTTTGTTTGAAAAAGTTTCTGCTATTCCAACCCATGCTGAAGATGTCTCAATCATAACCATTCACGCCAATCTTTCCAAGGCCTTCAGAAAGCCTGTTAAGATTACACCAGCTACGAAATTTGTTCCTTTGAAGATAACAATGCCAGGGCCCGTCCCCTACATTTCTGAGAAGTCAATACCATGGAACTACGGCGGTGACATCTACTACCATGGTATTAAACAAATTGAAATAACTGAAGAAAGTTCGGATGAAGAAGAAGCCAGCATTGGAAACATTGCAGGCACGAGCAAAATCACCCAGAGCGGGAGAATATTTTCTCCAGAGATTGCCCCTCCAAGAGCAATCTTTGGACCCTCATCTGCTGACAAGGTTATTCCTGCACCAATAAAACTCTCCGCTAGAACCCCATTGATTGAAGATGTTGTTGTTCCTAGTATTGTCCCTCCTACCGCTGCTGATAAAGGTAAGGGAACCCAAGATGAGCTCGTCAGGACGAGGGCTCAACCCTTGGTCATCCCGGAAACCTCCAAGAAGGAAATGGAAGAGATCTTGAAGATAATCAAAAGGAGTGATTACAATGTGGTGGAACAACTAGGGCAAACCCCCTCAAAGATCTCCATGTTGGCACTACTACTTTGCTCAGAAGCGCATGCTAAGGCTCTGATAAAATTCCTGAAGGCAGCCCATGTGCCCCAGGAAACCTCTACAGATCAATTCCAAAATTGCGTGGCCAGCCTTACTGCGGACAATGGATTAGGTTTCTCTGATGCCGACCTAACTCCTAAGGGTAGAAACCACAATGATGCTTTGCACATTTCAGTCGAGTGCCGAGGAACGACTCTCGCACATGTTTTGGTCGACACGGGTTCTTCACTGAATGTACTGCCTAAGAAAGCTTTGGACCGACTAGATTGTGAAGGGTTAGAGTTGAAGCCGAGTGATATTGTTGTCAGAGCTTTCGATGGTTCGAAGAGGATGGTCTATGGGGAGGTTGATATTCCCATCAAGGTAGGCACTGAGGTGTTTAAGTCTACTTTCTATGTGATGGACATCCGTCCGTCATACTCTTGCTTGTTGGGTAGGCCTTGGATACACAATGACGGGGCAGTCACCTCTTCCTTGCATCAAATGTTGAAGTATCCTGTAAAGGGGAAGATCATTATCGTCCATGGTGAAGAGGAGTACATGATCAGCCACTTGAACTCCTTCCGGTATGTGGAGGTAGAGGGGGAGTTCATTGAGACGCCTTTTCAGCATTTCGAAGAAGTCCTTCCAGAGATAACAGTAGCAAAGTTGGCAGCTGAAGTACCAAAGCAGATGGCCAGGATGGCATCTCTGGAGGACGCGAAGGCCGCAATAAAGGAGGGGAAGAATTCAGCATGGGGGTAGTTGCCCAATATTCCACATAAAACAGACAAATTTGGATTAGGGTTCACTGCCGCGGGCCAGAAAGCTATGCGCCGTTCGAAGATTGAAAGAGCGCCAATCAAAATTTCTCCCTACGGAATCAACGCTTTGGAGGATGAAGACGAAGAGAGCAGCATCGAAGAGTGGATTTACCCAACTATCAAAGGAGGGTTATGCAACTGGGAGGCAAAAGACTTTGTCCCCATCACTTTTATTCATCAGTAATTTATCTGTCAAACATTTCCTATTGGTCTGTAATATTTATTTTTGAACAATCCGCACACTATCTTTTACCTCATGCCTTGCCCGGGGCATGTAGGTCCATTTGTAAGGGTTTTGATTATTTTCATATCCATATGCCATGTTTAATGATTCATTGGACGTTTTTCATTTGATAAACTGCTGTGTTCATTTTCTTTCCTTTTGCATTTTTTAAGGATGGCTATCCCTTACACACACCCACACTCACAAATGCAGGTACCCATCCACTCCGGATTCCATGGGTGACTATTCTGCTATATCCTTCAATAACTCTGAAGATCTGGTCAATCAAGCCGAGTATGAAGATGACGAAGGTTGTGAAGTACTAGGGGAACTAGCCAGACTTCTACAGCAAGAGGAAAGGGCCATCTTACCTCATGAAGAGTTGTTGGAGACTGTCAACTTGGGAACCGAGGAAGACCAGAAGGAAGTGCAAGTGGGTGCCAATCTGGAACCAAGTGGCAAGGAGCGCCTGATACAGTTGTTAAATGAGTATGTTGAAATCTTCGCTTGGTCTTATGAAGACATTCCGGGTTTAGACACAAACATCGTGGTTCACCGTCTCCCCACAAGAGAGGATTGTCCACCGGTCAAGCAAAAAGTCCGCCGAATGAGGCCTGACATGTCTGAAAAGATCAAAGCAGAAGTGATGAAGCAATTCGACGCTAGCTTTCTGGCTGTTACATCTTATCCTCAATGGGTCGCTAACATCGTGCCAGTACCTAAAAAAGATGGAAAAGTCAGGATGTGTGTGGACTACCGGGATTTGAATAGGGCCAGCCCCAAAGATGATTTTCCGATACCACACATCGACATTTTGATCGACAACACAGCTCAGCATAAAGTGTTTTCCTTCATGGATGGATTCTCGGGCTACAATCAAATCAAAATGGCCCCCGAGGATATGGAGAAAACAACTTTTGTCACGCAATGGGGCACTTTCTGTTACAAGGTGATGCCGTTCGGGCTGAAGAACGCAGGGGCAACTTATCAACGCGCCATGGTAGCTTTGTTTCATGATATGATACATCATGAGATTGAAGTTTACGTAGACGATATGATAGCTCGGTCACAAACAGAGGAGGAGCACCTTGAACATCTAGAAAAGCTGTTTTCCAGGTTGAAAGAATACAAACTCAGGCTGAATCCAAGTAAGTGCACTTTTGGAGTTAGGTCTGGTAAACTTCTAGGATTCATTGTAAGCAACAAAGGCATTGAAGTTGATCCAGCAAAAGTGAAAGCAATACAAGAGATGCCTGCTCCCCGTCCTGAAAAGGAGGTTAGAGGATTCTTGGGGCGCATGAACTATATTGCCAGATTCATCTCTCATCTGACTTCTACCTGTGAGCCAATTTTCAAACTCTTGAAGAAAGATCAGGTAGTCGAATGGAACGACGATTGCCAAGCTGCTTTTGATAAGATCAAGGAGTATTTGTTAGAACCTCCTATTCTGATGCCACCCGTCGAAGGAAGACCATTGATCATGTATCTGACCGTCTTGGATAACTCAATGGGGTGTGTTTTGGGCCAGCATGACGAGTCTGGTCGAAAAGAGCATGCTATTTATTACCTTAGCAAAAAGTTTACCGACTGTGAGACTCGTTACTCACTGCTCGAGAAAACTTGCTGCGCTTTGGTATGGGTGGCTCGCCGACTAAGGCAGTATATGTTGACTCATACTACCTTGTTGATTTCCAAAATGGATCTTATCAAGTATATCTTCGAAAAGCCCGCTTTATCCGGAAGAATAGCTAGATGGCAAATGATCCTAACTGAGTATGACATCCAGTACACCACCCAAAAAGCTATAAAAGGGAGTGTACTAGCTGACCATCTGGCTCATCAAGCTATCGAAGATTATCAACCCATGAGATTTGACTTCCCGGACGAGGACATCATGAATTTGGACAACATTGAAAGTAACGGACCGTATGACGGACCCGAAAAGGGATCCCGATGGACCCTATACTTTGATGGTGCTTAAAATGCACTTGGAAACGGTATCGGCGCAATACTCATTTCCCCGGAAGGTTGTCACACGCCTTTCACGGCCCGACTTTGCTTCAGCTGCACAAACAACATGGCTGAGTATGAAGCTTGCATCTTTAGTCTCAAGGCTGCTATAGACTTGGGGATCAAATCTTTGATCGTATTTGGGGACTCGGCTTTGGTTATCAGTCAAATCAAAGGAGAGTGGGATACCAAGCATCCTAATCTTATCCCATACAAAGAACATGTCTTGACATTGTTGCCTCATTTCGAGCAAATTACCTTCGAGCATTTCCCGCGAGAAGAGAATCAGCTAGCAGATGCTCTAGCTACAATGTCTTCCATGTTTAAACTCAACTGGGATAACGAGGCTCCCCAAATCACCGTCGAGCGAATGGATGAACCTGCACATTGTCACGAGATTAATACCGAAGAGGTAGTGGAACAACCTTGGTTCCATGAAATCAAAAGGTATCTCCAGACTAGAGATTATCCCGAAGGAGCTTCCGTAAATGACAAGAAGTTCTTAAGGAAATTTGCTGCCAAATTCTTCCTGAGCAACGACATCCTTTACAAACGAAGCCACGATTGTGTATTACTCCGATGCATAGACAAAGCTGAAGCATAGTTGATCATGACTGAGATACACAGCGGCACATTTGGCACTCACTTGAGCGGGCATACAATGGCCAAGAAGATCCTAAGGGCAGGCTATTACTGGTCTACCATGGAAGCTGACTGCCATCAACATTCCCGTACTTGCCACAAATGTCAAGTCTACGCTGACAAGGTCCATATCCCTCCAGTTCCTCTCAATGTTATGACAGCTCCATGGCCGTTTGCAATGTGGGGCATTGACATGATCGGAGAGATCAAGCCCACGGCTTCCAACGGACATCGCTTCATCCTAGTTGCCATTCACTATTTCACCAAATGGGTCGAAGCAGCTTCCTTCGCCTCTGTTACTAAAAATGTGGTTGCCCGCTTCATCAAGCAAAATCTCATATGCCGGTATGATGTTCCAGACAGGATCATCACAGACAACGGTACTAATCTGAATAACACGATGATCACCGCATTGTGCGAACAGTTCAAGATTTATCATCACAATTCATCTCCCTATCGGCCGAAGATGAACGGTGCTGTTGAAGCTGCGAACAAAAACATTAAGAAGATCATTCAGAAAATGACTGTCACTTACAAAGACTGGCATGAGATGTTACCGTTTTCCCTACATGGATACCGTACGACGACACGTACTTCAACCGGGGAAACCCCATTTTCTTTGGTATATGGTATGGAAGCTGTCCTGCCTATGGAGGTTCAGATTCCTTCTCTAAGGATTATGAAGGACACATGTTTGAATGAAGATGATTGGATTCAGACCCGACTTGATCAACTCAATCTGATCGACGAGAAGCGACTCGCTGCTATATGCCATGGTCAGACGTATCAAAAATGAATGATCAAGGCCTTCAATAAGAAAGTCAGACGTCAAGTGTATCAAGTAGGAGATCTTGTAATCAAGCGGATTATCTTGCCACAAAGTGATCCCAGGGGCAAGTGGACTCCTACATACGAAGGACCATTTGTGATCAAGAGCATATTTTCTGGTGGTGCAATGATTCTGACCACCATGGACGGCGATGATTTGCCACACCCTGCGAACGCAGACATAGTCAAAAGATACTACGCATAAAATAACCCGACAAGTCGAAAACCCGAAAGGGCAGCTTGGGCAAAAATGGGCATCCTGGTGAACCGAAAACCCGAAAGGGCGATTCAGGCAAAAATTAGGGATAAAAACAAAAAAAATCTGTACACCCGGCAAGTTGAAAACCCGAAAGGGCGGCTTGGGCAAAAAGGGGTTTCCCGGTGGATCGAAAACCCAAAAGGGCGATTCAGGCAAAAGTTAGGGAATTAAAGCGTATGATTATGTCTCGTCGGATCACTTCAAAGACAATCTCTTCATCAACCAGTTCCAGGCTTCTGATCAATCCAGTCATCGGCAGACGAAGCATTGAATGGACAGATATTCAGAGTTGTGAAGGCCATAGCGGAATGGAATCCCATGGAATTATTTCACATAGCCATCTTTATTTTGTATAAATCTTTCAATATTTACGACGAAATCCTCTTACTAGGATGATTGTCTCCTTTGTACAAATATACTCATAGAAAGTTAATACAAATACTTTTCCCAGAAATTTGTGTCGTTTCCTTTTTCTTTTCTCTTGCACTAATTGTTTTATTTTGAGAAACGTCCAATGTTTTGTTAAATAGGCATATGCATTTGAACATAATCATTTCCTTATGAATCAAGAAATAGGATTACTGATAGGTTGAAGGTACAGTTGGATATCTTGATACCCTTTCAAAGGAAATCCCAAGCAGATTTGAAATCCACATTCCTCAGTCAGAACTTAATTTCCTAAACAGAGTCAGACTTCAGGGTCCTCATCAATGAGAGCTCTCTCAAAACCGATTTCCCCAGCCAAAGAATCCTCCAGAATTCAATTCCCCTCAGAGTTAAGTTTCAGTATCCCCAGCGGAGCTAAAAATTCAAACTATCAATCCCCAGCGGAGCCAGACTAGTGAACCTTCTCCCCACAGAGATGCTTCTCACTAGGCTAGAGATTCTCAGTCTTACCTCCCCAGCTTAAGTCTACCAGGTTCTAAAATCCCCAGTAGAAATCATCAGAAATTCTCTTACCATGCAAGTCACCAAGGAAATTCCAAGTCCCCGCAAGTGGTTCTAAGGCCCCTCGACGATTGAAGGTCTGGTATTCCCCAAGCAAATCTGAAGACTTTCAGTTGTCAGTTCCTCATTGTATTCGAAAATTCTCCAGTGAAGATCTCCTCAAGACAGAAATTCCCCAGAAGATTGGTATACAACCCAAGCTCCTTATTCCCCAGCAACAACCAGGAATTATTCTTCCCGGAAGCAGTCAAGATGCTTTTATCTTCAGCCATCTCAGATTCATCTATCCTTCGCAAGACAGCTCTCCAGCTTACATGCGCATTCATTTACATTCATATCATATAACATACGTTGCATCATGCATCATGACATTGCATACAACTAACTCTTTACCTTTTCAGGTAAGATCAGTCGACAGACAAAAATCATTATCTTCCGAGATTCTTTCCAGGAATAGTTCAGATATGACCCAGACATGGCAACATTCTGATGCTTGTTCCAGATTCATCCAGATGCAGTTTTACACGAGCTCATCATCAGGAAACCCTACACCGGTTCCTCCTCCACCTTCAAGATTTCTGAAAACAGTTCACGGGTTCTCCAAGTAACGGATGTTAACCTATCGCTTGTTCAGATTCTTCTCAAGATTTCTGAAAACAGTTCACGGGTTCTCCAAGTAACGGATGTTAACCTATCGCTTGTTCAGATTCTTCTCAAGACTTCTGAAAACAGTTCATGGATTCTTCCCAACAACGGATGTTAATCTATCGCTTGTTCAGATGCAACTTTTGAAAACAGTTTACGGACGCTTCCCAACAACGGATGCTGCTCTATTGCTTATTTAACTTCAAGATTTCTGAAAACAGTTCACGGGTTCTCCAAGTAACGGATGTTAACCTATCGCTTGTTCAATTCTTCTCAACACTTCTGAAAACAGTTCATGGATTCTTCCCAACAACGGATGTTAATCTATCGCTTGTTCAGATGCAACTTTTGAAAACAGTTTACGGACGCTTCCCAACAACGGATGCTGCTCTATTGCTTATTCAACTTCAAGATTTCTGAAAACAGTTCACGGGTTCTCCAAGTAACGGATGTTAACCTATCGCTTGTTCAGATTCTTCTCAAGACTTCTGAAAACAGTTCATGGATTCTTCCCAACAACGGATGTTAATCTATCGCTTGTTCAGATGCAACTTTTGAAAACAGTTTATGGACGCTTCCCAACAACGGATGCTGCTCTATTGCTTATTCAACTTCAAGATTTCTGAAAACAGTTCACGGGTTCTCCAAGTAACGGATGTTAACCTATCGCTTATTCAGATTCTTCTCAAGACTTCTGAAAACAGTTCATGGATTCTTCCCAACAACGGATGTTAATCTATCGCTTGTTCAGATGCAACTTTTGAAAACAGTTTACGGACGCTTCCCAACAACGGATGCTGCTCTATTGCTTATTCAACTTCAAGATTTCTGAAAACAGTTCATGGGTTCTCCAAGTAACGGATGTTAACCTATCGCTTGTTCAAATTCTTCTCAAGACTTCTGAAAACAGTTCATGGATTCTTCCCAACAACGGATGTTAATCTATCGCTTGTTCAGATGCAACTTTTGAAAACAGTTTACGGACGCTTCCCAACAACGGATGCTGCTCTATTGCTTATTCAACTTCAAGACTTCTGAAAACAGTTTTTGGATTCTTCCCCACAACGGATGTTAATCTATCGCTTGTTCAGACTCTTCTCAACTTTTGAAAATAGTTTACGGATGCCTCCAGATACGGATGTCAATCTATTGCTTATTCAGACCCCCAGTTCGGAGATGGTCCAAAGCATGGACACCTTTCCGATACTCATTCCAGATGGCATCTTTAAGCCCATCCCCGACAAGTTTCTGTCACTCCTCCCGATGGCATCGTTAAGCCCATCTCCAAATGGCATCTCTAAGCCCATTCCCGCATCCATTGCTTTGACGAGTGCAAATTTAAGGGCACTCTAGTGTCCAATCTCCTTTTACCCTCGAGTCGCGAAAGGCAAACTTGCCAATCTAACTCTTCGGATTCAAGAAGATTGAACAGGGGCAACTGTTGTACCCCAAAATTTTCCCTCCCATTTCTCAATAATTTCTCATCACAAAGCCCTTGGAGCTCAAGATCCAGTTAGGGTTTCATCTGCTCAAGACTTCTCCTTGCACTGTTGACCCAAATTAGGGTTTGTGTTTGCACAAAGATATTTTGACCTAAAATGCCTAAGATGACTTTCATGCTTCATGTTGGACTCCCAAGTTTATCCATACCAAGTTTCAAGTCTTGATTCCAAATTTTGCCCAGTCAATTGGACAGTTGACCTAAAAATCAGCTGTATTGGGGAAAAAGTCAACTGTGGCCAATGGACAGTCAAATCTCATGAAAATTGACCCACATCAACATTATGAACTCACATGGACCATTTGATCAAGTTTGGATCACAATTCCACAAGAAATTTGATCAGATCACCAAAAGGGAAAAATGGTCATTTTCAGGGTTTTGACTGCACAAAGGCAATTTTTGACTGTTTGACCTAGCCAATGGCAAAACAATCTCACATATGGACTCAAGGACCCCATGGAATTGTCTTGACATACTCAACAAGTTCAGAAGATCCCAAATGCACAATATTGACAGTTGAATTTCCCAGTCAATTGATCAATTTTGACTGTATACTGAAAAGTCAAACTTTGACTTTTTGGTCAAAATCAAGTGTCAAGATTCATTTTTCATCAAAACATGCCAAATCATGAAACTTGTTCATCAAGAAATCAAGAATTGCAATTTTAGGGTTTGAAATGAAGATTTTTCATAACTTAGAATTTTTCTAAGTTATGAAAAACCCTAATTTTTTCCTAACTTTGTCCCACTTTCTCACCAAGATGCATTTGGATTCAAGGAAAAGTCAAAACATGAAAGTTGTAGCCTATTGAAAAATCTACAACTTTGATTCACAAAGTTTTCCCAAAAGAAGCTTGTAGCTCAAGTTACAATTTTTGGAACAAGGGTACCAAACCATTCTTAACTTAGAGAAAATTTGACCTATTCTAGGCAAGGTTTTTACCTAACTTCAAGACCATTTTTCACATACTTCCACTTGGAATTTCAATTTACATTTCAAAGATGGATTGTAGTACACATTCCAAGCTTTCCAAAATGTCCAAGAACTCATCAAACAACCTCATGGTTAGGAAGAATCGAATTTGGCAATATGGGAAAAACACACTTTGTTCATGACCAAATTACATGTCCATTCACTTAGGCAATTTTGAACTCAGCTTGCATTTCTTGATTACAGGCCCTATATCCCATTTACACTCATAAATTTAATGCTAACTCATTGTGCCAAGACCATATTTTATGTGTTCAAGCTTTACATAAAGGTTTAGTCCCAAAGTAGAAAAAGCATAATGGCCATTTTTGCAAAAGTGGAACTTTATGTCAATTAGCAATCCAAGCAAGTACAGTGCAAATCTCTTTGGCACAAGTTTATGAGCTAATTACACTGATCAAGGCCAAGGTATGCAGCACATTAGGGGGGCCTCTATCTGTCTAAAAACTCAAGTGGACATTGGTTGCTTAAAGTGGAAGAAAACTAGCATAACATGACCCAACTCTCATCTCAGCTAACACAGGCTTAAGCAAACTTGTCAAACATATTCTAAGCATCCATTCTGAGCTAGAACACAAGCCTATCACCTCCAATACCTCTCCATTCACAGAATCACCATTGAACTGCACAAAAACAGGGCATCCCTGCAGTTTGAGTGGCATAGTTCATTCCCATCGTGCATCTTGGCCAAAACCAGTTCAAACACTTTCCTTACCATCAATCCAAACTATCCAAAGCATTAGAAGTAGACTGTAACTCCTCTAATCAGTTTGGACATTTTCATTTCTTCCTCTTGCAGGTTGACTTCTGCAGCTTGATATAGAAGGTTTCAAAGCATACCAAGTATTGGAATAACATCCTCACACTTCAAGCAAGCTGTACAAACCATCATCTTGCCCTGAAAGCTCCTCCATTGCCAGACACGATTCCAACTGAACAGGTATATTCATGAACTTCTATCTCTCAATGTAGGCATCATTAGCTCTAAGTTTGTGAATGAAAAATGTCATGCTCATGTCCCTGAAACTATACATGTCTTTACTCTCCATTTATTTTGCCTGTGCTATGAGAATTTGAGGTCTGAACATTGATAAAAAGTTAGGTTAAGATTTGGGAATGGAGAAATTCTCTCTCATTTCTGAGAGTTAGGATGAGTTCTTTACATGTCCAGAATCGTGGCTTGATGCTTAACATTTCTTATGTTGTAAGTTTGTGCTAAAAGTCCAGGAATCCAGATGTTTGAATCAGTGTACAAGCGCGCGTTTTTGACAAAGTTTCTGGCCAGAGGTTGAAGAAGGTCCTTTGGGCTGGGCTTGTTCTATCTTTTCTTATTTGCACCCTATTTTTACTTTTACACCTCTTTGGCCCATTATGCTTATTTTCATGATTTTTTGACTTTTTCTTTTTTGTTCTGATTTATTTATTTTCTCTCATAATATTAAAAATATAAAAAATATTTTTCACACCATTTTTGAATTTATTAGGCATTTATTTGTTTAAATAGGTATTTGTACATAAATAAATATATAGATACACTTTTATTCAAAATACTAAAAAATAATGCAAACACATTTTATTTTCCTTTTTTATTTTATTTTATCTTCTGAAACTATTTTATATAAAATATGTCTTTTTTTTATAAATACTAAACATTATTATTTTGTATATATTTAATACATTTATCATATAATATAAATATTTACATATATATTAGTATATTTAGGTTAAAAATACAAAATATATACATTTTATTTTTTATTAATATTTAACATTAAAAAATACCCTTTTAATAAATATACTTCATTTTATTTTATTTTTGTACATAACTAATAAACATTGTATATATTAAATAATAAATACATTTTATTTATAAATTAGGGTTTTGCCCTAAATACATAAAAACTCCAAAAAATAATACTTTTTATTTTGTTTATTTGACATATAAAAAACACTTTTTTTTTCATACATATAAAAAACATTTTTGCATCTTGCATATTTATTCCCTTTTTATTTTAATTATTGTATATTAATTAATTTGTATAATTCAATTTGATGTAATAGTCTAGGTTTAAATTCCTTGTCAAAATACCCCCATTTGAACATTTGTACCCCCCTCCCCATATATTGTGTTGTAATAATTTAGGAACTTTATTTTTCGCACTTTAATGCTTTCTAAATATACCATGTTAGAATTAGGGTTTGTATGCGAATCAAAAATAACAAAAATAGTTTGACCTAATTTCAAGATAATCAAGCATGAAAATGGACAACACTAAACACACTTGCACCCCTAGGGTGTTCCACTTGTTGCCTTCAATAAATGGGCCATATTGCATGTTAGGTCTCTTTGGGCAAAACAAACACATTCAAATGATCATAGTCTCTCGATGACGCTTTCGAAAGTTGCCTAAAAAATGATCAAGTCCCTTGAAGGAAAAATTGCCCAAAGATACTTGGCACCATTGCAATTATGGTCTAAACGATGACCCGCGCCCGTCCCTTTCACATCCTAACACAAGATTGTCCACCAAATGCAATGGTGGAACAAAATTGTTAAAAGGGTTAAAACATAGCAAAAATCTTTGAGAACTTTAGGGTAGATAGCTCTTAAGTACTTGTCAACTTGCAAAACAAAAACACTTGCCTATTTTTCAAACCACACATCACTACACTTTCAAAACAACTTTCAAAAACCTTGAAACATCTTTTCAAAAAGACAAACACTCTTTGTAAAACATTCGAGTAAAGAATTGTTACAAGGGTTGCCTAGACAAGGCATCTTTTTCAAAACATTTTCAAAACCACACACAAAGCACCATTTCAAACAATTGAAAACCAAGGCAAGTTGATCTAAGCAAGTACCTAAGAGCCCATGGATAACCATGGATAGAAAGGGTGCTAATACCTTCCCTTTCTATAATCTACTCCTCGAACCCACGAAATATCTCAAAGGTTTTTGCTGTGCTTTTTAAACCTTTCCTTAGGATAAAATAAAAAGTCGGTGGCGACTCTTGCTCAACCGAAACATTTGCGAAAACAAACGCAAAACCATAGTCAGTTCTCCCACCGTATCACAGCAAGTACCTGAGAACCTCTACCTACTCAAGAGAAATTAAGCTGTGTAAATGTCCGTTAGACAGTGCTATCCCACTATTGAGAAGTAGGTAGCACCGTCGTTGGAGTTTTCGGGTCAATTCGATTAAGGGACAGGTGTGGTCACTAAAGCAATGGTAGGACGCCTTAGCGGTAACCCTAATGTCTTAGATCGTTTTTTATCAAGGCAACCGTTTCGAGGCAACTTTGATCTTTAGACAGGAGGGCAACCTCTAAAACACCCTATACTCAATGACCACGTCGAGGCAACCAAGTGAGGCGTACCCTAGGAGTGGCATGTGTGAGTGTGTCAGGTTTCAGTTATGTTATCTTTGTACATGTTATGGTGAGCTACGATTGATTTTAATTTAAGAGAGATCTTGACATGCATAGCCTAGTTAGCATACATCTAGCCGTTAATAGTTGCGGAATTTAAATTGCGGAAATTAAATCTAAACTATTACAAGGCGTCGGGTATTTACATCGCCAAAAATAACCCTTGAAATTAAAATGCGGAAAGTAAAATAAAGCGATAAATAATTAAAGTCCTAATTAAAAGCTATTACATTTCGGGAAACAAATACAATAATATGATAAAATGGATCGCGTGCGGGAAATTAAATCGGATGCGAGTTTTTTGGGTTTTGACCCTTTTTTATTAAAGAAAGGATTTTTGTTTATTTTTGAATTAAATGGAATTAAATTAAATGAAAAATTAAATTAAATTAAATTAAATAATAAAAATATTTTTGGATTTTTGAGTTTTTAAAGAAATAAAATAAATTGAATTAATGCTAATAAAAACCTAATATTCTAAATTGATTTTAAATATTGCAAAAAATATTAAAAGTTAAATCTAATTAAAGCTAAATTGATTAAATTAATTTATTTACAAAAATAAAAGTGATGACGTTAATTTTAATAAATAAAATATTTTTTTGTGTTTTTGATTTTATTAGGAAAAAATGTTAATTGGTTAGTGATTAATAAAAAGAATAATGATTAATTAATTAAAGGAAAATAATAAAAATAGAGGGAGAGTTTAGGAGTATAAGGGCCTGATTGGAGGGGTGAAACAGCTGTTGGCGTCATGTGTAAACTGTTTTGTTTTGGCCATTTGTGTTTTGACTTTTGGCCATTTGTGTTTTGGCCTCAACGTTCCTTAATGAACCTGCATGGGGTCCTGTTTAAATCTGCAGTGTTGAATCTCATGAACACATTAAATAAATTACTATATATCATAAAATACAAATAAAGCCAATATATGAAGAAATTTAATGTTTAGGCCAATATGACATGTATGAATGATTATATCCTTTTGATCATGGAGATCAAATCAACCTTACCCTTACTGGAAAAGTAGTGACATGAATGCTTTTATGCCCTTTTGATCATGGAGATCAAGTCAGCCTTACCCTTACTGAAGAAGTAGTGAGATGTTGGTTTGTAACTGGGATGACTTGTTTATAGTGAGAGAGGGATTTGTAATAAGGATTTCAAGGTTTTAGGGTTCTTGAAAGAATTTGATATTCTGACAGCGTTGTGGCAAGGGTTTTTCTTTTTCTCCTTGTTTGTGTGAAAAGAATAAGATTATATAATGGAAATTAGAGCAAAGAAAATGAGCTTTGAATGTGCAATTGGGCCTCCAATGTTCACTTGAGTTCGTCACTTTACAGGCTAAATCGCAGGGACTTAAGTGAAATTTTTGAAGTTGAAATGTGAAAACAAAATGTAGCCGACATTGATAGCTAACTCCTATCCGAAAATCGGCTCAATCGGATAAACGGTGAATTAGTTATGAATTTTTGAAGTTTCAGCTCAGACAAACTTATTTTGGGCTCCAGTGTCGACTCTGACACGTTTTTCAATAAAAATCAGGTATTGATCGGAGCATAATCCGGTCTCGACTTTTGAAGCAAAATTATAGATCTATGAGTCAGTGACCTTGTGTAAAAATATGAGCCCAATCCGATAAAAATTGACCGAGTTATGAATTTTCGAAGTTTTGGCCTAGATGAAATAATATTCAGCATTCAGGATTTTCAGCGTGTCACACACTCTGAGCAATAAACGAAAGCCTTTTGAATACCGTTTGAACTCAATACCTTCTGTGAAAATATAGCCAACTCAATTTGTGAAATTTTGGCGCCGGAACCAGCTCGATACGATGAAAATCGACCAAGTTATGATTTTCTGAACATGACGCAAATAAACTTCTGTCACAAATTTTCTGTACGAAAATACTTGATAAATCCACATTTTTGAAAATCTTATGATTGAAATTGGCTTTCAGCCGTGAGAGATGAAAACGTAGATAATGTCAAGATGGAATTTTGGCCACCGGAACGGGTTCAAAACGAGCCACGATCTTCAAGTTATGAATTTTTTAGCGCGTAAAAACTGTACTTTCAGCACACTTTTTCACCATATTTCTTCGAGAAAACTCACACATTCGGATACCTTCTTTAAAGAATTGACTCTTGAGCCGAACCTGAATTTGAGAATATGTCATCAGAGATATCTTGGCGAAAGAACACCTGAATATGACACGCCGAGTTGGACTTGTGAATTTTTCTTGAAATGTTTTGAGAAATATGAGAGGGCAAATTTTGGGGTACAACAGGTGAGATATCTAACAATATAATAAAGTGCATGCTAATTAATATATTAAATTAGATCAATAACATCACCACTTCTCATCTCATAATCAACAATAATTACAACGTATATGCACATTCATCAACATCAAAATACACTTCTTTATGCAATCATATAATGCGACTCAATACTATGCAAATGCATGTGGTACCATTGGAGCAGAACTCCCATCTCAAAAATTTGCCAATTAATAGAGGCATCAACAAGGCATAGCCTTCATCTCAAAATTCGCCAATACAGGCCATCTCAACGAGCATAAGCTCCATCTAAAAAAATACAATGTATGCGACACAATCATGAATGTAATAACAACATCCAAGTTAACAACATCTCAAATTAACATCTCAAAAGCAACTCAAATTAACAACATCTCAAAAGCATCTCAAAATTAACAACATCTCAAAAGCATCTCAAAATTAACAACATCTCAAAAGCATCTCAACGTCTCGTCATCAACATCTCATATCATCATAATAATTCATCAAACGTCATTTATTTATTATAAGTCATCAACATAATATCATTAATAACTTCTCACTAACAACTCAGTTGTACATTAATTCCACAGTAAATCAATACTGCTATTCTGTAACTCTAACGTTATTACCGTCACTATCCTACTGTTATAGTTCAAACAACAGCCTCTAAGCATCTAACCTTCATCATTCTGTACGAAAACAACGTAACGTCCAACACACTTCTGACCAACACAACTTCCGACAACACAACTTCTAACCAACACAACTTCTAATAACACAACTTCTAATAACACAACTTATGACAACACAACTTCTGACAACACAACTTCTGACCAACTCAACTTCTAACAACATAACTTCTGACAACACAACTTCTGACCAACCTAACTTCTGACAACACAACTTCTGACCAACCCAACTTCTGACCAATACAACTTCTGACCAATACAACTTCTGACCAATACAACTTCTGATGACACAATCTTCTGACAACATAACTTCTAACCAACACAGCTTCTACCATCAGAACTTCTTCTTTCTAATAATCCAACGCAACTTCTAACCAATATAGCTTCTACCATCGAACTTCTACTTTCTAATAATCCAACACAACTTCTAACATCAGAACTGCTACTTTTTACCAATCCTACTATTTTAATGCTTAGCCTGATATCAACCTAACTAAGAACAGTACGACTAACTCTATCTCCAATTTAATTCATTGTTTTAATGCAGCAACTTCGGATATCCTTCATGCATAATTCTGCATTTTTCATCACTGCAATGTTCTACATTATTCTTCCCTGCATCTCACTACGGGATTCATACCTAAAGCCCTAAAAATTAATCTAATCATGACAATTCATCACCCATAATCATCCTATAATACTACAACAATTGAACAACATCATGACATCATTATTCATCTAAAATTCATTAATTCTCATCATACATCAATCATATATTTTCAATTCAAGAACAAGACAACAATCATCTCTAACCCCACATACCAATCATCATAAACCCAATTATAGAGTCAGAACCCCACCGTTACCTTGGATTGAAGGTCGCTCTACAATTCCCAGTTGAATTCTCGTTCTGTCGTTTTTCCACTTTTCCAACAGCTTGCATGTTTTCCTCTCAATCCTTATTCTTCTACTGCTTCTTTCTTTCTATTATTTTCTTTCTAACAACAATAAAATAACCCTATTATTATTTATTCCTTATTGGGCTCAAATTAATACACCCCCTTATTACTTTTATTCCTTTAAAACAAGCCCACCTCAAATAATATTATACTTCTAATATTATTTCACCACTTACTAAAATAATTAAATCCAATTAATTATAACACATCTTCACAAATATTCCAAAAATAATTTAATTAAATAATTAATTAAATTACGGGCGTTACAACCCATATAACCCAAAAGCTATGTGTCTAAAGCCTCTTTGAAGTCACAACATGCTTGTACAACATTTTGAGATTTGTCTTCTCACTTTTCTTCAAAAGCAAGTTATAGAGTCAAAAGGCTAAAACTCAGAATTCTTGAGTACATTTGTGCTATAACCTTTTCCATACATATACACAAGTTGTTTGCAAGAAAACACACACATACACAAGCCCTAAAACACACTAAAACTCAAAACTGTATCAAAAGTCACCATTGTTGCATAAATCTGACCAAAAACATGAAACTCAGATCTCCCTCGTGTGTTTCCAAGCCTTTTGGTTCCTAAAGCTTCAAAACATCAAATACAACTCATCCCCGACCCTGTTTCATGACTGTAACATCTCCATCATCAAGTTCCATTTTCAAATATAGAGGTCTGCAGTGGACTTCTCCAGAACTCCTCAGCCACTTTCAGCTCAAACCAAGCATCACATTAGCTTCTTGGGAACTTGTGGAAGCTAACCCAATCACTGGGACTCATTGAAAGCTGCTCAAACTCAAAACACGATACCCTCTTGCAAGGTGAGTATTCTGACTTTTGAACTCTTCATATAGGCATCATTTGGTTTCCATTTGTGAAGATAAAATGTAGACATCATAGTCCTGAAACTAACCATGTCCTTAGAATTCATTTATGTTTCCTGAGTAGTGAGCATTTTAGAGTTGAATTTTATGAAAAAATTAGGTCAGATTTGGTACCATTCAAAATTCATGCTCATTTTTTATTTATAGCTTTAGTTATTTATATGACTGAACTCATGATGAAATTTGGAGCAAGTTTCATGTTTATACTTTTGCAAATGGTTGAGAAATGAAAGAGATAGCAATTTCAAAAAATCATGTTGTTTGGTCTGGCACGAGGTTGAAGATGATACATGCCTAGGAATGTGTTTCAAATATATATTCTTGGTTTTGTATTAATAAACAGATGTATAGCCACCCCAATGGTAGAAGCGCGCGCCTGTGACTATAGGGACCTGGGTTCGAGCCCCAGTGGTACCCTTTTATTTTTTCTTATTTTGTTTTTACAGATCCCTTGCAAATCAGCCAACGGGCGTATGCTACACTCTTCAATTACACCATCTGATCATGATACAAGGAAAATCCAACACTCCTGGAAGCTGTTCCCATGGTGAACCTCAAAGGGCCTCCCCCACTAGATCATAAAATTAACGCTTGGGCCTCCTTGGTCTGGGCCTTTCCATTTGTTTGTTTTTGCTATGTTGCACCCCCCTGTTTACTCATATCACGCAACCCACATAACTTTTATTTATTTATTCTGATTATACAAAAAAAAAGGCCTTGGGCCTAATTTCTCAAAAGAATTACTTTCTAACCTCTCTTCTAATTTTCAAACCCCTGACTTCTAACTTTTATTTATTTTATTTTATTTTATTTTCTTATTTTATTTTATTATTACTATTTTTAATCAAAAATACCACAAATATTTTATTTAGACTAAAAATTATTATATTTACTTTATTTTTCTTTTAAACAAAAGACCAAAAACATTTTCTTAAAAAAATTCTTTTCTTAAATTAAATTAATTTAGACTTAGTTTTGTTTTAATTTTTTTTTCTAATTAAATCAACTTAGAATTTAGGAATTTTAATGAATTAATTTCTTTCTTTTTAGTTTAATTAGATTAACCTTAAAACCTTTCATATAAAAACTCAAACAAAAATAATCTTCTTTTCTTTTACATTATCTTTATATTCTTGTACATTTTACATTTTATTATGCAACATGGTTGTAATAGTAATTAGGTCTTAATTGCTTTCATCCCCATTTGTAATTTGTATCCCCGTCCCCTAAATGATGTAATAGTGTAGAACTTTAAATTTCTGCAATTTATCGCTTTCAATATGTTGTACCCAAAAATTTTCCCTCCCATATTTCTCAACAAATGTCATGTGAGGTCCCCAAATTGCTCAAGGAAGTTTAAGAGTTGACCAGACAAGCTCTCTCCTAAGATAGTCTACCTCAAATTAGAGTTTCATTTTTCATCAGAATATATGAACCACAAAGGACTCAAATGCTCACCATTGTCCTAATATGTTCTCAAGATCATCCATGTCAAGTTTCAAGCCTTGCAGAAGAAGTTTGCTCAGTCAATTGCTCAAATGCCTGAAAATCAACTGTACTAGGTCAAAAGTCAACTGTGGCCCACATACAGTCAAACTTCAAGATTTTTGGTCAACATCCTCATTTTGAAGTATTATTCATCATTTGATCAAGGGTTGATCATTAATCCTCAAGGATTGCTTACAGTTCATCAAAACCCAAAAGTTGCTAAATTAGGGTTTTGTAGGAAAAGTCAACTCAACTTTGACCAAGCATAACTTTCTCATACTTTACCATAAATGACCCATCCAAAGATAATTTTGAAGAGGATTCAATCCCTTACAATTCATCTTCATCTCTCAATTTCAAAATATGCACTCACAAGAAGATATGAATTTTGACATTATAGGTCATTTTGGAAAGTCAACAAAAACACCTTTTGGGTCAAAGCTTCATACATGAACATGGAAGACTCAATTGAGATGAGACCAAAAGGGTTGCTTAGATGACATCCTAAGATTTCTAAAAAGTCCAATAAAACCTCTCTAGGGTCAAAATTGAAAGAGCTATGCATTGGCCAAGTTGACCATTTTTGCAAAATTGCCAAAAGTCAAATGTGCTCAAATTTGCATTTTTTGTCAAATGGGCCTTGTTTTTCATGATTGAATCTTGCTTATGACATGGTCCACGATACAAATCAGCACCCACACATCTTGTGCTTTATTTATTTATTTTATTTTGATTTTTATCATTTAAAAGTCAAATTAAATCAAATAAATAGCAAAAAAATATCAAAGATTTGTTTGGTGATAAGATTTTGGGTGGAATCAAATCCAATTATGCTGAAAAATCATATCCAAAACGTGCATAACAAATTGAACCAAAATTGGCATGATTTGGCTTGATATAGAAAGATATCATACAAGGATAAATACCAAATCAAATCTTCATAATGGACAAAGATTTAGCTCGTTTTTGTTGACCTAATGCAGTCCATTACATATACAGAACATAGCCAAGGCAAGAGAAGAGGTTAACAGTCGTGCAGAGCAAGAGAAAAACTAAAAAAATTCAAGAGAAAGTGGTGATCCAATTTCCATTTTAGAGGTCAATCCAAGCCATTCTAACATTGCCAACAGATTGCTGGACATCCCAGGAACATATCCCAATCAATTACAAGCCTTTTCATGCCTGGAATTGTAAGTTACAGGTACCACGGTTTGCTTCTAAACTCAATTTCGATTTCGTTGATTTACTCATCCTGCACATGTTTTGATTATATATTCTTTTCCATCATTGAGTTTGCAAACTATTGGTACAACTTAATTGCATTTTTGATGCCTGTATATGATATTGCCATAGCTAGGGTTTGGTGTTCTTGTTTAGGACTGTGCAGTATAGGCTAAATTGGGCTTGGATTCTGGTACCATGATTCTCGTGAGGATGAGACGAGTTGATTGGTACCAGCCATGGTCATTTATCTTGCTTGTGGACAATTTTTGAGATGCACGGGTCTGTAGCTACAGCAAAGCAACCGTAGGTAAAAGTTCTGTTGCCTAAAACAACGGTTTGGGGAAGAAGAAGCTGGCGTGGTAACATGTGATTCGCTCATTTAAATTTCGCGTGTTGGACTGGCTCCACTAGCTTGTTTTGCATATTATATTCTGTTTTTATGTTATTTACAAGTTAACACATTGTCTCAGATGGCTGGGGCGAAGCCCTTTGATGCACACGTCCTGGGTTCGATCCCAGGCGTATGCATTTTATTATTTTCTTGCTTATTTCAGGTGGATCTCATACAATACAATAGCATACGCCTACTATGCACCCTTGTGTTCCATCATACGATCCATCAGCCAGGTGGATCCAACATTCATGTAGCAAGAGGCCTACCATGCTCCTCAAGTCAACGCGCACACTGGATTGAACAAAGTCAAACAGGCCTTAGCCTTGTTGGGCCCAGAAATCCAGTTGACACCCCCCCTTTTCAGCAATACCACCAAGCCCATTTACTTTTTTTTTAAAATTTCTTTTCTTTATTTTATTCTTTATTCTTTTAATTTTCTTTATTTATTTTAATTCACAAATTAATCTATTTTCCATAAAAATCATTAAAAAAAATAGAATTAAACTTTTTAATCAAAATTAGTTTTGTTAATTTAAATTTAATTTAGTGTTAACTTAGGGAAAGTGTAATTTATTTTTGCAAATAAAATCAAATAGAAATTAGGTTAAAATTCTTTGATTTAATTCTTTTAGTTTTCTCAAATAAAAAAAAAATACAAAAAATAGGTTTTTTAGATTGAATTAATTTATCTTTTTCTTAATAAAAATTAATTAATAGTTAGGTCTCCTTTTTATTTAACTATTTTATTATTTTCTTAAAGCATGACAAAAACTTTTTTTAATAAATCGCGAATAGGTCTAGTTAAGGGTCAAAACCTCAAATGCCCCGTATTTAATTCGCGCGCATGTTAATTATTTTTGCCAATATTTTTGTAACTGTTCATGGTTTGTAATAGATTAATTTAGGGCTTTTACTTATCGCTTTTTCCCCGGGTTTTTGGCTATGTAATTAATCCCCCTCCCCGAAGCCTTGTAATAGCGTAGATTTATTTTCTCGCATTTTTAATTCCTCCAAATATTAAACTGTTTAGATATATGCTAATAGGATTGTATGGCAAGAATGCATGACAAATTAATGCGGTTAGAAAACCCTAATGTGAAAAGATAAATAACTGAAACAAATCACTCGCACATATCACTCTTAGGGTATACTCTCACTTCGGTTGTGTTGTACCCCAAAATTTTCCCTCTCATTTGTCAAGTATTTGCTCACAAGATATTCTACGACGTCAAGTTTGCAGCATTGGTACATCAATTTAGGCTTGAAATTGGCACAAGGACAAATGGACTTTTAATGCCCCATTTGACTTTCATGGAAAATTTTGGACTCTTAAGATTTCTCATTGTAAGTGTCTGTTTGTTGGCATTTTTTTTGGTAAAACCAGAGTTGCGAATGTCATGACTGATGTCATAACATTCTGGGATAAAGGTACATTCTGCAGAAAAGAATGTCATACAGGAACTTCTCATATGAGGTGTTTATCTTGATCATTAAACAATGATCATATATAGTGTATTCTACCAAAATCAGTGAGCAAGATTCTTGTTGTCATAACCAATGTTAAGACATCCTGTACTTATCTAACATTTGTGCAGATTTGTTATTCCTGAAATTTTTCAGGAATCTGATATGCTTCTCTGAGTTGATATATACAGTCCAGATCAGATGCTCATGTGGACATTAGGTTAACCTTGCTTAACCCTAAACTGGTATGATGAAATCCTAAGACCAAGTCTTTAGGTTAACTTTAGTTAACCCTAGCTATTTTCATGGAAGCCCTAACTGAAGAATAGTCGGCCTATATATTCCTCATGAAGATTAATGGTGAAAGATACTTTTTGACAGAAGATCAATAAGGGATTGTATAGTTGTAACTACTGTGAGCCAAGCAATTATCATTGTGATAAGTGACTTGGAGTAGGATTTGATTGTAAGGGTTGTGTATCACTCAAAGCTTTGAAGCACGAGTGTTTGTGTCACTTGTTAAAGCTTTGAAGCAAAATCAAGTTAGGGTTGTTTATCACTTAAAGCTTTTAAGCACGAGTGTTTGTCACTTGATTAAAGTTGTGAAGCAAAATCAAGTGTGTGTACTGAAGAGTGTCTTCATAATATCATTAATCAATAGTTTAGTATCACTGCTGTGATTGAGGGGGAGTGAGTAGGAACTCAGGTTTAAGTTGAACTTAGATTGAAGTTGCATTGGGTAGGTCTTAAGTGAAGGAGATAAAATGGTTGGTTTATTCCTGAATTAATATCTCTTATAGTGAATTTCCTCCCTGGCTTGGTAGCCTTCAGAGTAGGTGTTGTTACACACCGAACTGGGTTAACAATTGATTGTGTTCTTTACTGTTTTTAAATTTACTGTCTTGAAGTGTGTCAGATACGGTGTCATAGCATTCACTGTGACATTAAGTATCTGTTGCCAGAATTTCAATTGGTATCAGAGCAGGAACCCTGCCTGTCTTACTGGGTGAGATCTAGGGATATTATTTTCTGGCGCTATGGACAAGGAAGGAGGATTTGGGAACATACCACCTATTCTGGATGGATCAAATTATGACTACTGGAAACCTTGTATGATTGCCTTCTTGAAATCACTGGACAAAAAGGCTTGGAGAGCTGCTGACAAAGGATGGAACCATCCCACCATAACTGGGAAAGATGGGATGACCAGTCTGAAACCTGAGGAAGAATGGAGCAAAGAAGAAGATGAGTTAGCCCTAGGTAACTCCAAAGCATTAAATTCCTTGTTAAATGGAATTGATAGAAACATATTCAGACTAGTACATCAATGTGAACTGGCCAAAGATGTTTGGGACACTCTCAAAACCACCCATGAGGGTACATCAAAAGTAAAAATGTCAAGGCTTCAGATGCTTACTACCAAATTTAAGAACCTAAGGATGATGGAAGATGAGACCATTCATGAGTTTCACATGAACATCTTGGAAATTGCCAACACCTCAGGAGCATTGGGAGAAAATATGTCAGAAGAAAAGCTGGTGAGAAAGATTCTCAGATCCTTGCCTAAAAGATTTGCAATGAAGGTGGCTGCTATAGAGGAAGCTCAGGATATCTGCAACTTGAAGGTTGATGAACTCATTGGGTCACTTCAGACTTTTGAGATGGGGATCAGTGACAATGTTGACAAGAAAAACAAGAGCGTAGCACTTGTATCCAATACTGAAGATGAAAACAAGGAAGGTGATGAAGAGAATATTTCAAAAGCTATAACTATGCTTGGAAGACAATTCAACAAACTCATCAAGAGAATGGACCCAAAGTCAAGGTCAAATGTCAAGAGCATTCCCTCTGACATTAGCAGATCCTATGACTCCAGCAGAAGACCTAAGTCTGAAGAAAAGGGAAATCAAAGCAGAGGAATCCAATGTCATGGATGTGAAGGATATGGGCACATTCGAGATGAATGTCCTACCTTTCTTAAGAAACAAAAGAAAGGAATGTCTGTTACTTGGTATGATTGTGACTCAGAAAATAACTCTGAAGAAGAATCTATTAAACTAGTCACTACACTAGCTGGTATTTGCAACTCTGATAGTGACTCCAGTGATGAGGAAGTGACACTTGAAGAACTTGCTGACACCTACAAGAAGCTATGTATCAGAAGTGCTGAAGTCTGCCAGCAAAATGAGAAACAGAAAAAACTCATAGTAAAATTGGAGGCTGAAAAGAAGGCAGACAGTGATACTATAAACCATCTCGAAGGTGAAGTTCAAATGCTAAACTCAAAACTTGATCAGATGACCAAGTCTGTTAAGATGCTGACAAATGGAATTGACAAGTTGGAAGAAATCCTTCAGGATGGACAAAATGTGGGAAACAAGTCTTGTCTAGGATTTGTGGCTGCAAAGAAACCTACTGTAGACAAGAAGAAGATCAGGCCTGATAAACAAATGTCAAAGCAGATGTCACAACATAGCACTCAACACCAATGTGATACGGTGGGAGAACTGACTTGGGTTTTGCGTTTGTTTTCGCAAATGTTTCGGTTTAGCAAGAGTCGCCACCGACTTTTTATTTTATCCTAAGGAAAGGTTAAAAAGCACAACAAAAACCTTTGAGATGTTTTCTTGGGTTCGGGGAGTAGATTATAGAAAGGGAAGGTATTATCACCCTTTCTATCCATGGTTATCCATGGGCTCTTAGTTACTTGCTTAGATCACTTGCCTTTCATTTTCAATTGATTGAAATGGTGTTTTGTGTGTGGGTTTGAAAATGTTTTGAAAAGAGGCCATTGTCGTGGCAACCTTTGTAATGATCCATGTTTGAATGTATACAAAGGTGTATTTGTCTTTTGAAAACTTTTCAATGTTTTTGAAAGTTGTTTTGAAAGTGTGTTGTGATGTGTGTTTTGAAAAATGGCAAGGATTGTTTTGCAAGATTGGTCAAGTAACCAAGAGCTATCTACCCTTTATTTCTCAAAGATCTTTCCTATGTTTTAACCCTTTTAACAGTATTGTTCCACCATTGTATTTGGTGGACATTCTTGTGTTAGGATGTTAACGGGACGGGCGCGGGTCATCGTTTAGACCATGAATGCAATAGTGCCAAGTGTCTTTGGCAATTTTTTTCTTTAAGGGACTTGATCATTTTTAGGCAACTTTCGAAAGCGTCATCGAGGGACTATGATCATTTGATTTATTTTGTTTTGCCAAATAAACTCAACATGCAACATGGCCCATTATTGAAGGCAACAAGTGGAGTAACCCTAAAGGGTGCAAGTGTGATTGGTGTTGTCCATTTTCATGCTTTTTCATCTTTGAATTAGGTCAAGCTATTTGTTATTTTTGATTTGCATACAAACCCTAAGTCTATCATGGTATAATTAGAAAGCTTTAAAATGCGGAATTTAAAGTCCTAAATTATTACAACATAATTATGGGGATGGGGGTACAAATGTTCAAATGGGGATATTTAGCAAGAAATTTAAATATAAACTATTACAATCCAAATTGAATATACAAGTTATTTAATTGTACAATAATTAACTAAATATAATAAATATGCAAAATGCACAAAAATGGTTTTATATGTATGTAAAAGTATTTTTCATGTGAAATATAAACAAAAAAATAAAAAAGGGTTAATTTTGGATATTTTTCATGGTTTAGGGCTAAACCCTAATTTTCTAAATAAATAGTGTTTGTTATTTATATCATATACAATATTTATTAATTATATACAAAAAATAAATAAAAGGGAAGTATATTGTAAAAAAGTAATTTTTGAGGTCAAATATTAATAAAAATAAAAATGTATTATTTTTGTATTTTTATCCTAAATATTCTAATAAATATATAAGTATTTATATTATATATTAACTATACTAAATATATACAAAAAATAAAATATTTATTATTTATCAAAAAAAAATGTATTTTAATAAAATGTTTTCAAAAGGTAAAATAAAATAATAACAGAAAATAAATGTATTTTGTATTATTTTTAGTATTTTAAATAAAAGTACATATATTATTTTATATGTATAAGTTTAAATAAAAGCAAATAAATTCAAAATAAATGCAAAAATGAGTGGAAAAATATTTTTAATATTTTGACAAAAAATAACAAGTCAGGAGAAAAAATAAAAAGTAAAAAATGATTAAAAGATCACAAAATGGGCCAAGGGGGTGTGAGTGGAAGAATGAGGTGCAAACAGAAAAATAAATCAGGCCCAGCCCAATGGGGCTTGTCTTCAACCTCCAACCATTCAAACAGAAGCAAAACGCGCGTTTCTCCTTGTCAAGCACAAATCCTGATTCTTTGATTTTTAACAAAAACTTACAACATCAATATTGTAGAGCAAACTGCCACGATTCTAAACATATAAAGAAGTTGTTCTAACTCTCAGAAATGAGAGAGAATTTCTCCTCCCCCAATTCCTGACCTAGCTTTTTTCCAATGTTCAGGTCCAAAATTCTCTTAACACACATAATATAAATGAAAAGTGAGGACATGGGTAGCTTCAGGGCCATGAATAGGACATACTTTCTTCACAAACCTAAGCCTAGATATGCTTGGATAGAGAGATAAAAGTTCAAACTTTTACCTGTTCAGCTTGAATCGTGTACAACAATGGAGGTACTTTCAATGAAGTTTGAGGACTTGTACAGCTTGCTTGAGGTCCAAGGATGCTCTTCCAACCTCTAGCTTGCTTTGAAACTAACTGAATCGAGCTATGTAACTCAACCTGCACAACTGAAAAAATGAAAATGGCAAACTTGGTTAGAGGTGTTACAGTCTGTATCTAAGGCTTGGGATAGTTTGTATGGATGTTATAGAATGTGTTTGAGGTGGTTTTAGCCAAGGCGCACGAATGGATTGAGCTGGCCAAATCAAAATGCAGCAGGTACCCTGTTTTGCCACAAAACTGTGTTTTGATGAATGAGAAGGTTTGGACTCTGGTTGATTCGTGTTTTAGGTTAGTTGGATCAAGTGAAAAGTGTTTGCAAAGTTTTATTTGGCTAGTTCTTACAAGAATGTGAGTTGTGGTCCAAAATGCAAGCTTTCTTCTTCTTTAAGCAAAAGGTGTCAAGTTAGATTATAGGCTCATACAGGCCCCTCAAGCATGCTGCACTTTCTCTCCTAGATCAGTGGAATTTGTTCATGAACTTGTGCCTCAAAGATTTCCTTGTACCTCTTTGATTTGTGAATTTGACATAAAGTGCACCTTTTCAAAAATGACTAAAATGCTTTTTCCATTTAAAGGTTAATGAAATGAGCAAAATAACATCTTGACATAAAGGTTTAGCATTGAATTATTGAGTGTTAATGGGATTAGAGGCCTGTAACCTAGCTTGTGCAAGTTGACTTGAAAAATGCAAAGTGTTATGAACATGTATTTGGCTATGAACAAAGTGACTTTTGCCTATCTTTACAAAATCGATTCTCCCTAACCATAAGGGTGTTTGAGAAGTTCTTGGACAATTTGGAAAGCTTGAAATGTGTACTAGAATCCATATTTGTAATGCAAGTTGGAATTCCAAGTGGAAGCATGTGAAAAGTGGCCATGAATTTGGGCAAAAATCCTGCCTAAAATAGGTCAAAAAATTTCTAAGTTAAGAATGTTTTGCACCTCTATTCCAAAAATAATAACTTGAGCTACAAGCTTATTTTGAGGAAACTTTGTGAATCAAAGTTGTAGATTTTGCAATGGACTACAACTTTCATGTTTTGATTTTTGTTTGAATCCAAATATATCTTGATGAAAAGATGGGACAAAGTTAGAAAAAAATAAGGAAATTTCATAACTTAGAAAATTTCTAAGTTATGAAATTTCTTCATTTTAAACCCTAATTTGTAATTTTTGGTTTCTTGATGAACAAGTTTCATAATTTGACATGTCTTGATGAAAAATAAATCTTGGCACTTGATTTTGACCAAAAAGTCAAAGTTTGACTTTTCAGTATATAGTCAAATTTTGATCAGCTGACTGGAAAATTCATCTGTCAATCCTGTGCATTTGGGATCTTTTGAACTTGTTGAATATGTCAAGACCATGCCATTGAATCCTTGAGTCCATATGTGAGCTTGGTTTGCCATTGGCTAGGTCAAACAGTCAAAAATTGCCTTTGTGCAGTCAAAACCCTAAAAATGACCATTTTGCCCTTTTGGTGATCTGATCAAATTTCTTGTGGAATTGTGATCCAAACTTGATCAAATGGTCCATATGAGTTCATAATGTTGATGTGGGTCAAAAATCATGAGGTTTGACTGTCAATTGACCACAATTGACTTTTTCCCCAATACAACTGATTTCTAGGTCAACTATCCAATTGACTGGGCAAAGATTGGAATCAAGGCTTGAAACTTGGTATGCATAAACTTGTGAGTCCAACATGAAGCATGAAAGTCATTTTGGGAATTTTAGGTCAAAACATCTTTGTGCAAACTCAAACCCTAATTTGGGTCAGCAGTGCAAGGAGGAGTCTTGAGCAGAGCAAATCCTAACTTGTTCTTGAACTCCAAGGGTCTAGTGATGAGGAAATGTTGAAGAAATGAGAGGGAAAATTTTGGGGTACAACAGTTGCCCCTGTTCAATCTTCTTGCACCTGAAGAGTTAGATTGGCAAGTTTGCCTTTCGCGTCTCGAAGGTAAAAGGAGATTGGACACTAGAGTGCCCTTAAATTTGCACTCGTCAGAACAATGGATGCGGGAATGGGCTTAGAGATGCCATTTGGAGATGGGCTTAACGATGCCACCTAGAGGGGTGACAAAATCTTGTCGGGGATGGGCTTAAAGATGCCATCTGGAATGTTTGTTGAACTGCAATGTGATAGGTCAGAAGGATGAGGATCAAAATGGTATCCGTGTCTGGAATGCATTTGAACTGCATCTAAGGACTTAGTTTGTATGAGCAGAAGAATGGCCTCCGTGTCTGGGGCGTGTCTGAGCTGTAACTGTGCTTGAAGAATGAATATCAGGATGACTGCCGTGTCTGGAGTGTATCTGTATTGTATCTGGGTAACAGAGAAACATCTGTATGGAGCAACTGCATGCTGGGGACAAATTCTGAATGAGTGACAGAATGGCAACCGTGTCTGGAGCGGATCTGGACTGTATCTGAAGTTGAAAGTTGTATGAGTAGCGGAATGACTTCCGTGTCTGGAGTGTATCTGAAACTGTAACTGGGATTGAGATCCGTATGAGTAATAGAATAACTTCTGTGTTTGAAGTGTATCTGAAACTGTAACTGGGATCTAAATAAATGACAGAATGACTTCCATGGCGAACACACTGGGGAGAATCAAACTGCTGTTGTAAGGGTCAGAATGGTGTCCGTGTTTGGAATGCATTGAACCTTGAGGTGGATAAGTGAATCTGAATGAGAGATAGAATGGCTGCCGTGTCTGGAGCGTATCTAGTCTGTATCTGATTGCTATAGTCTGAATGAGTAGTAGAATGACCGCCGTGTCTGGGGTGTATCTGTACTGTATCTGTATTGAAATTCTGAATGAGTAATAGAATGACCGCCGTGTCTGGGGTGTATCTGTACTGTATCTGACTTGAAATTCTGAATGAGTAATAGAATCACCGCCGTGTCTGAGGTGTATCCATACTGTATCTGAATAATTGTTAATGATAGCTTTTTTAATCTTATCCTGAAAAGGGTGAAATGTTAGCTAAAACACAAAGTTATGTTGCATGATATGTATGATGCAATATATGTTATATCAATGTTTATGATATGAATGTAAATGAATGCGCATGTAAGCTGAAGAGCTGTCTTGCTGAGGATAGATGAATCCTGGAGATAACGAATCTTGACTGCTGCCAGGGAAAGTGAATCCTTGACTGCTGCAGGGGAAGACAAGAATTTTGATTGCTGAGGATGAGATATCCTTGTTGACTACTGCCGGAGAATTAGAAGCTTGGGTTGTATACCAATCCTCTGGGGATTCTTGTCTTGAGGAGATCTTCACTGGAGAACATCTGATTATCCTGTGAGGAACTGAGAATGAGCCTTCACTCTACTTGGGGAAATGCAAGATCTTCAATTGTTGGGGGATCTTAGGACCACTGCTGGGGAACTGGCATTCCTTGGTGACTTGTAGGAATGAGAACTTCTGACGATCTCTACTGGGGAGTTCAGAACCTGATAGACTCATGCTGGAGAGGTATGACTGAGAATCTTCAGTTTGGTGGGAAGTATCTCCGTGGGGAGAAGGTTCACTAGCCTGGTTCAGCTGGGGATTCATAGTTGGAAGTTTTAGCTCCGCTGGGGATTGGATTTTCAGATTTTTTAAGGCTCCACTGGGGATTCTGAATTTTAATTCTGAGGGGAATTGAGTTCTAGAAGGCTCTCCGGCTGGGGAAATCAGTGTTGGGAAAGCTTTCTTTGCTGAGGATCCTGAAGTTTAACCCTGTTTGGGGAATTAAGTTCTGGATCGAGGAATTTGGAGTTTTAGATCTGCTGGCGATTTCTTCTGAAAGGGCATCGAGAGATCTACCTGTACCTTCGGCTTATCAGTAATCATCCTTCTTGATTTGTAAGGAAAATGATTATGTTCAAATGCATATGCCTATTTAACAAAACATTGGACGTTTCTCAAAATAAAGCATAAATGTAGAAAAGCAAAAGAAGACAAAGCAAATTTTTGTATCTGGAAAAGTATTTGTATTAACCTTCTATGAGTATATTTGTACAAAGGAGACAGTCATCCTAGTAAGAGGATGTTGTCGTAAAAATTGAAAAATTTATACAAAAGAAATATGGCTATGTGAAACAATTCCATGGGATCCCCATTCTGCTATAGCCTTCACAACTCTGAATATCTGTCCATTCAATGCTTTGTCCGCTGATGACTGGATTGATCAGAAGCTTGGAGCTGGTTGATGAAAAGATTGTCCTTAAAGTGATCCGACGAGACATAGTCATACGCTTTAATTCCCTAACTTTTGCCTGAATCGCCCTTTCGGGTTTTCGATCCATCGGGAAACCCCTTTTTTGCCCAAGCCGCCCTTTCGGGTTTTCGACTTGCCGGGTGTACAGATTTTTTTGTTTTATCCCTAATTTTTGCCTGAACCGCCCTTTCGGGTTTTCGGTCCACCGGGATGCCCATTTTTGCCCAAGCCGCCCTTTCGGGTTTTCGACTTGTCGGGTTATTTTATGCGTAGTATCTTTTGACTATGTCTGCGTTTGCAGGGTGCAGCAAATCGTCATCGTCCATGGTGGTCAGAATCATTGCACCACCAGAAAATATGCTCTTGATCACAAATGGTCCTTCATATGTAGGAGTCCATTTGCCCCTGGGATTACTTTGCGGCAGGATAATCCGCTTGATTACGATATCTCCGACTTGATATACTTGACGTCTGACTTTCTTGTTGAAAGCCTTGATCATCCGTTTTTGATACGTCTGACCATGGCAGACAGCAGCGAGTTGCTTCTCGTCGATCAAATGGAGTTGATCAAGTCGGGTCTGAATCCAATCATCTTCATTCAAACCTGCGTCCTTCATAATCCTTAGAGAAGGAATCTGAACTTCCATGGGCAGGACAGCTTCCATGCCATATACCAAAGAAAATGGGGTTGCCCCGGTTGAAGTACGTGCTATCGTACGGTATCCATGCAGAGCAAACGGTAATATCTCATGCCAGTCCTTGTAAGTGACTGTCATTTTCTGAATGATCTTCTTAATGTTTTTGTTAGCAGCTTCAACGGCACCGTTCATCTTCGGCCGATAGGGAGATGAATTGTGATGATAAATCTTGAACTGTTCGCACAATGCGGTGATCATAGTACTATTCAGATTTGTACCGTTGTCTGTGATGATCCTGTCCGGAACACCATACCGACATATGAGGTTTTGCTTGATGAAGCGGGCAACCAGATTTTTAGTAACAGAGGCGAAGGAAGCTGATTCGACCCATTTGGTGAAGTATTCAATGGCAACCAGAATGAAGTGATGTCCGTTGGATGCCGTGGGCTTGATCTCCCCAATCATGTCAATGCCCCACATTGCAAACGGCCAAGGAGCTGTCAAAACATTGAGAGGAACCAGAGGAATATGAATCTTGTCAGCGTAGACTTGACACTTGTGGTAGGTACGGGAATGCTGATGGCAATCTGCTTCCATGGTAGACCAGTAATAGCCCACCCTTAGGATCTTCTTAGCCATTGTATGCCCGCTCAAGTGGGTGCCAAATGTACCACTGTGCATCTCGGTCATGATTAACTCTGCTTCAGCTTTGTCTACACATCGGAGTAAAACACAATCATGGTTGCGCTTATAGAGGATGCCATTGCTCAGGAAGAACTTGGCAGCAAATTTCCTTAGGAACTTCTTGTCATTTACGGAAGCTCCTTCGGGATATTCTCTAGTCTGGAGATACCTTTTGATTTTGTGAAACCAGGGTTGTTCCACTACTTCTTCGGTATTAATCTCATGACAATGCGTAGGTTCATCCCTTCGCTCGATGGTGATTTGGGGAGCCTCGTTATCCCAGTTGAGTTTAAACATGGAAGACATTGTTGCCAGAGCATCTGCTAGCTGATTCTCTTCTCGCGGGAAATGCTCGAAGGTAATTTGCTCGAAATGAGGCAACAATGTCAGGACATGTCCTTTGTATGGGATAAGATTAGGATGCTTGGTATCCCACTCTCCTTTGATTTGACTGATAACCAAAGCCGAGTCCCCAAATACGATCAAAGACTTGATCCCCAAGTCTATAGCAGCCTTGAGACCAAAAATGCAAGCTTCATATTCAGCCATGTTGTTTGTGCAGCTGAAGCAAAGTCGGGCCGTGAAAGGTGTGTGACAACATTCTGGGGAAATGAGTACTGCACCGATACTGTTTCCAAGTGCATTTGAAGCACCATCAAAGTACAGGGTCCATCGGGATCCCTTTTCAGGTGCGTCATACGGTCCGTTACCTTCAATGTTGTCCAAATTCATGATGTCTTCGTCTGGGATGTCAAATCTCATGGATTGATAATCTTCGATAGCTTGATGGGCTAGATGATCAGCTAGTACACTCCCTTTTATAGCTTTTTGAGTGGTGTACTGGATGTCATACTCAGTTAGGATCATTTTCCATCTAGCTATTCTTCCAGATAAAGCGGGCTTTTCGAAGATATACTTGATATGATCCATTTTGGAAATCAACAAGGTGGTATGAGTCAGCATATACTGCCTTAGTCGGCGAGCAGCCCATACCAAAGCGCAACAAGTTTTCTCGAGCAGTGAGTAGCGGGTCTCACAGTCGATAAACTTTTTGCTAAGGTAATAAATAACATGCTCTTTTCGACCAGACTCGTCATGCTGGCCCAAAACACACCCCATTGAGTTATCCAAGACGGTCAGATACATGATCAATGGTATTCCTTCGACGGGTGGCATCAGAATAGGAGGTTCTAGCAAATACTCCTTGATCTTATCAAAAGCAACTTGGCAATCGTCATTCCATTCGACCACCTGATCTTTCTTTAATAATTTGAAAATTGGCTCACAGGTAGAAGTCAGATGAGAGATGAAACTGGCAATATAGTTTAAGCGCCCCAAGAACCCTCTAACCTCCTTTTCAGTACGGGGAGCAGGCATCTCTTGTATTGCTTTCACTTTTTCTGGATCGACCTCAATGCCTTTGTTGCTGACAATAAACCCTAGAAGTTTACCAGACCTAACTCCAAAAGTACACTTACTTGGATTCAGCCTGAGTTTGTATTCTTTCAACCTGGCAAACAGCTTTTTTAGATGTTCAAGGTGTTCCTCCTCTGTTTGTGATCGAGCTATCATGTCGTCTACATAAACTTCGATCTCATGATGTATCATATCATGAAATAAAGCTACCATGGCGCGTTGATAAGTTGCCCCTGCGTTCTTCAGTCCGAACGACATCACCTTGCAACAGAAAATACCCCATTGTGTAACAAAGGTTGTTTTCTCCATGTCCTCGGGGGCCATTTTAATCTGGTTGTAGCCCGAGAATCCATCCATGAAGGAAAATACTTTGTGCTGAGCTGTGTTGTCAATCAAAATGTCAATGTGCGGTAGCGGAAAATCATCTTTGGGGATGGCCCTATTCAAATCCTGGTAGTCCACACACATTCTGACCTTGCCATCTTTTTTAGGAACTGGCACGATGTTAGCAACCCATTGTGGATAGGATGTAACAGCCAGAAAGCCAGCGTTGAATTGTTTCATTACTTCTGCTTTAATCTTCTCAGACACGTCGGGCCTCATTCGGCGGACTTTTTGCTTGATTGGTGGACAATCCTCTCTTGTAGGGAGACGGTGAACCACGATGTCTGTGTCTAAACTCGGCATGTCTTCGTAAGACCAGGCGAAGATTTCAACGTATTCATTTAACAACTGTATCAGGCCCTCCTTGACACTTGGTTCCAGATTGGCACCCACTTGTACTTCCTTCCGGTCTTCCTCTGTTCCTAAGTTGACAGTTTCCAACAACTCTTCGTGAGACAAGATGGCCCTTTCTTCTTGCTGTAAAAGTCTGGCTAGCTCTCCTGGCACTTCACAACCTTCGTCATCTTCATACTCAGCCTGATTGACCAGATCTTCAGAGTTATTGAAGGACATAGTAGAATAGTCACCCATAGAATCCAGAGTGGATGGGTACCTGCATTTGTGAGTGTGGGTGTGTGTAAGGGATAACCATCCTTAAACAAGCAAAAATGCGAAAGGAAAGAAAATGAACATAGCAGTTTATCAATGAAAAACGTCCAATGAATCATTAAACATGGCATATGGATATGAAGATAATCAAAACCCTTACAAATAGACCTACATGCCCCGGGCAAGGCATGAGGTGAAAAAGTAGTGTACGGATTGTTCAAAAGTAATTATTACAGACCACAGGAAATGTTTGACAGATAATTACTGATTAATAAAAGTAATGGGGACAAAGTCCTTTGCCTCCCAATTGCGTAGTCCTCCTTCGATGGTTGGGTAGATCCAATCTTCAATGTTGGCCTCTTCGTCTTCACCTTCCAAAGCATTGATCCCATAAGGAGAGATCTTGATGGGTGTTCTTTCAACCTTTGAGCGGCGCATAGATTTCTGCCCCGCAGCAGTGAATCCTAAACCAAACTTGTCTGTTTTGTGAGGAATATCCGACAACTGCCCCCATGTTGAGCTCTTTCCTTCCTTCATCGCAGCCTTCGCGTCTTTTAGAGATGCCATCCTGGCCATCTTCTTTGGTACCTCAGCTACCGTTTTTGCTACTGCCACTTCAGGAGAGACCTCCTCAAAGTGTTGGAATGGTGTCTCAATGAATTCACCCTCTACCTCTACATACCGGAAGGAGTTCAAGTGGCTGATCATATATTCCTCTTCACCGTGCACGGTTATGATCTTTCCTTTGACAGGGTATTTCAGCATTTGATGTAGGGAGGAGGTGACCTCCCCAACATTGTGTATCCATGGTCTCCCCAATAAGCAAGAGTATGACGGACGGATGTCCATCACATAGAAAGTTGAGGGGAACACTTTTGTGCCTACTTTAATGGGAATGTCTACCTCCCCATGTACCATTTTCTTCGACCCGTCAAATGCCCTTACAATGATATTACTTGGCCTCAACTCCAAGCCTTCGCAATCCAATCGGTCGAGAGCCTTCTTAGGCAGCACGTTCAAAGAAGAACCCGTGTCGACCAAAACATGGGCCAGAGTAGTTCCTTGGCATTCTACTGACACATGTAGGGCGTCGTTGTGCTTTCTTCCTTTTGGGGTCAGGTCAGCATTAGAGAAGCCTAAACCGTTGACTGCTGTAAGACTGGCTACACAGTCTTGGAATTGGTCGGCAGAGGTTTCCTGGGGCACATGGGCTGTCTTCAGGAATTTTATCAATGCTTTGGCGTGCGCCTCTGAACAAAGTAGCAATGCTAACATTGAGATTTTAGAGGGGGTTTGCCCCAATTGCTCTACCACATCATAATCACTCTTTTTAATTATCTTCAAGATCTCCTCCATCTCTTTCTTAGAGGTTTCCGGGATGACCAAAGGTTGAGCCCTCGTCCTGACGAGCTCATCTTGGACCCCTTTCCCCTTATCAGCAGAAGTAGGAGGGTAACAGTTTCTTCAATCAACGGAGTTTTTGCGGAAGGTTTTATCGGTGCAGGAGTAACTTTGGCAGCAAATGAGGGTCCAAAGATTGCCTTTGGGGGGGCAATCTCTGGAGAAAATATTCTCCCACTTCAGGTGATCTTGCTTGTGCCGACAATGTTTCCAATGCTGGCATCTTCTTCATCAGAGCTTCCTTCGGTTATTTCAACTTGTTTAATACCATGGTAGTAGATTTCTCCACCGTAATTCCATGGTATTGATTTTTCAGAACTGTAGGGGACAGGCCCTGGCATAGTTATTTTCAGAGGAACAGACTTTGTAGCGGATGTAATCTTAACAGGCTTTTTGACGGCCTTGGAAAGATTGGCGTAAATGGTGATTATTGAGACATCTTCGATAGGGGTTGGAATAGCAGGAATCTTTTCAAAGAGAATTTGTTGACTGTCCATTAGGCCTTGGATGCCTTTCTTCAGTAATGGACAGTTGATTGGTAGAGAGTAATAACAGTAGAAATCTTCTTTACATCCCGGGAAAATCCCGGCTTTCAACAGATTTAGCTTGATCGTTAACAGCGGAGTCATCAGGTCATTGACATCAGAAACATACAAATCTTCTTCAATAGCATGGACATTTCGACCATGCTTCGGCATTGGAGCGGATATTACGTTTGGCTTCTCTGGAGCATCGAACTCCACCTCTTTTGCGTCTATCAAGTCTTGAATTTTATTTTTTAGCGCCCAACAATCGTTTGTGTCATGTCCGGCGCTATCAGAATGGTAGGCACATTTAGCCTTGGCATTGTAAGCTGGTGAGGTTGTATTCACATTTTTCGGTGCTTCTTTGATATTTGTGAGATTCAGCTTTAACAAGTGCGGAAGAACTTGTGCGGGCGTCATATTGATACGGGTGTACTGCCGTGGTGGCCGTTATCCCCATTGCTGTTTAGGTCTGGACTGATTTCCGCGAGGCTGATCATTTGATGAATTTTGGATCATCACGGCCCCCACAGTCGGTCGGCGCTCAGTTCTTCCCACTCCTCTCTGAGAGTACACAACAGTCATTTCCTTCTTCGCCGGAAATGATTTCTTAACAGTTGAAGATGCAGAGGCATCCTTCTGAATCTTCCCATTCTTGATACTGGCTTCTACCCGCTCGCCAGTCAGAATTAATTCAGTAAACCCTGCGGAAGAGCTACCGATCAGATGGTTAAAGAATGGACCAGACATGGTCCCCAGAAACATATCAACAAGTTCTCTATCGGAAAGAGGTGGCTGCACTCTTCCGGCCAGATCGCGCCACTTCTGGGCGTATTCCTTGAATCCCTCACCTGAGGCCATCCCCATACTTTGTAGCTGAGTACGGGTTGGCACCAAGTCAGAGTTATACTGATATTGGCGATAAAAAGCAGCTGCCAGATCCTCCCAACTATGTATCTCTGACCTTTCCAGCTTGTAAAACCAGTCTAGCTGAGTACCAGACAGGCTATCCTGAAATAAGTGTACCCAAAGATTTCTGTCGGAAGTATGAGGTTGGATTCTTTGGACATACGACCTTAGGTGCATCTTCGGGCAAGACAACCCGTCATATCTTACAAAAATTGGCACCTTAAACTTCGGGGGGATCACAATTCCAGCAATTAATCCCAAATCTTAGAAATCTAAGCCGGGAACTCTCTGCAGCTCCATAGCTGCCAACCTGTCCTCCAAGTTTTTGTACTTGTCATTGGCCGGCGGGTATTGTTGCTCTGAGTAGTCCTCGTCTTCTTCAGCCTCTTCCTCTTCAGCTTCGGATTCAGACGGTACCACAACCCCTTTTCCTTTACTGGTTTCTTCTTCGGATGCGGAGGGAAATTCAAGAACTCTTCTGGCTTCACCCTAAAACCTTCTTCCCAGGGTAGCCACCCCGACTCTCTTCTTCTTCTTTTTCACTTGCTCTTTGTTCCCAAGCAGGAATTTTAGATCCTCCTGACCCTTTGCCAAGGTCATCAAGAGATGTTGAAACTGTGAGTTTTGAGACTGCAAATCCTTGACCGTCTGTTCGAGATCCATCTTACTGAAATAAACAGCAGAAAGATAAGGAAACCTGGTGTGGAGACCTGCTTATGCGCATGATGAATGATATGTTTATTTATGCAATGCATTCAAGGATTTAGAAATTCAAAATTGTTGCAGACAAAAAGAACACATGTCATATTAATAAGAAGAAATTTTGTCAGTACATAAATGCCCCATGGGCCAAATATTACAAAAACTTCTCAAGGTAAAAAGATGTTGCGCATCCTCTTTGGTGCGATGTAGGTGTTGAGGGTCTCTTCCTCATGGAGTCGGCGGGTAAGCTCCAAAACCTTCTTCTCACTGGCGTAGAAGCTGGCTTCAAAAGTATTCCGTTCCTCCTTGAGTTGGATCCAACTCTTCTGCATCTCCTCCCATGATGTTGGCATGTCAGGATATAGGATGGTGTAGGGAACCTCTCCTTCCTTAACGGGCTCTTTAATCACAGGGAGAACATGAGGGTAAGGCATCATTAGACTCTGGGCCCGGGTTCGCACCCACTTGAGATAAGGCTCAAGAGGGATGGAGTTCTTGTGTCTCAGTGTCTTGCTGTCTACCTTGTTAGGCATCCTCCAAGCTCTGATGAATCTTTGGCGAAGTCCTTGCGCATCGTTGTCGAAGTCAAAAACTAGGTCAGGAATCAGCATGTCATGAGGGCCATCCCTCCGTGCATATCCAAATTGTCTCAAAGCTAGACAAGGGTTGTAGGTAATGCCTCCTCTAATGCCAAGTAAGGGAACATTAGGGAACTCTCCACAACGATCGACGATGATGACATTTTCTCTGGACCGAGAACACCAATGTACATCAGAGTGTATGAGGGTCATCAATCGTTGTGACCACCTTAAGCCTTGGTCGTTCTTCAAAACAGATTGTGGAAGGTGCGAAATAAACCACCTTGCAAGGAGAGGAGTACAGCACATGAGAACACCCCTCTTTCTCATTGTTCGTGTGTAAAATGAGTGGAGGATGTCCCCAAGTAATGTAGGTATGGGATTCCTGGATAGGAAAATCTTGACGGCGTTGACATCTACAAGCTGGTCAGGATTTGGGAACAAGACCAACCCATAAATGAGGAGTGCCACAATTTCTTCAAAGGCTTGTAGATCCAATGAATTCCAACACTCTTGTGCCTTCTCAAACAAGAATTTTGCCAAGAAGCCTTTGACACCACTTCTAGTTTCCCAATGCCCCTTGATGTCAGATAGTTGCAAGTGTAGTGCTTGAGCAACATCTTCAGGCTTTGGTTCCTTTTCAGTACTGTTGTAGGGTAGTTGATTAAGAATAGGAATTCTCAAGAGTTGAGAAAATTCCTCCAAAGTGGGCACCAATTGGTAGTCGGGGAATGTGAAACAATGGTGAAGGGGGTCAAAGAACTGGAACAACACTTTCACCATGTCCTCTTCAATGCTGGTGTTGACTAGGCTGAGCAGTCTACCATGTCTTTCACTGAAGGGAGAGCTTTCCGGAATTCTGGATGTGAGCTCCTTGAGTTGAGGAGGGATTCTCACAAGGTTGACTTGGATAGTTTTCCTGCGAAGAATTTCCATGACCTACAAAACAAGAACAAAGATGAAGATCTAAACCCTTGAAATGGTTAGTGTATGCATATGATGCTTGATGATGTTCATGATGCATGCATAAACATATGTACAAGCAAGTCACACAAGACCCTAGTTTCAGGCTTGCATGGGGTTTCATAGGTAAGTACCCTCTTGAGTGTAGTTGGCTTAAAAACCTGTCCTATAAATAGTAACTGGGTTCTAAGGAGCTCAATATCATTGGATTGTTTTCCATGTTCATTTTTTTGGTTTAGCCACTTAACTAGCGACCAAAATATTCCAAGAAAACAACCCTCAATGAGTGTAGTATCGAGTATCTACCAACTTCGGACTGCACCAAAGCCGGTCATCTCACTACCCCTAATAAAATGCCAAGATGGTCAAGTAAGGTTCTAGGTCATTAGTGCTTACTGACATCACTCAACTGCCCCGTACTCTCCTTGATTGAACTCAAGGGTTACCGATACTCACAAATATGTCGCACTAATATAGCTATTGCTTCAACCGTGTCAGTATACCCCGCACAGTTTCCACAACGTATTGCTATCTATGAATGTTTCCCCAAATCCGGGTGTAGGATTTCAAGCCCAAACAAGAGAACCAAGATGTAAAGCAATCAAAGCAAATAATTAGTCATGCAAAAGGGTGATCTAAGCCCTAAGGTTACTCCACTTTCAAATTAGTCCCCAGCAGAGTCGCCAGTTCTGTGATACGGTGGGAGAACTGACTTGGGTTTTGCGTTTGTTTTTGCAAATGTTTCGGTTTAGCAAGAGTCGCCACCGACTTTTTATTTTATCCTAAGGAAAGGTTAAAAAGCACAGTAAAAACCTTTGAGATGTTTTCTTGGGTTCGGGGAGTAGATTATAGAAAGGGAAGGTATTAGCACCCTTTCTATCCATGGTTATCCATGGGCTCTTAGTTACTTTCTTAGATCACTTGCCTTGCATTTTCAATTGATTGAAATGGTGCTTTCAATTGTTTGAAATGGTGTTTTGTGTGTGGGTTTGAAAATGTTTTGAAAAGAGGCCATTGTCGTAGCAACCTTTGTAATGATCCATGTTTGAATGTATACAAAGGTGTATTTGTCTTTTGAAAAGTTTTCAATGTTTTTGAAAGTTGTTTTGAAAGTGTGTTGTGATGTGTGTTTTGAAAAATGGCAAGGATTGTTTTGCAAGATTGGTCAAGTAACCAAGAGCTATCTACCCTAAATTTCTCAAAGATCTTTCCTATGTTTTAACCCTTTTAACAGTATTGTTCCACCATTGTATTTGGTGGACAATCTTGTGTTAGGATGTTAACGGGACGGGCGCGAGTCATCGTTTAGACCATGAATGCAATAGTGCCAAGTGTCTTTGGCAATTTTTTTCTTTAAGGGACTTGATCATTTTTAGGCAACTTTCGAAAGCATCATCGAGGGACTATGATCATTTGATTTGTTTTGTTTTGCCAAAGAAACTCAACATGCAACATGACCCATTATTGAAGGCAACAAGTGGAGTAACCCTAAGGGGTGCAAGTGTGATTGGTGTTGTCCATTTTCATGCTTTTTTATCTTTGAATTAGGTCAAGCTATTTGTTATTTTTGATTTGCATACAAATCCTAAGTCTATCATGGTATAATTAGAAAGCTTTAAAATGCGGAATTTAAAGTCCTAAATTATTACAACATAATTATGGGGATGGGGGTACAAATGTTCAAATGGGGATATTTAGCAAGAAATTTAAATCTAAACTATTACAATCCAAATTGAATATACAAGTTATTTAATTGTACAATAATTAACTAAATATAATAAATATGCAAAATGCACAAAAATGGTTTTATATGTATGTAAAAGTATTTTTCGTGTGAAATATAAACAAAAAAAATAAAAAAGGGTTAATTTTGGATATTTTTCATGGTTTAGGGCTAAACCCTAATTTTCTAAATAAATAGTATTTGTTATTTATATCATATACAATATTTATTAATTATATACAAAAAATAAATAAAAGGGAAGTATATTGTAAAAAAGTAATTTTTGAGGTCAAATATTAATAAAAATAAAAAATGTATTATTTTTGTATTTTTATCCTAAATATTCTAATAAATATATAAGTATTTATATTATATATTAACTATACTAAATATATACAAAAAATAAAATATTTATTATTTATAAAAAAAAAGTATTTTAAGAAAATGTTTTCAAAAGGTAAAATAAAATAATAACAGAAAATAAATGTATTTTTTATTATTTTTAGTATTTTAAATAAAAGTATATATATTATTTTATATGTATAAGTTTAAATAAAAGCAAATAAATTCAAAATAAATGCAAAAATGAGTGGAAAAATATTTTTAATATTTTTTATATTTTGACAAAAAATAACAAGTCAGGAGAAAAAATAAAAAGTCAAAAATGATTAAAAGATCACACAATGGGCCAAGGGGGTGTAAGTGGAAGAATGAGGTGCAAACAGAAAAATAAATCAGGCCCAGCCCAATGGGGCTTGTCTTCAACCTCCAGCCATTCAAACAGAAGCAAAACGCACGTTTCTCCTTGTCAAGCACAGATCCTGATTCTTTGATTTTTAACAAAAACTTACAACATCAATATTGTAGAGCAAACTGCCACGATTCTAAACATATAAAGAAGTTGTTCTAACTCTCAGAAATGAGAGAGAATTTCTCCTCCCCCAATTCCTGACCTAGCTTTTTTCCAATGTTCAAGTCCAAAATTCTCTTAACACACATAATATAAATGAAAAGTGAGGACATGGGTAGCTTCAGGGCCATGAATAGGACATACTTTCTTCACAAACCTAAGCCTAGATATGCTTGGATAGAGAGATAGAAGTTCAAACTTTTACCTGTTCAGCTTGAATCGTGTACAACAATGGAGGTACTTTCAATGAAGTTTGAGGACTTGTACAACTTGCTTGAGGTCCAAGGATGCTCTTCCAACCTCTAGCTTGCTTTGAAACTAACTGAATCGAGCTATGTAACTCAACCTGCACAACTGAAAAAATGAAAATGGAAAACTTGGTTAGAGGTGTTACAGTCTGTATCTAAGGCTTGGGATAGTTTGTATGGAGGTTATATAATGTGTTTGAGGTGGTTTTAGCCAAGGCGCACGAATGGATTGAGCTGGCCAAATCAAAATGCAGCAGGTACCCTGTTTTGCCACAAAACTGTGTTTTGATGAATGAGAAGGTTTGGACTCTGGTTGATTCGTGTCTTAGGTTAGTTGGATCAAGTGAAAAGTGTTTGCAAAGTTTTATTTGGCTAGTTCTTACAAGAATGTGAGTTGTGGTCCAAAATGCAAGCTTTCTTCTTCTTTAAGCAAAAGGTGTCAAGTTAGATTATAGGCTCATACAGGCCCCTCAAGCATGCTGCACTTTCTCTCCTAGATCAGTGGAATTTGTTCATGAACTTGTGCCTCAAAGATTTCCTTGTACCTCTGTGATTTGTGAATTTGACATAAAGTGCACCTTTTCAAAAATGGCTAAAATGCTTTTTCCATTTAAAGGTTAATCTTCCATGTAATGACCAAATGAGCAAAATAACATCTTGGCACAAAGGTTTAGCATTGAATTATTGAGTGTTAATGGGATTAGAGGCCTGTAACCTAGCTTGTGCAAGTTGACTTGAAAAATGCAAAGTGTTATGAACATGTATTTGGCTATGAACAAAGTGACTTTTGCCTATCTTTACAAATTCGATTCTCCCTAACCATAAGGGTGTTTGAGAAGTTCTTGGATAATTTGGAAAGCTTGGAATGTGTACTACAATCCATCTTTGTAATGCAAGTTGGAATTCCAAGTGGAAGCATGTGAAAAGTGGCCATGAAGTTGGGCAAAAATCCTGCCTAAAATAGGTCAAAAAATTTCTAAGTTAAGAATGTTTTGCACCCCTATTCCAAAAACAATAACTTGAGCTACAAGCTTCTTTTGAGGAAACTTTGTGAATCAAAGTTGTAGATTTTGCAATGGACTACAACTTTCATGTTTTGAGTTTTGTTTGAATCCAAATATATCTTGATGAAAAGATGGGACAAAATTATGAAAAAATAAGGAAATTTCATAACTTAGAAAATTTCTAAGTTATGAAATTTCTTCATTTTAAACCCTAATTTGTAATTTTTGGTTTCTTGATGAACAAGTTTCATAATTTGACATGTCTTGATGAAAAATAAATCTTGGCACTTGATTTTGACCAAAAAGTCAAAGTTTGACTTTTCAGTATATAGTCAAATTTTGATCAGCTGACTGGAAAATTCATTTGTCAATCCTGTGCACTTGGGATCTTTTGAACTTGTTGAATATGTCAAGACCATGCCATTGAATCCTTGAGTCCATATGTGAGCTTGGTTTGCTATTGGCTAGGTCAAACAGTCAAAAATTGCCTTTGTGCAGTCAAAACCCTAAAAATGACCATTTTGCCCTTTTGGTGATCTGATCAAATTTCTTGTGGAATTGTGATCCAAACTTGATCAAATGGTCCATATGAGTTCATAATGTTGATGTGGGTCAAAAATCATGAGGTTTGACTGTCAATTGACCACAATTGACTTTTTCCCCAATACAGCTGATTTCTAGGTCAACTGTCCAATTGACTGGGCAAAGATTGGAATCAAGGCTTGAAACTTGGTATGGATAAACTTGTGAGTCCAACATGAAGCATGAAAGTCATTTTGGGCATTTTAGGTCAAAACATCTTTGTGCAAACTCAAACCCTAATTTGGGTCAGCAGTGCAAGGAGGAGTCTTGAGCAGAGCAAATCCTAACTTGTTCTTGAACTCCAAGGGTCTAGTGATGAGGAAATGTTGAAGAAATGAGAGGGAAAATTTTGGGGTACAACAATCGAGAACAGAGAAATATGAAGAAAAAGTATCAAAGATGGAGATGTCATCATTGTGGAAGGTTTGGTCACATAAAGCCATTCTGCTTCAGATTATATGGATATCCTAATCAGATCCCAGTTGTCAAACTTAAGTCTAACAAGGCACCATATACTCAACAGTGGAAGAAAAAGTCTGCAGCCCTGATAGCTCACACCTCCCTTAGAGTTTCTGCCAAGGAAGACTGGTACTTTGACAGTGGATGCTCTAAACACATGACTGGAATCAAGAATCTTCTCAATAATGTTAAACCTCATACTACTAGTTATGTCACTTTTGGAGATGGTGCTAGAGGAGAAATCAAAGGAGTTGGAAACTTGGACTGCCCTGGAGTGCCAAACCTAAATGAGGTGTTGCTGGTAAATGGCTTGACTGCTAATCTCATAAGTATCAGTCAATTATGTGATCTAGGATTCAAGGTTAACTTCACCAAGTCTGAATGTCTTATAACTAATGAAAAACAAGAAGTTGTAATGAGAGGAGTCAGATCAAAAGACAACTGTTACTTATGGGAGTCTGAGAACACTAATTACTCTTATGTATGCTTTATAGCCAAATAAGAAAAGGAAGTGAAACTGTGGCACCAAAAACTTGGTCATTTACATCTAAGAGGGATGAAAAAGATCATATCCATGGAGGCAGTCAGAGGGATTCCAAGGCTTCAAATTGATGAAGGGAGAGTCTATGGTGAATGTCAGGTTGGAAAGCAAACTAGAATGTCACATCCAAAGACAAGACATCTGACCACCTCTAAGGTGCTAGAACTTCTACATATGGATCTGATGGGTCCAATGCAGGTGGAAAGTCTTGGAGGAAAGAGATATGCGTATGTTGTTGTGGATGATTTTTCCAGATTCACCTGGATTAACTTCGTTAGGGAAAAGTCTGATGTATTTGATGTATTTAAGGAACTATGCAAAAGAATTCAAAGAAAAAAATAAGGATGCATTGTCAGAATCAGAAATGATCATGGCAAGGAATTTGAAAACAGTAAGTTTGATGAGTTCTGTTCCTTAGAAGGAACCAATCATGAATTCTCTTCACCCATAACTCCTCAACAAAATGGAGTTGTGGAAAGGAAAATCAGGACTATACAGGAATCTACCAGAGCAATGATACATGCCAAAGGACTTCCTATTCATTTTTGGGCTGAAGCTATGAATACAGCCTGTTATGTACATAACAGGGTCACCTTGAGAAAGGGAACATCATCCACCATTTATGAACTATGGAAAGGAAGAAAGCCTACAGTAAAGTACTTCCATGTCTTTGGAAGCAAATGCTATATTCTGACAGATCGTGAACAAAGGAGAAAGATGGATCCTAAAAGTGATGAAGGAATATTCCTAGGATACTCTACCAACAGCAGAGCATATAGGGTATTCAATTCCAGGACCAAAGCTATGATGGAATCTATAAATGTCATAGTTGATGATTACCATGAGGAAACAAATGTCCCATATGATGTTGAGACATTCTTTGAGACTTCAAATCAAGTGTCTAAAAAGGATGATATACCTAAAACTACTTCATTAGAATCTGAATCAAAGGAAGCTAACAAAGATCCTTCCATCAGAATTCAGAAAGATCATCCTAAGGAACTCATCATAGGAGACCCTAACAGTGGAGTCATTACAAGATCTAGAGAAATCATCTCAAACTCTTGCTTTGTATCTAAGATTGAACCAAAAAATGTTAAGGAGGCTTTGACTGATGAATACTGGATTGGAGCAATGCAAGATGAATTGAACCAATTCAAGCAACATGAAGTATGGGAGTTAGTTCCTAGACCAGAAGGAACAAACATTATTGGCACAAAATGGATCTACAAGAACAAATCAGATGCTGAAGGAGTTGTCACCAGGAATAAGGCAAGGCTTGTTGCTCAAGGCTACACTCAAGTTGAAGGGGTTGATTTTGATGAAACTTTTGCTCTTGTAGCCAGACTGGAATCAATCAGACTTCTTTTGGGAGTTGCTTGTCTCCTTAAGTTTAAGCTATTTTAGATGGATGTAAAGAGTGCCTTCTTAAATGGGTACTTAAATGAGGAAGTATATGTGGAACAACCTAAAGGATTTGTGGATCCAAACTGTCCTGATCATGTCTACAAATTGAGGAAATCTCTATATGGCCTAAAACAAGCTCCTAGAGCCTGGTATGACAGATTGACAAAATTCCTCACTGACAAAGGATACAGGAAAGGAGGCTTGGATACAACTCTTTTTGTCAAAAATGAAGGAGGAAAGATAATGGTAGCTCAAATTTATGTTGATGACATAGTGTTTGGAGGAATGTCAGATAAAATGGTTAAACATTTTGCTGACCAGATGCAAGCTGAATTTGAAATGAGCCTCATGGGAGAATTGACCTACTTTCTTGGACTGCAAGTCACACAGATGGAAGACTCAATTTTTCTGTCTCAAAGCAAGTATGCAAAGAATATTGTCAAGAAGTTTGGAATGGAGAATGCCAGTCACAAAAGGACTCCTGCACCTACTCATTTAAAGCTGTCCAAAGACATAAGTGGGGCAAATGTGGATCAAAGCTTGTACAAAAGCATGATAGGGAGTCTGCTATACTTAACAGCCAGCAGACCTGACATTGCTTTTGCAGTTGGAGTATGTGCAAGATACCAGACTGAACCCAAAGTAAGTCACATCAACCAAGTGAAAAGAATTCTGAAGTATGTGAGTGGAGCTTACAACTATGGCTTGCTGTACTCTCATGGATGTGAACCAATTCTGTCTGGTTACTGTGATGTTGATTGGGCTGGTAGTGCTGATGATAGAAAGAGCACCTCTGGAGGATGCTTCTTTTTGGGAAATAATCTTGTCTCTTGGTTCAGCAAGAAACAAAACTGTGTGTCTCTATCTACTGCTGAAGCTGAATACATAGCAGCTGGTAGCAGCTGCTCTCAAATGATCTGGATGAAACAAATGCTAACTGAGTATAATGTCACACAAGATGTCATGACATTATACTGTGACAATCTGAGTACTATCAACATTTCCAAGAATCCTATACAGCACAGCAGGACTAAGCATATTGACATTAGACATCACTTCATCATAGATCTTGTGGAGGAAAAGGTGATTAAGCTGGAACATGTTGCCATTGAACTATAACTGGCTGACATTTTTACCAAGGCACTTGATGCTAGTCAATTTGAAAATTTGAGGGGCAAGCTGGGTATTTGCCAATATGAAGAGATGTAGCAATTAATTTTGCTTAAAACAAGGGATGAAAGAGATATTTTAGTTAAGTCTATTCTGATTGGGCTAATCATCTGTTTCCCTATTTCTTTCCAAAATTTTAAGAAGTTGAATAGACATTCATATATCTCCCTCTTCTCGCGTTTCTGCAACAATCTCCATTCTCTCAAACGAAGATTTCACTCTCGCTGTTACTTGTTTTCTAAATCACTCAAAATGTCTCAACAATCCATGTCATCATCTTCTTCAAAGGCAACTGCTTCTTCCGCATCCTCTGACAGCGAACCTAGGGCGATCACAAACTGCATGGATACTGATGTTCTTGAGATAACTCCTCTTCATGAACTGGAAGCTGATCCCACTAAGGTCAAGAAGCTGCGAACCAGACATGCAAGAAGATCACAAGCCTCTCCATCTGGTAAATCTTCTCAACTATCATCTTCTGTTCCTCCAGAGATAGCTAATAGGGAAGGTTCTGCTTATGTACATCAAGCCATTGCCAGACTAGTCACTAGGATTCTTAATGAGAATCACTCTATTCTTGGCATTTCTGTACCTTTGAACCAAGAAACTGATAGTCCTAATGTAGAAATGGATCCAGATGTCACTCAGAATGTTGAGACACCTGATGACAACATTAGGAAATCTCCAGAAAAACATGATGATCACCAGAACCCTACTGACAAGGCTATTGAACCCCCGATTATTGATGTTGATGAAGAATACTTTGACAATCATTTAATTGCTAATATCAACCCTAGCATAGCTAGAAGGATGATGAGCAGAAAAGAAAAGCAGAATGCTTCCCAAAGCCCCTCCAAAGAGAAGGCTACTAAAGCTGTTCATAAGAAAACCAGGTCTGAGAACAAGACTAGAGTAGAAGCTGAGAAGGATCAAAAAGCTGGAATGTCGAAAGGGAAAGGGAAGGTAAAAGCTAAAGTACCTGTTGGTAGTCTCTCAAAACCTTTGAGACAACCAATAGGTAAGAAAAGGAAGGATCCTGAACCCTCTGAATCTGATGAGGAATCAGACTTTGATTTTGATGTTGAGAGCAATGTTCCAGACATTCCTCTCAGGAAGAAACGCTCTTCTAGCAAACTGCCTAAAGTCCCTGAAGTTGCCATTGACAACATCTCCTTTCATCATCCAGAAAATGCAAGCAGGTGGAAGTATGCGTTTCTGAAAAGGATTGCCTTGGAGAGAGAGCTGAACAACAGTGCTATTGAGTGTAAGGAAATCGTGGATCTAATCAAAGCAGCTGGCCTGATGAAAACAGTGGTCAAGTTTTCCAACTGCTATGAAATTCTTGTCAAAGAATTCATAGTAAATTTGTCTGATGGATGTGCTGATGGAAAGTCAACTGATTTACGAGTGTTTATGTGAGAGGAAGAAAGGTAAATTTCTCTCCTACTGTGATAAACAATTTCCTAGGAAGGCCTGATGATACTCAACCTGAGCTTGAAGTTACTGACAACCAAGTTTGTCAAACCATTACTGCCAAGCAAGTCAAGCACTGGCCCTTGAAAGGAAAGCTAAATGCAAGCAAGCTGAGCATGAAGTTTGCCATACTACACAAAATTGGTGCAGCTAACTGGGTTCCCACCAACCACAAATCCACCATTTCCACAGGATTGGGAAGATTTATCTATGCTGTTGGAACCAGGACAAACTTTGATTATGGCAAGTACATCTTTGATCAAACATTGAAACATGCTGGAAGCTATGCTATTAAAGGCCCTATTGATTTTCCCTCTCTCCTGTGTGGTATAATCATTGCTCAGTATCCTGATATTCTGGTTGAAAAAGACTCTGTATGCAAAAGAGCCCCTGCTCTTGGTTTGCACTATAAGCTGTTTCAGGGAACACATGTCCCTGACATTGTTATGACATCTGCTGAGACATCAACTGTCAAATCTCATTCCAAGAAAACTGATGTTATAGCTGTGCTAAAAGAAACCTGCAGAGAGCTTGATATAAGAAAAAGGACTCTTGAAGAGCTGATTGCTAGACTAGAACAGGAGGAGAATGAAGAACAAATAAGGGAAGAGGATGCTGATGAAGACCAACATAATGCTGAAGATAGTGCTTCCTCGGAAGATGACAGTGCCTGAAGATCAGTGTTGTTGAAAAGATTGCTGCTGGAACTTGTTGCTGCCAAATGACTTCTTATTATTTTTGTGTTTTTTTTTTATTCCTTTTGGTTGACTGTATAACTTAAAAGTACAAGTATCTTTGGCCTCTTTATGGCTAAAAAGGGGGAGAAGAATTTGTGGTAATTTTGGTAGAATTAGACTTGGTAGCTGTTATTAAAAATTCTGCTGCATTCTAATCTCTGATTGTTTAGGGGTTTTAGCCAAAAATTTGCCAAAGGGGGAGTTTGTAAGTGTCTGTTTGTTGGCATTTTTTTGGTAAAACCAAAGTTGCGAATGTCATGACTGATGTCATAACATTCTGGGATAAAGGTACATTCTGCAGAAAAGAATGTCATACATGAACTTCTCAGTATGAGGTGTTTATCATGATCATTAAACAATGATCATATATAGTGTATTCTACCAAAATCAGTGAGCAGGATTCTTGTTGTCATAACCAATGTTAAGACATCCTGTACTGATCTAAAATTTGTGCAGATTTGTTATTCTTGAGATTTTTCAGGAATCTGATATGCTTCTCTGAGTTGATATATACAGTCCAGATCATATGCTCACGTGGACATTAGGTTAACCTTGCTTAACCCTAAACTGGTATGATGAAAGCCTAAGACCAAGTCTTTAGGTTAACTTTAGTTAACCCTAGCTATTTTCATGGAAGCCCTAACTGAAGAATAGTCGGCCTATATATTCCTCATGAAGATTAATGGTGAAAGATACTTTTTGACAGAAGATCAATAAGGGATTGTATAGTTGTAACTACTTTGAGCCAATAAATTATCATTGTGATAAGTGACTTGGAGTATGATTTGATTGTAAGGGTTGTGTATCACTCAAAGCTTTGAAGCACGAGTGTTTATGTCACTTGATTAAAGCTTTGAAGCAAAATCAAGTTAGGGTTGTTTATCACTCAAAGCTTTGAAGCACGAGTGTTTGTCACTTGATTAAAGCTGTGAAGCAAAATCAAGTGTGTGTACTGAAGAGTGTCTTCATAATCTCATTAATCAATAGTTTAGTATCACTGCTGTGATTGAGGGGGAGTGAGTAGGAACTCAGGTTTAAGTTGAACTTAGATTGAAGTTGCATTGGGTAGGTCTTAAGTGAAGGAGATAAATTGGTTGGTTTATTCCTGAATTAATATCTCTTATAGTGACTTTCCTCCCTGGCTTGGTAGCCCCCAGAGTAGGTGTTGTTACACACTGAACTGGGTTAATAATTGATTGTGTTCTTTACTGTTTTTAAATTTACTGTCTTGAAGTGTGTCAGATACGGTGTCATAACATTCACGGTGACATTAAGTATCTGTTGCCAGAATTTCACTCATGTCAAGTTTCAGGTCTTGGATCGCATTTTTGCTCAGTCAATTGATCAGATGACCTAAAATCAGCCGTATTGGTGAAAAAGTCAACTGTAGCACCAAAAGTCAAACTTTGACTTTTTTTGGTCAACATTAAGTTTCAAATATCACAATTCATCGAGACATTCAAAAATATCAAGCTTGATCATCAAGAAGTTAAGAAAGTCAAAAGTAAACTTGAAAAGTGAAGATTTCCAAGACTTAGAAATTTTCTGTGTTTTTATACATGATAATTTCATCACTTCATGCCATTCTTTCACCAAGATGTAAGATGATTAAAAAGAAGCTTTCAACATGAAAGTTGTAGATCTCCATGATATCTACAACATTGATTTATACAACTTCTCCTAAATATGCTTGGATCACAAGTTATAAATTCATGAAGTCATGACATTTTCATTTAACACTTAGAGAAATTTTCAGCAGTTTTAGTAAGGTTTTTATCTTGACTTCTTGGACAATTTTCATCAAGTTCCAATTTGATTTAACAAAAGTGGTCAACATGAAAGTTATAGAGGGTGTTTCAAGCTTTCCAAAACATCCAAGAGCATGAATTTATCATACTTGATCTAGGAGATTCAAGAGCATGAAGTTGGGCATCCACCCTTGATTTGCAAGTCGTTCTATTGAAGAACACACAAAAAAACCCTTATGCTATGCTGCATAATCTTATGTTGCAGGCCTTATTGCTTGCAAATCTCTACATAATTTAATGCTTACACCCACTTTTGAGCTATTACCCAAGTGTTTAAGTCATTGTCCAAATGATCTTTCCATTTATGGCATAAAAGCACCATTGCTATTCTTGAAAAGCAAGCTTTTTGTACAAAGTTTGTCTTGAGTGCATACTTTGTTTATTTCTGACTTTACTCTACCATAAAACATGGAAATTAACCCGTCTAAACCAGTAAATTTGGTACTTCATCTTGGAACCATGGAGTACTTGACATAGTTTGATACTTACATCCCAACCAAACCATAACATGTTGTGTTGTAAACATATTCAGCCTTTGTTCACAAGTCCTTTGCCTATAAATAGAAGAAGCATTTGCAAGGCAAAGAGGTTAGAAAAAATAGAGAGAAAAGCCAGAAGTTTTAATGGTAAACCCTCAAAATCTCATATTCACAAAAGCCATAACAGTCCACAAAACTTCCACTCTTGAGTTTTAAAGTCCAAACCTTTGAACCTCTCATACCTTGCAAATTCTGTCAAACCATCCACACACTCCACATAAATAATATAGAAGTTGTTCAAACACAAATACAACTTCTGTAACATCACTATCATCACTTCCCAAGCTCAACAACAACCCATACAGCAGCTCAAACTCAAAGCACAAATTTCAGTTTCAAGGTAAGTTTTCTTGACTTTGGACTCTTCATACAAGCATCATTAATGGTTCATTTGTGAAGATAAAATGTAGATATAATTGCCTTGAAGCTAACCATATGCTTGCTTTTCATTTTCACTAACCATGTGTTGAGAACTAACTTTTATATGTAGCAAAACAGTGATAAAAGCAAAAAACAGCAGTTATGCGTCGATACGAAATGCTATGAGTCGACACATACTATGTTCAAAACAGGTTATGAGTCGATATGAAACACGTATGCATCGACTCATACTGAGTTGTTTTGACTTCCAGGAGCACGACCCAACACATGAACCGACACGAAATTTGCATGAGCCGACACGAAATCTACATGAGCTAATACATGAGCCAATACATAAGCTCATGTGTCAGCTCATAAAAACATTTTTTTAACCTTTTTTTTTAATTTTTTATTTATATTTTTATTATTATTATTTTCATATAAAAAATTCCAAAAAAAAAATTTTATTTTTTTATTTGCACTCTATATATTTTATTCCTTTAAAAACAAAAGACAAAAAATATTGTTCTTATAAAAAACTTAATTTATTTTTCTTATTAAATTAATAATTAGATTTAGGTTTAGTTATTCTCTTTTTAATTAAAATTAACTTAGAACTTATGTTTTCTTTTAATTAATTAATTTCCATACTATTTTTATTAAACTTAAAACCTTTTCTAAAAAATCCTAAAAAATGCTTTCTAACTTAATTTCTTTTCTTAATTAATTTAGGTTTAATTTTCTTAATTTAATTAATTACTTCTTTTAGTTAATTAGGTTAAAACCAAGACCCTTTCCTAAATAAAAAAAACAAACAAAAATCCTTTTCTTTTCCATTTATATCCTTGTACATTATATTTATTTATTTCTTGTACATTATTTCAATATGGTTGTAATAGATAATTAGGTTTAATTTCTTGCAATCCCCATTTGTAAATTTGTACACCCCCCTCCCACAAAGTGTTGTAATAGCGTAGTAATCTTTAAATTTCGTAATTTATCGCTTTTATATAACATGCTAGTAATTAGGGTTTATATGACAAGAATAAAACAAAGCAAAATAGAACACCCTAAATACAAGACAAAATCAAAGCATGAAAATGATACACTTGCACACAAGCATCCTTAGGGTTTCTCCACTTGGTTGCCTTATACAAAAATGGCCATATTATGCATGTGAAGTATCTTGGCAAAACAAACAAGTATAATATCATAGTCCCACGATGACGCTATTCAAATTTGCCTTACGAAATGATCTTAGTCTCTCAAAAATGCTAAGATACTTTGCAATATTGCTAATCATGGTTATACGATGACCCACGCCCGTCCCGTTTACATCCAAAGATAGGGTTTCCTACCAAATCAATGGTAAGACAACAATGTCAATGGAATAGAAAATGAACAAGAAAGAAATTTGAGTAGGTAGATTGCTTCTAGTTACTTGCTCTATTTTCAAACAACTATCCTTACTACTTTCAAAAACAAACACACACACATTTCCAAACATTTTACAAACATTGAAAACATTTTCAAAAATACAAACATCTTTGTATACATTCTTACGAATGAGAATCATTACAAAGATTGCCTAAACAATGGTCTCTTTTACAAAATACTTTCAAAAAGCCACACAAAGCCCAATTTCAAACAAAAGCAAGTGATCTAGCAAGTAACTAAGAGCCCATGGAAAACCATGGATGAAAAGGATGCTAATACCTTCCCTTTTCATAATCTACCCCCCGAACTCAAGAAACAATCTCAAAGGTCTTTCCTGTGCTTTTTCACCTTTCCTTTTGGATAAAAGAAAAGTCGGTGGGGACTCTTGCTAAACCGCAACATTTGCGATAAAACGCAAAACCTCAAGTCAGTTCTCCCACCGTATCATAGAACTGGTGACTCTGCTGGGGATAATTATAGAAGTGGGGTTACCTTAAGGTTTAGATCACATTTATTTGCCTACATTTGCTTGACTTGTTTTCTTTACATTATGGTTCTTTGTTTGGGTTTGAATCCTCCACCCGAATTTGGGAAACATCATAGGTAAATAGCAATACATTGTGGAAACTGTGTGGGGTATACCGACATGGTATAAGTAATAGCTATGTTAGTGTGACATATTTGTGGGTATCGGTAGCCTTTGAGTTAATCAGAGAATACGGGGCCGCTGAGTGATGTCATAAAGCACTAATAAACTTCTATAACCCTTTACTTGACCAACTTGGCCTTTGGGATGTAGTGAGATGACCGAATTTGGTGCAGTCCTGTAGATACTCGATACTACACTCATTGAGGTTTGGTTTCTTGGGATATTTCGGTCGCCATTAAAGAGGCTTGAGCTGAAACAATGACCAAGGAAACAATCCGGTGATATTGAGCTCCTTAGAACCCGGTTACTATTATTAGGACAGGTTGAGCCAACTAAACTTCAAGAGGGTACTTACCTATAAAACCCCATGCAAGCCTAAACTAAGAACTTGTTTGTTTTGCTTGTATATGCATACTTGTACATAACATCATGGACATCATGAGCATCATATGCATTCACTAACCATTTCAAGGATTTTTGAGATTCATCTTTGTTCTTGTTTTATAGGATATGGATTCACTTTGCAGGAAAACTATCCAAATCAACCTTGTAAGAATTCCTCCACAACTCAAGGAGCTAGCTTCAAGGATCCCTGAGAACTCTCCATTCACCGAGAGGCATGGTCGTCTACTCAACTTGCTCACCTCCAACACAGAGGAGGATATGATGAAAGTGCTCTTCCAGTTCTTTGATCCTTTGCATCATTGCTTCACATTTCCTGACTATCAGCTTGTGCCCACTTTGGAAGAATTCTCTCAACTCTTGAGGATTCCTATTCTCAATCAACTACCTTACAACGGTACAAAAAGAGATCCAAAGCCAGAAGAGATTGCTCAATCCCTGCACTTGCACTCATCTGATGTCACAACTCATTGGGAAACTAAAAGTGGTGTCAAAGGTTTCTTAGCAAAGTTTCTGTTTGAGAAAGCCCAAAGCTGTTGGAATTCCTTAGACTTGCAAGCATTTGAGGAGATTGTGGCTCTTCTTATCTATGGGATGGTCCTGTTTCCCAATCCTGACTAACTCATAGATGTGAGTGCCGTTAAAATATTCATATCACGCAATCTGGTGCCTACATTACTAGGGGATATCCTACACTCTTTTCACACTCGTACAATGAGGAAAAGATGGGTCCTTATGTGTTGCACTCCCCTCCTGGAAAGATGATTTATTTCTCATCTTCCCCAATCAGTCTTAAAGAATGAGCAAGGATTAAGGTGGTCACAAAGGTTAATCACGCTCAAACATTCAGATATTCATTAGTGCTCTCGATCCAAAGAGAATGTTATCATTGTTGATCGTTATGGGGAATTCCCTAATGTCCCTCTACTTGGAATTAGGGGAGGCATCACCTACAACCCATGTTTAGCTCTAAGACAGTTTGGTTATGCCCGAAAGGATGACCCACATGATATGCTGATTCAAGGCTTGGTATTCGACTACGACAACGACGATCAAGGTCTTTTCCAGAGATTCATCCGAGCTTGGAGAATGCTAAACAAGGTGGATAGCAAGACTTTGGGACATAAGAATTCCATCCCTCTTGAGCCTTACCTTAAGTGGGTACGAACCCGCGCTCAAAGTCTTATGATGCCTTATCCTTTTATCCTCCTGGTGATTATTGAGCCTGTTAAGGAAGGATAAGTTCCATACACTATCCTACATCCTGACATGCCTTCATCACTCGAAGATCTACAAAGGGATTGGATACAACTCAAAGGAGAGCGATACTTTCGAAGCCTAATTCTACGCAAGCGAGAAGAAGGTTTTGGAACTCACTAGGATACTTCATGAGGAGCAGACTCTAAATACCTACATAGCACCAAAGAGGATGCACACTACTTTTTTATCTTAGAGTGTTGTATTATTTTGCCCAAGGGGCATTAATGTACTCAAACTCTATTTTATTAATATAACGTGTGTTTCTTTTTGTTTAAAACAAATTTGAATCTTTTAAAATCCTTGAAAACATTGCATATGCACATATCATTCATCATAACATAAACATGTCTTTCGCAACCAGTTTCCTCATCTATCTACTGTTTATTTCAGTAAGATGGATCTCGAACAGACGATCAAAGATCTTCAAGCTCAAAACACGCAGTTTTAGTAGTTACTCATGACCCTAGCCAAGGGGCAAGAGGAGTTGAAGACTCTGTTAGCTGAAGAAAGAAGAAAACAAAGAAGGGCACTGGGGTTTTGAACATGGGGAGAAGGTTTCAGGGGCAAACTAGAAGAACCTTGAATTTTGCAACCACTTCCGAAGAAGGAGAAGGGAAAAGAAAAGAAACAGCGGTTCCGTCAGAATCTGAAGAGGATGAAGAAGAGGAAGACTACTCATAGGAACAATATCCTCCGGCTGATGATAAGTACAGACATCTTGAAGAGCGTTTAAGCGCTATGGAAATACAAAGGGTACCGGGCCTAGACTTTGAAGAATTGGGGCTAGTGTCGGGAATTGTGATCCCACCAAAGTTCAAAGTGCCGTTGTTTGCAAAATATGATGGGGTGTCATGTCCTAAAATGCACCTCTGATCATACGTGAGAAAGATTCAGCCGCACTCTACTGATAAAGACCTATGGGTGCATTTTTTCCAAGATAGTTTATCCGGAACGCAACTCGATTGGTTTTACCAACTAGAAAGGGCCGACGTCCACAACTGGGAAGACCTTGCCGCAGCTTTCTATAAATAATACCAGTATAAGGCATATTTGGCGCCTACCCGTACTCAACTTCAGTGTATGGCTATGGCTTCAAATGAGGGTTTTAAAGATTACGCACAAAAATGGAGAGATCTAGCTAGGAGAGTGCAACCCCCTCTGTCTGAAAGGGAGTTGGTTGATATGTTCTTAGGCACTCTATCGGGCCCTTTCTTCAACCATTTGATTGGGAGCTCATCTGCTGGATTTACTGAGTTAATACTAACCGGAGAGAGGGTGGAAGCTGGCATAAAAAGTGGAAAGATTCAGAAAGATTCATCTGCCTCTACAACTGTGAGAAAGCCTTTCACTGGAAAGAAGGAGGTATCTGCTGTTTATCCATAAAGGAACCAAGGGAGAGCTGAATGCCGCCCAATGGTAGGGGCCGTTATGATCCCAAAGCCTACATCTGATCAACCAAGAAGTAACCAACCAAGGGTGGAAAGGCCAGTCCGTCAATTCACCAGAACTAATATGACTCTAGCACATGTTTTACCATATCTTCTGAAATCTAATCTGGCAACTTTAAAAGAAGCTCTAAAGAATCCCAACACTGCGTCCCCTCATTATCACCCAAATGCCAGATGTGAATATCATTCCGATAGTCCAGGTCACGACACTAACAATTGTTGGGCCTTGAAAAACAAAATTCAAGACCTGATAGATGCAAAAGAGATTGAGTTTGATGCGCCTGAGAAACCAAATGTCATTTCCGTTCCTATGCCTAGACATGGTCGCAACGCCAATGCTATCGAGGAAGATTTGTTTGTTGCTACAGTGGATGAACTCTTGACTCCGCTCCCGATCATTAAGACGAACTTGTTGAAAGCTGGTCTATTCCCAGGTTGTAATAAAGACTGCCATCTTTTCTTATCCTCACCAACTGATTGCCCTCTGTTGAAGACAGGCATTCAACGCTTGATAGACAACCAGGAGATTCTGTTTGAAAATGCTCCTGTTTCACCCATTCCCGTTGAAGACGTTTCAATCATAACCATCTCCGCCAATCCTTCCAGGGTCCCCAAAAGACCCGTTAGGATTACATCGGTTCCAAAGACTACTCCTCTCATAATTACAATGCCCGGGCCGGTCCCGTATGAATTTGATATAATAGTATCATGGAATTACGGTGGAGAAATCTACTACCATGGTATCAAATAAGATAGGCTGACCGTCGAAGAAGTGAGCTCCGAAGAAGAAGATTTTGACATTAGAAATATTTCCGGAACTAGTAAGATTACCCGTAGTGGTAGAATCTTCTCTCCAGAGATTTCCCCTCCAAAGGCAGTTTTTGGACCCGTGGCTGTTTCGAAGATTACCTCTGTACCAATAATCATACCTGCAATTGCTCCTACCGACAAAAACAACACGACCCCTGCTGTTATCCCTACCAATACTTCTACTGCTGAAAATCGAGGAAAAAGCATTCAAGAAGAGCCTGTCAGGACGAAGGCTCAATCACTAGTTATCCCCGAAACATCCAAGAAGGAAATGGAAGAGATCTTGAGGATAATAAAGAAGAGTGATTATGACGTGGTTGAACATTTGGGGCAAAATCCCTCCAAGATCTCCATGCTAGCATTGTTGCTGTGTTCTGAGGCACATGCGAAAACTCTGGTAAAATTTCTGAAGACAACCCATGTGCCACAAGAGATGTCTGCTGACCAATTCCAAGATTGTGTGGCCAGTTTGACAGCTGATAACGGCCTAGGCTTCTCTAATGCTGATTTGACACCCAGAGGGAGAAAGCACAACGAGGAATTACATGTCTCTGTGGAGTGTAGAGGAACGACTCTGGCCCATGTCTTGGTGGACACGAGTTCATCTTTGAACGTTTTACTGAAGAAAGCTATTGACAGATTGGATTGCAAAGAGCTGACATTGAAACCCAGTAACATAGTTGTGAGAGCTTTTGATGGCTCAAAGAGGATGGTCCACGGGGAGGTGGACATCCCCATAAAAGTGGGAACTCAGACTTTCAACTCAACCTTCTATGTAATGGACATCCGCCCCTCTTACTCCTGTTTGTTAGGACGGCCCTGGATCCATAATGCCGATGCTGTCACCTCCATGCTACACCAGATGCGGAAGTACCCGGTCCATGGAAAGATCATCACTGTCCACGGGGAGGAGGAGTACATGATTAGCCACCTAAATTCTTTCCGGTATGTGGAGTTGGATGGCGAGTTTATTGAAACTCATTTTCAACATTTCGAAGAGGTCTCTCAAGAGATAGCGGTAACCAAGGCGGTATCCCCGATTCCCAAGATCACAAGACCTCCGCTTCGGATGTCATCTCTAAAAGATGCCAAGGCAGTAGTGGAAGAGGGCGGATGCACCATCTGGGGGAAGCTTCCGGACATTCTGTATAAATCCGACAAGTTTGGCTTGGGGTTTACTTCAACTGCTCAGAAGGCTGTGCGCCGTGCCCATGCTGGAGGGCCACCTTTGAAGATTAGTAACCGAAAGGTCAACACAATGGAAGATAGTGAAGAAGATGGCAGCTTGGAAGACTGGATATTTCCTACTGTCAACGGAGGACTTCGCAATTGGGAAGCCATAGACTTTGTCCCAATAACTTTCATCTCTCAATAATTTATCTTTTACATTTCTGCTGGACATGTAATATTCACAAACAATTCGCACTTTAAAACCTTGTGTCTTACCTGAGGCACAATGGTCCATTTGTAAGGGTTTTTATTTCATCTTCATATGACATTCAATGAATCATGGACGTTTTTCCACATACAAACCTTTTATGCTCATTGTCTTTCTTTTACATTTTATTGTTTAAAGATGGCTATACCCTTACACACACCCACACTCACAAATGCAGGTACCCCTCCATTCTGGATCCCATGGATAACGATACTGCTATGGCCTTTAGTGACTCTGAAGATCTAATATACCAAGCCGAATACGAAGGTGAGGAAGATTGTGAAGTACCAGGGGAATTGGCCAGACTACTACAACAAGAGGAAAGAGCTATTCAGCCTCATGAGGAACCATTGGATACAATCAACTTGGGTACCGAGGAAGATAAAAAGGAAATCAAGGTGGGTGCCAATCTAGAGCCGAGTGTCAAGGAGCGTCTAATTCAGCTATTGCATGATTATGTTGAGATCTTTTCCTGGTCATACAAAGACATGCCAGGACTTGATATAGACATTGTGGTACATCTTCTACCCACAAGAGAAGACTGTCCACCAGTGAAGCAAAAAGTCCGCCGCATGAGACCTGACATGTCAGAGAAGATCAAAGCGGAAGTCATGAAACAATTCAATGCTGGATTCTTAGCTGTCACTTCCTATCCTCAATGGGTTGCCAACATTGTTCCCGTGCCTAAAAAGGACGGCAAAGTATGAACGTGCGTGGATTATAGAGATTTAAACAGGGCCAGCCCCAAAGATGATTTTCCACTTCCCCACATCGACATCCTGGTTGACAATACGGCCCAGCACAAAGTGTTTTCCTTCATGGACGAATTCTCAGGTTATAACGAAATCAAAATGGCACCTGAGGACATGGAGAAAACTACATTTGTCACACAGTGGGGCACATTCTTCTACAAAGTGATGACATTCGGACTGAAGAATGCCGGGGCAACCTATCAACGCGCCATGGTAGCCTTATTTCATGATATGATACATCATGAGATAGAGGTCTATGTAGATGACATGATAGCCCAATCACAAACTGAAGAGGAGCACCTTGATCACTTTCAAAAGTTGTTTGTGAGATTGAAGGAGTACAAACTAAGGTTGAACCCAAACAAGTGCACATTCGGAGTCCGGTCCGGTAAACTCTTAGGTTTCGTTGTCAGCAACAAAGGCATCGAGGTTGATCCTGCCAAGGTTAAAGCAATACAAGAAATGTATGCTCCTCGTACTGAGAAGGAAGTCAGAGGATTCTTGGGACGCCTGAACTATATTGCCATATTCATTTCTCACCTAACAGCTACTTGTGAGCCAATCTTCAAACTATTGAAGAAAGATCAAGTAGTCAGATGGAATGACGAATGCCAGGTTTCTTTTAACAAGATCAAAGAATACTTACAAGAGCCTCCTGTTTTGATGCCACCAGTTGAGGGAAGACCATTGATCATGTATCTGACCGTTTTAGAGAACTCAATGGGGTGTGTATTGGGGTAGCATGACGAGTCTGGCCGAAAAGAGCACACTATTTATTACCTGAGCAAAAAGTTTACCGACAGAAATCAGATATTCATTGCTCGAGAAAACTTGCTGCGCTCTGGCATGGGCTGCTCGCCGGCTAAGACAATATATGTTGACTCATACCACTTTGTTGATATCTAAGATAGATCCGATAAAGTACATCTTCGAAAAGCTTGCTCTGTCTGGAAGGATAGCTAGATGGCAGATGATCCTAACAGAATATGACATACAATACACTACCCAGAAAGCTATAAAGGGCAGTGTGCTAGATGATCATCTTTCTCATCAAGCTGTAGAAGATTATCAGTCCATGAAGTTTGAATTCCCGGATGAAGACATTATGACATTAGACGACTGTGAAGAGATCAGACCATATGACAGACCTGAACAAGGATCCCGATGGACCCTGTTCTTTGATGGAGCATCCAATGCACTTGGTAATGGTATCGATGCTGTACTCATATCTCCGGAAGGGTGTCATACTCCCTTTACTTCCAGACTTTGCTTCAATTGTATGAACAATATGGCAGAGTACGAAGCCTGCATCTTCGGTCTCAAGGCTGCCATAGACTTGGGAATCAAATCTTTAGATGTGTTTGGAGATTCAACTTTGGTCATCAGTCAGGTCAAAGGAGAATGGGACACTAAACATCCAAACCTTATCCCCTACAAAGAACATGTTTTGACATTACTACCACATTTTGAGCAGATTACCTTCGAGCATTTCCCGCGAGAAGAAAATCAGCTAGCAGATGCTCTAGCCACAATGTCATCTATGTTTAAACTTAATTGGGATAACGAGGCTCCCCATATCACCATTGAACGAATGAATGAACCAGCACACTATCACGAGATTAATACTCAAGAAGTAGTGGACCGGCCTTGGTTTCATGAAGTCAAGAGGTATCTCGAGGCTCAAGAATATCTAGAAGGAGCTTCGATCAACGATAAAAAGTCCCTAAGGAGATTCTCTGCTAAGTTCTTCTTGAGTAATGGTATCCTGTACAAACGCAATCATGACTCCATTCTGCTCCGATGTATGGATAAGATTGAGGCTAAAAATATCATGGCTGAATTACATGAAGGTACCTTTGGCACTCACTCCAGTGGGCATATGATGGCAAAGAAAATCCTACGGGCAGGCTATTATTGGTCTACCATGGAAGCAGACTGCTATCAACACTCTCGGACCTGTCATAAGTGTCAAATCTATGCGGACAAGGTGCACGTACCTCCGGTTCCTCTAAATGTTTTGACGACTCATTGGCCCTTTGCTACGTGGGGAATCGATATGATTGGGGAGATCAAGCCTACAACCTCCAATGGACACCGCTTCATTCTAGTGGCCATCGACTATTTTACAAAATGGGTCAAACAACTTCCTTTGCATCCGTTACTAAGAATGTTGTTGCCCGCTTCATCAAGCAAAATCTCATTTTCCGGTACGGTATCCTAGAAAGGATCATCACTGATAATGGCACAAACCTTAACAATACTATGATCACCGCCTTGTGCGAGCAGTTCAAGATTCAGCATCATAATTCATCCCCCTATCGGCCAAAGATGAATGGTGCCATCAAAGCTGCTAATAAAAACATTAAAAAGATCATACAAAAAATGACAGTCACCTACAAGGACTGGCATGAGATGCTACCATTTTCTCTCCACGGGTATCGTACCACGACTCGCACGTCAACTGGGGCAACACCTTATTCTTTGGTTTATGGCATGGAGGCTGTCTTGCCTATTGAGGTTCAGATCCCCTCTTTGAGAATCATGAAAGATTTGAATGAGGACGATTGGATCCAGACTCGGCTTGATCAACTAAACTTAATTGATGAAAAGAGACTTACTGCTATTTGCCATGGTCAGATATATCAAAAACGGATGATCAAGGCTTTCAACAAGAAGGTAAGACGCCAAGTGTTGTACCCCAAAATTTGCCCTCCCATACTCTTCAAGGTTTGTCAAGATCAATCCTCAAATGGCTCAAAACTTCTCAAGGGGTTGCACAGTCAAACATCCTCCTAAGCCAGTCAAAATTAGGGTTTTGGTTCCTTCAAGGAATTTGGAGTTTTCAATGGCTCAATCAAGCCTCATATGCCTATACACATTTCCAAGCATCTACATGTCAAGTTTCAAGACTCACAGCATCAAGTTGCACAGTCAAAAGCCCTAATTGCTTCACAATCAACTGTAGGGGTAAAATGGTCATTTGGCATTCAAAAGTCAAATTTTTTTGGTCAACATCTTATTTTGAAGCCACAATCATCATTTTATCAAGTCTTGATCATGATTCCATAAGAATGGCTCAAAATTCATCAAGATGCAAAAGTTTCCATTTTTGGACAGCTGAAAAGTCAACTGTAACTTGACCAAGGCATAACTTTTTCATGGTTCATCAGAAAAATCCCATCCAATTCTCATTTTTAAGGGGATGACATTTCCTACAACTCATCTTCACATTCCAAGTCCAAGAAATTCTCTCACAAAAAGTTATCAATTTCTACATTATAGGTCATTTTCAAAAGTCAACAAAAAGGCATTTTAAGTCAAAGATCATAACTTGAGATTGGTAAATCAAAATGACATGGGATCAAAGGCATTGGTTATAGGACTTCAAGACCTTTCCAAAATGTCCAAGAACATGTTCATATGATCAAAATTGAGCAAGATATGCATTGGAGAAGTTGGGAATTTTTTGTGAAATGGCAAAAGTCAACTATCCTTGAAACTTCAATTTTTGACAAAAGGGCCCACTTTCTTCCACTTGATTCAGCCTTGTCATGCCACACATGTGTCCCATGATTAATTTCAAGATCAAACATTTATTTTTCTATTTTATTTAATTTTTATTGATTTAATTAATTTTAAATCCATAATAATTCAAATAAAATTTAAAAATCAATGGAATAGTGTCTTTTGGATTTTAATAGCTTTCATACATCATGTGCCAGCTCACAAACTCATGCTAGGGCTATGTTGTACACAAAGTCTTGGTTTTGCTTAAAAAAAGGAAAGTTTGTTAATGGTGGAAAACCTAAACCTAATTCTCTCATGTGCATGGATTAAGGCCCAGAAGTTAACCTAATTCCCTTCCCTCATAAGTACTGAGTCTAACCCTAATGCAAAGCACGTGGAAAAGCTGCTACAGAGCCATAAACAAAATTCAAAAATTGAAGAAAAAAAATTGGAAAACTGAACTCAAGCTTCCAGCATAATTCAAAGCCTTAGAACGATTCCAATACATTGCTGGGACATTCAGAAACAATTTGCAATAAAAAACGAGCCTTGAAGCTATCAGAATCGTCCAGAACAAGTCACACGGCTTGGTTTGTTTTCCATAATCGCACATCATTATTCATGCATTTTTAACCTCCTTTTTGGATGGATTTGTGTTAATAGGACCATTCTGAAGCTATTGGTATGATTTAATTTGATTATGGCACCCTGGAACCGAAACCACCATTGATGACATCTAGGGTTTTCGAAGCTCTCAATTGGGGCTTTACAGCATGAGAAAAATTGGACCACATAACGCCTATGGTTGAATTCGTCAAGGCCAGACGAATTCAACCCAACCATCACGCCCTTTTTATGTTCACTGTACGCCTAATCGCTATTATTAACAATTTTGCATTGTGGGGGTTAAAAACCCCCGCTATCTTGTTTTATTTTTGCAGATGAAACGAAGAAGGTGACTGCGTGTCTCAACATGGTTGGTCTATTCAAATAAATGGCGCGCGCGTGTTTGATTTCAGCATATGTTATTGTATTATGTATTATTTAAATTGCTTATTATGTTAACAAAAGCATGCGTTTGGCTCAGTGGAGGAGGACGTGTCTGGCAATTGTTGGGACCTGGGTTCGATTCCCAGGTCCACCCAAATCTCAATATTATTTTTCATAACATCTTCCTGTGCAGGCTTTGCAGTGATGTCCACCATATACCTCTAGGCACCATCATGCCATGTGTCCCAATCAGCAATCTGAAAGCCAAGAAAGGGGGACTACCATGCTCCTTAGTTAACTATGCCATGGACAATCCAAAAAGTCAAACGTGGCTTATGTTTTAATGGGCCTGAATTCCAGAACAACACCTCCCTTGGGCCATCAAACCCCCCCTGGTTTACTATTTTTTATTATTTATTTTCTTTCTCTTTTTAATTCTTTTTACTAATTATTATTATTATTATTATTAACTAATAAACTAATTTTTCATAATAAATTCAGATAATATAAAAATTGTAAATATTTTTATTATTTATTAAATTCACTAATTATTATTTTTTGTAAATAAAATACTAACCAATTGATTTAGTTTAATTAGGTAATTTTAATTTTTTTTTTACAATAAATAAAATTAGTTTAGAATTAGGGTTTTGTTTACTAATTTTTAATTCCTTTTAGTATTTTCATTAAAAAAAATAAAAAAACATTTTTCTTTCTTTATTTAATTAATTAGTTATTAGATTTAACATTTAATTAATTGCAAAAAAGGACCACTTTCATTCATATCTTCTCAAAAGGGTCAAAAACCCTAGGACGTCTTGATTTAATTTTCTTTCACATTTTAATTCTTATTTTTGATTATTTATGTAACTGTTTCCGGAATGTAATAGTTAATTAGGTTTTATCGCTTTATTTCTTTATTTTCTCGCACTTTTCCAAAATGGGTTTTTGTTTTTGGCGATGTATAGACCCGCGCCTTGTAATAGCGTAGATTCAAATTTCCGCAATTTATTTTCCGCACTCTTAACTGTTAATATGCATGCAAGAATGAATGCCAAATAAAATCAATCCTTAGCTCACAAATAACATGTACAAGACAAACATTAACATGAAACAACACACATGCACATGCCACTCCTAGGGTACGCCTCACTCGTTACCTCGAACGTGGTCGTCAAGTATAGGGTGTCTTAGAGGTCGCCCTCCTGTCTAAAGATCGTGTTGCCTCGAAACAGTTGCCTCGGATAAAAAAGGATCTAGGAAATTAGGGTTACTTCTAAGGTGTCCTACTATTGCTTCGGTGACCACACATGTCCCTAATCATCGAATTGACCCGAAAACTCCAACGACGGTGCTACCTACTTCTCAATAGTGGGATAGTACTGTCTAAAGGACTCTTACACAACGTAATTCCTTAGAGTAGGTAGATTTCTCCTAGGTACTTGCTCTTTCAAAAACAAAAACAACTTTTCACACCTACACTTTCAAACAAAGTTTTCAAACAAACACTTCATGACACTCTTGAGGACTGATACAAGAGTCAAAACGAAGTTTTCAAACAAACTTTTTTTCAAAACCCACAAACACTTGAAAAGAAAACAATTTTTGAAAACATAGTGAGCAAGTACCTAAGAGCCCGTGGATAACCACGGATAGAAAGGGTGCTAACACCTTCCCTTTCTATAATCTACCTCCCGAACCGAGAAACATCTCGAAAAGGAATTTTGCTGTGCTTTTGTCCTTTCCTTGTTGGAGAACATAAAAGACGGTGGCGACTCTTTCTTACCGCGACATTTCGCGAACCAACATTTCAAAGCAGTCAGTTCTATTTCCACCGATCACACCAAGTATATCAAGTTGGGGATCTAGTGATCAAACACATTATCTTGTCACAAAGTGATCCTATGGGCAAATGGACTCCTACCTATGAGGGACCATTTGTAATGAAAAACATCTTCTCTGGTGGGGAAATGATCTTAACCACCATGGACGACGATGACCTGTCACACCCTGCGAATGCGGACATAGTCAAAAGATACTACACATAAGAGACCCGCTAGGTTGACACACCTAGGAAAAAAAGGGCATCCCGGCAAGCCAAAAGGTTTGGGAAAAAATTAGGGATAAAAAAAAAAAAAATTGTGCACCCGGCAAGTTGAAAACCCGAAAGGGCGACTTGGGCAAAAAAGGGTTTCCCGGTGGACTGAAAACCCGAAAGGGCGGTCCAGGCAAAAGTTAGGGAATTAAAGCGTATGATTGTGTCCTGTCGGATTACCTTGTGGACAACCTCTTGACTTCCACTGACAAACTCGGAGTTTCTGATCAATTCAATCATCTTCGGACGAAGCAATAAATAGACAAGATACTCAGAGATACGAAGGCAATAGCAGAATGGGAACCCCATGGGATTATCACACGTAGCTATCTTTCTTTGTATAAAGTTTTTCTTGATTTTTATAGCATCATTCTCTTACTAGAATGACTGTCTCCTTTGTACAAATACTTATTCAAAGTAAATACAAAGATATCTCTTTAAAGTACAAAAAACTATTTGCATTTTCTTTACACTTGTGTTTTATTTGCAAAAACATCCAATGATTCATTAATGAACATATGCATTTGAACATAATTACTGTTTACAAATAAACAAAATGAAAAAAGACAATTACTGACAGGTTGAAAGAATAGGAAAACGTCTTTAGGCTATTCCATGAGCAATCCCCACATTACGTCATTTAAATCCCCAGCAGAACTAAAATTTCAAATTACTAATCCCCAGTAGAAGTCGTCAAAATTCTCTGGATTCCCCAAACAGATTCCTCAAGCAGTATATGGTATTACTCTCACAATAGGATTTTGTCAATACTTCAATTTCAAGATGTAAAGAATCCACATTATCCTCAGCGTAGTCAAGGATTTATTTTCCTCAATCATACAACAATACAGCAAATCAGCTTACATGCGCACACATTACATCCACATATCATAAACATTGATAAAACACATATATTGCATCATACATTTCATGCAACATAATTTTGTGTTCCAGCTAACATTTCACCCTTTTCAGGATAATATTAACAACTACCATTAACAATACGCAATCATGATACAGTTCAGATACGCTCCAGACATGGATTCCATTCTGATACTCATTCAGATTTCAAGTTCAGATACAGTTCAGATACGCTCCAGACACGGATTCCATTCTGATACTCATTCATATTTCAAGTTCAGATACAATTCAGATACGCTCCAGACACGGATGCCATTCTGATACTCATTCAGATTTCAAGTTCAGATACAGTTCAGATACGCTCCAGACACGGATGCCATTCTGATACTCATTCAGATTTCAAGTTCAGATACAGTTCATATACGCTCCAGACACGGATGCCATTCTGATACTCATTCAGATTTCAAGTTCAGATACAACTCAGATACGCTCCAGACACGGATGCCATTCTGATACTCATTCAGATACAACTTCAAGATACAGTTCAGATACGCTCCAGACACGGATGCCATTCTGATACTCATTCAGATTTCAAGTTCAGATACAACTCATATACGCTCCAGACACGGATGCCATTCTGATACTCATTCAGATTTCAAGTTCAGATACAACTCAGATACGCTCCAGACACGGATGCCATCCTGATACTCATTCAGATACAACTTCAAGATACAGTTAAGATACACTCCAAACACGGATGCCATTCTGATACTCATTCAGATCCAGCTTTTGATACAGTTCAAATACGCTCCATATACGGATGCCATCCTGATACTCATTCAGATTCCACTTTCAGATACAACTCAGATACACTCCAGACATGCACACAATTCTGATACTCATTCTTTCAACTTACAAATTACAATTCAACAAGCATCCTTGGATGGCATCTACAAGCCCATTTCTAACAAGATTCTATCACCTCTCCAAATGGCATCTTTAAGCCCATTCCTCCTATCATCGCATCGCCGAGTGCAAATTTCAGGGCACTCTAGTGTCCAATCATCTTCCACCTTCGAGTCACGAGTGGCGAAAATCGCCAATCTAACTCTTCAGGTTTAAGAAGATTGAACAGGGGCAGCTGTTGTACCCCAAAATTTTCCCTCTCATTTGTCAAGTATTTGCTCACAAGATATTCTACGACGTCAAGTTTGCAGCATTGGTACATCAATTTAGGCTTGAAATTGGCATAAGGACAAATGGACTTTTAATGCCCCATTTGACTTTCATGGATAATTTTGGACTCTTAAGATTTCTCATGTCAAGTTTCAGGTCTTGAATCACATTTTTGCTCAGTCAATTGACCAGATGACCTAAAATCAACCGTATTGGTGAAAAAGTCAACTGTAGCACCAAAAGTCAAACTTTGACTTTTTTGGTCAACATTAAGTTTCAAATATCACAATTCATCGAGACATTCAAAAATATCAAGCTTGATCATCAAGAAGTTAAGAAAGTCAAAAGTCAACTTGAAAAGTCAAGATTTCCAAGACTTAGAAATTTTCTAAGTGTTTTTATACATGATAATTTCATCACTTCATGCCATTCTTTCACCAAGATGTAAGATGATTCAAAAGAAGCTTTAAACATGAAAGTTGTAGATCTCCATGATATATACAATATTTCTTTACACAACTTCTCCTAAATATGCTTGGATCTCAAGTTATAAATTCATGAAGTCATGACATTTTCATTTAACACTTAGAGAAATTTTCAGCAGTTTTGGTAAGGTTTTTATCCCGACTTCTTGGCCAATTTTCATCAAGTTCCAATTTGATTTAACAAAAGTGGTCAAGATGAAAGTTATAGAGGGTGTTTCAAGCTTTCCAAAACATCAAAGAGCATGAATTTATCATACTTGAGCTAGGAGATTCAAGAGCATGAAGTTGGACATCCACCCTTGATTTGCAAGTCATTCTATTGAAGAACACACAACAAAACCCTTATGCTATGCTGCATAATCTTATGTTGTAGGCCTTATTGCTTGCAAATCTCTACATAATTTAATGCTTACACCCACTTTTGAGCTATTACCCAAGTGTTTAAGCCATTGTCCAAAGGATCTTTCCATTTATGGCATTAAGGCACCATTGCTATTCTTGAAAAGAAAGCTTTTTGTACAAAGTTTGTCTTGAGCCCATACTTTGTTTATTTCTGACTTTACTCTACCATAAAACATGGAAATTAACCCCTCTAAACCAGCAACTTTGGTACTTCATCTTGGAACCATGGAGTACTTGACATAGTTTGATACTTACATCCCAACCAAACCATAACATGTTGTGTTGTAAACATATTCAGCCGTTGTTCACAAGTCCTTTGCCTATAAATAGAAGAAGCATTTGCAAGGCAAAGTGGTTAGAAAAAACAGAGAGAAAATACATAAGTTTTATTGGTAAACCCTCAAAATCTCATTGTGATACGGTGGGAGAACTGACTTGAGGTTTTGCGTTTGTTTTCGCAAATGTTTCGGTTGAGCAAGAGTCGCCACCGACTTTTTATTTTATCCTAAGGAAAGGTTAAAAAGCACAGCAAAAACCTTTGAGATGTTTTCTTGGGTTCGGGGAGTAGATTATATAAATGGAAGGTATTAGCACCCTTTCTATCCATGGTTATCCATGGGCTCTTAGTTACTTGCTTAGATCAACTTGCCTTGATTTTCAATTGTTTGAAATGGTGCTTTCAATTGTTTGAAATGGTGCTTTGTGTGTGTGTGTTTGAAATTGTTTTGAAAAGAGGCCAATGTGATGGCAACCCTTGTAATGATCCATGTTGGGATGTATACAAAGATGTACTTAACTTTTGAAAAGTTTTCAATGTTTTTGAAAGTTGTTTTTGAAAGTGTGTTGTGATGTGTGTTTTGAAAAATAGGCAAGTGTTTTTGTTTTGCAAGTTGGCAAGTAACCAAGAGTTTGTCTACTCTAAAATTTCTCAAAGATCTTTGCTATGTTTTAAACCTTTTAACAATTTTGTTCCACCATTGTATTTGGTGGACAATCTTGTGTTAGGATGTGAACGGGACGAGTGCGGGTCATCGTTTAGACCATGATTGCAATGGTGCCAAGTGTCTTTGGCAACTTTTTCTTTTAAGGGACTTGATCATTTTTAGGCAACTTTCGAAAGCGTCATCGAGGGACTATGATCATTTGATATTGTTTTGTTTTGCCAAAGACACCTAACATGCAATATGGCCCATTATTGAAGGCAACAAGTGGAGTAACCCTAAGGGGTGCAAGTGTGATTAGTGTTGTCTATTTTCATGCTTTGTTATCTTTGAATTAGGTCAAACTATTTTTGGTTGATTTTTGCAAACAAAACCCTAATTCTATCATGGTATAATTAGAAAGCTTTAAAGTGCGAAATTTAAGGGTCCTAAGTTATTACAACACAAATTATGGGATGGGGGGTACAAATGTTCAAATGGGGATATTTAGCAAGAAATTTAAATCTAACTATTACATCCAAGTTGAAATTTACAAGGTATTTAATATACAATAATTAAATAAAATAAAAATAAAATATGCAAGATGCAAAAAAAAAGATTTTTATATGTATGTAAAAAGGTTTTTTATGTGACAAATAAACAAAAATAAAAAGATTAATTCTTTTGGATTTTTTAGGGTTTAGGGCAAAAACCCTAATTTGCTAAATAAAATGTATTAATTATTTATATACAATACAATATTTATTAATTATGTACAAAAATAAATAAAAAGGAAGTATATTATAAAAAAAAGTATTTTTGAGGTCAAACATTAATAAAATGAAAAATGTATTATTTTTGTATTTTTATCCTAAATATATAAGTATTTATATTATTTACTAAATATATTAAAGATGTACAAAAATAAAATATTTATTATTTTAAAAAAAAAGTATATTTTTAGAAAATGTTTTCAAAAGATAAAAAATAAAATAAAATCAGAAAATAAAAATGTATTAGTATTATTTTTAGTATTTTTAAATAGAAGATATTATGTATTTATTTACATATATAACTAAATGAAACAAATAAATATCAAATAAAATACAAAAAATGTGAGAAAAAATATTTTTAATATTTTTTATGCTTTGACAAAAATAAACAAGTCGGAAACAAAAATCAAAAGTAAAAAATAATGAAAATAAAACACAACGGGCCAAGGGGGTGCATGTGTGAGAATGTGGTGCAAAAAGAAAATCAAACTCAGGCCCAGCCCAGGAGGAGTTGTCTTCAACCTCCAGACTTGTTTGAACAACAACAACACGCGTTTCCTAACTCCTGATTCCTGGACTTTCAAGCAAAACTCATAACACAAAAAATGTAGAGCATCAAGAGACGAATCCAGACATATAAAAAACTTGATTTAACTCTCAGAAATGAGAGAGAATTTCTCCATCCCTAATTCTTGACCTAAGTTTTTTCTAATGTTCAGGTTCCAAATTCTCTCAGAACATGCAATATAAATGGAAAGTAATTATATGTGTAGCTTCAGGGCCATGAGTAGAGCATTTTTCATTCATAAACCTAAAGCTAACTCTTCCTAGATTGAGAGATAGAAGTCCATGAATTTACCTGTTCAGCTTGGATCGTGTCTGACAATGGAGGTACTTTCAGTGCAATGTGAGGACTTGTACAACTTGCTTGAAGTTCAGGGATGCTTCTCCAACCTTTAGCTTGCTTTGAAACTAAATGAATCGAGCTATAGGAGTCAACCTGCAGAACAGAAAAAGTGAAAATGGTGAAGTTGGTTAGAGGTGTTACAGTCTGAAGCTAGGGCTTGGGATAGTTTGTATGGATGCTATGGAGTGTGTATGAAGTGGTTTTGGCCAAGGCGCACGAATGAATTGAGTTGTAGAAGTCCAACTGCAGAAGGGACTCTGTTTTTTGCAGTAGGATGGTGTTTTGATGAATGATGAGGTTTGGAAGGTGGTTAGCTCGTGCCTTAGCTCAGTTATGATGTTTGGAATGTGTTCAACAAGTTTTTCTAAGCTTGTGTTGGCAGAAATGTGAGAGATGTTGGTTATGCAATGTTTCTTCTATCTTAAGCAAAGTTTGGCAAGTTGGTTTACAAGCTTCCCCTAGGCCTCTCAAGTATGCTGCCTCAATCCCTCTTGATCAGTGTGATATCTCCATGAATCTTGTGTCCAAAGATATGCATTGTACCACTTGGATTGCAAATTTGACATAAAGTGTAACTTTACAAAAATGGATAAATTGCTTTTTCCAATTAAGGCTTAATTCTTTGTGTAATGACTATATGAACAAAACAAAGCTAGAACACAATGGATTGACATTTAATTTTTGAGTGTAAATGAGATTACAGGCCTGTAATGTAGGTTGCATATGCTGAATTTGAAAATGCACAAGTTATGAACATGGAAATGGCTCATGAACAAAGTGACTTTTGCCCATATTGACAAATTCGATTCTCCCTAACCACAAGGGTGTTTGAGAAGTTCTTGGACATTTTGGAAAGCTTGGAATATGTACTACAATCCATATTTGTAATGCAAATTGAAATTCCAAGTGGAAGCATGTGAAAAGTGGCAATGAAGTTAGGCAAAAATCCTGCCTAAAATAGGTCAAAATTTTTCTAAGTTAAGAATGTTTTGCACCCTTGTTCCAAAAATTGTAACTTGAGCTACATGCTTCTTTTTAGGAAACTTTGTGAATAAAAGTTGTAGATTTTGCAATGGACTACAACTTTCATGTTTTGAGTTTTCCTTGAATCCAAATTTATCTTGATGAAAAAATGGGACAAAGTTAGGAAAAAATTAGGAATTTTCATAACTTAGAAAAATTCTAAGTTATGAAATTTCTTCATTTCAAACCCTAATTTGTGATTTTTGATTTCTTGATGAACAAGTTTCATAATTTGACATGTTTTGATGAAAAATGAATCTTGACACTTGATTTTGACCAAAAAGTCAAAGTTTGACTTTTCAGTATACAGTCAAAAATTGATCAATTGACTGGAAAATTCATCTGTCAATCTTGTGCATTTGGGATCTTTTGAATTTGTTGAACATGTCAATACAATTCCATTGGGTCCTTGAGTCCATATATGAGCTTGGTTTGCCATTGGTTAGGTTAAACAGTCAGAAATTGCCTTTGTGCAGTCAAAACCCTAAAAATGACCATTTTGCCCTTTTGGTGATCTGATCAAATTTCTTGTGGAATTATGATCCAAACTTGACCAAATGGTTCATATGAGTTCATAATGTTGATGTGGGTCAAAAATTATGAGGTTTGACTGTCAATTGACCACAGTTGACTTTTTCCCTAATACAGCTGATTTCTAGGTCAACTATCCAATTGACTGGGCAAAGATTGGAATCAAGGCTTGAAAGTTGGTATGGATAAACTTGGGAGTCCAATATGAAGCATGAAAGTAATCTTAGGCATTTTAGGTCAAAACATCTTTGTGCAAACTCAAACCCTAATTTGGGTCAACAGTGCAAGGAGAAGTCTTGAGCAGAGCAAACCCTAACTTGATCCTGAGCTCCAAGGGTCTTGTGGTGAGAAAATGTTGAGGAAATGGGAGGGCAAATTTTGGGGTACAACAGTTGCCCCTGTTTAATCTTCTTGAACCTGAAGAGTTAGATTGGCAAGTTTGCCTTTCGCGACTCGAAGGTAAAAGGAGATTGGACACTAGAGTGCCCAGAAATTTGCACTCGCATAGTGGAGTATTAGCAATGTGATGTCGGGAATGGGCTTATAGATGCCATTTGGAGATATGATGGATAGGAGGATGGGCTTATAGATTCCATCTGGAGACGTGACAGAACCTTGTCGGGAATGGGCTTATAGATGCCATTTGGAAGTGTTGATCGCGTAAGAGATTCCTTAGCGAGCACTTGCATACTTTGAGAAAGAAAGATGGTTTCCTGGCTTGTTACAGGTGTTGATCTTCAGTCTCTTCATGTAGATATGCCCTGGCTGGATACAGGTATCGAATCTACAATTGGTTGCTCACAGATGTGCCCTGGCTAGATACAGGAATCGAATCTGGAACTGTTGTCTACAGATGTGCCCTGGCTTGATACATGTATCGAATCTCTAAACTCTTCATGCAGATATTCCCTGGCTAGATACAGGAATCGAATCCACAATCAAGTACTCACAGATATGCCCTGGCTAGATACAAGTATCGAATCTACAATTGGTTGCTCACAAATGTGCCCTGGCTAGATACAGGAATCGAATCTGGAACTGTTGTCTACAGATGTGCCCTGGCTGGATACAGGTATCGAATCTCTAAACTCTTCATGCAGATATGCCCTGGCTAGATACAGGAATCGAATCCATAATCAAGTACTCACAGATATGCCCTGGATGGATACAGGAATCGAATCTGGAACTTGTCGTCTTCAAATATGCCCTGGCTGGATACAGGTGTCGAATCTGGAAGTTGTAAAAGGTTGGTAGAGATAGCTTTCCTGGCTGGATACAGGTGTAAGCCTCTGACCTGAGAATGAAAGATAATTTCCTGGCCTGTTACAGGGGTTGATCTTCAAACTCTTCATGCAGATATGCCCTGGCTAGATGCAGGTATCGAATCTACAATCAATCAATCACAGATATGCCCTGGCTAGATACAGGTATCGAATCTGGAATTGCGATAGTTGATAGTAATCAACTTTGGATTGTCCTTTATCCTGAAAAGGCAAAATGTTATTTGTATGCAAGGTCATGATGTATGAGATGCATGATGTCATGATGCTCAAAATGAGATAGTGTTGTATGCACTTTATCATGTATGTAAGCAGGATGTATGAAATGTGGAATGTCTATGAATGTATTTTCGTCTAGGAAAATAAATCTTTGACGACTGGCCGGGGAATCAAATCCTGGGATGATGTTGAAGAGTAGAGTTCTTCGCTTCCGTTGGGGATGATGGTTGCAAAAATGAACCGGTAGGAGAAGATGACTCCGTTGGGGAATGAACTTGTTGGAGAGATTACTCTGAGGGAAATAAAATAGGTGAAGTGATTACTCTGCAGGGAGAGATACTTCGCTGAGGTTTTGATGGGAGCTCCGCTGGGGATTCCACTGATAAGTTATGTTGGGGAATTTGATGAACTCTGTTGGGGATAGGAAGAACTTCGCCGAGGACGATCTTTCCGTGGTAATTAGCTGAGGATAACCCAGTTATAAGACCTGATGGGAAATAAACCTTTGAATGAAGTCGGAGAGATGCGTTCGTACTCTGCAGGGGAAAAGCTTCCGGAATCTACTGGGGATAAGCTTTCAGACCTGCTGGGGATATGGATTCCACTCTCCTGGGGAAACTTTAGATTATACTGGGGGACGGTTCCACTGGGGTGTCTGTATTCTGCCGGGGAATAATCTTATATTAAGACTGCCGGGGATGCTTGCTGAGGAATGCCTATACTCTGTTGGGGAATGTTGAGATCTTCTGGGGATGCTCAACTTCCTTAAGGCTGACAGTAGACTAACTCTGCTTGGGGAGAGTATTGCTGACTTGCTGGGGCTACTCTGTGGGGAGTTGAGGTAACCTGGTTACATTCTTCAGCCGAACCTACCTTGGTACCTTGGTGGACAGAGCAACTAGATCGCTTAGACAACTCATTATTGCCCCTGTTTCCGTCGTCACCCGTAATTAATCCTTTGTTTCGCATGCAAATATTCATGATTAGCAATTAATGTCAAATGCATAAATCAAAAATGAACATTGGACGTTCTTTGCAAAACAAAACAGAACAAGGAAAAACAATGGATAATTTGTCTGAAAAAGTGAATTTGTATTGATTTTAAAATTTGCCTGTAAATAGGCGTTTTATGTACAAGAGGCTGACGTCCTAGTAAGAGAACGCCTCTGAACAAAATAGAGTTTATACAATTTTGAAAAGGAAATAAAACAGCTATGTGAAAAATAATCCCCCTGGGTTCCAACTCTGCTATCGCCTTTATGTCTTCAAGCATCCTATCATTTTGCTGCTTAGTTGAAGATGAAGCTGATTGATCGATGTCGTCTGAACCTGATAGTTGATACCGAATTCTGGATGCCAGGTGATCCAATGAGACATAGTATTATGCTTATCCCTAACTTTTGCCCGGACCGCCCTTTCGGGTTTTCAGTCCACCGAGATACCCATTTTTGCCCAAGCCGCCTTTTCAGGTTTTCGACTTGCCAGGTGTACAGATTTTTTTTATTTTCATCCCTTATTTTTTTCCGAACCCTTTTGGTTCGCCGGGAAGCCCTTATTTTTGCCTAGGTGTGTCAACCCAGCGGGTCTTTTATCATGCGTAGTATCTTTTTACTATGTCTGCATTGGCGGGGTGAGGAAGGTCGTCACCATCCATGGTGGTTAGAATCATAGCTCCTCCTGAGAAGATATGTTTAACCACAAATGGCCCTTCGTACGTAGGGGTCCATTTGCCCCTGGGATCACTTTGAAGAAGAATGATGCGCTTGATTACCAGGTCTCTGACTCGATACTCTTGTCGTCTGACTTTCTTGTTAAATGCCCTGATCATCCGTTTTTGGTACATCTGACCATGACAAATAACAGTGAGTCTCTTTTCGTCAATTAGGTTTAATTGATCAAGCCGAGTCTGGATCCAGTCATCTTCGCTCAAATCTGCATCCTTCATTATCCGGAGAGAGGGTATCTGGACTTCAATAGGCAAGACTGCCTCCATGCCATAGACCAAGGAGAAGGGTGTTTCCCCTGTTGACGTCCGCGTTGAGGTACGGTACCCATGAAGCGCAAACGATAACATTTCGTGCCAATCTTTGTATGTCACTGTCATCTTCTGCACAATCTTCTTAATATTCTTATTTGCCGCTTCGACATCCCCATTCATCTTCGGCCGGTAGGGAGAAGAGTTGTGGTGTTGTATCTTGAATTGCTCGCAGAGCTCAGTGATCATTTTGTTATTAAGATTGATACCATTGTCCGTAATGATCCTCTCTGGTACACCGTATCGACAGATCAGGTTATGCCGAATGAACCGCGCCACGACGCTCTTGGTTACGGTAGCGTAGGAAGCTGCTTCAACCCACTTTGTGAAGTAATCAATCGCGACTAGGATGAAGCGATGCCCGTTGGATGCCGTAGGTCAGATCTCGCCGATCATATCAATCCCCCACATTGCAAAAGGCCAAGGTGTTGTCAAGATGTTCAGAGGAACCGAAGGAATGTGCACCTTATCAGCGTAGATCTGGAATTTATGACAAGTTCGAGAATGTTGGTAACAGTCGGCTTCCATTGTGGACCAGAAGTATCCTGCCCGAAGGATTTTCTTTGCCATGGTATGTCCACTGGAATGTGTTCCGAAGGTACCTTCATGTAGCTCTGCCATGATCTTTTCTGCTTCAGCCTTATCCACGCAACGCAGTAAGGTTGAATCATGGTTTCGCTTGTAGAGGATGCCGTTGCTGAGGAAGAACTTTGCCGCAAACCTTCTCAGGAACTTCTTGTCATTGACCGATGCGCCTTCGGGGTATTCTTGAGCTTCAAGGTACCTCTTCACTTCATGATACCAAGGTTTTTCCGTTACCTCTTCGGTCTCGAGATCGTAGCAATGCGCAAGTTCATCCAATTTCCAGATAATGATCCGGGGCGCCTCATTGTCCCATTTGACTTTAAACATTGAAGACATCGTAGCTAGTGCGTCCGCTAACTGATTCTCCTCTCTTGGGAAGTGTTCAAAAGTTATCTTTTCAAAGTGGGGAAGCAATGTCAGCACATACTCCTTGTAAGGAATAAGATTTGGGTGTTTCGTATCCCACTCGCCTTTGACCTGATTGATCAAGAGAGCGGAATCTCCGAAGACACTCAGAAACTTGATCCTTAAGTCAATTGCAGCTTGAAGACCCATGATACATGCCTCATACTCCGCCATGTTGTTGGTGCAGTTGAAACATAGCCTGGCGGTGAGTGGAGTATGAGTGCCTTTGGGGGATATGATCACAACGCCGATTCCGTTACCCAAAGCGTTCGAGGCTCCGTCAAAGTGCATAGACCATCGGGATCCTTCCTCAGGTCCTTCATCCGGTCCAGGTACTTCACAATCAGCTACTACCATGATATCCTCGTCTAGAAATTCAAAGTTCATCGACTGGTAATCATCCACTGCCTGGTGTACCAAATGGTCTGCCACTACACTTCCCTTGATTGCTTTTTGAGTCGTGTACTGGATTTCGTATTCCGTCAAGATCATTCGCCATCTTGCTATTCTTCCAGACAGAGCAGGCTTTTCGAATATGTACTTGATTGGATCCATTTTTGAAATCAACAGAGTAGTGTGAGTCAACATATACTGTCTCATCCGGTGAGCAGCCCATACCAGAGCGCAGCAAGTTTTCTCGAGCAGTGAGTACCGAGTCTCACAGTCGGTAAACTTTTTGCTCAGGTAATAAATGGCGTGTTCTTTTCGGCCAGACTCGTCATGCTGCCCTAACACACACCCCATTGAGTTGTCAAGTACTGTCAAGTATAAGATTAGAGGTCTCCCTTCAACCGGTGGCATAAGAATGGGTGGTTCTTGGAGGTACTCTTTAATCTTTTTGAAAGCGGTCTGACATTCATCATTCCAGCGTACAACTTGATCTTTCTTCAGTAGCTTGAAGATTGGTTCACAGGTAGCAGTTAGATGTGAGATGAATCGGGCAATGTAGTTCAAACGTCCTAGAAAGCCTCTGACTTCTTTCTCTGTCTTGGGAGTTGGCATCTCTTGTATGGCTTTCACTTTGGCAGGGTCCACTTGAATGCCTTTATCGCTTACGATGAAGCCTAACAATTTTCCAGATCTCACCCCAAAGGTGCACTTGTTTGGGTTCAACCTCAGCTTGTACAACTTTAGACGGTCAAACAACTTCCGTAGATGGTCAAGGTGTTCCTCCTCAGTTTGGGACCTTGCAATCATATCGTCGACGTATACTTCTATCTCATGATGGATCATGTCATGAAATAAAGCAACTATGGCACGTTGGTAGGTTGCCCCAGCATTTTTCAACCCAAAAGGCATGACCTTGTAGCAAAAGGTGCCCCACTGAGTAACAAAAGTGGTCTTCTCCATGTCTTTAGGAGCCATCTTGATCTGGTTATAACCGGAGAAGCCGTCCATGAAGGAGAAAACTTTATGCTGAGCAGTGTTGTCAACCAGAACGTCGATATGAGGCAGAGGGAAATCATCCTTGGGGCTGGCCCTATTCAAATCCCTGTAATCAACACACATCCGAACCTTACCATCCTTTTTCGGCACTGGAACCACGTTGGCAATCCACTGAGGGTAAGAAGTCACTGCTAGAAACCCGGCATCAAATTGTTTCATAACCTCAGCTTTGATTTTCTCGGACATCTCTGGACGCATACGACGTACCTTCTGTTTTACCGGAGGGCAGTCTTCCTTGGTAGGCAGGTGATGAACCACAATGTCGGTATCCAACCCAGGCATGTCTTCGTAAGATCAGGCAAAGATTTCCATATAGTCATGCAGCATCTGAATCAACCGTTGTTTCACACTGAGCTCTAGATTGGCACCAATCTTGACCTCTTTTCTGTCTGTCTCTGTACCCAGATTTACCGTTTCCACAGGCTCTTCGTGTGGCTGAATGGCCCTCTCTTCCTAGAGTAGCAGTCTTGCCAGTTCACCAGGTACTTCGCAATCATCTTCACCTTCGTCTTCGGCTAAGTTGATCGGATTTTCGAAGTCATAACTGGCAGTAGCAGAGTCATTACCAGTGAGATCCAGAGTGGATTGGAACCTGTATAAGTGAGTGTGTGTAAATATAGCTGTTTTGCAATATATAATAAAGAAAGAAAAGGAGCGCAAGATTTTGAAATGCAACAAACGTCCAATGTTTTTATTGATGATATATGAAAATGACACACAAAAGCCCTCACAAATGGAGTCACGGTGCCCCAGGTAGGACACCGAGCCATAAAAGTTTCAACATATTGTTTGTTACAAATTGAAAACAAAAGAGTTCATTACTGAGTGACAAAAGTAATAGGTGTGAAGTCTTTGGCAGTCCAGTTGCTTGGTCCACTGTCGGTTGTTGGGTAGATCCAACTGTCGAATTCAGATTCCTCCACTTCGTCCCCAATAGCATTCACTCCCGGGTTGGTGATGAACACAGGATGTCTTCCAATCCTTGCTTTACGAACAGCCCTCTGAGCCTCTGCAGTGAAACCCAAGCCAAACTTGTCGGTCTTCGGAGTAAAGTCAGGAAGTCGGCCCCAGTTTGCGCACTCACCCTTCTCAATCACAGCCCGGGCATCCTTTAAGGAAGCCATCTTCAAAGGAGGGTCTTCAATCACAGTTTCAGCTGACGCCAGTGTCTGAGGTACTTCTTCAAAGTGTTGAAAGGGGGTTTCAATGAACTCCCTATCCATTTCTATGTACCGGAACGAGTTTAGGTGGCTGACCATATATTCTTCCTCCCCCTGAACTGTGACAATCTTTCCTCTGACCGGGTACTTAAGCTTTTGATGTAGTGTGGAGGTCACAACTCCAGCCTTGTGGATCCATGGACGACCCAACAAACAAGAGTAGGATGGACGGATGTCCATCACATAGAAAGTTGAATCAAAAACTTGAGAACCAACCCTGATTGGAATGTCAACTTCACCATGTACCATCCTCTTTGAACCGTCAAAGGCTCGGACAACAATGTTACTAGGCTTGAGCTCCAAACCCTCACAGTCCAACCTGTCTAGGGCCTTCTTAGGCAATACTTTCAGTGAAGAACCGGTGTCTACCAACACATGGGCAAGAGTAGTGCCCCTGCATTCAATGGAGACATGCAGAGCGTCGTTATGGTTCTTTCCTTTGGCGGTCAGACCAGCGTCAGAGAAGCCCAGCCCATTATCGGCAGTCAAATTAGCCACACAATCGGTAAATTGATCAGCAGACGTTTCTTGTGGCACATGGGCCGTCTTCAGGAAGGAGATCAGAGCCTTGGCGTGGGCCTCTGAACACAACAACAGAGATAGCATATAATTTTTTGAAGGGGTGTGCCCCAGCTGCTCAACTACGTTGAAATCACTTTTCTTGATAATCTTGAGGATCTCCTTCATCTCTTGCTGGGAGGCTTCAACAGTGGTTGTCTTCGGCGCCTCCGCCAGGGCAGGCAAATCAGTAGAAATCCCTTTGCCCCGAGCATCAGAGGACTCGGCAGCAGGGGTAGAAACATGAACTTGATTAGGAAGGGGAACAGGCACACTTGCATGTGTGATGATAAGAGGTTTATGAATAGTTGGTGGCGCAATATCTGGCGAAAATAACCTACCACTGCGAGTGATTTTGGCAGGCCCAGTGATGTTACTGACACCGGTACTTGTATCGAACTCTTGTTTAACTCCAAGCACATAAACGTCTGCCCCATAGTGCCATGGGACAGCTTTGTCGGATGTATAAGGGAGGGGCCCCGGAACAGTGATGATGACAGGAGAAATCTTCTGAGTGGACATGATTTTGACAGGCTTCTTTGAGGGAGCCTTAGGAGGTTTGTTGAAAATAGTGACAATAGAAACTTCTTCAGCAGGGACAGCAGGAACAACAATCTTCTCGAACAAGATCTCTTTGCTATCCATCAGGCTTTGGATACCTGATTTCAGTAAGGGACAACCAGCAGGTAAAACATCACATAGAGGGCACCCTTTACCATATCCCGGAAATAAACCGGCTAGCAACAGGTTCCTCTTGACAGTCAACAACTGAGTAACAATCTCTTCCACGGAGGCCACATATCGATCTTCTTCCACAACATTCACTCCATGTTGGGGCATGGGAGCAGTCACAACATTGGGTCTTTCGGGCGCCTCAAACTGTATTTCTTTAGCATCAATAAGGTCTTGAACCTTATTCCTCAGAGCCCAGCAATCATCAGTAGTATGCCCCGGGCTATCAGAGTGATAAGCGCAACGGGCGTTGGGGTTGTACTTTGGAGAAGCTGTGTTCACTACCTTCAGAGCTTCTTTGACAGTTACCAGATTGGTTGACAGTAGTTGCGGCAAAATCTGAGACAGGTTCATACTGAGCCGAGTGTACTGCCTTTTGGGTCTCTCACCCCTTGGCTGATTGAATTGCTGAGGAGCAACAACAAGCTTTGAAATTACCAATGCATTAACAGCTTGGCGGCGTTCCAGTTTAACTTGTCTTCTGGGACCATAAACAACACTGGCTTCCTTCTTGAAGGGCTTCTTTTCGGTACTCGCAGAGGCACCTTTCTGTATCTTCCCCGACTTGATACCAGCTTCTATCCTCTCACCAGTCAAGATCAAATCTGTAAACCCAGCAGAAGAATTACCAATCAGGTGGTTGAAGAACGGACCAGACAGGGTCCCTAGAAACATGTCAACAAGTTCACGGTCAGTCAAAGGTGGCTGCACCCTGCCAGCCAGGTCTCTCCACTTTTGCGCATACTCCTTGAATCCTTCGCCCGTTCCCAGTGACATACCCTAAAGTTGGGTACGCGTAGGAGCGAGGTCAGAATTGTACTGATACTGTTTATAAAATGCGGTGGCCAAGTCTTCCCAGTTTCGGATACTGGCTCCATCCAGCTGATAGAACCACTCGAGTTGAGCCCCTGAAAGGCTATCCTGAAAGAAGTGGATCCAAAGGTTCTTGTCTGCAGTGTAAGGTTGGATCTTCCTTACATATGATCTGAGATGCATCTTCGGGCAGGATAGCCCGTCATACCTTGCAAAAACTGGTACTTTGAACTTCGGGGGGATCACAATTCCAACAACTAACCCCAAATCTTTGAAATCTAAGCCGGGAACTCTCTGCAGCTCCATAGCTGCCAACCTGTCTTCCAAGCCTTTGTACTTATCATCGGCGGGCGGGTATTATTGATCAGAGTAGTCTTCGTGCTCTTCAGCCTCCTCTTCTTCAACTTCGGATTCAGAAGGTACCGCAGCCGCATTCCCTTTACTGGTTCCCTCTTCAGATGTAGGGGGAAATTCAAGGACTCTTCTGGCTTCACCCTCAAACCTTCTTCCTAGGGTAGCCACCCCGATTCTTTTCTTCTTCTTTTTCACTTGCTCTTTGTTCCCAAGCAGGGCTTTCAGATCCTCCTGACCCTTAGCCAAGGTCATCAGGAGTTGTTGAAACTGTGAGTTCTGAGACTGCAAGTCCTTGACCGTCTGTTCGAGATCCATCCTACTGAAATAAACATCAGAAAGACAAGGACACCTGGTGTGGAGACCTGCTTATGCGCATGATGAATGATATGTTTGTTTATGCAATGCATTCAAGGATTTAGAAAATTCAAAATTGTTGCAAACAAAAAGAATGGACGTCATATTAATAAGAAGAAATTTGTCAGTACATAAATGCCCCATGGGCCAAATATTACAAAAAAACTTCTCAAGGTAAAAAGACGTTGCACATCCTCTTTGGTGTGATGTAGGTGTTGAGGGCCTCTTCCTCGTGGAGTCGACAGGTAAGCTCCAAAACCTTCTTCTCACTGGCGTAGAAGCTGGCTTCAAAAGTGTTCCGTTCCTCCTTGAGTTGGATCCAACTCTTCTGCATCTCTTCCCACGATGTAGGCATGTCAGGATATAGGATGGTGTAGGGAACCTCTCCTTCCTTAACGGGCTCTTTAATCACAGGAAGAACATGAGGGTAAGGCATCATTAGACTCTGGGCTCGGGTTCATACCCACTTGAGATAAGGCTCAAGAGGGATGGAATTCTTGTTCCCCAGTGTCTTGCTGTCTACCTTGTTAGGCATCCTCCAAGCTCTGATGAATCTTTGGCGAAGTCCTTGCGCATCGTTGTCGAAGTCGAAAACTAGGTCAGGAATCAACATGTCGTGAGGGCCATCCCTCCGTGCATATCCAAATTGTCTCAAGGCTAGGCAAGGGTTGTAGGTAATGCCTCCTCTAATGCCAAGCAATGGAACATTAGGGAACTCTCCACAACGATCGACGATGATGACATTTTCTCTGGACCGAGAACACCAATGTACATCAGAGTGAGTGAGGGTCATCAACCGTTGTGACCACCTTAAGCCTTGGTCATTCTTCAAGACAGATTGTGGAAGGTGCGAAATAAACCACCTTGCAAGGAGAGGAGTACAACACATGAGAACACCCCTCTTTCTCATTGTTCGTGTGTAAAATGAGTGAAGAATGTCCCCAAGCAATGTTGGTATTGGATTTCTGGATAAGAAGATTTTGACGGCGTTGACATCTACAAGCTGGTCAGGGTTTGGGAACAAGACCAACCCATAAATGAGGAGTGCCACAATTTCTTCAAAGGCTTGTAGGTCCAATGAATTCCAACACTCTTGTGCCTTCTCAAACAAGAATTTTGCCAAGAAAACTTTGACACCGCTTCTAGTTTCCCAATGCCCCTTGATGTCAGATGGCTGCAAGTGTAGTGCTTGAGCAACATCTTCAGGCTTTGGTTCCTTTTTCGTACCGTTTAAAGGTAGTTGATTAAGAATAGGAATTCTCAGGAGTTGAGAAAATTCCTCCAAAATGGGCACCAACTGGTAGTCGGGGAAAGTGAAACAGTGGTGAAGGGGGTCAAAGGACTGGAACAACACCTTTACCATGTCCTCTTCAATGTTGGTGTTGACTAAGCTGAGCAGTCTACCATGTCTTTCACTGAAAGAAGAGCTTTCCGGAATTCTAGATGTGAGCTCCTTGAGTTGAGGAGGGATTCTCACAAGGTTGACTTGGATAGTTTTCCTGCGAGGAATTTCCATGACCTACAAAACAAGAACAAAGATGAAGATCTAAACCCTTGAAATGGTTAGTATATGCATATGATGCTTTATGATGTTTATGATGTATGCACAAACATATGTACAAGCAAATCACACAAAACCCTAGTTTCAGGCTTGCATGGGGTTTCATAGGTAAGTACCCTCTTGAGTGTAGTTGGCTTAAAAACCTGTCCTATAAATAGTAACCGGGTTCTAAGGAGCTCAATATCATTGGATTGTTTTCCATGTTCATTGTTTTGGTTTAGCGACTTAACTAGCGACCAAAATATCCCAAGAAAACAACCCTCAATGAGTGTAGTATCGAGTATCTACCAACTTCGGACTGCACCAAAGCCGGTCATCTCACTACCCCTAATGAAAGGCCAAGATGGTCAAGTAAGGTTCTAGGTCATTAGTGCTTAGTGACATCACTCAGCGGCCCCGTACTCTCCTTGATTGAACTCAAGGGTTACCGGTACTCACAAATATGTCGCACTAATATAGCTATTGCTTCAACCGTGTCGGTATACCCCGCACAATTTCCACAACGTATTGCTATCTATGAATGTTTCCCCAAATTCGGGTGTAGGATTTCAAGCCCAAACAAGAGAACCAAGATATAAAGTAATCAAAGAAAACAATTAGTCATGCAAGAGGGTGATCTAAGCCCTAAGGTTACTCCACTTTAAAAGAATTCCCCAGCAGAGTCGCCAGTTCTGTGATACGGTGGGAGAACTGACTTGAGGTTTTGCGTTTGTTTTTGCAAATGTTTCGGTTGAGCAAGAGTCGCCACCGACTTTTTATTTTATCCTAAGGAAAGGTTAAAAAGCACAGCAAAAACCTTTGAGATGTTTTCTTGGGTTCGGGGAGTAGATTATAGAAAGGGAAGGTATTAGCACCCTTTCTATCCATGGTTATCCATGGGCTCTTAGTTACTTGCTTAGATCAACTTGCCTTGATTTTCAATTGTTTGAAATGGTGCTTTCAATTGTTTGAAATGGTGCTTTGTGTGTGTGTTTGAAATTGTTTTGAAAAGAGGCCAATGTGATGGCAACCCTTGTAATGATCCATGTTGGGATGTATACAAAGATGTACTTAACTTTTGAAAAGTTTTCAATGTTTTTGAAAGTTGTTTTTGAAAGTGTGTTGTGATGTGTGTTTTGAAAAATAGGCAAGTGTTTTTGTTTTGCAAGTTGGCAAGTAACCAAGAGTTTGTCTACTCTAAAATTTCTCAAAGATCTTTGCTATGTTTTAAACCTTTTAACAATTTTGTTCCACCATTGTATTTGGTGGACAATCTTGTGTTAGGATGTGAACGGGACGAGTGCGGGTCATCGTTTAGACCATGATTGCAATGGTGCCAAGTGTCTTTGGCAACTTTTTCTTTTAAGGGACTTGATCATTTTTAGGCAACTTTCGAAAGCGTCATCGAGGGACTATGATCATTTGATATTGTTTTGTTTTGCCAAAGACACCTAACATGCAATATGGCCCATTATTGAAGGCAACAAGTGGAGTAACCCTAAGGGGTGCAAGTGTGATTAGTGTTGTCTATTTTCATGCTTTGTTATCTTTGAATTAGGTCAAACTATTTTTGGTTGATTTTTGCAAACAAAACCCTAATTCTATCATGGTATAATTAGAAAGCTTTAAAGTGCGAAATTTAAGGGTCCTAAGTTATTACAACACAAATTATGGGATGGGGGGTACAAATGTTCAAATGGGGATATTTAACAAGAAATTTAAATCTAACTATTACATCCAAGTTGAATTTTACAAGGTATTTAATATACAATAATTAAATAAAATAAAAATAAAATATGCAAGATGCAAAAAAAAAGATTTTTATATGTATGTAAAAAGGTTTTTTATGTGACAAATAAACAAAAATAAAAAGATTAATTCTTTTGGATTTTTTAGGGTTTAGGGCAAAAACCCTAATTTGCTAAATAAAATGTATTAATTATTTATATACAATACAATATTTTTTAATTATGTACAAAAATAAATAAAAAAGGAAGTATATTACAAAAAAAAGTATTTTTGAGGTCAAAAATTAATAAAATGAAAAATGTATTATTTTTGTATTTTTAACCTAAATATATAAGTATTTATATTATTTACTAAATATATTAAAGATGTACAAAAATAAAATATTTATTATTTAAAAAAAAAAGTATATTTTTAGAAAATGTTTTCAAAAGATAAAAAATAAAATAAAATCAGAAAATAAAAATGTATTAGTATTATTTTTAGTATTTTTAAATAGAAGATATTATGTATTTATTTACATATATAACTAAATGAAACAAATAAATATCAAATAAAATGCAAAAAATGTGAGAAAAAATATTTTTAATATTTTTTATGCTTTGACAAAAATAAACAAGTCAGAAACAAAAATCAAAAGTCAAAAATAATGAAAATAAAACAAAATGGGCCAAGGGGGTGCATGTGTGAGAATGTGGTGCAAAAAGAAAATCAAACTCAGGCCCAGCCCAGGAGGAGTTGTCTTCAACCTCCAGACTTGTTTGAACAACAACAACACGCGTTTCCTAACTCCTGATTCCTGGACTTTCAAGCAAAACTCATAACACAAAAAATGTAGAGCATCAAGAGACGAATCCAGACATATAAAAAACTTGACTTAACTCTCAGAAATGAGAGAGAATTTCTCCATCCCTAATTCTTGACCTAAGTTTTTTCAAATGTTCAGGTTCCAAATTCTCTCAGCACATGCAATATAAATGGAAAGTAATTATATGTGTAGCTTCAGGGCCATGAGTAGAGCATTTTTCATTCATAAACCTAAAGCTAACTCTTCCTAGATTGAGAGATAGAAGTCCATGAATTTACCTGTTCAGCTTGGATCGTGTCTGACAATGGAGGTACTTTCAGTGCAATGTGAGGACTTGTACAGCTTGCTTGAAGTTCAGGGATGCTTCTCCAACCTTTAGCTTGCTTTGAAACTAAATGAATCGAGCTATAGGAGTCAACCTGCAGAACAGAAAAAGTGAAAATGGTGAAGTTGGTTAGAGGTGTTACAGTCTGAAGCTAGGGCTTGGGATAGTTTGTATGGATGCTATGGAGTGTGTATGAAGTGGTTTTGGCCAAGGCGCACGAATGAATTGAGTTGTAGAAGTCCAACTGCAGAAGGGACTCTGTTTTTTGCAGTAGGATGGTGTTTTGATGAATGATGAGGTTTGGAAGGTGGTTAGCTCGTGCCTTAGCTCAGTTATGATGTTTGGAATGTGTTCAACAAGTTTTTCTAAGCTTGTGTTGGCAGAAATGTGAGAGATGTTGGTTATGCAATGTTTCTTCTATCTTAAGCAAAGTTTGGCAAGTTGGTTTACAAGCTTCCCCTAGGCCTCTCAAGTATGCTGCCTCAATCCCTCTTGATCAGTGTGATATCTCCATGAATCTTGTGTCCAAAGATATGCATTGTACCACTTGGATTGCAAATTTGACATAAAGTGTAACTTTACAAAAATGGATAAATTGCTTTTTCCAATTAAGGCTTAATTCTTTGTGTAATGACTATATGAACAAAACAAAGCTAGAACACAATGGATTGGCATTTAATTTTTTAGTGTAAATGATATTAGAGGCCTGTAATGTAGCTTGCATATGCTGAATTTGAAAATGCACAAGTTATGAACATGGAAATGGCTCATGAACAAAGTGACTTTTGCCCATATTGATAAATTCGATTCTCCCTAACCACAAGGGTGTTTGAGAAGTTCTTGGACATTTTGGAAAGCTTGGAATGTGTACTACAATCCATCTTTGTAATGCAAATTGAAATTACAAGTGGAAGCATGTGAAAAGTGGCCATGAAGTTAGGCAAAAATCCTGCCTAAAATAAGTCAAATTTTTTCTAAGTTAAGAATGTTTTGCACCCTTGTTCCAAAAATTGTAACTTGAGCTACAAGCTTCTTTTGAGGAAACTTTGTGAATCAAAGTTGTAGATTTTGAAATGGACTACAACTATCATGTTTTGAGTTTTCCTTGAATCCAAATGTATCTTGATGAAAAAATGGGACAAAGTTAGGAAAAAATTAGGAATTTTCATAACTTAGAAAAATTCTAAGTTATGAAATTTCTTCATTTCAAACCCTAATTTGTGATTTTTGATTTCTTGATGAACAAGTTTCATAATTTGACATGTTTTGATGAAAAATGAATCTTGACACTTGATTTTGACCAAAAAGTCAAAGTTTGACTTTTCAGTATACAGTCAAAAATTGATCAATTGACTGGAAAATTCATCTGTCAATCTTGTGCATTTGGGATCTTTTGAATTTGTTGAACATGTCAAGACAATTCCATTGGGTCCTTGAGTCCATATATGAGCTTGGTTTGCCATTGGTTAGGTCAAACAGTCAGAAATTGCCTTTGTGCAGTCAAAACCCTAAAAATGACCATTTTGCCCTTTTGGTGATCTGATCAAATTTCTTGTGGAATTGTGATCCAAACTTGACCAAATGGTTCATATGAGTTCATAATGTTGATGTGGGTCAAAAATCATGAGGTTTGACTGTCAATTGACCACAGTTGACTTTTTTCCCTAATACAGATGATTTCCAGGTCAACTGTCCAATTGACTGGGCAAAGATTGGAATCAAGGCTTGAAACTTGGTATGGATAAACTTGGGAGTCCAATATGAAGCATGAAAGTCATCTTAGGAATTTTAGGTCAAAACATCTTTGTGCAAACTCAAACCCTAATTTGGGTCAACAGTGCAAGGAGAAGTCTTGAGCAGAGCAAACCCTAACTTGATCCTGAGCTCCAAGGGTCTTGTGGTGAGAAAATGTTGAGGAAATGGGAGGGCAAATTTTGGGGTACAACACTCATATTCACAAAAGCCATAACAGTCCACAAAACTTCCACTCTTGAGTTTTAAAGTCCAAACCTTTGAACCTCTCATACCTTGCAAATTCTGTCAAACCATCCAAACACTCCACATACATCATATAGAAGTGTTTCAAACACAAAGACAACTTCTGTAAGATCACTATCATCACTTCCCAAGCTCAACAACAGCCCATACAGCAGCTCAAACTAAAAGCACAAATTTCAGTTTTAAGGTAAGTTTTCTTGACTTTGGACTCTTCATACAAGCATCATTAATGGTTTATTTGTGAAGATAAAATGTAGATATAATTGCCTTGAAGCTAACCACATGCTTGCTTTTCATTTTCACTAACCATGTTGTGATCGGTGGATCTGGAACTGACTGTTTAACGCTGGTTCGTGAAATGTCGCGGAAGCAAGAGTCGCCACCGTCTTTTATTTTCTCCAAATGGAAAGGACAAAAGCACAGAAAAATTCCTTATAGAGATGGCTCTCGGTTCGGGAGGTAGATTTATAGAAAGGAAAGGTGTTAGCACCCTTTCTATCCATGGTTATCCATGGGCTCTTAGATACTTGCTCATTTGTGTTTTCAAAAATGTTTGTTTGCTTTTCAACTGTGGGTTTAAAAAAAGTTTCTTTGAAAATTTCAGTTCGACTCTTGTATCAGTCGTCAAGAGTGTTTGAAAAGTTGCTTTCGAAAGCTTTTTGAAAGTGTCGGTGTGAAAAGAAGTTTTTTTGGATTGTTTTGAAATTAGAGCAAGTATCTACGAGTTGTCTACCTACCCTAAGGAATTCGTCTGTGTAAATATCCTTAAAGTAGTGCCATCCCACCATTGAGAGGTAGGTAGCACCACCGTTGGAGGTGTTCGGGTCAATTCGAGGGTTCGGGACATGGTGATCACCGGAGCAATAGGAAGACACCTTAGAAGCTACCCTCATGCCATGTTCATGGACATGAGGACTTACTAAAACATCCTCTACTCGACGATCACCTTTCGAGGGGCAAGGCAACAATGAGGCGTACCCTAGGGGTGGTGTGTGATTTGTGTGTCATGTTCATTTATGTTTATCTTGTTCATACATTGGTGATCTATGCGTTGCTTTTATTTTGGCATTCATTCTTTCATGTGAATTACTAACAGTTAAAAGATGCGGAATTAAAAAAAGTCCTACGCTATTACAAAGGCGCGGGTCTACATCGCCAAATTAGTCCAAGACCCGATTTGAATAAAATAAAGTGCGAAAAAATAAATATCCTAATTAATCTATTACATGGCTTTGGGATAATTACATGAAATTTATAAAAAGGAAATAAAATAAGCGCGCGAAATAGAATTATGCTCGAATGCGAGGGCGTTGGACCCTTTTAAAGAAATTAAATTACAATTAATAAATTAATTAAGTTAAATAAAAGAAAGGATTTATTTTTGGAGTTTTTGTATTTATGGAGTTTAATGAGAAAATTAAATGAAATTGGAATCCTAATTCTAAACATTTTAATTATTAAAAAAAAAGTTTAATTTTGACCTAGTTGTAATTAATTATTTACATGGCAATTTATTTACAAAATAAATAATTAATTATTAATAATGGTAAAAGAAAAGAAAAGAGGATAAAAGTAATTAAACCCTAATTCTACATTTTTAGTTTATTAAAAAAAATTAAAATCAAAACCTAGAATTAAAACTAAATTAATTGTTGAATTTATTTACAAAAACATTTAAGTAAAATATATTTATATTTTTGTCTTTCTGATTTTTTTATTATTTTTTTTATGTTAAAGAAAAAAAATAATTTAAAGAATTAAACTAAAACTAAATAAAACAAATAAAATAGAAAAAATAAAGAGAATGAAAAAAGCAAACCAATGGGGGGTGTTGACCCCAATTTGGAGGTTATATTGTGAGCAATCAGGCCCAATTATTGGAGGCCTCTTTTGACTTTTCTGGCCACGTGCATATGCGTTGACTGGGGTGTTCCCTGGACCTTGATTTTTGGCTCTTGGATTGATCTCAGTGGCCATGTGGCAAGCTTTGGTAGTGGGTGTATGGTGAACCCCTGGGCGTACACTGCATGTAATCAGGCTAAAACAAAATTCATTGAGAAATATGGGGGACCTGGGAATCGAACCCAGGTCCCAATGCTTTCCAGCGCTACGTTCCACCAACTGAGCTGCTTTGTCACTTTGTTATTATGATAGCAAATAAATAATATATAAAACAAACCACGCTAATGATATTAATACAAAAAAGCGCGCTGAAACTTGAATGGTCCAACCATGATAGGACACACCAGCTTCTTCCTCATTGTACCTGTAATCAGAAAAGAGATAGCGGGGGTTTTAAACCCCCACTAAATATGCCCTGCGAAAAATAGCGATTACGCCATGGTTGCTCATAAATTGAGCGCGACTAGTGGTTCTGAACCGTGTGAAGCTTCTGAATCTAATGGCACAAGTCTTGTGTCTCAATTTTTCCAGAATAAGGAAGCCCCAAATTTAAACCTCTGAAAACCTAGAAGACGTTAATGGTAGGTTCTCGTATAGGGCATAAAAATTCAATTAAATGATGCCAAAAGTTTTAGAATGTTTATGTTAGTGCAAAACGACAAGCAAAAGGCATGAATGATGCGTATAATTCAAAACACGAATATGAGAAAAATTACGAATAGGACGGCATCGTTTTACCAATTCTTTGCGTTAGAAGCAGTGGTTTTGATCCAGAAACGTTCCTTGAGGCCTTGGCAAGCTATTGGAATCAATAATTTGCCTTGAAACCAACTCTAAGTGCCTTTTCAGTTTTCAATTTTTTCACAAAAAATGCCAAGTTTTTATTCAGGTTTGGGCGCAGCTTCCAGGTTGTGAGCATTAGGGTTATCATCTCCTTATGTATGCCAATGGATTAGGGTAGAAATTTGAGCCAAGAGATCAATGTTTTGATGAATCAAATATTTCATCTTTAATGAAATATTTTCAAATCCTTTCCATGTGTTTTTGATACCAATCATGGACAAACCTTTCCAAATTGGGTGTGCACGAATCTTGAGGTTTTATGGAGAGAATATGCTGCAAAAAGGGATTAAAAAACATGGTTTTCTATTTTTGTCATATTTTATTTCATTAAATGAATTAATAGTGATTAAAAATTCAAATAAATAATAAAAAATGATGAAATAATTCCCCTTTGGGCCAAATGGTCGTGCATAACCTTTGGATGATGATTCTTGGAAGAAAATGTGGCCCATTAGCAATTTTGAAGCATTTGAAGCAAAGTTGACTTTTCAAAATTCCCAAAACTTTCCCAACTTCCACAAGGCATATCTTGCTCAATATTTAAGCTTTGATCATGTTCTTTGACATTTTGGAAAGGTCTTGAAGTCCTCTAACCAATGCCTTTGGTCCCATGTCATTTTGATTTACCAATCGAAAGTTATGGTCTTTGACTTAAAGTCCCTTTTTGTTGACTTTTGAAAATGACCTATAATGTTGAGATTGATAACTTTTTGTGAGAGCATTTCTTGGACTTGAAGTGTGAGGAGGAGTTGTATGAAATGTGATTCTATTCAAAATGAGCTTTGGATGGAATTTTTCTGATGAACCATGTGGAAGTTATGCCTTGGTCAAGTTACAGTTGACTTTTTCCACTGTCCAAATATGGCAACTTTTGCATCTTGAGACTTTTTGAGCCATGCTTTGAAAATCATGATCAAGAATTGATCCAATGATGTTTGTGGCTTCAAAATGAGATGTTGACCAAAAATTTGAACTTTTGACTGTCAAATGACCATTTTACCCCTACAGTTGACTGCTGAGCAATTAGGGCATTTGACTGTGCAATTTTGTGCTGTAAGTCTTGAAACTTGGCATGAGGATGCTTGACCATGTTTGTGGGAATGTGGGACTTGTTTGGACCCTTGAAAACTTCAATTTCTTTGCCAGAACCAACACCCTAGTTTTTGACTGTTAGGAGGCCCTTGAACTGTGCAACCCTTGGGGAGATTTTGAAGCATGCTCTTTGCAAATCTTGAAGAATATGGGAGGGCAAATTTTGGGGTACAACAGTTGCCCCTGTTCAATCTTCTTAGACCTGAGGATGCAGATTGGCTGACGTGCCTTTCGTAATCCGAAGGTGGAAGATGATTGAACACTAGAGTGCCCAGAAATTTGCGCTCACATAGTAGTGTGATGGGGGGAATGGACTTACAGATGCCATTTGGAGATTAGTGGATAGGATGATGGGCTTATAGATTCCATTCTAAGAGATGATGGAAGGTGGATGGGCTTATAGATGCCATCTGGGTGTCAATCGCGTAAGAGATTCCTTAGCGAGAAATTGCGTACCTGAAAAGAAAATGATTACCTGGCCTGTTACAGGAGCTGATCTTCAAACTCTTGGTATAGATGCGCCCTGACTGGTTACAGAAATTGAATCTGGAGCTTCAAAAGATGATGAATGAACCAGGGATGGTTACTACCTCAACGGGACGGTGAGAGAACCTTGGATGATTACTACCTCAACAGGAACGCTGAGAGAATCTTGGGCGACTTCAACCTCAACAGTAACGCTGAGAGAATCTTGGGCGACTTCAACCTCAACAGTAACGCTGAGAGAATCTTGGGCGACTTCAACCTCAACAGTAACGCTGAAAGAATCTTGGGCGACTTCAACCTCAACAGTAACGCTGAGAGAATCTTGGGTGACTTCAACCTCAATAGTAACGCTGAGAGAATCTTGGGCGACTTCAACCTCAACAGTAACGCTGGGAGAATCATAGGCGACTTCAACCTCAATAGTAACGCTGAGAGAATCATAGGCGACTTCAACCTCAACAGTAACGCTGAGAGAATCATAGGCGACTTCAACCTCAACAGTAACGCTGAGAGAATCTTGGGTGACTTCAACCTCAACAGTAACACTGAGAGAATCATAGGCGACTTCAACCTCAACAGTAACGCTGAGAGAATCTTGGGCGACTTCAACCTCAACAGTAACGCTGAGAGAATCATAGGCGACTTCAACCTCAACAGTAACGCTGAGAGAATCTTGGATGTCTTCTACTTAGTCTTCATCAGGAAAATCTTTTAGGGATCGATTTAACTGGACTAGAGAAGGCCTTTGACTGGATAAGAAACAGGAAAATCTTAGGGTCGATTTAACTGAACCAGACAAGGTCTTGAAATCTTCAATTGGATAAGAAACAGGGAGATCTTAGGGTCGATCTGACTGAACCAGAGAAGGCCTTTGACTGGATAAGAAACAGGAAAATCTTAAAGTCGATTTAACTGAACCGGACAAGGTCTTGAAATCTTCAACTGGATAAGAAACAGGGAGATCTTAGGGTCGATCTGACTGAACCAGAGAAGGCCTTTGACTGGATAAGAATCAGGAAAATCTTAGGGTCGATTTAACTGAACCGGACAAGGTCTTGAAATCTTCAACTGGATAAGAAACAGGGAGATCTTAGGGTCGATCTGACTAAACCAGAGAAGGCCTTTGACTGGATAAGAAACAGGAAAATCTTAGGGTCGATTTAACTGAACCAGACAAGGTCTTGGAATCTTCAACTGGGTAAGAAACAGGGAGATCTTAGGGTCGATCTGACTGAACCAGAGAAGGCCTTGAAATAAAGCTGAGAACTTAACTGGATCTTTCCTGAAAGGTAAAGGTCAGCCATATGCAATGCATGATATGGATCAAGCAATGATGTTCTCAACATAAATGAGATTTGTAAGATATGATGCATATATGCATGTATCATGATGTATGGAAATGTGATGTTCATGAACGTATGTTTTCGTCTTAGGAAAATAAATCCTTGACGGGTGCCGGGAAGTTACTCCTGGGCTGATGTTGAAGAATAGATCTTTGCTTCCGCTGGGGATGATAGTTGCAAGAATACCGGTAGGAGAAGATAACTCCATTGGGGAATAAACTTGGCGAATGGATTACTCTGCGGGGAGAAAAGTACTCTAGTGATCTTGCCGGGGAACAATACTCTGTGGGGAGAGAGGTACTTTGCTGGAATGTTGATGGTAACTTCGCTGGGGATACCATTGTTGTGTTGGAAGTGTTAACAGACTTCGCTGGGGATAAGAAGACTTCGCCGAGGACGATCTTTCCGTGGCTTTTGGCTGAGGATAACCCAGTTATATCCTGGTAGGGAAATAACCTTTGAATAAAGCCGGGAGACGCGTTCGTGCTATGCGAGGGATAAGCTTCCAGAATCTACTGGGGATAAGCTTATTGCTTGGGGGAGATGGATTCCAACTTTCTTGGGGAAACTGGATTGGACTCTCTTGGGGAAGTTTTAAAATGTATTGGGGACGTGACTCCGCTGAACGCCTGATATACCACCGGGGAACAATCTTTAGGTCAAGATTACCGGGGATGCTTGTTAAGAATATTTGTATATCGTGCTGGGGAATGTTGAGATCTGCGGGGGTACCCAACTTCCTTAAGGATGATAATAACTTTACTTGTATAGAGTGCACTGACTTGCTGGCTCACTCTCTGGGGACTTAAGGTATCTTGGTTGTTCTTCAGCCGAACCTATCTTAGTACCTTGGTGGACAGAGCCATTAGATCGCTTGGACAACTCATCATTGCCCATGTTTCTGAGGTGGGAGAGTAAGACCTGTGAGGTGCTGATAGTGGTTGATGGACGAACCTTCTTCTGGCAGGCCGGTGACAAGATGACAGGGCATAGTCGTACGTTTTGATCCCTAACTTTTGCCTGGACCGCCCTTTCGGGTTTTCAGTCCACCGGGATACCCATTTTTGCCCAAGCCGCCTTTTCAGGTTTTCGACTTGCCGGGTGTACAGCTTATTTTCATTTCATCCCTTATTTTTGCCCGAACCCTTTTGGTTCGCCGGGAAGCCCTTATTTTTGCCTAGGCATGTCAACCTAGCGGGTCTTTAATTATGCGTAGTATTTTTCGACTATGTCCGTTCTCTCGGAATGTAGGGAATTGCCCCTGTTAGAATTGTTTTGCTATGCCACCAGAAGATGTTTGATCAGGCAAGATTCGTTATTGGAATTCCTGTTCAATGCCCCGAGTGAATCAGGCGGAGATTTGCCCCAGGCTATTTGGTCTTTGAGAGATTCTCCGAATCTTGATTGGACTGCCCCAGGTGATGGACCATGATCATGTCGTGCCCCTTGATTGGAAGTGCTTTTGTTCACTAGGTATTCATCGTGTGAATTTCCCTGCTGCTCAAACAAATATTCATATGCAAACAATGTTATGTCAAAAATGCAAAGCTTATGTCTGTCTTGAAGGTTTTGAAAATGCATTCTTTTTCATAAAACAAATGAATGTTTGTAAAACGTGATGTCAACTCCGTACTTTACCGTGAGCCTTAAGGAGTCAGGATACCTTTCGTACAGTATGCTTTCGAACTAACCCATGCTTCAGCTAGGACTTTTGAGGGTTATAACGTGGCCTGGTTCACGGTTTAAGAAACAAAGGATAAAGGCTCAAATTTATTTGTACCCACCCGTTCTTCGTGATGTTCTCCAAACCTAAACTCGGTTGATCATACGTTAGACCTTGTTTGAGTCTTTGCTCTGATTTTCCGGTGATGGTTCGGATGTTGACAATTTATTTTGAATAGGCAGTCATTTCCTTTTTTGTTGAGGGTTTGTAAGACCTCTTTCTTTTTTGATTGTGTTATCCCTAAATTTTGCCTGAACTGTTTCTTTTGTGATTACACTCAGCGGGATGCCCCAGTTTTGTGAGTCTCCTTCATAGGTTTTGACTTGTTGGGCTTTTATTTTTAAGAGATAATGACTGCCCATTTTTTATGGCTATTTGGAACCATCACTATCTTTTGTTTCAGAAGGACTTCTTTTGATGCCATTCGTTATGCACTTGGATCAACTGAGAGAACTACCCTGCCCCAGGTTATGATTAAGGGTTTTAATAAAAACTCCTACTTCTTTGGCTCAGAGGGGTTGACGAGGGATTATCATCCTTATAACTTCAGTGTTTAGGGATTGAAACAATGCCTGTACTTCATCAGCGGGGTCTGTTCAAAAGCATACTGTGTATCGTGGTATCGTTTTTGTCATCCTCCCTCAAGAGGCTTAGAATTATTAATCGAGCGTTGATCATCAGAAAAAATATGAAAATAATTTGCGTATAGTGAATACAAATATATTGCTTCAAAACAGACATATGCGATGCATTAATGAAATAACAACGTTTAACAATGAACAAATGTTTGAACAATCAAAAGAGAATTACAACTTGAACATTCGAATGAACAAAAGTTTTCTAGTCTCAGGGCTTGTCACTTCAAATGGTGAGCCTTGGAGGGATGGTAGAAAAACTCAGCCTGACCATCTTGTGTGAACTCCAATGCTCCTTCATCAATCAGGTCCTGGATCTTGTTCTTCAGAGCCCAACACTCATTTGTATCATGTCCTGGACTGGCAGAGTGGTAGGCACACCTTTTATTGGGATGATAGGTAGGAGATGCTGTGTTGGGGTTCCGGGGATGAGCCCTTAATGTGATCAGATTCAATCTCAACAGGCGTTGTAAAGCTTGAAACATCGACATGTTGAGCTGGGTGAATTGCCTCCTAGGCTTGTCTGGCTGAAGCTGGTGAGGTTGATGCTTAATTTGTGATACTGGAGCCATTTGAGGAGCTCTCCCCTTATCTCCTTGTCTCAAAGATGGTTGAATGATGACTGGCTCTTTACCCTTAGACGTTTGCCCCAGTTGGTTACTCCGAAGCAGTTGGTTGACGAGAACCCCGAGCTTTTCTTGTCTTTGAGCTAAATCTTGAATGGCAGTCACCTGCCCCAGCATCTGGGCTTTCATTGCATCCATCTCAGCTTGCAGGTGTTTCAGCCGTTCATCCTCAGCACTGTTCCTGACTAAAGTCCCCATGAGAAGTGCTCTCAACTCCTCCTGCCCCTTGGATAGATTCAGGAGGATTTCCCCGAACCAAGTCTCTTGAGCATGGAAGTCTTGGTTGTCTTGTTGGGAAGCCATTGCTGAAATAAACAGCGGAGGAGGTAAGTGACATGTACAGAGGGTACCTGTAATGCAATGATATGTATGTATGCATGCGATGTTTTCAAGGACCTCGCAGGGTAAACAAGAAAATTGTTAGCATTGTAATTTGTAGCTTGATTGAAGGAAACCCATGTTGTTGAGAATTCTTCTTCAAGCGTCAAAGGCTCACCATATCCAGTGGGTCATAGCCCCTGACAATTTTGGCTCGGGGAACCTTCTTCAAGTGTCAAAGCTCACCATATCAAGTGGGTCATAGCCTCTGACAACCTTGGCTAGAGGAAAATAAATCCCCTTTTCCCCTTGCTTAGACATTCTGGTTCATCATGACCTGCATCACAAGCCCTTGAGATCCTTGAAATGGGTTAGGATGTATGCAATGGTATGATGTTATGGTATGCATGGAGTGATGTAAGCAAACCCTGTTATGAGTCCCCATTAAGGACTATAAACAAAACCTGCAAGAAACTCAGTACACTCTGTTATGAGTCCCAATTAAGGACTATAAACAAAACCTGCAAGAAACTTAGTAAACCCTGTTATGAGTCCCAATTAAGGACTATAAACAAAACCTGCAAGTAGTTCATGTGTCAGATGACAAGCATGCAAGTAGTCAAGTTGGAAAGCACACAAGTCACACAAGAGAAGCCCTTAGAGTTTAGGCCAGCATGAGGTCTAGGTATTACCCTCTTTCAGTTTGTTGGTTCATACCTGTCCTATCAAAAGTAACCGGGTTCTTAGAGGATCCCAATATCATTGACTACCCTCAATCGGTCATAACTCCAGCATCGCAATCTTTTCTTGCAGCCAGAACCATCACGAGAGTTTAGCCTCAATGGGCGTAGCATACTGCTACTGTTCTATTGGCCAAGTTGTGTCATTTAAGTTTCTAAGGTCTGTTGGTGTTTAACGACTCCTTGGAAGACCCATATTCTCCTCGTTGCAACACAAGGGATATCGGTACAGACCAAGGTGCCACACCAACGTAGCCACTGCTTCACCCATGTCGGTCTACGCCGGACAGGTCCCTCACAGCTTATGCTACCTAAACAGGGTATCCCCAGATCCGGGTTAGGATCTATGTAACTCCCATGCAACCCACAATTTAAATCAAACAAGTCAATACAATTGAAAACACAGTGATCTTAGTCCTAAGGTACACCTCACTTTAAAAGATATCCCTAGCAGAGTCGCCAGTTCTGTGATCGGTGGATCTGGAACTGACTGTTTAACGCTGGTTCGCGAAATGTCGCGGAAGCAAGAGTCGCCACCGTATTTTATTTTCTCCAAATGGAAAGGACAAAAGCACAGAAAAATTCCTTATAGAGATAGCTCTCGGTTTGGGAGGTAGATTTATAGAAAGGGAAGGTGTTAGCACCCTTTCTATCCATGGTTATCCATGGGCTCTTAGATACTTGCTCATTTGTGTTTTCAAAAATGTTTGTTTGCTTTTCAACTGTGGGTTTAAAAAAAGTTTCTTTGAAAATTTCAGTTCGACTCTTGTATCAGTCCTCAAGAGTGTTTGAAAAGTTGCTTTCGAAAGCTTTTTGAAAGTGTCGGTGTGAAAAGAAGTTTTTTTGGATTGTTTTGAAATTAGAGCAAGTATCTACGAGTTGTCTACCTACCCTAAGGAATTCGTCTGTGTAAATATCCTTAAAGTAGTGCCATCCCACCATTGAGAGGTAGGTAGCACCACCGTTGGAGGTGTTCGGGTCAATTCGAGGGTTCGGGACATGGTGATCACCGGAGCAATAGGAAGACACCTTAGAAGCTACCCTCATGCCATGTTCATGGACATGAGGACTTACTAAAACATCCTCTACTCGACGATCACCTTTCGAGGGGCAAGGCAACAATGAGGCGTACCCTAGGGGTGGTGTGTGATTTGTGTGTCATGTTCATTTATGTTTATCTTGTTCATACATTGGTGATCTACGCGTTGCTTTTATTTTGGCATTCATTCTTTCATGTGAATTACTAACAGTTAAAAGATGCGGAATTAAAAAAAGTCCTACGCTATTACAAAGGCGCGGGTCTACATCGCCAAATTAGTCCAAGACCCGATTTGAATAAAATAAAGTGCGAAAAAATAAATATCCTAATTAATCTAATACATGGCTTTGGGATAATTACATGAAATTTATAAAAACGAAATAAAATAAGCGCGCGAAATAGAATTATGCTCGAATGCGAGGGCGTTGGACCCTTTTAAAGAAATTAAATTACAATTAATAAATTAATTAAGTTAAATAAAAGAAAGGATTTATTTTTGGAATTTTTGTATTTATGGAGTTTAATGAGAAAATTAAATGAAATTGGAACCCTAATTCTAAACATTTTAATTATTAAAAAAAAAGTTTAATTTTGACCTAGTTTTAATTAATTATTTACATGGCAATTTATTTACAAAATAAATAATTAATTATTAATAATGGTAAAAGAAAAGAAAATAGGATAAAAGTAATTAAACCCTAATTCTACATTTTTAGTTTATTAAAAAAAATTAAAATCAAAACCTAGAATTAAAACTAAATTAATTGTTGAATTTATTTACAAAAACATTTAAGTAAAATATATTTATATTTTTGTCTTTCTGATTTTTTTATTATTTTTTTTATGTTAAAGAAAAAAAAATTAATTAAAGAATTAAACTAAAACTAAATAAAACAAATAAAATAGAAAAAATAAAGAGAATGAAAAAAGCAAACCAATGGGGGGTGTTGACCCCAATTTGGAGGTTATATTGTGAGCAATCAGGCCCAATTATTGGAGGCCTCTTTTGACTTTTCTGGCCACGTGCATATGCGTTGACTGGGGTGTTCCCTGGACCTTGATTTTTGGCTCTTGGATTGATCTCAGTGGCCATGTGGCAAGCTTTGGTAGTGGGTGTATGGTGAACCCCTGGGCGTACACTGCATGTAATCAGGCTAAAACAAAATTCATTGAGAAATATGGGGGACCTGGGAATCGAACCCAGGTCCCAATGCTTGCCAGCGCTACGTTCCACCAACTGAGCTGCTTTGTCACTTTGTTATTATGATAGCAAATAAATAATATATAAAACAAACCACGCTAATGATATTAATACAAAAAAGCACGTTGAAACTTGAATGGTCCAACCATGATAGGACACACCAACTTCTTCCTCATTGTACCTGTAATCAGAAAAGAGATAGCGGGGGTTTCAAACCCCCACTAAATATGCCCTGCGAAAAATAGCGATTACGCCATGGTTGCTCATAAATTGAGCGCGACTAGTGATTCTGAATCGTGTGAAGCTTCTGAATCTAATGGCACAAGTCTTGTGTCTCAATTTTTCCAGAATAAGGAAGCCCCAAATTTAAACCTCTGAAAACCTAGAAGACGTTAATGGTAGGTTCTCGTATAGGGCATAAAAATTCAATTAAATGATGCCAAAAGTTTTAGAATGTTTATGTTAGTGCAAAACGACAAGCAAAAGGCATGAATGATGCGTATAATTCAAAACACGAATATGAGAAAAATTACGAACAGGACGGCATCGTGTTACCAATTCTTTGTGTTAGAAGCAGTGGTTTTGATCCAGAAACGTTCCTTGAGGCCTTGGCAAGCTATTGGAATCAATATTTTGCCTTGAAACCAACTCTAAGTGCCTTTTCAGTTTTCAATTTTTTCACAAAAAATGCCAAGTTTTGATTCAGGTTTGGGCGCAGCTTCCAGGTTGTGAGCATTAGGGTTATCATCTCCTTATGTATGCCAATGAATTAGGGTAGAAATTTGAGCCAAGAGATCAATGTTTTGATGAATCAAATATTTGATCTTTAATGAAATATTTTCAAATCTTTTCCATGTGTTTTTGATACCAATCATGGCCAAACCTTTCCAAATTGGGTGTGCACGAATCTTGAGGTTTTATGGAGAGAATATGCTGCAAAAAGGGATTAAAAAACATGGTTTTCTATTTTTGTCATATTTTATTTCATTAAATGAATTAATAGTGATTAAAAATTCAAATAAATAATAAAAAATGATGAAATAATTCCCCTTTGGGCCAAATGGTCGTGCATAACCTTTGGATGATGATTCTTGGAAGAAAATGTGGCCCATTAGCAATTTTGAAGCATTTGAAGCAAAGTTGACTTTTCAAAATTCCCAAAAATTTCCCAACTTCCACAAGACATATCTTGCTCAATATTTAAGCTTTGATCATGTTCTTCGACATTTTGGAAAGGTCTTGAAGTCCTCTAACCAATGCCTTTAGTCCCATGTCATTTTGATTTACCAATCTCAAGTTATGGTCTTTGACTTAAAGTCCCTTTTTGTTGACTTTTGAAAATGACCTATAATGTTGAGATTGATAACTTTTTGTGAGAGCATTTCTTGGACTTGAAGTGTGAGGAGGAGTTGTAGGAAATGTGATTATATTAAAAATGAGCTTTGGATGGAATTTTTCTGATGAACCATGTGGAAGTTATGCCTTGGTCAAGTTACAGTTGACTTTTTCAACTGTCCAAATATGGCAACTTTTGCATCTTGAGACTTTTTGAGCCATGCTTTGAAAATCATGATCAAGAATTGATCCAATGATGTTTGTGGCTTCAAAATGAGATGTTGACCAAAAATTTGAACTTTTGACTGTCAAATGACCATTTTACCCCTATAGTTGACTGCTGAGCAATTAGGGCATTTGATTGTGCAATTTTGTGCTGTAAGTCTTGAAACTTGGCATGAGGATGCTTGACCATGTTTGTGGGCATGTGGGACTTGTTTGGACCCTTGAAAACTTCAATTTCTTTGCTAGAACCAACACCCTAGTTTTTGACTGTTAGGAGGCCCTTGAACTGTGCAACCCTTGGGGAGATTTTGAAGCATGCTCTTTGCAAATCTTGAAGAATATGGGAGGGCAAATTTTGGGGTACAACACATGTGTTGAGAACTAACTTTTATATGTAGCAAAACAGTGATAAAAGCAAAAAACAACAGTTATGCGTCGATACGAAATGCTATGAGTCGACACATACTATGTTCAAAATAGGTTATGAGTCGACACGAAACACGTATGCGTCGACTTATACTGATTTGTTTTGACTTCCAGGAGCATGAGCCAACACATGAGCCGACACGAAATCTGCATGAGCCAATACATAAGCTCATGTGTCAGCTCATAAAAACATTTTTTTAACCTTTTTTTTTCTTTATATTTTTATTATTATTATTTTCATATAAAAAATTCCCAAAAAAATATTTTATTTATTATTTGAACTCTATATATTTTATTCCTTTAAAAACAAAAGACAAAAAACATTGTTCTTATAAAAAACTTAATTTTTTTTTTATTAAATTAATAATTAGATTTAGGTTTAGTTATTCTCTTTTTAATTAAAATTAACTTAGAACTTATGTTTTCTTTTAATTAATTAATTTCCATACTATTTTTATTAAACTTAAAACCTTTTCTAAAAAATCCTAAAAAATGCTTTCTAACTTAATTTCTTTTCTTAATTAATTTAGGTTTAATTTTATTAATTTAATTAATTACTTATTTTAGTTAATTAGGTTAAAACCAAGACCCTTTCCTAAAAATAAAAAAAAACAAAAATCCTTTTCTTTGCCATTTATATCCTTGTACATTATATTTATTCATTTCTTGTACATTATTTCAATATGGTTGTAATAGATAATTAGGTTTAATTTCTTGCAATCCCCATTTGTAAATTTGTACACCCCCCTCCCACAAAGTGTTGTAATAGCGTAGTAATCTTTAAATTTTGCAATTTATCGCTTTGATATAACATGCTAGTAATTAGGGTTTGTGTGACAAGAATAAAATAAAGCAAAATAGAACACCCTAAATACAAGACAAAATCAAAGCATAAAAATGATACACTTGCACACAAGCATCCTTAGGGTTTCTCCACTTGGTTGCCTTATATAAAAATGGCCATATTATGCATGTGAAGTATCTTGGCAAAATAAACAAGTATAAGATCATCGTCCCATGATGACACTATTCAAAGTTGCCTTACGAAATGATCTTAGTCTCTCAAAAATGCTAAGATACTTTGCAATATTGCTAATCATGGTTATACAATGACCCACACCCGTCCCGTTTACATCCAAAGATAGGGTTTCCTACCAAATCAATGGTAAGACAACAATGTCAAAGGAATAGAAAATGAACAAGAAAGACATTTGAGTAGGTAGATTGCTTCTAGTTACTTGCTCTATTTTCAAACAACTATCCTTGCTACTTTAAAAAACAAACACACACACATTTCCAAACATTTTACAAACATTGAAAACATTTTCAAAAAGACAAACATCTTTATATACAATCTTACGAACGAGAATCATTACAAAGATTGCCTAAACAATGGTCTCTTTTACAAAATACTTTCAAAAAGCCACACAAAGCATAATTTCAAACAAAAGCAAGTGATCTAGCAAGTAACTAAGAGCCCATGGAAAACCATGGATGAAAAGGGTGCTAATACCTTCCCTTTTCACAATCTACCCCCCGAACTCAAGAAACAATCTCAAAGGTCTTTCCTGTGCTTTTTCACATTTCCTTTTGGATAAAAGAAAACTCGGTGGCGACTCTTGCTAAACCGCAACATTTGCGATAAAACGCAAAACCTCAAGTCAGTTCTCCCACCGTATTACAAGTTGCCTTCGGTAAATGATAATTAAGTATAGGGTATCTTAGTGGTTGCCCACCTGTCTAAAAAGATCAAATGTCCTGTTCGAATGTTGCCTCAGAAATGTTGCCTCGAATATGATCTTAAAACTCTAAGGTTATTACTAAGGTGTCCTAATATTGCTTTAGTGATCGTACGTCCCTTTCGAATTGACCCTTACAACTCCAACGACGGTGCTACCTATTTCTCAATAGTAGGATAGTGCTGTCTAAAGGAAACAAGAATAGAAACGATCTTTTTTCGAGTAAGTAGATGCTAGTAGGTACTTGCTCAAAATCAAAACTTTTCACACTTACACTCTTCAAACAAATTTTCAAAACAACTTCGTCACACCTTTGAGGACTGATACAAAGGTTATCACGAAGTCAGACTTTTCAAAAACAAAACACACACACAAGCAATTTAAAAAAAGGATGAGCAAGTACCTAAGAGCCCATGGAAAACCATGGATAGAAAGGGTGCTAACACCTTCCCTTTCTATAATCTACCCTCCGTACTCAGAATATCTCAAAAAAGGATTTTTTCTGTACTTTTTTCCTTTCCGGTTGGATAAAATAAAAGTCGGTGGCGACTCTTGCTTACCGCGACATTTTACGAACACAAAACACAAAACGCAAACCAGTATTAACAGTCCGGTTCTGCCACCGTATCACAGAACTGGTGACTCTGCTGGGGAATAAATAAGTGGGGTATACCTTAGGATCTAGTTCATCATAATTGCTTCTCTTGATTGCCTTGTTTGCTTTACTTTTAAGGGTTCTGTTTGGGGTTACTATAGATCCTATACCCGGATCTGGGGAATGCCTTTTAGGTAAGTAGCAATAGACTGTGAGGGAACTGTACAGCGTAGATCGATACGGCTGAAGCAGTAGCTACGTTGGTGTGGAACTTTGGTTGGTACCGGTATCCCTTGTGGAGAAACGAGGAGAATACAGGGCCGCTGCATGGTGTCGTTAAGCATCAACTGACCTTAGAACCTTTAATCGCCCAACTTGGCCATTAGAAAGTAGTGAGATAGTCGGCCTTGGTGTAGAGCTGAGAACTGGTTGATACTCGATGCTACACTCATTGAGACCATACTCTCGGAATAGTTCCGGCTGCAAGAAAAGATTGTGTGAGCTGAAACCATGACCGACGGAGGATGGTCAGTGATATTGAGATCCTCTAGAACCCGGTTACTTTGCTAGGACAGGTTTGAAACCAACTTAACTTCAAGAGGGTATTACCTTTGACCTCATGCAAGCCTTAAACCTAAGGGATTTGTGTGATTTGACTGTGTTTGCAATATTTGTGTTTGCTATACCTGTGGTTTATCATGACATCATGCATCATAACATGGCATTCATGCTTCATTACACTAACCATTTCAAAGACCAAGGGAATTTATCTTTGTTCTGTTTTGCAGATCATGGCTTCCGTGCGTAGAAATACCATCTGAGTCAACTTTGTGCAAATACCTACCCAACTTAAAGAGATAGCATCAAGAGTTTCTGAAACTTCTACTTTCATTAGGAGACACGGTCAACTTCTCAGCCTGGTTACTTCAAACCTTGATGAACAGATGATGAGCGTACTATTTCAGTTCTTTGATCTCGTGCATCATTGCTTCACCTTTCCAGATTACCAGCTGGTACCCACCTTGGAAGAGTTATCTCATCTATTGGGCATATCCATTCTTGAACAGGTACCCTTCACAGGTATGGAAGAGGTTCCTAAGCCAGAAGACATTGCCTCAGGTTTACATTTAAAACGGATCGATGTGGTATCGAATTGGGAAACTCGAAGCGGGGTCAAAGGTTTTCTAGCCAAATTTCTGATAGACCAGGCTCAGCTATTTTGGGATGATTTGGATTTTCATGCTTTTGAAGATGTCTTGGCTCTTCTTATCTATGGTTTGGTTCTCTTCCCTAATCTAGACTCCTCTGTAGATGTGAATGTTGTCAAGATTTTCCTTTCTCGCAACCCAGTGCCTACCTTGCTAGGAGATATCTTACATGCTCTCTATACTCGTACTATGAGAAGAAGAGAGACTCTTATGTGCTGCATGCCATTGCTATTGAGGTGGTTTATTTCTCACCCCCCTAAGTCCACGCTGAAGAACGAAGAAGGTTTGGGTTGGTCATACAGAATAATGTCACTGGCTCATACAGATATTCTTTGGTGTTCCCGGGCTTTGGAAGACACTGTTGTTATTGATCACTGTGGGGGATAATGTCCCATTACTTGGTATCAGAGGGGGTATAACTTATAATCCTTGTCTAGCTTTGTGACAATTTGGACGTGCTTGGAGAGATGGTCCCCATGAGTTACTTCTCGAGGACATTATATTCGACTATAAGGAGGATGTTAAGGAGCATCACCGGAGGTTTGTACGAGCTTGGGGCATGGTAAACAGATCCGACCCTGAAGAATTGGGACCGAAGACTTCCCTTCCTATGCAGCCTTATCTCCAATAGGTCCGAGCTCATGCCCAGAAGCTTATGATGCCTTATGCGGCCGTATTACCAGTGATTGTGGAGCCCACTAATGAAGAAGGTATTCCTTACACGGTTCTCTATCCTTACATGCCCACTGATCTTGAGGAGTTACAAAGGTCTTGGATTCAGCTGAAGAATGAGCGGGATACTTACTGGGAGCAGTTCCATGAGCAAGAAAGGAAGGTTCTAAAGCTCACCAGGCAGCTCGAGGAGGAAAGAGTGATCAATGACTATATCAGCACAAAGAGGAAGCGTCCATGGGAATTTTGCTTTTGCTTTTGCTAGTTTTAGATTTGTTTTATTTACTTATTTGTAACGCCTTAAAGGCATTGTTGAACCTTTCAAAGTTAAGCTAATAAAGTTTTGTTTATTTTTGGTTTGCAAATTTAAATCTCCCAAAGTCTTTGAAATTATTACATGCACATACCATTATCATGCACATCATTACAGGTACCACTACAGGTTTCTCATCCTCTTCACTGTTTATTTCAGCATAAATGTCTTCCGATCAAGCCATCAAAGATCTTCAGGCACAGAACGCCCAGTTCCAACAGATGTTCATAAGTCTGGCTAAGGGGCAAGAGGATCTGAAGACCCTTATTCTGAAAGAGAAGAAGAAGAAGAAGAAGAAGGTCGGTATTCTAAACATGGGTAGAAGGTTCAGAGAAAGGTTGAAGCATCAAACTAATCTGACTTCTTCATCCAAGGACAGGGAGAACCAAGAAAGGGAAAATGACCCTAGTCCTGCAGTTTCTGACAACGATACTGATTATGATGATGAGCAATATCCTCCTGCCGAGGATAGGTACAAGCAGCTAGAAGACCGTCTGAGCGCTATGGAAATTCAGAAAATACCCGATTTGGATTTCAGAGAATTGGGACTGGTATCGGGAGTGGCCATCCCTCATAAGTTTAAAGCTCTGGTTTTTGCCAAGCACGATGGAGTATCCTATCCAAAACTCCATCTCTGCTTGTATGTCAGGAAAATCCAACCCCATACTGCTGATAGTTGTGGGTGCACTTTGTTGAAGATAGTCTGTCAGGGACTCAACTTGAATGGTTCTATCAGTTGGAGGGAGCTAATGTACGAAACTGGGAAGATTTTGCTGCTGCTTTCTACAAGCAGTATCAGTACAACGCCGACCTTGCTCCCACTCGTACTCAGCTCCAAGGTATATACATGGGTGCATGTGAAGGTTTTAAGGATTATGCTCAAAAGTGGAGAGACTTGGCTGGAAGAGTCCAACCCCTTTTGTCTGATAGGGAGTTGGTTGACATGTTTCTAGGGACGCTATCTGGTCCATTTTTCAATCACTTGATCGGAAGCTCGTCATCTGGTTTCACTGAGTTGATTTTGACTGGAGAAAGAGTGGAGGCTGGCATTCAAAGTGGTAAAATACAGAAGGATGCCTCTTCGAGTTCGGTAAAGAAGCCTTTTGCTGGTAAGAAGGAAGCCAGTGCAGTCTATAGCCCGAGGGGCCAAAGCAGATCTGAACACCGTCAAACGGTAAATGCTGTAGTGATACCAAGACCCATAGTTGATCCACAATGCAACAATCAACAAAGGGTGGAAAGACCACAACAATAGTTTACCCGCATCAACATGACATTGGCTGAAGTGTTACCTCACCTGCTAAAATCCAACTTGGAGACCTTGAGAGAGGCACTCAAGAATCCAAACACTACTTCTCCCAGATACAATCCCAACGCGCGGTGTGCCTACCATTCTGAGAGTCCAGGCCACGATACAAATGATTGCTAGGCCCTGAGAAATAAAGTGCAAGATTTGCTCGAAGCCAAGGAGATAGAGTTTGATTCTCCAGAAAAGTTGAATGTTATAACTACTCCCATGCCCAAACATGGTCGTGGAGTTAATGTTGTTGATACTGATTTATTTGTGACCTCTGTTGAAGAAATTTCTACTCCTCTGATGACTGTTAAGAAGAATTTGCTGTTGGCCGGTTTATTTCCGGGTTTTGGTGAAGGTTTCCACATGTGTTCGACTATACCTTTTAGTTGTCGTTTGTTGAAGTCAGGTGTCAAGCGCCTGATGGATAATAAAGAAATTTTGTTTGAGAAGACCATAATTCCTATTGTTCCAAATGAAGACGTCACCATTATAACCATTTCTGCCAATCCTTCTAAGGTTTCCTCGAGAAAACCTGTTAGGATTACACCTGTTCAAAGAATTGCTCCGCTTATAATCACTATTCCTGGTCCCATCCCGTACACCTCAGATAAGGTTGTCCCATGGAATTATGGTGCAAATGTGTACTATCATGGTATTAAGCAAGATCTGCAGAATGAAGAAGCTGATACTGATGTCAGTAATATTGTCGGGACTAGTAAATTTACCCGAAGGTGAAGGGTCTTCTCTCCTGAGATTTCCCCGAAGACTATCATCAAGCCTACTATTATTCCAACTGCTACTCCAACCAGCACTCCTGACATTTCTTCTATTCCTACTCCTGTTATTACACATGATACTATTCCTATTCTTACTCCAATTATCACCCTGCTGCTGAGCCATCTGGGACTCGGGGCAAAGAAATCACAGGTGAGCCTGCCCGGGCGGAGGCACCTAAGAAAATCGTTGTGGAAGCCTCTAAACAAGAAATAGAGGAAATACTGAAGATTATCAAGAAGAGCGACTACAATATGGTTGAGCAGTTGGGGATGACCCCGCCAAAGATCTCCATGTTGTCCTTGCTGTTGTGTTCTGAAGCCCATGTGAAGGCTTTGATTGCATTTCTCAAGACTGCACGTGTGCCGCAGGAAACTTCCGCAGACCAGTTCAAAGGTTGCGTGGCTAGCCTGACTGTTGACAATGGGCTAGGCTTTTCAGATGCGGATCTGACACCGAAAGGAAGAAATCATAATGATGCTCTGCATGTCTCGATCGAGTGCAGGGGCACCACTATGGCCCATGTGCTGGTAAATACCGGGTCCTCACTGAATTTTCTGCCAAAGAAGTTGTTAGACCGTCTGGATTGTGAAGGTTTGATTCTAAAGCCGAGTAACATTGTGGTAAGGGCTTTCGATGGATCAAAAAGAATGGTGCACAGGGAGGTGGACATTCCCGTCAAAGTGGGTTCTCAGACCTTTGGGTCCACCTTCTACGTAATGGATATCAGACCATCGTATTCTTGCTTGCTGGGTCGCCCTTGGATTCATAAGGCTGGGGCAGTTACTTCCACACTCCACCAAATGCTGAAATATTCGGTGAAGGGGAAGATTGTCACGGTACGAGGTGAAGAAGAGTATATGGTGAGTCATCTCAATTCCTTCCGCTATATAGAAATGGACGGGGAGTTCATAGAAACTCCTTGTCAAAATTTCGAAGAGGTACCTCAGTTCTTGGCATCAACTAAAGTTACTATCGACAAACCTCCGTTGGAGATGGCTTCTCTCAAGGACGCTAGGGCTGTGATTGAAGAAGGTGGGTGTACCAATTGGGGTCAACTCCCTGATTTGACTCACAAAACTGACAAATTTGGTTTGGGCTTTACTACAGGGGCTCAAAGGGATGTTAGGCACGCACGGATTGGAAGACCTCCTCTACGCATCAGCAATCGGGGAGTTAATGCAATTGAAGACAGTGAAGAAGATTCAGACATCGACATCTGGATTTACCTAACAACCAACAGTGGACTGAATAATTGGACGGAGAAGGACTTCATACTTGTTTCCTTTATTCCGTAGTAATTGACTTTTATTTTAAGATTTGTAATAAACAGTTTGAAACTTTACGGCCCGGTGCCTTGCCCGAGGCACCTTGGCTTTGCTTGTGAGGGTTATTATTTGTCATTTCATATATCATTAATAAAGCATTGGACGTTTCTTGCATTACAAATTTTGCGCTCTTTGTTTTTCTTTTTTGTCTCTCACTTTATCAAAACAACTATTCTCTTACACACACTCACGTATCATAATGCAGATCCATATCCACTCTGGATCCCATTGATAATAACTCTGCTACTGCCAGTTATGACTTCAAAAATCCGATCAACCAAGCCGAGGACGAAGGTGAGGATGATTATGAGGTGCCTGGAGAACTTGCTAAACTATTACAGCAGGAAGAAAGGGCCATACAGCCTCATGAAGAGCCGGTTGAGTCAGTGAATTTGGGTACAGAGGAAGACAGGAAAGAAGTTAAAATAGGTGCGAATCTGGAGCCTAGTGTCAAACAACAGTTAATACAGATGCTACACGACTATGTTGAGATCTTCGCTTGGTCCTATGAAGACATGTCTGGTTTGGACACTGATATTGTGGTACATCGCCTGCCGACTAAGGAAGACTGCCCTTCGGTAAAGCAGAAGGTTCGGCGTATGCGCCCTGAAATGTCAAAGAAAATCAAGGCAGAGGTCATGAAACAGTTCGACACAGGATTGTTAGCTGTCACTTCTTATCCGCAGTGGGTTTCCAACGTTGTTCCGGTACCTAAGAAGGATGGTAAGGTACGAATGTGTGTGGACTATAGAGATCTGAACAGGGCAAGCCCCAAGGATGACTTCCCACTTCCTCACATTGATGTTCTAGTCAACAACACCGCGCAACACAAGATCTTCTCCTTCATGGATGGTTTTTCTGGCTACAACCAGATCAAGATGGCTCCTGAAGACATGGAGAAGACAACCTTCGTTACACAATGGGGCACCTTCTGTTACAAGGTAATGCCTTTTGGGTTGAAGAATGCTGGGGTAACTTATCAGCGTGCCATGGTCGCTTTGTTCCACAATATGATTCACCACGAGATCGAGGTTTATGTTGATGACAAGATAGTTAGGTCCCAAACTGAGGAAGAGCACCTTGATCATCTCCAGAAACTGTTTGACAGGTTGAAGACGTACAAGTTAAGGTTGAATCTGAACAAGTGTACCTTCGCGGTAAGGTCTGGTAAGCTTCTGGGTTTTGTTGTCAGTGACAAAGGCATTCAGGTAGACCCTGCAAAGGTAAAAGCCATACAAGAGATGTTGGCTCCCCGCATAGAAAAAGAAGTTAGAGGTTTCTTGGGACATCTAAATTACATCGCCCGGTTCATTTCACATCTGACTGCTACTTGTGAGCCAATCTTTAAGCTGCTGAAGAAAGATCAAGTGGTAAGGTGGAATGATGAATGCCAGACCGCTTTCGAAAGAATCAAGGAATAGCTTCAATAACCACCAATTTTGATGCCTCCAGTTGAAGGAAGACCTTTGATATTATACTTGATAGTGCTGGACAATTCAATGGGGTGTGTGCTGGGGCAGCATGACGAGTCTAGTCGAAAAGAGCACGCCATTTATTACCTTAGAAAAAAGTTTACCGACTGTGAGACCCGATGCTCATTGCTAGATAAAACTTGTTGCACTTTGGCATGGGCTACTCGCTGACTGAGACAGTATATGTTGACTCACACCACTTTGTTGATATCAAAGATGGCAAGATGATCTTAACCGAGTACGACATCCAATACACAACCCAAAAAGCAATCAAGGGGAGTGTATTGGCGGATCATTTGGCGCATCAGGCCATGGATGACAACCAGTCCATGAATTTCGAGTTCCCGGATGAGAATATCATGTTGGTAACCGACTACGAAGAACCTGGACCAGACGAAGGACCCGAGGAGGGACCCCGATGGTCTATGTATTTTGATTGAGCCTCGAACGCATTAGGTAATGGCATTGGCGCTGTAATTATATCTCCTGAGGGCTGTCATACTCTGTTCACCGCCCGATTATGTTTTAACTGCACCAACAATATGACAGAGTATGAAGCATGTATCATAGGTCTTCGAGCTACTATTGACCTGAGGATTAAGTTCTTGAGTGTATTCGGAGATTCCGCTCTGGTGATAAGTCAGATCAAAGGCGAGTGGGATATGAAGCACCCGAATCTTATTCCTTACAAAGAGTATGTACTGACATTGCTCCCACACTTTGAGGAGATAACCTTTGAACATTTCCCACGAGAAGAGAACCAGTTGGCGGACGCGCTAGCTACCATATCTTCTATGTTCAAAGGCAGGTGGGACAATGAAGCTCCCTAGATTACCATTAAGAGGTTGGAAGAACCCACATATTGTTGTGAGATCGACACCGAAGAAGTAGCAGATAAACCCTGGTTTCACGAGGTAAAGAGGTATCTTGAGGCTCAAGAATACCCAGAGGGGGCATCTGTTAATGATAAGAAGTTTCTGAGAAGGTTCGCTGCGAAGTTCTTCATCAGTAATGATATCCTCTATAAGTGTAACCATGATTCAACCTTACTGCGGTGCATAGACAAGAGCGAGGCAGAAAGGATCATGGCAGAGTTACATAAAGGTACCTTCAGAACCTATTCCAGTGGACATACCATGGTAAAGAAAATCCTACGGGCAGGATACTACTGGTCCACTATGGAAGCCGATTGTTATCATCATTCTCGAACCTGTCATAAGTGCCAAGTCTATGTTGATAAGGTGCATGTATCTCCGGTTCCCCTAAATGTTTTGACGGCTCCCTGGCCTTTTGCGATGTGGGGCATCGACATAATCGGCGAGATCAGGCCTATTGCGTCTAATGGGCATCGTTTCATTCTGGTGGCTATTGATTATTTCACGAAGTGGGTTGAGGCAGCTTCCTTTGCTACAGTAACCAAGAACGTCGTGGCGCGGTTCATCCGACACAATCTGATCTGTCGATATTGTGTACCAGAGAGGATTATTACTAACAATGGTATAAATCTCAATAACACAATGATCACCAAGCTCTGCAAGCAGTTCAAGATTCAGCATCATAACTCTTCTCCCTACCGGCTGAAGATGAATGGGGCTGCTGAAGCGGCTAACAAGAACATCAAGAAGATTGTGCAGAAGATGACGGTGACATACAAAGACTGGCACGAGATGTTACCATTCGCTCTTCATGGGTACCGTACCTCAGCACAGACATCGACAGGGGCAACACCCTACTCTTTGGTGTATGGTATGGAGGCAGTCCTACCCATCGAAGTCCAGATACCCTCTCTCAGGATTATGAAGGATGCGGGTTTGAACGAAGACGACTGGATCCAAACCCGACTTGATCAGCTAAATCTAATCGATGAAAAGAGACTTACTGCTATCTGTCATGGTCATACGTATTAAAAGCGAATGATCAAGGCTTTTAACAAGAAAGTTAGACGTCAAGAATATCAAGTCGGAGATCTAGTGATCAAACGCATCATACTACCGCAAGGTGATCCCAGGGGCAAATGAACCCCCACATACGAAGGGCCATTTTTAGTTAAGAACATTTTCTCGGGAGGAGCTATGATTCTAACCACCATGGATGGTGACGACCTTCCTCACTCTGTTAATGCAGACATAGAGAAAAGATACTACACATAATCTAAGACCCGCTAGGTTGACTGGCCTAGGCAAAAATAAGGGCTTCCCGACGAACCAAAAGGGTTCGGGCAAAAGTAAGGGATGAAAATGAAAAAAACTGTACACCCAGCAAGTCGAAAACCTGAAAAGGCGATTTGGGCAAAAAAGGGTATCCCGGTGGACTAAAAACCCGAAAGGGAGGTCCAGGAAAAAGTTAGGGATTGAAATGTAACACTATGTCTCATAGGATCATCTTGCAACCAGACTTCGGTATCGACTATCAAGCTCAAACGGCGCCAATCAATCTGATCCACATTCGGCCAAGCAGCAAAGTGATGAGACGCTTGAAGATATAAAGGCAATAGCAGAGTTGGAACCCAATGAGATTGTTCACATAGCTGTTTTTATTTCTTTTACACAAATTGTAATTTCTATCTTCCGGTGGCGTTCTCTTACTGGGACGTCAGCCTCCTTATACAAAACGCCTATTACAGGCCAACCTCAAAAATCAATACAATTCATTTTCAGAAGAAATTTCAAATTGTTTTTCTTTTTCTGTTTGTCTCGCAAGAACGTTCAATGATTTATTTTTGATATATGCATTTGAAAATAATTGCTGCTCATAAATATTTACATAAGAAACAAAAGACGATTACTCGTAATTCCAGGAACAAGGACAAACAAGAAGTTCCCAAACCTTACAGTTACTCTGCCCACCGGGTATCGGGATAGAGCCAGCTTGAGAACATGAGCAGTGGTACATACACTCCCCACAGAGTAAGAAGTATCCAAAGACAGTAATGTTGGCTGTCCAAAACAGGACATAACTCTCCCCAGCTAAGGTCCACAATCGCGAGTGAGTTGGTAAATTATTCCCCAAGCAGAGCTTATTTCTCTCACAAGCAGCAATTCAGTCACCAACAGAATTCATTATCACCAGCAACGGAAATTCATCCCCAGCTAAGTTATTTCTCCAAATCAGCAGGTCTATCAACAGAGTATCTCCTCTCCAACAAAGTTATTTCCCGCAGAGTTATCCTCAGACAGAGTCTCGTCTGGCAGAATATTTACCAGCCAAGGGGAAAATCCCCGGCATAGTCATCGTTTTTCACCATCCCTAACTAAAGCAGAGGAGCTATGGTTTGTTACAACAATCAAGAATACCATTTCTCACACTCTCCAAACAACAGTCAGGGATTTATTTTCCTAGACTCAGATTATTATGTCATCATTTCATGTTCATACATCATGACATGTGCATACATTACATATAACACAGTCTCATTTATTTTGAGAACGTCATCATACGATGCATCTCATGCATCACACATAACTAACCCTGTATTTATTTCAGGAAAGACAGTTATTAGAAACAATTTCCAGCAGGTCCATGATCAACACTCGAAGCTACACAGAGTAATCATCAGCGCGACAAGAACAACCTTACCCAGGTTCTCTCTGCATTTTTACCCAAACTCATTCCGAAGCAACCCTACTATCCAGGATTTCATATCGGAGTAACCCTACTATCCAGGTTCCTTCTCACAGCCCTACTATCCAGGCTTTCACATCGAAGTAACCCTACTATCTAGGTTCCTTCTCACAGCCCTACTATCCAGGCTTTCATATCGGAGTAACCCTACTATCCAGGTTCCTTCTCACAGCCCTACTATCCAGGCTTTCATATCGGAGTAACCCTACTATCCAGGTTCCTTCTCACATCCCTGCTATCCAGGCTTTCACATCGAAGTAACCCTACTATCCAGGTTCCTTATCACAGCCCTGCTATCCAGGCTTTCATATCGAAGTAACCCTACTATTCGGGTTCCTTCTTACAGCCCTACTATCCAGGCTTTCATGTCGAAGTAACCCTACTATCCAGGTTCCTTCTCACAACCCTACTATCTAGGATTTCATATCGAAGTAACCCTACTATCCAGGTTCCTTCTCATAACCCTACTACCCAGGCTTTCGTAACGAAGTAACTCTATTATCTAGGTTCCTTCTCATAACCTTACTATTCGAGATTTTCCTCCCTTATCCCCAGACAGCAGTCCACAACACTGTAAGACCAGGACCCGATCAAACACAATTGGCTTCACATTTCCCCAGAAAGTCGCGGTGCAACATATACCCCGACCAAATACGCAGTTCACTTCCGCTTCCCAAACCGGAATTATTCCCCAGTAGAGTAACGGACAACTGAAGCTCCTAAAACTCAATTTCTCTCAAGACAGAGACCAGCATCCCCCATCGAAGTATTCCTCAATAACAGGCATACAGGATCTCGCAAAGGAATCTCTTATGCGATCGACACCTCTTCGGATGGAATCTTTAAGCCCATCTTCCATTCAGCAGTTTCCAAATGGCATCTATAAGCCCATTCCTGATATCGCAAATCAAGTATCACTTCACGCGGGTGCAAATTTCTGGGCACTCTAGTGTTCAATCATCTTCCACCTTCAGATCACGAAAGGCAGAACAACCAATCTACATCCTCAGGTTTAAGAAGATTGAACAGGGGCAGCTGTTGTACCCCAAAATTTTCCCTCCCATATTTCTCAACAAATGTCATGTGAGGTCCCCAAATTGCTCAAGGAAGTTCAAGAGTTGACCAGACAAACTCTCTCCTAAGGCAGTCTACCTCAAATTAGGGTTTCATTTTTCATCAGGATATATGAACCACAAAGGACTAAAATTCTCAACATTGTCCTAATATGTTCTAAAGATCATCCATGTCAAGTTTCAAGCCTTGCAGAAGAAGTTTGCTCAGTCAATTGCTCAAATGCCTGAAAATCAATTGTACTAGGTCAAAAGTCAATTGTTCCCCACATACAGTCAAACATCAAGATTTTTGGTCAAAATCATCATTTTGAAGTATTATTCATCATTTTATAAAGGTTTGATCATGATTCCTCAAGGATTTCTCACAGTTCATCAAAACCCAAAAGTTGCTAAATTAGGGTTTTGTAGGAAAAGTCAACTCAACTTTGACCAAGCATAACTTTCTCATACTTTATAGGAAATGTCCCATCCAAAGCTCATTTTGAAGAGGATGCAATCCCTTATAATTCATCTTCATCTCCCAAGTTCAAAATATGCACTCACAAGAAGATATGAATTTTGACATTATAGGTCATTTTGGAAAGTCAACAAAAACACCTTTTGGGTCAAAGCTTCATACATGAACATGGAAGACTAAATTGAGATGAGACAAAAAGGGTTGCTTAGAGGACATCCTAATATTTATAAAAAGTCCAACAAAACCCCTCTAGGGTCAAAATTGAGAGAGCTATGCATTGGCCAAGTTGACTATTTTTGCAAAATTGCCAAAAGTCAAATGTGCTCAAATTTGCATTTTTTGTCAAATGGGCCTAGTTTTTCATGATTGAATCTTGCTTATGACATGGTCCAAGATCCAAATCAGCACCCACACATCTTGTGCTTTATTTATTTATTTTATTTTGATTTTTATCATTTAAAAGTCAAATTAAATCAAATAAATAGAAAAAATTATCAAAGATTTGTTTGGTGATCATATTTTGGGTGGAATCAAATCCAATTATGCTGACAAATCATATCCAAAACGTGCAAAACAAATTGAACCAAAGTTGGCATGATTTGGCTTGATATAGAAAGATATCATACAAGGATAAAGACCAAATCAAATCTTCATAATGGACAAAGATTTAGCTCGTTTTTGTTGACCTAATGCAGTCCATTACATATACAGAACATAGCCAAGGCAAGAGAAGATGTTAACAGTCGTGCAGAGCAAGAGCAAAACTGAAAAAATTCAAGAGAAAGTGGTGATCCAATTTCCATTTTAGAGGCCAATCCAAGCCATTCTAACATTGCCAACAGATTGCTGGACATCCCAGGAACATATCCCAATCAATTGCAAGCCTTTTCACGTCTGGAATTGTAAGTTACAGGTACCACAGTTTGCCTCCAAACTCAATTTCGATTTCGTTGATTTACTCATCCTACGCAAGTTTTGATTATATATTATTGTCCATCATTGAGTTTGTAAACTATTGGTATCACTAATTGCATTTTTGACGCCTGTATATGATATTGCCATAGATAGGGGTTGGTGTTCTTGTTTAGGGCTTTGCAGTATAGGCTAAATTGGTTGTGGATTCTGGTACCATGATGCTCGTGAGGATGAGACGAGTTGATTGGTACCAGCCATGGTCATTTATCTTGCTTGTGGACAATTTTTGAGATGCACAGGTCTGTAGCTACAATAAAGCAACCGTAGGTAAAAGTTCTGTTACCTAAAATGACGGTTTGGGAAGAAGAAGCTGGCGTGGAAACATGTGATTCACTCATTCAAATTTCGCACGCTGGACTGGCTCCACTAGCTTGTTTTGCATATTATATTCTATTTTCATGTTACTTACAAGTTAACACATTGGCTCAGATGGCTGGGGCGAAGGCCTTTGATGCGCGGATACATTTTATTATTTTCTTGCTTATTTCAGGTGGATCTCATACACTACAATAGCATACGCCTACTATGCACCCTTGTGTTCCATCATCCGATCCATCAGCCAGGTGGATCCAATGTTCATGTAGCAAGAGGCCTACCATGCTCCTCAAGTCAACACGCACACTGGATTGAACGAAGTCAAACAAGCCTTAGCCTTGTTGGCCCCAGAAATTCAGTTGCCCCCCCCCCCCCCCCCCCCCCCTTTTTAACAATACCACCAGGGCCATTTACTTTTTTTTTATAATTTCTTTTCTCTATTTTATTCTTTATTCTTTTAATTTTCTTTATTTATTTTAATTCACAAATTAATCTATTTTCCATAAAAATCATTAAAAAAAATTAGAATTAAACTTTTTAATCAAAATTAGTTTTATTAATTTAAATTTAATTTAGTGCTAACTTAGGGAAAGTGTAATTTATTTTTGAAAATAAAATCAAATAGAAATTAGGTTAAAATTCTTTGATTTAATTCTTTTAGTTTTCTCAAATAAAAAAAATACAAAAAATAGGTTTTTAGATTGAATTAATTTATCTTTTTCTTAATAAAAATTAATTAGTAGTTAGGTCTCCTTTTTATTTAACTATTTTATTATTTTCTTAAAGCATGACAAAAAAATTTTTTAATCAATCGCGAATAGGTCTATTTAAGGGTCAAAACCCTAATCGCCCCGTATTTAATTCGCGCGCATGTTAATTATTTTTGCCAATATTTTTGTAACTGTTCATGGTTTGTAATATTTTAATTTAGGGCTTTTACTTATCGCTTTTTCCCCGGGTTTTTGGCTATGTAATTAATCCCCCTCCCCGAAGCCTTGTAATAGCGTAGATTTATTTTATCGCATTTTTAATTCACGCAAATATTAAACTGTTTAGATGTATGCTAATAGGATTGTATGGCAAGAATGCATGAAAAATTAATGCGGTTAGAAAACCCTAATGTGCAAAGATAAATAACTGAAACAAATCACTCGCACATATCACTCTTAGGGTATACTCTCACTTCGGTTGCCTTCGGTAAACGATCATTAAGTATAGGGTATCTTAGTGGTTGCCCTCCTGTCTAAAAAGATGAAATGTCCCGTTCGAATGTTTCCTCGGAAATGTTGCCTCGAATATGATCTTAAAACTCTAGGGTTATTACTAAGGTTTCCTAATATTTCTTTAGTGATCGTACGTCCCTTTCGAATTGACCCTTACAACTCCGACGACGGTGCTACCTATTTCTCAATAGTAGGATATCGCTGTCTAAAGGAAACAAAAATAGAAACGATCTTTTTTTGAGTAAGTAGATGCTAGTAGGTACTTGCTCAAAATCAAAACTTTTCACACTTACACTCTTCAAACAAATTTTCAAAATAACTTCGTCACACCTTTGAGGACTGATACAAAGGTTATCACGAAGTCAAACTTTTCAAAAATAAAACACACATACAAGCAATTTAAAAAAAGGATGAGCAAGTACCTAAGAGCCCATGGAAAACCATGGATAGAAAGGGTGCTAACACCTTCCCTTTCTATAATCTACGCTCCGTACTCAGAATATCTCGAAAAAGGATTTTTTTCTGTACTTTTTTCCTTTCTGGTTGGATAAAATAAAAGTCGATGACGACTCTTGCTTACCGCGACATTTTGAAAACACAAAACGCAAAATGCAAACCAGTATTAACAGTCTGGTTCTGCCATCGTATCACACAATACTATTGCTAGTAACTAGGATTTGTATGGCAAGACATAAAATCAACAAGTAGCAAACCCTAATCAAGACAAATCAAGCATGTAAACCAATACACTTGCACACTTACACCCTTAGGGTAAATCCACTTTTTTGCCTTATAAAATGGCCATATTATGCATGTGAGGTGTCTTAGCAAGAACAAATCAAAATACAAGATCAAAGTCCCTCGACGATGCTATCAAAGTTGCCTTTCAAAAATGATCTTAGTTCCTTAAAGAAAATGCTAAGATATCTTACAACATTGCTAATCATGGCTATACGATGACCCACGCCCGTCCCTTTTACACCCAAAGATAGGGTTTCTTACCAAATCAATGGTAAGATAACAATGTCAAAGGAAAGAGGAAATAAACATGAAAGACTTTTGAGTAGGTAGAATGTTCCTAGTTGCTTGCTCATTTTCAAACCAAAACATCCTTGCTATTTTCAAAACGAACACCAACACTTCCAAAAAACACATTTCAAACTTGAAAATGTAACTCCCGTAATTTAATTAATTATTTAATTAAATTATTTTTGGAATATTTGTGAAGATGTGTTATAATTAATTGATTGGATTTAATTATTTTAGTAAGTGGAGAAATAATATTAGAATTATAATATTATTGGTGTGGGCTTATTTTGAAGGAATACAAGTAATAAGGGGGTGTATTAGTTTGGATCCTGTTGTACCCCAAAATTTGCCCTCCCATATTCTTCAAGGTTTGTCAAGAATCATCTTCAAATGGTTCAAGACTACTCAAGGGTTGCACAGTCCAAATGCCTCCTAAGCCAGTCAAAATTAGGGTTTTGGTTCTCTCAAGGAATTTGAGGTTTTCAATGGATCAATCAAGTCATATAGGCCTATATACATTGTCAAGCATCTACATGTCAAGTCTCAAGACTCACAATGCCAAATTCTACAGTCAAAAGCTCCATTTGCTTCACAATCAACTGTAGGGGTAAAATGGTCATTTTGCAGTCAAAAGTCAGAATTTTTGGCAAACATCTTATTTTGATCTCACAAACATCATTTGATCAAATCTTGATCATGATTCCACAAGCATGGCTCAAAAATCATCAAGATGCCAAAAGTTACTCTTTTTGGACAGCAGAAAAGTCAACTGCAACTTGACCAATGCATAACTTTTTCATGGTTCATCAGAAAAATCCCATCCAATGCTCATTTTGAAGGGGATGGCATTTCCTAAAACTCATATTCACATTACAAGTCCAAGAAATGCTCTCACAAAAAATATCAATTTCTACATTATAGGTCAATTTCAAAAGTCAACAAAAATGCACTTTAAGTCAAAGACTATAACTTGAGATTGGTAAATCCAAATGACATGGGACCAAAGGCATTAATTAGAGGACTTCAAGACCTTTCCAAAATGTCCAAGAACATGTTCATATGATCAATATTGAGCAAGATATGCATTGGAGAAGTTGGGAAATTTTTGTGAATTTGCAAAAGTCAACTTTGCTCAAAACACCTCATTTTTGCTAATGGGCCTCAAATTTCTTCTTGAAACATTGTCCAAGGCCTATGCACGACCCATTGGGATTATTTGAATTTATTTTCTCATTTTCTATTAATTAATTGGATTTTTTATTAATATTAATTCATTTAATTGATTTAAAATGTAGGAAAATATCAAGATATGGTTTTCTCAATCTTTTGTGAAGCAAATAAGCTCAAGACAAGCTGGAGATTTCGTGTGCACATCAAGGGGACCAAAATCTCCCAATTTGGCAAGGTTTCTCAATAAAAAAGATTGAAAAATATTTGATTGAAAATCAAATATACAAATCATAATTCCATGGATCTTTGACCAAGATTTTAACCTAAATCAGTTCTATTATATATACTGAAGTGAACCCTAATGCCATTCACGTGAAAAGCTGCTGCAAAAAGCCATTACCATATTGAAAAAATTCAAAGAAAACTCAAAATTGAATTTCATAATTTAACGTGATTCAAAGCTTGTTCTTGTTTCTAATATATTGCAGGAACTCCCAGGAACAATTTGCAATCGAAACCAAGCGTTTAACCTCAAGAAATCGCCTCCAACAGATTCACGGTTTGCTTAACTTTTTCAAAATCGAAACTCACATTTTATGCATCATTGACATGTTCTAATCATTGTTTTACATTGCTTGAACCTTTACAATGCTAATGGTATTAGTTAATTGCGTTATAGTGTACAGAATCAAGAATCAACATTGAAGAAATCTAGGGTTCCTAAGCTTGAAATTTGGGGATTTAGTAACCAGGAAAAATTAAGCTTCATGATGCACATGACTGAATTTGTGAGAATCATACGAATCTAACAGGACTATCACGCCATATTTATATAGCCCATGGACCTATTCGCTATTTTTGGTCGATACACTTTTTGGGGGTTAAAAACCCCCGCTATCTCTTTGTCCTTTTTGCAGGAAAACGAAGAAGACGATGAGCTGGCAATGTGCTAGTGGTTCATTCAAACATAATGGCGCGCGCGTGTTTGTTTCCAGCACATGTTGTTGTCTTATAGATTATTTTAATTGCTTATCTTATTAACAAATGCAGCGTGATGGCCTAGTGGTTGGTGTGTTGGCGTGTAACCATTGGGACCTGGGTTCGATTCCCAGGTCCCCCAAATATTGTTTCTATTTTTTCTTAACATGGTTATGTGCAGGCTATCCAAGACATTCCACCATGGACTCTCACAAATCAATGCGCCAAGTGGCCACTAAAAACAATCCAATGGTCAAAAAGTGGAGAACACCATACTCCCAGTCAAAGCAACGTGCAGATAATCCTAGAGGTCAAACAGGCCTGGAAGCTTAGTGGGCCAGAATTGCTGGAATAAACCTCCATCTGGGTCAACACCCCCCCTGGTTAATTGCTTTTCTTTTATTTTCTTTTAACTAATTATTTTTATTATTAATATTATTACTATTTAATTAACTTAATTAATTTTCATAATAAATTCAGGCAATTAAAAAACGTAAATATTTTTGTTAATTATTATTATTATTATTATTTATTAAATTTAATTATTTTGTAAATAAACACTAACATGAATTAACTTAGTTTAATTAAGTTTAATTTTAATTTTCTTTTACAATAAATAAAATAAATTAGACTTAGGTTTACTAACTTTTGATTTTTAATTTCTTTTTATTTTCATTAAGACTTAAAAAACACAAAAAAACATTTTTTTCTTTTAATTAATTAATTAATTAGAATTAGGTTTAATATTTAACTTAATTGCAAAAAGGACAAAATTTAATTCTTTTCTCAAAAAGGGTCAAAACCCTAAGGACGTCCCGATTCAATTCTTTCGCGCGCATATTTATTTTAATTCATTATTTGATCATATTTATGTATCTGTTTCCGAGGATGTAATAGTTAATTAGGACTTTTATCGCTTTCTTTTATTTTCTCGCATTTATTTTCAAGGGTTATGTTTTTGGCGATGTAAATACCCGACGCCTTGTAATAGCGTAGATTCACTTTCCGCAATTTACTTTCCGCACAATTATTAACTGTTAACTATGCATGACAAGACTTGCCTGACAAATAAAATCAACCCGTAGCTCACAAATACATGTGCAAAGATAATATGAACTGAATTTGACACACTCGCACATGCCACTCCTAGGGTACGCCTCACTTGGTTGCCTCGAGGTGGTCATTGATTATAGGGTATTTTAGAGGTCGCCCTCCTGTCTAAAGATCCAATTGCCTCGAAACGGTTGCCTCAGATAAAAAGGATCTAGGACGTTAGGGTTACCGCTAAGGCGTCCTACCATTGCTTTGGTGACCACACATGTCCCTATAATCGAATTGACCCGAATAACTCCAACGACGGTGCTACCTACTTCTCAATAGTGGGATAGCACTGTCTAAAGGACTCTTACACAGCTTAATTCCTTAGAGTAGGTAGATTTCTCCTGGGTACTTGCTCTTTCAAAAAACAAAACAAACTTTTCGCACCTACACTTTCAAAAAGTTTTCAAACAAACACTTCATACACTCTTGAGGACTGATACAAGAGTTACCTAGAAGTTTTCAAAATGAAACTTTTTCAAAACCCACATACACAAGAAAAGCAAACAATTTTTGAAAACATAGTGAGCAAGTACCTAAGAGCCCGTGGATAACCACGGATAGAAAGGGTGCTAACATATTCCCTTTCTATAAATCTACCTCCCGAACCAAGAAACATCTCGAAAAGGAATTTTGCTGTGCTTTTGTCCTTTCCTTGTTGGAGAACATAAAAGACGGTGGCGACTCTTGCTTACCGCGACATTTCGCGAACCAGCTTTCAAAACAGTCAGTTCTATTTCCACCGATCACAGAACTGGCGACTCTGCTGGGGACATATAAGTGAGGTGTACCTTAGGATTAGACCACTCTTGTCTTCAATTGCTTGCTTTGATTGTTTTAAATATTGTGGGCTTGTTTTGGAGTTTCATAGATCCTAACCCGGATCTGGGGGATACCCTTTAGAAGTAGCAACAAACTGTGAGGGAAATATGCGGGGTATACCGACACGGTTGAAGCAGTTTCTACGTTGATGTGGCACTTTGGTGAGTACCGGTAACCCTTGAGTCAAGTCAAGGAGAGTACGGGGCCGCCGCGTGGTGTCGTGAAGCATCAACTGACCTTAGGAACCTTACTTGACCATCCTGGCCTCTTTAGGGGTAGTGAGATGACCGACTTTGGTGCAGTCCAAAGTTGGTAGATACTCGATACTACACTCATTGAGGGTTGTTTTCTTGGAATATTTTGATCGCCAGTTCAATGGCTAAATCAAAACAATGAACATAGAAAACAACCCAATGATATTGAGCTCCTTAGAACCCGGTTACTTTTGATATGACAGGTTTTGAGCCCATCAACTTCAAGAGGGTAGTACCTAGACTTCATGCCAGCCTAAACTTAAGGCTATATGTGTGACTTGTGTGCCTTCAAACTTGAACTACTTGCACATTCTTGTTATCTGACAACATGAGTTCCTTGCAGGTTTTGTTTACAGTCCTTAATCTGGGCTTATAACAGGGTTTACTTACATCACTCCACGCATAGCATAACATCATACCATTGCATACATCCTGCATAAGGACTAACCCATCTCAAGGATCTCGAGGGTTTGTGATGCAGGTCATGATGAACCAAATGTCTAGCAAGGGGCAAAGGGGATTTATTTTCCTCTAGCCAAGGTTGTTTGGAGATCAAAATAGGGTAACTTGAGTCAGGGGCTATGACCCACTCGATATGGTGAGCTTTGACTCTTGAAGAAGGACTCTCAACAATAGGAAGTTCCTTCAATCAAGCTACCAGATTCTAACAATTTTCTTGTTTACCCCGCGAGATCCTTGAAAACATTGCATGCATACATACACATCATGTGCATAACAGGTACCCCTCTTTTTACAGGTCACTTATCTTCTTCGCTGTTTATTTCAGCAATCATCATGTCTTCTGAGCCTGCTACTGAACAAGCTATCAAGGCCCTCCAGGCCCAGAATGCCCAGTTCCAGGAGTTGGTTATGAGCCTAGCCAAGGGTTAACAGGAGTTGAAGACCCTGATTCTGATTCTGAAGAAGAAGAAGAGGACCGTCTTGTTCAACACTGGACGCAGATCTGGGAATGGATTACAGAATGAGGTCGAGCTGACTACCTCATCTATAGGAAAAGACAACCCACAAGAGAGAAGGGTTCCTAGTCCCGTGGTCTCCGACAACGAGACAGATTATGATGATGAACAGTATCCTCCTGTTGAGGATAAGTACAAACAGCTGGAGGACCGTTTAAGTGCTATGGAGATACAGAAAGTGCCCGGCCTGGACTTCGAAGATCTAGGTCTATCCTATGGGATGGTGATCCCACATAAGTTCAAGGCACCTGCTTTTGCAAAGTACGACGAAACTTCCTGTCCTAAGCTATATCTCAGATCATATGTGAGGAAGATCCAACCGTACACTGCTGACAAGAATTTATGGATCCATTTCTTCCAGGATAGTCTTTCAGGGACTCAACTCGAATGGTTCTATCAGCTGGATGGAGCCAGTATTCGTAACTGGGAGGACTTGGCTACTGCGTTCTACAAGCAGTATCGGTATAATTCCGACCTCGCTCCTACGCGTACCCAACTCCACGGTATGTCACTAGGGACGGGTGAAGGATTCAAGGAGTATTCTCAAAAGTGGAGAGACCTTGCTGGAAGGGTGCAGCCACCTTTAACGGACCGTGAACTCGTTGATATGTTCCTGGGGACCCTGTCTGGTCCGTTCTTCAACCATATGATTGGAAATTCTTCTGCTGGGTTTACAGATCTGATCTTAACTGGTGAGAGAATAGAAGCCAGTATCAAGTCGGGGAAGATACAAAAGGGTGACTCCTCGAACACTGAGAAGAAACCATTCAAGAAAGAGTCCAATGCTGCGTACAGTCAGAAGAGTCGTCGTGACCAACATGCAGGGGCAGTCATGATCTTTGGTTCTGCACCACACCGACAACCGCAAAAGGGAAATCAACGAAGGCCGGACGAGCCTAAAAGACAGTTCACCAACATCAATATGCCATTGTCACAAGCATTGCAACACATGTTGAAGATGAATCTGATTGCGGTGATAAACCCTCCTGCAAATCCAAAGACTTCTTCTCCAAGCTACAACCCAGACACGAGGTGTGCTTATCATTCTGGTAGCCCGGGGCACGATACTGAGGATTGTTGGGCGCTGAAATACAAGATCCAGAATATGATTGACGCTAAAGAGATCGAATTTGAGCCTTCTGAGACTCCTAATGTGATCACTTCTCCCTTGCCAAAGCATGGCTAGGATTGAACAAACTTTTGTTCATTCGAATGTTCAAGTTGTATTTTTCTTTGATTGTTCAAACATTTTATTCATGTCAAACTTTGTTATTTCATTAATGCATTACACGTGTCTGTTTTGAAGTAATTGTGTTTACTATATTCAAAATTGCTTTTATTTTTTGATGTTCAATTCTCAATTACAAATTCTAAGCCTTTTGAGGGAGGATGACGAAAACGATACCACGATCTTTACAGTATGCTTTTGAACAGACCCCGCTGATGAAGTACATGCATTGTTTCAAATCCTAAACAGTGGAGCTATAAGGAAGATAATCCCTCGTTAACCCCTTCGAGCCAAAGAAGTAGGAGATTTTTTTCTTTTCCCAAAAAATTAAAACCCTTAATCATAACCTGGGGCAGGGTAGTCTTCTCAGTTGATCCAGGTGCACAACGAATGGCACCAAAGAAGTCCTTATAAAACAAAAGATAGTGATGGTTCCGAATAATCATAAAGACAGGCAGTCATTATCTCTCAGAAATAAAAGCCCAATAAGTCAAAACCTATGAAGGGGACTTACAAAAACTGGGGCATCCCGCTGACTGTAATCATAAAAGAAACATTTCAGGCAAAAAAGAGGGATAACGAAATCAAAAAGAAAGAGGTCCTACAAACCCTCAACAAAAAGAAATGACTGCCTATTCAAAATAAATTGTCAACATTCGAACCATCACTGGTATATCAAAGCGAAGATTCAAACAATATCGAATGCACGATTAGCTGAGTTTAGGATCGGAGAACATCACGAAGAACGGGTGGGTACAAATAAAATTTGAGCCTTTATCCTTTGTTTCTTGAACCATGAACCAGGCCACATTATAACCCTTAAAAGTCCTAGCTGAATCATGGGTTAGTTCGAAAGAATACTGTTACAAAAGGTATCCTGACTCCTTAAGGCTCGCTGTAAAATCTTGAGTTGACATCACACTTTACAAAATTCGCTTGTTTTATTGAAAACTGTATTTTCAAAAACTTCAAAACAGACATAAGTTTTGCATTTTAAATAATATTGTTTGCATGTGACTATTTGTTCAACAGCAGAGAAATTCGCGCGACGAATATCTAGTGAACAAAAATCTTCTCAAGGATCACCTCAAGTGGAAAAACACTTCCAACCAAGGGGCAGACATGATCATGGTCCGTCATCTGGGGCAGTCCAGTCAAGGTTCAAGGAATCTCTCAAAAATGCCAAATAGCCAGAGGCAGATCTCCATCAACTGAGGCATTGGGCATGAATTCCAGCGACAAATCTGGTACGATCAAACATCTTATGATAGTATGGCAGCACAACACTACTGACAGTGACAACTCCCTACATCCTGAGAGCGTGAGCATAGTCGAAAAAATACCACGCACAACCAAAGACCCGCTAGGTTGACACACCTAGGCAAAAATAAGGGCTTCTCGGCGAACCAAAAGGGTTCGGGTAAAATAAGGGATGAAAATGAAAAAAATCTGTACACCCGGCAAGTCGAAAACCTGAAATGGCGGCTTGGGCAAAAATGGGTATCCCGGTGGACTGAAAACCCGAAAGGACCGTCCAGGAAAAAGTTAGGGATCAAAAGCGTACGACTATGTTCCATCATCTCGTCACTTACCTACCAGGAGAAGATTTGTCAGTTGGCAGTCGTCAAGCACCTCCACATGTACCTTCTCCCACAGAAACTGGGGCAATAATAATTGTCTAAGCGATCTGGTTGCTCTGTCCACCAAGGTACCAAGGTAGGTTCGGCCAAAGAATGTAACCAGGATACCTTCACTCCCCATAGAGTTAAGACCAGAATCAGCAATACTCTCCCCAAGCAGAGTTGGTCTCCCGTCAGCCCTAACAAGGCACGATAACCCCAGCAAGTCAGCAACACTCTCCCCAAGCAGAGTTAGGCTACTGTCATCCCTAAGGAAGTTGGGTATCCCCAGTAAATATCAATATTCCCCAGCAGAGTATACATATGTTCCCAAGCAAGCATCCTCGACAGAGATATAAGATTGTTCCCCGGTGGAATACAGACACCCCAGTGGAGCCACTTCCCCAGTGCAGTCTCAAAAGTTTCCCCAGGAGAGTTGAATCATCCTCCCCAGTAGAGTCTGGAAGCTTACCCCCAGTAGAGTCTGGAAGCTGGTCCCCTGTAGAGTACATACATCTCTCGACCATATTCAGAAGGTTATTCCCCACCAGAGCTTATAACTGGGTTATCCTCAGGTAATTACAACGGAAAGATCGTCCTCGGCAAAGCTCTTCCTATCCCCAACGGAGTTCATCAAATTCCCCAACAAAACATATCAATGGAATCCCCAGCGGAGTTATCATCAAAAATCTCAACGCAGTATCTCTTCCCACAGAGTAATTCCCCGTAGAGCAATCTCTCCAACAAGTTTATTCCCCAACAGAGTCATCTTCTCCTACCGGTTTATTCTTGCAACCATCATCCCCAGCGGAAATGAAGAACTATACTCTTCAAACATCAGCCCAGGATTCAACAAGCTCCCGGCATTCGTCAAGGATTTATTTTCCTAGACAAAAATACATTCATAAACATATCACATCTCATACCTCGTATTCATAAACATGATAAAGTGCATACGACACAATCTCATTTATTCTTGAGAACATATTAATATCATACGGTTCATACATCATGACATTGCATACAACTAATACTTTGCCTTTTCAGGAAAAGGTCAATCCAAAGATGATTACCATCTACCTTTGCAGTTCCAGATCAACACCGGTAACAAACCAGGAAAATTCTGTGGATGACTGATCATGGGTTAATACCTGAAACCAGACAAGACAATTATCTACTTGATCATCATGAAGCAACCCTACACCGGTTCCTTCTCAACTTCAGATGTAGTTTTACACAGACTCATCGTCAGGAAACCCTACACCGGTTCCCTCTCAATTCCAGGATGCAGTTTTACACGGACTCGTCCTCAGGCAACCCTACACCGGTTCCTCCTCATTTCCAAGATGAAGTTTTACACGAACTTATCCTGCCGTAACCTTACCCCGGTTCATCCTGAAGTCTTACACGGGCTTATCTCAAAGTAACCTTACCCCGGTTCACCCAGAAGTTTTACACGAACTTATCTCGAAGTAACCTTACCCCGGTTCATCCAGAAGTCTTACACGGGCTTATCTCAAAGTAACCTTACCCCGGTTCATCCAGAAGCCTTACACGGGCTTATCTCAAGTAACCTTACCCCAGTTCATCCAGAAGTTTTACACGAACTTATCCTGCAGTAACCTTACCCTGGTTCCTCCAGAAGTCTTACACGGACTTATCCCGAAGTAACCTTACCCCGGTTCCTCCAGAAGTCTTACACGGGCTTACCTCAAAGTAACCTTACCCCGGTTCATCCTGAAGTCTTACACGGGCTTATCTCACAGTAACCTTACCCCGGTTCCTCCAGAAGTCTTACACGGGCTTATGTCGAAGTAACCTTACCCCGGTTCCGCCAGAAGTTTTACACGAACTTACTATGAAGTAACTCTACACAAGTTTCCTTCTCAACTCCAGACGTAGTTTTACACGGACTTGTCACCAAGAAACCCAACACAGGTTCTCTCTTTCCAAAGATGAAGTTTTACACGGACTCGTCATCAAGAAACTCTACACAAGTTCCCTTCTCAATTCCAGATGCAGTTTTACACGGACTCGTCATCAAAAAACCCTACATAGGTTTTCTTCCTTCCAGGATGCAGTTTTACACGGGCTCATCATCAAAGTAACCCTACACAGGTTCCTTCTCCATTTCAGATGCAGCTTCACACGGGCTCATCATCAGTCAACCCTACACAGGTTTCCTTCATTCCAAGATGCAGTTTCATACAGACTCATCCTCAGTCAACCCTACACAGGTTTCCTTTCTTCAAAGATGCAGTTTTTACACGAGCTCATCATCAGGCAACCCTGCACAGGTTCCCTCTTTCAACTTACAAAAATTACCATTCAACAGACAATCTCCAGATGGCATCTATAAGCCCATCCACCTACCAACAGTCTCCAAATGGCATCTATAAGCCCATTCCCGACAAGGTTCTGTCACATATCCAGATGGAATCTATAAGCCCATCCTCCCATCCATCATCTTTCCAAATGGTATCTGTAAGCCCATTCCCGACATCACATTGCTGATATTCTACTATGCGAGTGCAAATTTCTGGGCACTCTAGTGTTCAATCATCTTCCACCTTCGGATCACGAAAGGCACGCAAGCCAATCTACATCCTCAGGTCTAAGAAGATTGAACAGGGGCAACTGTTGTACCCCAAAATTTTCCCTCCCATATTCTTCAAGGTTTGTCAAGAATCATCTTCAAATGGTTCAAGACTACTCAAGGGTTGCACAGTCCAAATGCCTCCTAAGCCAGTCAAAATTAGGGTTTTGGTTCTCTCAAGGAATTTGAGGTTTTCAATGGATCAATCAAGTCATATAGGCCTATATACATTGTCAAGCATCTACATGTCAAGTCTCAAGACTCACAATGCCAAATTCTACAGTCAAAAGCTCCATTTGCTTCACAATCAACTATAGGGGTAAAATGGTCATTTTGCAGTCAAAAGTCAGAATTTTTGGCCAACATCTTATTTTGAGCTCACAAACATCATTTGATCAAATCTTGATCATGATTCCACAAGCATGGCTCAAAAATTATCAAGATGCCAAAAGTTGCTATTTTTGGACTGTAGAAAAGTCAACTGTAACTTGACCAATGCATAACTTTTTCATGGTTCATCAGAAAAATCCCATCCAATGCTCGTTTTGAAGGGGATGACATTTCCTACAACTCATCTTCACATTCCAAGTCCAAGAAATGCTCTCACAAAAAGTTATCAATTTCTACATTATAGGTCAATTTCAAAAGTCAACAAAAATGCACTTTAAGTCAAAGAACATAACTTGAGATTGGTAAATCCAAATGACATGGGACCAAAGGCATTGGTTAGAGGACTTCAAGACCTTTCCAAAATGTCTAAGAACATGTTCATATGATCAAAATTGAGCAAGATATGCATTGGAGAAGTTGGGAAATTTTTGTGAATTTGCAAAAGTCAACTTTGCTCAAAACACCTCATTTTTGCTAATGGGCCTCAAATTTCTTCTTGAAACATTGTCCAAGGCCTATGCACGACCCATTGGGATTATTTGAATTTATTTTCTCATTTTCTATTAATTAATTGGAATTTTTATTAATATTAATTCATTTAATTAATTTAAAATGTAGGAAAATATCAAGATATGTTTTTCTCAATCTTTTGTGAAGCAAATAAGCTCAAGACAAGCTGGAGATTTTGCGTTCACATCAAGGGGACCAAAATCTCCCAATTTGGCAAGGTTTTTCAATCAAAAAGATTGAAAAATATTTGATTGAAAATCAAATATACAAATCATAATTCCATGGATCTTTGACCAAGATTTTAACCTAAATCAGTTCTATTATATATACTGAAGTGAACCCTAATGCCATTCACGTGAAAAGCTGCTGCAAAAAGCCATTACCATATTGAAAAAAATCAAAGAAAACTCAAAACTGAATTCCATAATTTAACGTGATTCAAAGCTTGTTCTTGTTTCTAATATATTGCAGGAACTCCCAGGAACAATTTGCAATCGAAACCAAGCGTTTAACCTCAAGAAATCGCCTCCAACAGATTCACGGTTTGATTAACTTTTTCAAAATCGAAACTCACATTTTATGCATCATTGACATGTTCTAATCATTGTTTTGTATTGCTTGAACCTTTACAAAGCTAATGGTATTAGTTAATTGCGTTATAGTGTACAGAATCAAGAATCAACATTGAAGAAATCTAGGGTTCCTAAGCTTGAAATTTGGGGATTTAGTAACCAGGAAAAATTAAGCTTCATGATGCACATGACTGAATTTGTGAGAATCATACGAATCTAACAGGACTATCACGCCATATTTATATAGCCCAGGGACCTATTCGCTATTTTTGGTCGATACACTTTTTGGGGGTTAAAAACCCCCGCTATCTCTTTGTCCTTTTTGAAGGAAAACGAAGAAGACGATGAGCTGGCAATGTGCTAGTGGTTCATTCAAACATAATGGCGCGCGCGTGTTTGTTTCCAGCACATGTTGTTGTCTTATATATTATTTTAATTGCTTATCTTATTAACAAATGCAGCGTGATGGCCTAGTGGTTGGTGTGTTGGCGTGTAACCATTGGGACCTGGGTTCGATTCCCAGGTCCCCCAAATATTGTTTCTATTTTTTCTTAACATGGTTATGTGCAGGCTATCCAAGACATTCCACCATGGACTCTCACAAATCAATGCGCCAAGTGGCCACTAACAACAATCCAATGGTCAAAAAGTGGAGAACACCATACTCCCAGTCAAAGCAACGTGCAGATAATCCTAGAGGTCAAACAGGCCTGGAAGCTTAGTGGGTCAGAATTGCTGGAATAAACCTCCATCTGGGTCAACACCCCCCTGGTTAATTGCTTTTCTTTTATTTTCTTTTAACTAATTATTTTTATTATTAATATTATTACTATTTAATTAACTTAATTAATTTTCATAATAAATTCAGGCAATTAAAAAATGTAAATATTTTTGTTAATTATTATTATTATTATTATTTATTAAATTTAATTATTTTGTAAATAAACACTAACATGAATTAACTTAGTTTAATTAAGTTTAATTTTAATTTTCTTTTACAATAAATAAAATAAAATAGACTTAAGTTTACTAACTTTTGATTTTTAATTTCTTTTTATTTTCATTAAGACTTAAAAAACACAAAAAACATTTTTTTCTTTTAATTAATTAATTAATTAGAATTAGGTTTAATATTTAACTTAATTGCAAAAAGGACAAAATTTAATTCTTTTCTCAAAAAGGGTCAAAACCCTAAGGACGTCCCGATTCAATTATTTCGCGCGCATATTTATTTTAATTCATTATTTGATCATATTTATGTATCTGTTTCCGAGGATGTAATAGTTAATTAGGACTTTTATCGCTTTCTTTTATTTTCTCGCATTTATTTTCAAGGGTTATGTTTTTGGCGATGTAAATACCCGACGCCTTGTAATAGCGTAGATTCACTTTCCGCAATTTACTTTCCGCACAATTATTAACTATTAACTATGCATGACAAGAATTGCCTGACAAATAAAATCAACCCGTAGCTCACAAATACATGTGCAAAGATAATATGAACTGAATTTGACACACTCGCACATGCCACTCCTAGGGTACGCCTCACTTGGTTGCCTCGAGGTGGTCATTGAGTATATGGTATTTTAGAGGTCGCCCTCCTGTCTAAAGATCCAATTGCCTCGAAACGGTTGCCTCGGATAAAAAGGATCTAGGACGTTAGGGTTACCGCTAAGGCGTCCTACCATTGCTTTGGTGACCACACATGTCCCTATAATCGAATTGACCCGAATAACTCCAACGACGGTGCTACCTACTTCTCAATAGTGGGATAGCACTGTCTAAAGGACTCTTACACAGCTTAATTCCTTAGAGTAGGTAGATTTCTCCCTCTTTCAAAAAACAAAACAAACTTTTCGCACCTACACTTTCAAAAAGTTTTCAAACAAACACGTCATACACTCTTGAGGACTGATACAAGAGTTACCTAGAAGTTTTCAAAACGAAACTTTTTCAAAACCCACATACACAAGAAAAGCAAACAATTTTTGAAAACATAGTGAGCAAGTATCTAAGAGCCCGTGGATAACCACGGATAGAAAGGGTGCTAACACATTCCCTTTCTATAAATCTACCTCCCGAACCGAGAAACATCTCGAAAAGGAATTTTGCTGTGCTTTTGTCCTTTCCTTGTTGGAGAACATAAAAGACGGTGGCGACTCTTGCTTACCGCGACATTTCGCGAACCAGCTTTCAAAACAGTCAGTTCTATTTCCACCGATCACAGAGCCCAATAAGGAATAAAGAAATAAAAGGGTTATTTTATTGTTGTTGGAATATAATAGAAAGAAAGAAGCAGAAGAAGAATAAAGATTGAGAAGGAGAACGTGGAAGCTACTGCAAAAAGTGGAAAAATGGCAAGAACGTGAATTCAACCAGAAATTATAGAGCGACCTTCAATCCAAGGTAAGGGTGGGGTTCTGACTTTATAATTAGATTCATGATGATTGATATGGGGGGGTTAGAGGTGACTGCTGTTTTGTTAATGAATTGGATGTATATGATGATGTATGATGAAGAATTGATGAATTTTAGATGAATAATGATGTCATGATGTTGATTGATCAATGTAGTATTATAAGATAATTGTAGGTGATGATTTATCATGATTATAATAAGGTTTTTAGGGATAAAACATGAATCCCTGAGCGAGATGCAGGGAAGAAATCGTAGAATTATGCAGGAATGATCAGGATGTGTCGACCTCAAACATGATGCGTCGATGCATGAGCGATGTTAGACTCAGTATGAGTCGACACGAAGAAGCTTGCATCGATACATGAAGGTTGAAAGACTCAGGATGAGTCGATCAGTGGGATGCATGTGTCGATACATGTTGTATGCAAGACTCAGGATGAGTCGATCCATGAGAGGATGCATCGACTCATGTTGTGCAGTTAGAGCAGTACGCGTCGATCCAAGGGGTTTTGCATCAACCCATAATGCCTGATTTTTGGCAGATTCAGTTTTAAAGTGCTGTAACTTGAGTTTTAGGATGCCGTTTGAGATGCCGTTAGAAGCGTTGAATAACTAACGCGATGAACTTTGTTTTAGAGGATTAAAATGAATAATAAGAAGTGCAATCCTAGTAGCCAATTTAGGGTTTAGAATTAATTCCCATGTTGAGTGTTGCATTGGTTTTGAGCAGAATGATGAAAATTAGATGCTTAGAAGCTACTATTTGAGTTATAACAGTAGGATAGTGACAGTACCGATGTAAGAATTATAGAATAGCAGTATGAATTACTGTGGTGTTAATGTACAACTGAGTTGTTAGTGAGAAGTTTTTAATGATGTTATGTTGATGATTTATAATAAATGATGTTTGATGAATTATTCTGATGATATGAGATGTTGATGAAGAGATGTTGAGATGTTATTAATTTGAGATGAATTTTGAGATGTTGATTTGAGATGTTTTTGAGATGTTGTTGATTTGAGATGAATTTTGAGATATTGATTTGAGATGTTTTTGAGATGTTGTTAATTTGAGATGTTGTTAACTTGGGTGTTGTTATTACATTCATGGTTGCGTCGCATACATTGCATTTTTTGAGATGGAGCTTATGCTCCTTGAGATGGCCTGCATTGGCGAATTTTGAGATGAAGGCTATGCCTTGTTGATGCCTCTATTAATTGGCAAATTTTTGAGATGGGAGTTCTGCTCCAATGGCACCACATGCATTTGCATAGTATTGAGTCGCATTATATGATGGCATAAAGAAGTGTATTTTGATGTTGATGAATGTGTATATGCGTTGTAATTATTGTTGATTATGAGATGAGAAGTGGTGATGTTATTGATCTAATTTAATATATTAATTATCATGCGCTTTATTATATTGTTAGATATCTCACCCCTTCTGTTTGAATGTTGCCCTTATGTTGGTAACGTGCAGGTAATCAAGAGTGAAGGTTGTATACCTTCAGTAGTTCGAGTCGGTGTCATTGCTCTGATATGTAACACTCGGGGGGATGAACGCTTGCTGTTTTTGATTGTTGACTTTCAGTTGTGGAACTTTAAGTTGATTATTATTAATATGTGTTGTTTCAAAATTGCTGTATTGATGATAAAATTGTTATTGAGAATTTCGCTGCATAGATGTTGAGTTATTTAATTAAATATGTTATGATGGTTCATCCGATGTTTTGAAAGTGTTATATATCCACGATGAATGCAATGAATTTTTTATAGAAGAATTTGTGACATCCCGATACGTTTGCATGATTGAATTTTATAACTCTGATTTATTTATATAATTTTCTGGAGTAGAATTGGGGTGTTACAGAAAACATTTTCAAAAGATCAACACTTTGTATACATTCTTACGAACGAGAATCATTATAAAGTTTTCCTAAACGATGGCGCCTTTTCAAAATACTTTCAAAAACCACACAAAGCACATTTTCAAACAAAAGCAAGTGATCTAGCAAGTAACTGAGAGCCCGTAGATAACTACGGATGAAAAGGGTGCTAATACCTTCCCTTTTCATAATCTACCCCTCGAACTCAAGAAAACATCTCAAAGGTCTTTCCTGTTCTTTTCAGCCTTTCCTTTTGGATAAAAGAAAAGTTGGTGGAAACTCTTGCTAACCGTAACATTTGCAATCAAACGCAAAACGACCAAGTCAGTTCTCCCACCGCGTTACAGAACTGGCGACTCTACTGGGGAAAATTTTAAAAGTGGGGTTACCTTAGGGCTAGATCACCTTTACTTGCTTTCCCTGTTTGACTTGCATGCTTTAAATTATGGTTCCTTGTTTGGGCTTACTAAGGATCCTACACTCGGATTTGGGGCACCTTTTTTAGTTAAGTAGCAATAAACTGTGAGGGAACTATGCGGGGTATACCGACATGGTTGAAACAGTAGCTACGTTGATGCGATACTTTGGTGTGTACTGGTAGCCCTTGAGTAATCAAGGAGAATACGGAGCCGCTGCGTGGTATCATAAAGCGCCAACTGACCTTAGCACCTTAATTGACCAACTTGGCTTTTAGGACGTAGTGAGATAGTCGTCTTTGGTGTAAACCCAAAGTCGGTTGATACTCAATACTACACTCATCGAGGTTTGACCCTTGAGTTTTGTTTGGTGGCAAGTCAATTGTCTATCGGAATGAGATTTGGGGGAAATACCGGTGATATTGAGATCCCTTAGAACCCAGTTACTATATTTAGGACAGGTTGAGCCAACCCAACTTCAAGAGGGTATCACCTTAAAATCCATGCAAGCCTTAAACCTAAGGTCTTTGTGTGATTTTCTTGTGCTTGCTATATCTGCTATATCTGAGCATAATCATGACATCATAACATAGCATGTCATACTAACCATTTCAAGGATTATTAGGGTTTATTTTTGTCTTGTTTTGTAGGACATGGCTCTCGCCCGCAGATTCACTATCCAAGTCAGTCTGGTAAAAGTACCTCCTCTGCTCAAGGATTTGGTATCAAGGGTTCCTGAAAGCCTCCATTCACTAAAAGACATGGACGAATTCTCAGCTTGGTCACTTCAAACCCTGATGAAGAAATGTTAAAAGTGCTCTTTCAATTCTTTGACCCTCTACATCACTGCTTCACTTTTCTGGATTACCAGTTAGTGCCTACTATAGAGGAGTTTTCTTTGTTGTTGGGGGTGCCTATCCTTAATGAGGTACCTTTCAATGGTATGGAAAGAGACACTAAACCTGAAGATATTGCCAAAGCTCTGTCCTTACAACGGTCTGACGTAGTAGCAAATTGGGAAACCTGGAGAGGTGTCAAGGTTTTTTTGGCTAAGTTCTTGTTCGAGAAATATCATCATTTTTGGGATACCTTAGACTTACAATCTTTTGAAGAGGTGTTAGCCCTTATCATCTATGGTTTGGTACTGTTTCCTAATCCGGACCAGCTCATAGACGTGAATGCGGTTAAGATTTTCCTATCACGTAATCCGGTACCTACTCTGATTGGAGATATCCTACATTTATTGCATACTCGCACTGTAAAGAGGAGAGGAACCCTCATGCGCTGCACCCCTCTTTTGGATAGGTGGTTTATTTCACACCTACCCCGATCTGTCTTGAAGAATAAACAGGGCTTGAGATGGTCTCAAAGGCTGTTGACTCTTACACATTCAGGCATTCATTGGTGTCCTCGATTCTCAGAGAATGTTATCATCATTGATCAATGCAGAGAGCTCCCTAATATCCCTATTTTAGGAATTAGGGGGGAAATCACTTACAATCCTTGTTTGGCACTACGACAGTTTGTATATCCAAGAAAGGATGGTCCTCATGATGCACTTATCTCAAATGGGTATGAGCTCGTGCTTAAAGTCTTATGATGCGTTACCCCTCTATTCTTCCAGTTATCATAGAGCCTGTTGTGAAAGGAGATGTCCCATACACTATCCTTCATCCCAACATACCCACCTCTCTCGAAGACTTGCAAAGGGATTAGATACAACTTATAGGGGAGCGAGACACTTTCGAGGCCCAATTCTATGCCAGCGAGAAGAAGGTTCTGGAACTCACCAAGCAGCTTCATGAGGAGCAGAGTCTGAATGCCTACATCGCACCAAAGAGGATGCGTTCAACTTTTTTGTCTTAGAATTTTGTATTTTATTTCTTTCATTGTAAGCCCAAAGAGGCACGATGTACTCAAACTTTGATTTATTTATATAACGTGTGTTCCTTTTTGGTCTAAAGCAAATTTAAATCTCTAATTTCCTTGAAATCATTGCATATGCATCTTCATTCATCATCACATAAACAGGTTTCTTACCACAGGTCTCCTTATCTTTCTACTATTTATTTCAGTAAGATGGATCTTGAGCAGATAGTAAAAGATCTCCATGCGCAAAATGCTCAGTCGACCGAGACTCGGGGCAAAGGCATTCTGGTTGAGCCTGTCCGGATGAAGGCGCAATCAGTATCTATGTCGGAAGCCTCCAAGAATGAGATGGAATAAATTTTGAAAATTATAAAGAGAAGCGACTACAACATAGTCGAACAGCTAGGGCAAACTCCGTCAAAGATTTCTATGCATGATTTACTGTTGTGCTTCGAGGCTCATGCGAAGGCCTTGGTGAAATTTCTTAAAACTGCCCATGTGCCAGAGGAAACCTCTACTGACCAATTCCAAGACTGTGTGGCCAGTTTGACCGCTGATAATGGTTTAGGCTTTTCCGATGCTGACCTGACACCTAGAGGGAGGAAACACAACGAGGCGTTGCATGTCTCTATCGAATGCAGGGACACCACTTTGGCCCATGTCCTGGTTGATATTGGCTCATCTTTGAATGTGCTACCTAAGAAGGCTCTTGATAGACTAGATTGTGAAGGTCTGACCTTAAAACCCAGCAACATAGTGGTAAGGGCCTTCGAAGGTTCAAAAATAATGGTGCATGGGTGTAGCGGTATAAATGTTCAAGACTAAGCCATTGGATTGACTTGACTTATACAAAACAAAATAAAATTTGCCACCACGCTTTATTGTTTCCAAAGGAATGGGAAAAGAGCGAATAACCTAAAAGAGGGGGGAAAGATTCAAGGTAAGGGGGTTGGTTATGCAAAGGGAATGTATTAGCACCCTAAACATCTACGGTACTCCATAGGAAACTCTTTGTAAAAATCTGTATATTTTGGCTATAAAATGTTGTATAAAAATAGATGGTGGAGGTGAGAAAAGAAATATGTTTCTTATGATTTTTGCACCCGCCGCGGTTGAGAATCTTTAGTGCCTACGTACCACCTTTCATGCAATAGGGGATCAGGGTACACGTAGTTCACCTTTTAAAAAATTTAAAACACAAGTGTGTTGGTTAATTTTAAGAGATAAGACATCATCGTCATTGTCCGCGTGGAAAACATACTTACTACCCATAATCATGAGAAAGGATAATTTGCATCATCTCAAAGTGGAGGATATGGCTTGGATTTTAAAATTAACAATGCCTCACTCAAAACCCAAGTGGAAAATATCTTACTTTACTATATATTGTAAAAGTATAGTTGTTTGCATCACTACAAAGATTGACAAGAGTCCAATCTTTTGAGAAAAAGTTTTAAAATAAAAGCCAAAGTGGCAAAAATGGTTTGAAATGAGATTGATTGACTTTTAGTCTTCTCACAAAAAGGTCAAGGTATTATTAGATTGATTAGGGTTTATTTATGAAAATGTTTTAAAAATGCATGGACCTAAGTCCAAGTTTATTATGAAAGTGGTTCAAGTTAAAAAAACAAGAAGAGTTTGCAAAAGGAGGAAGAACATTTCTGAAATTAAAGAAGATGGGAGGAGAAGAAGAGACTATCCTAAAGCATAAGGTAAAAACCAGGGATAAGAACCATCTAACCAACAAGAAGCCAATACTTGACATTATTATCCAAGATAGAATTATCATTCTTTGGATTGAAGCCAAGCAAGCAAAGATACTATACCTCTTGTAAGAACCAAACTTCAAGTGTATTAAGTCTTCACAAAAATTGGGCAGAGTAACGGTTATATACGGGTGAATTCCAGATTACAAACAAAGAGTGTAATCACAATAACCTGCACACAAAATAAACAAACAACCCAATGTCTTGAGGTAAACCTCAAGAGCTCCATACAAAATATCAATTAAGATCACAAGGTCTCCAACATAGGTCAAGGTTTCTAATCCCAAGTCCAAGAAGTCTAATGCTCCATAATGCTAAGGATAGTAGCCAAATAGTCCAAGCTTCATTAAAGTTTTTTATGGTTCATGTTGATTATTAAGTATCTTAAGAAAAGGAAAGAAAAGCTCAAGTGAGCAAAATAAAAATGACAAGAAAGTAAATGCTCAAATGAGCAAAGATGAAAATGGCATAAAATGTAAATGCTAAAAGTAAATAGTGCATAAAAATAAAAGGGCATATAATAAAATTACAAGATAAAGTCAATTATTAATGATTAGTGGTTAGTTGAATGATCATCTTGAAACTTGCATTTGGAACTTGTTAGAGGATTGGTAGAACCAAAGCCTCCACACAACAAGTTGCATTTGCTTTTTGTCAAGTATATCATCCATTTGGAATCCTCGTAAGTACCATTTAATGATTAACGATGTTTAAGTGATCCGCATTGACCAAAGGTATTGTAGATCCATTAGAGGATTGGTACAACCAAAGCCCCCACACAATAGATCTCAAGGTTATTGGATTAAAGAGATCAAATTAACATACTTGGGCTTGCAAACATAAGTTTGGGCCACAAATGATCACTTATTCGAATCGGGACAAAATTTAGCGCTATGTTAAGCAATCGTAAGTGGACTTATATATAAGTCACGCCTATTTTGAGGCCGGTCAATAGCAATTTATGCACCATTTGTTTTGAGACATGATATAGAGATCATGCTCCAATAACACTTAGTGCAATAAGAAAGAGATGAGATGAAGAGGGGTGGGAGGGAATGTACAAACCACTGTTGAATTAAATTTAATCAAACTATTATTAAAATCATTCATCTATTTTTGTGGAGTTAGACTCAACACCATGGATCCAATGATGTTAATAAAGTTCATGATCAAAAATTTAACCCAAGATCAGCCATAAAATAGTCACAAAATAATATTACATTTAATATATACAAAAAAAGGTTAAAAAAAAGTTTTAAAATAGAAATAAAAGATAAAAATATCAACTATGTTCAAATTAATCAAGAAATAAAAAGTACGACCATAGAAAAATCAGGAAAGGACTCAAATGATTTTATAAATTTTTTGGTAATTTTTTAAAGTCAGAAATTATTTTTAAAATTAAAAGAAATGGGTAAAATAAACCAAAAATGATAAAAAATAGCAAAGTCAGAAACAAAAATAAAATAAGGTCACCGATATTTGTCACAATATCATTTGATCATTTCATAATTTTTTCAGAATTTAAAAATGCATAAAAGTATTTTTACACATTTAAAACAATTCAAATAAAGTGAAAATCTATAAAAAAAAATACAAAAACACAAAATTAAATTGTGAAAAAATAAAAATCAGAAAGAGAAAAATCAAAAATATTTTCCATAATTTTTTCAGATTTTTTGGACTTAAAATGATTTTTCTATGATTTTTTGAAGTTTAAAAATATTAAATATAAAAAATCAGAAAAGAAAATAAAAGTAAAAAATATGTGGACCATTGGATGAGAGTCAAAACGCATTAGTAATCAAATCCAAGGGATCTGGCGCGTTGTGCATATCATGGTCATTAGTGAATAAAGCACTGAATCAATTATTAAATCAGAATTCAAAAATAACAAGTGGCGCGCCATCATTGGTTGGAAGATGACACGTTGGTCATCTTCAACCTCCAGCCAATGTGAATTGCAGGTCTCTCAAACTGTAAAATCATAAGCTCAGACCTATGCCATTCCCTTCGTCTCTTCAAGACGGAGACAACCACACCTTCGCGACAAATATATATAAAATGTAGCTCAAGCAAATTGGAAGGAAAGTTTGGAAAAGGGATTTGAAATTTCATGGTCAAAACGTGTTTCTAGTTGAAAGCAAGTGTTGCACTTAGAACCATGGCAATGGTAGCATCACAATGATATCAAAGTTTTGAAGAATTGATGAAGGAATCTACCTATTGAAGTTGAGTTGCAGAGCTCTGAAACTGGACTTCTATGGAGCAATATAGGGCACGATTCTTGAATGTAATTATATGGTTAGCTTCAGGGAAGATGAAGGAAGGTGAATTGATAGAGAAATTGGATTGAAAAAGGCTTGGGAATAGATTTCGAAGTTGCTGAATTCTGAGTTATGGAACATGTTTGGCAGGGTGATTTTGGCTATCCAAGCTTGAGGAAATGAATGGGGAATAACCCTCTATTTTATAGGGAATCAAATGGAATGTCCAAGCGTGTGAAATGATGAAGTTTGGAGGGAAATCATGTGAAGTTGCAAACAAGATAAGTGTGACTTCCAATTTGATCAAAACTCATCCAAAACACACGTTTCGCTATGCTAATCACCTCTAGAAATTCATTAAACATGTTTAGAGGCATAAACGTGTAGAATCAAAGTGTTTAGAAGCCAAATCAAGGATTTCCAACTTCTGACTTGGTGAAAAATTCAGTTTCAAAGTGCCAACTTCTGACCAATGGCATTCTCAGCTCAAGGGGTCTTAAGGCATTACTCTTGATGCATTAGAAATATGAGGTTACAAAATTTGCAATGGAAAAAGAATGGAATCAAATGGATGCTTGAGCTGAAAGTTGTGTTGAATCAAAGTTGGAGAAAAAATGTTGACTTTCCATACTTAGAAATATTTCAAATTTTTCTTCAAAAGTGACATATAATGTCTTGCATCCAAACATGGGCCTCCACTTGGAATTTTCTCTTGACCAAAAAATATGGCATTAAGTAGATCTCTTGAATGACATTTTGGTACTTGAACCATCCAAAATATCCAAAAATTTAGAGAGTTATGAATTGTTGAAGTTGGCAAAAAATCATAAAATGACCTATAATCTTTTGTATCTTTAGGGCATCTTTCATCCATTTTCTCACCTTGCACATAAAAGAAGGCATAAATTTCACATCCTCAAGATCATTCTGGAAAAATAATGGGCTCAAGGTGATAAAAATTGACCAAGTTATGATCATTTGAAGTCACACATGAGAAATTGGGGGTTCATCTGGAGGACTTGTGATCTTTCTTCATCATCAAGCTTCTTCCACATGAAAAATCCTTGGAACTTTTGAAGTGATTTGTTGATAACCCTTTTAAGAGAAGGATGTTTTTGGAATCACTCAAAAATACCAAAATATGAGCAAGATATGCTTCTTTGAAGTTCAAAACCCTAGCTCCTAGATCAAGAAAATGCCTTGAGGAACCTTGACAATTTTGAACAACCTTCTTGTACCAACACTCTTGATTTGTAAATAGAAGTTATTGAGGATGATAATGAGAAATCATATCCATCAAAACCACTTCCATATCTTGAGAATTGAGAGGAATATTCACTTGTGACCAATGGGAACAAAGCCTTGTCCAAGCAAGCCAATTTCTCCAATAAACCCCTTGTATTTTTGAACCAAATTTGATAATATTGAAATGTGGTGAACCAAAATAACCTTTCCATGCCATTTCCTCTAAAACAAATCTAATGGTGAGGTTTAAACTTCTCAAGCTTTAATGACTAGGGCATTGAAATAAACTCGTGAACCCATGGAGTAACTTGCTGAATCTTAATGCCTTTACCTACATTATTAGTAAGACAAAACAACATTGCACTTTATTAATTAAAAGGAAAGTCAAAACAAAACATGCATGATCACAAAATAAAAACAAGTCAAGGTGCTTGGTGATTCCTCAGAGAGCAAAGTTAAATATAGGGAGGGGAACCAAGAATCCTAATGTGATCTTGTTGTGATGGAATTAACATGGTATGATGAAGGGATCTTAGGGGAAAAAATTGGGGTACAACAGCTGCCCTTATTTAAGTTTCTTCTATCCGGAGATACGAAGGTTACAAATCTTTGTGTCGACGCGATCCAAGATACTTAAATATAAAACAAACCATATTTTTGGCCCTAAGATGCCATGCAATGCTTATGAATTCATATGAACAACTCTAAAGGGACGTGAAACACCACTGGGGATGTAACAAAAATAAAGAAACAAGAGAGTAACCCAACCAGGAAAATAAATCACTGGTGGATCAAAAAGACCTAAATTAGAGAGGATGGTAAAATGGTCAAAGGATACACCAACTTCTACCAAAGGAGAAACTTCCAACGTTCACTGTAGGTAGAAAGAGGAAAGAAATAACAATATCGACGTTTACTAGCAGTGAACTATCAACTTTCACTGAAGGTAGAGAGAATGAATCATCGATGTTCACTGACGATGAACTACCAACTTTCACTGAAGGTAGCAGGAAAATAAATATCATAGCATCACCGTTCACTGACGATGAACTGCCAACGTTCATTGAGGGTAGAAAAAAGATAATAAGTACCAACTTTCACTAAAGGTGACCTACCGACTTTTACTAAAGGTAGAGAGAAAATATATCATAGCACTACCGTTCACTGATGATGAACTACCCACGTTCACTGAAGGTAGAAAAAAGATAACAATCATCGACGTTCACTGCCGATGACCTACCAACTTTCACTGAAGGTAGAGAGAAAATATATCATAGCACCGCCGTTCACTGACGATGAACTACCCACGTTCACTGAAGGTAGCAAAAAGATAACAATCACCAACTTTCACTGATGGTGATCTACCAACTTTCACTGAAGGTAGAGAGAAAATATATCATAGCACCACCGTTCACTGACGATGAACTACCCATGTTCACTGAAGGTAGAAAAAAGATAACAATCACCAACTTTCACTGATGGTGATCTACCAACTTTCACTGAAGGTAGAGAGAAAATATATCATAACACCGCCGTTCACTGATAATGAACTACCCACGTTCACTGAAGGTAGAAAAAAGATAATAATCACCAACTTTCACTGATGGTGATCTACCAACTTTCACTGAAGGTAGAGAGAAAATATATCATATCACCACCATTCACTAACGATGAACTACCCACGTTCACTGAAGGTAGCAAAAAGATAACAAGTTTCCCCAAAATTCTGGTGTTTCACCTAAAATGGGACTCAACTTCTTCTTTAACCGAGGAACTTTTCCTGGAAATGGTAAGCTGTCTCAAATAAAGAGACTTCCACCTGCCAAGATTTCACAACGAACTATCTCCGCAAATTTTGAAAGTCTTGCCATCCGCTGGCACAAACTGACGACTGACTGCGAACTATCCACTCGTAGAGGAAATAGCAAAAAAAATTTACGTCGACTTTTACAGGGAAACACAAGTTGCTCAAATAAAGAGACCTGCTACTCGTTGTTATGGAGGATTGTTAAAATAATGACTTTCTAGGGAGAACAATATGGTTTCCCGGGGAAATACCAATATATTCCTGCTGAGGAGAATAAAGTTTTCTCGTGCAAAATAAATGCACATTCTCAAACCAAGACTCGAAGTCTGCAGACATCATAAGTAATAATATTGCTGGGAAACAAAGATTCAAACCAGAAATAAACTGGAGTTAAACAGTCAACCAAAATAAATCCTTTGAGAAATAAACTCAAGAGGTAAATCCAAATCATTCAGACAAAGAGCTGTACAGGAAAGCTAAAGTAAAAATCTTCCAACGAGGGATAACTCGGTGGGGACGTTGAAAGAATATGAACTTTCTGCTTAACGTTGACACTCTATTGGAGAGAGGGAAACACAACTCTGTAAAATAGGGTAATATGTCAACAAACAAAATTAATGAATGAAAATGAGAAATGATTTACTAAAATTAATTATGCATAATGTATGTATGAATGTATGAGTGTTATCATGTATATGTTGACAAAACAGACATATAACAAAGGGAGTAACCAGGCAAAACCAAATCGGGCACAAACAACACTCGGCTAAATCACATCCAAAGTGAACAATCCCGAAAAAAGTAAATGCCAACTGAGGCAACAAAATCTACTGCATGCTTTAACTTTACTGGGGAGAAACAAAATCCGGAGGTAAACAAATCAAAGTGATAAAATAGTATAAATACAGGGATATAACATCCTTCTTCAGGCTTCACCGGGGAAACAAATGTTTTCAAAAGTAACACTTCTACTGGGGATTGAAAAACCAATCTTAAGTAAAGCAGATGGACACCAAATCATCAAAACATTCACCAGGGAATTCAAGCCCACTTCATCGGGAAGGTTAACACCACATCCTCAAAGGTAAAACCACAATACGTTCTTCACTAGAAAAACCGGGGACCTGCGTTCTTCAAGAGTGATTATGGTACCAACTTCTATGGAAAAAGAACTTCCGTTAAACCGAGTGAAAACTTCACTGAAGAAAATGCGGGTTGAATATTCACCTCATGAAAACTCAGGAAAGAGGAGAAATGAATCCAAGCTTGACCGAGGATACCAGAGTCACGAACTTAATACGGAGAATCATTCTGAGTAAACCTTCCCGAGGGGACCAAAAACTTCTTAAAACAACTGGAGTTTGTCATCATCTTATTGTTCAAATTTGAGCCATTGTCAGTAATAATTTTGCTCGGCACACCATACCGACATATAATATTATTCTTGATGAAGCACACAACCACCTGCTTAGTAACATTGGCATATGAAGCAGCCTCCACCCACTTGGTGAAGTAATCAATTACTACCAAGATAAAACGGTGTCCATTTGAAGCTTTGGGTTCTATCATCCCAATCATGTCAATACCCCACACGGAGAAAGGCCACGGGGAGGAAATCACATTGAGAAGTGTCGGAGGCACATGGACCTTATCTGCATAAATCTGACATTTATGACACTTCTTTGCAAATTTGTAATAGTCAGATTCCATTGTCAGCCAATAGTAACTAGCCCTTATCATCTTTTTGGCCATCGAATGTCCATTAGAATGAGTTCCAAATGAACCTTCGTGAACCTAATGCATCAACATGTCTGCTTCGTGTCTATCCATGCATCTGAGCAAGACCATGTCATAATTTCTTTTATACAACACATTTTCACTGAAGAAGAAACTGCCAGCCAATCTTCTCAATGTCTTTTTATCCTTCTTCGATGCACCGATCAGGTATTCCTGAGTCTGAAGAAAATGCTTGATGTCATAATACCAAGGTTTTTCATCTGCTACCTCTTCTATTGTAAACACATGAGCGAGCCTATCCAGTCGCCGAACCATAATTCTAGGTATATCATTCCAAGTATTCACTTGGTACATAGAAGCCAGAGTTGCCAGAGCATCCGCCATCTGATTTTTATCTCTAGGAATGTGATGGAATTCAACTTTATTTAAGAAGGGTAACAATCTTCTAGCATAATCTTTGTAGGGGATCAAGCCGGGGTGAAGAGTATCCCATTCTCCGCTAATCTGATTTATTACCAAAGCTGAATCACCATACACATCTAGAATTTTAGTTCTGAGATCAATAGCTTCCTCGAGACCCGTGATGAAAGCCTCATATTCTGCCATATTATTAGTACAATCAAATGTCAACCTTGCAGTAAAAGGAATATTCGATTTGTGCGGAGTGACAATCACAACACCAATTCCGTTACCATAAGCATTCACAGCTCTATCAAATATTATATTCCAACGAGATTCAGGGTGAGGACCTTCCTCAAGCGATGGTTTGTCACAATCTTTCACTTTCAGGAACATCACATCCTTATCAGGGAAATCATACTCGACAGACTGATAATCCTCCACTGGTTGGTGAGCAAGATAATCTTCCAATATACTGCTTTTAATAGCCTTTTGAGTGCGGTATTCAATGTCATATTCAGATAACAACATCTGCCAGTGGGAAATTCTCCCAGTGAGATCAGGCTTTTCAAAAATGTACTTGATTCGATCCATTTTGGAGATCAACCAAGTAGTGTGATTCAACATATATTGTCGTAAACGCTTTGCCACCCAGGCTAGAGCACAACATGTCTTTTCCAGCATGGAATACCGTGACTCACAATCAGTAAATTTTTTACTGAAATAATAAACGGCAAACTCTTTCTTCCCTGTTTCATCCTATTGTCCCAGAATACAACCCATGGTATCATCTAACACTGTCAAATACATAATCAACGATCTTCCTTCGACAGGAGGGACCAAGATAGGAGGTTCAAGCAGATATTCTTTAATACTTTCAAATGCCCTTTGGCAGTCATCCGTCCACACACATCCTTGATCTTTCTTTAACAACTTAAAGATCGGTTCATATGTTGCAGTCATGTGGGGAATGAATATGGAAATATAATTCAAACGCCCGAGGAACCCTCTGACTTGTTTTTCAGTTCTTGGCACTGACATCTCTTGAATTTCTTTGACTTTATCGGGGTCAAATTTAATTCCTTTATGGCTAACAATGAAACCCAACAATTTCCCCGATCGGACACCGAAGGTGCACTTATTTGGATTTAAGCGGAGACGATACTTCCTCAAACGCTGAAATAATTTCAATAAATCTTCTACATGCCCTTCTTCAGTCTGGGATTTAGCAATCATATCATCAACATATACTTCAATTTCCTTATGCACCAGATCATGGAATAGGGTTGTCATAGCCCTCTGGTACGTTGCACCAATGTTCTTCAACCCAAAGGGCATCACTCTGTAACAAAATGTTCTCCAGGGTGTGATAAACGTTGTTTTTTCCATGTCCTAAGGAGCCATCCTTATTTGATTATACCCGAAAAATCCGTCCATGAATGAGAATACTTTGAATTTTGTCGTGCTATCCACTAACATATAAATGTGTGGCAATGGAGAATCATCTTTTGGACTAGATTTATTTAGATCTCTATAATCTATGCACATGTGGACTTTTCCATCTTTTTTGGTACTGGGACAATATTGGAAATCCATTGAGGATACACTGACGTCACAAGAAAACTGGCATCAATCTGCTTTAGAACCTCCTCTCTGATCTTCACTGCCATATCTGGGTGAGTTCTTCTCAACTTCTGTTTGATTGGTGGACACTCTGGCTTCAACGAAAAACGGTGCTCTACAATATATGTATCTAGACCAGGCATGTCTTGGTAAGACCAAGCAAAAATATCCACATATTCTTTCAACAGCTTAATCAACCTGCTCTTCACATCAGGATGCAACAATGCTCCAATCTTGACTTCTTTTGGATCTTCTTCTGAACCCAAATTGATTACTTCCAATGGCTCTTTATATGGCTGAATGGCATTTTCCTCGTGCTCAAGCAACTGTGAGACCTCTTCTATAATCTCATCATAATCTTCTTCTTCGCCCCCACACACAGGACATTCAAAGTTGGGAGAGGGTGCAGGGTCATTGTATTTAACGGGTTTTTTAGTTAATCTGCACATATGATTTATGATTGCATTTAGAAACTGACACATATAACAAGTGATCATGCAGATTAAATTTCAGTTATTATTTATTTTGAAAGGTTTTTTTTTCTGATTACCATTTTCCAAGAAAAAGCAGAAAATAAAGACACAATTTGGGAAACAAAGACAACTTTTATTATTGATTTTAAAAGTCACAGCAAACAGATAAGCCCTACAACATTAATACTTACACCTTGGGCAGAGTGAAAGCTTTTCAAGAAGATTTAACAAATTAAATTACTTTGAAACATGTATGCAAGAGGTAACATCAATGGTGATCCAATTATGAACCCTAACTCCGTGCGTCACATAATTCAGCATTTCCTGCTCTACTTCACCTTCCACAATGGCGTTAATCCCGGAAACAGTTGGATGAAGATAACCTCCACTACGGAAGATGTATTGATACTTGCCTACAGCAGACTTCAGCTTCATGCTCTTACCTTTGTCATTCTTCAAAGAGAACCCCAATACGGCTTTGTTCTTGTTCACAGGTGGATCCACAATTTGTCTCCATACCTTGCTATGACCCTTACGCACAACCTGCTGCGCATCCTTAAGTGAAACCATGGAATTCTCATTTCCCCTTATGTTATCAATGGATAATGCTTGGAACTGGGTTCCAACAGCAACTTCATCCGCCTCCACAATGCTGAAAGAGGACAAATGAGATATCAATAATGCATGTTCCCCATTTATGATTACCACTTTCCCTTCACGTACAAATTTCAATTTCTGGTGTAAAGTTAAGGTGACAGCCCCTGCCTCATGTATCCAAGGTCTTCCTAGCAAACAACTATAAGCGGGTACAATATACATGACCTGGAAAGTTATCTGAAACAAATGTGGTCCTATATGAATAGGCAATTCCACTTCACCAATAACAGATTCACTTGATCCATCAAACACTTTCACAATGATGCCACTCGGGCGCATGGGCGTTCCCTGATTTTTCAACTTCAAAAGAGTGCTCCTCGGTATGATGTTCAAAGCAGATCCATTATCAATTGGCACATTGGATAGTGAATCATTCTTACAATTCATGGAGATGTGGAGGACCGGGTTGTGATTCTTTCCTTCATTTGGAAATTCATCATCGCAGAAACTCAAGTTATTACATGACTTAATATTCCCTACTACACTGCTGAACTGGTCTACAGGCATATCACTCTCCATAAAAGCTTGGTCCAATACCCTCATCAAGGACTCTCTGTGAGCATATGAGTTCATCAATAAAGCAAAAATAGATATTTTTGAAGGAGTCTGCAGTAGCTGATCTACAATTCTGTAGTCGCGCATCTTGATCATCTTCAAAATATCATCCACTTCTTTCTCTAATGTATCTCCACTAGTCTCACCCGTAGCCTTCATGGGTTCAACATTCTCAACAATTTTATTTCCAGCACTAACATCTCTTCGAACAACTGGTGCAAACACACAACTGCTGCAGGTCACCCTGTTATTCTCAGTGATATTTCCGACATCAGGCATTGGCTGGATGGTAACTTCCACTCCATCCTCTAAAATTGTAGCATTATACTTGTAGGGTACAACTTTATCCGTCTTGTAGGGGATAGGACCCGACAATCTAATCACCAATGGGGTAACAACTATCTTTCTATAATAATTGACTTCAAAATGGGAAGGTGCACCAAAATAAGGTACAATGACGTTTACCCCTTCTTCAACACAATCAGTCATCATCGAGTCATCTATGGAAAACAAATCCTCATCTGAGGAGAAATACTTATCTGCAGAGGCATACTCTTCATCTGACTCTTCTTCATCCAAACAAAACTCAATCATATCAATTTCATGGTAATCATCTCTTTGACCTATAATTTTGATAGTTCCATTATCTAACAACAACTGAACACCCTTCTTCACGATTGAACATCCTCAGGAATCTCGACAACAAACTCGGCAAGATCCATACTGGTGTTCTTCTTGATCAGCCAAGTGGCAGAAAGTAGCATACAATTGCACAAGGTCCTCATTCATATACTCTACATCAAAAATTCTGAATTCTCCAGGACATCTAGAAACCATATTCACTTCCTCTTCATACTCTTCCCTAGGCATGATTATGTGGATGAGGCCCTCATCCATCATTTCTTGCAAATAAGCCTTTATCTTATTGCAACCCTGTATGTCTATACTACAAATAGCACAACCGGAATAATCATGCGTAAAGTAGCTAAATTCACAAAGGTATGCATGCATTTTCACCAAATCTCCTCTAACCAGATTAATATCAAAAATACGGAAATCGCCTGGACAATCGGCCACCATATTCACAACATTTACTCCCTCATGCTTATGTAGATGATTGTCTTTCACATTAGGTCCCACATCCTTGAAAGATGGAATACCATCCTTCACTAATTTATGTACCTCAGTCTTCAAAGGATAACAATTCTCAATATTATGCCCTGGTGCTCCCTGATGAAAAGTACATGTTTTGTATGCTTTGTAGTACCAATGCAATGGAGATGGTACAACGGGAGGTGGTTGGGTCTGAACCAACTTCTTCTAAATCAATGCTGGTAGTAACTCTATATAGCTCATGGGAATAGGGTCATAACTCTCCCTTCTCTGATTATACCCTTGATTCCCCTGTTGGGACGGTCTCTGATAAGCAACGGTAGTTGGAGCTACACCCACAATTGGAGTAACTGAGGCGACTTGCTGATGATGCTGATAATTCCTTCTAGGAGTATTAACCTTCCTCTCTTGTATAAAAGTATTTGCATCCCCTTCCTTCTTCTTGGTAAATCTATAAGATGGCTTCTTCACACCTCCAGAGCTTTCACTTCTCGTCAAACGACCCTCTCTTACAGCCTCTTCTAAGTGGATACCCATTCCTACCATTTCAGTAAAGTCACTTGGCGCACTTGCTACCATCCTCTCATAGTAGAAAGAACCCAGGGTCTTCAAGAAAATCTTAGTCATCTCCTTCTCTTCCATGGGAGGAATCACTTGGACGGATACCTCATGCCATCTCTGTGCATATTCTTTGAATGATTCCCTATCTTTTTGAACCATGTCCCTGAGCTGATCACGGTCAGGCGCCATGTCTACATTGTACTTGTATTGTTTGATAAATGCTTCTCCCAAGTCATTGAAATTATGGATGTTATCACTGTCCAAAATCATATACCACTTCAGCGCAACACCAGTCGAACTATCCTGAAAAAAGTGAATCAACAGACGTTGATCATCAGTATGGGTAGACATTCTCCTTACGTACATCACCAGATGAGAACGAGGGCAAGTGTTTCCCTTGTACTTCTCAAACTCCTGGACCTTAAACTTAACAGGTATCTTAATATTCGGGACCAAGCACAACTCATTCACATTCTTCCCAAATAGCTATTTCCCCTAAGGGCCTTCATCTCTCTGTGCATCATGTCGAATTGCTCTTGAAAATCATCCATTTTGTCATAAATACCCAAGTCTTCACTTGGTGGCGAGAAAGGACGACACACATCATCATTAATAAATGTAACCATATTCACCGAAAGAGGTGCAGCATGAGCAGCATGCACCACAGGAGGTGCAGGAGTGAAAATAGTCTAAACAACTGGAGTATCTTGAGGACCAATATTGAAACCTTTAGGCGCAAAATTCTCTGACATTCCCCATGGATAACCTTGAGGCATGCGATTCTGAACAACAACTGGAGTAGCAGATACAGGAACAGTCGGAACTTCAGTAGTTGCCCTTGTTGGTTGAGGTTAAACACTGTGGCTGATTCTGAGCAGCCACCAGAGATTCCATCAGAGCAGTCAGATTAGCCATGCCGGCCTTCAAAGCAGAAACTTCCTCGCGCAGCTCGCGATTCTCCTGTTCTAAGTTGTCCATATTCTTTCTGAAATTAGCCCGAGTGTTGTAGTAATGAGTCAGTTTGCTGAATCAGAGTAAAGAAGCTTGGTAAGACACCTTGATATGCATACCAAATGCAAGAAATATGTGCATTATGATGCATGATATGCAATGCACATGATTTTATTTTATTATTTAATATTTCAAGAGATTTAAAATTTATGGACATATTGCAAATATCAAAGTAATAACGCATTTGAAATACTGAAAAAACAATTATTATAACAACTCCAAAATGGATTACAAGTTTCAATGATCCCAAGTACAAGATGAAACTAAAATCTAAAATGCTGAAAAGCAAAACTGATGGAGATCACTCTATATGCTGGCGCTTCCCCGTGAACCTGGCAATTTGAGCCTTCAACCTCTGATTTTCTTCCGCATACCTGGTGGCAACCTCCTTCCAATCACCTGAATCATGAAGTGAGCAACTAGCATCTGATTGAGGCTTAGGATAAAATAAATCCCCTTACCTCTCCATGGTCTCTACAGCCCGACTCTCAAGAATCTCAATCAAGTCGTATTTCTCCTTCAAATCTGCTCTATAAGAAATCTCTAAAGTTTGGCACTTGTTCTTCCAAGCCTCCTTTTCCTGTTGTATCCTGACTAAAGCAAGTTGTAGCTCTTCTAGATCATCCAATGAGGGAGGAGTGGTCTTCACAAACAAATCAGGTATAGGTGTTTCCCGGGCATACGACATCTTCAACTGAATAGCTCTCGCTCAGACCCACTGAAGATATGGATCCAAAGAAACAACACCCCTAGGTCCCAAATCCTTCCTACTCTTCTTATGAATGTGACATCAGGCCTTCGCAATCTTATCCCTAGCCTCCTTGTGGTCTTTTCCCTCCTTTATAAAGAAACTACTCAAATGAATACTGTTTGGTTTATCCCTCATCGGATAACCAAGTTGTCGTCGCGCAAGAACAGGGTTATAGTTAATTCCTCCCTTTGTACCGAGAAGAGGTACATTGGGAAAGCTACCATAACTGTCAATAATCTCTATATCCTGGTAAGCTCGATGATACCAATCAATATCCGAGTGAGTAAGTGCCATGATCTTAGGATCCCAACGGGGTTCCTTCCTGACATCCCAAAAAGCATCAGCCTGAGGCATATGCGAGATAAACCATCGGTACAACAGGGGCGTGCAATAGATAATCATACCCCCATGATAAGAATCCCATAGATGAATAGAGTAATAAGCATCACCCAACAATATAGGAACTGGGTTTCCAATCATGAATATCCTGATAGCATTAATGTCAACAAACTTGTCCACATTAGGAAATAAGAACAACCCGTAAGCAAGTAGAGCAAAGATGGCCTCAAAAGCGACTGTACTCTTCATCCTAGCAAAGTAACGAGCTTTCTCCAATAAGAACTGAGCTGGTAATCCTCTAATCCCTCCTTTAGTAGTCATATGGGCTTCCACCTCAGACTTTCCCAGATGAATCAAAGCAGCAATCTCATGTGGTTTTGGCTCACTCTCCAAACCAGTAATAGTAACACGATCGGTAACAGGTAAATCCAACAGATAAGAATACTCCTCTAGTGTAGGCATCAACTGATAGTCGAGAAAAGTAAAGCAATGATACATCGAATCATAGAACTGGACCAAGGTCGAGAGAATATCCTCCTTCATCTTCAGCTTCATGAGAGGAATGATGGATCCATACTTCTTCTGAAAATCTGTAGAACATTCAATCTCGGGAATTAGACTGATCAAATCATCTATCTTAGGATCCTTGAAACTGTATTTCCCGGTCTTTCTTTTAAAAGAATCCATGATTACCTGAGATATTCAGAAATGGTCAACTTTTAAATCCCTTGAAATAAGATTTCTTTGAAAGATGCTTATGAGTGCATGGATGCATGATGCAACAATCACACACAAGATCACACATATAAGGTTCATAGGTTCAATGTCACGAGCATGAGGTCGAAGGTACTACCCATAAGGTATTGGTCTAAAAGTTATCACCTGCCGAACAAGGTTCTAGAGGTTCCCAGAGTCTACATCCTTCTTTCGGATATTACCAACTTCCCAATTAACTCAGTAATTAGTAATATTCTCAAGAAAAACTCATCCGAGCGTAGTATCGCGTGACAAATATTTCCGGATTACTCCATCATAGCTTCCGCACTACACCTAAAAGGCTAAGATGGGTTAGGTATTCTATGCTCCTCAGCTTCATCAGGATCCCAGGTCGAAAGCAATACGTCTTCCTGATAACTCGGTAAATGAAACTACAGTCAAAGGGGCCTCCATTGAGTGGGGGATCTCATGCCTCCTTTTTTGGGATTACTCCCTCAAAGTTAACATGACTATACCGCATGTCCTATCTTAAAGTTTGCCCATGTTTGGGTATATGACTTATAAGTAATCACCAAGCACCCTGAAAACCAGGAAAATCCAGATAAACATTTATACAACATCTAACACGTAAACAACAATAGCACATATGCATATATAAACAAAGATACGCTCAACCCACTTAGGAATGGACCAGAAAAAGGTCAATCTTTCCCCAGTGAAGTCTCCATTTTTATGTAGAGGTAGAAATGTTCAAGACTAAGCCATTGGATTGACTTAACTTATACTGATCAAATTAAAAATCGCCACCGTGCTTTATTGTTTCCAAAGGAATGGGAAAAGAGCGAATAATCCAAAAGAGGGGGGAAAGATTCAAGGTAAGGGGGTTGGTTATGCAAAGGGAAGGTATTAGCACCCTAAACATCTACGGTACTCTGTAGGAACCTCTTTGTAAAAATCTGTATATTTTGGCTATAAAATGTTGTATAAAAATAGATGGTGGAGGTGAGAAAAGAAATATGTTTCTTATAATTTTTGCACCCGCCGCGATTGCGAACCTTTAGTGCCTACGTACCACCTTTCATGCAATAGGGGACAAGGGTACACGTAGTTCACCTTTTAAAAAATTTAAAACACAAGTGTTTTGGTTAATTTTAAGAGATAAGACATCATCGTCATTGTCTGTGTGGAAAACATACTTACTACCCATAATCATGAGAGAGGAGAATTTGGATCATCTCAAAGTGGAGGATATGGCTTGGATTTTAAAATCAACAATGCCTCACTCAACACCCAAGTGGAAAATATCTCACTTTACTACATATTGTAGAAGTATAGTTGTTTGCATCACTACAAGGATTGACAAGAGTCCAATCTTTTGAGAAAAGGTTTTAAAATAAAAGCCAAAGTAGAAAAAATGGTTTGAAATAAGATTGATTGACTTTTAGTCTTCTCACAAAAAGGTCAAGGTATTATTAGATTTAAAGGGGTTTATTTTTGAAAATGCATGGACCTAAGTCCAAGTTTATTATGAAAGTGGTTCAAGTTAAAAAAACAAGAAGAGTTTCCAAAACGAGGAAGAAGATTTCTGAAATTAAAGAAGATGGGAGAAGAAGAAGAGACTATCCTAAAGCATAAGGTAAAAGCTAGGGATAATAACCATCTAACCAATAAGAAGCCAATACTTGACATTATGAGCCAAGATAGAATTCTCATTCTTTGGATTAAAGACGAGCAAACAAAGATACTAGACCTCTTGTAAGAACCAAACTTCAAGTGTATGAAGTCTTTACAAAAATTGGGCAGAGTAACGACTGTATACGGGTGAATTCCAGATTACAAACAAAGAGTGTAATAATAATAACCTGCACACAAAACAAACAAACAACCCAATGTCTTAAGGTAAACCTCAAGAGCTCCAGACAAAATATCAATTAAGGTCACAAGATCTCCAGCATAGGCCAATGTTTCTAATCCTAAGTCTAAGAAGTCCAATGCTCCATAATAAAAGAAATAAAAGAGAAAAATATCAACTATGTTCAAATTAATCAAGAAATAAAAAGTAAGACCATAGAAAAATCAAGAAAGGACTCAAATGATTTTATAAATTTTTTGGTAATTTTTTAAAGTCAGAAACTATTTTTAAAATTAAAAGAAATGGGTAAAATAAACCAAAAATGATAAAAAAAAATAGCAAAGTCGGAAACAAAAATAAAATAAGGTTACTAATATTTGTCACAATATTATTGGATCATTCCATAATTTTTTCAGAATTTAAAAATGCATAAAAGTATTTTTAAACATTTAAAACAATTCAAATAAAGTGAAAATCTATAAAAAAAATACACCAAAACACAAAACTAAATTTTTAAAAAAATAAAAATCAGAAAGAGAAAAATCAAAAATATTTTCTATAATTTTTTCAGATATTTTGGACTTAAAATGAATTTTCTATGATTTTTTGAAGTTTAAAACAATTAAATATAAAAAATCAGAAAAGAAAATAAAAAAAAATATGTGGACCATTGGATGAGAGTGAAAACGCGTTAATAATCAAATCCAAGGGATCTGGCGCGTTGTGCATATCATGGTCATTTGTGAATAAAGCACTTAATCAATTATTAAATAAGAATTCAAAAATAACAAGTGGCGCGCCATCATTGGTTGGAAGATGACACGTTGGTCATCTTCAACCTCCATCCAATGTGAATTGCAGGTATCTCAAACTGTAAAATCAGAAGCTCAGGCCTATGCCATTCGCTTCGTCTCTTCAAGACGAAGACAACCACACCTTCGCGACAAATTTATATAAATTGTAGCTCAAGCAATTTGGAAGGAAAGTTTTGAAAAGGGATTTGAAATTTCATGGTCAAAACGTGTTTCCAGTTGAAAGCAAGTGTTACGACTAGAACCAGGGCAATGAGAGCATAACAATGATATCAAAGTTTTGAAGAATTGATGAAGGAATCTACCTATTGAAGTTGAGTTGCAGAGCTCTGAAACTGGACTTCTATGGAGAAATATAGGGCACGATTCTTAAATGTAATTATATGGTTAGTTTCAGGAAAGATCAAGGAAGGTGAATTGATAGATAAATTGGATTGAAAAAGGCTTGGGAATAGATTTCGAAGTTTCTTAATTCTCAGTTATGGAACAAGTTTGGCAGGGTGATTCTGGCTATCCAAGCTCGAGGAAATGAATGGGGAATGACCCTCTATTTATGGGGAATCAAACGGAATGTCCAAGTGTGTGAAATGATGAAGTTTGGAGGGAAATCGTGTGAAGTTGCAAACAAGAAAAGTGTGACTTCCAATTTAATCAAAACTCATCCAAAACGCGGGTTTTGCAATGCTAATCACCTCTGAAACTTCATTAAACATGTTTAGAGGCATAAACATGCAGAATCAAAGTGTTTAGAAGCCAAATCATGGATTTCCAACTTCTGACTTGGTGAAAAATTCAGTTTCAAAGTGCCAACTTCTGACCAATGGCATTCTCAGCTCAAGGGGTCTTATGGTATGATTCTTGATGCTTTAAAAATATGAGGTTACAAGCTTTGCAATGGAAAAATAATGGAATCAAATGGATGCTTGAGCTGAAAGTTGTGTTGAGTCAAAGTGTGAGAAAAAATGTTGACTTTTCATACTTAGAAATATTTCAAATTTTTCTTCAAAAGTGACCTATAATGTCTTGCATCTAAACATGGACTTCCACTTGGAATTTTCTCTTGACCAAAAAAATGGCATGAAGTAGATATATTGAATGACATTTTGGGACTTGAACCATAAAAAATATCCAAAAATTGAGAGAGTTATGAATTGTTGAAGTTGGCAAAAAAATCATGAAATGACCTATAATCTTTTGTATCTTTAGGGCATCTCCCATCCATTTTATCACCTTGCACATAAAAGAAGGCATAAAGTTCACATCCTGAAGATAATTGTGGAAAAATAATGGGCTCAAGGTGATAAAAGTTGACCAAGTTATGATCATTTGAAGTCACACATGAGAAATTGGGGGTTCATCTGGAGGACTTGTGATCTTTCTTCATCATCAAGCTTCTTACACATGAAAACTCCTTGGAACTTTTGAAGTGATTTGTTGATAACCCTTTAAAGAGAAGTATGTTTTTGGAATCACTCAAAAATACCAAAAGATGAGCAAGATATGCTTCTTTGAAGTTCAAAACCCTAACTCCTAGATCAAGAAAATGCCTTGAGGAACCTTGACAATTTTGAACAACCTTCTTGTACTAACACTCTTGCTTTGTAAATAGAAGTTGTTGAGGATGATAATGGGTACTCATAGCCTTCAAAACCACTTCCATATCTTGAGAATTGATAGGAGTATGCACTTGTGACCAATGGGAACAAAGCCTTGTCCAAGCAAGCCAACTTCTCCAATCAACCCCTTGTATTTTTGAACCAAATTTGATAATCTTGAAATGTGGTGAACCAAAATAACCTTGCCATGCCATTTACTCTAAAAAAAATCCAATAGTGAGGTTTGAACTTCTCAAGCTTTAATTACTAGGGCATGGAAATAAACTCATGAACCCATGGAGCAACTTGCTGAATCTTAATGCCTTTACCTACATTATTAGTAAGACAAAACAACATTGCACTTTATTAATTAAAAGGAAAGTAAAAACAAAACATGCATGATCACAAAAGAAAAACAAGTCAAGGTGCTTGGTGATTCCTCAGAGAGAAAAGTTAAATATAGGGAGGGGAACCAAGAATCCTAATGTGATCTTGTTGTGATGGAATCAACATGGTATGATAAAGGGATCTTAGGGGCAAAAATTAGGGTACAACAATGGGGAGGTGGGAATCCCCATTAAAGTTGGAACTCAAACCTTTGATTAAACTTTCTATGTTATGGACATTCATCCTTCTTATTCCTGTTTATTAGGCCAGCCTTGGATTCACGATGCTGGTACCGTCACCTCTACATTACATCAGATGCTGAAATAACTAACCAAGGGAAAAATTATTATTGTCCATGGAGAGGAGGAATATATGGTCAGTCACCTGAACTCATTCAGATACATGGAAATGGATGGTGAAATCATCGAAACTCTATGTCAACATTTCGAGGAAGTCCCACAAACAGTGGCAGCAACCAAGACTGTTTCCTAAGTCCCAAAGAGTACAAGACCTACACTAAAGATGTCTTCACTGAAAGATGCCAAGACAGTAGTCGAAGAAGGTGGGTGTACTATTTGGGGCCAACTCTCAGATATCCCTTACAAATCTAACAAATTTGGTTTGGGTTTCACTTCAGGAGCCTAGAAAGTTGTTCGTCGTGCTCGTGCTGGGGGACCACCTTTGAAGATCAGCAACCATGGAGTCAACGCACTGGAAGATAGTGATGAAAGTTGCGACCTGGAAGAATGGATTTTCCCAACTATCGACGGATGACTCACCAACTGGGATGCCAAATATTTTGTCCCAATTACTTTTATCCAACAGTAATTGTTTTTAAATTTTTGTCGGACTTGTAATAATTAATCAATTTAGACTTTTAAAACCTTGTGTCTTACCCGAGGCACAACGGTCCATTTGTAAGGGTTGTTACCTCATTTTCATATGTCATCAATGAATCATGGACGTTGTTGCATGCAAACTTTACACTCTTTGTTTTTATTTTTCTATATTTTTGTTTTTCAATGATAGCTATGCTCTTACACACACTCACATATCAAATGCAAATCTACATCCACTCAAGATCCCATGAGTAACGATTCTGCTATGGCCTATTGTGACTTTGAAAATATAATCTACCTAGCCGAAGACGAAGGTGAGGAAGATTGTGAAGTGCCAGGGGAACTAGCCAGGTTACTACAACAGGAAGAAAGGACCATACAGCCCCACGAAGAACCAGTGGACACAGTTAACTTAGGTACCGAAGAGGACAAGAAAGAAGTCAAGGTGGGTTCCAATCTAGAACCTAGTGTCAAGAAGCGTTTAAATCAGTTGCTACATAACTATGTTGAGGTCTTTTCTTGGTCATACGAAGACATGCCAGTACTTGATACTGATATCGTGGTCCATCATCTACCGACAAAAGAAGACTGCCCTCCGGTAAAACAGAAAGTACGTCGCATGCGGCCAGACATGTCAGAGAAGATCAAGACTGAAGTCATGAAAAAATTCAACGCAGGATTCTTAGCCGTCACCTCATATCCACAATGGGTCGCCAATGTTGTTCCAGTGCCTAAAAAGGACGAAAAAGTATGCATGTGTGTGGACTACAGAGATTTAAATAGGGAAAGCCCTAAGGATGACTTCCCGCTTCCCCATATCGATATTCTGGTTGACAATACCGCACAACATAAAGTGTTATCATTTATGGATGGTTTCTCAGGCTACAATCAAATTAAAATGGCACATGAGGACATGGAGAAAACGACCTTCATCACACAGTGGGGCACTTTCTGTTACAAGGTTATGTCATTCGGGTTGAAGAACGCTGGGGCAACCTATCAGCGTGCCATGTTAGCTCTATTTCATGACATGATCCATTACGAAATAGATGTCTATGTGGATGACATGATAGCTAGAACTCAAACTGAGGAGGAACAACTTGACCATTTGCAGAAACTGTTTGAAAGTCTAAAGAAATACAAGCTAAGGTTGAACCCAAATAAATGCACATTTGGGATGAGGTCCGGTAAACTCCTAGGCTTCATCGTCAGTGGAAAAGGTATCGAAGTGGACCCTACCAAGGTGAAATCAATACAAGAAATGCATGTTCCTCGCACCGAGAGCACCGAGAAGGAAGTCAGAGGATTCTTAGGATGACTTAACTACATCGCCAGATTAATTTCTCACATAACTGCTACTTGTGAACCAATCTTCAAATTACTGAAGAAAGATCAAGTAGTCAAATGTAATGATGAATGCCAAGCTGCCTTCGACAAGATCAAAGAGTACCTTCAAGATCCTCCTGTTTTGATGCCACCAGTCGAGGGAAGACCTTTGATCATGTATCTAACTGTTTTGTAAAATTCAATGGGGTGTGTGCTGGGGCAGCATGACGAGTCTGGCCGAAAAGAGCATGTTATTTACTACCTGAGCAAAAAGTTTACCCACTGTAAAACAAGATATTCACTGCTCGAGAAAACTTGTTGCACTCTGGCATGGGTTTCTCGCCGGCTAAGACAGTATATGTTGACCCATACTACTTTATTGATATCCAAGATGGATCCAATTAAATACATATTCGAGATGCCTGCCCTCTTTGGAAGAATAGCAAGATGGCAGATGATTCTGACTGAATATGACATTCAGTACACTACCCAAAAAGAAATAAAGGGCAGTGTGCTAGCCGATCACCTTGCTCATCAGGCTGTGGATGACTATCAGTCCATGAAATTCGAGTTCCCAGATGAAGACATCATGATGGTAAACAATTGTAAAGGACTCATGCCATACGACAAACCTGAACAAGGATCCTGATGGACCTTTGTTTTTGACGGGGCCTCCAACGCACTCGGCAATGGCATAGGTGTTGTAATCATATCCCCTGAAGGATGTCATACTCCCTTCACTGCAAGACTTTGTTTCAACTGTACTAATAACATGGCAGAATATGAAGCGTGTATTTTTGGTCTCAAAGCTGCCATAGATTTGGGAATCAAGTCCTTAAGTGTATTTGGAGATTCAGCCTTAGTCATTAGTCATATCAAAGGAGAATGGGACACAAAGCACTCTAATCTCATCCCCTACAAAGAACATATGTTGACATTAATCCCACATTTCGAGAAAATCACCTTTGAGCATTTTCCACGACAGGAAAATCAACTAGCAGACGCGCTAACCACTATGTCATCCATGTTTAAACTCAAGTGGGGTAACGAGGCTCCCCAGATCACCATTGAGTGGATGGACGAACCAGCTTACTATCACGAGATCGATACTGAAGAAGTAGTGGACCAGCCTTGGTTCCATGAAGTTAAGAGGTATCTCGAGGCCCAAGAATATCTGGAGGGAGCTTTAGTTAATGATAAGAAGTTCTTAAGGAGATTTTCTGCTAAGTTCTTCCTTAGTAATGGCATTCTCTACAAGCGCAACCACAACTCTGTTTTTCTTCGTTTTATAGACAAGGTTGAGGCAGAAAAGATCATGGCTGATCTACATGAAGGCACTTTTGGCACCCATTCTAGTGGGCATACGATGGCTAAAAAGATCCTACGGGAAGGGTACTACTGGTCTACCATGGAAGCAGATTTCCATCAACATTCACGAACCTGTCACAAGTATCAGATCTACGCTGACAAAGTGCGTATACCTCTAGTACCTCTAAACATCATGACTACTCCCTAGCCATTCGCTATGTGTGGCATCAATATGATTGGAGAAGTCAAACCTACAACTTCTAATGGGCACTGCTTAATCTTGGTGGCCATTGACTATTTCATGAAGTGGGTTGAGGTAGCTTCTTTCGCTTCCGTTACCAAGAATGTCATGGCCCGATTCATCAAACAGAATCTCATCTGTCGGTACGGTATTCCAGAGAGAATCATCACAGACAATGGCACGAATCTCAATAATACTATGATCACTGCACTGTGCGTGCAATTCAAGATCTAGCACCATAATTCTTCCCCTTACCAGCCAAAGATGAATGGCACCGTCGAAGCCGCAAATAATAACATCAAGAAGATCATACAAAAATGACAGTAACATACAAGGACTGGTATGAGATGCTACCATTCGCTCTCCATGGTTACCGTACCACGGCACACACATCAACAGGGAAAACTCCCTTCTCCTTGGTATACGGCATGGAAGTTGTCATACCAATTGAGATCCAAATACCTTCTCTGAGAATCATAAAGGATGCAGGGCTGAATGAAGATGATTGGATCCAAACTCGACTTGACCAGTTGAACCTAATTGATGAGAAGAGGCTTACGGCTGTCTGTCACGACCAGATGTACCAAAGATGTATGATCAAAGCTTTTAACAAAAAGGTCAGACGTCAGGTATATCAGGTTGGTGATTTGGTAATCAAGCGTATGATATTACCACAAGGTGATCCCAGGGGAAAATGGACCCCTACATACGAGGGACTTTTTTGTGATCAAAAGCATATTCTCTAGTGGAGTAATGATCTTAACCACTATGGATGGCGATGACCCCCCGCACCTTTTGAACGCGGACATAGTCAAAAGATACTACACATAAGAGACCCTTTAGGTTGACACACCTAGGCAAAACAAGGGCATCCCGATGAACCAAAAAGGTTCAGGTAAAAATTAGGGATAAAATACAAAAAAATCTGTACACCCGGTAAGCTGAAAACCCGAAAGGGCGGCTTGGGCAAAAAAGGGTATCCCGGTAGACTGAAAACCCGAAAGGGCGGTCCAGGAAAAAGTTATGGAATTAAAGCGTATGACTATGTCCTGTCGAATTACCTTACCGACAACCTTTAGCATCAACTGACAAGCTCAAACGGGTCTAATAAATCCAATCAACTTCGGATAAGGCAGCAAGTGGACAAGACACTCAGAGACACGAAGGCTATAGCAGAATGGGAAAACTGTGGGATTATTTCACATAAATATCTTTTCTTTGTATCAATTTTTACTTCCTACGACGACATTCTCTTACTAGAATGTTTGTTTCATTGTACAAAAATACTTATTCAAGTTAATACCAAGATATCCCTTTGAAAGTGCAAAAATATCTGTTTTTCTTTTTTGGTGTTTTGTTTGGAAAAACGTCCAATGATTATTTCTGAACATATGCATTTGAACATGACTACTGTTTACAAATGAACAAAAAAAAGGAACAAAAAATAGAAAGACAATCACTATTAGCTTTAAGAAAAAAGATAATATCTTTAGACTATTCCATAAAGTCCCTCACAGATACTTTTCCAGCAAGAGCGGAAAATGGGACATCCCACTACAGGATCACTAACGTATCTCAAGTATGCAGCTTAATGATATCAATCTCTCTCACATCCCAGACAGAACAAAACTTCCAGTTATCGCTCCTAAGATTCCCCAGAGAAAGTCGCCCAGTTTCTCAGGATTCCCCATCAGGATTTCACAAGGTCTACAAGCAATACACGACGTTTCCCTTACACAACATAGTTTATTTCTCTAACAAATGGAAACTCATCAACACTTTAAAACATGAAGACTTACACTCCTCATACCCAGCAGTGCTCAGGGATTTATTTTCCCTGACTTCAGCAATACAGCGACATAACAATTAACATGTCCATACATTGCATCCATACATCATAACATTGATAGCACAATTACATACAACACAATCTCATGTATTTAGAAAACATCATTGCACCATGCATTTCATACATCATGACATTGCATACAACTAACCTTTCATCTTTTCAGAAAAGGTCAATCAACAGAGAATTATCGTTAAGTTTTCAACAAGTCAATTACCGATTAATTCCCAAGAAAGGACTGGTCAACCATCTACATAACTAATATTTTTTTCAGACCCCTGCCGGTTCAGTTTAAATCTCTCAACAGTTTATTCTAATTCTTCCCGCAGATGTTTCCTCTGGTTCAGATAAATCTCTCAACGATTTATTCTGATTCTTCTCCAGATCCCCGTCGGTTCAGTTTAAATATCCCAACGGTTTATTCTGATTCTTTTCCCGCAGATGTTTCCTCTGGTTTAGATAAATCTCTCAATGATTTATTCTGATTCTTCTCCATACCCCTATTGGTTCAGTTTAAATCTCTCAACGGTTTATTCTAATTCTTTCTCGCATATGTTTCCTCTGGTTCAGATAAATCTCTCAATGATTTATTCTGATTCTTCTCCAGATCCCTGTCGGTTCAGTTTAAATCTCTCAATGGTTTATTCTGTTTCTTTTCCCGCAGATGTTTCCTCTAGTTCAGATAAATCTCTCAATGATTTATTCTGATTCTTCTCCAGACCCCTGCCGGTTCAGTTTAAATCTCTCAACGGTTTATTCTGATTCTTTCCCGCATATGTTTCCTCTGGTTCAGATAAATCTCTCAATGATTTATTTTGATTCTTCTCCAGATCCCTTTCGGTTCAATTTAAATCTCTCAACGGTTTATTCTGATTCTTTTCCCACAAATGTTTCCTCTGGTTAAAATAAATCTCTCAATGATTTATTCTGATTGTTCTCAGATCCCTTCCGTTACAGCTTAAATATCTCAATGATTTATTCTGATTCTTTCTCGCAGATGTTTCCTCTGGTTCAGATAAATCTCTCAACGATTTATTATGATTCTTCTCCAGATCCCCGTCGTTTCAGGATAAGTCTCTCAACGATTTATTCTGATTCCTTCCGTAGACACTTTCTCTGTTTCAAATAAATCGCTCAAAGATTTACTCGGATTCTTTCAAGTTAAAGAATATTCAAGATCTCTTTTGGTTCAGTTTAAACCCCTCAATGGTTTATCCTGATACTTTCCAAAGGAACACTTCTAGTTCAGATAAATCGCTCCAAGATTTATTCTGATTCTTTCTAGTCAAACAACATACAAGACTTCTGCTGGTTCAAATAAGTCACCCCAAAGATTTATTCAGATTCTTCTCCAGTTGAAATCAAGTTCAAACTTAGTCCATTCTCTATTAACAGTCACCCTTGAATTGCATCTGCAAGACCATCTCCAGAAAATCTCCATCATTCCTTCAAATGGCATCTATAAGCCCATTCCCACTTCATCTTCGAGTGCAAATTTCTGGGCACTTTAGTGTCCAATCATCTTCCACCTTCAAGTCACGAATGGCGGATCTGCCAATCTAACTCTTCAGGTTTACGAAGATTGAACAAGGGCAGTTGTTGTACCCCAAAATTTTCCCTCTCATTTTATCAAATATTTTCTCACAAGATCTCCTTTGGTTTAAGATTGTACAAGGATTGATCAGCTCAAGACACCTCCCTAAGCATTGATGGCTGAAATTAGGGTTTGAGATTGCACAAGGATAATTGAACCTTTAATGCCTCATATGACTTCCATGGATCATTATGGACCCCCAAGATTGCTCATATCAAGTTTCAAGTCTTGGATCACATTTTTGCTCAGTTAATTAAGCATATGACCTAAAAATCAACTATATTGGGGAAAAAAGTCAATTGTGGTCAATTTACAGTCAAACTTCATAATTTTTGATCCATGTCAACATTGTGAACTCATATATGTCATTTGATCAAGTTTGGACCATAATTCCTCAAGAAATTTGATCAGATCATCAAAAGGGAAAAATGGTCAAAATTAGGGTTTTAACTAAGAAAGGGCAATTTCTGATTTTTGACCTAGCAAATGGTTAATTGGTTTGAGGCATGATCTAAATAGTTCAATTGCATCATTTTGACCTAATGGCATGACTCAACATTTCTCAAGGTCATTTGATTGATAGTTGATTTTCAGTCAACTGATCAAAAGTCAAATGTACACTGAAAAGTCAAACTTTGACTTTTTGGTCAAAATCAAGTGTCAAAGATCACAATTCATTAAAACATGTCAAAATATGAAACTTGTTCATCACGAAATCAAAAAGTAAAGATTTCATTTTGAAAAGTCAAAGTTTTCAAACTTAGAAATTTTTCTAAGTGTTGAAAACTTCATATTTTTTCACAACTTTGAGCCAATTTTTCACCATGATGCAAGATGATTCAAAGGAAACTTTCAACATTAAAGTTGTAGATATAAATGATATCTAAAACATTGCTTTACACAAGTCCTCATAGAAATGCTTAGATCTCAAGTTATTAATCAATGAAGTCATGGTCATGAAACTACAACACTTAGTGAAATTTTGAGCATTTTTGGTTAGGATTTTGACCTAACTTCTGGGCCAAGTTTCATATAGTTACATTTAGATTTTGCAAAAGTGATTCAAATAGGGGTTGTAGAGAACATTACAAGCTTTCCAAAATGTCCAAGAACTCCTTGAGATCATTTGTGATCAAGGAGAATCGAAGGCCAAAAGTTAGGGTTTCAAGTTGTTTTGCAAGGCAAAATTTGTGATGCAACATGAACCAAATCCATAGCCATGCTGCATAATCTTCACTTTGCAGGACTCAAACTTGTTTTTCACTCATTAATTTAATGTTTACAAAACTGATTGATCAACTGTCCAATTGATTCAAGCATTGTCCAAAGCATTTTGCCATTTTAGGGAGAAAGTCACCATTTCCATTTTGATAAAGCATCACTTTTGCAATTGTCAACTTCTTGAGCTTTGCACTTGTTTTTTTTGCACACACAACCCCTATAACCCAAAATCTATGTGTCTAAAGCCTCTTTGAACTCAGAACATGCTTGTACAACATTTTGAGATTTGTCTTCTCACTTTTCTTCAAAAGCAAGTCATAGAGCCAAAAGGCTAGAACTCAGAAGTCTTGAGTACATTTATGCTCTAACCTTTTCCATACATATACACAAGTTGTTTGCAAGAAAACACACGCATACACAAGCCCTAAAACACACTAGAACTCAGAAATGTATCAAAAGTCACCATTGTTGCAAAAATCTGACCAAAAACTTAAAACTCAAATCTCCCTCGTGCGTTTCCAAGCCTTTTGGTTCCTAAAGCTTCAAAACATCAAATACAACTCATCCCTGGCCCTGTTTCATAACTGTAACATCTCCATCATTAAGTTCCATTTTCAAAAATAGAGGTCTGCAAGTGGACTTCTCTAGAACTCCTTAGCCACTTTCAGCTCAAACCAAGTATCACATTAGCTTCCTGGGAACTTGAGGAAGCTAACCCAATCACTAGGACTCATTGAAAGTTGCTCAAACTCAAAACACGATACCCTCTTGCAAGGTGAGTATTCTGACTTTTGAACTCTTCATATAGGCATCATTTGATTTCCATTTCTGAAGATAAAATGTAGACATCATAGTCCTGAAACTAACCATGTCCTTAGAATTCATTTATGTTGCCTGATTAGTGAGAATTTTAGAGTTGAATTTTCTGAAAAAATTAGGTCAGATTTGGTACCATTCAAAATTCATGCTCATTTTTTATTTATAGCTTTAGTTATTTATACAATTAAACTCGTGATGAAATTTGGAGCAAGTTTCATGTTTATACTTTTGCAAATGGTTGAGAAATGAAAGAGATAGCAATTTAAAAAAATCACGTTGTTTGGTCTGGCGCGAGGTTGAAGATGATACAAGCCTAGGAATGTGTTTCAAATATATATTCTTGGTTTTGTATTAATAAACGGATGTATAGCTACCACAGTGGTAGAAGCACGCGCCTGTGACTATAGGGACCTGGGTTCGAGCCCCAGTGGTACCCTTTTATTTTTTCTTGTTTTGTTTTTACAGATCCCATGCAAATCAGCCAACGCGCATATGGTACACTCTTCAATCATCACCATCTGATCATGATACAAGGCAAATCCAACGCTCCTAGAAGCTGTCCCCATGGTGAACCTCAAAGGGCCTCCCCCACTAGATCATAAAATAAATGCTTGGGCCTCCTTGGTCTGGGCCTTTCCATTTGTTTGTTTTTGCTATGTTGCACCCCCCCTGTTTGCTCATATCACGCAGCCCACATAACTTTTTATTTATTTATTCTGATTATACAAAAAATGGCTTTGGGCCTAATTTCTCAAAAGAATTACTTTCTAACCTCTCTTCTAATTTTCAAACCCCTGACTTCTAACTTTTATTTATTTTATTTTATTATATTTTCTTATTTTATTTTATTATTACTATTTTTAATCAAAAATACCACAAATATTTTATTTAGACTAAAAATTGTTATATTTACTTTATTTTTCTTTTAAACAAAAGACCAAAAATATTTTCTTAATAAATTTCTTTTCTTAAATTAAATTAATTTAGACTTAGTTTTGTTTTAATTTTCTTTTCTAATTAAATCAACTTAAAATTTAGGAATTTTAATTAATTAATTTCTTTCTTTTTAGTTTAAATAGGTTAACCTTAAAACCTTTCATATAAAAACTTAAACAAAAGCAATCTTCTTTTCTTTTACATTATCTTTATATTCTTGTACATTTTACATTTTATTATTCAACATGGTTGTAAAAGTAATTAGGTCTTAATTGCTTTCATCCCTATTTGTAATTTGTATCCCCGTCCCCTTAATGATGTAATAGTGTAGAACTTTAAATTTCTGCAATTTATCGCTTTCAATACTATTGCTAGTAACTAGGGTTTGTATGGCAAGACATAAAATTAAAAAGTAGAAAACCCTAATCAAGAAAAATCAAGCATGTAAACCAATACACTTGCACACTTACACCCTTAGGGTAAATCCACTTTGTTGCCTCATAAAATGGTCATATTATGCATGTGAGGTGTCTTAGCAAGAACAAATCAAAATAAAAGATCAAAGTCCCTCGATGACGCTATCAAAGTTGCCTTTCAAAAATGATCTTAGTCCCTTAAAGAAAATGCTAAGATATCTTACAACATTGATAATCATGGCTATACGATGACCCACGCCCGTCCCTTTTACATCCAAAGATAGGGTTACTTACCAAATCAATGGTAAGATAACAATGTCAAAGGAAAGAGGAAATAAATATGAAAGACTTTTGAGTAGGTAGAATGTTCCTAGTTGCTTGCTCATTTTCAAACCAAAACATCCTTGCTATTTTCAAAATGAACACCAACACTTCCAAAAAACACATTTCAAACTTGAAAACATTTTCAAAATATCAACAATTTGTATACATTCTTACGAACGAGAATCATTACAAAGTTTGCCTAAACGATGGCGCATTTTCAAAATACTTTCAAAAACCACACAAAGCACATTTTCAAACAAAAGCAAGTGATCTAGCAAGTAACTAAGAGCCCGTAGATAACTACAGATGAAAAGAGTGCTAATACCTTCCCTTTTCATAATCTACCCCCCGAACTCAAGAAAACATATCAAAGGTCTTTCCTGTTCTTTTCAGCCTTTCCTTTTGGATAAAATAAAAGTCGGTGGCGACTTTTGCTAACCGCGACATTTGCGATAAAATGCAAAACGACCAAGTCAGTTCTCCCACCGTGTTACAAAATGTAATGAAAACGAATGGATCAATTCAAGACAAACATATGCAATGCACTAATGAAACAGAGTTTAACATTAATAGATAAGTGTTTGAACAAATCAAAAGAGAAGTTACAACTTTGAAAATTCAAATGAACAAAAGTCTCTTTGTCTGAACTTATCACTGTAGGTGGTGAGTGTTGTACCCCAAAATTTACCCTCTTTATTTCGACCTTTTTGGCTTACATTTCATTATTACATACACGCATATCGTTGGTTCTATGGTTATGGGATCAAGGTATATTTAGCAAGCTTCGTCAGGTTACAAGTGACGTTTATTTCGCCAATGGATATTCTCAGAGTATTTTTCGTGTTGAAGATCGATTCGCCGTTTCGCAGCGATTCGGGGTTCAAAGATTCACGAGTCCAACCCGGCGCATCATATTTAGGTATTCTTTCACCAAGATATCCCTAATAACATATTCTCAAATTCAGTTCGGCTCGAGAGCCAATTCTTTAAAGAAGGTCTCCGAATATGCGAGTTTTCTTGAAGAAATGTGGTGAAAAAGTGTGCTGAAAGTGTAGTTTTTACGCACTAAAAAATTCATAACTTGAAGATCGTGGCTCGTTTTGAACCTGTTCCAGTGGCCAAAATTCTGTCTTGATGTCATCTATGTTTTCATCTCTCATGGCTGGAAGCCAATTTCGATCAGAAGATCTTCAAAAATGCGGATTTATCAAGTATTTTTATACATAAAATTTGTGATAAGTTTATTTGCGTCATGTTGTGAAAATCATAACTTGGTCGATTTTCATCGTATCGAGCTGGTTCCAGCGCCAAAATTTCACAAATTGAGTTAGATACGTTTTCACATGAGGTATCAAGTTCGAAAGATATCCAAAAGGCCTCCGTTTTTTGCTCAGAGTGCGCGTGATGCGCCGAAAATCTTGAATGATGAATATTATTTCATCTGGGTCGAAACTTCGAAAATTCATAACTCAGTAAATTTTTATTGGATCGGGCCCATCTTTTTACACAAGGTCACTGACTCAGTGATCTACAACTTTTCTTCTAAAGATGAGACCAGATTCTGCTCCGATCAATACCAGTTTTTTATTGAAAAACGTACCAGAGTTGACACTGGAGCCTAAAATAAGTTTGTCTGAGGCGAAACTTAAAAAATTCATAACTAATTCACTGTTTATCCGATTGAGCCCATTTTCAGACAGGAGTTAGTTCTTGATGTCGGCTACATTTTGTTTTCATATTTCAACTTCAAAAATTGCACTTAAGTCCATGCGATTTAGCTTGGAACATGATGGACTCAAGTGAATAAAAATATGCATTATTGTTTGTGGTTATTGGAGGCCCAATTGCACATTCAAAACCCATTTTTTCTCTCCAATTTCCATTATATAATCTCATTCTTTTCACACAAATAAGGAGAAAAAAAACTTTTGCCACAACCCTGTCAAAATATCACATTTCTTCAAGAACCCTAAAAACCTTAAAATCTTTATTACAAACCCATATCTCACTACAAATAAGTCATCCTTGTTACAAACCCCCATCTCACTACTTCTCCAGTAAGAGTAAGGCTGGTTTAATCTCCATGATCAAAAGGATGTAGAAGCATTCATACATGCCATATCGGTTTTAACATTACAAAATTTCATATATTTGCTTTATTTGTATTTTATTATATAGTAATTTATTTAATGTGTTCATGAGATTCAACACTGCAGATTTAGACAGGGTCCTATGCAGGTTTATTACGAACGCTGAGGCCAAAATACTAAAACAGAACAACAACCAATGCATTGCGAGGCAGACATCCCGAGAAGGTTAAGGGCGTGAGTTCAACACCCATCTCTATTGGTTTTGGTTTTCTTCCTTTTTATTTATCCTTTTACCTATTTTCATTATTTATGTTTAAAACTTTTTTCATAAAACTTAACATTTTTCACAAACCTTTGATTTTTCCTAATAAACTCAAATAATTAATTTTAGGTTTTTAATTTAATTTTAGGTTTTAATTTAATCTTAGGTTCAACATCCACCCCGACATTTTCATTATTTGTTTTTGGTTTCTAACCAATTTGTCTTTTCCAATCTTAAATTCACTTAACCACCAAACTTTTTTCACAAACCATTTTTTTACAAAAAAACCTAATTTAATTTTTAGGCTAATTAATTTTAGATTTTTTAACTTTTTTTTTAAATTAACCTTTTCTTAATTCAGATTAATTAGGTTTTAGGTATTTTAATTAACTTTTTTCAAAATTAACATTTTTTTATTAATTAAAATTAATTAAGTTTTTTTAGGTTTATTCAATTAATTATCATAAATCATTTTTTTCATAAAAAATCACCAAAATATTTTCTTTTCTATTTTCATCTTATTTTTATTTTCCTAGATAAAGTGTATAGGGCGCGTTCAACTGCATTAGTGTAGCTTTATTTTTCCCATTTTTTTCATCATTATCATGTAATTGCTTCCGAGATGTAATAGTTTTAGGATTTCTTTTCTGCACTCTTCACTATTATGTAACTGCCCCAAAGTTCTGTAATAGCCTAGGTTTAGATTTTCACCTTTATCTCCTGCTACTATATTTTATGCAATGCTTAGATTAATAGGATTGTATGGGAAGATAAAAATGAATGATAGAAAACCCTAATTGGAAGATAAATAACGGAATTAAATCATTTGCACACTCGCACCTCTAGGATAACCTCACTTGTTGCCTTCGGAAAAACAATGGTCATGTCCCTCGAACGTAGGGATACCCTTAGCAAAAGATCCTCAATATAAAAGTCATCATAAATATCATAGTCCCTTAACATCCCTCGAGTTTCCTACGAATATATGATGACAGCCCTTCAAACTGCTAAGGTATCTTTACATGTTGCCTTCAATGACCATTACGTCCATTCGAATGTCCCTTAAAAATCCAACGATGGGGCTACCTACTCCTTAATAGTAGGATAGTGTTGTCTAAAGGAAACGAGAAAACGAACAACCTTTTTCGAGTAGGTAGAAAATCTTAAGTACTTGCTCAAAAGAATAAAAACTCTTTTACACAAACACTTTCAAAACAATTTTTCAAAAACAACTTCGTCACACTCTTGAGGACAGATACAAGGGTTACCACGAAGTTAAACAAAAACTTTTCAAACATACACAAGCAATTTCAAAATGAGCAAGTACCTAAGAGCCCGTGGAAAACCACAGATAGAAAAAGTGCTAACACCTTCCCGTTCTATAATCTACCCCCCGTACTCAGAAACATCTCAAAAAAAGGTTTTTTCTATTCTTTTTCCCTTTTCCTTTGTTGGATAAAATAAAAGTTGGTGGCGACTCTTGCTTACTGCGACATTTGCGAACAAAAAACGCAAACCAGTATTAACATTCGGTTCTGCCACCATATCAAAGAACTGGCGACTCTGCTGGGGAATTAAATAAGTGGGGTATACCTTAAGATCTAGGTTATTCTTAAATTACTTCTTTGACTTGTCTTGCTTGATTTATTTTTAAAGGTATCTGTTTAAATTTATTTGGATCCTAAACCCGGATCGGGGACTTCCTTTTAGGTAAGTAGCAATAAACTGCGAGGGAATTGTGCAGGGTATACCGACACAGTTAAATCAGTAGCTACGTTGATGCGACACTTTGGTTGGTACCGGTAGATCTTGAGTCAATCAAGGAGAATACGGGGCTGCTGCGTGGTGTCATAAAGCATCAACTGACCTTAGAGCCTTTAATTGCACAACTTGGCCAGTAGGACGTAGCGAGATGGCCGACTTTGGTGTATTCCCAAGGTCGACAGATACTTGATGCTACACTCATTTAAGTTTGACTCTTGAGTTTTGTTTGGTTGTGAGTCAATCGCCTATTGAATGAAGCTTGGGGGAAAGATCAGTGATATTGAGACCCCTTAGAACCCGGTTACTTTTCTAAGACAGGTTTAAAACCAACTAAACTTCAAGAGGGTACTTACCCATGGAATCCATGCAAGCCTAAACCTAAGGCTACTTGTGTGACTTGTTTGCTTTCTGTTCCTAACAATTTGAACTCATTGTAGGGCTTTGTTTGTATTCCTTGAAGGACCTTGTTTGTATAAATCCAATAAATTGGTTTCTTACCCTGCATTTTTGCTGGATGCATAGCATACACATCATAGCATCATACCATAGCATTTCCTTAACCATTTCAAGGATCTCGAAGGCCTGTGATGCATGTTATGATGAACTAGACGTCTAGCAAGGGGTAAGGGGATTTATTTTTCCTCTAGCCAATGCCGTCAAAAGATCAAAACACGATAACTTGAGTCAGGGGCTATGTCCCACTTGATATGGTGAGCTTGACTCTCGTAGAAGGACATTCGATGATACGAAGTTTTTAAATCAAAGCTGCAAATCTCAACTTCTGACATTTTCTTGTTTACCCCGCGAGATCCTTGAAAACATTGCATACATATATCATACATATCATTGCATAAACAGGTTTCAAAGTAGGTCTCTCATGTTCTCGCTGTTTATTTTAGTAATGGCTCTCAAACAAGACAACAAAGATCTCTAAATTCAAGAGGCTCAGTTTTTGGAAATATTCCTAAACCTATACAAGGGGCGGGAAGAGTTGAAAGCACTCCTCGCTGGGAACCTGGCCAAGAAAAATCCTGAAGACAATAAGGACGAACGGTTGGAACAACTGCAAGCTGAGGTTGAAGAAATGAGAACCCAGATGCTGGGGAAAATGACTCTTATCCAAGGCCTAGCCCAGGGACAAGAAGAGTTGAGAACCATTATCAACAAACTTCATCAATATGGATACAACCGTATGAAGCCAGCAGTCGAGGCTAGGGATCAAGTCATTGATCAACCTCCAAGAAGACAAGAGTTTGGTTTGGTGAAGAGTGGACCTTTCTAAATTGCTACTACCTCACGGGTCCAACAACAACCTCGCCAAAAACAACGGGTTAATCAGAGTAAGCCAGATACACCCAAGAGGCAGTTTACCAAACTCAACATGCCGCTATCTCAAGCTTTACAAAACATGTTAAGGATGAATCTGGTTACATTGATAGGGACTCATCCGAATCCCAAGACTTCTTTACCTAACTACAATCCTGATGCAAGGTGTGCATATCACTCCAACAGCCCGGGCATGATACTGATGATTGTTGGATGTTGAAATATAAAATTCAAAACTTGATTGATAAAGGAGTGCTGGAGTTTACACACGATGGTCAGGCTGAGTTCTTCTGCCATCCTTCAAAGGCACGTCATCTGAAGTGACAAGATCAGATGAAGAGGCCTTTGTTCATTAGAATTTTGAATTTGTAATTTTCTTTTGATTAGTTCGAACATTTATTCATATAAAACCTTGTTATTTCATCAATGTATCGCGTATGTTTGTCTTGAATCAATTCATTCATATTCACTATTTCAAAACTGCGTTCTTACTTCCTTTTTGTGATATTCGACTCTTGATTAAAAGCTGTAAGCCTTTAGAGGGAGAATGACGAAAATGATACCACAACCTCTACAATATGCTTTTGAACAGACTCCGCTGACGATGTGCAAGCGTTGTTTCAAATCCCAAACAATGGAGTTATAAGGAAGATAATCCCTAGTCAACCCCTTTGAGCCTAAGAAGTAGGAGTTTTCTTTTCACACAAATTAAAACCCTTAATCATAACCTGGGGCAGGGTAGTTTCTCAGTTAATTCAAATGCACATTCAGTCACAATATTCTACTTCATACATAATGAATGGAATCAAAGACGTCCTTCCAAATCAAAATACGGGGATGGTTCCGCATAGTCATTAATAACAGGCAGTCATTATCTCTCAAAATGAAAGCCCACTAAGTCAAAACCTATGAAGGAGACTTAAGAAAAAAACTAGGGCATCCCGCTGGCTGTAATCACAAAAGAAACAGTTCAGGAAAAAGAAGGGATAATAATAAAAAAAAGAGGTCCTACCAATCCTTGACAAAAAAAAGATTACAAAATGACTGTCTCTTCCAAATAAACTTTCAGTATTCGAACCATCATCGGAACATCAAGGACAAGATGCCAGACTAAATGGGGATCTAAATGCGCAACTAGTTGAGCATAGGACTGAATAACATCACGAAGAGTGGGTTGGGTACAACTAAAATTTGAGCTTTTATCCTTTGTTTCTTGAACCGTGAACTAGACCACGTTATAACCCTTAAAAGTCCTAGCTGAAGCATGGATTAGTTCGAAAGCATATTGTTACAAAAGGTATCCTGACTCCTGTAGGGTTCGCTATAAATCCTGAGTTAATATCACACTTTTACAAAATTTGTTTGTTTTACTAAAAAATGAATTTTCAAACTGCAAGACAGACATAAGCTTTGCATTCTTAAAATACCATTGTTTGCATATGACTATTTGTTCAACAGCAGAGAAATTCGCACGACGGATATTCACTGAACAAAGATCTTCTCAATGAACAGAATCACCTCGGACAGAAAGACATTCCATTGGTAGGCCTTTCATAATATAGGGGCATAGCATGATGTCTAGCTGATCTGGGGCAGTCAAGTCAAGATTCAAGGAATCAACAAATGTGCCAAATAGCCAGGGGCAGATCTCTATCTGAATCACTTGGGGCATTTGACATGAATTCCGACAACGAATCCTGTACGAACAAGCAAGCACCTTCTAGAAGTGTGACAACACCTACTACTATGGACAGTGACAATTCTCCGTACCCGGTGAACGTGGACATAGTCAGAAAATACCATGTATGAAAAAGACTCGCTAGGTTGATTGGCTTAGGCAAAAATAAGGGCATCCCGGCGAACCAAAAAGGTTCGGACAAAAGTTAGGGATATACATATGAAAAAACTGTACACCCGACAAGTTGAGAACCTGAAAAGGCGGCTTGGGCAAAAGGGGATATCCCGATGGACTGAAAACCCAAAAGGGCGGTTCAGGAAAAAGTTAGGCATCAAAGAAGACGACTATGTCCCGTCATCTTGTCACTTGCCTATTAGTAGAAGACTCATCATTCTGATCGGCAGTTAACCAAGCACCTCATGAGTTAGGATAACACTTAAGCTATCCAAAAATCCTCCGCAGGTACTTTCTCCAGCAGGTACAGGGGCAGAAAAGTCCTGATGCAAAGTCATTTCCGTATCCTCAGCATGCGTCCCAACAACATCTACACTCCCCAAAGAGTAGAGGAAACTAAAGCTTTGACATCGGCTTCCCCAAACAGGAGCTATGTTCCCTAGCAAAGCTCCTTCAGAGAGCCGACGTCTACACTCCCCAGCCAATTTTTATAAGTTGCAAGCGGTTCATAAATTTGTCTCCCAAGCAGAGTTTATTTCTCGGAATACAGAAGCTCAATCCCCGGCAGAGTTTATCCCTTCAACTATAGAAGTTCATCCTCCAACAGAGTCATTCTCCCACAGAGTTATTTTCAAACAGAGTCTCTCCCCGGCAGACTATTCACAACAGGAGTAATCTACATCATAGTCATCTCCGTTCACCATCCCCAACGGGAGTAGAAGAACCACTTTTTCTACGACGGTCAGGAATTCAATTTCCATTACTCTCCAAGAGCAGTCATGGATTTATTTTCCCAGACTCGGACGTGTCACAATACCATTTCATCTTCATACATCATGACATGCACACACATATTGCATACAACATAATCTCATTTATTTTGAGAACATCACCACACAATGCATTTCATGCATCGCATATAATTAACCCTGTACCTTTTCAGAAAAGATGGTTATTATCAACAATTTCCAGCAGGTCCAGGATTAGCTCCTGAAACTAAACAGAGTAATTATCTGCGTGACCAATTGCATCTTTACACGGGTCTCTCCTAAATGCAGCTTCACACGGGCTTATCTTGAAAAATCTCACACGGGCTCCTTCTCATACATTTCCAAATAAAGTTTTACACGAGCTTATCCTGAAATAACCTTACCCAGGTTCCTTCTGAAGGTTTACATAGACTCATCACAAAGCAACCTTACCCAGGTTCCTTCTGAAGTTTTACATAGACTCATCACAAAGTAACCTTACCCAGGTTCCTCCTGAAGTTTTACACAGACTTATCCCAAAATAACCTTACCCAGGTCCCTTCTGAAGTTCTACACGGACTTATCCCAAAGTAACCTTACCCAAGTTCCTTCTGAAGTTTTACATGAATTTATCCTAAAGAAACCCTACCCAGGTTCCTCCTTACAATTTCCCGGTGAAGTTTTATCCAAACTCCTCACGAAGAAACCTTACCCAGGTTCCTTCTCGATTTAGATGCAGTTTTACCCAAACTCCATATGAAGCAACATTATCCAGGTTCCTTCTTGGTTCAGATGCAGTTTTACCCAAACTCATCACGAAGCAACCTTACGCAGTTTCCTTCTTGGTTCATATGAAGTTTTACCCAAACTCCTCATGAAGCAACCTTACCCAGGTTCCTTCTCGGTTTAGATGCAGTTTTACCCAAACTCCTCACGAAGCAACCTTACCCAGGTTCCTTCTCAGTTCAGATGCAGTTTTACCCAAACTCCATACGAAGCAACCTTACCCAGGTTCCTTCTCGGTTCAGATGCAGTTTTACCCAAACTCCTCACGAAGCAACCTTAACCAGGTTCCTTCTCGGTTCAGATGCAGTTTTACCCAAACTCCATGTGAAGCAACCTTACCCAGGTTCTTTCTCGGTTCAGATGCAGTTTTACCCAAACTCATCACGAAGCAACCTTACCCAGGTTCCCTCTCATAGCCCTAATATCCAGGCTTTCACCTTGAAGTAACCCTACTACCCAGGTTCCTTCCCATAAGCCCTACTATCCAGGCTTTCACCTCGAAGTAACCCTACTATCCAGGTTCCTTCCCATAATCCCTACTATCCAGGCTTTCATTTCTAAGCAACCTTACGACCTAGGTTCCTTCCCATAAGCCCTACTATCCAGGATTTTATTTCGAAGTAACCCTACGACCCAGGTTCCTTTTTATAGCCCTACTATCCAGGCTTTCATCTCAAAGTAACCCTATGACCCAGGTTCCTTCTCATAGCCCTACTATCCATACTTTCATTTCGAAGCAACCCTACTATCCAGGCTCCTTCTCTTTTATCCCCAGACAATAATTTACAACACTGTAAGACCTGGACCCGACCAGACACAAACACTTTCACATTTCCTCAGCAAGCCACTGTAAAGCCTGGATCCTTACCAGATATTAGTTCACTTCTATCTCTTCAATCAAGAGATGACTCCCCAGAAGAGTAATGGACAACTGAAGCTCCTAAATTCTATTTCCCGAACAAAGACCAATATTCCTCAGCGGAGTCCTCCCCAATAATAGGCGTAGGAATTATCAGTGAAGGAATATATCATGAAATCAACATGGTTCTAAATTGAATCTTTAAGCCCATCTCTGATGACTCTCCGACGACTCTCCGGATGGCATCTTTAAGCTCATCTCCGACGAACTTTTGTCATCTTCTCCAAATGACATCTATAAGCCCATTCCCAATATTATCTACACAATCAAATATCATTTCATGCAAGTGAAAATTTCTGGGTACTCTAGTGTTCAATCATCTTCCACCTTAAGATCACGAAAGACAGACCAACCAATCTACATCCTCAAGTTTAAGAAGATTGAACAGAGGCAGCTGTTGTACCCCAAAATTTACCCTCTTTATTTCGACCTTTTTGGCTTATATTTCATTATTACATACACGCATATAATTGGTTCTATGGTTATGGGATCAAGGTATATTTAGCAAGCTTCTTCAGGTTATAAGTGACGTTTATTTCACCAATGGGTGTTCTCAGAGTATTTTTCATGCTGAAGATCGGTTCGCCGTTTCGCAGCGATTCGGGGTTCAAAGATTCACAAGTTCAACCCGGCGCATCATATTCAGGTGTTCTTTCGCCAAGATATCCCTGATAACATATTCTCAAATTTAGGTTTGGCTCGAGAGCCAATTCTTTAAAGAAGGTCTCTGAATGTGCGAGTTTTCTCGAAGAAATATGGTGAAAAAGTGTGCTGAAAGTACAGTTGTTACGCACTAAAAAATTCATAACTTGAAGATCGTGGCTCTTTTTGAACCCGTTCTGGTGGCCAAAATTCCGTCTTGATGTCATCTATGTTTTCATCTCTCACAGATGGAAGCCAATTTCGATCAGAAGATCTTCAAAAATGCGAATTTATCAAGTATTTTTATACAAAAAATTTGCGAAAGAAGTTTATTTGCATCATGTTCAGAAAATCATAACTTGGTCGATTTTCATTGTATCGAGCTGGTTCCAGCGCCAAAATTTCACAAATTGAGTTACCTATGTTTTCATAGGAGGTATCGAGTTCGAATGTGTTGTACCCCAAAATTTCCCCCTCTCATTTTACTCAATACATGTCCATTGAGATCTTCAATTTGCTCAAGGTTACCCAAGAGTGGACCAGACAAACTCTCTCCTAAGGCAGTGTACCTCAAATTAGGGTTTCCATTTTCATCAATATGGGTGAACCACAAAGGCCTAATATGATCTCCATGGTCTTAATATGTTCTCAAGACCCTACATGTCAAGTTTTAAGCGCTGCACAAGAAGTTTGCTCACTCAACTGCTTAGATGCTTGAGAATCAACTATATTAGGTCAAAAGTCAATTGTGACCCACATACAGTCAAACTCAAGATTTTTGGTCAACATTAACATTTTGAAGTGACTTTCATCATTTGATCAAGGGTTTATCATGATTCCTCAAGGAATGCTCCAAATTTATCAAAACCCAAAAGTTGCTAAATTAGGGTTTCTTAGTAAAAGTCAACCCAAATTTGACCAAGCATAACTTCCACATGCTTTATCAGAATTTTTCCATCCAAAGCTCATTTTGAAGAGGATGCAATTCCCTACAATTCATCTTCATCTCACAAGTTCAAAATATATACTCATAAAAATATAGGAATTTCTACATTATGGGTCCTTTTGAAAAGTCAACAAAAACACTTCTTGGGTCAAAGCCTCTTGCATGAACATGGAAGACTCAATTGAGATGAGACCAAAAGGGTTGATTAGGGGACATCTTAATCTTTCTAAAAAGTCCAAGGACACCTCTCTAGGGTTAAAATTGAAAGAGATATGCCTTGTCAAAGTTGACCTTTTTTGCAAAATTGCCAAAAGTCAAATATACTCAAAAATGCATTTTTTGCTAAATGGGCCCAACCTTTTATGCTTGCACCTCACTTATAATATGGTACACGACTCTAATATTCACCCACACATTATTTTCTTCATTTTTCAATTTATTTTGATTTTTTATTAATTAAAAATTGAATTAAATCAAATAATTGATGAATGATAGCAAAGATATGATTTGATTTGGTTTTTAGACAGGTTGGCAATCAAAATATGCTGAATTATCAAAGCCAAAACGAATCAAGCATAATTGGTACAAGAAAGGGAAGATTTGGCTCAAAATAGCAAGTTTGCATATGGCTAAAGAATCAAATCAAATCTCATCAAACTTCAAGATTCAATCCAAGTTTGTAACCCTAATTCATCCCTAGGTATATATTGGACAAGAACAAAGCAAAAAACAAGGGTTAGCAATCGTGAAAGAGGCAGAGCAAATTCAAAAAAAATCAAAGAAAAGTGTGAATCGGTTTTCACTCCATAGGCCAATTCAAGCCATTCCAACGATTCCAATCATTTCTTGGACCTTCCCAGAAGCCAATTGGATCATTTGCAAGGCTTGAAACACCCAGAAATGCGCATAATAACTCTCACGGTTTGCTCATATTTTCAAAATCGATTACTGTATTTCTTACATCATTAGCATGTTTAAGTTATATATTTGTGATCCTCATCGTGTTTGCAAGCTAACTGGATGATTTAATTGCATTTTTGAAGCATGTACATGCCTTGGCCATTGTTAGGGTTTGTATGTGCAGTTTATGGGTTTTATCCACAAGTTAAATTGGCCAGCAAAAGGGGTACCATGATGTTCACAAGATCAAAACGAGTTGATATATATAATTAAATGCCATTTATCTTGCGTGTTGTGGATTTTAGAGTTTCACAGGTTTGTAGCTACAGACCTTTGTCTGTAGGTAAAAGTACCAGAGCCTAAAACGACGGATGAGGAAAGAGAAGATAATGTGTCCAATCACCATTGGACTATTTGAAAACTGGCGCGCATTTTTTCTTTTATTCATTAATCCATTTGATTTTATATAATATCATTTGTTTGCATTATACTTACAACAAAGCAAGACAGCTCAGATGGTGAAGCACATTAGTGGGGAGTATAAGGACCTGGGTTCGATCCCAGGTCCCAACAAAATTTTCTTTATTTCACTTTCTTGTAACAGATCCAACGCATCATCCTTCCTGGTGACCACCATACACCCTTGCGTCCAACCGGTTGATCAAGCATGCTATCAGATCCAACACTCCAGCAGTGAGGGTCTATGGTACACGTTCAAGTCAACGCTACAAGGGATCCAAGGCTGACTGGGCTTGGAGCGTTTTGGGCCTTAAAAATTTCAGATTGACACCCCCAGAATTGTTATTCAACACAGGCCCATATTCTTTTTCTTTATTTATTTCTTTTATTTTAATTATTTTGTTTAATTATTTTTCACCAAATTAATTACCCTTTTTATTAATCATAAAATCAATAAATCAAAAAACAAAAAAAAACATTTTTTTAATAATATATTTATTTTAATTTAATTAGAAATGTAGGTTAAGTTAATTTCTTTTTTATAATTAAAAGAAATTAGAAATTAGGGTTTTTTAATTAATGTGCAATTACATTTCTTTTCTCAAATAAAAAACCAAAATTACACAAAATCTTTTTGTAAAATATTTTATTTTTTTTGAAATTATTTAATTTAGCTAGATTAGGTTAATTTCGATTTTTTTTCATAATTAAAATAATTAGAATCAGGGTTTCAGTCGTGTATAACTCAATTAATTCTTTTCTCAAAAATAACTTAATTATTTTTCAATTAGATTTTAGGGTTTTCAAATTTCTCCTCGTATTTAAATCGCCGCGCATTTAATTATTTCTTTTCCATTATTTTTGTAACTTCCAATGGTTTGTAATAGTTAAATTAGGGTTTTATTTACTGCTTTAATCCCCAATTCTTTGGGTATGTAATTAATCCCCATCCCCCGAAGCCTTGTAATAACTAGGTTTACTTTCTCGCACTTTTAAATTCCTGCAAATATTTAATTGTCTAGATGTATGCTAATAGGATTGTATGGCAAGAATGTCTGGAAATTTAAAATGGTAGATCACCTAATGTGCAAAGATTAAATAACTGAAACAATTCATATGCACATATTCACTCCTAGGATTTACCTCACTTCGGTTGCCTTCAGTAAACAGTCATTAAGCATAGGAGATTTTAGTGGTTGCCCTCCTGTCTAAGAGATCAAATGTTACCTTGGAAATGTTACCTTGGAAATGTTGCCTCGGAAATGTTGCTTCGGAAAGATCTTAAGACTCTAGGGTTACTACTAAAGTTTTCTAACTATTGCTTTAGTGATTGTACTTGTCCCTTTCGAATGTCCCTTACAACTCCAACGATGGTGCTACCTACTCCTTAATAGTGGGATAGTGCTGTCTAAAGGAAACGAACAATCTTTTTTTCGAGTAGGTAGAATCTTAAGTACTTGCTCAATGAAAACTTTTCACACAAACACCTTGCAAAACAGATTTTCAAAACAAACTTTGTCACATCCTTGAGGACTGATACAAGGGTTATCACGAAGTAAAATATTTTCAAGACAAATACACACAAGCAATTTGAAAAATGAGCAAGTGCCTAAGAGCTCATAGATAACTACGGATAGAAAGGGTGCTAACACCTTCCCTTTCTATAATCTACCCCCCGTACTCAGAATATCTCGAAAAAAGTTTTTTTCTGTTCTTTTTCCTTTTCCATGATTGGATGAAATAAAAGTCGGTGGCGACTCTTGCTTACTGCGACATTTTGCAAACAAAAAATGCAAAACGCCAACCAGTATAAACAGTCGGTTCTGCCACCGTATCACAGAACTGGAGACTCTGTTGGGGACAAATAAGTGGGGTATACCTTAGGATCTAGGTCATTAAAATTGCTTCTCTTGATTGTCTTGATTGCTTTACTTTTGAGGGTTTTTTTGGGGTTACTATAGAACCTACACTCGGATCTGGGGGCACTCATTAGGTAAACAACAATAGATTATGGAGACTGTACAACATAGACCGATATGGTTTAAGCGATGGTTGTGTTGGTGTGGCACTTTGGTTGGTACCGATATCCTTCGTAGGGAAACGAGGAGAATACGGGACCACCGCGTGGTGTCGTGAAGCACTAACGGACCTTAGAACCTTAGTTGAACAAACTTGGCCATTAGAAAGTAGTGAGATAGTCGGCCTCGGTGTAGAGTTGAGGATTGGTTGATAATCGATGTTACGCTCATTAAGATCAGACTTTCGAGATATTTCGGCCGCAAGAAAAGATTGATTGAGCTGAAACAATGCCCGATAAAGGATGGTCAGTGATATTGAGATCCTCTAGAACCCGGTTACTTTTTAAGACAGGTTTGAAACCAACTAGACTTCAAGAGGGTACTACCTTTAACCTCATGCAAGCCTTAAACCTAAGGACTTGATGTGACTTGATTGTGTTTGCTATACTTGTGTTTGCTATACCTTTGGTTTATCATAACATCATGCATCATAACATGGCATCCATTCTTATTGCACTAACCATTTCAAAGACCAAGGGAATTTATCTTTGTTCTGTTTTGCAGATCATGGCTTCCGCTCGTAGAAACACTACCTGAATCAGCTTTGTGAAGATACCTTCTCAACTCAAAGAGCTAGCATCAAGGGTTTATGAAACTTCCGCGTTCACTAAGAGACATGGTCAACTTCTCAATCTGGTTACTTCAAACTTTGATGAAAAGTTGATGAGTGTACTTTTTCAGTTCTTCGATCCCAAGCCCCACTGCTTCACCTTTCTAGACTATCAGTTGGTTCCTACCTTGGAAGAATTCTCTCAGCTATTGGATATACCCATTCTTGAACAGTTACCCTTCACAGGTCTAGAAGAAGTTCCTAAGCCAGAAGTCATTGCCTCAGCTTTGCATCTGAAATGGCCGACGTGGTATTCAATTGGGAAAACAGAAGCGGAGTCAAGGGTTTTCTAGCTAAGTTTCTGATAGACAAGGCCCAGCTGTTTTGGGATGATATGGATTTTCAGGCTTTTGAGGAGGTCTTGGCTCTTCTTATCTATGGTTTAGTTCTCTTCCCTAATCCAGACTCATTCATATATGTGAATGCTATCAAGATCTTCCTCTCTCGCAATCTCGTGCCTACCTTACTCGGAGATATTCTGCACACTCTCTATACACGCACCATGAAAAGAAGAGGGATCCTTATGTGCTGCATGCCACTGCTGTCAAGGTGGTTTATTTCTCACCTCCCTTAGTCTGTACTGAAGAATTAAGAAGGTTTGGGTTGGTCGCAAAGGATAATGTCACTCGCTCATACGGATATTCTTTGGTGTTCTCAAGTTATGGAAAACACTTTTATTATTGACCGCTGCGGGGAGTACCCTAATGTCCCGTTGCTTGGTATCAGAGGAGGTATAACCTATAATCCTTGTTTAGCTCTGCGACAATTTGGTCACGCTCGAAGGGATGCCCCCCACGAGTTACTTATCGAGGGCATTGTATTCAACTATGAGGATGATGTTAAAGAGTATCGCCGAAGGTTCATACGAGCTTGGGGCATGGTAAACAGATCTGGCTCCAGGGCTTTATGGCTAAAGACTTCCATTCCTATGGAACCTTACCTTCAATGGGTACGAACTTGGGCCCAGAAGCTTATGATGTCCTATGTGGCCGTTTTACCAGTAATTGTGGAACCCACTACTGAAGAAGGCATTCCTTACACGATTCTCTATCCTTACATGCCCAATGATCTTGGAGAGTTACAAAGGTCTTGGATTCAGTTGATGAAGGAGCGGGATACTTACAGGGATCAGTTCCATGCTCAGGAGAGGAAGGTTTTAGAGCTCACAAAGCAACTGCATGAAGAAAGAGGACTCAATGATTATCTCGGCACAAAGAGGAAGCATCCATGGGACTTTTGATTTTCTTTTCTGGTTTTATATTTATTTTTAATTGTAACGCCTAAAAGGCATTTGAACTTCAAATTCAGCTAATAAAGTTTTTGTTTATTTTGGTTTGCAAATTTAAATTTCCCGAAGTCTTTGAAATCATTGCATGCGCATCCCAGTATTATACACATCATTACAGGTAGAATTACAGGTTTCTCATCTCCTTCGCTGTTTATTTCAGCAGAAATGTCTTCCGAACAGAGCATCAAGGACCTTCAGGCACAGAATGCCCAGTTCCAACAAATGTTTACCAGTCTGGAAAAAGGGCAGGAGGATCTGAAAGCCCTCATCCTGAAAGAGAAGAAGAAAAAGAAGAAGGTTGTCGGTATTCTGAATATGGGAAGAAGGCTTAGAGAGCGGTTGAAGCGACAAGCCGATATGACCTCTTCATCCAAGGAAGGGGAGAATCAGGAAGAAGAGAAGGACCCCAGTCCTGCAGTTTCTGACAATGATACCGATTATAATGATGAGCAATATCCTCCTACTGAGGATAGATACAAACAGTTAGAAGGTCGTCTGAGTGCCATGGAAGTTCAGAGGATACCTAGACTGGATTTCAACGAATTGGGATTTGTGTCGGGAGTAGTCATCCTGCAGAAGTTCAAAGCTCCAGTTTTTGCTAAGTATCATGAGGTGTCCTTCCCGAAGCTCCATCTCCGTTCCTACGTCAGGAAAATTCAGCCCCACACCGCTGATAGAAATTTGTGGGTTCATTTCTTTCAAGATAGTCTGTCAGGGACTCAGCTTGAATGGTTCTACCAGCTAGAGAGAACAAATATCTGAAACTGGGAAGATCTGGCTGCTTCTTTCTACAAACAGTATCAGTACAATACCAACCTTGCTCCTACGCGTACTCAACTCCAGAGTATGTCCATGGGTGCAAATGAAGGCTTTAAGGACTATGCACAGAAATGAAGATATTTGGCTGGGAAAGTTCAACCCTCGTTGTCTAATAGGGAGTTGGTTGATATGTTTCTGGGGACGCTATTTGGTCCATTTATCAATCATTTAATCGGCAGCTCGTCAGCTGGTTTCACCGAGCTGATTCTGACTGGAGAGAGAGTAGAAGTTGGGATTTGGAGTGACAAGATAAAAAAGGACGCCTCTTCAAGTTAGGTAAAGAAGCCTTTCGCTGGTAAGAAGGAAGCCAGTTCCGTCTATAGCCATAGGGGCCAAAACAAGGATGAACCTCGTCAGACAGTAAGTGTCGTAATGATACTGAGGCCTGCAGTTGCTCCACATTGCAACAATCAACAAAGGGTGGAAATACCACAACGGCAGTTTACTCGCATCAACATGGCATTAGCTGAAGTGCTGCCTCACCTGCTGAGATCCAACTTGGCAACCTTGAAAGAGGCTCCCAAGAATCCAAATACCACATCTCCCAGATATAATCCGAATGCCGGGTGTGCTTATCATTCTGAGAGTCCTGGCCACGATACAAATGATTGCTGGACTCTGAGGAATAAAATACAAGACTTGATTGAAGCCAAGGAAATAGATTTTGATGCTCCAGAGAAGCCCAACGTCATAACTGCTCCCATGCCTAAACACGGTCGTGGAGTTAATGTTGTTGACATTGATTTGTTTGTTACCTATGTTGATGAAGTTTCTACTCCTCTCATGACTGTCAAGAAGAATTTGCTGTTGGCCGGTTTATTTTTGGGTTGTGGTGAAGGTTGCCACATGTGTTCGTTTCTACCTTCTGGTTGCCATTTTCTGAAGTTATGTGTTCAATGCCTGATAGATAGCAAAGAAATTTTGTTTGAGAAAACTTTGGTTCCCGTTGTTCCATCTGAAGACATTGCCATTATAACCATTTCCGCCAATCCTTCCAAGGTTTCCTCGAGAAGACCTGTTAGGATTACATCTGCTCCAAGAATTGCTCTACTGATAATCATTGTTCCTGGTCCTGTCCTGTATGTCTCGGACAAAGCTGTCCCATGGCATTATGGTGCCGATGTGTACTATCATGGCATCAAACAAGATCTGAAAGATAGAAGAGGTTGATCCCGATATTGATAACATTGTCGAAACCAGCAAAATCACCCGAAGTGGAAGGGTCTTCTCTCCCGAGATTTCCCCAAAGACTGTCAACAAGCCAATTATCATTCCATCTGCTGTTCCTTCTAGTACATCCATTACAGTTCCTATTCTTACTCCAGTTATTACCCCTGTCGGCGAATTGTCTGATAGCCGCGGCAAAGATTTTATAGGTGAGCCTGCCCGGACGGAGGCGCCTAAGAAAATTGTTGTGGAAGCCTCTAAGCAAGAAATAGAGGAAATATTGAAAATCATTAAGAAGAGCGACTATAATATGGTCGAGCAGCTGGGGAAGACCCCATCAAAGATATCCATGTTGTCTCTGTTATTGTGTTCTAAAGCCCATGCGAAGGCTTTGATTGCATTTCTCAAGACTGCATATGTGCCGCAGGAGACTTCAGCTGATCAGTTCAAAGATTGTGTGGCCAGCCTGACTGCTGATAATGAGCTGGGTTTTTTAGATGCAGATTTGACACCAAAGGGAAGGAAGCATAATGATGCTCTGCATGTCTCGATTGAATGCAGGGGCTCCACTATGACTCATGTGCTGGTAGATACCGGGTCTTCACTAAATGTTCTGCCGAAGAAGGCGTTGGACCGGTTGGATTGTGAGGGTTTGACTCTAAAGCCTAGTAACATTGTGGTAAGGGATTTTGATGGATCGAAGAAAATGGTGCACGAGGAGGTGGATATCCCTACCAAAGTGGGTTCTCAGACTTTTGGGTCCACCTTCTATGTGATAGATATCAGGCCATCACATTCTTGTTTGCCGGGTCGTCCTTGGATCCACGAGGTTGGGGCAGTTACTTCCACACTCCACCAAATGCTGAAATATCCGGTGAAAGAGAAGATTGTCACAATGCGGGGTGAAGAGGAGTATATGGTGAGTCACCTTAATTCCTTCTGCTATATAGAGATGGACGGGGAATTCATAGAAACTCCTTGTTAGAATTTCGAAGAGGTCCCCCAGATCTTGGCATCAACTGAAACTACTACCAACAAACCTCCTTTAAAGATGGCTTCTCTCAAGGACGCCAGGGCTGTGGTTGAAGAAGGTGGGTGTGCAAATTGGGGTCAGCTCCCTGATTTCACTCAGAAAACTGACAAATTTGGTTTGGGCTTTACTACAGGGGCTCAAAGGGATGTTAGACGCGCTCGAGCTGGAAGACCTCCCCTACACATCAACAATAAGGGAATTAATGCCATTGAAGACAGCGAGGAAGAGTCAGACATTGACAGTTGGATCTACCCAATTACCAACGGTTGACCGAGTAACTAGACGGCTAGGGACTTTGTACTTGTTTCTTTTATTCTGCAGTAATTGACTTACTTGTTTTGACATTTGTAATAAACAATTTGAAACTTTATGGCTTGGTGCCTTGCCCGAGGCACCTTGGCTTTGCTTGTGAGGGCTATTATTTGTCATTTCATATATCATTAATAAAGCATTAAACGTTTCTTGCATACAAATTTTGCGCTCTCTGTTTTTATTTTCTGTTTTTCACTTTATCAAAACAGCTATTATCTTACACACACTCACGTATCATAATGCAGATCCATATCCACTCTGGATCCCATTGATAACAACTCTGCTATTGCCAGTTATGACTTCAAAAATATAATCAACCAAGCCGAGGACGAAGGTGGGGATGATTGTGAGGTGCCTGGAGAAATTGCTAGACTATTACAGCAGGAAGAAAGGGCCATACAGCCTCATGAAGAGCCGGTTGAGACAGTGAATTTGGGTACCGAGGAAGACAGAAAAGAGGTTAAAATAGGTGCGAATCTGGAGCTTAGCGTCAAACAAAGGTTGATACAGATGTTGCAAGACCATGTCGAGATCTTTGTCTGGTCCTATGAAGACATGCCTGGTTTGGACACTGATATTGTGGTACATCGCCTGCCGACTAAAGAAGAATGTCCTCCGGTTAAACAGAAGGTCCGCCGTATGCGTCTCGAAATGTCAGAGAAGATCAAAGTAGAGGTCATGAAATAGTTCGACGCATGGTTCTTAGCTATCACTTCATATCCACAGTGGGTTGCCAACATTGTTCCGGTACCTAAGAAGGACAGTAAGGTACAAATGTGTGTTGATTACAGAGATCTGAATAGGGCAAGCCCCAAGGATGACTTCCCACTTCCCCACATTGATGTTCTGGTTGACAACACCGTGCAACACAAAATCTTCTCCTTCATGGATGGTTTCTCTGGCTACAACCAGATCAAGATGGCTCCTGAAGACATGGAGAAGACAACCTTCGTTACACAGTAGGGCCCCTGCTGCTACAAAGTGATGTCTTTCGAGTTGAAGAAGGTTGGGGCGACTTATCAACGCGCCATGGTTGCTCTGTCCCACGATATGATTCACCATGAAATCAAAGTTTATGTTGATGATATGATAGCCAGGTCTCAGACTAAGGAAGAGCACCTTGATCATCTCCAAAAATTGTTTGACGGGTTGAAGACATACAAGTTGAGGTTGAATCCGAACAAGTGTACCTTCGGGGTAAGGTCTGGTAAGCTTCTGGGCTTCATCGTCAGTGATAAGGGTATTCAGGTAGACCCTGTGAAGGTAAAGGCCATACATGAAATTCCAGCTCCCCGCACAAAGAAAGAGGTTAGAGGTTTCTTGGGACATCTAAATTACATCGCCAGGTTCATTTCACATCTGACTGCTACTTGAGAACCAATCTTCAAGCTTCTAAAGAAAGATCAAGTGGTAAAATGGAATGATGAATGCCAGACTGCTTTCGAAAGAATCAAATAATCCCTTCAAGAACCACCAATGATGCCTCCAGTTGAAGGAAGACCTTTGATATTATACTTGACAATGCTAGACAATTCAATAGGGTGTGTGTTGGGGCAGCATGATGAGTCTGGTCAAAAAGAGCACGCCATATACTACCTTAGCAAAACATTTACCGACTGTGAGACACGATACTCATTGCTCGAGAAAACTTGTTGTGCTTTGGCATGGGCTATTCGTCGACTGAGACAGTATATGCTGACTCACACTACCTTGTTGATATCAAAGATGGATCCAATCAAGTACATTTCCAAGAAGCCCCCTCTCTCCGGAAGGATAGCAAGGTGGCAAATGATCTTAACTGAGTACGACATACAATACACAACCCAAAAAGCAATAAAGGGGAGTGTATTGGCTGATCATTTGGCTCATCAGGCCATGAATGACTACCAGTCTATGAATTTTGAGTTCCCGGATGAGAATATTATGTTGGTGACTGACTACGAAGAACCTTGACTGGATGAAGGACCTGAGGAAGGACCCCGATGGTCTATGTATTTTGATGGAGCCTCGAACGCACTGGGTAACGGAATTGGCGTTGTAATCATATCTCCCGAGGGCTGTCATACTCCGTTCACCGCCCGATTATGTTTCAACTATACCAACAACATGGCGGATTATGAAGCAAGTATCATGGGTCTTCGAGTTTCTATTGACTTGAGGATTAAGTTCTTAAGTGTATTTGGGGATTCCGCTCTGGTGATAAGTCAGATCAAAGGCGAGTGGGATACGAAGCACCCGAATATCATTCCTTACAAAGAGTATGTACTGACATTGCTCCCACACTTTGAGGAGGTAACCTTTGAACATTTCCCATGATAGGAGAACTATTTAACGAACGCGCTAGCTACCATGTCTTCTATGTTCAAGGTTAGATGGGACAATGAAGCTCCCCAAATTACCATTGAGAGGTTGGATGAACCAGCACACTGCTGTGAGATTGATACCGAAGAAGTGGCAGACAAACCCTGGTTTCACGAAGTTAAAAGGTATCTCGAGGCTCAAGAGTATCCCGAAGGGGCATCTGTCAATGATAAGAAGTTTCTGAGAAGGCTCACTGCAAAGTTCTTCCTCAGTAATGGAATCCTCTATAAACGTAAGCATGACTCCACACTTCTACGGTGTGTAGACAAGAGCGAAGCAGAGAGGATCATGACAGATCTACATGAAGGCACCTTCGGGACCCATTCTAGTGGACATACCATGGCTAAGAAGAACCTACGGGCAGGATACTACTGGTCCATTATGGAAGCCGATTGTTATCAACACTCTCGAACTTGTCATAAGTGCCAAATATACGCTGATAAGGTGCATGTGCCTCCGGTCCTCTTAAATGTCCTGACAGCTCCTTGGCCTTTTGCGATGTGGGGCATCGACATGATCGGCGAGATCAGACCTACTGCGTCTAACAGGAATCGTTTCATTCTGGTAGCCATTGATTCCTTCATGAAGTGGGTTGAGGCAGCTTCCTTTGCTACAGTGACCAAGAACGTCGTGGTGCAGTTTATCCGACATAATCTGATCTGTCGATACGGTGTGCCAGAGAGAATTATTACTGACAATGGTACGAATCTCAACAACACAATGATCACCGAGCTCTGTAAACACTTCGAGATACATCACCATAATTCTTCTCCCTACCGACCAAAGATGAATGGAGTTATTGAAGCAGCTAATAAGAACATCAAGAAGATTGTGCAGAAGATGACGGTGACATATAAAGACTGGCATGAGATGTTACCATTCACTCTTAATGGGTACCGTACCTCAGCACGGACGTCGACAGGGGCAACACCCTATTCTCTGGTATATGGCATGGAGGCAGTCTTACCCATCGAAGTCCATATACCCTCTCTCAGGATTATGAAGGATGCGGGTTTGAACAAAGACGACTGGATCCAAACCCGACTTGATCAGCTAAATCTAATCAATGAAAAGAGACTTACTGCTATTTTCCATGGTCAGACGTATCAAAAGCGAATGATCAAGGCTTTTAATAAGAAATTCATGCGCCAAGAATATCAAGTCGGGGATCTAGTGATCAAACACATCATACTACCGCAAGGTGATCCCAGGGGCAAATGGACCCCCACGTACAAAGGGCCATTTGTGGTTAAGAACATTTTCTCGGGAGGAGCTATGATTCTAACCACCATGGATGGTGACGACCTTCCTCACCCTGTCAATGCAGACATAGTGAAAAGATACTACACCTAATCAAAGACCCGCTAGGTTGACTGGACTAGGCAAAAATAAGGGCTTCCCGGCTAACCAAAAGGGTTCGGGAAAAAGTAAGGGATGAAAATGAAAAAAATCTGTACACCCGGCAAGTCGAAAACCCGAAAGGGAGGCTTGGGTAAAAAAGGGTATCCCGGTGGATTGAAAACCCGAAAGGACAGTCCAGGAAAAAGTTAGGGATTGAAGCGTATCACTATGTCTCATTGCATCACCTTGTGACTAGACTTCGGTATCGACTATCAAGCTCGGATGACACCAACCAATCTGATCAACCTTCGGCCAAGTAGCAAAGTGATGAGACGCTTGGAGATATAAAGGCAATAGCAGAGTTGGAACCCAATGGGGTCGTTTCACATAGCTGTTTTTCTTTATTTTACACAAATTTTATAATTTCTATTTTTCGGTAGCGTTCTCTTACTAGCGCGTCAGCCTCTTTGTACAAAAATGCCTATTACAGGCCAACTTCAAAAATCAATACAAATCATTTTCACAAGAAACTTCAATTCGTTTTTCTTTTTTATGTTTTGTTTTGAAAGAACGTCCAATGATTTGTTTTGATGTATGCATTTTAAAATGATTGTTGTTCATAAATATTTACATAAGAAATAAAAGACAATTACTCGTAATTCCAGAAACAAAAAAAAATAAGAAGTGCCAAACCCTACAGCTACATTGCCCAGCAGGTACCGAGACAGAGCCAGCTTGGGAACATAATTATTGGTACATACACTCCCCCCATAGAGTAAAAGTATCCAAAGGCATTGATGTCAGCTTCCCCGAAAAAGGACATAACTATCCCCAACCAAGGTTCATAATCGCGGGCGAGTCAAAAAATTTCATCCCCAAGAAGAGTTTGTTTCTACTGATATAGAAGCTCAATCTCCAACAGAGCTCGTCATCTCCAGAAATGGAACATCATACCAAGCTAAGTTTATTCCTCTAGATCAGCGGGTCTACCAATAAAGTATCTCTTCCCCTAAGTTTGGTCCCCGCAGAGTTATTCTCCAGCATCTCTTCCCAACGGAATATTTACAAATCTCCAGCAACCGTCAGGGATTTATTTTCCCAGACGCGGGCATACCCCAATATCATTTAATGAACATACATCACGACATACGCATACATATCATATACAGCATAATCTCATTTATTTTGAGAACATGATTTCACCCTGCATTTCATGCATCGCATATAACTAACCCTGATATCTTTTCAGGAAAAGAGGATTAGCTTCAACAAATTTAGCAGTTATACAGATCACATCTACAGACGACCAATGGAAACTCAGTTCTCAAAATCAAACGGGTCAACTAATCCATACTTCGAAGTAACCCTACTCTCCAGGTTCCTTCTCACAACCCTACTGTCCAGGCTTTCATATCGAAGTAACCCTACTATCTAGGTTCCTTCTCAAGACCTATTATACAGGCTTTCATATTGAAGTAACCCTACTATCCAGGTTCCTTCTCACATCCCTACTATACAGGCTTTCATATCGAAGTAACCCTACTATCCAGGTTCCTTCTCACAGCCCTACTATCCAGGCCTTCATATCGAAGTAACCTTACTATCCAGGTTCCTTCTCACAGCCCTACTATCTAGGCTTTCATATCAAAGTAACCCTGCTATCCAGGTTCCTTCTTACAGCCCTACTATCCAGGCTTTCATATCGAAGTAACCCTACTATCCAGGTTCCTTCTCACAGCCCTACTATCCAGGATTTCATATCGAAGTAACCCTACTATCCAGGTTCCTTCTCACATCGCTACTATCCAGGCTTTCATATCTAAGTAACCTTACTATCCAGGTTCCTTCTCACAGCCCTACTATTCAGGCTTTCATATCGAAGTAACCTTACTATCCAGGTTCCTTCTCACAGCCCTACTATCCAGGCTTTCATATCGAAGTAACCCTACTATCCAGGTTCCTTCTCATAACCTTACTATCCAGGTTCCTTCTCTCTTATCTCCAGACAGCAGTCCACAACACTGTAGGACTTGGACCTGATCAAACACGATTGGTTTCACATTTCCTCATTAAGTCGCGGTGCAGCCTGTACACTGATCAAATATGCAGTTCAATTCCGCTTCCTCAAGCCAGAGTTAATTCCCCAGTAGAATAACGAACAACTGAAGCTCCTAAAATTTTATTTCTCCCAAGATAGATACCAACAATCCTCAGCAGATTCCTCCTGAACAACAGGAAAGGAACTCCCATCAAAGGAATGTCTCAGGAAATTAACATCATCTAGATGGAATATTTAAGCCCATCTCCGACGGTACTCCGTCACATCTTGGATGGAATCTTTAAGCCCATTTCTGAAAATTCTCGAGCAACTTCCAAATGGCATCTATAAGCCCATTCTCGATATCACAAATCAAGTTCCACTTCATGCGAGTGCAAATTTCTGGGCACTCTAGTGTTCAATCATCTTCCACCTTCAGATCACGAAAGGCAGGCTAGCCAATCTACATCCTCAGGTTTAAGAAGATTGAACAGGGGCAGTTGTTGTACCCCAAAATTTTCCCCTCTCATTTTACTCAATACATGTCCATTGAGATCTTCAATTTGGTCAAGGTTGTCCAAGAGTGGACCAGACAAACTCTCTCCTAAGGCAGTGTACCTCAAATTAGGGTTTCCATTTTCATCAAGATGGGTGAACCACAAAGGCCTCATATGCTCTACATGGTATTAATATGTTCTCAAGACCCTACATGTCAAGTTTCAAGCCCTGCACAAGAAGTTTGCTCAGTCAACTGCTCAGATGCTTGAGAATCAACTATATTAGGTCAAAAGTCAATTGTGACCCACATACAGTCAAACTTCAAGATTTTTGGTCAACGTTAACATTTTGAAGTGACTTTTATCATTTGATCAAGGGTTGATCATGCTTCCTCAAGGAATGCTCCAAATTCATCAAAACCCAAAAGTTGCTAAATTAGGGTTTCTCAATAAAAGTCAACCCAATTTTGACAGAGCATAACTTCCACATGCTTTATCAAAAATTTCCATCCAAAGCTCATTTTGAAGAGGATTCAATTCCCTACAATTCATCTTCAACTCATAAGTTCAAAATATGCACTCATAAAAAGATAGGAATTTCTACATTATGGGTCCTTTTGAAAAGTCAACAAAAACACCTCTTGGGTCAAAGCTTCTTACATGAACATGGAAGACTCAATTAAGATGAGACCAAAAGGGTTGCTTAGGGGAAATCTTAAGATTTCTAAAAAGTCAAAGAACACCTCTCTAGGGTTAAAATTGGAAGAAATATGCCTTGTCAAAGTTGACCTTTTTTGCAAAATTTCCAAAAGTCAAATGTGCTCAAAATGCATTTTTTGCTAAATGGGCCCAACTTTTTATGCTTGCACCTCACTTATAATGTGGTCCACGACTCAAATATTCACCCACACATTATTTGCTTCACTTTTCAATTTATTTTTATTTTTTATTAATTAAAAATTGAATTAAATAAAATAATTGATGAATGATAGCAAATATATGATTTGATTTGGTTTTTAGACAGGTTGGCAATCCAAATACGCTGAATTATCAAGGCCAAAACTAATCAAGCATAATTGGTACAAGAAAGGGAAGATTTGGCTCAAAATAGAAAGTTTGCATATGGCTAAAGAATGAAATCAAATCTCATCAAACTTCAAGATTCAATCCAAGTTTGTAACCCTAATTCATCCCTAGGTATATATTGGACAAGAACAAAGCTAAAAACAAAGGTTAGCAATCGTGAAAAAGGCAGAGCAAATTCAAAAAAATTCAAAGAAAAGTGTGAATCGGTTTTCACTCCACAGGCCAATTCAAGTCATTCCAACGATTCCAGTCGTTTCTTGGACCTTCCCAGAAGCCAATTGGATCATTTGCAAGGCTTGAAACACCTAAAAACGTGTACAATCACTCTCACGCTTTGCTCATATTTTCAAAATCGATTACTGTATTTCTTGCATCATTAGCATGTTTAAGTTATATTTTTATGATCCTCATCGTGTTTGCAAGCTAACTGGATGATTTAATTGCATTTTTGAAGCCTGTACATGCCTTTGCCATTGTTAGGGTTTGTATGTGCAGTTTAGGGGTTTTGTCCACAGGTTAAATTGGCCAACAAAAGGGGTACCATGATGTTCACAAGATCAAAACGAGTTGGTATATATAATTAAATTCCATTTATCTTGCGTGTTGTGGATTTTTGAGTTTCACAGGTTTGTAGCTACAGACCTTTGTCTGTAGGTAAAAGTACCAGAGCCTAAAATGACGGATGAGGAAGGAGAAGATAACGTGTCCAGTCACCATTGGACTATTTGAAAACTGGCGCGCATTTTTTCTTTTATTCATTAATCCATTTGATTTTATATAATATCATTTGTTTTCATTATACTTACAACAAAGCAAGACAGGTCAGATGGTGAAGCGCATTAGTGGGGAGTATAAGGACCTGGGTTCGATCCTAGGTCCCAACAAAATTTTCATTATTTCACTTTCTTGTAACAGATCCAACGCATCATCCTTCCTGGTGACCACCATACACCCTTGCGTCCAACCGGTTGATCAAGCATGCTATCAGATCCAACGCTCCAGTAGTGAGGGTCTATGGTACACGTTCAAGTCAACGCTACATGGGATCCAAGGATGACTGGGCTTGGAGCGTTTTGGGCCTTAAAAATTTCAGATTGACACCCCCAGAATTGTTATTCAACACAGGCCCATATTCTTTTTCTTTATTTATTTCTTTTATTTTAATTATTTTGTTTAATTATTTTTCACCAAATTAATTACCTTTTTTATTAATCATAAAATCAATAAATCACAAAACACCAAAAAAAGCATTTTTTTTAATAATATATTTATTTTAATTTAATTAGAAATATAGGTTAAGTTAATTTCTTTTTTATAATTAAAAGCAATTAGAAATTAGGGTTTTTTAATTAATGTGCAATTACATTTCTTTTCTCAAATAAAAAACCAAAAATACACAAAATCTTTTTGTAAAATATTTTATTTTTTTTTTAAATTATTTAATTTAGCTAGATTAGGTTAATTTCAATTTCTTTTTCATAATTAAAATAATTAGAATTAGGGTTTCAGTCGTGCATAACTCAATTAATTTTTTTCTAAAAAATAACTTAATTATTTTTCAATTAGATTTTAGGGTTTTCAAATTTCTCCTCGTATTTAATTCGCCGCGCATTTAATTATTTCTTTTCCATTATTTTTGTAACTGCCAATGGTTTGTAATAGTTAAATTAGGGTTTTATTTACTGCTTTAATCCCTGATTCTTTGGTTATGTAATTAATCCCCATCCCCCGAAGCCTTGTAATAGCTAGGTTTACTTTCTCTCACTTTTAAATTCCTGTAAATATTTAATTGTCTAGATGTATGCTAATAGGATTGTATGACAAGAATGTCTGGAAATTTAAAACGGTAGATCACCTAATGTGCAAAGATTAAATAACTGGAACAATTCATATGCACATATTCACTCCTAGGGTTTACCTCACTTCGGTTGCCTTCGACAAACAGTCATTAAGCATAGGAGATTTTAGTGGTTGCCCTCTTGTCTAAGAGATCAAATGTTACCTTGGAAATGTTGCCTCGGAAATGTTGCTTCGGAAAGATCTTAAGACTCTAGGGTTACTACTAAAGTTTTCTAACTATTGCTTTAGTGATTGTACTTGTCCCTTTCGAATGTCCCTTACAACTCCAACGATGGTGCTACCTACTCCTTAATAGTGGGATAGTGCTGTCTAAAGGAAACGAACAATCTTTTTTTGAGTAGGTAGAATCTTAAGTACTTGCTCAATGAAAACTTTTCACACAAACACCTTTCAAAACAGATTTTCAAAACAAACTTTGTCACATCCTTGAGGACTGATATACAAGGGTTATCACGAAGTAAAATATATTCAAGACAAACACACACAAGCAATTTTAAAAATGAGCAAGTGCCTAAGAGCCCATAGATAACTACATATAGAAAGGGTGCTAACACCTTCCCTTTCTATAATCTACCCCCGTACTTAGAATATCTCGAAAAAAGGTTTTTTCTGTTCTTTTTCCTTTTCCATGATTGGATGAAATAAAAGTCGGTGGCGACTCTTGCTTACCGCGATATTTTGCGACCAAAAAACGCAAAACGCAAGCCAGTACAAACAGTCGGTTCTGCCACCGTATCACATAATGGTATCCAAAAGGCCTTCGTTTTTTTCTCAGAGTGTGCGTGACGCGCCGAAAATCCTAAATGATGAATATTATTTCATCTGGGTCGAAACTTCGAAAATTCATAACTCGATCAATTTTTATCGGATCGGGCCCATCTTTTTACACAAGGTCACTGACTCAGATATCTACAACTTTTCTGCCAAAGTTGAGACCAGGTTCTGCTCCGATCAATACCATTTTTTTATTGAAGAACGTACCAGAGTTGACACTGGAGCCCAAAATAAGTTTGTCTGAGGCGAAACTTCAAAAACTCATAACTAATTCACCGTTTATCTGATTTAGCCTATTTTTGGACACGAGTTATTTCTCTATGTCGACTATATTTTGTTATCACATTTCAACTTCAAAAATTGCACTTAAGCCCCTGATATTTAGCCTGGAACGTGACAGACTCAAGTGAATAAAAATCTGCATTATTGCTTGTGGTTATTGGAGGCTCAATTGCACATTCAAAGCCCATTTTTTCCCTCTAATTTCCATTATATAATCTCATTCTTTTCACACAAACAAGGAGAAAAAAAACTTTTTCCACAACCCTGTCAAAATATCAAATTTCTTCAAGAACCCTAAAAACCTTAAAATCATTATTACAAACCCACATCTCACTACAAACAAGCCATTCTTGTTACAAACTCCCATCTCACTACTTCTCCAGTAAGGGTAAGGTTGGTTTGATCTCCATGATCAAAAGGATATAGAAGCATTCATACATGCCATATCAATTTTAACATTACAAAATTTCATATATTTGCTTTATTTGTATTTTATTATATAGTAATTTATTTAATGTGTTCATGAGATTCAACACTACAGATTTAGACAGGGTCCCATGCAGGTTTATTACAGAACGCTGAGGCCAAAATACTAAAATAGAACAACAACCAATACATTGTGAGGCAGACATCCTGAGAAGGTTAAGGGCGTCGGTTCAACACCCCTCCCTATTGGTTTTGGGTTTCTTCCTTTTTATTTATCCTTTTACCTATTTTCATTCTTTCTGTTTAAAACCTTTTTCATAAAACTTAACATTTTTCACAAACCTTTGATTTTTCCTAATAAACTCAAATAATTAATTTTAGTTTTTAATTTAATTTTAGGTTTTAATTTAATTTTAGGTTCAACATCCACCCCGTCATTTTCATTATTTGTTCTTGGTTTCTAACCAATTTGTCTTTTCCAATCTTAAATTCACTTAACCACAAAACTTTTTTCACAAACCTTTTTTTTACAAAAAAAACCTAATTTAATTTTTAGGTTAATTAATTTTAGATTTTTAAACTTTTTTTTTAAAATTAACCTTTTTTTAATTCAGATTAATTAGGTTTTAGGTATTTTAATTAACTTTTTTCAAAATTAACATTTTATTTATTAATTAAAATTAATTAAGTTTTTTTAGGTTTATTTAATTAATCATCATAAATCATTCTTTTCATAAAAAATCACCAAAATATTTTTTTTTCTATTTTCATCTTATTTTTATTTTCCTAGATAAAGTGTATAGGGCACGTTCAACTGTAATAGCGTAGCTTTATTTTTCCCGCTTTTTTCATCATTATCATGTAATTGCTTTTGGGATGTAATAGTTTTAGGATTTCTTTTCCGCACTCTTCACTATTATGTAATTGCCCCTGTAATACGCTGGCAGAACCGACTGTTTAATACTGGTTTACATTTTGCGTTTTTTGTTTGCAAAATGTCGTGGTAAGCAAGAGTCGCCACCGACTTTTATTTCATCCAATCGGAAAGGAAAAAAGTACAGAAAAAAATCCTTTTTCGATGGGAAGGTGTTAGCACCCTTTCTATCCATGGTTTTCCATGGGCTCTTAGGTACTTGCTCATTTGTAAATTGCTTGTGTTTGTGTGTTTTGTTTTTGAAAAATGTGTTACTTCGTGATAACCCTTGTATCAGTCCTCAAGGGTGTGATGAAGTTGTTTTGAACATTTGTTTGAAAAGTGTAAGTGTGAAAAGTTTTAATTTGAGCAAGTACCTACTAGCATCTACCTATTCGAAAAAAGATCGTTTCTATTCTTGTTTCCTTTAGACAACACTATCCTACTATTGAGAAATAGGTAGCACCGTAGTTGGAGTTTGTAAGGGTTAATTCAAAAGGGGCGTACGGTCACTAAAGCAATATTAGGACACATTAGTAGTAACCCTAGAGTCTTAAGATCTTTTCGAGACAACATTTCCGAGGCAACATTCGAACGGGACAATTTGATCTTTTAAACTGGAGGGAAACCACTAAGACACCATATGCTTAATGATCGTTTATCGAAGCCAACCGAAGTGAGAGTATACCCTAAGAGTGAATATGTGCGAGTGATTTATTTTCAGTTTATTATCTTTGCACATTAGGGTTTTCTAATTGTTTTAATTTTGTCATGCATTCTTGCCATACAATCCTAAACATACATCTAAACAGTTTAAATATTTGCAGGAATTTAAAAGTGTGAGAAAATAAACCTAGCTATTACAAGGCTTCAGGGAGGGGGATTAATTACATAGCCAAAAATCGAGGAAAATCGATAAGTAAAAACCCTAGTTAAAACTATTACATCCTTAAAACAGTTACAAAAATAATAAAAGAAATAAATGTGCGCAGTAAGTTAAATACGAGACGATTAGGGTTTTGACCCTTTGACTAATCTTACTTACGATTGACTAAAGAAAAAAATGTTTTTTGTCATGTTTTGTTATTTGAGAAAATAATGAATAATTAAATTCAAGGAAAATCCTAAGTTCTAATTAATGTTAATTTTTTAAAATAAGTTAATTAATTCTAAACAACCTATTTTTTGTATTTTTGTTTTATTTGAGAAAAAAAGAAAAATTAAATCAAGAGTTAACCTAATTTTCTAATTTAATTTTAATTATGAAAAAAAAAGAAAATTAAAGTTACCCTAATTTAAATATTAATCTAATCAACTAACAAAAATTTAATTTAATAAGAAAACAACTAAATCTAATTTTTATGACCTTTTTTGATTTTTTATGATTTTATAAAAAAAACTGATTTTAAGAAATAAAATAAATAAAGAAATAAAAAAAGCAAAAAAAAATAAAAATAAGAAGAGAGAAAAAATGAGGAATGGGCCTGTGTTGTTGGTTGGAGAGGGGTGCAGATCTGAATCTTGTAAGGCCCATTTAGCATCAAGCCTGGTCAGCGCTGGATTTAGTGCGGGTGTTAACTTGTGGAGCATGGTAGACCTTCATTGGAGAGGCGTGGGATCTGATGATACGCTGGATCACATGGATGGATGCTGATGGAGTATGGTGGTCGCTGGATAGTGCAATGCATTAGATCTACTGAATGAAAATAAAATAAATGAGACACTAGGACTTGGGGATCGAACCCAGGTCCTTATGATCAATACCAATGCTTGCTTGCCAGTTGTGCTGCACGTTTTTGTTGTTAGTGTAATAATAATAAAATATAATATGTACTAAAACGTGAGTTGGTGGCCAAAACAGAAAAAGCGCGCGCCAGTTTGAATGGACCAATCATTTTCCTCCATGCCATCATCTTCTTCCCTTCTCCGCTGTTTTAGACAAAAGGACTTTTACCTACAACAATTTTGCTGTAACTATAAACCTGTAACATTCAAAAATCATGTACAAGCAATATAAATGAAAGGTAATGCTACCAATCAACTCGTCTCATCCTCACGAGCATCATGGTACCTGATTCAAAGCCCAATTGTTCCTGCATTGAAAACCCCTAAAACGAACACATAAACCCTAGCAATGGAAACATCATGTACAGGCATCAAAAACGCAATTAAATGATGACAAACACGAATATAACAATCAAAAGTGCTAATGATGCAAGAATCATGATAATCGAATTGAAAAAAAATGCAAAACCGTATGAAGTGTAGCGCGCGTTCCTGGGCATTTCAGGCCTTGCAAACGATTGGGACAGCTTCCTGGGACGTCCAACAATGGATTGGGATAGCTAGGATGGCTTGAGATGGCCTGTGGAGTGAAAACCAATTCACACTTTTGCCAACTTTTTTCAGTTTTGTTTTGTGCTTCTCACGACCTCTAACCCCTGTTTTTGATCTGGAATTCCTCATTATATAACCTAGAGTGAATTAGGTTAACAAACTTGGACTGAATATTTGCATTTATCCAAGATTTGATTTGATTTGCAAGCTATATGATATGTTGGTATTTTGAGCCAAAATATGCCTTTCTTGTACCAATTGTCCTTGATGCGATTTGATTTTGTTTACTCAGCATATCTTGATTGCCAATCTGTCAAAAAAACAAACCAAATCATATCTTTGTAAATTTCCATCATTTATTTGATTTAATTCACCTTTTAATTAATTAAAAATCAAAATAAATTGAAAAATAAAGCACATAATGCGTGAGTGAACATTTGAGTCATGGACCAAATTATAATTGAGGTGCAAGCATAAAAAGTTGGGCCCATTTAGCAAAAAATGCAAATTTGAGCACACTTGACTTTTGGCAATTTTGCAAAAATGGTCAACTTGGCCAATGCATAACTCTCTCAATTTTGAGCCTAGAGAGGTGTTCTGTGACTTCTTAGAAAACTTAGGATGTCCTCTAAACAACCCTTTTAGTCTCAACTCAATTGAGTCTTCCATGTTCATGTATGAAGTTTTGACCCAAAAGGTGTTTTTGTTGACTTTTCAAAAGGACCTATAATGTCAAAATTCATATCTTCTTGTGAATGCATATTATGGACTTGGGAGCTGAAGATGAATTGTAGGGAATTGCATCCTCTTCAAAATTAGCTTTGGATGGGTCATTTATGATAAAGTATGAGAAAGTTATGCTTGGCCAAAGTTGAGTTGACTTTTCCCGTAAAACCCTAATTTATCAACTTTTGAGTTTTGATGAATTGTGAGCAATCCTTGAGGAATCATGATCAACCCTTGATTAAATGATGGATAATAATTCAAAATGAGGATGTTGACCAAAAATCTTGAAGTTTTACTGTATGTGGGCCACAATTGACTTTTGACCTAGTATAGTTGAGTTTCAGGCATTTGAGCAATTGATTGGGCAAACTTCTTCTGCAAGGCTTGAAACTTGACATAGATGATCTTGAGAACATATTAGGACAATGGTTATCATTTGGGTCCTTTGTGGTTCACACATCTTGATGAATATGGAAACCCTAATTTGAGGTATACTGCCTTAGGAGAGATTTTGTCTGGTCCATTCTTGAACTTCCTTGAGAAATTTGGGGACCTCACTTGCCATGTGTTGAGAAATACCGGAGGGAAAATTTTGGGGTACAACAGCTGCCCCTGTTCAATCTTCTTAAACCTGAAGATGTAGATTGGCTCGTCTGCCTTTCGTGATCTGAAGGTGGAAGATAATTGAACACTAGAGTTCCCAGAAATTTGCACTCGCATGAAGTGGCACTCGACTTGTGACATCGGGAATGGGCTTACAGATGCCATTTGGAAGTTGATGATAGAAGATTTGTAAGAGATGGGCTTAAAGATGCCATCCTGGATGTGACAGAGAATTGTCTGAGATGGGCTTAAATATGCCATCTAGAGAATGTGGATTTCCTGAGATATTCCTTTGACGAGAGTCCCTGTTGTTGTTGTTGTTAAGGAGGAATCTGCTGGGGAATGCTGGTCTCTGTCTTAGGAGAAATAGAGTTTTAGGAGCTTCAGTTGTCCGTTACTCTACTGGGGAATAACTCCGGCTTGGGGAAGCAAAAGTGAACTGCGTATCTGGTCGGGGTATATGATGCACCGCAACTTACTAGAGAGATGCGAAACCAATCGTGTTTGATCGGGTCCCGGTCTTACAGTGTTGTGGACTGCTGTATGGGGATAAGAGAGGAAGAACCCAGATAGTAAGGTTATAAGACACAACCTGGATAGTAGGGTTACTTCGAGGTGAAAGCCTGGATAGTAGGGCTGTGAGAAGGAACCTGGATAATAGGGTTACTTCAAGATGAAATCCTGAATAGTAGGGCTGTGAGAAGGAACCTGGGTCGTAGAGTTACTTCGAGATGAAAGCCTAGATAGTAGGGCTGTGAGAAGGAACCTGGGTCGTAGGGTTACTTCGATATGAAAGCCTGGATAGTAGGGTTGTGAGAAGGAACATGGATAGTAGGGTTACCATGAGATGAAAGCCTGGATAGTAGGGCTGTGAGAAGGAACCTGGGTCGTAAGGTTACTTCAATATGAAAGCCTGGATAGTAGTGCTATGAGAAAGAACCTGGGTCATAAGGTTACTTGGATATGAAAGCCTGAATAGTAGGGATGTGAGAAGGAACCTGGATAGTAGGGTTACCTTGAGATGAAAGCCTGGATATTAGGGTTGTGAGAAGGAACCTGGGTCATAAGGTTACTTCGATATGAGAGACTGGATAGTAGGACTGTGAGAAGGAACCTGGGTCGTAGGTTTCCCTTGATATGAAAGCCTGAATAGTAGGGTTGTGAGAAGGAACCTGGATAGTAGGGTTACCTTGAGATGAAAGCCTGGATAGTAGGGCTGTGAGAAGGAACCTGGGTAGTAGGGTTACTTCGGGATAAAAGCCTGGATAGTAAAGTTGTGAGAAGAAACCTGGGTAGTAGGGTTACTTCAGGATAAGTCCGTGTAAAACTTTGGTAGGAACCTGGGTAAGGTTACTTTTGTTGCACCGATGATTACTCTGTTTAGCTTTGAGTGTTGATCAGGGACCTGCTAGAAATTGTTGATAATAACTGTCTTTCCTGAAAGAAATACAGGGTTAGTTATGTGCGATGCATGAGATGCATTGTGATGAGGTTCTCAAAATAACTGAGATTATGTTATATGTAATGTATGCACATGTCATGATGTATGAACAAGAAATGCTGACGTAATAATCTGAGTCCGGGAAAATAAATCCCTGACTGCTGTTTGGAGAGTATGAGAAATGGTATTCTTGACTGCTGTAAAAAACCATAGTTCCTCTACTTCTGTTGGGTATGGTGAACAAAGATGACTAGCTGGGGATTCACCTCCATCCGACTGACGAATATTTTGTCGGAAGAGACCCTGTCTGAGGATAACTCTGCGGGGAATAACTCTGTTGGAGAGGAGATACTTTGTTAATAGATCTGCTGATTTGGAGAAATAAACTCAGTAGGGGATGAACTTCTGTTGCTGGTGATAATGAATTCTGTTGGAGATTGAATTTCTGCTTGTGAGAGAAACAAACTCTGCTTGGGAAAAATTTTATTGACTCACTCGCGATTGTGAACCTCAGCTGGGGAGAGTTATGTCCTGTTCGGGAAAGCTAACATCACTTCCTTTGGATACTTTTTACTCTGTGGGGAGTGTATGTACCACTACTCATGTTCTCAAGCTAGCTCTATCCCGGTACCTGATGGGCAGAGTAATTGTAAGGTTTGGGCACTTCTTGTTTTTCCTGTTTTTGGCATTACGAGTAATCGTCTTTTTTTTTGTGTAAATATTTATGAGCAGCCATTATTTTCAAATTCATATATCAAAAATGAATCATTGAACGTTCTTGCAAAACAAAAAAGAAAAAGAAAAAGAAATTGAAATTTCTTGTGAAAATGAATTGTATTAATTTTTTCAATTGGCCTGTAATAGGCATTTTTGTACAAAGAGGATAATGTCCTAGTAAGAGAACATCATCAAAAGAAATTACAATTTGTAAAAAAGAAAACAATTATGTGAAATAATCCCATCGGGTTCCAACTTTGCTATTTCCTTTATATCTTCAAGTGTCTCATCACCTTGCTACTTGGATGAAGGTTGATCAGATTGATTGGCGATGTCCGATCTTGATAGTTGATACCGAAGTCTGGTTTCAAGATGATCTAATGAGACATAGTGTTACGCTTTGATCCCTAATTTTTGCCTGGACCGCCCTTTCGGGTTTTCAGTCCACCGAGATACCCTTTTTTGCCCAAGTCTCCTTTTCAGGTTTTCGAGTTGTCAGGTGTACAGTCTTTTATTTTCATCCCTTACTTTTGCCCGAACCTTTTTGGTTCATCGGGAAGCCCTTATTTTTGCCTAGGTCAGTCAACCTAGCGGGTCTTTGATTATGCGTAGTATCTTTTCACTATGTTTGCATTGACGGGGTGAGGAAGGTCGTCACCATCCATGGTGGTTAGAATCATAGCTCCTCCTGAGAAAATGTTCTTAACCACAAATGGCCCTTCGTATGTGGGGGTCGATTTGCCCCTGGGATCACCTTGCGGCAGTATAATGTGTTTGATCATTAAATCCCCGACTTGATATTCTTGATGTATGACTTTCTTGTTAAAAGCCTTGATCATTCACTTTTGATACGTCTGACCATGACAGATAGCGGTAAGTCTCTTTTCATCGATTAGATTCAGCTGATCAAGTCAGGTTTGGATCTAATTGTCTTCGTTCAAACCCGTATCCTTCATAATCCCGAGAGAGGGTATCTGGACTTCGATGGGTATGACTGCCTCCATGCCATACACCAAAGAGTAAAGTGTTTCCTCTGTCGACGTCCATGCTGAGGTACGGTACCCATGAAGAGCGAATGGTAGCATCTTGTGCTAGTCTTTGTATGTCACCGTCATCTTCTGTACAATCTTCTTGATGTTTTTGTTAGCAGCTTCAACAACCCCATTCATCTTCGTTCGGTAGGGAGAAGAGTTATAATGCTGAATCTTGAACTGTTTTCAGAGCTCGGTGATCGTTATGTTATTGAGATTTGTACCATTGTTAGTAATAATTCTCTCTGGGACACCATATCGACATATCAGATTATGTCGGATGAACCGCGCCACAACGTTCTTGGTTACTATAGCAAAGGAAGCTGCCTCAACCCACTTTGTAAAGTAATCAATGGCTATTAAGATGAAACGATGCCCGTTGGAAACGGTGGGTCTGATCTCACCGATTATGTCGATGACCCACATTGCAAAGGGCCAGGGAGCCGTCAAAACATTCATGGGAACTGGAGGTACATGCACCTTATCAGCATAGACTTGGCACTTATGATTGGTTCGAGAGTGCTGATAACAATCGGCTTCCATAGTGGACCAGTAATATCATGCCCGTAGGATCTTCTTAGCCATGGTGTGTCCACTAGAATGGGTTCCGAAAGTGCCTTCATATAGATCCGTCATGATCCTTTCCGCTTCGCTCTTGTCTACACACCGTAGTAGTGTAGAGTCATGGTTGCGTTTATAGAGGATCCCATTGCTAAGAAGGAACTTTTTTGCGAACCTTCTCAGAAACTTCTTATCGTTGACAGATGCCCCTTCGGGATACTCCTGAACCTCGAGATACCTTTTGACTTCGTGAAACCAGGGTTTGTCTGCCACTTCTTCAGTGTCAATCTCACAGCAGTGTGCGGGTTCATCCAACCTCTCAAGGGTAATCTGGGGAGCTTCATTGTCCCACCTAACTTTGAACATAAAAGACAAGGTAGCTAGCGCATCCGCCAACTGGTTCTCCTCTCGTGGGAAATGTTCAAAGGTTACCTCCTTAAAGTGTGGGAGCAATGTCAGTACATACTCTTTGTAAGGAATAAGATTCGGGTGCTTCGTATCCCACTCGCCTTTGATCTGACTTATTACCAGAGCAGAATCTCTGAATACACTTAAGAACTTAATCCTCAGGCCAATAGCAGCTCGAAGACCCATGATACAAGCTTCATACTCCTCCATATTGTTGGTGCAGTTAAAACATAATCGGGCGGTGAACGGAGTATGACAACCCTCAAGGGATATAATTACAGCGCCAATGCCATTACCCAATGCGTTCGAGGCTCCATCAAAATACATAGACCATCGGGATCCCTCCTAGGGTCCTTCATCTGATCCAAGTTCTTCGCAGTCGGTTACCAACATGATATTCTCATTCGGGAACTTGAAATTCACGGACTGGTAGTCATCCACAGCCTGATGCGCCAAATGATCCGCCAATACACTCCCTTTGATTGCTTTTTAGGTTGTGTATTGGATCATATGCCATCTTTCTATTCTTCCGGATAAGGCGGGCTTCTCGAAAATATATTTTATCGGATCCATCTTTGATATCAACAAGGTAGTGTGAGTCAGCATATACAGTCTCAGTCGGCGAGCAGCCCATGCCAAAGCGCAGCAAGTTTTCTCGAGCAATGAGTATCGGGTCTCACAATCTGTTGTACCCCAAAATTTTCCCTCCCATTTCCTCAACATTTTCCCCTCACAAAACCCTTGGAGCTCAAGATCCAGTTAGGGTTTCCTCTGCTCCAGACTTCTCCTTGCACTGTTGACCCAAATTAGGGTTTGTGTTTGTATAAAGATGTTTTGACCTAAAAAGCCTAAGATGACTTTCATACTTCATGTTGGACTCCCAAGTTTATCCATACAAAGTTTCAAGTCTTGATTCCCAGTTTTGCCCAGTCAATTGGACAGTTGACCTAGAAATCAACTATATTGGGGAAAAAGTCAACTGTGGCCAATTGACAGTAAAATCTCATGAAAATTGACCCACATCAACATTATGAACTCACATGGACCATTTGATCAAGTTTGGATCACAATTCCACAAGAAATTTGATCAGATCATCAAAAGGGCAAAATGGTCATTTTTAGGGTTTTGACTGCACCAAGGCAATTTTTGACTGTTTGACCTAGCCAATGGCAAACCAAGCTCACATATGGACTCAAGGGCCCCATGGAATTATCTTTACATGCTCAACAAGTTCAAAAGATCCCAAATACACAAGATTGATAGTTGAATTTCTCAGTCAATTGATCAATTTTGACTGTATACTGAAAAGTCAAACTTTGACTTTTTGGTCAAAATCAAGAGTCAAGATTCATTTTTCATCAAAACATGCCAAATCATGAAACTTTTTCACCAAGAAATCAAAAAATGCAAATTAGGGTTTGAAATGGAAATTTTTCATAACTTAGAATTTTTCTAAGTTATGGAAAACCCTAATTTTTTCCCAACTTTGTCTCACTTTCTCACCAAGATTCATTTGGATTCAAACAAAAGTCAAAACATGAAAGTTGTAGCTTGTTGCATAATCTACAACTTTGATTCACAAAGTTTTCCCAAATGAGGCTTGTATCTCAAGTTACAATTTTTGGAATAAGGGTGCTAAACCATTCTTAACTTAGTGAAATTTTAACCTATTTTGGCAAGGTTTTCTACCTAACTTCAAGGCCATTTTCCATACACTTCCACTTGGAATTTCACTTTGCATTTCAAAGATGGATTGTATTACACATTCCAAGCTTTCCAAAATGTCCAAGAACTTCTCAAACAACCTCATGGTTAGGGAGAATCGAATTTCACAATATAGCAAAAACTCACTTTTGATTAGGCCAAGTTACATGTTCATAGCACTATGCATTTCAATCTCAGCTTGCACAACTTGATTACAGGCCTTTTATCTCAATTACACTCATAAATTTAATGCCAATCCTTTGTGCCAAGACCATGTTTTGTGTGTTCAAGCATTGCCTAAAGGATTAATCCCAAAATAGATAAAGCATTTCTTCCATTTTTGCAAAAGGTAGCTTTATGTCCAATTGAAAATCCAACAGGTACAGATACAATATAATTGGCACAAGATTATGAGCATAACACTTATCAAGGAGGAGTTTTGCAGCATGATTAGGGGCCCTCTACATGCCTAGAACACATTTTGACTTTGCTTGCTTAAGTGTGAAGAAAAGTACCATAACACCACAGAACTTTCATCTCAGCATTGGTGACCTTAAGAAAATATTGTACACACATTCTAATCATCCTAACCAAGTTGAAGCATGACCCTAAGACCATCAACACCTCCCCATTGACAGAATCACTCTCAAACTGCAAAAACAGGGCAAGGCCTGCAGTTTGAACACCATCTCTCATTCCTTGCATGTTTTCTTGACCAAAGCTCATCAAACACATTCCCTAGCATCCATACAAGCTAACCAAAACCTAAAACACGACCTGTAATTCCTCTAACCAGTTCCACCATTTTCACTTTTCTGTTTTGCAGTTGAAGTTCTCTAGCACGATTCAAGAAGTTTCAAGACAAAGTAAAGCTTGGAATAGCATCCCTGGACCTCAAGGAAGCTATACCAATCATCACCTTGCACTGAAAGCTTCTCCATTGCCAGATAGAAGTTCAACTGAACAGGTAAGTTCATGAACTCGTATCTCTCTTATTAGGCATTGTTAGTTTTAGGTTTGTGAAGAAAACATGTCACAATCATAGCCCTGAACATGCCCATGTAATTAGATTTCATTTATATTATGTGTGCTGCAAGAATTTTGAGTCTGAACATGGCATAAAAACTAGGTCAGAAATTGGGGGAGAAGAAATTCTCCCTCATCTTAGAGAGTTAAGTCAAGTTCTTTACATGGTTGGATTCGTCTTCTCATGCTCTACACTTTTCATGTTATGAGTTTTGCTTGAAAGTCCAGGAATCAAGAGATGGAAAACGCGTGTTCTTTATTCATACAGGTCTGAGGTTGAAGACAAAGTCTTGTTGGGCTGGGCCTGAGTTGACTTTCCTATTTGCACCCTTTTGCTACTTTTACACCCCCCCAAGCCATTTTGCTTATTTCTTTGACTTTTTGACTTTTTCTTTTTTTGATTGACTTATTTATTTTTTTTTCATGATATTAAAAATATAAAAATATTTTTTCTCACCATTTTTGAATTTATTAGGCATTTATTTAGTTTTCTTTTAGTTTATACATAAATAAATAAATAAATACATATATTTTTGTTTAAAATACTAAAATAGTGCAAATACATTTTTATACATTTTTATTTTTGTTTTACTTTCTGAAAATATTTTATAGAAAAATACTTTTTTTATTAAATATTAAATATTATTATTTTTTATATATAATACATATTTAAAATACAAAAATACCTATATTTTTCATTTTATTAATATTTGACATAAAAAAATACTTTTTATAAATATACTTCACTTTATTTTATTTTGTACATAATAAATAAATACTTGTATTAAATTAAATAATATATATATGTTACTTAATGAAAATTAGGGTTTTACCCTAAATATGAAAATATTCCAAAAAATAATCTTTTTATATTTTTTATTTATTTGACATAAATAATACCTTTTTTCATATACATAAAAACCTTTTTGCATTTTGCATCTTTATTGTATTTTCTAATTTATGCAATCAATTATTTTTAAATATTCTAAAGAATGATGTAATAGCTAGGTTTAATTTCTTTGTCTAAATATCCCCCCATTTAAACATTTGTACCCCCCTTCCCATATTGTGTTGTAATAGTGTAGGAATTCTAATTTTTGCACTTTAAACGCTTTCTAAATATACCATGCTAGAATTAGGGTTTGTATGCAAATAAAAAGAACCAAATAGCTTGACCTAATTTCAAGATAATCAAAGCATGAAAAACGGACAACACATATCACACTTGCACCCCCTAGGGTATTCCACCTTGTTGCCTCAATAATGGGCCATATTGCATGTTAGGTCTCTTTGGGCAAAACAAACAAATCAAATGATCATAGTCCCTCGATGACGCTTTCAAAATGTTGCCTAAACAAATGATCAAGTCCCTTAAAGAAAATTGCCCAAAGATACTTGACACCGTTGCAATTATGGTCTAAACGATGACTCGCGCCCGTCCCTTTCACATCCTAACATGAGATTGTCCACCAAATACAATGGTGGAACAAACTTATTAAAAGGGTTAAAACATAGCAATAGACTTTGAGAAATTTAGGAGTAGATAACCTCTTAGTTACTTGAATCAAACTTGCAAAAAACAAAACACTTGCCTATTTTCTAAAACCACACCTCACAACACTTTCAAAACAAACTTTCAAAAAACAAATGAAAACCTTTTCAAAAAGACATACACCTTTGTATACATCCCAACATGGATCATTACAAAGGTTGCCACCACATTGGCATCTTTTCAAAACATTTTCAAACCCACACACACAAGCACCATTTCAAACAATTGGAAACAAAAGGCAAGTGATATAAGAAAGTAACTAAGAGCCCATGGATAACCATGGATAGAAAGGGTGCTAATACCTTCCCTTTCTATAATCTACTCCCCGAACCTAAGAAAACATCTCAAAGGTTTTTGCTGTGCTTTTTAAACCTTTCCTTAGGATAAAATAAAAAGTCGGTGGCGACTCTTGCTCAACCGAAACATTTGTGAAAACAAACGCAAAACTCATAGTCAGTTCTCCCACCGTATCACACAATCGGTAAACTTTTTTCTAAGGTAGTAAATTGCATGCTCTTTTCGACCAGACTCCTCATGCTGCCCCAGCACACACCCCCATTGAATTGTCTAGCACTGTCAGGTATAATATCAAAGGTCTTCCTTCAACTGGAGGCATCAAAATTGGAGGTTCTTGAAGGTATTCCTTGATTCTTTCAAAAGCGGTCTAACATTCATCATTCCACTTTACCACTTGATCTTTCTTCAGCAACTTGAAGATTGGCTCACAAGTAGTAGTCATATGTGAAATAAACCTGACAATGTAATTCAAACGTCCCAAGAAACCTCTAACTTCCTTTTCTATGCGGGGAGCCGACATCTCTTGTATGGCTTTTACCTTTGCAGGGTCCACCTGAATACCCTTATCACTGACAACAAAACCCAGAAGCTAACCATACCTTACCCCGAAGGTACACTTGTTCGGATTCAACCTCAGCTTGTACGTCTTCAACCTGTCAAATAGTTTTTGGAGATGATCAAGGTGCTCTTCCTCAGTCTGGGACCTGGCTATCATGTCATCAACATAAACCTCGATCTCATGATGAATCATGTCGGGGAACAAAGCGACCATGGCGCGCTAATAAGTTTCCCCAACATTCTTCAACCCAAAAGGCATTACCTTGTAACAGAATGTGCCCCACTGTGTAATGAAGGTTGTCTTCTCCATGTCCTCAGGAGCCATCTTGATCTGGTTGTAGCCAGAAAAACCATCCATGAAAGAGAAGATCTTATGTTGCGCTGTGTTGTCGACTAGAACATCAATGTGAGGAAGTGGGAAGTCATCCTTGGGGCTTTCCCTATTCAGATCTCTATAGTCCACACACATCCGTACCTTACCGTCCTTCTTAGGTACCAGAACGACGTTGGCAACCCACTGCGGATAGGAAGTTATAGCTAAGTGTGATACGGTGGGAGAACTGACTTGAGGTTTTGCGTTTGTATTCGCACTTGTTCGGTTTAACAAGAGTCGCCACCGACTTTTTATTTTATCCTAAAGGAAAGGTTAAAAAGCACAGGAAAAACCTTTTGAGATGTTTCGTGGGTTCGGGGGGTAGATTATGAAAAGGGAAGGTATTAGCACCCTTTTCATCCATGGTTATCCATGGGCTCTTAGTTACTTGTTTTAGATCACTTGCCTTTGATTTTCATTTGCTTGAAATGGTGGTGTGTGTGTGTGTTTGAAAATGTTTTGAAAAAGATGCCTTGTCTAGGCAACTGTTGTAACAATTCTTTACTCGAATGTTTTACAAAGGTGTTTGTCTTTTCGAAAAGATGTTTCAAAGTTTTTGAAGGTTGTTTTTGAAAGTTGTGTTTGTGAAGTGGGTTTTGAAAAGTAGGCAAGTGTATTTTGCAAGTTGATCAAGTAACTAAGAGTTGTCTACCCCTAAATTTACTCAAAGATTTTTCTCATGTTTTAACCCTTTTAACAGTATTGTTCCACCATTGTATTTGGTGGACAATCTTGTGTTAGGATGTTAACGGGACGGGCGCAGGTCATCGTTTAGACCATGAATGCAATGGTGCCAAATGTCTTTGGCAATTTTTCTTGAAGGGACTATGATTAATTTGGTTAAGCAACTTCGAAAGCGTCATCGAGGGACTATGATCATTTGAATTGTTTTGCCAAAGAAACTTAACATGCAAGCATGGCCCATTTTGGAAGGTAACAAACGGGATTACCCTAGGGGTGCAAGTGTGAATTGTGTATTGATTGTCATGCATTTGTCTTGTATTAGGTTATCTAGCGGTTGATTTTATTTACATACAAACCCTAGGTCTAAACATGGTATAATTGAAAGCGATAAATTGCGGGAATTTAAAGTCTACGCTATTACAAATAAGTATCCGGGAGTGGGGGTACAAATATTTACAAATGGGGATGAGACTTATTAGGAGAGTAGTGTCCAAATATATTTACAACCAAATCGAATCGCATCCTCAATGTAACATGTATCAATGCATAAGAATAAGAGCAATGTATCAAAAGTATTTGTGTAAGTGTATATGATTATTTACAAGTGATGTGAATATGTTAACTTAATGCAAAATTAAGTATTTTATTTATTCTTTTTATGCTTTTGTTAATGTTATATAAAAAAAAGGTTTAATTTAAAAAAGAAATGAAAATTGTTTTAAATTTAATTATCCTATTATCTATGTATTCTTAAATGTGATAAAAAAAGTATTAATAAACATTTTGCAAAGAAAAAGGAATTTAATGTATCATTTTTTTATTTAAACAAAAATATTAGTATAAGTTTAAAAAAGGGAAAATAAAGGGATAAGTAAAAAAAAGATATTGGTTTTCAAAAATATAAAAAAAAGGTTAAGAGAATTTAATGGGCTTAAGGGGGAAAGTTGGGCCTAAAATGACAAAATAGAAACAAAAATGAAAAGAGAAACAGGGGGTGCACGCTGGAATCAGTTGGGCTTAAGGCTTTTAGAAAGGGCAAGGCCCAGAACACATTTTTGACATTTTTTCTAAGGGTTTCGTTGTTTTGTTTCATAACTGGATTAGGGTTACAGGCTTAGAGCGCCGCTTCCATTCATCGTCTTCTTCGTCTCTTAACCACGCTTTCTGAACACCTCCGCTCATGGCCACCAGGGTACCACCTCCACCGTTTCCTCCTTAAGATCGTTCAGACAGTGATGAACAGAGAAGGTATTGATCTCTGCTTCCTTTTTTTCATGTTTTAGGGTTTTGAAAACTATGCATGTTTTTAGCCTTTTTTATGTTCTGATCTTTATTGTGTTATTATCGGTGTCTTGTGAGATGTAAAAAGAAAAGGGAGAAGGAAATTTATACCGTTGCTGGCCTTTGGAGATGGAGGAGGAAAGGTGGATAGGAGGTGTCCTCAGGCGGCCAGGCGGAAGGAGTATGAAGCTGATGAGCTTGCTTGGAAAAACTGGTATTTTGTATCTTGTTTTTATGGTTTCATGATGAATACTGAAAACCTTTTGACAATTGCTTCTTTTCCTCTTTTGAACGCTTGCTTGCTTCGTATGATGATGATGCTTAGAATCTGAGTACTATTGTTGATTTGAATGCTTCAGTGTTTGATTTCTGGCAGCTTGAATGCTTGCCTATTTGCTTCTTTTCCTCTTGTTCTGTTTGCCTCTGAGATTATTTGATGATATGTTGAGGTTGATTCTGAGTATTGTTTTGATAATGTTTACTCAATGATGAACCTAGGTTCTGAGGGCTCTTGAGATTGGATGCTTTTTCTGGTTTTTGTACTGGCTGGGCTTGAAGTTTCAGGTTTGGTTGGAATTCTGTTTGGATAAAGGCTTGAGGTTACAGGCCTTGAAGTTTTAGGCTTCAGGCTTGTTTATGCAGGATGGCTTGTGTAGTTTTCTTTGTCTTATCAGTATTGGTACAGGCTTGAAATTTGTGTCTTGAGGCGGGCTTCATTACAGGCTTGTTGTTTGAAGGTTATTAGGCTCTTGTGATTTTTTTTTATACAAGTTTGAGAGCTTGTTATTTTTCTTTGTATTTTTCTGCCTCCTTTTCTATTGTGTTCTGATAACTTTGTTATATCTTTAAGCCTCAAGCCTGCTGTAAGCCTTTCTCTCCTCTCTCTTTCTCTCTCCACAGATTTAAAAAGCATTTTTATTGCTTTAGATTGTACTTTCTGAAAAAGTATTGGCTGGAAAGTGATGTATTTTTGAATATCTTGCTTGCAATGTTTCTTTCCTCTGCATCTTGTACTTGTTGACAGCTTTTCAAGATTCTCTGCATATCTTTGATATCTTCTTTAGACAGTTTGGTTGACATTGGACTTGGTTTAGTTTCTTCCATTTGCAATCAGTTCAGTTTGGACTTTGTGCATTGGTTTTGAAATTTTGAACTGTGCAATTTGTTTTTTGGCATATTCAGTAGTTGTTCAGTTTGCCTCTTTGGTTGACAATTTTGGAATTATGCAGCTTGTTTGACATTTTGAATTTGTGCAATTCATATTTTTTGCAAGCATATTTCTCTTTCCTTCTTTGTGAACCAAGAGTATTCTTGTGATTTGCAGAGAGGGTGAATAAACTAATTTCGGCCAGTTACTTTTAATGATGAACTTTAAATTAAATGTCCGCTTTTGTTTTTATTTCATCTGCATTTGACTTCTTTCTTTTTCTTTGTTTTTGCAGATAAAAATTAATTGAGCACATGGGAGCATCAGTAGAAGATGAAGACTTAGGAAACTTTAGGATAGCTTTATTTTATTTCCAATTATTTGTAATAAAATTATTTGTAAATACTGTAAATGTATTCAAATAACATTTGTACTAATAATTATAAAAAAAAATCTCTTTTGTCAATTAATCCCTTTTAATTCTTCTTCAATTGTTTATTTAATTATTTATAATTCTTAAATTATAATAAATGGAAATAAATCCCAAATATTCTAACTTAGAATAATAAATAATCAATAAACGTCCGGCGTTCTGAATAATCCAAAACATTGCACAGTTAATCAAACAAATGTCCACATGTCTTTCCTTTTACTGATTAAATCAAACACTGCAAACTCTCAATCAGAAGCCTCAATCCATATCTCAGAGTAAATTGAAAAGAACTGTAGAATTAATTCTTTCTGAGAATGCGCGCACAAAACCCTGATTCTTGATTTAATGTCAAAGAAGCGCCTGCCTCTTCAAACCCTGAGCCAAACTCAACCAAACCCTAATAATCTGTTTGAACTGTTCCAGAGTCCATGAAAACCCTAAATTAGATAGACTGATAAGAAAAAGTCTGCTTGACTGATTCTTGAGTCAATCTGAAAAGTCAGGAAAATCCCGAAGCTATGATTTCTTGTGGAAAAATAGGAGGGCAAATTTTGGGGTACAACAGTTGCCCCTGTTCAATCTTCTTGAACCTGAAGAGTTAGATTGACAAGTTTGCCGTTCGCGACTCGAAGGTAAAAGGAGATTGGACACTAGAGTGCCCAAAAAAATTTGCACTCGTCAAAGAGTAGTTGTGAGGGAATGGGCTTAAAGATGCCATTTGGTGATGGGCTTAGAGATGCCATCTAGGGATGTGATAGAATCTTGTCGAGAGATGGGCTTAGAGATGCCATCTGGAAATTGCTGGTAGGAGGATGGGCTTAGAGATGCCATCTGGAAATGTTTGGAGGAGGATGGGCTTATAGATGCCATCTGAAGGTGATTGTTGAACTGTATGTCATTGGTGAGTATCAGAAAAGTATCCATGTTTTGGAACGTCTCTGAACTGGGGATCTGAATAAGCAATAGATTGACATTCGTATCTGGAAGCATCCGTAAACTGTTTTCAGAAGTTGAAGAATCTGAACAAGCGATAGGTTGACATCCGTGTCTGGAGAACCCGTGAACTGTTTTCAGAAGTTGAAGTTGAATAAGCAATAGAGCAGCATCCGTTGTTGGGAAGCGTCCGTAAACTGTTTTCAAAAGTTGAGTCTGAACAAGCGATAGATTAACATCCGTGTTTGGAGAATCCGTAAACTGTTTTCAGAAGTTGAAGAATCTGAACAAGCAATAGGTTAACATCTGTGTCTGGAGAACCCGTAAACTGTTTTCAGAAGTCTTGAAGTGGAGAAGGAACTGGTGTAGGGTTTCCTGATGATGAGTCCGTGTAAAACTGCATCTGGATGAATCTGGAATAAGTATCAGAATGTCGTCATGTCTGGGTCACATCTGAACTATTTCTAGAAAGAATCTCGGAAGATGATGATCTTTGTCTGTTGACTGATCTTTCCTGAAAAGTTAAAGAGTTAGTTGTATGCAATGTCATGATGCGTGATGCAATGTATGTTACATCAATGTTTATGATATGAATGTGATGAATGCGCATGTAAGCTGATGAGCTGTCTTGCTGAGGATAGATGAATCCTGGATGGCTGGAGATAAAAGAATCTTGACTGCTGCCGGGGAAAGTAATTACTTGACTGCTGCAGGGGATTATAAGAATCTTTTGATTGTTGAAAATGAGAAGTCCTGGGACCACTATTGGGGAAATCAGGAGCTTGGTTGTATGCCAATCTACTGGGGATTCCTGCCTTGAGGAGATCTTTACTGGGGAATATCTGAATATCCTGTGAGGAACTGAGAATGAATGTCTTCACTCTGCTTGGGGATTGACAGTTGGAAGTTTTAGCTCCGCTGGGGATCTTGAAACTTGACTCTGAGGGGAATTAGATTCTGTAAGGCTCTCTGGCTGGGGAAATCAGCTTTGAGAAAGCTCTTGTTCTGCTGAGGATCCTGAAGTTAAACTCTGTTTGGGGAATTAGAAACTCAGGTTATATGCCACTTTGAGAATGGGAATCTTCATTCTGTTGGGGGTCAGAAATTGGGAGTGTACCAATCTTCTGAGGTTTTAAGGATGAGAGTCTTCATTCTTGAGAGAAACAAATTTTTCAGTTGTCTGTTATCTTGTTGGTGATTGTAACTTCCAGCAGGTGATGATGGAATTTTGACGATTACTACTCCAAAAGATGAAGGAATATTTGATTACTACTCCAAAAGATGAAGGAACCTTGATGATTACTACTTCAAAAGATGAAGGAACCTTGATGATTACTACTTCAAAAGATGAAGGAACCTTGATGATTACTACTTCAAAAGATGAAGGAACCTTGACGATTACTACTTCAAAAGATGAAGGAACCTTGATGATTACTACTCCAAAAGATGAAGGAACCTTGATGATTACTACTTCAAAAGATGAAGGAACCTTGATGATTACTACTTCAAAAGATGAAGGAACCTTGATGATTACTACTTCAAAAGATGAAGGAACCCTGACGATTACTACTTCAAAAGATGAAGGAACCCTGACGATTACTACTTCAAAAGATGAAGGAACCCTGACGATTACTACTTCAAAATATGAAGGAACCTTGATGATTACTACTTCAAAAGATGAAGGAACCTTGATGATTACTACTTCAAAAGATGAAGGAACCTTGATGATTACTACTTCAAAAGATGAAGGAACCTTGATGATTACTACTTCAAAAGATGAAGGAACCTTGATGATTACTACTTCAAAAGATGAAGGAACCTTGATGATTACTACTTCAAAAGATGAAGGAACCTTGATGATTACTACTTCAAAAGATGAAGGGACCTTGATGATTACTATTTCAAAAGATGAAGGAACCTTGATGATTACTACTTCAAAAGATGAAGGAACCTCATCTGTCGATCAAACTGCATATGTTAAGAATGCTGTTGAAATGTAATTTGTGCTGGAGAATAAATCCTTGACAAATGTTGGGGAAATAAACCCATGACTGCAGGTCTGCTAGAGAGGTTTCATCACTGCTCCCAGTATCAGATGCGTGTGATATTGCCAGGAAACTTGGACTGTTCGTAACCCTTGAGATTGACATTTGAATGCCTCAAGTGATGGTGACGGAGACTTGCCCCAGGTTAATCTGCAATTGAGAGATTTTGTTGAAATCTTGAATGGACTGCCCCAGGTTAATTGAACTTTGAAAGATCTGTTGAAACCTTGACTGGACTGCCCCAGGTTAACTGAACTTTGAAGATCTGTTGAAACCTTGATTGGACTGCCCCAGGTTAACTGAACTTTTGAAAGATCTGTTGAAACCTTGACTGGACTGCCCCAGGTTAATCTGCAATTGAGAGATTTGTTGAAATCTTGAATGGACTGCCCCAGGTTAATTAAACTTTGAAAGACATGTTGAAATCTTGACTGGACTGTCCCAGGTGTGCTGGATAGTGACATTCCATGCCCCCTGTTGATAGGAGATTTGTCAATGGAGGTGTCATCCTTTTTTGAAGTGATTTTGCTCACTGAGAGGGCTTTCGTTCATCGGATATTCATTGTGTGAATTTCTCCGCTGTCAAACAAAAAGCTAAATGCAAACAGTGATATTCAAGCAATGCAAAGTTTATGTCTGTCTCGAAGTTTTGAAAAATGCATTTTTTAGCATAAAACTTTTTATAAGACAAATTCAACACAAGATTTAGAGCAAAGCCTTACAGGAGTCAAGATACCTTTTGTAACAGTATGCTTTCGAACTAACTCATACTTCAATTAGGACTTTTGAAGGGTTGTAACGTGGCTTGGTTCACGGTTTAAGAAACAAAGGATAAAGGCTCAAAGTATATTTGTACCCACCCGCTCTTCGTGATATTCTTCAATCCTAAGCTCAGTTAATTGTGCGTCGAACTCTATTCGAGTTTGGAACGACTTTTGGGTGATGGTTCACCAATTGAATTTATTGGGAAGGCAGTCATCATTTTTTTGCAACATTTTTCATGTTGTTGAGGATTTGTAATGACCTCTTTCTTTTGATTTGTTATCCCTAACTTTTGCCTGACTGTTCCTGTTTTCGGGCCTACAGTCAGCGGGATGCCCCAGCTTTCTTAAGCCTCCTTTATAGGTTTTGGCTCAGTGGTCTTTTCTCTTTTGAGAGATTGACTGCCTATGAGATAGGGAACCACCACTGTCTTTTGATTCCAGAGGAATTCTTTTGATGTCGTTCATTGTATTACAAACTGAGAGTTTGCGACTTCAATACGCTTTTTTTTGTTTTGAATTAACTGAGAGACTACCCTGCCCCAGGTTTAAATCAAAGGTTTTAATTTTTTTAGAACAGAAAACTCCTACTTCTTTGGCTCGAAGGGGTTGACTAGGGATTATCTTCCTTATAACTCCAGTGTTTGGGAATTGAAAGAAATGCCTGTACATCATCAACAATGTCTGTTCAAAAGCACACTTGTATGAGATTATGGTATTGTTTCGTCATCCTCCCTCTAAAGGCTTGCAGCTTTTTATCAAGAGTCAAATATCATAAAGAAAGTAGAAAGCATAGTTCAAGTGTAATGAAAATGAGTGGATCAAATCAAGACAAACATATGCAATGCATTAATGAAACAAAGTTTGACATTAATAGATAATTGTTTGAACAACAAAAGAAATTACAACTTGAAGATTCAAATGGAACAAAAGTCTCTTAGTTTGAGCTTGGTCATTTCAAGTGGAGCACCCAAAGTGGAAGATTTTCATCTCACCATCCGGCATGAATTCCAGCACTTCTTCGTCAATCAAGTCTTGGATTTTGTTCTTCAGGGTCCAACAGTTATCAGTGTCATATCCTGGACTATAGGAGTGGTATGCACACCTTTCATTGGCACGATAGGTAGGAGCAGAAGTATTTGGGTTCCGGAGAGGAGCCTTCAATGTAATCAGCCCTGCCTGCAACAGGCGTTGTAGCGCTTGAGCCAGCGACATGTTGATCTTGGTGAACTGTCTTTTAGGCGCGACTTTCTTACGCTGATGCCCCTGTCTTTGTTGAACAGGCGTAAGATGTTGTTGGGCTCGTGACCCTGAAGCAAGTTGAGGAGCTTTTCCCTTGTCTTCTTGTCTCAGAAAAGGTGGAATGATGATTTGATCTTCAGCCCCAGTTGTTTGCCCCACTTGGTTGTCCCGAAGCAGTTTGTTGACGAGAACCCCGAGCTCTTCTTTTCTTTGAGCCAAGTCCTGGATGAGAGCCCTCTGACTCACCAGTTCCCCTTTCAATATGGCTATCTCAATGTGTAGCTCCCACTGGTCATCTCTGTCGTCCCCGGGATTTCCCACGATCATGCCCCTGGTGAGGAGCGTCTTGACCTCTTCTTGTCCCTTGGATAGGTTCAAGAACATCTCTTGAAGCTGAGCGTTTTGATCCTGGATGTCCTTGAGAGTCTGCTCCAGAGCCATCTCTACTGAAATAAACAGTACGAGAATAAGGAAACCTGAAAAGGAAAAAATGTTATGACGCAATGCATGATATGTGAATGCATGTTTTCAAGGATCTCTTGGGGTAAACACAAGAGAATGTTAGAGGCTGGACTTCGATCTTTGATTGGAGAACTTTGCACCGGTGGATGTCTTTCCACAAGAATCAAGCTCACCATGTCAAGTGGGTCATAGCCCCTGATTCAAGTTGTTGCACTTGATCTTTGATGGCATTTGTTTAGAGGAGAATCCTATTGCCCTTTGGTAGATGTCTGGTTCAACGTGATCCTGCATCAACAGACCCTCGAGTTCCTTGAAATGGTTAGTAAAAAATGCTATGGTATGATGTCATGATGTTATGTACATGTATGCAAGTAAGTGAGTGTATATACAGGTAATCATATTCACACAGAGCAAACAAGTCCTTAGGTTTAGGCTTGCATGGGGTTTGTAGGTAAGTACCCTCTTGAAGTTAGTTGGCTCATCCTGTCCTAAAATAGAAACCGGGTTCTAAGGAGCTCAATATCATTGGATTATTTTCTATGTTCATTGTTTTGGTTTAGCCACTTAACTGGCGACCAAAATATTCCAAGAAAATAACCCTCAATGAGTGTAGTATCGAGTATCTACCAACTTCGGACTGCACCAAAGTCGGTCATCTCACTACCCCTAAAAAGGCTAAGATGGTCAATTAAGGTTCTAAGAGTTCGTTAGTGCTTCATGACATCACTCAGCGGCCCCATACTCTCCTTGATTGAACTCAAGGGTTGCCGGTACTCACAAATATGTCACACTAACATAGCTTACTGCTTCAACCATGTCGGTATACCCCGCACAGTTCCCTCACAGTTTTATTGCTATTTACCTAAAAAGGTGCCCCCAAATCCGGGTGTAGGATTTACAACAAACCCAAACAAGGAACCAAAAAGTAAAGCAATCAAGGCAATCAAAGCAAGTATGTAAAGGTGATCTAAACCCTAAGGTAACCCCACTTTTAAATTCCTCCCCAGCAGAGTCGCCAGTTCTGTGATACGGTGGGAGAACTGACTTGAGGTTTTGCGTTTGTATTCGCACTTGTTCGGTTTAGCAAGAGTCACCACCGACTTTTTATTTTATCCTAAAGGAAAGGTTAAAAAGCACAGGAAAAACCTTTTGAGATGTTTCGTGGGTTCGGGGGGTAGATTATGAAAAGGGAAGGTATTAGCACCCTTTTCATCCATGGTTATCCATGGGCTCTTAGTCACTTGTTTTAGATCACTTGCCTTTGATTTTCATTTGCTTTAAATGGTGGTGTGTGTGTGTGTTTGAAAATGTTTTGAAAAAGATGCCTTGTCTAGGCAACCGTTGTAACAATTCTTTACTCGAATGTTTTACAAAGGTGTTTGTCTTTTCGAAAAGATGTTTCAAAGTTTTTGAAGGTTGTTTTTGAAAGTTGTGTTTGTGAAGTGGGTTTTGAAAAGTAGGCAAGTGTATTTTGCAAGTTGATCAAGTAACTAAGAGTTGTCTACCTCTAAATTTACTCAAAGATTTTTCTCATGTTTTAACCCTTTTAACAGTATTGTTCCACCATTGTATTTGGTGGACAATCTTGTGTTAGGATGTTAACGGGACGGGCGCGGGTCATCGTTTAGACCATGAATGCAATGGTGCCAAGTGTCTTTGGCAATTTTGCTTGAATGGACTATGATCATTTTGTTTAGGCAACTTCGAAAGCGTCATCGAGGGACTATGATCATTTGAATTGTTTTGCCAAAGAAACTCAACATGCAAGCATGGCCCATTTTGGAAGGCAACAAGCGGGATTACCCTAGGGGTGCAAGTGTGAATTGTGTATTTATTGTCATGCATTTGTCTTGTATTAGGTTATCTAGCGGTTGATTTTATTTACATACAAACCCTAGGTCTAAACATGGTATAATTGAAAGCGATAAATTGCGGGAATTTAAAGTCTACGCTATTACAAATAAGTATCCGGGAGTGGGGGTACAAATATTTACAAATGGGGATGAGACTTATTAGGAGAGTAGTGTCCAAATATATTTACAACCAAATCGAATCACATCCTCAATGTAACATGTATCAATGCATAAGAATAAGAGCAATGTATCAAAAGTATTTGTGTAAGTGTATATGATTATTTACAAGTGATGCGAATATGTTAACTTAATGCAAAATTAAGTATTTTATTTATTCTTTTTGTGCTTTTGTTAATGTTATATAAACAAAAGGTTTAATTTAAAAAAGAAATGAAAGTTGTTTTAAATTTAATTATCCTATTATCTATGTATTCTTAAATGTGATAAAAAAAGTATTAATAAACATTTTGCAAAGAAAAAGGAATTTAATGTATCATTTTTTTATTTAAACAAAAATATTAGTATAAGTTTAAAAAAGGGAAAATAAAGGGATAAGTAAAAAAAAGATATTGGTTTTCAAAAATATAAATAAAAAAAAGGTTAAGAGAATTTAATGGGCTTAAGGGGGAAAGCTGGGCCTAAAATGACAAAATAGAAACAAAAATGAAAAGAGAAACAGGGGGTGCACACTGGAATCAGTTGGGCTTAAGGCTTTTAGTAAGGGCAAGGCCCAGAACACATTTTTGACATTTTTCTAAGGGTTTCGTTGTTTTGTTTCATAACTGGATTAGGGTTACAGGCTTAGAGCGGCGCTTCCATTCATCGTCTTCTTCGTCTCTTAACCATGCTTTCTGAACACCTCCGCTCATGGCCACCAGGGTACCACCTGCACCGTTTCCTCCTTAAGATTGTTCAGACAGTGATGAACAGAGAAGGTATTGATCTCTGCTTCCTTTTTTTCATGTTTTAGGGTTTTGAAAACTATGCATGTTTTTAGCCTTTTTTTATGTTCTGATCTTTATTGTGTTATTATCGGTGTCTTGTGAGATGTAAAAAGAAAAGGGAGAAGGAAATTTATACCGTTGCTGGCCTTTGGAGATGGAGGAGGAAAGGTGGATAGGAGGTGTCCTCAGGCGGCCAGGCGGAAGGAGTATGAAGCTGATGAGCTTGCTTGGAAAAACTTGTATTTTGTATCTTGTTTTTATGGTTTCATGATGAATACTGAAAACCTTTTGACAATTGCTTCTTTTCCTCTTTTGAACGCTTGCTTGCTTCGTATGATGATGATGCTTAGAATCTGAGTACTATTGTTGATTTGAATGCTTCAGTGTTTGATTTCTGGCTGCTTGAATGCTTGCCTATTTGCTTCTTTTCCTCTTCTTCTTTTTTCCTCTGAGATTATTTGATGATATCTTGAGGTTGATTCTGAGTATTGTTTTGATAATGTTTGCTCAATGATGAACCTAGGTTCTGAGGGCTCTTGAGATTGGATGCTTTTTCTGGTTTTTGTACTGGCTGGGCTTGAAGTTTCAGGTTTGGTTGGAATTCTGTTTGGATAAAGGCTTGAGGTTACAGGCCTTGAAGTTTTAGGCTTCAGGCTTGTTTATGCAGGATGGCTTGTGTAGTTTGCTTTGGCTTATCAGTATTGGTACAGGCTTGAAATTTGTGTCTTGAGGCAGGCTTCGTTACAGGCTTGTTGTTTGAAGGCTGTTAGGCTCTTGTGATTTTTTTTATACAAGTTTGAGAGCTTGTTATTTTTCTTTGTATTTTTCTGCCTCCTTTTCTATTGTGTTCTAATAACTTTGTTATATCTTTAAGCCTCAAGCCTGCTGTAAGCCTTTCTCTCCTCTCTCTTTCTCTCTCCACAGATTTAAAAAGCATTTTTATTGCTTTAGATTGTACTTTCTGAAAAAGTATTTGCTAGAAAGTGATGTATTTTTGAATATCTTGCTTGCAATGTTTCTTTCCTCTGCATCTTGTACTTGTTGACAGCTTTTCAAGATTCTCTTCATATCTTTGATATCTTCTTTGGACAGTTTGGTTGATATTGGACTTGGTTTAGTTTCTTCCGTTTGCAATCAGTTCAGTTTGGACTTTGAGCATTGGTTTTGAAATTTTGAACTGTGCAATTTGTTTTTTGGCATATTCAGTAGCTGTTCAGTTTTCCTCTTTGGTTGACAATTTTGGAATTATGCAGCTTGTTTGACATTTTGAATTTGTGCAATTCATATTTTTTGAAAGCATATTTCTCTTTCCTTCTTTGTGAACCAAGAGTATTCTTGTGATTTGCAGAGAGGGTGAATAAACTGATTCCGGCCAGTTACTTTTAATGATGAACTTTCAATTAACTGTCCGCTTTTGTTTTTATTTCATCTGCATTTGACTTCTTTCTTTTTCTTTGTTTTTGCAGATAAAAATTAATTGAGCACAGGGGAGCATCATTTGAAGATGAAGACTTAGGAAACTTTAGGATAGCTTTATTTTATTTCCAATTATTTGTAATAACATTATTTGTAAATACTGTAAATGTATTCAAATAACATTTGTACTAATAATTAAAAAAAAAGCTCTTTTGTCAATTAATCCCTTTTAATTCTTCTTCAATTGTTTATTTAATTATTTATAATTCTTAAATTATAATAAATGGAAATAAATCCCAACTATTCTAACTTAGAATAATAAATAATCAATAAACGTCTGGCGTTCTGAATAATCCAAAACATTGCACAGTTAATCAAACAAACGTCCACATGTCTTTCCTTTTACTGATTAAATCAAACACTGCAAACTCTCAATCAGAAGCCTCAATCCATATCTCAGAGTAAATTGAAAAGAACTGTAGAATTAATTCTTTCTGAGAATGCGCGCACAAAACCCTGATTCTTGATTTAATGTCAAAGAAGCGCCTGCCTCTTCAAACCCTGAGCCAAACTCAACCAAACCCTAATAATCTGTTTGAACTGTTCCAGAGTCCATGAAAACCCTAAATTGGATAGACTGATAAGAAAAAGTCTGCTTGACTGATTCTTGAGCCAATCTGAAAAGTCAGGAAAAGTCCGAAGCTGTGATTTCTTGTGGAAAAATAGGAGGGAAAATTTTGGGGTACAACACTCAGAATCCTGCGTCGAACTGTTTCATGACCTCTGCCTTGATTTTCTGACATTTCAGGGCGCATACGGCAGACCTTCTGCCTTACCGGAGGACAATCTTCTTTAGTCGGCAGGAGATGTACCACAATATCAGTGTCCAAACTAGGCACGTCTTCATAGGACCAGGTGAATATCTCAACATAGTCGTGTAGCATCTGTATTAACTGTTGTTTGACACTAGGCTCCAGATTCGCACCTATTTTAACCACTTTCCTGTCTTCCTCTGTACCCAAATTCATTGTCTCAACCGACTCTTCATGAGGCTGTATGGCCCTTTCTTCCTGCTGTAATAGTCTAGCAAGTTCTCCAGGCCCCTCACAATCGTCCTCACCTTCATCCTCAGCTCGGTTGATCGGATTTTTGAAGTCATAACTGGCAGTAGCAGAGCTGTTATCAATGGGATCCAGAGTGGATATGGATCTGCAGTATGATACACGAGTGTGTGTAAGAGAATAGCTGTTTTGATAAAGTGAGAGACAGAAAAGAAAAACAAGGAGCGCAAAATTTGTATGCAAGAAACGTCCAACGCTTTATTAATGATATATGAAATGACAAATAATAGCCCTCACAAGCAAAGAAAAGGTGCCTCGGGCAAGGCACCGGGCCGTAAAGTTTCAAAATTTTATTACAAATCTTAAAAGAAATGAGTCAATTTATGCGGAATAAAAGAAACAGGTATGAAGTCCCTAGCCATCCAATTATTCGGTCCATCGTTGGTTGTTGGGTAGATCCAGCTGTCGATGTCTGAATCCTCTTCACTGTCTTCAATTACATTAATTCCCCGATTGTTGATGTGTAGAGGAGGTCTTCCAGCCCGAACGCGCCTAACAGCCCTTTGAGCCCCTGTAGTAAAGCCCAAACCAAATTTGTCAGTTTTGTGAGTGAAATCAGGGAGCTGACCCCAATTGGTACACCCACCTTTTTCAACCACATCCCTGGCGTCCTTGAGAGAAGCCATCTTCAACGGAGGTTTACCGGTAGTAACTTCAGTTGATTCCAAGATCTGAGGGACCTCTTCGAAATTCTGACAAGGAGTTTCTATTAATTCCCCGTCCATCTCTACGTAGAAGAAGGAATTGAGGTGACTCACCATATATTCTTCTTCACCTTGCACTGACAATCTTTCCCTTCACCGGATACTTCAACATTTGGTGGAGTGTGGAAGTAACTGCCCCAGCCTCATGGATCTAAGGACGACCCAGCAAGCAGGAATACGACAGCCTGATATCCATTACGTAGATGGTGGACCCAAAGGTCTAAGAACCCATTTTGACAGGGATGTCCACCTCCCCGTGCACCATTATCTTCGATCTGTCAAAATCCCTTACCACAATGTTACTAGGCTTTAGAGTCAAACCCTCACAATCCAAACGGTCCAACGCTTTCTTTGGCAGAACATTTAGTAAAGACCCGGTATCTACCAACACATGTGCCATAGTAGTGCCTCTGCACTCAATCGAGACATGCAGAGCATCATTATGCTTCCTTCCTTTCGGTGTCAGATCCGCATCTGAAAAACCCAGCCCATTGTCAGCAGTCAGGCTGGCCACACAATCTTTGAACTGATCTGCTGAAGTTTCCTGCGGCACATGCACAGTCTTGAGAAATGCAATCAAAGCCTTCGCACGAGCTTCAGAACACAACAACAGAGACAACATGGATATCTTTGATGGGGTCTTCCCCAGCTTCTCGACCACATTGTAGTTGCTCTTCTTAATGATTTTGAATATTTCCTCTATTTCTTGTTTAGAGGCTTCCACAACGATTTTCTTAGGTGCCTCCGTCCGGGAAGGCTCACCTATAATTTAGTTGCCCCGAGTCCCAGATGGCTCAACAGCAAGGGTAATAACTGCAGTAGGAACAGGAGAAATGTCAGGAGTGTTGGTTGGAGCAGCGGTTGGAATAACAGTAGGCTTGATGATCTTCAGAGCAATCTCAGGAGAGAAAACCCTTCCACTTCGGGTAACTTTACTAGTCCCGACAATATTACTAACATCAGTATCAGCTTCTTCATTCTTCAGACCTTGCTTAATGCCATGATAGTACACATCAGCACCATAATTCCATGGGACAGCCTTGTCTGAGGTGTACGGGATGGGACCAGGAACAGTGATTATCAGCGGAGAAATTCTTTGAATAGGTGTGATCCTAATAGGTCTTCTCGAGGAAACCTTGGAAGGATTGGAGGAAATGGTTACAATAGTGACGTCTTCAATGGGAACAAAAGGGATCACAGTATTCTCGAACAAAATCTATTTATTATCCATCAGGCGCTGAACACCTGACTTCAACAAACAGCAACCAGAAGGTAGAATTGAACACATGTGGCAACCTTCACCACAACCCGGAAATAAACCGGCCAACAACAAATTCTTCTTAACAGTCATAAGAGGAGTAGAAATTTCTTCAACAGAGGTCACAAACAAATTAGTGTCAACAACATTAACTCCATGACCATGTTTGGGCATGGGAGCAGTTATAACATTCGGATTTTCTGGAGCATCGAACTCTATCTCCTTGGCTTCAAGCAAGTCTTGTACTTTGTTTCTCAGAGCCCAGCAATCATTTGTATCGTGGCCAGAACTCTCAGAATGGTTGGCGCACCGCGCGTTGGGATTGTATCTGGGAGAGGTAGTGTTTGGATTCTTGGGAGCCTCTTTCAAGGTTACCAAGTTGGATTTTAATAAATGGGGTAGAACTTCAGCCAAAGTCATGTTGATGCGGGTAAACTGTTGTTGTACCCCAAAATTTGCCCTCCCATATTTCTCAATACATTTCAAGTGAGGTCCTCAAATTGCTCAAGGAAGTCCAAGGGTTGACCAGACAAACCCTTTCCTAAGGAAGTCTACCTCAAATTAGGGTTTCAGATTGCATCAAGATGTTTGAGTCCAAAGGATCTCAAATGCACACCATTGCCTAAAATGTTATCAAGATCATCCATGTCATGTTTCAAGCCTTGCAGAGGAAGGTTGCTCAGTCAATTGCTCAAAGGCCTGAAAATTGACTGTGCTAGGGCAAAAGTCAATTGTGGCCCACATACAGTCAAACTTCAAGATTTTTGGTCAAAATACTCCTTTTGAAGCATTAATCATCATTTAATCAAGGGTTGATCATGATTCCTCAAGGATTGCTCACAATTCATCAAAACCCAAAAGTCGATAAATTAGGGTTTTGTAGGAAAAATCAACTCAACTTTGACCAAGCATAACTTTCTCATACTTTATCAAAAATGACCCATCCAAATCTCATTTTTAATAGGATGAAATTCCATACAATTCATATTCAGCTCCAAAGTTCAAAATATGCACTCACAAGAAGATATGAATTTGGACATTATAGGTCATTTTGAAAAGTCAACAAAAACACATTTTGGGTCAAAGCTTCATACATGAACATGAAAGACTCAATTGAGATGAGACCAAGAGGGTTGATTAGAGGACATCTTAATATTTCTAAAAAGTCCAAAGAACACATCTCTAGGGTCAAAATTGAGAGAGTTATGCATTGGCAAAGTTGACCCTTTTTGCAAAATTGCCAAAAGTCAAATGTGGCCAAAATTGCATTTTTTGCCAAATGGGCCCAATTTTTATGCTTGCACTGAGTTTGTAACATGACCCACGACCCATGATCCTTTCCCTTTGTAATTCTTTTATTTTTGTCATTTATTTTGATTTTATTTCAATTAATCAAATAAAATCAAAATAAAATCATGAAATAATCCAAAACTAATCAAAGCTTGAGATTTTGTGCATGTTTAGGTCTATTATACAGCTGGAGATGGAATTAAATCGTGCAAGGTTCATTTGGACACAAAAGTATTTCATTTGGCTTGATTTGGAAAGATTTGTACAAAGATCAAATCATGAACCAATGATCTTAATTGGAAAGGATTTGATACAAGTTTGCAACCCTAATTCATTCTAGGGTACATAAGGAACATGTGCAGATCAAAAATAGGAGGATTAGAGGTGTGAAAAACAGAAAGCAAACTTGCAAAAATTCAACAAAAGTTTAGAATCAATTTCCAGGTGTCAGGCCTTCTCAAGCCATTCCAACCATCTCAATCGCTTGCTGGATATCCCTGAATCATATTGCAACCACTAGCAAGCTTCCTAACACCCAGAAACGCACTGTAAGTACCACACAGTTCTCACATTTTCTTGAAATCAAATACCATCATTCTGGTATCTTTAGCATGTTTTATTGACATACTCTTAATCCATGAGTTATTTGCAAGCTAATAGTTATGTCCAATTGCATTTTCATTGACTATACAGCAAGTTGCCATAGTTAGGGTTCTTGCTTCGTTTTTGGGGTTTTTGTGTACAGGTACAATTGGCCATGGATAATGGTACCATGATGCTCGTGAGGTTACAACGATTTGATTGGTACCATTGGTTGGGATTTATCATGCCTGTATGAAATTTTGGAGAAGCACAGGGCTATACCTACGCCCATTTGTCCGTAGGTAAAAGTTCTTGATCTAAAACGACATAAGCCATAAGGACGATGATGGTGTTGCAGGCAGTGAATGGTCCATTCAAATTGTGCGCGTTTTAAGAACTTGCTTTTTTGTTTTATCATATTATATTTCTTTGTTATTATTCATACAAATAACCAAGCCAGCTCAGATGGTCATCATGCAGCGTGAAAATGCCAAAAGGCCTGGGTTCGATTCCCAGGTTCCCAACTTTGCTTTCTATTATTTTTCCTTGCATATTCAGGTGTGTTGACACCCCAAGAAGTCCATCATGCACTCTCCAAATCTGGGCATCCAAGCCATCAACAGGCTAGATCCAAGGCCTTCCCAATGAAGGTCTACCATGGGCGTGAGTCAAGCTAACACACAGGATTCGGAAAAGTCAATGAAGGCCAGAAACTATTGGGCCCAAAAGTGCAATCAGCACCCTCTTTTTCTATTCAAACATCAGGCCCATTCTTATTCATTCTTTTTTTATTTCCTTTTATTTAATTTAATTTGTTTAAATTGTTTTCTAACACAAATAATTTCTTTTTTTCACAAAAAATCATAAAATCAATTTCACAAATTTAGAATTAGGTTTTATTTTATTTTACCAAATTTAATTTAATAATTAGTCTAATTTAATTTAGGTTAATTCTAACTTTATCAATTAGAAAAATTAGGGTTAACTTGTGATTTAATTTTTATTTTTTTCTCAAAACCAAAAATACAAAAATAGGTTGATTTAATTATTTTTCTTAAATTTAAAATTAACTACTAACTAGGTTTTTATTTATTCAATTAAATCTTATTTTCTCAAAATAATCAAAAAAAGAACACAAAAAATGATTTTTCTTTTTAAGTTTCAATTAGGTTTAGATGGGTCAAAACCCTAATTCTCTCGTTTCGATTCATCGCGCGCGCTTATTATTTTTGCAAATATTAATGTAACTGTTTATAGTATGTAATAGTTTAATTAGGATTTTCTTTTATTTATCGTTTTACGGGTTTTTTTTGGCTATTTAATCCCCCTCCCCGAAGCCTTTTAATAGCGTAGGATTTCATTTCTAGCATTTTAATTCTCGCAAATATTAACTGTTAGATGTATGATAATAGGATTGTATGACAAGACTGCATGTTAATTTAAAATGGCTAGCAAACCCTAATGTGCAAAGATAATAATTGAAATCAAATCACTCGCACATGCGCACTCCTAGGGTATACTCTCACTTTGGTTGCCTTTGGTAAACGATCATTAAGTATAGGGTGTCTTAGTGGTTGTCCTCCTGTCTAAACAAAGATCAAAAGTCCCGTTCGGAAATGTTGCCTCGGAAACATCGCCTCAGAAATGTTGCCTCGAATATGATCTTAAGACATTAGATTTATTACTAAGACGTCCTAACATTACTTTAGTGATCGTACGTCCCTTACGAATTGACCCTTACAACTCCAACAACGGTGTTTCCTATTTCCCAATAGTAGGGTAGCATTGTCTAAAGGAAACAAGAACGGAAACAATTCTTTTTTCGAGTAGGTAGATGCTAGTAGGTACTTGCACAAAATCAAACTTTTCACACCAAACACTTTTCAAACAATGTTTTCAAAAAAAAACACTTCGTAACACTCTTGAGGACTGATACAAGGGTTAAAATGAAGTAAAACAAAACTTTTTAAAACAAACACACACAAGCAATTTAAAAAGATGAGCAAGTACCTAAGAGCCCATGGAAAACCATGTATAGAAAGGGTGGTAATACCTTCCCTTTCTATAATCTACCCCCTATACTTAAAATCTCGAAAAAGGAATTTTTCTGTGCTTTTTGCCTTTCCAGTTGGATAAAATAAAAGTCGGTGGCGACTCTTGCTTACCGCGACATTTTGCAAACACAAACGCAAAACGTAAACCAGCATTTTCTAAAATAGTCGGTTCTGCCACCGTATCACAGAACTGGCGACTCTGCTGGGGAATTAATAAGTGGGGTATACCTTAGGATTAGTTCATCATATTTGCTTCTCTTGTTTGTTTTGGTTGCTTTACTTTTAAGGGTTTTATATTGGGATTTACTATAGATCCTAACCCGGATCTAGGGACACCTTTTAGGTAAGTAGCAATAAACTGTGAGGGAACTGTACGGCGTAGACCGATACGGTTGAAGCATTAGTTACGTTCATGTAGCACATTGGTTGGTACCGGTATCCCTTGTGGAGAAACGAGGAGAATACGGGGCCACTATGTGTGTCGTTAAGCATCAACTGACCTTAGAACCCTTAATAGACGAACTTGGACTTTAGGAAGTAGTGAGATAGCCGGTCTCGGTGTAAGGCTGAGAATTGGTTGATACTCGATGCAACACTCATTGAGACCATACTCTCGAGATAGTTCTGGCTGCATGAAAAGATTGCGTGAGCTGAAACCATGACCGATGGAGGATGGTCATTGATATTGAGAACCTCTAGAACCCGGTTACTTTTGCTAGGACAGGTTGAAACCAAGTGAACTTCAAGAGGGTAATACCTTAGACCCCGTGCAAGACTTAAACTTAAGGGCTATTGTGTGACTTGTTTGCCTTTGCCATGCGTGTTATCTGTTATATCTGTTGTTTGTTTTATCATGACATCATGCATCATAACATAGCATGCATACTTCATTATACTGACCATTCCAAAGACCGAGGGGATTTATCTTTGTTCTATTTTGTAGATTATGGCTTTCATGCGCAGAAACACCATCCGAGTTAACTTTGTGCAAATACCTGCTCAACTTAAAGAGTTAGCCTCAAGAGTGTCTAAGACTTCTATGTTTATTAAGAGCCATGGTCAGCTTCTTTGCCTGGTTACCTCCAAGTTTGATGAGCAGATGATGAGTGTGCTTTTCCAGTTCTTCGATCCTGTGCATCATTGTTTCACTTTTCCAGATTACCAGTTGGTTCCTACTTTGGAAGAGTTTTCTCACTTGTTGGGTATATCCATCCTAGAGCATGTGCCTTTCACAGGTATGGAAGAGACTCCTAGACCAGAAGACATTGCTTCAGCTCTACATCTGAAACGGGCTGATGTAATATCCAATTGGGAGACACGAAGCGGGGTCGAAGGTTTCTTAGCCAAATTTCTGATGGATCAGGCTCAGCTATTCTGGGATAATTTGGATTTTCAAGCTTTCGAAGACATCTTGGCTCTCCTTATCTATGGTTTGGTTCTCTTCCCGAATCCAGATTCCTTCGTGGATGTGAATGCGGTTAAGATATTCCTTTCTCGTAATCCTGTGCCTACTCTACTGGGTGATATCTTGCATGCCCTCTACACTCGTATTGTGCGAAGAAGATGGACTCTCATGTGTTGCATGCCGTTGATGTCGAGGTGGTTTATTTCGCACCTCCCCAAGTCTGTGTTGAAGAACAAAGAAGGTTTGGGATGGTCCTACAGAATAATGTCACTCGCCCATACAAACATTCTTTTGAGCTATCGGGCTATGGAAGACACTGCTGTCATTGATCGTTGTGGGGGATACCCTAATGTCTCGTTGCTTGGAATCATAGGGGGTATAACCTACAGTCTTTGTCTAGCTTTGCGAAAATTCGGTCGTTCTCGGAGAGAAGGTCCTCATGAGCTACTTCTTACGAATATTTCATTTGACTACAAGGAAGACGTCGACGAGCATCGCCTAAGGTTCATACGAGCTTGGAGCATGGTGAACAGATCTGACCCTGAAGAGCTAGGACCAAGGACTTATCTCCCTATGCAACCTTATCTCCAGTGGGTCCGAGCTCGTGCCCAGAAGCTTGGGATGCCTTATGAAGCTATGTCACCAATGATTATGGAGCCCACCAATGAAGAAGGCATTCCTTATACAGTCCTTTATCCCTACATGCCCATTGATCTTGGGGCATTACAGAGATCCTGGATTCATCTGAAAGAGGAGAGGGATACTTACCGAGAAAAGTACCATGAGCAAGAAAGGAAGATTGATCTTGATCTGACCTCTTCATCCAAGGAAGGGGAGAACCAAGAAGAAGAAAAGGGCCCCAGCCCTGCCATCTCTGATGATGATACAAATTATGATGAGGAGCAATATCCTCCTGCTGAGGATAGGTACAAACAACTAGAAGATCGTCTGAGTGCTATGGAGATTCAGAAGATCCCTGGTTTGGATTTTGGAGAGCTGGGACTGGTATCGGGAGTGGTGATCCCTCATAAGTTCAAAGCTCCGGTTTTTGCCAAGTACGATGGAGTGTCCTGTCCAAAAATCCATCTTCGCTCGTATGTCAGGAAAATCCAACCCCACACTGCTGATAAAAATTTGTGGGTACACTTCTTTCAAGATAGTCTGTTAGGGACTCAACTTGAATGGTTTTACCAATTGGAAGGAGCCAGTGTCCAAAACTGGGAAGACCTTGCTGCTGCTTTTTACAGGAAGTATCAATATAATGCCGACCTTTCTCCCACTCGTACTCAGCTTCAGGGTATGTCAATGGGTGCAAGTGAAGGTTTTAAGGACTATGCTCAAAAGTGGAGAGATTTTGCTGGAAGAGTCCAACCCCCTTTGTCTGATAGGGAGTTGGTTGACATGTTTTTGAGGACGCTATCTGGTCCATTTTTCAATCATCTGATCGGCAGTTCATCATCTGGGTTTACTGAGTTAATCTTGACCGGGGAGAGAATAGAAGATGGTATCTGAAGCGGTAAGATACAGAAAGATACTTTGTCAAGTGCAGTAAAGAAGCCTTTCACCGGTAAGAAAGAAGCTAGTGCAGTCTACGGCCCAAGGGGCCAGAGCAGACCTGAACACCGTCAAGCGGTAAATGCGGTAGTGATATCAAGACCCACAATTGCTCCACAATGCAACAATCAACAAAGGGTGGAAAGACCACAGAGGTAGTACACTCGGCATAATATGACTTTGTCTCAAATTCTACCACAACTATTGAAGACTAATCTGGTAACTCTGAGGGAAGCCCCGAAGAACCCCAACACCACTTCTCCTTAATATAACCCGAATGCCCACTGCGCCTATCACTCTGTAAGTCCAAGTCATGATACAAACAACTATTGGGCCTTGAAGAACAAAGTGTAAGATTTGATCGAAGCCAAAGAGATTGAGTTTGACGCTCCGGAGAAGCCCAACGTCATAACGGCTCCCATGCCCAAACATGGTCATGGAGTAAATGTTGTGGATGATGATTTATTTGTGACCTATGTGGAAGAAATTTCTACTCCTTTGATGACAGTTAAGAAGAATTTGTTGTTAACTGGTTTATTTCTGGGTTGTGGTGAAGGTCTCCACATGTGTTCCATTCTACCTGCTGGTTGCCACTTATTAAAATCAGGTGTTCAGCGCCTGATGGATAACAAAGAGATTCTGTTCGAAAAGACTATGATTCTGTTGGTTCCAATTCAAGATGTTGCCATCATAACCATTTCTTCCAATCCTTCCAAGGTTTCCTCGAGAAAACCTATTAGGATTACACCCGTTCCAAGAATTGCTCTGTTAATAATTATTGTCCCTGGTCCTATCCCATACACTTCGGATAAAGCTGTCCCTTGGCACTATGGTACCGACGTGTATTACCATGGAGTTAAGAAAGACTTAAAGAGTGAGGAGGCTGATGTTGATGTCAGCAATATTGTCGGGGCTAGCAAGGTCACCAGAAGCGGAAGACTCTTTTCTCCCGTGATTTCCCCACCGACTGTTCACAAACCTGTTGTCATTCCATCTGCTAGTACATCAGCTACTATCCTAGTTCCTATTCCAGTTATCACCCCTGTCACTGAGCCATCTGGGACTTGGGGAAAAGAAATCATAGGTGAGCCTTCCCAGACGGAGGCACCTAAGAAGGTCATCGTAGAAACCTCGAAACAAGAGATAGAAGAAATTTTGAAGATTATCAAGAAGAGCGACTACAACGTAGTCGAGCCGTTGGGGCAGACCCCGTCAAAAATCTCCATGTTGTCCTTATTATTGTGCTCTGAAGCCCATGCAAAGGCTCTAATTAGATTCCTCAAAACTGCGCATGTGCCGCAGGAAACTTCAGCTGATCAATTCAAAGATTGTGTAGCTAGCTTGACTGCCGACAATGGGCTGGGTTTCTCAGACGCAGATTTGACTGCTAAAGGAAGAAATCACAATGATGCTCAGCACGTCTCGATCGAGTGCATGGGCACTACTATGGCCCATGTACTAGTGGATACCGGGTCCTCATTGAATGTTTTTCCAAAGAAAGCATTAGACCGTCTGGACTATGAAGGTTTGATTCTAAAGCCAAGCAATATTATGGTCAGGGCTTTCGACGGGTCAAAAAGGATGGTGCACGGGGAGGTGGACGTCCCTGTTAAAATTGGCTCTCAGACTTTTGCATCCACCTTCTACGTGATGGATATTAAACCATCGTATTCTTGCTTGTTGGGTCGTCCTTAGATTCATAAGGCTGGGGCAGTGACTTCCACGCTCCATCAAATGTTGAAATATCCGGTAAAAGGGAAAATCATCACGGTACAAGGTGAAGAGATGTATATGGTGAGTCATCTCAATTCCTTTCGCTACATGGAGATGGATGGGGAATTCATTGAAACCCGTTGTCAGAACTTTGAAGAGGTCCGTCAGACTTTGGCGTCAACTGAAGTTGCTACCGACAAACCTCTGATGAAGATGGCTTCTCTCAAGGATGCCAGGGCTGTAACTGAAGAAGGTGGGTGTGCAAATTGGGGTCATCTCCCTGATTTCACGCACAAAACTGACAAATTTGGTTTGGGATTTACTACAGGGGCTCAAAGGGCTGTTAGACGCGCGTGGATTGGAAGACCTCCTCTACACATCAGTAATCTGGGAGTTAATGCGGTGGAAGATAGTGAAGAAGATTCAGATATCGACAGCTGGATCTACCCTACAACCAATGGTGGATTGAACAACTGGATGGAAAAAGACTTCATACTTGTTTCTTTTATTCCACAGTAATTGAATTTTGTTTTAAGAGTTGTAATAAACAGTTTAAAACTTTATGGCCCGATGCCTTGCCCGAGGCACCTTGGCTTTGCTTGTGAGGGCTTATTATTTGTCATTTTCATATATCATCAATAAAACATTGGATGTTTTTTGCATTACAAATTTTGCGCTCCTTGTTTTTCTTTTTTCTGTCTCTCACTTTACAAAACAGCTATGCTCTTACACACACTCACGTATCATAATGCAGATCCACATCCACTCTGGATCCCATTGATAACAACTCTGTTACTGCCAGTTATGACTTTGAAAATCCGATCAACCAAGCCGAGGATGAAGGTGAGGATGATTGTGAGGTGCCCGGGGAACTTGCTAGACTGTTACTGCAGGAATAAAGGGCCATACAACCTCGTGAAGAGCCAGTTGAATCAATGAATCTGGGTACGGAGGAAGACATGAAAGAGGTCAAGATAGGTGCGAATCTGGAGCCTAGTGTCAAGCAACGTTTGATATAAATGCTATGTGACTATGTTGAGATCTTCGCTTGGTCCTATGAAGATATGCCTGGTTTGAACACTGATATTGTGGTACATCGCTTGCCGACTAAAGAAGACTGTCCTCCAGTAAAGCAGAAGGCTCATCGTATGCGCCCTGAGATGTCCGAGAAAATCAAAACTGAAGTCATGAAACAGTTCGACACGGGATTTCTAGTTGTCACTTATTACCCGTAGTGGGTTGCCAACATTGATTCGGTGCCTAAGAAAGATGGTAAGGTATGGATGTGTGTGGACTATAGAGACCTGAACAGGGCGAGCCCCAAAGATGACTTCCCACTTCCTCACATTGATGTTCTGGTCGACAACACCGTGCAGCATAAGATCTTCTCTTTCATGGATGGGTTTTCTGGCTACAACCAGATCAAGATGGCTCCTGAAGACATGGAGAAGACAACCTTTGTTACGTAGTGTGGCACTTTTTGTTACAAGGTAATACCTTTCGGGTTGAAGAATGTTGGGGAAAGTTATCAGCGTGCCATGGTCGCTTTGTTCCACGACATGATTCACCATGAGATTAAGGTTTATGTTGATGACATGATCGCAAGGTCCCAGACTGAGGAAGAACACCTTGACCATCTCCAGAAACTGTTCGACAGGTTGAAGATGTACAAGCTGAGGTTAAACCCGAACAAGTGCACCTTCAGGGTAAGGTCTGGTAAGCTGCTGGGTTTCATCGTTAGTGATAAGGGTATTCAGGTGGACCCTGCCAAGGTAAAGGCCATACATGAGATGCCGGATCCCCGCATAGAAAAGGAAGTTAGAGGTTTTCTTGGACGTCTGAACTACATCGCCCGATTCATTTCACATCTGACTGCTACTTGTGAGCCAATCTTCAAGCTGCTGAAGAAAGATCAAGTGGTAAAATGGAATGATGAATGTCAGACCGCTTTCGAAAGGGTAAAGGAATACCTCCAAGAGCCACCAATTCCGATGCCTCCAGTCGAAAGAAGACCTTTGATCTTATACTTGACAGTACTGGATAATTCAATGGGGTGTGTGCTGGGGCAGCATGATGAGTCTGGCCGAAAAGAGCATGCTATTTACTACCTTAGCAAAAAGTTTACCGACTGTGAGACCCGATACTCACTGCTCGAGAAAACTTGTTGCTCTTTGGCATGGGCTGCTCGCCGGCTGAGACAGTATATGCTGACTCACACTACCTTATTGATATCAAAAATGGATCCAATCAAGTATATCTTCGAGAAGCTCACCTTATCCGGAAGAATAGCAAGATGGCAGATGATCTTAACCGAGTATGACATCCAATACACAACCCAAAAAGCAATCAAGGGGAGTGTATTGACGGATCATTTGGCGCATCAGGCTGCGGATGACTACCAATCCATGAATTTTGAGTTCCCGGATGAGAACATCATGTTGGTAACCGACTGTGAGAAACCTGGACCGGATGAAGGACCTGAGGAAGGATCCCGATGGTCTATGTATTTTGATGGAGCCTCTAACGCGTTGGGTAATGCCATCGACACTGTGATTATATCTCCTGGGGGCTGTCATACTCCATTCATCGCCCGATTATGTTTTAACTGCACCAACAATATGGCGGAGTATGAAGCATGTATCCTGGGTCTTCGAGCTGCTATTGATCTAAGGATTAAGTTCTTGAGTGTGTTCGGAGATTCTGCTCTAGTGATCAGTCAGATCAAAGGCGAGTGGGATATGAAGCACCCAAATCTTATTCCTTACAAAGAGTATGTATTGACATTGCTTCCGCACTTTGAGGAAATAACCTTTGAACACTTCCCAAGAGAGGAGAATCAGTTAGCGGTCGCGCTAGCTACCATGTCTTCTATGTTCAAAGTCAGGTGGGACAATGAAGCTCCCCAGATTATCATTGAGAGGTTGGACAAACCCGCACATTACTGTAACATTGAGACCAAAGAGGGAGCAGATAAACCCTGGTTCCATGAGGTAAAGAGATATCTTGAGACTCAAGAATACCCCGAGGGTGCATCTGTTAATGACAAGAAGTTCTTGAGAAGGTTCGCTGCGAAGTTCTTCATCAACAATGGTATCCTTTATAAGTGTAACCATGATTCAACCTTACTGCGATGTGTGGACAAGAGCGAGGCAGAAAGGATCATGGCAGAGTTACATGAAGGTACCTTCGGAACTCATTCCATTGGACATACCATGGCAAAGAAAATCCTACAGGCAGGATATTACTGGTCCACTATGGAAGCCGACTGTTATCAGCATTCTCGAACCTGTCATAAGTGCCAAGTCTATGTTGATAAAGTACATGTACCTCCAGTTCCTCTAAATGTTTTGACAACTCCTTGTCCTTTTGCAATGTGGGGCATCGACATGATCGGCGAGATCAGACCTACTGCGTCTAACGAGCATTGTTTCATTCTAGTGGCTATTGATTACTTTACAAAGTGGGTTGAGGCAGCTTCCTTTGCTACAGTAACCAAGAACGTCGTGGAGCGGTTTATCTGACACAATTTGATCTATCGATACGGTGTACCAGAGAGGATCATTATGGACAATGGTACAAATCTCAACAATACGATGATCACCGAGGTCTGCAAACAGTTCAAGATACAGCATCACAACTCTTCTCCCTACCGGCCGAAGATGAATGGGGTTGTTGAAGCGGCCAATAAAAACATCAGGAGGATTGTGCAGAAGATGACGGTGACCTACAAAGACTGGCACAAGATGTTACCATTCGCTCTTCATGGGTACCGTACCTCAGCACGGACATCGACAGGGGCAATACCCTACTCTTTGGTGTATGGCACGGAGGCAGTCTTACCCATTGAGGTCCAGATACCCTCTCTCTGAATTATGAAGGATGCAGGTTTGAGCGAGGACGACTGGATCTAAACCCGACTTGATCAACTGAATTTAATCGATGAAAAAAGGCTTACTGTTATTTGTCATGGTCATACGTACCAGAAGCGAATGATCAAGGCTTTTAACAAGAAAGTCAGACGTCAAGAATATCAAGTCGGGGATCTAATGATCAAACGCATCATACTGCCACAAGGTGATCCCAGGGGAAAATGGACTCCCACATACGAAGGGCCATTTGTGGTTAAGAACATTTTCTCAGGAGGAGCTATGATTCTAACCACCATGGATGGTGATGACCTTCCTCACCCCGTCAATGCAGACATAGTGAAAAAATACTACGCATAATCAAAGACCCGCTAGGTTGACTGGCCTAGGCAAAAATAAGGGCTTCCCGACGAACCAAAAGGGTTCGGGCAAAAGCAAGGGATGAAAATGAAAAACTGTACACCTGGCAAGTCGAAAATCTGAAAAGGCGGCTTGGGCAAAAAAGGGTATCCCGGTGGACTGAAAACCTGAAAAGGCGGTCCAAGAAAAAATTAGGGATCAGAGCGTAACACTATGTCTCATTGGATCATCTTGCGACCAGACTTAGGTATCGACTATCAAGCTCGGACGGCGTCAATCAACCTGATCTACCTTCGACCAAGGAGCAAAGCGATGAGGCGCTCGAAGATATAAAGGCAATAACAGAGTTGGAACCCAATGGGATTGTTCACATAGCTGTTTTTCTTTCTTCTTTCACAAATTGTATAATTCCTATCTTTCGGCGGCGTTCTCTTACTAGGACGTCAGCCTCTTGTACAAAAACGCCTATTACAGGCCGACTTCAAAGATTAATACAATTCATTTTCACAAGAAATTTCGATTTGTTTTTCTTTTTCTGTTTTTTTTCGCAAGAACGTCCAATGATTCATTTTTTATATATGCATTTGAAAATAATCGCTGCTCATGAACATTTACATACGAAACAAAAGACAATTACTCGTAATTCTAGGAACAGGGGCAAACAAGAAGTGTTTGAACCTTACAGTTGCTCTACCCACCATGTACAAGGATAGAGCCAGTTTGAGAATATAAATGAATGTACATACGCTCCCCGCAGAGTTGGAAGTATTCAAAAGACAGTGGTGTTAATTCTCCCCAAGCAGAGTTTACCTATCACCAGCAACGATAATTCATCCCCAACGGAGTTATTTCCCCAAATCTGCAGATCATCCGACAAAGCATCTCTCTTCCCCACAGAGTCGTTCTCCTACAGGTTTATTCTCCAGCAGAGTCTCTCCCGGCGGAATGTTCTCGAACAGAACGGACGCAAGTCTCCGGCTAATCATCTTTGATCGTTATCCCCAGTGAGCGCAAAGAACTCAACTCCTTGAACTCGTCAACAACAGTCCAGGATCTATTCTCCCCAGCTAGAGAAAATCACAATGGCATTACACATCCATACATCATGACATGTGCATACATGTTATACAACACAATCTCATTTATTTTGAGAACATCATTACTCAATACATTTCATACATCATGACATTATATACGACTAACTCTTTACCTTTTAGGGAAAGATACAATCAAATTCTCACAAGTTCTCTCTGGTTCAGTCAAATCGATCCTAAGATTTCTATTCCAGTTCAAGCTATGAATCCCGGATTCGACCGAATAATATCTTGATTTCTCCAAAATACTATGAAGCCTGGAATCGACCAGATAGTGGTATATTATAAATTCAAGCTATGAAGCCCAGATTCAACCGGATAATATCTTGATATCTACAGAATGCCATGAAGCCTGGAATCGACCAGATGGTGGTATATCTTAAATCTAAGCTGTGAAGCCCAGACACCGGAAAACAGCTTAACCCCCAGCAAGTTATTGTGAAGCCTGGAAATCGACCAGAAAGAAATACAAGATACCATGAAGCCTGGAAACAACCAGATAATGGTATAAGACGTTGTGAAGCCTGGATCACGACCAGATAACAGCAAAATACACTGAAGCCTGGACACGACCAAATAACAGCAAAATACACTGAAGCCTGGACACGACCAGATAATAGTATAAGGTCTTGCGAAGCTTGGAATTCGACCAAATATCAGTTTACTCGGCCAATTACTATGAAGCTCAGAAATCGACGGATATTAGTAAGCCTTAAATTCAAGTTGAAGCCCGAATGCGACCGGATAACAACTTGATTCCTTCTGAAGCCTGGAGCACGACCAGATAAGAATTGAGAAATTGTGAAGCCTGGATTACGACCAGATATCAAGTTTAATCTCATCTCCCCAGTAAGTCACTGTAAAGCCTGGAGCACGACCAGATAGCAGTCGGTCTTATTTTCCTCAAACAAATCATTGTGAAGCCTGAAGCACGACCAGATAGCAGTTCATTGTCACCTCCTCGACTAAGAGATGATTCCCCCAATAGAGTAACAGACAACTGAAGCTCCTAAAACTCTATCTCTCTCAAGACAGAGACCAACATTCCCCACCGTAGTCCTCCTCAACAACAGGTGTACGGGCTCTCGCAAAGGAATCTCTTATGCGATCGAAGCTTCTTTTGATGGCATCTTTAAGCCCATCTTTCGACATCAACCTCCAAATGGAATCTATAAGCCCATTCCAGACATTGCTAGACCTGTATCACTTCATGCGAGTGCAAATTTCTAGGCACTCTAGTGTTCAATCATCTTCCACCTTCGGATCACGAAAGGCAGACAAGCTAATCTACATCCTCGGGTTTAAGAAGATTGAACAGGGGCAGCTGTTGTACCAAAAATTTTTCCCTCCCATATTTCTCAATACATTTCAAGTGAGATCCTCAAATTCCTCAAGGAAGTCCAAGGGTTGACCTGACAAACCCTCTCCTAAGGCAGTCTACCTCAAATTAGGGTTTCAGTTTGCATCAAAATGTTTGAGTCTAAAGGATATCATATGCACACCATTGTCTTAAAATGTTCTCAAGATCATCCATGTCAAGTTTCAAGCCTTGCAGAGGAAGTTTGCTCAGTCAATTGCTCAAAGGCCTGAAAATCGACTATGCTAGGGCAAAAGTCAACTGTGGCCCACATACAGTCATACTTCAAGATTTTTGGTTAACATCCTCATTTTGAAGCATTACTCATCATTTGATAAAGGGTTTATCATGATTCCTCAAGGATTTCTCACAATTCATCAAAACCTAAAAGTTGCTAAATTAGGGTTTTATAGGAAAAGTCAACTCAACTTTGACCAAGCATAACTTTCTCATACTTCATAAAAAATGACCCATCCAAAGCTCATTTTGAAGAGGATACAATTCCCTACAATTCGTCTTCATCTCCCAAGTTCAAAATATGCACTCACAAGAAGATATGAATTTGGACATTATAGGTCATTTTGAAAAGTCAACAAAAACACATTTTGAGTCAAAGCTTCCTACATGAACATGGAAGACTCAATTGAGATGAGACAAAAAGGGTTGCTTATAGGACATCTTAAGCTTTCTAAAAAGTCCAAGAACACATCTCTAGGGTCAAAATTGAGAAATTTATGCATTGGCAAAGTTGACCCTTTTTGCAAAATTGCCAAAAGTCAAATATGGCCAAAATTGCATTTTTTGCCAAATGGGCCCAACTTTTTATGCTTGCACTGAGTTTGTAACATGAACCACGACCCATGATCCTTTCCATTTGTCATTATTTTATTTTTGTAATTTATTTTGATTTTATTTCCATTAAATCAAATAAAATCAAAATAAAATCATGAAAATATCCAAAACTAATCAAAGCTTGAGATTTTGTGCATGTTTAGGTATATTATACAACTGGAGGTGGAATCAAATCGTGCAAGGTTCATTTGGACACAAAAGGATTGCATTTGGCTTGATTTGGAAAGATTTGTACAAAGATCAAATCATGAATCAATGATCTTAATTGGAAAGGATTTGATACAAGTTTGCAACCCTAATTCGTTCTAGGGTACATAAGGAACATGTGTAGATCAAAAACAGGAGGATTAGAGGCGCGAAAAACAGAAAGTAAACTTTCAAAAATTCAACAAAAGTTTAGAATCAATTTCCAGGTTTCAGGCCTTCTCAAGCCATTCCAACCATCTCAATCGCTTGTTGGATATCCCTGGATCATATTGCAACCACTAGCAAGCTTCCTAACATCCAGAAACACACTGTAAGTACCACACGGTTCTCACATTTTCTTGAAATCAAATACCATCATTCTGGCATCTTTAGCATGTTTTATTGACATAGTCTTAATCCATGAGTTATTTGCAAGCTAATGGTTATGTCCAATTGCGTTTTCATTGACTATACAGCAAGTTGCCATAGTTAGGGTTCTTGCTTCATTTTTAGGGTTTTTGTGTACACGTACAATTGGCCATGGATAATGGTACCATGATGCTCGTGAGGTTGCAACGAGTTGATTGGTACCATTGGTTGGGATTTATCATGCCTGTATGAAATTTTGGAGAAGCACAGGTGTGATACGGTGGGAAAGAACTGACTGTTTTTTGGAATGCTGGTTTGCGTTTTGCGTTTGTTTTTGCAAAATGTCGCGGTAAGAAGGAGTCGCCACCGACTTCTATTTTATCCAATAAGGAAAGGAAAAAAGCACAGAAAAATTCCTTTTTCGAGATGTTTCTCGGGTTCGGGGGGTAGATTATAGAAAGGGAAGGTGTTAGCACCCTTTCTATCTGTGGTTATCCACGGGCTCTTAGGTACTTGCTCATATTGTTTTCAAAATTGCTTTCTTTGTGCTTGTGGGTTTGAAAAAGTTTTTGTTTTGAAACTTCAATTTAACTCTTGCTTCTGTCCTCAAGAGCGTATGAAGTGTTTTTGAAAACTTTGTTCGAAAAGTGTAAGTTAAAGAGTTTTTGTTTTTGAAAAGAGCAAGTACTTAAGAACCATCTACCTACTCGAAAAAGGAATCGTTCTATGCTATCTTCCTTTAGACAATGTTATCCCACTATTAATGAGTAGGTAGCATTGTCGTTGGAGTTTGAGGGTCAATTCGAATTTAAGGACATACAGTCACCAAAGCAATGTTAGGACGCCTTAGCGGTAACCCTAATATCTTAGATCATTTGTTTTGAGGCAACAATATCCGAGGTAACCGTTTCGAGGAGACTATGATCTTTGGACAAGAGGGCGACCTCTAAAGTGACCTATACTCAATGACCGTGTACGAAGGCAACCAAGTGGAGTGTACCCTAAGAGTGTGCATGTGCGAGTGTGTCGTTTTCAGTTAATTTTATCTTTGTACATGTTAATGGTGATCTATGTTGATTTTAGGTTTAAACATTCAATCTTGTCATGAATCCCTATTATCAAACATCTAACAGTTATAAATTGCGGAAAATAAATTGTGGAAATTAAATTACAAGGCGTCGGGTATTTACCCAAAAGCAACCCTTTGCAATTTAAATGCGGAAAAATAAATAAAGCGATAAAAATAATTAAATGGTCCTAATTATCTATTACATTCCGGGAACAATTACAATATTGAATAAATAGATCACGTGCGGAAAATTAAATCAAGTGCGAGGTTAGGGTTTTGACCCCTTTTGTTAAAGAAAAGATTTTTTTGGTTGTTTTTGAATTAAGAAAGAAATTATCTAAGCTAATTATTGAATCAATAAATTAATTAATTAACTAATGAAAATAAATATTTTTGGGTTTTTTGGTATTTAAAGAAATAAAATAAAATAAATTAATGTTAGCAAAAACCTAATTAAGTCTAATTAGTTTTAATTATTTGCAAAGAAATATATTAAAGTTAATTATAATTAATGGCCTAAATTAATTAATGGATTTGTCAATAAAAATAAAAATAAAAATTTGATTTTATGAAGAAAAATATTTTTTGGTTTTGATTTTATAAAGGAAAAAAATTTGATTGGTTAGAAAATAATAAAAATAATAATAAAACAAACAATTAAATAAAATAAATGAAATAGAAAGAGATAGGGGGTTTGGGCCTGAAAAGGAGGTCAGAATAGCAAGCTGAGGCCCATTTGAATCTGGCCTCGTTTGACTTTTTTTGATTCCCTGTGCGCACTTGGACTTGACCCCATGGTAGACTCTCATCCTGGATCACCAGATCTGGCCTTTGGCCATCTGGCTGCTGGAGATGTGGAGGCGCATGGTATGCTACAAACTTAGATCTGCACTTGATTACATGAAGAAGAAAAATAACAAAACGCATGGGGGACCTGGGATTCGAACCCATGTCTTATTGGTCATTGGCAAGCACGCTTACCACTTGGCTATTGTGTTTCAATTGTTAATATATTAAACAATAACCATAATAAAAGAAAATGCCTCATATGCCAGAAAAGACAAAACCAAAGTGCGCCATGTTTGAATGGGCGGATCATGCTTCGCCACGCATCATCTTCAACCCCCATCTGTAGCTAAAAACCTGTAAAAACCTATAGCTACAGACACAAGCCGTCGCTACAAGTCGCGCCTCCTCCCAAATCTGCTGTAGGCCATGGAAATAAGTTCTAAGGGCAGGGTTGTGCTCGTCTCATCATCCCAGTCACAACCATGCCCTTCTCGACAGCCAATTTTTCCTGCAAAGAGAAATACCCAAAAACAAGCCACAAAACCCTAGCTATGGTACCTCACAGCATATGTCACATAAACAAAATTGGATAATGCAGAATGCTTAGAAACTTGATGAGGATTATGAATATGCAAATAATTTGTACAAAAGATGCAGGAATAATGATTTGTGAATTCAATAAAGGAGAGGATTTTTGTGACACTTATAGTGCTTTGTGATGTGCGTGGAGGCTTGTTTGGGATTGGTTCTGCTTCAGTGATCATTAAGGAATCGATTGAGATCGTTCTTGGCTTCTGAAAACACCTCTAGACACGATTTTGATTTCAAACTTTTTACCACTTTTTTCAAGTTTTGCTTTGCTTATTCTCACAGCCTCCAACCCATATTTTGTGTCCTTTGGCTTCTATATGTATCATGGAACGCATTAGGTCAAGAATTATGGTCCAAATCTTCTCCCATCATGGCTTGCATATTTGATTTGATTTCCATTTGAAAGCTTGCCAAATTTGTCAAAAAATCATCTTTTTGCACATGATCTTGTGTGATACGAATTTGATGATGATATTGATGAGAATCCAATCCTGAAAATAGCAAAAAATCTCATGTAATCAAAGTTTGGGATTTTATTTGATTTAATTTGATTTAAAATGAAATATTTCAATAAAAAATCAAATAAAATAATAAAATTGATAAATGGACACATGGATGAAGCTAGGACACGTGGACAATGATGCAAGCTCAAATAAAGTGGAAAAGAATGGGCCCATTTGACAGAATTTGATGTTTTGGGGATAGTTGACTTTTGGCAATTTTGCAAAAATGCCCAACTTCAACAATGCATAACTTCTTCAATTTTGAACTTTTGGAAGTTTTATTGAACTCTTTAGAAAGCTTGAGATGTCCTCTAACCAACCCTTTTTGTCTCATCTCATTTGGATATTCCATGCTCAAGTTATAAGCTTTGGAAAAAAAAGGTGTTTTTGTTGACTTTCAAAAATGACCTATAATGTCCAAATTTATAACTTATTGTGAGTGAATTTTTTGATCTTGGTGTATGAAGATTGATTGTAGGAAATTACATCCTATTCAAAATGAGCTTTGGATGGGTCATTTCGCATAAAGTATGAGAAAGTTGTGCTTGGTCAAAGTTGAGTTGACTTTTCCTACAAAACCCTAATTTTGCAACTTTTGAGTCTTGATGAATTTTTGAGAAATCCTTGATGAATCATGATCAAACCTTGATAAAATGATGAAATATCCTTAAAAATTAGAATGTTTACAAAAGATCTTGAAGTTTGACTGTTTGTAGGTCACAATTGACTTTTGCCCTAGCACAATCGATTTTTGGACCCTTTGAGCAATTGACTGACCAAACTTCCTCTGCAAGGCTTGGAATTTGACATGGATGACCTTGAGAACATATTAGGACATTGAGGAACACTTGAGGTCATTTGTAATCAAGGATCTTGATGCAATGTGAAACCCTAATTTGGGGTTGACTGCCTTAGGAGATAGCTTGACTGTCCAACTCTTGAGCAAACTTGAGTAACTTGGAGATTTTTCTTGCAATGTTTTGAGAAATATGAGAGGGAAAATTTTGGGGTACAATAGCTGCCCCTGTTCAATCTTCTTAAACCTGGGGATGTAGATTGGCTTTCGTGCCTTTCGTGATCCGAAGGTGGAAGATGATTGAACACTAGAGTGCCTAGAAATTTGCACTCGCATGAAGTGGTGTCAGCCTTGTGATGTCGGGAATGGACTTACAGATGCCATTTGGAGATTGTTGGTAGGAGGATGGGCTTACAGATTCCATCTGCAGGAGCATCGATCGCATAAGATATTCCTTAGCGAGAATTTGCATACCTGTTGTTTGTAGAAGATTCCGCTGGGGAAGAATATCTTTTATTGAGATTTAGGAATTGTCTGGTCTTCAACGTAGTATACCATTGAGATTGTAGAACTCGTCCACACTATGACAGAGGAAAACATCTTCATCAAGATCTAGGAACTGTCTGGTCTTCAACGTAGTATACCGTTGAGATTGTAGAACTCGTCCACACTATGACAGAGGAAAACATCTTCATCAAGATCTAGGAACTGTCTGGTCTTCAACGTAGTATACCGTTGAGATTGTAGAACTCGTCCACACTATGACGGAGGAAAACATCTTCATCAAGATCTAGGAATTGTCTGGTCTTCAACGTAGTATACCGTTGAGATTGTAGAACTCGTCCACACTATGACGGAGGAAAACATCTTCATTAAGATCTAGGAACTGTCTGGTCTTCAACGTGGTATACCGTTGAGATTGTAGAACTCGTCCACACTATGACGGAGGAAAACATCTTCATCAAGATCTAGGAACTGTCCGGTCTTCAACGTAGTATATCGTTGAGATTGTAGAACTCGTCCACACTATGACGGAGGAAAACATCTTCATCAAGATCTAGGAACTGTCTGGTCTTCAACGTAGTATACCGTTGAGATTGTAGAACTCGTCCACACTATGACAGAGGAAAACATCTTCATCAAGATCTAGGAACTGTCTGGTCTTCAACGTAGTATACCGTTGAGATTGTAGAACTCGTCCACACTATAACGGAGGAAAACATCTTCATCAAGATCTAGGAACTGTATGGTCTTCTACGTAGTATACCGTTGAGATTGTAGAACTCGTCCACACTATGACGGAGGAAAACATCTTCATCAAGATCTAGGAACTGTCTGGTCTTCAACATAGTATACCGTTGAGATTGTAGAACTCGTCCACACTATGACGGAGGAAAACATCTTCATCAAGATCTAGGAACTGTCTGGTCTTCAACGTAGTATACCGGTGAGATTGTAGAACTCGTACACACTATGACGGAGGAAAATTGTCGAGATTGAGAACCTTATCTAAAATTCAACCGAGGATAATTCAGTTGAGATTTAAGAACCGGTCATGTCTTCGACATAGCTGAGAACTTAATTGCATCCTTCCTGAAAGGTAAAGGTCAGTCATATGCAATGCATGATATAGATCAAGCAATGATGTTCTCAAAATAAATGAGATTGTGTTGTATGATGCGTATGTGCCTGTATCATGATGTATGGAAGTGTAATGTTTTAGATGGGGAAAATGAATCCCGCATAGCTGCTGGAGAATAGAGTTGAATTCTTCATTTCCGTTGGGGATGGCGAACGAAGATGATTGTGAGAATAAGCCTGTAGGAGAGGATAACTCCGTTGGGGAATATACTGATGAGGAAATTACTCTGTGGGGAAGAGATGCTCTGCTGAGGATTCCACCGATAAATTCTGTTGGGGATGAATCACCGTTGCTGGTAATATTAAATCCTGTTGGGGTTTTGAATTCTGTTTGTGAAAGGAAAGAACTCAGCTGGGGATGATCCTTCAGTTGCGGCTTCATTGGGGATAACCTGTTAGACTCTTGTGGGGATAATCCTTTGAGCTTTGCTGGGGACAATCTTCCTTTGAACTTGGCTGGGGATATTTATTTTTATACTCCGCCGGGGACGAACTTCCAGAGTCTACTGGGGATGATTCTTCAACTTCACTGGGGAAGCTTTTTCAGACTGCGCCGGGAAAATTTTAACTCCACTGGGGATATCTTGTATTCTGCCGGGGAATATTCTTATAATCCATCGGGGAATATTAAGATTGTCGGGGATATTTAAGCCTTTTCAGTGTTGAGGGTAGATAAACTCTGCTTGGGGAGAATATTACCGATTCCCTTATAGTTGCAAGTCTCAGTTGGGGAGAGCCAATCATTACTGTCTTACTCTATGGGGAGTGAAAGTATCTTAGCCATATTCTTCAGCTTAATTTACCTTGTACCTGGTGGACAGAGCAACTATACAGCTTGGACAATTCTCATTTGCCCCTGTTTCTGATATTACTAGTAATCATCTTTTGTTTCGCATGCAAATATTTATGAGCGGCAATTAATGTCAAGTGCATATATCAAAAATGAACATTGGACGTTCTTTGCAAAACAAAACAGATAAAGGAAAAATAGCTTGAAATTTCTTTGAAAATGAATTGTATTGATTTTGAAGTTTGGCCTGTAAATAGGCGTTTTTGTACAAGAGGCTGACGTCCTAGTAAGAGAACGCCGCCGAACAAATAGAATTTACACAATTTGTGAAAAACTAAACAAAACAGCTATGTGAATAATCTCATTGGGTTCCAACTCTGCTATTGCCTTTATGTCCTCGAGCATCTCACCACTTTGTTATTGGTTGAAGGTAGATCAGATTGATTAGCTCCGTCCGAGCTTGATAGTCGATATCGAAGTCTGGTTGCAAGGTGATCCAATGAGACATAGTGTTACACTTTAATCCCTAATTTTTTCCTGGACCTCCCTTTCTGGTTTTCAGTCCACCGGGATACCCTTTTTTGACCAAGCCGCCTTTTTAGGTTTTCGACTTGTCGGGTGTATATATTTTTTTCATTTTCATCCATTATTTTTGCCCGAACCCTTTTGGTTCGTCGGGAAGCCCTTATTTTTTCCTAGGCCAGTCAACCTAGCGGGTCTTTGATTATGCGTAGTATCTTTTCACTATGTCTGCATTGACGGGGTGAGGAAGGTCGTCACCATCCATGGAGGTTAGAATCATAGCTCCATCTGAGAAAATGTTTTTAACCACAAATGGCCCTTCGGAGGTAGGGGTCCATTTGCCCCTGGGATCACCTTGAGGTAAGATAATGCGCTTGATCACAAGATCCCCAACTTGATACTCTTGTCGTCTAACTTTCTTGTTAAATGCCTTGATCATCCATTTTTGGTACGTCTGACCATGATAAATAGAAGTAAGTCTTTTTTCATCGATTAGGTTCAGCTGATCAAGTCGGGTCTGAATCCACCCATCTTCGCTCAAACCTGCATCCTTCATGATCCGAAGAGAGGGTATCTGAACTTCAATGGGCAAGACGGCCTCCATGCCATACACCAAGGAATAGGGTGTTGCCCCTGTTGACGTCCGTGCTGAGGTACGGTACCCATGAAGAGCAAATGGTATCATCTCGTGCCAATGTTTGTATGTCACTGTCATCTTCTGCATAATCTTCTTAATATTCTTATTAGCCACTTCAACAACCCCATTCTTAATGTTCTTTTTAAGTTTCAATTAGGTTTAGATGGGTCAAAACCCTAATTCTCTTGTTTCGATTCAGCGCGCGCGCTTATTATTTTTGCAAATATTAATGTAACTGCTTACAGTATGTAATAGTTTAATTAGGATTTTCTTTTATTTATCATTTTACGGGTTTTTTGGCTATGTAATCCCCCTCCCCGAAGCCTTGTAATAGTGTAGTATTTCATTTCTAGCATTTCACTTCTCGTAAATATTAACTGTTATATGTATGATAATAGTATTGTATGACAAGACTGCATGTTAATTTAAAATGGCTAGCAAAACCTAATGTGCAAAGATAATAATTGAAATCAAATCACTCGCACATGCGCACTCCTAGGGTATACTCTCACTTCGGTTGCCTTTGGTAAACGATCATTAAGTATAGGGTGTCTTAGTGGTTGTCCTCCTGTCTAAACAAAGATCAAAAGTCCCATTCGGAAATGTTTCCTCGAAAATGTCGCCTCGGAAATGTTGCCTCGAATATGATCTTAAGACATTAGGGTTATTACTAAGACGTCCTAACATTGCTTTAGTGATCGTACGTCCCTTACGAATTGACCCTTACAACTCCAACGATGGTGCTTCTTATTTCCCAATAGTAGGGTAGCATTGTCTAAAGGAAACAAGAACAGAAACAATTCTTTTTTCGAGTAGGTAGATGCTAGTAGGTACTTGCTCAAAATCAAACTTTTCACACCAAACACTTTTCAAACAATGTTTTCAAAAAAAGCACTTTGTAACACTCTTGAGGACTGATACAAGGGTTAAAACGAAGTAAAACAAGACTTTTCAAAACAAACACACACAAGCAACTTAAAAAGATGAGCAAGTATCTAAGAGCCCATGGAAAACCATGGATAGAAAGGGTGCTAATACCTTCCCTTTCTATAATCTACCCCCGTACTCAAAATCTCGAAAAAGGAATTATCTATGCTTTTTTCCTTTCCAGTTGGATAAAATAAAAGTCGGTGGTGAGTGTGATACGGTGGGAGAACTGACTTTAGGTTTGCGTTTGTATTCGCACTTGTTCGGTTTATCAAGAGTCGCCACCGACTTTTTATTTTATCTTAAAGGAAAGGTTAAAAAGCATAGGAAAAACCTTTGAGATGTTTCGTGGGTTCGGGGGGTAGATTATAGAAAGGGAAGGTATTAGCACCCTTTCTATCCATGGTTATCCATGGGCTCTTAGTTACTTGTTTTAGATCACTTGCCTTTGATTTTCAATTGCTTGAAATGGTGGTGTGTGTGTGTGTGTTTTGAAAATGTTTTGAAAAAGACGCCTTTGTCTCGGCAACCCTTGTAACAATTCTTTACTCGAATGTTTTACAAAAGGTGTTTGTCTTTTTGAAAAGATGTTTCAAGGTTTTGGAAGTTGTTTTGAAAGTTGTGTTGTGGAGTGTGATTTTTAAAAGTAGGCAAGCGTGTTTTGCAAGTTTGATCAAGTAACTAAGAGTTGTCTACCCCTAAATTTACTCAAAGATTTTTCTCATGTTTTAACCCTTTTAACAGTATTGTTCTACCATTGTATTTGGTGGACAATCTTGTGTTAGGATGTTAACGGGACAGGCGCGGGTCATCGTTTAGACCATGAATGCAATGGTGCCAAGTGTCTTTGGCAATTTTTCTTTTAAGGGACTTGATCATTTTTCGGCAACTTTGAAAGCGTCATCGAGGGACTATGATCATTTGATTCGTTTTTGTTTTGCCAAAGAAACTCAACATGCAAGCATGGCCCATTTTGGAAGGCAACAAGCGGGATTACCCTAGGGGTACAAGTGTGAATTGTGTATTGATTGTCATGCATTTGTCTTGTATTAGGTTATCTAGCGGTTGATTTTAAATCTTCGCATACAAACCCTAATTACTATACAGTATATAGAAAGCGATAAATTGCGGGAATTTAAAGTCTAAGCTATTACAAATAAGTATCCGGGGATGGGGGTACAAATATTTACAAATGGGGATGAGACTTATCAGGATAGTAGTGTCCAAATAATATTTACAACCAAATCGAATCGCATTCTCAAATGTAATATACATCAATGTACAAGAATAAAAGATAAGCAAATGTATTGGTGAAAGTGTATGTGATTTGTTTACAAGTGATGCAAGATATTAACTTAATGCAAAATTAAGTATTTTATTTATTCTTTTTTGGTATTTTTGTTAATGTACAAACAAAAGATTTAAATGAATAGAAAATTTTAACTTAATAAAAATCCATTGTTTATGTATTAATGTCTTTATGTATGAAAAAGATTTATGAAAAAGAATTTTAAGATAAAAATCTATTAACCTAATTAAATCTAATATTCATGTATTTTTCAAATGTAATAAAATAAAAGAAAATCTTGTATAAAAATAATGTATTGTTTTATTTAACAAAATAAATTATGTTATATAAAAAAGAAAATAAATGAAATGATAAAAGAATATTAGTTTATAAAAAAGGAAGAGAAGAGAAAAAAAAAGGTTAAATGGGCTGTAAGGAAAAAGGGGTGGCCCAAACACTTAATCAGAATAAAAGAAAAAAGGGGGGGGCTGTTTTCGTTAGGCTTAAGGCATTTGATGGGGAGAACCGGCCCAAGGTATTTGACAACATTTTCTAAGGGTTTGCATTGTTTTGTTTCATTTTGCAATTACGGTTACAGCTTACAGAGGCGCTGTTCCCTTCATCGTCTTCGTCTTTGTCGCTCAAACCATGGATTCTGACACTTCTCTCTGTCCCAGCTGCCAGGCGCCACCATCAACTCCTCCTCCCTCCACGGTCAAGCAAGGCGGCATTACGAAAAGGTTTGATTTCTTAGTTCTATACGTTTTACGCTTTGCATGTTTTTAATCTTGACAAAATCTGATTTTTTTTTATGTTATCATTGTTTGTGTGAGGTATGAAAGAAAAGGGAGAAAGAAATAAACCTTTGGAGAGGAGACGGAGGAATGAGATGGAGGCGCTTTAGACGGCCGGGGGCGGGGAACGCGTGATGTTGTATGCTTTGTGGCCTTCCCTGGTTTGTCTAGTATCTTGTTCTCCTCTGTGGTTTTATGATGATGTCCCTGAAAACCTTGCCTATTTTCTTCTTTTCCTCTTCTTCTGTTTGCCTCTGAATCTGAGAAATGTTGATGTTGTTGAACCTTGTAGTTCTGATATTGGACCCTGTGATGAGGTTGCTCTGAGGGTTGCCTTTGGTATGCTTATTTGTTTGGGACAGGCTTGAAGTTTTAGATTTGGTTGGAATTCTGTTTGGATAAAGGCTTGAGGTTACAGGCCTTTAGGGCTTGTAGGCCTCTGGTTTGAAGACTGTTAGGCTTGTGTTTACTTGCTTGTGCTTTTTTTCTGGTTTATGAAGCTTGTATATTGCAGGATGTTTAGGCTTTGGCCACAGGTTTGTGGTTGAATGTTTGTATGGTTTGAAACTGGGTTTTTAGGTAGGTTACAGGCTTGAAATAGTTTTGACAGGTTAATATGATTGCTTTTGAAACTGAGTTTAGGTTTTGGAAGGCTTTGTATTTGAAGCAGGTTACAGGCTTGGCTTTTGTTTGTTACAGGCTTGCTTGAAGCAAGCTCTATGCAGGCAAGCAGTTTTGAGGCTCTTTTTTTAGGCTTGAGGCAGGCTGTTTGCTTAAGCTTCTGGTTTGTATTACAGTTTGTGGTGAGCTTGTGTTTTCTCTATGTGTTGGTTCTGCCTCCTCCCTCTTTGTTTTGGTATATCTTTTGTCTTATATCTCTTTCTCAGCCTGCCTATTGTACTGTAAGCCTCTTCTCTCTCTTTCTCTCTCCACAGATTTAAAAAGCATTTTTTATTGCTTACTGTACTATTCTGAAAAAGTGATAGGCTGGGAAATGATGTAAAGTTTGAATATTGCTTGCATTTGTATCCTTCCTCTGCACATTCCAGATTTCCTGCATATTGTGTACTTCTTGATATCTTTTTGATAACCTTTTGATATCTTTTGGACAGTTGGCTGACATTAGACTTGGTTAGGCATTTGCAGTTCAGTTTGCCTTTGTAATTTGGTTGGTTTGCAATTATGCTGCTTGTTCAATTTGCCTCTTTGGTTGACAATTTGGATTTATGCAGTATTGTAGCTTTGTGCATTTCATATTTTTTGCAAGCATATTTCTATCCCTTTTGTGAACCAAGAGCTTTCTTGTGATTTGCAGAGAGGGTGAATAAACTAATTCCGGCCAGTCACTTTTAATGATGAGCTTTAAATTAACTGTCTGCCTTTTTTTATTTCATCTGTGTTGACTTCTCTTCTTTTTTTTGTTTTTGCAGATGAAAGTCAGTTGAGCAATGGGGAGCATCAGTAGATGATGAAGACTTAGGAAACTTTAGGATAGTTTTATTTTATTTTAACCATTTGTAATATTATTATTGTAAACAAAATGTAAATAAATTTACAATGTTCAAATAATAATTTGTAACAAACAATTAAAGATGAATAAAAATCCTTCTTTGTCAGTTAATTCTTTTTTCAATTCACTGTCCATTTAATTATTTAAGTTCTTAAATTAAAATAACTGGAAGTAAATCCCAACTATTCTAACTTAGAATAAATAAATAATTAATAAACACTGTAGTCTTGCAATCAATAATAACCTGGCGTCCCAATTAAACATAAGCAATGCACAGTGTCGTACCCCAAAATTTGCCCTCCCATATTCTTCAAGAAATTGCCAAGTCAAGCTTCAAAATTCCCCAAGGGTTGCACAGTGCAAGGGTCTCCTAAGCAGTCAAAATTAGGGTTTTGGTTCTGATCAAGAAAATGAAGTTTCCAAGGGCCCAATCAAGTCCCACATGCCAACAAATATGGTCAAGCATCCTCATACCAAGTTTCAAGACTTTCAGCACAAAATTGCACAGTCAAAAACCCTAATTGCACTACAGTCAACTGTAGGGGCAAAATGGTCATTTGACAGTCAAAAGTTCAAATTTTTGGTCAACATCTCATTTTGAAGCCACAAACATCATTTGATCAATACTTGATCATGATTCTCAAAGCTTGGCTCAAAAATCATCAATATGCAAAAGTTTCCTTATTTGGACAGTTGAAAAAGTCAACTGTAAATTGACCAGGGCATAACTTTCACATGGATTATCAGAAAAATTCCATCCAAAGCTCATTTTTAAGAGAAAGACATTTCCTACAACTCCTCTTCATACTTAAAGTCCAAGAAATGCTCTCACAAAAAGTTATCAATTTCAACATTATAGGTCATTTTCAAAAGTCAACAAAAAGGGACTTTAAGTAAAAGGCCATAACTTGAGATTGGTAAATCAAAATAATATGGGACCAAAGACATTGGTTAGAGGACTCAAAGACCTTTCCAAAATGTCCAAGAACATGAGCAAAGCTTAAAAATTGAGCAAGTTATGCCTTGTGGAAGTTGGGAAATTTTTGGATATTTTGAAAAGTCAACATTGATTCAAATGACCTAAAATTGCTAATGGGCCTATTTTTCTTCCACAATTCATTATCCAAAGCATGCACACGACCATTAGGCCCAAAGGGAAGTTTTTCTCCATTTTTATTTATTTATTTGGATTTTTTATCATTAATAATTCATTTAATTAAATAAAATACATGAAAAATACAAAACTAATGAAATAAAATCTTTTTGTGCATAAAATATTCTCATTGGACACTCAAATTCGTGCATGACCAATTAGGGAAGGATTGGATATGATTTGGTATCAATTTGCATGAAAAGATTTGAAAATATCATGGCTTAAAAATCAAATCTCACAAACCATCAATGCATGGATTTTGATCAAATTTCTTGACCTAATTCACTCTTACATAAGTATAGAACACAACCCTAATGCAAAGAACCACTAAGCTGCGCAGAAAACACCATTGGCAAACTTGAAAATTTTGCTTAAAAACTCAAAACTGAAAATAGGGTTAGAGGTCGATTCAGAGCACAAGACCAATTGCAAAAGCTTCCTCGTGTCTCATTGAAGCTAACTGGATAACTTTCCAACCTTTATACGCCCAGAATTGGTACAAGGGGTTCAAACTGTTTCAAATAATATGCATAATCGTGTTTCCATATTTAGGCATTTTCATTGCGTTTTTTTGATGCATTCATACTAATTGACATGTTCTGAAGCTAACCATCTACCTTGATTGAGTTTTTGTATGCTATATACGATTTCACCATTGTTGTCTCTTAGGGTTTGTGAAGCTTGAAATTGGGCGTTTCGTGATAAGGAAAAATTGGCCTTCAAGACTTACACCATTGAATCGAGCATGTCTGGACGAACAGAAATAAGCCCTCGCGCCTAATTTATGAGGCCTTATGGCCTATTCGCTATTTTCTCTAATGCTAGGTTACAGAACGGTTCAAAACCGTTGCTTATTGTTTTTGTATTTCAAAAAAAGAAAACACAACGAAGAGGACGATGAAGTGGCATAAGCTGATTGGAACATTCAAATTCTTCGCGCGTTTTTAAGCCACTGACCATTTTTTCTTTTATAATATTTGTTAGTTATTATATGTTAAACGCGTGTGGATTGGTTCAGTGGTAAGCACAGTTGTTGGTAATATTCATGACCTGGGTTCGAGCCCCAGGTCCTCACTATTCCCATATTATTTTTCAATCAAAATTCCTGTGCAGTGTCAATGCTGAAGATACATCATACGCCTGCAAAATCAAACGTCCACGCGTCCCAGGGTATGCAATCAAAGGCCAGGATCTCAAGAACGTGATGCACGCTAGTCAATGCTTGGGTACGTGAACGCAAAAGTCAACCAGGCCTGAAGCTCATTGGGCCAGATTGCTAAAGATTTCACCTCCATTTGGGGACAACACCCCCCTCCAGTTTGCTTCTTTTAACTTTTTATATTTTTTTCTTTTCTTTGTTTTAATTAATCTTTTTTTAATGCTTTAATTTAATGTTTTCATAAAATATAAAAAAAAACACAAAATACCATAAAAAATCAGAAAAGAGAGAAAATATAATAAATATTTTATTTAGTATGTTTTTTTTTTGTAAATAAATTCATTAATTAACTAGTTTTAAATTAGGTTTTAATTTTAACTCTTTTAATAAAAATCTAAAAAATATAGAATTAGGGTCTATGATAATTTTTATTCCTTTTTTTATTTTTCTCTCATAATAATTAAAATATTAAATATTTATTTTTGTAATTAAAATGCATGTAAATTAATTAGGGATAATTTTAGGTTAAAATTTAATCTTCTTTTCTTAATAAATAAAAAAAAACAATTAGAATTAGGGTTGGCATTTATTGCATTTAATTCTTTTTCCCATTAAAATCATAAAATACCAAAAAATACAAAAAAAAACAATTTCTTTTCTTTTTAATTAATTAATTTAACCATTTAATTTAATTTTGCAAAAAAGGGTCCAACGCCCTCGTTTCGATTTAAATTTCAATTCGCATATTTATTTCTTTCTCGTTTAATATTTATGTATCTCTCCCGAAGCCTTGTAAATTAATCTCTCGCACTTTTATTTTCTTTACTTTATCTTTAATTCTTTATTTTTCTGTCAAATCGGGTTCAAGAAATTTTGGCGATGTGGACCCGCGCCTTTTGTAATAGCTTTAGACTTTTACTTTTCTCGCATTTTTAATTGTTAATCAAGGCATGAAAGAATGTATGGACAAAAATAAAAACAAACGCTAGATCACCAATGACATGACAAAAGACAAAATAAATGAAAACGACACACAAATCACACACCACCCCTAGGGTACGCCTCACTGTTGCCTTGCCTCGAAAGGTGATCGTCGAGTAGAGGATGTCTTAGTAAGTCCTCATGATCCAGGAACCTGGCATGAGGGTAGCTTCTAAGGTGTCTTCCCATTGCTCTGGTGATCACCATGTCCCGAACCTTTGAATTGACCCGAACACCTCCAACGGTGGTGCTACCTACCTCTCAATGGTGGGATGGCACTGCTTTTAAGGACATCTACACAGACGAATTCCTTAGGGTAGGTAGGTTCTCGTAGATACTTGCTCTAATTTCAAAACAAATTCAAAAATACTTTTCACACCAACACATTTTCAAAAAGCTTTCAAAAGCAAATTTTTCAAACACTCTTGAGGACCGATACAAGAGTCGAACTGGAATTTTCAAAGAAACTTTTTAAAACCCACAGTTGAAAAGCAAACAAACCATTTTTGAAAACACAAGTGAGCAAGTATCTAAGAGCCCATGGATAACCATGGATAGAAAGGGTGCTAACACCTTCCCTTTCTATAACCTACCTCCCGAACCGAGAGCAATCTCTATAAGGAATTTTTCTGTGCTTTTGTCCTTTCCATTTGGAGAAAATAAAAGACGGTGGCGAATCTTGCTTCCGCGACATTTCGCGAACCAGCGTTAAACAGTCAGTTCCAGATCCACCGATCACAGAACTGGCGACTCTGCTGAGGAATTAAACTTAAAGTGAGGTGTACCTTAGGATTAGTTCATAATTGTGTTTTCAATTGCATTGATTTGCTTGCTTTAAATTGTGGGACCGTCTTGGGAGTTCTATAGATCCTAAACCCGGATCTGGGGGATACCTTCTTAGAAAGTAGCAACAAGGCTGTGAGGGAACTGTTCGGGGTATACCGACATGGTTGAAACAGTCTGCTACGTTGATGTGGCACTTTGGTGTGTACCGGTAACCCTTGAGTTCAGTCAAGGAGAGTACGGGGCCTCCGCGTGGTGTCGCGAAGCATCAACAGACCTTAGGAACCTTAATTGAACTATCTTGGTCTCTTTAGGGTAGTGAGATAACTGACTTTGGTGCAGTCCGAGGTTGGTTGATACTCGATACTACACTCAATTGAGGGTTGCTTTCCTGGAATATTTCGGTCGCCAGTTCAGTGGCTAAATCGAAACGATGAACAATGAAAGCAATCCCGTGATATTGGGACCCTTAGAACCCGGTTACTTCTAATAGGACAGGTTGAGCCCACCAACTTCAAGAGGGTAATATCCAGACCCCATGCTGGCCTAAACTCTAAGGGCTTTCTCTTGTGTGACTTGTGTGCCTTCGTACTTGACTGCTTGCATGCTTTATCTGACACATGAACTACTTGCAGGTTTTGTTTTAGTCCTTAATTGGGACACATGACAGGGCTTGCTAAGTTTCTTGCAGGTTTTGTTTATAGTCCTTAATTAGGACTCACAACGGAGTGTATTGAGTTTCTTGCAGGTTTTGTTTATAGTCCTTAATTAGGGCTTATAACAGAATGTACTGAGTTTCTTGCAGACTAGTTTTTTGCAGGTTTTGTTTATGTCCTTAATTGGGACTCATAACAGGGTTTACTCACATTACCCCATGCATACCATAACATCATACCATTGCATACATCCTAACTCATTTCAAGGATCTCAAGGGCTTGTGATGCAGGTCATGGTGAATCAACTATCCCAGCAAGGGGCAAAGAGGATTTATTTTCCTCTAGCCAAGGTTGTCAGGGGCTATGACCCACTTGATATGGTGAGCTCTGACTCCTGAAGAAGGTTCCCCTAACCAAGGTTGTTTGGAAATCAAAACCAGACATGATGATTAAAGTCAGGGGCTATGACCCACTGGATATGGTGAGCCTTTGACCCCTTGAAGAAGGATTCTCAGCAACATGGAGTTCCTTCAATCAAGCTACCGAACCCAAGTTCTAACAAAATCTCTTGTTTATCCCGCGAGGCCCTTGAAAACATTACATGCATGTCATACACATCATTGCATAACAGGTACCCTTGTTGCAGGCTACTTACATTTCCCACTGTTTATTTCAGCAATGGCTTTCCAACCAGATAACCAGGACCTTCTTGCTCAAGAGACTCGGTTCGGGGAAATCCTCCTGAATCTATCCAAGTGGCAGGAGGAGCTAAGGACACTTCTCATGGAGACTTTGGTCAGGAACAGTGCTGAGGATGAACGGCTGAAACATCTGCAAGCTGAAATGGATACAATGAAAGCCCAGATGCTGGGGCAGGTGACTGCAATTCAAGGCTTAGCTCAAAGACAAGAAGAGCTCGGAGTTCTCATCCACCAACTGCGTCAGGGTAACCAACTGGGGCAAACATCTAAAGGTAAAAAGCCAGTCATCGTTCAACCACCTTTGAGACAAGGAGATAAGGGGAGAGCTCCTCAAATGGCTCCAGTGTCACAAATTCAGCATCAACCTCACCGGCTTCAGCCAGACAAGTCCAGGAGGCAATTCACCCCGCTCAACATGTTGCTGTTTCAAGCTTTACAACGCTTGTTGAGACTGAATCTGATCACGTTAAGGGCTCATCCCCAGAACCCCAACACAGCACATCCTACTTATGATCCCAATAAAAGGTGTGCCTACCATTCTGCCTGTCCGGGACATGATACAAATGAGTGTTGGGCTCTGAAGAACAAGATCCAGGACCTGATTGACGAAGGGGCATTAGAGTTCACACAAGATGGTCAGGTTGAATTTTTCTACCATCCCTCCAAGGCTCACCATTTGAAGTGACAAGCCCTGAGATGAAAAGACTTTTGTTCATTCGAATGTTCAAGTTGTGTTGTTCTTTGATGGTTTAGACATTTATTCATGTTAAACATTGTTATTCCATTAATGCATCGCTTATGTCTATTTTGAATCAATATATTCGTATTCACTCTATGCAAATTATTTTCATATTTTTTCTGATGATCAACTCTCAATAATTCTAAGCCTCTTGAGGGAGGATGACGAAAATGATACCACGACACTTACAGTATGCTTTTGAATGGACCCTGCTGATGAGGTACAAGCATTGTTTCAATCCCTAAACACTAGAGTTATAAGGATGATAATCCCTCGTCAACCCCTCTGAGCCAAAGAAGTAGGAGTTTTTCTTTTCGAAATTTAAAACCCTTAATCATAACCTGGGGCAGGGTAGTCTCTCAGTTGATCCAAGTGCATAACGAATGGCACCAAAGAGATCCTTACAAAAAAGATAGTGATGGTTCCGAATACTCAATAAAGAAAGGCAGTCATTACTTCTCAAATTAAAAACCCAATAAGTCAAAAAACCTATGAAGGAGACTTACGAAGCTGGGGCATCCCGCTGACTGTAATTCCAAAAAGAAACAGTTCAGGAAAAAATATAGGGATAAACAAAATCAAAAAGAGAGAGGTCCTACAAACCCTCAACAAAAAAGAGGAAATGACTGCCTATTCAAAATAAACTGTCAAAGTCTGAACCATCACAGGTATATCCGAGCAAAGACTCGAACAAGGTCTAACGTATGATCAACTGAGTTTAGGTTTGGAGAACATCACGAAGAGCGGGTGGGTACAAATAAAATTTGAGCCTTTATCCTTTGTTTCTTAAACCATGAACCAGGCCACGTTATAACCCTTAAAAGTCCTAGCTGAAGCATGGGTTAGTTCGAAAGCATACTGTTACGAAAGGTATCCTGACTCCTTAAGGCCTACGGTAAATACGGAGTTGACATCATGTTTTACAAACATTCACTTGTTTTATGAAAAAGAATGCATTTTCAAAATCTTCAAGACAGACATAAGCTTTGCATTTTTAACATAACTTTGTTTGCATATGACTTTTTGTTTGAACAGCAGGAAAATTCGCACGATGAATACCTAGTGAACAAAAGCACTTCCAATCAAGGGGCACAACATGATCATGGTCCAATCATCTGGGGCAATCCAATCAAGATTCAGAGAATCTCTTAAAGGCCAAATAGCCTGGGGCAAATCTCTGCCTGAGTCACTTAGGGCACTCCAACAATGAATCTTGCCTGATCAAACATCTTCTGGTGGCATGACAAAACACTTCTAACAGGGGCACCTCCCTACATTCTGAGAACGTGGACATAGTCGAAAAAGATACTACGCGTAACCAAAGACCCGCTAGGTTGACACACCTAGGCAAAAATAAGGGCTTCCCGGCGAACCAAAAGGGTCCGGGCAAAATAAGGGATGAAATGAAAAAAATCTGTACACCCGGCAAGTCGAAAACCTGAAAAGGCGGCTTGGGAAAAAATGGGTATCCTGGTGGACTGAAAACCCGAAAGGGCGGTCCAGGCAAAAGTTAGGGATTAAAGCGTACGACTATGTCCTGTCATCTCGTCACTTGCCTACCAGAAGAAGGTTTGTCTATCAACAACTATCAGCACCTCATAGGTCTTCCTCTCCCATATCAGAAACAGGGGCAATAAGGAGTTGGCTAAGCAATCCAATTGGTCTATCCTCCAAGGTATCAAGGTGGGTTTAGCTAAAGAACATGACCAGACATCTTGATTCCCCAAAGAGTGAGCCAGCAAGTCAGTACACTCTCTCCAAGCTATATTATCAAGTCTTAAGGAAGTTGAGTATCCTCCAGCAAATCTCAACATTCCCCAGCAGCAGTATACATATTCATAACAAGCATCCCCGGCAGTCTTGGTCTAAAAAATTGTTCCCCGGTGGCATACCAAACATTCAAAGGAGTCACTTCCCCCGCAGTTCAAAACTTCCCCAGAGAGTCCAATCCAGTTTCCCCAGGAAAGTTGGAATTCATCTCCCCAGGCAGTAAGCTTATCCCCAGTAGATTCTGGAAGCTTATCCCTCGCAGAGCACGAACGCGTCGCTCGGCTTTATTCAAAGAGTTATTTCCCTACTAGGATATAACTGGGTTATCCTCAGCCAAAAACCACGGAAAGATCGTCCTCGACGAAGCCTTCTTATCCCCAGCGAAGTCCAATCAACACTTCCAACACAGCAAAGGTATCCTCAGCAAGTTACTACTAACAATTCAGCAAGATATCTCCTTCCCCACAGAATATTGTTCCCCAGCAAGATCGTTAGAGTACTTTTCTCCCCTCAGAGTAATCCATTCGCCAAGTTTATTCCCCAACGGAGTTATCTTCTCCTACCAGTGTTCTTGCAACTATCATCCCTAACGGAAGCAAAGATCTATTCTCCAAACATCAGCCCAGGAGTGACTTCCCGGCACCCGTCAAGGATTTACTTTCCGAGACGAAAACATACATTCCTAAACATCACATACATCATTATAGCATGCATAGACGCATCATATCTTACAAATCTCATTTATGTTGAGAACATCATCGCTTGATCCATATCATGCATTGCATATGACTGACCTTTACCTTTCAGGAAAGATTCAGCTAAATTTTCAATCGTCTTTCAAGACCTAGACCGGTTCAGTTAATCGACTCCAAAGATTTCTTATCCAGTCCAAGGCCTTCTCTAGTCCAGCTAAATCGACCCCAAACAGATTTTTCTGATGAAGACTCAGTAGAAGTTATCAAAGGTTTTTCTCAAACGTCCGCTTTTGAGATTATAATTTCCTATGGTTCTCTCCCCGATGCTGCGGAGACGATAATTCCATTCCAGGTTTTTCTCAAACGTCCGCTTTTGAGATTATAATTTCCTATGGTTCTCTCCCCAATGTTGCGGAGATGATAATTCCATTCCAGGTTTTTCTCAAACGTCCGCTTTTGAGATTATAATTTCCTATGGTTCTCTCCCCAATGTTGCGGAGATGATAATTCCATCCCAGGTTTTTCTCAAACGTCCGCTTTTGAGATTATAATTTCCTATGGTTCTCTCCCCAATGTTGCGGAGATGATAATTCCATCCCAGGTTTTTCTCAAACGTCCGCTTTTGAGATTATAATTTCCTATGGTTCTCTCCCCAATGTTGCGGAGATGATAATTCCATCCCAGGTTTTTCTCAAACGTCCGCTTTTGAGATTATAATTTCCTATGGTTCTCTCCCCAATGTTGTGGAGATGATAATTCCATCCCAGGTTTTTCTCAAACGTCCGCTTTTGAGATTATAATTTCCTATGGTTCTCTCCCCAATGTTGTGGAGATGATAATTCCATCCCAGGTTTTTCTCAAATGTCCGCTTTTGAGATTATAATTTCCTATGGTTCTCTCCCCAATGTTGTGGAGATGATAATTCCATCCCAGGTTTTTCTCAAACGTCCGCTTTTGAGATTATAATTTCCTATGGTTCTCTCCCCAATGTTGTGGAGATGATAATTCCATCCCAAGTTTTTCTCAAACGTCCGCTTTTGAGATTATAATTTCCTATGGTTCTCTCCCCAATGTTGTGGAGATGATAATTCCATCCCAGGTTTTTCTCAAACGCCCGCTTTTGAGATTATAATTTCCTATGGTTCTCTCCCCAATGTTGTGGAAATGATAATTCCATCCCAGGTTTTTCTCAAACGTCCGCTTTTGAGATTATAATTTCCTATGGTTCTCTCCCCAATGTTGTGGAGATGATAACTCCATCCTAGGTTTTTCTCAAACGTCCGCTTTTGAGATTATAATTTCCTATGGTTCTCTCCCCAATGTTGTGGAGATGATAATTCCATGCTAGGTTTTTCTCAAACGTCCTCTTTTGAGATTATAAATTCCTATGGTTCTCTCCCCAATGTTGCGGAGATGATAATTCCATTCTAGGTTTTTCTCAAACGTCCGCTTTTGAGATTATAATTTCCTATGGTTCTCTCCCCAATGTTGCAGAGATGATAATTCCATCCCAGGTTTTTCTCAAACGTCCGCTTTTGAGATTATAATTTCCTATGGTTCTCTCCCCAATGTTGCGGAGATGATAATTCCATCCCAGGTTTTTCTCAAACGTCCGCTTTTGAGATTATAATTTCCTATGGTTCTCTCCCCAATGTTGTGGAGATGATAATTCCATCCCAGGTTTTTCTCAAACGCCCACTTTTGAGATTATAATTTCCTATGGTTCTCTCCCAAATGTTGTGGAGATGATAATTCCATCCCAGGTTTTTCTCAAACGTTCGCTTTTGAGATTATAATTTCCTATGGTTCTCTCCCCAATGTTGTGGAGATGATAATTCCATCCCAGGTTTTTCTCAAACGTCCGCTTTTGAGATTATAATTTCCTATCGTTCTCTCCCCAATGTTGCGGAGACGATAATTCCATTCTAGGTTTTTCTCAAATGTCCGCTTTTGAGATTATAATTTCCTATGGTTCTCTCCCCAATGTTGTAGAGATGATAATTCCATTCCAGGTTTTTCTCAAACGTCCGCTTTTGAGATTATAATTTCCTATGGTCCTCTCCCGATACTGCGAAGATGGTAATTCCCACCAAGATTCTCTCAACAATTGCTGTTGAAGTTGAGGTCACCCAAGGTTCTCTCACCGTCCTGTTGAGGTAGTAACTATCCTTGGTTCATTCATCTCCGTTTGAAGCTCCAGACTCAGCTCCTGTAACCAGCCAGGACACATCTATACAAAGCATCTGAAAACCAGCTCCTGCAACATGTCAGGTACTCATTTTTTCTTTTGCAGGTATGCAGGTTCTCGCTAAGGAATCTCTTACGCGATCAACATCCAGATGGCATCTATAAGCCCATCATCCTATTCATCAATCTCCAAATGGCATCTATAAGCCCATTCCCATCATCACACTGCTACTATGTGAGCGCAAATTTCTGGGCACTCTAAGTGTGCAATCATCTTCCACCCTCGGATTACGAAAGGCACGTCAGCCAATCTTCATCCTCAGGTCTAAGAAGATTTAACAGGGGCAACTGTTGTACCCCAAAATTTGCCCTCCCATATTCTTCAAGAAATTGCCAAGTCAAGCTTCAAAATTCCCCAAGGGTTGCACAGTGCAAGGGTCTCCTAAGCAGTCAAAATTAGGGTTTTGGTTCTGATCAAGAAAATGAAGTTTCCAAGGGCCCAATCAAGTCCCACATGCCAACAAATATGGTCAAGCATCCTCATACCAAGTTTCAAGACTTTCAGCACAAAATTGCACAGTCAAAAACCCTAATTGCACTACAGTCAACTGTAGGGGCAAAATGGTCATTTGACAGTCAAAAGTTCAAATTTTTGGTCAACATCTCATTTTGAAGCCACAAACATCATTTGATCAATACTTGATCATGATTCTCAAAGCTTGGCTCAAAAATCATCAATATGCAAAAGTTTCCTTATTTGGACAGCTGAAAAAGTCAACTGTAAATTGACCAGGGCATAACTTTCACATGGATTATCAGAAAAATTCCATCCAAAGCTCATTTTGAAGAGAAAGACATTTCCTACAACTCCTCTTCATACTTAAAGTCCAAGAAATGCTCTCACAAAAAGTTATCAATTTCAACATTATAGGTCATTTTCAAAAGTCAACAAAAAGGGACTTTAAGTAAAAGGCCATAACTTGAGATTGGTAAATCAAAATGATATGGGACCAAAGACATTGGTTATAGGACTCAAAGACCTTTCCAAAATGTCCAAGAACATGAGCAAAGCTTAAAAATTGAGCAAGTTATGCCTTGTGGAAGTTGGGAAATTTTTGGATATTTTGAAAAGTCAACATTGATTCAAATGACCTAAAATTGCTAATGGGCCTATTTTTCTTCCACAATTCATTATCCAAAGCATGCACACGACCATTAGGCCCAAAGGGAAGTTTTTCTCCATTTTTATTTATTTATTTGGATTTTTTATCATTAATAATTCATTTAATTAAATAAAATACATGAAAAATACAAAACTAATGAAATAAAATCTTTTTGTGCAGAAAATATTCTCATTGGACACTCAAATTCGTGCATGACCAATTAGGGAAGGATTGGATATGATTTGGTATCAATTTGCATGAAAAGATTTGAAAATATCATGGCTTAAAAATCAAATCTCACAAACCATCAATGCATGGATTTTGATCAAATTTCTTGACCTAATTCACTCTTACATAAGTATAGAACACAACCCTAATGCAAAGAACCACTAAGCTGCGCAGAAAACACCATTGGCAAACTTGAAAATTTTGCTTAAAAACTCAAAACTGAAAATAGGGTTAGAGGTCGATTCAGAGCACAAGACCAATTGCAAAAGCTTCCTCGTGTCTCATTGAAGCTAACTGGATAACTTTCCAACCTTTATACGCCCAGAATTGGTACAAGGGGTTCAAACTGTTTCAAATAATATGCATAATCGTGTTTCCATATTTAGGCATTTTCATTGCGTTTTTTTGATGCATTCATACTAATTGACATGTTCTGAAGCTAACCATCTACCTTGATTGAGTTTTTGTATGCTATATACGATTTCACCATTGTTGTCTCTTAGGGTTTGTGAAGCTTGAAATTGGGCGTTTCGTGATAAGGAAAAATTGGCCTTCAAGACTTACACCATTGAATCGAGCATGTCTGGACGAACAGAAATAAGCCCTCGCGCCTAATTTATGAGGCCTTATGGCCTATTCGCTATTTTCTCTAATGCTAGGTTACAGAACGGTTCAAAACCGTTGCTTATTGTTTTTGTATTTCAGAAAAAGAAAACACAACGAAGAGGACGATGAAGTGGCATAAGCTGATTGGAACATTCAAATTCTTCGCGCGTTTTTAAGCCACTGACCATTTTTTCTTTTATAATATTTGTTAGTTATTATATGTTAAACGCGTGTGGATTGGTTCAGTGGTAAGCACAGTTGTTGGTAATATTCATGACTTGGGTTCGAGCCCCAGGTCCTCACTATTCCCATATTATTTTTCAATCAAAATTCCTGTGCAGTGTCAATGCTGAAGATACATCATACGCCTGCAAAATCAAACGTCCACGCGTCCCAGGGTATGCAATCAAAGGCCAGGATCTCAAGAACGTGATGCACGCTAGTCAATGCTTGGGTACGTGAACGCAAAAGTCAACCAGGCCTGAAGCTCATTGGGCCAGATTGCTAAAGATTTCACCTCCATTTGGGGACAACACCCCCCTCCAGTTTGCTTCTTTTAACTTTTTATATTTTTTTCTTTTCTTTGTTTTAATTAATCTTTTTTTAATGCTTTAATTTAATGTTTTCATAAAATATAAAAAAAAACACAAAATACCATAAAAAATCAGAAAAGAGAGAAAATATAATAAATATTTTATTTAGTATGTTTTTTTTTGTAAATAAATTCATTAATTAACTAGTTTTAAATTAGGTTTTAATTTTAACTCTTTTAATAAAAATCTAAAAAATATAGAATTAGGGTCTATGATAATTTTTATTCCTTTTTTTATTTTTCTCTCATAATAATTAAAATATTAAATATTTATTTTTGTAATTAAAATGCATGTAAATTAATTAGGGATAATTTTAGGTTAAAATTTAATCTTCTTTTCTTAATAAATTAAAAAAAAACAATTAGAATTAGGGTTGGCATTTATTGCATTTAATTCTTTTTCCCATTAAAATCATAAAATACCAAAAAATACAAAAAAAACAATTTCTTTTCTTTTTAATTAATTAATTTAACCATTTAATTTAATTTTGCAAAAAAGGGTCCAACGCCCTCGTTTCGATTTAAATTTCAATTCGCATATTTATTTCTTTCTCGTTTAATATTTATGTATCTCTCCCGAAGCCTTGTAAATTAATCTCTCGCACTTTTATTTTCTTTTCTTTACTTTATCTTTAATTCTTTATTTTTCTGTCAAATCGGGTTCAAGAAATTTTGGCGATGTGGACCCGCGCCTTTTGTAATAGCTTTAGACTTTTACTTTTCTCGCATTTTTAATTGTTAATCAAGGCATGAAAGAATGTATGGACAAAAATAAAAACAAACGCTAGATCACCAATGACATGACAAAAGACAAAATAAATGAAAACGACACACAAATCACACACCACCCCTAGGGTACGCCTCACTGTTGCCTTGCCTCGAAAGGTGATCGTCGAGTAGAGGATGTCTTAGTAAGTCCTCATGATCCGGGAACCTGGCATGAGGGTAGCTTCTAAGGTGTCTTCCCATTGCTCTGGTGATCACCATGTCCCGAACCTTCGAATTGACCCGAACACCTCCAACGGTGGTGCTACCTACCTCTCAATGGTGGGATGGCACTGCTTTTAAGGACATCTACACAGACGAATTCCTTAGGGTAGGTAGGTTCTCATAGATACTTGCTCTAATTTCAAAACAAATTCAAAAATACTTTTCACACCAACACATTTTCAAAAAGCTTTCGAAAGCAAATTTTTCAAACACTCTTGAGGACCGATACAAGAGTCGAACTGGAATTTTCAAAGAAACTTTTTAAAACCCACAGTTGAAAAGCAAACAAACCATTTTTGAAAACACAAGTGAGCAAGTATCTAAGAGCCCATGGATAACCATGGATAGAAAGGGTGCTAACACCTTCCCTTTCTATAACCCACCTCCCGAACCGAGAGCAATCTCTATAAGGAATTTTTCTGTGCTTTTGTCCTTTCCATTTGGAGAAAATAAAAGACGGTGGTGACTCTTGCTTCCGCGACATTTCGCGAACCAGCGTTAAACAGTCAGTTCCAGATCCACCGATCACACACAGTCAAATCCAACAAACATCCCTATTCCTTTGCCTTTACTGATTAAACCAAACACTGCAAATTCTCACTCAACAGCCTCAGTCCATATCCCAAAGTAAATTGAAAAGCACTGTAGAATTAATTCTTTCTGCGCGCACAAACCCTAGTTCTTGATTTATTGTCAAAGAAACGCCTGCCTGATCAAACCCTGAGCCAAACTCAACCAAACCCTAATAATCTGCTTGAACTGTTCCAGAGTCCATGAAAACCTTAATTTGGATAGACTGATAAGAAAAAGTCTGTTTGACTGATTCTTACGCCAATCTGAAAAGTCAGGGAAAACCCGAAGCTGTGATTTCTTGTGGAAAAAAAAGGAGGGCAAATTTTGGGGTACAACAGTTGCCCCTGTTCAATCTTCTTGAACCTGAAGAGTTAGATTGGCAAGTCTGCCTTTCGCGACTCGAGGGTAAAATGAGATTGGACACACTAGTGCCCAAAAAATTTGCACTCGGTGATGTGATGATAGAGGGAATGGGCTTAAAGATGCCATTTGGAGATGGGCTTAAAGGTGCCATCTGGAGATGTGACAGAATCTTGTCGGGGGATGGGCTTAGAGATACCATCTGGAAGTTGTTGGGAGGAGGATGGGCTTAGAGATGCCATCTGGAAATGTTTATCGAACTGTATGTCATTGGTGAGTGGATGAGTATCAGAAAGGTATCCATGTTTTGGAACATCTCTGAACTGGAGGTCTGAATAAGCAATAGATTGACATCTGTATCTGGAAGCATTCGTAAACTGTTTTCAGGAGTTGAAGTTGAATAAGCAATAGATCAGCATCCATGTTGGGAAGCGTCCGTAAACTGTTTTCAAAAGTTGAAGAATCTGAACAAGCGATAGATTAACCTCAGTGTTTGGAGAATCCGTAAATTGTTTTCAAAAGTCTTGAAGTGGAGAAGGAACCGGTGTATGGTTTCCTGATGATGAGTCCGTGTAAAACTGCATCTGAATGAATCTGGAATAAGTATCAGAATGTCGCCATGTCTGGGTCACATCTGAACTATCTCTGGGTGAATCTGGAATAAGTATCAGAATGTCGCCATGTCTGGGTCACATCTGAACTATTTCTAGAAAGAATCTCGGAAGATGAAGATCTTTGTCTGTTGCTGATCTTTCCTGAAAAGGTAAAGAGTTAGTTGTATGCAATGTCATGATGCATGATGCAATGTATGTTATATCAATGTTTATGATATGAATGTGATGAATGCGCATGTAAGCTGATGAGTTGTCTTACTGAGGATAGATGAATCCTGGATGGCTGAAGATAAAAGAATCTTGACTACTGCCGGAGAAAGTAATTCCTTGACTGCTGCAGGGGATTGAAAATCCTTTGATCGTTGAAAATGAGAAGTCCCGGGACCACTGTTGGGGAATCAGGAGCTTGGGTTGTAGGCCAAACTACTGGGGATTCCTGTCTTGAGTAGATCTTCACTGGAGAATATTTGAATACTCTGTGAGGAACTGAGAATGAGAGTCTTCACTCTGCTTGGGGATTGATAGTTGGAAGTTTTAGCTCCGCTGGGGATTGCAAGAATCTTTTGATTGCTGCAGGTATTGATCTGGAATAAGTACTGGAATATCGCCATGTCTGGGTCACATCTGAACTATTTCTAGAAGCAAATCTGGAATAAGTTTCGGAATGTCGCCATCTCTGGGTCACATCGGAACTATCTCTAGAATTAAATCTTGATCTTGATTTTGTTAAGGGTCAGAAATTGGGAGTATACCAATCTTCTGAGGTGATGAGAATCTTCATGCTGTTAACGGTCAGAAACTGGGAGTATACCAATCTTCTGAGACGATGAGAATCTTCATGCTGTTAACCGTTAACTGCTATCTGGTTGTAATCCAGGCTTCGCGGTGGTCTGATATTGTGAATGAGTGACAAAATGGCTACCGTGTCTGGAGCGTATCTGAAACTGTATCTTGGAGGTGAGATCTGTATGAGTAGCAAAATGACTTCCTTGTTTGGAGTGTATCTGAAACTGTAACTAGGATCTGAATGAGTGACAGAATGGCTACCGTGTCTGGAGCGTATCTGAAACTGTATCTTGGAGGTGAGATCTGTATGAGTAGCAGAATGACTTCCTTGTTTGGAGTATATCTGAAACTGTAACTAGGATCTGAATGAGTGACAGAATGGCTACTGTGTCTGGAGCGTATCTGAAACTGTATCTTGGAGGTGAGATCTGTATGAGTAGCAGAATGACTTCCTTATTTGGAGTGTATCTGAAACTGTAACTAGGATCTGAATGAGTGACAGAATGGCTACCGTGTCTAGAGCGTATCTGAAACTGTATCTTGGAGGTGAGATCTGTATGAGTAGCAGAATGACTTCCTTGTTTGGAGTGTATCTGAAACTGTAACTAGGATCTGAATGAGTGACAGAATGGCTACCGTGTCTGGAGCGTATCTGAAACTGTATCTTGGAGGTGAGATCTGTATGAGTAGCAGAATGACTTCCTTGTTTGGAGTGTATCTGAAACTGTAACTAGGATCTGAATGAGTGACAGAATGGCTACCGTGTCTGGAGCGTATCTGAAACTGTATCTTCCAACAGGTGGTGAAGGAATTGTTGAACACTTTTGACATTCGAATGCCCCAAGTGATGATGAAGGAGACTTGCCCCAAGTTCACTGAACTTTTGAGAGATTTGTTGAAATCTTGACTGGACTGCCCCAGGTTAACTGAACTTTGAAAGATCTGTTGAGACCCTGACTGGACTGCCCCAGGTTAATTGGATGGTGACATGTCATGCCCCTTTGTCGATAGGAGATTTGTCAAATGGAAGTGTCATCCTTTTTGAAGTGATTTTGTTCACTGAGAGATTTTTCGTTCCTCCGAACATTCGATGTATGAATTTCTTCGCTGTCAAACAAATAACCATGTGCAAACAATGATATTCAAATAATGCAAAGTTTATGCTTGTCTCGAAGTTTTGAAAAATGCGTTTTTTAGCAGAAACTTTTTATAAGACAAATTCAACACAAGATTTAGATCAAAGCCTTACAGGAGTCAGGATACCTTTTATAACAGTATGCTTTCGAGCTAACTCATGCTTCAATTAGGACTTTTGAAGGGTTGTAACGTGGCTTGGTTCACGGTTTAAGAAATAAAGGATAAAGGCTCAAAGTATATTTGTACCCACTCGCTCTTCGTGATGTTCTTCAATCCTAAGCTCAGTTAATTGTGCGTCGAACTCCATTCGAATTTGGAACGACTTTTTGGGTGATGGTTCACCAGTTGAATTTTGGAAGACAGTCATCATCTCCTTTTTCTTTTGCAACATTTTTTCATGTTGTTGAGGATTTGTAATGACCTCTTTCTTTTGATTTGTTATCCCTAACTTTTGCCTGACTGTTCCTGTTTTCGAGATTACAGTCAGCGGGATGCCCCAGGTTTCTTAAGCCTCTTTTATAGGTTTTGGCTTAGTGGGCTTTTCTCTTTTGAGAGATTGACTGCCTATGAGATGAGGAACCATCACTGTCTTTTGATTCCAAAGGAATGCTTTTCTCTTTTTAATGTCGTTCATTGTATTACGAACTGAGAGTTTGCGACTTTAATGTGCACCTTTTTGAATTAACTGAGAGACTACCCTGCCCCAGGTTTAAATCAAAGGTTTCAATTTGTTTAGAACAGAAAACTCCTACTTCTTTGGCTCGAAGGGGTTGACTAGGGATTATCTTCCTTATAACTCCAGTGTTTGGGAATTGAAAGAAATGCATGTACATCATCAGCAAGGTCTGTTCAAAAGCATACTGTATGAGATTATGGTATTGTTTCGTCATCCTCCCTCTAAAGGCTTGCAGCTTTTTATCAAGAGTTAAATATCATAAAGAAAGCATAAGAGTAGTGAAAACGAATGGATGAATTCAAGACAAACATATGCAATGCATTAATGAAACAAAGTTTGACATTAATAGATAATTGTTTGAATAACAGAAGATTACAACTTTGAAAATTCAAATGGAACAAAGGTCTCTCAGTTCGAGCTTTGTCACTTCAGGTGGAGAAACCCTTAACGGAAGATTTTCATCTCGCCGTCTGGCATGAACCTCAGCACTCCAATGTCAATCAGATCTTGAATCTTGTTCTTAAAGGCCCAACAGTCGTCGGTGTCATGTCCCGGGCTATAGGAGTGGTACACACAAAATGCGTCGGGATGATAGCTAGGAGCGGAGGTATTGGGCTTCCGAATAGGATCCCTCAAAGCAGTCAGATTGACTTCCAACAAGCGCTCCTGTATTAGAGATCACGGTATGTCAGTCTCAGTGAACTGTCTTCCCGACGTATTTTGCTTACGCTGATTACCCCGATGACGCTGACGAGGTTGTTGATGGGGTTGTGACCCTGAAGCAAGTAGAGGAGCCTTCCCCTTGTCTTCTTGTCTGGAGGGGGGTTGAATGGTGACTTGTTCTTCAACCTCAGATGTTTGCCCCACTTGGTTGTCCCGAAGCAGTTGGTTGACGAGAACTCTGAGTTCCTCTTGTCTTTGAGCTAAGTCTTGGATGAGAGCCATCTGGCCCACCAGTTGCCCCATCATCTGGATCCTCATTGTAGTCATCTCAGACTGCAGTGCTTCCAACTAATCACTCCTGGCATTGCTTGAATTCCCCTGGACCATGCCCCTTGTGAGGAGAGCTTTCACTTCTTCTTGCCCCAGAGACAGGTTCAAGAACATTTCTTGAAGTTGAGCATTTTGGTCCTGGATATCCTTGACAGTCCTCTCTAGAGCCATCTCTTACTGAAATAAACAGTAGGAGAGTAAGGAAACCTGAAAAGGAAAAACTGCATGATGCAATGCATGACATGTGGATGCATGTTTTCAAGGATCTCTTGGGGTAAACATAAGAGAAAGTTAGAGGTTGAACTTCGATCTTTGATTGGAGAACTTTGCACCGGTGGATGTCTTTCCACGAGAATCAAGCTCACCATGTCAAGTGGGTCATAGCCCCTGATTCAAGTTGTTACACTTGATCTTTGATGGCATTTTCTTAGAGGAGAAAACCTCTTGCCTCTTGGTAGACGTCTGGTTCAACATGACCCTGCATCAACAGAACCTCGAGTTCCTTGAAATGGTTATTGAAAATGCTATGGTATGATGTCATGATGTTATGTACATGTATGCAAAAGCAAGTAAGTGTATATACAGGCAATCATATTCACACAAAGCAAACAAGTCCTTAGGTTTAGGCTTGCACGGGGTTTATAGGTAAGTACCCTCTTGAAGTTAGTTGGCTCATCCTGTCCTAAAATAGAAACCGGGTTCTAAGGAGCTCAATATCATTGGATTATTTTATGTGTTCATTGTTTTGGTTTATCCACTTAACTGGCGACCAAAATATTCCAAGAAAACAACCCTCAATGAGTGTAGTATCGAGTATCTACCAACTTCGGACTGCACCAAAGTCGGTCATCTCACTACCCCTAAAAAGGCTAAGATGGTCAATTAAGGTTCTAAGAGTTCGGTAGTGCTTCGTGACATAACTCAGCGGCCCCGTACTCTCCTTGATTGAACTCAAGGGTTACCGGTACTCACAAATATGTCACACTAACATAACTTACTGCTTCAACCATATCGGTATACCCCGCACAGTTCCCTCACAGTTTTATTGCTATTTACCTAAGAAGGTGTCCCAAATTCGGGTGTAGGATTTACAACAAACCCACACAAGGACCCAAAAAGTAAAGCAATCAAGGAAATCAAAGCAAGTATGTATGGGTGATCTAAAACCCTAAGGTAACCCCACTTTTAAATTTCTCCCCAGCAGAGTTGCCAGTTCTGTGATACGATGGGAGAACTGACTTGAGGTTTGCGTTTGTATTCTCACTTGTTCGGTTTAGCAAGAGTCTCCACCGACTTTTTATTTTATCCTAAAGGAAAGGTTAAAAAGCACAGGAAAAACCTTTGAGATGTTTCGTGGGTTCGGGGGGTAGATTATAGAAAGGGAAGGTATTAGCACCCTTTCTATCCATGGTTATCCATGGGCTCTTAGTAACTTGTTTTAGATCACTTGCCTTTGATTTTCAATTGCTTGAAATGGTGGTGTGTGTGTGCTTTTTGAAAATGTTTTGAAAAAGATGCCTTTGTCTCGGCAACCCTTGTAACAATTCTTTACTCGAATGTTTTACAAAAGGTGTTTGTCTTTTTGAAAAGATGTTTCAAGGTTTTGGAAGTTGTTTTGAAAGTTGTGTTGTGGAGTGTGGTTTTGAAAAGTAGGCAAGCGTGTTTTGCAAGTTTGATCAAGTAACTAAGAGTTGTCTACCCCTAAATTTACTCAAAGATTTTTCTCATGTTTTAACCCTTTTAACAGTATTGTTCTACCATTGTATTTGGTGGACAATCTTGTGTTAGGATGTTAATGGGACAGGCGCGGGTCATCGTTTAGACCATGAATGCAATGGTGCCAAGTGTCTTTGGCAATTTTTCTTTTAATGGACTTGATCATTTTTAGGCAACTTCGAAAGCGTCATCGAGGGACTATGATCATTTGATTCGTTTTTGTTTTGCCAAAGAAACTCAACATGCAAGCATGGCCCATTTTGGAAGGCAACAAGCGGGATTACCCTAGGGGTGCAAGTGTGAGTTGTGTATTGATTGTCATGCATTTGTCTTGTATTAGGTTATCTAGCGGTTGATTTTAAATCTTCGCATACAAACCCTAATTACTATACAGTATATAGAAAGCGATAAATTGCGGAAATTTAAAGTCTAAGCTATTACAAATAAGTATCCGAGGATGGGGGTACAAATATTTACAAATGGGGATGAGACTTATCAGGATAGTAGTGTCCAAATAATATTTACAACCAAATCGAATCGCATTCTCAAATGTAATATATATCAATGTACAAGAATAAAAGATAAGCAAATGTATTGGTGAAAGTGTATGTGATTTGTTTACAAGTGATGCAAGATATTAACTTAATGCAAAATTAAGTATTTTATTTATTCTTTTTTGGTATTTTTGTTAATGTACAAACAAAAGATTTAAATGAAAAGAAAATTTTAACTTAATAAAAATCCATTGTTTATGTATTAATGTCTTTATGTATGAAAAAGATTTATGAAAAAGAATTTTAAGATAAAAATCTATTAACCTAATTAAATCTAATATTCATGTATTTTTCAAATGTAATAAAATAAAAGAAAATCTTGTATAAAAATAATGTATTATTTTATTTAACAAAATAAATTATGTTATATAAAAAAGAAAATAAATGAAATGATAAAAGAATATTAGTTTATAAAAAAGGAAGAGAAGAGAAAAAAAAAGGTTAAATGGGCTGTAAGGAAAAAGGGGTGGCCCAAACACTTAATCAGAATAAAAGAAAAAAAGGGGGGGGGGGGCGCCTGTTTTCGTTGGGCTTAAGGCATTTGATGGGGAGAACCGGCCCAAGGTATTTGACAACATTTTCTAAGGGTTTGCATTGTTTTGTTTCATTTTTCAATTAGGGTTACAGCTTACAGAGGCGCCGTTTCCTTCATCGTCTTCGTCTTTGTCGCTCAAACCATGGATTCTGACACTTCTCTCCGTCCCAGATGCCAGGCGCCACCATCAACTCCTTCTCCCTCCACGGTCAAGCAAGGCGGCATTACGAAAAGGTTTGATTTCTTAGTTCTGTACGTTTTACGCTTTGCATGTTTTTAATCTTGACAAAATCTGATTTTTTTTTATGTTATCATTGTTTGTGTGAGGTATGAAAGAAAAGGGAGAAAGAAATAAACCTTTGGAGAGGAGACAGAGGAATGAGCTGGAGGCGCTTTAGGCGGCCGGGGGCAGGGAACACGTGATGCTGTATGCTTTATGGCCTTCCCTGGTTTGTCTAGTATCTTGTTCTCCTCTGTGGTTTTATGATGATGTCCCTGAAAACCTTTGCCTATTTGCTTCTTTTCCTCTTCTTCTGTTTGCCTCTGAATCTGAGAAATGTTGATGTTGTTGAACCTTGTAGTTCTGATATTGGACCCTGTGATGAGGTTGCTCTGAGGGTTGCCTTTGGTATGCTTATTTGTTTGGGACAGGCTTGAAGTTTTAGATTTGGTTGGAATTCTGTTTGGATAAAGGCTTGAGGTTACAGGCCTTTAGGGCTTGTAGGCCTCTGGTTTGAAGACTGTTAGGCTTGTGTTTACTTGCTTGTGCTTTTTTTCTGGTTTATGAAGCTTGTATATTGCAGGATGTTTAGGCTTTGGCCACAGGTTTGTGGTTGAATGTTAGTATGGTTTGAAACTGGGTTTTTAGGAAGGTTACAGGCTTGAAATAGTTTTGACAGGTTGATATGCTTTCTTTTGAAACTGAGTTTAGGTTTTAGAAGGCTTTGTATTTGAAGCAGGTTACAGGCTTGGCTTTTGTTTGTTACAGGCTTGCTTGAAGCAAGCTCTATGCAGGCAAGCAGTTTTGAGGCTCTTTTTTGAGGCTTGAGGCGGGCTGTTTGCTTAAGCTTCTGGTTTGTATTACAGTTTGTGGTGAGCTTGTGTTTTCTCTATGTGTTGGTTCTGCCTCCTCCCTCTTTGTTCTGGTATATCTTTTGTCTTATATCTCTTTCTCAGCCTGCCTGTTGTACTGTAAGCCTCTTCTCTCTCTTTCTCTCTCCACAGATTTAAAAAGCATTTTTTATTGCTTACTGTACTATTCTGAAAAAGTGATAGGCTGGGAAATGATGTAAAATTTGAATATTGCTTGCATTTGTATCCTTCCTCTGCACATTCCAGATTTCCTGCATATTGTGTACTTCTTGATATCTTTTTGACAGCCTTTTGATAGCTTTTGGACAGTTGGTTGACATTGGACTTGGTTAGGCATTTGCAGTTCAGTTTGCCTTTGTAATTTGGTTGGTTTGCAATTATGCTGCTTGTTCAATTTGCCTCTTTGGTTGACAATTTGGATTTATGTAGTATTGTAGCTTTGTGCATTTCATATTTTTTGCAAGCATATTTCTATCCCTTTTGTGAACCAAGAGCTTTCTTGTGATTTGCAGAGAGGGTGAATAAACTGATTCTGGCCAGTCACTTTTAATGATGAGCTTTAAATTAATTGTTTGCCTTTTTTTTATTTCATCTGTGTTGACTTCTCTTCTTTTTTTTTTTTTTTTGCAGATGAAAGTCAGTTGAGCAATGGGGAACATCAGTAGAAGATGAAGACTTAGGAAACTTTAGGATAGTTTTATTTTATTTTAACCATTTGTAATATTATTATTGTAAACAAAATTTAAATAAATTTACAATGTTCAAATAATAATTTGTAACAAACAATTAAAGATGAATAAAAATCCTTCTTTGTCAGTTAATTCTTTTTTCAATTCATTGTACATTTAATTATTTAAGTTCTTAAATTAAAATAACTGGAAGTAAATCCCAACTATTCTAACTTAGAATAAATAAATAATTAATAAACACTGTAGTCTTGCAATCAATAATAACCTGGCGTCCCAATTAAACATAAGCAATGCACAGTCAAATCCAACAAACATCCCTATTCCTTTGCCTTTAATGATTAAACCAAACACTGCAAATTCTCAATCAACAGCCTCAGCCCATATCCCAAAGTAAATTGAAAAGCACTGTAGAATTAATTCTTTCTGCGCGCACAAACCCTAGTTCTTGATTTATTTTCAAAGAAACGCCTGCCTGATCAAACCCTGAGCCAAACTCAACCAAACCCTAATAATCTGCTTGAACTGTTCCAGAGTCCATGAAAACCTTAATTTGGATAGACTGATAAGAAAAAGTCTGTTTGACTGATTCTTACGCCAATCTGAAAAGTCAGGGAAAACCCGAAGCTGTGATTTCTTGTAGAAAAAAAGGAGGGCAAATTTTGGGGTACAACAGTGAGTCTTGCTTACCGCGACATTTTGCGAACACAAATACAAAACGCAAACTAGCATTTTCCAAACAGTCGGTTCTGCCACCGTATCACAGAACTGGCGACTCTGCTGGGGAATTAATAAGTGGGGTATACCTTAGGATTAGTTCATCATATTTGCTTCTCTTGTTTGTTTTGGTTGCTTTACTTTTAAGGGTTTTGTATTGGGAGTTACTATAGATCCTAACCCGGATCTGGGGACACCTTTTAGGTAAGTAGAAATAAACTGTGAGGGAACTGTACGGCTTAGACCGATATGGTTGAAGCAGTAGCTACGTTGATGTGGCAAATTGGTTGGTACCGGTATCCCTTGTGGAGAAACGAGGAGAATACGGGGCCTCTATGTGTGTCGTTAAACATCAACTGACCTTAGAACCCTTAATAGACCAACTTGGCCTTTAGGAAGTAGTGAGATAGTCGATCTCGGTGTAAGGATGAGAATTGGTTGATACTCGATGCTACACTCATTGAGACCATACTCTCGAGATAGTTCCGGCCGCAAGAAAAGATTGCGTGAGCTGAAACCATGACCGATGGAGGATGGTCAGTGATATTGAGAACCTCTAGAACCCGGTTACTTTTGCTAGGACAGGTTGAAACCAACTGAACTTCAAGAGGGTAATACCTTAGACCCCGTGCAAGCCTTAAACTTAAGGGCTATTGTGTGACTTATTTGCCTTTGCCATGCCTATTATCTGCTATACTTGTTGTTTGTTTTATCATGACATCATGCATCATAACATAGCATGCATACTTCATTATATTGACCATTTCAAAGGCCGAGGGGATTTATCTTTGTTCTGTTTTGTAGATTATGGCTTCCGTGCGCAGAAACACCATCCGAGTTAACTTTGTGCAAATACCTGCTCAACTTAAAGAGTTAGCCTCAAGAGTGTCTGAGACTTCTATATTTATTAAGAGGCATGGTCAGCTTCTTAGCCTGGTTACCTCCAAGTTTGATGAGCAGATGATGAGTGTTCTTTTCCAGTTCTTTGATCCTTTGCATCATTGTTTCGCTTTTCCAGATTACCAGTTGGTTCCTACTTTGGAAGAGTTTTCTCACTGGTTGGGTATATCCATCCTAGAGCAGATGCCTTTCACAGGTATGGAAGAGACTCCTAGACCAGAAGACATTGCTTCAGCTCTACATCTGAAACGGGCTGATGTAATATCCAATTGGGAGACGCGAAGCGGGGTCGAAGGTTTCTTAGCCAAATTTCGGATGGATCAGGCTCAGCTATTCTAGGATAATTTGGATTTTTAGGCTTTCGAAGACATCTTGGCTCTCCTTATCTACAATTTGGTTCTCCTCCCGAAACCAGATTCCTTCGTGGATGTGAATGCGATTAAGATATTCCTTTCTCGTAATCTTGTGCCTACTCTACTGGGTGATATCTTGTACGCCCTCTACGCTCATACTGTGCGAAGAAGAGGGACTCTCATGTGTTGCATGCCGCTGCTGTCGAAGTGGTTTATTTCGCACCTCCCCAAGTCTGTGTTAAAGAACGAAGAAGGTTTGGGATCAGATGACGAGCTCGGTGAAATCAGCTCGGTGAAACCAGATGACGAGCTACCGATCAGATGATTGAAAATGGACCCGATAGCGTCCCCAGAAACATATCAACCAACTCCCGATCAGACAACGGGGGTTGAACTCTCCCAGCCAAGTCTCTCCATTTTTGTGCATAATCTTTAAAACCTTCACTTGCACTCATGGACATACTCTGGAGTTGAGTATGAGTGGGAGAAAGGTCGACATTATACTGATACTGCTTGTAGAAAGCAGCAGCCAGATCTTCCCAGTTTCGGACATTGGATCCCTCCAGCTGGTAGAACCATTCAAGCTGAGTCCCTGACAGACTATCTTGAAAGAAGTGAACCCACAGATTTCTATCAGCTGTGTGGGGCTGGATCTTTCTGACATAAGAGCGGAGATGGAGTTTTGGGCAGGACACTCCATCATACTTGGAAAAAACCGGAGCTTTGAACTTTTGAGGGATGACCACTCCCGATACCAATCCTAATTCTTCGAAGTCCAGGCCAGGTATCCTATGAACTTCCATGGCACTCAGACGGTCTTCTATCTGTTCGTATCTATCCTCGTTAGGAGGATATTGCTCATCATTGTAATCCGTATCATTGTCAGAGACTGCAGGACTAGGGTCATTTTCCCCTTCTTGGTTCTCCCCTTCCTTGGATGAAGAGGTCATATCAGTTTGTTGCTTCAACCTTTCTCCAAACCTTCTGCCCATATTCAGAATACCGACGACCTTTTTCTTTTTCTTCTTCTCTTTCGGAATGAGGGCTTTCAGATCCTCTTGCCCTTTTTCCAGACTGATGAACATTTGTTGGAACTGGGCGTTATGTGCCTGAAGATCTTTGATGGCTTGATCAGAAGACATTTCTGCTGAAATAAACAGCGAAGAAGATGAGAAACATATAGTGGTACCTGTAATGATGTGTATGATAATGGGATGCGCATGTAATGATTTCAAAGACTTCGGGAAATTTAAATTTGCAAACCAAAATAAACAAAAACTTTACTAGCTTAATTTTGAAGGTTCAAAATGCCTTTAAGGCATTACAAATAAGTAAATAAAACTAATCTAAAACTAGAAAAGAAAAATCAAAAGTCCCATGGACGCTTTCTCTTTGTGCTGATATAATCATTGAGCACTCTTTCTTCCTGGAGCTTCCTGGTGAGCTTTAAAACCATCCTCTCTTGATCATGGAACTGTTCCCTGTAAGTATCCCGCTCATTCTTCAGCTGAATCTAAGACCTCTGTAACTCCCCAAGATCAGTGGGCATGTAAGGATAAAGAACCGTGTAAGGAATGCCTTCTTCAGTAGTGGGCTCCATAATCACTGGTAATACGGACACATAAGGCATCATAAGCTTCTGGTCCCGAGCTCGTACCCATTGGAGGTAAGGCTCCATAGGAATGGATGTCTTTGGTCCCAAATATTTGGGGCCAGATCTGTTTACCATGCCCCAAGCTCGTATGAACCTCCGACGATACTCATTAACATCATCCTCATAGTTGAATACAATGCCCTCAATAAGTAACTCATGGGGACCATCCCTTCGAGCATGACCAAATTGTCACAAAGCTAGACAAGGATTGTAAGTTATACCCCCTCTGATACCAAGTAATGGGACATTAGGGTACTCCCCACAGCGGTCAATAATAACAATGTCTTCCATAGCTCGGGAACACCAAAGAATATCTGTATGAGCGAGTGACATTATCATGTGCGACCAACTCAAACCTTCTTCGTTCTTCGGTACAGACTTAGGGAGGTGAGAAATAAACCACCTCGACAGCAACGGCATGCAGCACATAAGAGTCCCTCTTCTCTTCACCGTACGAGTATAGAGAGCGTGCAAAATATCTCCAAGCAAGGTAGGCACAGGGTTGCGAGAAAGGAAAATCTTGATAGCATTCACATCTACGAAGGAGTCCGGATTAGGGAAGAGAACTAAACCATAGATAAGAAGAGCCAAGACCTCCTCAAAAGCCTAAAAATCCATATCATCCCAAAATAGCTGAGCCTTGTCTATCATAAATTTAGCTAGAAAACCCTCGACTCCGCTTCGAGTTTCCCAATTAGATACCACATCGGCCTGTTTCAAATGCAAAGCTGAGGCAATGACTTATGGCTTAGGAACTTCTTATATACCTGTGAAGGGTACCTGTTCAAGAATGGGTATGCCCAATAGCTGAGAGAATTCTTCCAAGGTGGGTACCAACTGATAATCTGGAAAGGTGAATTGGTGATGCTTGGGATCAAAGAACTGAAAAAGTACGCTCATCATCTGTTCATCAAGGTTTGAAGTAACCAGGCTGAGAATTTGACCGTGTCTCTTAATGAAAGTAGAAGTTTCAGAAACTCTTGATACTAGCTCTTTGAGTTGGGAAGGTATCTGCACAAAGCTGATTCAGATAGTATTTCTACGCACAGAAGCCATGATTTACAAAACAGAACAAAGATAAATTCCCTTGGTCTTTGAAATGGTTAGTGTAATGAAGCATGAATGCCATGTTATGATGCATGATGTCATGATAAACCACAGGTATAGCAAACACAGGTATTGCAAACACAATTAAATCACACAAAGCCCTTAGGTTTAAGGCTTGCATGAGGTCAAAGGTAATACCCTCTTAAAGTTAAGTTGGTTTCAAACCTGTCCTAGAAAAGTAACCGGGTTCTAGAGGATCTCAATATCACTGACCATCCTTTATCGGTCATGGTTTCAGCTCACGCAATCTTTTCTTGCGGCCGAAATATTCTGAAAGTATGATCTGAATGAGTGTAGCATCGAGTATCAACCAGTTCTCAGCTCTACATCGAGGCCGGCTATCTCGCTACTTTCTAATGGCCAAGTTGGGAAATTAAAGGTTCTAAGGTCAGTTGATGCTTCATGACATCACGCAGCGGCCCCGTATTCTCCTCGTTTCACCATAAGGGACACTGGTACCAACCAAATGCCACACCAACGTAGCTACTACTTCAACCGTATCGGTCTACACTGTACAGTTCCCTCACAGTCTATTGCTACTTACCTAAAAGGTGTTCCCCAGATCCGAGTGTAGGATCTATAGTAACCCCAAACAAAACCCTCAAAAATAAAGCAAACAAAGCAATCAAGAGAAGCAATTTTGATGACCTAGATCCTAAGGTATACCCCACTTATAAATTCCCCAGCAGAGTCGCCAGTTCTGTGATACGGTGGCAGAACCGACTGTTTAATATTAGTTTGCATTTTGCGTTTTTTGTTCGCAAAATGTCGCGGTAAGCAAGAGTCGCCACCGACTTTTATTTCATCCAATCGGAAAGGAAAAAAGTACAGAAAAAATCCTTTTTCGAGATTTTGAGTACGGGGGGTAGATTATAGAAAGGGAAGGTGTTAGCACCCTTTCTATCCATGGTTTTCCATGGACTCTTAGGTACTTGCTCATTTTTAAATTGCTTGTGTTTGTGTGTTTTGTTTTTGAAAAATGTTTTACTTCGTGATAACCCTTGTATCAGTCCTCAAGGGTGTGATGAAGTTGTTTTGAACATTTGTTTGAAAAGTGTAAGTGTGAAAAGTTTTAATTTGAGCAAGTATCTACTAGCATCTACCTACTCAAAAAAAGATCGTTTCTATTCTTGTCTCCTTTAGACAGCGCTATCCTACTATTGAGAAATAGGTAGCACCGTCGTTGGAGTTTGTAAGGGTCAATTTGAAAGGCACGTACGGTCACTAAAGCAATATTAGGACACCTTAGTAGTAACCCTAGAGTCTTAAGATCTTTTCGAGGCAACATTCGAACGGGACAATTTGATCTTTTAGACTGGAGGGAAACCACTAAGACACCCTATTCTTAATGATCGTTTACCGAAGGCAACCGAAGTGAGAGTATACCCTAAGAGTTAATATGTGCGAGTGATTTATTTTCAGTTTATTATCTTTGCACATTAGGGTTTTCTAACTGTTTTAATTTTGTCATGCATTCTTGCCATACAATCCTAAACATACATTTAAACAATTTAAATATTTGCAGGAATTTAAAAGTGCGAGAAAATAAACCTAGCTATTACAAGGCTTCGAGGAGGGGGATTAATTACATAGCCAAAAATCGGGGAAAAGCGATAAGTAAAAACCCTAGTTAAAACTATTACATCCTTAAAACAGTTACAAAAATAATAAAAGAAATAAATGCGTGCAGTAAGTTAAATACGAGACAATTAGGGTTTTGACCCTTTGACTAATCTTACTTACGATTGACTAAAGAAAAAAATGTTTTTTGTCATGTTTTGTTATTTGAGAAAATAATGAATAATTAAATTAAAGGAAAATCCTAAGTTCTAATTAATGTTAAATTTTTAAAATAAGTTAATTAATTCTAAACAACCTATTTTTTTGTATTTTTGTTTTATTTGAGAAAAAGAGAAAAATTAAATCAAGAGTTAACCTAATTTTCTAATTTAATATTAATTATGAAAAAAAAAGCAAATTAAAGTTACCCTAATTTAAATATTAATCTAATTAATTAACAAAAATTTAATTTAATAAGAAAACAACTAAATCTAATTTTTTTTATGACCTTTTTTGATTTTTTATGATTTTATAAAAAAAACTGATTTTAAAAAATAAAATAAATAAAGAATTAAAAAAAGCAAAAAAAAAATAAGAAGAGAGAAAAAATGAGGAATGGGCATGTGTTGTTGGCTGGAGGGGGGGGGCAGATCTGAATCTTGTAAGGCCCATTTAGCATCAAGCCTGGTCAGCGCTAGATCTAGTGTGGGCGTTGACTTGTGGAGCATGGTAGACCTTCATTGGAGAGGCGTGGGATCTGATGATACGCTGGATCACATGGATGGATGCTGATGGAGTATGGTGGTTGCTGGATAGTGCAATGCATTGGATCTACTGAATGAAAATAAAATAAATGAGACAATGGGACCTAGGGATCGAACCCAGGTCCTTATGATCAATACCAACGCTTGCTTGCCAGTTGTGCTGCACGTTTTTGTTGTTAGTGTAATAATAATAAAATATAATATGTACTAAAACGTGAGTTGGTGGCCAAAACAGAAAAAGTGTGCGCCAGTTTGAATGGACCAATCATTTTCCTCCACGCCATCATCTTCTTCCCTTCTCCGTCGTTTTAGACGAAAGGACTTTTACCTACAGCAGTTTTGCTGTAACTATAAACCTGTAACATTCAAAAATCAGGTATAAGCAATATAAATGAAAGTTAATGGTACCAATCAACTCGTCTCATCCTCACGAGCATCATGGTACCTGATTCAAAGCCCAATTGTTCCTGCATTGAAAACCCCTAAAACACACACAACAACCCTAGCAATGGCAACATCATGTACAGGCATCAAAAACGCAATTAAATGACATGGTTAGCTTGCAAACATGATGACAAACATGAATATAACAATCAAAAGTGCTAATGATGCAAGAATCATGATAATAGAATTGAAAAAATATGCCAAACCGTATGAAGTGTAGCGCGCATTCCTGGGCGTTTCAGGCCTTGCAAACGATTGGGACAGCTTCCTGGGACGTCCAGCAATGGATTGGGATAGCTAGGATGGCTTGAGATGGCCTGTGGAGTGAAAACCAATTCACACTTTTGCCAAATTTTTTCATTTTTGTTATGTGCTTCTCACGACCTCTAACCCCTGTTTTTGATCTGGAATTCCTCATTATATAACCTAGAGTGAATTAGGTTAACAAACTTGGACTGAATCTTTGCATTTATTCAAGATTTGATTTGATTTACAAGCTATATGATATGTTGCTATTTTGAGCCAAAACATGCCTTTCTTGTACCAATTGTCCTTGATGCGATTTGATCTTGTTTACTCAGCATATCTTGATTGCCAATCTGTCAAAAAAACAAACCAAATCATATCTTTGTTAATTTCCATCATTTATTTGATTTAATTCACTTTTTAATTAACGAAAAATCAAAATAAATTGAAAAATGAAGCACATAATGGGTGAGTGAACATTTGAGTCGCGGACCACATTATAATTTAGGTGCAAGCATAAAAAGTTGGGCCCATTTAGCAAAAAATGTAAATTTGAGCACACTTAACTTTTGGCAATTTTGCAAAAATAGTCAACTTGGCCAATGCATAACTCTCTCAATTTTGACCCTAGAGAGGTGTTCTTGGACTTTTTAGAAACCTTAGGATGTCTTCTAAACAACCATTTTGGTATCATCTCAATTGAGTCTTACATGTTCATGTATGAAGTTTTGACCCAAAAGGTGATTTTGTTGTCTTTTCAAAAGGACCTATAATGTCAAAATTCATATCTTCTTGTGAGTGCATATTCTGGACTTGGGAGCTGAAGATGATCTGTAGGTAATTGAATCCTCTTCAAAATGAGATTTTGATGGGTCATTTCTGATAAAGTATGGTAAATTTATGCTTGGTCAAAGTTGAGTTGATTTTTCTTGTAAAACCCTAATTTAGCAACTTTTGGGTTTTGATGAATTGTGAGTAATCCTTGAGGAATCATGATCAACCCTTGATCAAATGATGGATAATACTTCAAAATGAGGATGTTGACCAAAAATCTTGAAGTTTGACTGTATGTAGGCCACAGTTGACTTTTGACCTAGTAAAGTTAATTTTCAGGCATTTGAGCAATTGACTGAGCAAAATTCTTCTGCAAGGCTTGAAACTTGACATAGATGATCTTGAGAACATATTAGGACAATGGTGAGCATTTGGATCCTTTGTGGTTCACACATCTTGATGAATATGGAAACCCTAATTTGAGGTATACCGCCTTAGGAGAGTGTTTGTCTGGTCCATTCTTGAACTTCCTTGAGCAATTTGGGGACCTCACTTGCCATGTGTTGAAAAATATGGGAGGGAAAATTTTGGGGTACAACAGCCCTAAAGCTCTGTAATAGTCTAGGTTTACATTTCCGCCTTTATCTCCTGCTACTATATTTTATGCAATGCTTAGATTAATAGGATTGTATGGGAAGATAAAATTAAACGATAGAAAACCCTAATTGCAAGATAACTAACGAAATTAAATCATATGCACACTCGCACCTCTAGGGTAACCTTACTTTTTACCTTCGGAAAAACAATGGTCATGTCTCTCGAACGTAGGGATACCCTTAGGAAAAGACCCTCAATATAAAAGTCATCATAAAGATCATAGTCCCTTAACGTCCCTTGAGTTACCTACGAATATATGATGACAGTCCCTTCGAACTGCTAAGGTATCTTTACATGTTGCCTTCAATAACCATTATGTCCCTTCAAATGTCCCTTAAAACTCCAACGACGGGGCTACCTACTTCTTAATAGTAGGATAGTGCTGTCTAAAGGAAACGAGAAAACGACCCGCCTTTTTCGAGTAGGTAGAAAATCTTAAGTACTTGCTCAAAATAATAAAAACTCTTTTACACAAACACTTTCAAAACAGTTTTTCAAAAACAACTTCGTCATACTCTTGAGGACATATAAAAGGGTTACCACGAAGTTAAACAAAAACTTTTTAAACATACACAAGCAATTTCAAAATGAGCAAGTACCTAAGAACCTGTGGAAAACCACAGACAGAAAAGGTGCTAACACCTTCCCTTTCTATAATCTACCTCCCGTACTCAGAAACATATCGAAAAAGGTGTTTTTTGTTCTTTTTACCATTTCCTTTGTTGGATAAAATAAAAGTCGGTAGAGACTCTTGCTTACCGCGACATTTGTGAACAAAAAATGCTAACCAGTATTAACAGTCGGTTCTACCACCGTATCACAGTGAGCCTTCGAGGGACGGTAGAAAAATCAAGTCTGGCCATCTTGTGTAAACTCCAACGCTCCTCCGTCGATCAAGTTTTGAATCTTGTAATTCAGCGCCCAACAACCGTTTGTATCATGTCCAGGACTGTCAAAATGATAGGCACACTTGGCATCAGGATTGTAGTTAGGAGAATAAGTTTTGGGGTTTGGATGAGGTCCTATTGGCGTAATCAGATTCATTCTCAACATGTGTTGCAATGCTTGAGACAGTGGCATGTTGATGTTAGTAAACTATCTCTCAGGCTTGTTTTGCCTTTGCTGATTTTCTGGTTGATGTTGACGAAGTCGTTGTTGGGCTCGTGACGTGGCATTAATTTGGGAAGGTCTTCTCTCCCTCAAACCGGCTTCTTGTCTCATGGGAGGATGAATGATGATTTGATTCCCAATTCTAGCTGTTTTCCCCATTTGGTTACATCCTTCTTGATGAAGCCTGTTGACAAGGGCTCTCATCTCTTCCTGTCCTTGAGCCAAGTTTTGGATAGGAGCCATCTGGCCCACCAGTTGTCCCATCATCTGGACTTTCATTGTTGCCATTTCAGTTTGTAGCCGTTCCAATTGATCATCCTTGGTGCCCTCCGGATTCCCCATGACCATGCCCCTTGTGAGGAGAGCTTTCACTTCTTCTTTCCCCTTGGATAGGTTCAAGAACATTTCTTGAAGTTGAGCGTTTTGAGCTCGAATGTCCTTGATAGTCTGCTCTAGAGCCATCTCTACTGAAATAAATAGTAGGAAGATAAGGAGACTTGTATGGGAGAAACCTGTCATGATATGATGCATGATATATGGATGCATGTTTTCAAAGATCTCGCGAGGTAAATGTTAGTAGTCACTTACAACTTTGATTGGAGAACTTCGTATCAGTGGATTTCCTTCCACTAGAATTAAGCTCACCATGTCGAGTGGGTCATAGCCCTTGACTCAAGTTTGTTGTACTTGATCTTTGACGATGTTTGGTTAGAGGAAAATAAATCCTCTTGCCCCTTGATAGACGTCTGGTTCAACATGACCCTGCATCATAGACCCTTGAGATCCTTGAAATGGTTATTAAAAATGCTATGGTATGATGTCACGATGTTATGTACAAGTATGCGAAGTAAGAAAGTTTATATACAAATAATCATATACATACAAAGCAGACAAGTCCTTAGGTTTAGGCTTGCATGGGGTTCGTAGGTAAGTAACCTCTTGAAGTTTAGTTGGCTCAACATGCCCTAGTAATAGTAACCGGGTTCTAAGGGATCTCAGTATCACTGATCTTTCCCACAAGTTTCATTCTGATTGACAACTAACTTGCCACCAAACAAAACTCGAGAGTCGAATCTCAATGAGTGTAGTATCGAGTATCAACCAATCTTCGTACAAAACTAAAGCCGACTATCTCACTACTTCCTAATGGCCAAGGATGAGTCAATTAAAAGGTTCTAAAGGTCAATTAGCGCTTAATGACATTAAGGAAGCCTAATGTTATCCTTGACTGACTCAAGGAACATTAGTACAAGCCAAAGTATAACGCTAACGTAGCTATCACTTCATCCATATCGGTATACCCTGTACAGACTCCATGATTTATTGCTACTTACCTAAAAAATATGCCCCAGATCCGGGTGTAGGATCTTTTAGTAGTAACCAAAACAAGGACCCAAAAATGTAAAGCAGGCAAGTCAAACAAGGAAAGTAAGTAAATGTGATCTAATCCTAAGGTAACCCCACTTTTAAGTTGGATTCTCCAACAGAGTCGCCAGTTCTGTGATACGGTGGGAGAACTGACTTGGGTGTTTTGTGTTTGATTGCAGTTGTTGCGGATAGCAAGATTCGCCGCCGACTTTTCTTTTATCCAATAAGGAAAGGCTGAAAAGAATAGGAAAGACATTTCGAGATATTTTCTTGAGTTCGGGGGGTAGGTTATGAAAAGGGAAGGTATTATCACCCTTTCCATTCGTAGTTATCTACGGGTTTTTAGTTGCTTGCTATATCACTTGCTTTTGTTTGAAAGTGTGTTTATGGTGTGGGTTTTTTTTAAGTATTTTGAAAAATGTCTTTGTAATGGTTCTCGTCTCTATAAGAACACATACAAAGTGTTTGTCTTTTGAAAATGTTTCCAAGTGAGAGTGTTGGTGTATAAAATGTTTTTGTTGTGAGCAAGTGTGATACGGTGGGAAGAACTGACTGTTTTTTGATATGCTGGTTTGCATTTTGCATTTTTTATTCGCAAAATGTCGTGGTAAGCAAGAGTCGCCACCGACTTTTATTTTATCCAATAAGGAAAGGAAAAAAGCACAGAAAAATTCCTTTTTCGAGATATTTCTCGGGTTCGGGGGGTAGATTATAGAAAGGGAAGGTATTAGCATCCTTTCTATCCGTAGTTATCTACGGGCTCTTAGGTACTTCCTCATTTGTTTTCAAAATTTGTTTTCTTTGTGCTTGTGGGTTTGAAAAAGTTTTTGTTTTGAAACTTCGATTTAACTCTTGCTTCTGCCCTCAAGAGTGTAATGAAGTGTTTTGAAAACTTTGTTCGAAAAGGAGTGTAAGTGGGAGAAGTTTTGTTTTTTGAAAGAGCGAGTATCTAAGAACCATCTACCTACTCAAAAAAATAATCGTTCTATGCTAATGTCCTTTAGACAATGCTATCCCACTATTAGTGAGTGGGTAGCACCGTTGTTGGAGTTTGAGGGTCAATTCGAATGAGGGACATACGGTCACTAAAGCAATGTTAGGACGCCTTAGCGGTAACCCTAATGTCTTAGATCATTTGTTTGAGGCAACAATATCCGAGACAACCGTTTCGAGGCGACTATGATCTTTTAGACAAGAGGACGACCTCTAAAGTGACCTATACTCAATGACCGTGTACGAAGGCAACCAAGTGGGGTGTACCCTAAGAGTGTGCATGTGCGAGTGTGTCGTTTTCAGTTATTTTTATTTTTGTACATGTTAAGGGTGATCTAATTTGATTTTAAGATTAAACATTCAGTCTTATCATGCAAACCCTATTATCAAACATTTAGCAGTTATAATTTGCGGAATAAAAATGCGGAAATTAAATTACAAGGCGTCGGGTATTTACATCGCCAAAGGCAAACCCCTTTGAAAAATAAAATAAAGCGGTAAAAATAATTAAATGTCCTATTTAACTATTACAATCCATAAGCAGATACATAATTGGATAAAGAAAATAAAGCGCGACGCGAAATTAAATCGGATCTAAGATTAGGGTTTTGACCCTTTTTTTTAAAGAAAATGCTTTTTTGTTGTTTTTATTTTAAGAAAAAAAATTAATCCTAAATTAAATAACTAAATTAAATTAATAAATTAATTAATGAAAAAATAAATTATGACATATTTTTGGGTTTTTGTTATTTTAAGAAAGAAAATAAAATTAATTAAATTAGTAGTTAAAACCTAATTAAATCTAATTAATTTTAATTATTTACAAAAATAAGTTATAGTTTTCTAGAATTAAAAACCTAAATTAATTAGTTAGTAATTATTAATAAAAAGTTTTAAAATTTGATTGGATAAAAAAGTATTTTTTGTGATTTTATTTGATTAAAAAAAAAGAATTTTGTGATTGGTTAGAAAATTAGTTAAATTAAATAAAACAAAATAAATAAAAAGAGAGAGGAGTTGTGCCTGATTAAGAGGTGCAAGGAGCAATTTGTAGGCCTATTAGAAGCTGGCCCTTTTGACTTTTCCTGATCCAGTAGGCACGCATTGACCTGGTTCTTGGTGGACCTCCAATCATTGACCATCATATCTGGCCTTTGGCCATATGGCGCTTGGATGGGTGAGGGCATATGGTGGATTGCAGATGGGCGTATGCATGCAATTACCTGAAAAATATGAGGAAAATACAATTTGCTGGAGGCAGGGATCGAACCCCTGTCCTCCAGCCTTGGAATGCCTTAATGGCTTATGTGGAAACCACTGAAGCACGTTGCTTTTTGTTAATAATAATGCAAAGAATATAATGTATATCAAAATAAAAACAATTGCCAGCAAAATAAAAAAACGCACAAAATATTTGAATTGGCCAATGGATGAGTGACAGCTCTTCGTCCCTGTCCTCCCAATACTGTAACATTACCTATGGATTTTTATCCGCAGCAAAGGACACAGCTTCCTTCCAAAATCTCCCTCAGTCCATATAAATATATTCCAAGGACATGGTTCAATTCATCACGACCTCCTGATCACAACCATGTTCTTCTTATGGGCCAACTGTACCGGAAACAGAAAGCCCCAAAAAAACTCCAAGAACCCTAACTATGGTGGTTCTCCATATAAGCCAGATAAATGCAATTGAATATTATGAAAAGCTTGCAAATGTTCTTGTGATCACAAATATGCCATTAGTTTTCTCAAATGATGCCAGAATAATTCAAATCAATTTTAAGAACATGGATAAGTTGCGTGAGACTTACAGCGAGTATGGAGGCCTGAGGATGTGTGGTTTGGATCTTAATAGCTTCTGGAGATGGCCAGCAATTGATTGAGACAACTCTTGCGTCCTGAAACTGCCTCTAACTTGGATTTTGATTTCCAACTTTTTTGTGAATTTTTGCAAAGTGGCTCTGCCTCTACAAGTGATTGCCAACCCTGATTTTCGTGTCTTTGCCTTGCTTATGTAATGTACATTGCATTAGGTTAACAAACTTGGTCCAAATCTCTCCACATTGATGTTTGGATATTTGATTTGATATCCATTTACAAACTTGCCAAATTTGCTTGATTTCAATCTTTTTTACACACATTTGATTTGATACGAATTTGATGATAATAATAGCTATATTTGGAGCGTGAAATAGCCAAAAAAAATCATGTGTTATCAGAGCTTTAGATTTTATATGATTTTATTTGATTTAAAATAAATTAATTCAAATAAAAATCAAATTAAATAATAAAAATGTGATGTGGACACATGGCTGGAGCTAGGGCACGTGGGAAATAATGCAAACTCAAATCAAGTGGGAAAAAATGGGCCCATTTGGCAAAATTTGAAGTTTTGGGGATAGTTGACTTTTGGCAATTTTGTAAAAAAGTCCAACTTCAACAATGCATAACTTTTTCAATTTTGAACCTTTGGAGATGTTCTTGGACTTTTTAGAAATCTTGAGGTGTCCTCTAATCAACCCTTTTGGTCTCATATCATTTTGATATTCCATGCTAAAGTTATGAGCTTTGACAAGAAAGGTGTTTTTGTTGACTTTCAAAAATGACCTATAATGTCCAAATTCATAACTTCTTGTGAGTACATTTTTTGATATTGGGGTATAAAGATGGATTGTGTAGAATTGCATCCTATTCAAAATGAGCTTTGGATGGGTCATTTCTCATAAAGTATGAGAAAGTTATGCTTGGTCAAAGTTGAGTTGACTTTTCCTACAAAACCCTAATTTAGCAACTTTTGAATCTTGATGAATTTTGAGCAATCCTTGATGAATCATGATCAACCCTTGATCAAATGATGAAATATACTTCAAAATGATAATGTTGACAAAAAATCTTGAATGTTGACTGTATTTAGGCCACAGTTGACTTTTGCCCTAGCATAGTCGATTTTTGGACTTTTGAGCAATTGACTGAGCAAACTTCCTCTACAAGGCATGAAATTTGACATGGATGATCTTGAGAAAATATTAGGACATTGGGGAGCACTTGAGGTCATTTTTACTCAAGGATCTTGATTCAACACAAAACCCTAATTTGGGGTAGACTGCCTTAGGAGATAGCTTGTCTGACCAACTCTTGAGCTACCTTGAGCCATTTAGAGATTTTTCTTGCAATGTTTTGAGAAATATGGAAGGGAAAATTTTGGGGTACAACAGCAAGGGAGCAACTAAAAGTAACCTACCTACTCAAAAGGTCTTAAATATTCTTTTCCTCATCCTTTAGATGTTGCTATCTTACCATTGATTTGGTAAGAAGCCCCATCGTTGAATGTGAAGGGACAGGCGTGGGACGTTTGTATAGTCATAGAAGGAAACCTATGGGACGTTTTAGAAATATCGTTTAGAGACTAGATCATTTACCGAAGGCAACATCTAGGGTCATCGAGGGACTATGATCTTTTATCGAGGGTCTTTGCTAAAACGCCCATGTTCGAGGGACATGACTATTTTCCGAGGCAACAAGTGAGATTACCCTAAGGGTGCATGTGTATGAATAATGTGTTTGATTTGCATGCATTTTTCCTTGATTAGGGGTTGTCTACTTGTTGGTTTTATCTTGCCATACACACCTAATTACTAGCATTTGTACAAAAGTAAATAAAGTGAAAAAAATAAATCCTACACTATTATAACCATATTGAAGTGCATAGAAATATAAAGGCAAAAATAAGGTAAAAAGAAGAAAAAAGAGCTCCTTCGATTGGGGGGAAGCAGCCTTCGATTCTGCTTTTGTTGGCCTCCTTCGATTAGGAGTTGGCACCAACAAGTCGTGGCCTTCGAATGGACCTTGGCAGCAGTTGGTCATGGCCTTCGATTGGGATTGTCAGCAGCTGGGCGTGCCTTCTGGTTTTTCCTTGTTGCTTTGTTGCCTTCTTCGATTAAGGCCGGAAGCAGCAAGTCACGGCCTTCGATTCTGGCTTTCTGGGGCTTGGAAGTCAGCATGAGTATGCATTCTAGCTGGGCCTGGAAGTTATCATTAAAGCCAAGGCTTCGTTTCGTGTCTTTCTTCCCCCTGTCCTTTTTGTTTAAGGCATTAAATGGCAACATGGCGTACGGCCATGCTAGTATTTGTCTTGCAAACAGTTTAATATTTAATTCATATTTAGGTAAACAAGAAGCAAAACGAAAGGGGTTAGCTTTGAAAACATATTAAGGAGGTGGAAACGAAAAGAACCAAAGTGTTATGTATATGTTTTGAAACAAAAGGGAAATTATTCACATACTATGCCATGAAACGAAAGGTTCAAGGGTAAGAGTGACTTACCTTGCTGCAACTTTTAATATGAACTAGACCTTGAGTAGTGGCCCTGGGTTCTCCTGAATTCGAAGGGAGGAGCCTGAAGCTTGACCTTGGAGACGGGATTCGAAGGAAGAAAGAAAGCAAGTGTGATGCTTCTTTCCACACTGGATTAGAAGGATACTGAAGAGTGGGGAGTTCTTCAGAATCGAAGGAGGTGAGTGTAATTCTGGGTTTGTTCTTCACAAGTGTTTAAGGACTTGAGAGTTTTTTGCTGTGTTTGAGAAAATTTGGAGATTCGTTCTTCTGGTCCAAAGATCCTCCATTTGCCTTTGCAAAGAATTCCTCTATTTATAGAGAAAGAATGGACATGCCAGCCTTGCAAAGAAATGATAAAATAATGTAACATGAAAGTACAAGTGGGGGGCCTTTTGGTAGTTAGGGTGCAGAAGATGTGACTTATGCTTCTGGCCCTGCTTTTCATTCAAACAAAATTCAGGTTGGAAGCTGCTTTTGTGATAAAAGTACTCTCTATGAAAAGAAAGAGTATGTAGCCTTTTGTTATCTTAACCAAGAATAGTATTATCCAAAATATAAAGTTTAAAACCCTTGTACAAGCCTATGATTATGTAAATATTTGGAAGCAACATAGCCTGGAAAATGAGATTTGGTCTTGAGTCGAATGCAAGAATGAGATCAAAGCACACCTGTTCGAAGGAAGCCTTTGCCTCAGTCGAAGCTTGTGGTCGAAACAAGCTTACTCGAAGGAAGCTAATTCCCAGTTGAAGCTTGGATCGAAGCAAACACATTTCCCAATCGAAAGCTCCTGTTTAAAAGAAACATATTGCCCAATCGAAGCATGTGGATCGAAACAAACATAAAGGGAGTCATTGCCTTGTGTCTATTTAGCATGAGGGAAGTTCCTGGCTTCTGAATCGAAGGGCGCTCTTTCAAGGGAAGCAAGAACTTAGTCAAATCTTGTATGAAGATACCTCTTGGCTCAAACGAAGCTTGTATGAAACAAAGTCTGCAAGAGGTCCTTGGTGCAAGTGGATTCGAAGGATGCATAGAGATGGTTACTTTGTCCCAATGAAACTTGTCCAAACAAAACAAACATGCAGGTAGCATATGCCCAATCAAAGCAGACTTGTAGGCAGTAAACTTGTCCAAATCGAAGCAGGCTTGCAGGCAGCTATTTTGTCCAATCGAAGAGTTTTCCTTGCAGGGGGCACTTGTGGCAGCAAAAAATGGTACTCAAAGGAAGCATGTAGGAAGCATGCTAGGTGAATCGAAGGTTTTTCCTTACGGGGGCACTTGTGGCCAGCAAACTTTGGTTTTCAAAGCAAGCATGCAGAAGTGTGCTTGGTGAACCGAAGGGCTTGCCTTGCAGGGGGCACTTGTGGCCAGCAAACTTATGCATTTGAAGCAAGCATACATGCACGAAGCCTGCAACAAGAAGTCACATGCCTAGACGAAAGAGGCATGCTAGCAGTAATTTTGAGCAATCGAAGGAGGCCAAAAGTCAATCGAAGGGTGCTGAATTGAAGGAGGCCTATTTTTCTCCAAATTTATCAAAACGTTATTTTTATCTGTTTTCTCCCTTTTTGACAGTTTTCTTTTAATTTTGGTACTGGAAAATCCCAATGCACTTGTGCAAGCTTGAATCCTGAGAATCTTTGTGAGAAAATCCTTGAGAATTGAGAGGGAAAATTTTGGGTTACAACAGGTAGGTTATGAAAAGGGAAGGTATTAGCACCCTTTTCATTCGTAGTTATCTACGGGCTCTTAGTTGCTTGCTAGATCACTTTCTTTTGTTTGAAAATGTGCTTGTGGTGTGGGTTTTGAAAGTATTTTGAAAACGTCTTTGTAATGGTTCTCATTTCTATAAGAACGCGTACAAAGTGTTGGTTTTGAAAATAGTTCAAAGAGGTGTTTGTGGAATGTGTTTTTGAAAGTGATTTTGAAAAAATGTCTTTTTAATGGTTCTCGTTTCTATGAGAACGCGTGCAAAGAGCTTTGTCTTTTGAAAATGCTTCAATTTGAAAGTGTTGGTGTAAAAAAAATTTTGTTGTGAGCAAGCGAGCAACTAGGAGCATCCTACCTACTCAAAAGGTCTAATGTTCTTTTCCTCCTCCTTTAGATGTTGCTATCTTACCATTTATTTGGTAAGAAGCCCCGTTGTTGGATGTGAAGGGACAGGCATGGGACGTGTGTATAGTCATAGAAGGCAACCTATAGGACGTTTTAGCAATATCGTTTAGGGACTAGATCATTTACAAAAGGCAACATTGAGGGTCATCAAGGGACTACGATCTTTTATCAAGGGTCTTTTCTAAAACACCCATATTCGAGGGACATGACTATTTTTCCGAGGCAACAAGTGAGATTGCCTTAAGGGTGCATGTGTGAATAGTATGTTTGATTTGCATGCATTTTGTCTTTGAATTTTAGATTGTCTATTTGTTGGTTTTATCTTGCCATACATTCTAATTACTAACATTTGTACAAAAGCAATAAAAATGTAGAAAAATAAATCCTACACTATTACAACCATATTGAATAGAAAAAAAATATAAAGGCGAAATAAAATAAAGGAGGTAATATGGGCTTTTTTGATTTAGGCAGAAGCATCCTTCGATTCTGCTTCTCTGGCTCTCTTCGATTTGGCCTCGAAGTAGTGAAGTTGTGCCTTTCAATTGGGCCTGGAAGCAACATGAGATGTAGTTTGCCTTTCTGTTTCCTTCGACTGGGGCCTTGAAGTCAGTGTGGGCGTGCCTTTTGACTGGGTCTGGAATCAACATGAAGTGAACTCTTCACCTTTCTGCTTCCTTCGACTGGGGCCTGGAAGTAGTGAGGTGTAGCCTGACTTTCGTTTGGACCTGGAAGTTAGTGTGGAAGCCTAAGGCTTCGTTTCATACTTCCTTCCTCCTGTTTCATTCATTTGAGATTTTGAATAGCAACATGGCCTGAGGCCATGCTAGCGTTGTCTTATGGCTAGGTTAGTTCTTAAAGCATATTTAATAAATCAAGAAATAAAACCAAAAATATTAGTTATGGAAAAAATTAAAAGGGTGGAAATGAAAAGGAAAACAAATGTTATGTACATGCTTCAAACGAAGGAAATGACTATTCACATGTTATGTTAGAAACTAAAGATTCAAGGTTTACAGAAACTTACCTTGCTTGTGGCTGGAACGTGTGTGCTGGACCTTGAGTGGCCGTCTTGGATGTCCTAGATTCAAAGGGAAGAAACGAAGGTGACGTTTCTAATGTTGGATTCAAAGGAGAAGAACAAGTGTGATGTTCTTTCTACTAGATTCGAAGGAAAACAAAGTATGGGGGATTGCTTCAGATTCGAAAGAAGCAAGTGTTTAGATTCTAGGTTTGTGTTTGAAAATGTGTTTAAGTGTTTGAGAGTTTGATGATTTTTCTCCATGCCCCAGAGTCTTTGGATGTGTGTCCATCCCCCATGCATGTTATGGAGCCTCTTATTTATAGGTAAAGCTTGGCTGAGGTTTAGGAGGGAAAACAAAATAATTTGAACAATTTAAGTAAAGTGCTTTTGTAGCTTTCGAGGGGCAGTATTTGTATGCCAAATTGGTGCAAGAAACAAGGCAGTGTTTTAGGACTGCTATGCAGCAGTTTTGGAGTGTTATGGCCAGTGTACCAGGCCTGAACTTGGAAGCAAGCATCTTTTGAATATTTTATCTTTCATCTTGACCACCTTCGACTAGATCCTTATTCCAGTAATATTATTTGATTTTCCTCCAACAAGCGTCCTTTGAATGGGTCACTTTTGTGCATCCTTCGAAGGAGACAAATGTGTGCCCCCTTAGATGGGTCACCAAAGTATACCTTAAGGTGGGCCTTGTAAGTCCTTCGAATGGGCCATCAAACATGTCCTTCAAATGGAACACCTAGACATGTCCCTTAAATGGGCCATGTATGTTTCTTTAAAAGGGACAAATGTGTCCTTCGAAAGGACTAGTAAGGTATATCCTTCGATAGGGACTCCTATGTATGCCCTTCAAATACATCAATACATGTCCTTTGAAGGGGGTCACCAACCATGTGTGTCGGAGGTTGTCAAGGGTGGAATTGAAGCATACAAAAGGGAAATGTTGTCCAGTCAAAGCTTAGTCTAAACACAGCCAATGCCCTGTCGAAGCCTACACGCAGGAGGTCACCACTTTGCAAGCATACAAGAGGCCATTTCTCAAATGAAGGTTGCAACAAAAGGAGCCACATGCCTAAACGAAGGGTGCACGCTGGAGTCAAAGATGCCCAGACGAAAGAGGCATGCAAGAGGAAAATTGTACAGTTGAAGGATGCCAAAAGGAGGCTTTTTGCCTTGGAATCGAAGGAGGCTATATGAGGCTTTTAACCTTGTGCCTGCTGGCCTGGTGGGAGCCTCTTGCATGCAAGAAGGAATCCATGGCTCAATCAAAGGCTGCATGCAGCCAGTCATCAACTTGTTTATGCAAGCATCAAATGTCCAATCGAAAGCAGGTATGTAGGCCACCATTACATTGTGAACCATGTGAGGCCGAAGATGCAGTCGAAGGTTGCATGCAGGAAGCTCCTGCCTTGTGAATCAAAGCCAGTGTGTCAGAGGCCAACGCCCAGTCGAAGGGTGCAAGCCAAGCTTGCATCGAAAGAGGCTAAAAGGCCTTTTTTAACAACTTCCTCTTTAATTTGATGCTGAAAAATACAATTGTACTTGTGCAAGCTTGAATTTTGAGAATCCTTGTGAGAAAGGTCTTGAGAAATGAGAGGGAAAATTTTGGGGTACAACACCTAGTTCTCGCTAGTGGAGTCTACGCCGCCTTCTTTTTCGGCCGGCCTTGACCTATAACAAACCCTAATACAATTTCATCATCAAATATCTGTTGTTTCTTCCACCAATTAGATCCCTAGTTCGAAGACTAGGAGTTTAAATCACCTCAGTGGTTGAAACTCAAGAGTAATCACATGAAATTGCCCTTGCCGAAAACGTCCTTGCCGAAAATCACCAGTATAAAATTGTTATTATTATTATTTATTATTATTGTTACTATTATTGTTATTATTATTACTATTATTATTTTTATTTTTTTTTATTATTATTATCATTATTATTATTATTGCTATTATGCTTAATATATCTTTTGGTCTCATAATTTAATTTATTGTTTTCTTTTGTTCTCTTAATTAAAAGACCTTACATAATAGTCCTTTAAAAATATTATGTTATTCAAAATGGTCATTATCGTTAAAAAAATTTGTAAACAAATGTTAACTTTGACTACTTGACAATGTTGATAGATTTTTGTTATTTGACCTGACTTTTGATGGATTTTTAATATCCGACCGAACTTTTTTGGATTATTTAATATATGTTTATGTTTATAAGATGAAAACACACTTTGATATTTGGAACCCTAGGTTAGCCACCGCCCGTCTTTCTCTCTTCTCCCCCTCTGTCTTTCTCTCTTCTCCTTCTTCCACCACCATAATCCTTCATCTCCTTCTTTCTTTCTCTCATCTCCTTCTACTGATTGTCAAATTATATCATTTCATTTTATCTCTCATCTCTCTCTCTCTAAACCCTAGAATAAAGGTAAAAAAAACATAAGAAATGGGGGATTTGAATTGAGTTTTTAGATTATAAAATTTTTCTATCCAAACAAACAAAGATGAAACACGAACAAAAATAAATGAACACAATTATTTTTATGCTGGTTCACTGTTAACGAGGTTAGTTCGGTCCACCCGATAAGGTGATTTCACCTTATCAACAAGGACTTAATCCACTATAACCAAAATGATTACAACCACAAAGACTACCCGTCAATATCTTCCTGAGAAATTCTGACTATACCCCAGTCCTCGAGGAACAACAACTAACAAGATGTGATACAAAAGATGTGTTTACAAAATTGATTATATGAAAGCAGATTACACAAGTTGAAATACAATGATAAAAACAAAAGTGTTTTTAGAAAGTATATGAACACAAGTTCCTTTCTTTTCAACATTTCTCACAAAATGAAATATTTACGTTCAAGAGTTCAGGTGAAAAATTGTTAGGGCAGAAGTGGTTTTTCATTCTTCCAAGTCTTCTTTATATAGCCAAAGAAAGATATGTTGGAGGGTAGAATGGGAATTCCAAATTCTAGTCGTATTCTTGCATAACGGTTAGTGAGAGTGGTGGACAACATCATACCATAGTATTGTCCTTGTGCCACAAAATTAGAGTAGTGGGAGGAATATTTGATCTTGTGCCATGTACTATTCACTCATGTAAAACCCTTTTGATCTTATCTTCTAATATTCAAAGGCTTCAGAATATGTGTTGATGAATGTTGTACCCCCAAATTTGCTCTCTCATTTAATTTTAAAAAAAGGATCCCCTCAGGCTCCTAGGGTTTTCAATCGCTTTCAGCTACCCAGGCTTTCTAGGCCTCAGGGTATCGCACTGATTCTTGGTTTCAGAACTACAGTACACCTTCGATCATCAACAGAGGTTCATTAGAGATATTCTTCTATGATCCAAATATTATTTCCACCTTCGAAGTCAAGGAATTATTATTGTGATGATTGGACGCAAAGCATAAGATATAGAACAGGAGATTCATTATGATCAAAGTTTTTCTGTTTATTAAAATACAAGGATCTTGAAATTTAAGACGCCATTATTCTTTAAAATACTTGTAAGGTGAGTTGCTTATGTTAGGAACATTTGAAGTTGGGTATTTTATTGAGTCAAATATGATTTTAAGGTGCACCCAAAGAACATCATTAAAGTTCAAGTGAGCAAGAAGGTAATTTGGAAGCCAAGTTTGAGTTCATATGGATTTTTTTCAATTACGAGTTGCTTGGAACTTAAGGAATATATGTAATTCATCTCAAGTTATTTTAAGTTCAAATGTCCAAAGCATAGATCATATTCAAGTTTGCAAGATAAGGCATGTATCATTCAAGGTTTTCAAGATCATTTCAAGAACCTAGTTTTGTACAAAAACGATTCAAGTCCTATTATTCACCATGATGATTCAAATTACAAGTTCATACAAGCTCAATTTTTCAAATATGCAGCTAGTGGCAAACAATAGCCATTCGAGTTTCATTCACATTTTCTTTTCAATATTGGAAATCATGATTAACCACTACACTTTGTTGAATTACAAAAATTACAAGCACTTGAATTCCTAAGTTCTAAACCTATGCCTATTGTTCATTCTTCATGCTTCCAGCATTCAAGTTTCTTCTCCAAGGTTATTTATCCATCAATATTCACATTCCCCTCCAAATTTCTCCAGGCCGCGCCACAGTTTCCCTTTCTATCTTTCTCCCATTAATCCGTTATTGCTCACATGAAAAAAAGGAATTAGTTAGCAAAAACATGCACCTAAACAAGAAAATTTGCAAGGTACTTTATTCATCATTAGGGTTTTGCTTGAGGAATCAGAAAATAAAAATTTTTTTCTCGCTAAAGCCTCATAAATCAGTTTTGAAGAAAGTAATCATAGGCCAGCTTTTTCTATTTCAAATCACAATTTAAATTGGTTCACAATAAGAAAAGACAAATCCAAAACAGAATCTCAACACTCAGCACCACGTTTCATGCAAAAAGGCCTCATATTTGTATTGTTTCAATAAAAAATCAGAATTAACATCATGTTTTCACGCAAAAGATCCAAAAAGGCCTCATGTTGTCTTGTGTCAACAAAAATCAGAATTGTAATGTCAAAGTCATAGGCATAGCCCTTTACTACAAATCTCAAAACAAATCCTCAAAAAGGGATTTTTTTTGTTCACAGTAATAGAAAAAGCTCAAAGGTAATATACTGCACTAAGTACGAATCCATTTGAAAAAAGCAACAGCGACAGTTAATCAAGGCCGGTACAGAAAATTATAGCCAACAAGCAACAAAGTACAGAGAATTAAAGCCAACAAGCAACAAAGTACGAAACATCAAAGATCAAAGCCAGCAAGCGACATATCAAAAATCAGAAGTGACAAGTCTGTTATCTCGAGACAGTCCCAAAGTCAAACCATTCATGGTTCACAAACAAGCAAGTTTACAGTATAAAAACAGGAACATAGTTCACACAAAAAGGAGGAAGCAAGCCCGTGGGAACCACAACAACAAAACCTCCATTCATTTTTTCTGTAACACAATTCAAAGTCCCTTAAAAAAAGATTTTGTTCACAGAGGGAGAATATAGATAAATAGAGTCGTAACACAACACAAAACCCTAACCTTTGCTCATCATTTTCCAAAACCCAAACCCTTCAGAAATTAAAGAAGAAGAAAAGTTATCAGAAAAATCTCACCCGAAACCACCAAAAGGCCAAATCAAAACCGCTAGGGTTTCGTTCACCCCCATCAAGATCTACTCAAAACCATTCATCATCTGCAAAAATCAATCCCGGATTAGAACTCAGAAGAAGAAAATGAACAAGAGGATGTAAAAAAATTTAAAATCCAAGAATCTCCACCGTCGTCACAGCCGCCGCTGGCGATTCCCGGCGAGCTGCTAGGCAGAGAGAGCGAGGAACACAAGGGAAGAGAGAGATGTTTCTCTTTAACTAAATTATTTTAAAACATTTCAGCTTTTTTTTTAGTTTTTACTTTCTTTAATTTTTGTTTGTCTGTTTTTATTTCAGGGGATATGGGATTCAACCATCACTAGTCCAACAATTCCCTCTAAAAGCCCAACCGAAGCTTAGCACACACCCTTTCCATTATTTTTGCTGCATAAAAAATAGGTCTTAGGCCTATTTTGTTTATCCCAAATTAATTTTTAAACCTCAGTTTATATACTAATGGAGACGTCTTAATACACGAAACCATATATGGTGTAGCGGTTAGAATGTGTGTGTTAAAGGCATGAGGTCCCGGGTTCGAGACCCCCTAGGACGTTTTCTTTTCCCCTAGGACGTTTTCTTTTCATTTTTATGTTTTACTCATATTTGTTTGCTGGAGCCTTGGACCTTCCAGAAGTTGGGTCATCCTCTTTTTCATTTTCATACCTACCCTACTACTTCATACCACGCAGCCCATTTTATTTTGTTTTTATTTTCTGACTTGTACAAAAAAACTGTTTGGACCTTATATTAAACTGTTTTACTTTCTCACACCTTTCATATTTCTTTTTAACCCCCTGGCCTTTTTAATTCATATTTTTATTTTATTTTATTTTTCTTCTTTTATTTTTATTATTATTATTATTATTATTATTATTATTATTATTATTATTATTATTATTTTCAATCAAAAATATATAAAATAAATTTTTATAAATAATTAGACTAAAAGTTTTTATTTTTACTTTATCTCTACTTTATTTTTAACAAAAACCCTAAAAACATTTTTCTTTCTTAAATTAACTAAACTAATTTAGACTTAGGTTTTATTTTAACTTTCTCTTTTAATTAAATTAACTTAGACTTTAGGTATTTAATTAGTTAACTTCTTTTCACATTAATTAGATTAATTAAAACTTTTTTCATACAAAAAACCATAAAAAGAATTTTCTTTTCAATTTCTCTTCTCTTAACATTTCTTTATACATTTTATTATTTTGTAAATTATAATGTAATTGTCAAAGCCTTGTAATAGTTAGGGTTTACTTTCATTTGTCATCCCCATTTGTAATTTATACCCCCATCCCCTAAAGTGATGTAATAGCATAGGACTTTTAATTTCCGCAATTTATCACTTTCCATATTATTGCTAGTAATTAGGACTTGTATGGCAAGACTTAAAATCAACAAGTAGATAACCCTAATTTAAGATAAATTAAATGAAAACAATACACTTTGCATACTTACACCTCTAGGGTTAACCCACACTTGTTGTCTTAGATGAAAACAGTCATGTCCTTCGAACGTGGGATACTTTAGCAAAGACCCTCGATTACAAGATCGTAGTCCCTTGATGACCCTTCAATGTTGCCTTCGGTAAATGATCTTAGTCCCTTACGACAAATTGCTAAAGTATCCTACAATGTTGCCTTCTATGACTGTATAATGACCCACGCTTGTCCCTTCACATCCAATGATAGGGTTTCTTACTAACTAATGGTAAGATAACACTATCTAAAGGAGGAGGAAAAGAACAAAGACTTCTTTTGAGTAGGTAGAACGTTCGTAGTTGCTTGCTCACAAATATTTCAAAACAAAACATATTTCAAATACACCAACACTTTTCAATGAAATATTTTCAAAAGTCAACACTTTATATACATTCTTATAGAGACGAGAATCATTACAAAGATTGCCTAAACAAAGGCACTTTTCAAAAATACTTTCAAACAAACACAAGCACATTTACAATCCATTTTCAAAATAATCTAGCAACTAAGATCCCGTAGATAAATACGAATGAAAAGGGTGCTAACACCTTCCCTTTTCATAACTTACCCCCCGAACTCAAGAAAATTCTCAAAAGGTCTTTCATGTTCTTTTCACCCTTTCCTTTATTTGGATAAAAGAAAAGTCGGTGGCGACTCTTGCTATCCGTAACAATTGTGATAAAATGCAAAACACCTAAGTTATCTTTCCCACCGTATTACAAAACTGGCGACTCTGCTGGGGAGAAATTTAAAAGTGGGGTTACCTTAGAGATTAGTTCACCTTTATTGCTTTACTTGCTTGATTTGTATGCTTTACATTTTGGGTTATGTTTGGGTCTTGTATAGATCCTCTACCCGGATCTAGGGGCATATTAGGCAAGTAGCAATAGATCGTGGAGACTGTACAACATAGACCGATATGGTTGAAGTGATGTCTATGTTAGTGTGACACATTTGTTGGTACCAGTATCCCTTGTGGCGAATCGAGGAGAATACGGGGCTGCTGTGTGGTGTCATGAAGCACTAACTGACCATAGAACCTTTAGTTGAACAACTTGGACATTAGGAAGTAGTAAGATAGCCAGATTTGGAGTAGAGCTGAAGACTGGTTGATACTCGATGCTACTCTCATTGAGATCAGACTTTCAAGATATTTCGGTCGCCAAAACAGAGGCTTGTGCTGAAACAATGTCGAATGAAGAAAGATCGATGATATTGAGATTCCCAAGAACCCGGTTACTTTTTACGACAGGTTAAACCAACTAAACTTCAAGAGGGTACTTACCTATAAACCTCATGCAAGCTTAAACCTAAGATCTTATGTGTTTTGTTTGTGATTAATTATTCCTGGCATCATGAACATCATGACATCATACCATAGAATTTTCAATAACCATTTCAAGGGTCTCAAGGACCTGTGATGCAGAGTTATATTGAACCAGACGTCTATCAAGGGCAAGAGGATTTATTTTCCTCTAGCCAGATGTTGTCAAAGACCAAAGCACGATAACTCAAGTCAAGGGCTATGACCCATTTGACATGGTGAGCTTGATTCTCGTAGAAGGACATTTCAATGATATGAAGTTCTTTAATCAAAGTTGTGATCAAAGTTCAACTTCTAACATTTTCTTGTGTTTACTTCGCGAGATCCTTGAAAACATCTCATCCACATATCATGCATCATGTCATAACGGGTTTTCCCCATACAGGTTTTCTCATCCGCTTACTGTTTATTTCAGTAAAAATGGCTCTCGAATAGACTGCCCAAGATCTTCAGTCCTAAAATGATCAACTTCAAGAATTGTTCCTGAACCTATTCAAGGGGCAAGAATAAGTGAAATCACTCCTCATTTAGGGCATGACCAAGAAGAATCTTGAATACAACGAGGATAGCTAGCTGAAACAATTGCAAGCTGAGATAGAAACGATGAGAATCCAGATGTTGGGACAAATGGCTGTTATCCAAAACTTAACACGGGGACAAGAAGAGTTGAGAATCCTCATCGACAAGCTTCATCAAGACGAATACAACTGTATGGAACAAACATCTAAGATTGGGGATCAAGTCATTAATCAGCCCCCGATAAGACAAGAAGTTGGCTTGGTCGAGAGAAGACCTTTCAAAATGACTACTATATTGTGAGCCTAACAACGACCTCGCCAACAACGACGGGGTAGTCAGCATAAAGAAGATACGCCCAAAAGACAATTTACCGAGATCAATATGTCCTTGGCTCAAGCATTGCATCATATGTTGGAGGCAAAGTTGGTTACATTGAAGGATCCTCCTCAAAATCCCTATACTTCTTTCCTCTTTACAATCATAAATAAAGGTGTGCATACCACTCCAGCAGTCGTGGACACGACACTAACATCTATTGGACGTTAAAGAACAAGATTCAAGACCTGGTCGACGAAGGAGTGTTGTAATTCACACATTATGGTCAACTTGAGTTTTTCTGTCATCCCTGAAAGGCACACCATCTTAAGTGACGGATTTAGGCGGAGAAGCTTTTTGTTCATTCGAATTTCCAATTGTAATTTCTTTGTTTGTTTAAACACTCATCCTTATGTCAGACTTTGGTTGTTCTCATCAATGCATTGCATATGTTTGTCTTGAATTAATCCATTCGTTTTCACTATACTAAAATTATTCTTTTACTCCTTTATGATATTCAACTCTCGATTACAAGCTATAAGCTTTTAGAGGGAGGATGATGAAAATAATACCATAATCTCTATAGTATGCTTTTAAACATACCTTGTTGACGATGTACATGCGTTGTTTCAAACCCTAAACAGTGGAGTTATAAGGAAGATAATCCCTAGTCAACCCCTTTGAGCCTAAGAAGTATGAGTTTTCTTTTTCGCATAAGTTGAAACCTTTAATCATGACCTGGGGAAGGGTAGTTTCTCATTTAATTCAAATGCGCATTCAGTCGCAATCTTTCACTTCATACACAATAAAAAATATCCTTTTGAATGAAAAGATGGTGATGGTTCCCCGTAAAATAGGCAGTCATTATATCTCAAAAGAAAAGCCCACTGAGTCAAAACCTATGAAGGAGACTTAAGAAAAATCAGGGCATCCCGCTGACTGTAGTCTCAAAACAAAAACAGTCAGGAAAAAATTAGAGATAATAAATAAAAAAAGAGGTCGTTACAAATCCTCAATAATAGAAAAATGGCTGCCTTCTCAAAATAAACTTCTAGTATCCGAACCATCACCTAAAATAACATTCCATACTTAATTGGAATCCAAAATGCGTAATTAACTGAGTATAGGGTTAAAGGACATCATGGAGAACGGGTTGGGTACAAACAAACTTTAGCCTTATCCTTTGTTTCTTAAACTATGAACTAGGCCATGATACAACCCTTTAAAAGTCCTAATTGAAACATAGGTTAGTTCGAAAGCATATTGTTACAAAAGGTATTCTGACTCCTGTAAGGCTTACTGTAAATCCCGAGTTGAATTAATATTCTTACAAAAAATTTCTTCTTGTTAAAAAATGCATTTTTAAAAAAAAAAATCAAGACAGACATAAACTTTGCATTGTTTGAATACCACTATTTGCATATGGCCAATTGTTCGACAACAGGGAAATTTGCACGACGAATATCCAATGAACAGAAAATCTCTCAACGAATAGAATCACTTCAAATGGAAAGACGCTTCCAATGAAAAATTTCCCATTATCAGGAGGCATGACATGATTATTGTTCAACACATTTTGGGCAGTCAAGTTGAGATTCAAAGAATCTCTCAAAAATGCTGAATAGCCAGAGGCAGATCTCCATCCAAATCACTTGGGGGAAATGTTACACTGATTATGGGTTTCAGCAAAAGCAACTTGGGAAATTAAAGCGACGGTACCACCAAATTACCCACATGTTCCAGTAGTATCAGATGGTGTATGTATCATATCTTTGGATCCTTCCATGACAATTCCTAGAAAATACTGAAGAAGACTATCAGAAACTTGATCAAAAGATCTTCGGTACCACCAAATTGCTTGTATGTGCCAGTAGTATGAGATGGTGTCAGTATCATGCCTTCGGATCCTTCCATGACAGTTCTTAGAAAAGATACCTAGGAAGTTCAAGACTCTCAGAAATTTTATCAAAAACTTCAAACATCAGGTGCACCAGGGGAAAGCAGGCTACCACATATGAAAGGACATGTGCGATCAAGCAAATATTTTATGCCATTTCTAAAACACTTGCTATCATAGACAGTGACAACTCTCCACACCCTATGAACACGGACATTGTCAGAAAATACTACGCATGAAAAGAGATCCGCTAGGTTAACATACCTTGGAAAAAGTAAGGGCATCTTGTGAACCAAAAAGGTTCAGGCAAAAATTAGGGATATTCATACAAAATATTGTACATCTGGCAAGTCGAAAATCTGAAAAGGCGGCTTGGGAAAAAAAGGGTATCCCGGTGGATTGAAAATCTGAAAAGACGGTCCAAGCAAAAGTTAGGGATTAAAGCATACGACTATGTCTTGTTATCTCATCACTTGTCTATCAGTAAGAGATTTATCACTCCGATCATCGTTTACTAAGGACTCTAGGAGATAAGACAAAGTTTAAGTTATCCATAAATCCCCACAGGACCATTTCCATGGATTATCCCTACAAAGTAATCTTCACAAAATACATTACACACACCATGCCAGTTACCAAACAGATGGAGATTGCCGGCAGTTTATCATCTTCTAGATACAGTGCAGATACAATCTAAATACTGATTCATTCTGACACTCATTCTATATTCTCTTGCAGATACAGTACAGATACAATATGTGATATGATGGAAGAATTGACTCTAATGTTTGCGTTTGATCGCAATTGTGCGGATAGCAAGAGTCGCCACTGACTTTTCTTTTATCCAAAAGGAAAGGTAAAAAGCATAGGAAAGACCTTTCGAGTATTATTTCTCGGGTTCGGGGGGTAGATTATGAAAAGGGAAGGTATTAACACCCTTTTCATCCGTAGTTATCTATGGGCTCTTAGTTACTCGCTAGATCACTTGCTTTTGTTTGATAGTGTGCTTGTGGTGTGGTTCTTGAAAGTGTTTTGAAAATGTCTTTATAATGGTTCTCATTTCTATAAGAACGCGTACAAAGTGTTGTTTTAAAAAATAGTTCAAAGAAGTGTTTGTGTAGTGTGTTTTTAAAAGTGATTTTGAAAAGATGTTTTGTAATGGTTATCGTCTCTATAAGAACGTATACAAAGTGTTTTGTCTTTTGAAAATGTTTCAAGATGAAATTGTTGGTGTAAAAATGTTTTTGTCGTGAGCAAGCGAACAACTAGGAGCGAATCTACCTACTCGAAAGGTCTTAGATGTTATTTTCTTCCTCCTTTAGATGTTGCTATCTTACCATTGATTTGGTAAGAAGCCCCATCGTTAGATGTGAAGGGACAGGCGCGGTACATTTGTACAGTCATAGAAGGCAACTTATGAGATGCTTTAGCAATATTTCGTAAGGGACTAGATCGTTTTACCGAAGCGAGGGTCATCGAGGGACTACAATCCTTTTTTTATCGGATGGTCTTTGCTAAAGTGTCCCCTATTTGAGGGACATGACTGTTTTCCGAGGCAACAAAGTGATATTACCCTAGAGGTGCATGTGTGAATGGCGTGTTTGATTGCATGCATTTAGTCTTTGATTAGGGTGGTCTACTTGTTAGTTTTATCTTACCATACACTCTAATTACTAAAATTTATGAAAGAAAAAATGCGGAAAATAAAGGTCCTACGCTATTACATGCTTTTTGAGGGATGGGGTATATAAGTGTACAAGTGGGGGTTGCAAAAAATAAAATTCCTAATTATTACAACCAAATTGAATGAAAATAAAAGCAAAAGATCAAAAGAAAAATCAAAATTTATGATGTATGGTCTGACACGGGGCGTGTCCTATGATACGGGCACCCGTGTCAGCTTCTGTAATGCTCCATGCGCATTTTTTCCTTTTCTGTACCAGCTAAACTGACACGGGCCGTGTCCAGTGACACATGCACCCGTGTCAGCTCCTGACCTGCATTTTTGTTAGCGTAAAGTTCAAGTATGGCTGACACGGCTGTGTCCTGTGACAAGGGCACCCGTGTCAGCCCCTGGCCTGCATTTTTGTGAGATTTTTTTCAAACAGAGGAGCTTACACGGTCGTGTCGTGTGACACAGGCACCCGTGTCATCCCCTGTCTTGACTCTTTTTTACTGAGTTTTCCCTTTTTGATTTATCTTTTACATATCTTTTGGACACAAACAGAAAATGATGTATGGAAAAAGATATTACAGTTTGAAGAAAAATATACCTCTTGAAGCGAAACTTTAGAATACGTATGGATATCTCTGGATGCAAAGTGATGAATGACCGAACTCCTTTTTAGAGCTACTCCAATCCTTGCTCTGTGTGACCAAGTTCCAGAATCTCTCCAACCCAGTCAAAGGTGTAAAGTACTATTTTTTTGTTTATGCTTGGAAGGTGATGATAAAGGTGTTACAGAAACTGTTCTTATGTTAGAATAATCTCCATGTGATGTATATGAGGTGTTTGGGTAGTTGGTTTAGGGGAATGTTTGCAAGGTTGTACAATAATGGATTGAGGATTTTTCTGTTTTTGTGAGTGAAACAAGAGTTGAAGATGAGCAAAGTTTTTATGGATGAACTGAGTTTTATAAAATGAGCTAGGTTTTATGAATGAGCAGAGTTTAACAAAAGTTATATTTTTTATCCTCTCCCTTTTTCTCTCCCAAAAAATTCCTATGTCTTATGAAACAGTCCCTTTTGTAGCTTCTTGACTGAGGTTTAGGAGGGAAACAAAATAAGTTATTTTGAATTGTTTTTGCCTACTGCTTTGATAGTTTTTTCACACAATTTTCTTTTGCCATTTTGGTGCAATTTTGCGGCTGTTGTGATGCAGGTTGGAGCAGACTGTATAGAGCAATTTTTGACTGGTTTTGTGGACATATTTTGGATTGTATAGGACAGTAATGCAGGTTTTGTGACAGGTTTGTGGTCCAACATGGCATAAGTTTTTGTAGGACAACAAATGAGCAGGGTTTTGGAGTCTTATGGTAATGTATAGAAGTAGCATATCATTTTTTGTTCAGCAATAACTTGGACAACATAGTTTGTAGCATGAAACAAGTTTGGTTTGTGGAGCAATTTATGCATATTGTATCAAAGACAAAGCATTGTGGCAAGGTTTTGAATCAAAGGAAAAAAGTCCAAGCAATACAAAGTTTAGGATTTGTAAACATACAAAAATGCCACTTTGTAATAACTTGAATTATTTGTAACATCTTGAACTATTTTGAATTGTAGTGACAAGGTGTCATGAAGCAATGAACTTAACTTAGAAAATTTTCCAAGTCTTGCAAAAATTGGATTTTTGACTTTCTTGATTTTTTATGATCAAATTTCATATTTTGGATGTCTTGATGAAATATGATTTTTGGGACTCAACTTTGGTCAAAAAGTCAAAGTTTGACTTTTTAGGGTACAATTGACTTTTCTCACCAGTTGACTGAATTTGTCTATCAATCCACTGATCCTAGGAGATGAATTGAAATATGCAATTAGGTCAAAATGACGCGCTCGGATCCTTGAGATCATGTTTCTAACCAATAAGCCAGGTATTAGGTCAAAAATCAAAGTTCGGTCATTTTTCAGTCAAAACCCTAATTTTGCCCCTTTTGGTAATTTGAATGACTTTCTTAGAAAATTGTGATCCCAAACTTGAAACATGACAAAAATAATCCTGAGGGTCCATAATGATTCATGAAATTCATTTGAAACATTAGAAATTCAACTGCCTTTGTACAAACCCAAACCCAAATTTGAGGTATCAGTGTTGGGAAAATTATTTGACCTAGTCGATACTTATGCAAACTTGAGGCATTAAATATCTTTATAGGAAATATCTTGAGAAATGAGAGGGAATTTTTTTGGATACAACAGCTGCCCCTGTTCAATCTTCTTAAGCCTGAAGAGTTAGATTGGCATATTTTGCCATTCGTGACTCGAAGGTGGAAGATGATTGGACACTAGAGTGCCTAGAAATTTGCACTCGGTGATGTGATGGTAGAGGGAATGGGCTTAAAGATTCCATTTGGAGAGGTGCTAGAAGGTTGTTGGAGATGGGCTTGTAGATGCCATCCGGGAGTGATTGTTGAATTGTAATTTATAAGTTGAAAGAATGAGTATCAGAACAGTGTCTGTGTCTGGAGCGTATCTGTACTGTATCTGAAAGTTGAATTTTGAATGAGTGTCAGGATGGCATCCGTGTCTGGAGCGTATCTGAACTGTATCTTGAGAATTGTGTCTGAATGAGTATTAGAACGACATCCGTGTCTGGAGCATATCTGAACTGTATCTGAGAGCTGAATCAGAATGGCATCCATGTCAGGAGCGTATCTGAATTGTATCTGAAAGTTGAATTTGAATGAGTATCAGAATGGCGTCCGTGTCTGGAGAGTATCTGAACTGTATCTTGATAATTGCGTCTCAATGAGTATCAGAATAACATCCGTGTCTGGAGCGTATCTGAACTGTATCTGAAAACTTTGAACATTGTCAATGGTAATTGTTAACCTTATCCTGAAAAGGGTAAAATGTTAGCTAAAATGCAAAGTCATGTTGTATGAAATGCATGGTATGACGCATTTGTGTTATCAATGTTTATGATATATGGATGCAATGCATGCACATGTGAGCTAATCTGTTGCGCTGTTTGTTGGATTTGGGGAAAATAAATCCCTGACTACTGCTGAGAATATGTGTGTGAGTCTTCATGTTGCGAAGTTGAAGTGTTGATGAATCTCCACTTAGAGAAATAAATTTTGTTGTAAGGGGAATGTCGTGTACTGCTTGAAAAAATTTCCTTGGGGAATTTGGAGAAATTGGATGATTTCTACTGGGGATTGATAGCTGGAAGCCTTGTTCCCCTGGGGATTAAACTGCATACTGCGGGGATTTAGAGTATAGAGAGATTTCCCTACCCCTTAAAGCCATCAGTGATTATCTTTCTATTTTGTTTATTTGTAAACAGTAATTATGTTCAAATGCATATGTTCAACAATGAATCATTGGACGTTTTTGTAAACAACAAAATAGAGTAAAGAATAACAGATAGTTTTGCACTTTCAAAGGGATATCTTTGTATTGACTTTTAGTAAGTAATTTTGTACAATGAGACAAACATTCTAGTAAGAGAATACTGTCGTAAAAAAATGAAAATTTTAATACAAAGAAAAGATAATTATGCGTAATAATCCCAAGGGGTTCCCATTCTGCTATAGCCTTCGTGTCTCTGAGCATCTTGTCTATCTGTTACCTTGTCTGAAGCTGGTTGAATTGATCAGAACCGTCTAGTTTACAGGCTTTCCGTAAGGTGATCCAATGGGATATAGTCATACGCTTTAATTCCCTAACTTTTGCCTGGACCCCTTTCGGGTTTTTAGTCCACCGGGATACCCTTTTTTGCCCAAGCCTCCCTTTCGGGTTTTCAGCTTGCCGGGTGTACATATTTTTTTGTTTTTATCCCTAATTTTTGCCCGAACCTCTTTGGTTTGCCGGGATGCCCTTGTTTTACCTAGGTATGTCAACCTAGCGGGTCTCTTATGCGTAGTATCTTTTGACTATGTTTGTGTTCGCAGGGTGTGGTAGGTCATCACCATCAATGGTGGTCAAGATTATTGAGCCACCAGAGAATATCTTTTTTATTACAAATGGTCCTTCGTATGTAGGAGTCCATTTGCCTATGGGATCACCTTGCAGCAATATGATACGTTTGATCACCAAATCCCCAACTTGATACACTTGGCGTCTGACTTTTTGTTGAAAGCTTTGATCATCTGTTTTTGATACGTCTGACCATGGAAGACAACAGTAAGCCTTTTCTCATCAATCAAGTTTAGTTGATCAAGTCGAGTTTGGATCCAATCTTCTTCATTCAACCTCACATCCTTCATAATTCTTAGAGAGGGGATCTGAACCTCAGGTTGATGTACGTGCTGTGATACGATACCCATAGAGAGCGAATGGTAACATCTCATGCCAGTCTTTGTATGTGACTGTCGTTTTCTGTATGATCTTTTTAATGTTCTTATTTGCGGCTTCGATAACACCATTCATCTTCGGCCGATAAGGAGAAGAATTGTGATGCTGGATCTAGAACTGCTCGCATAGGGCGGTGATGATAGTATTATTCAGGTTTGTACCATTGTCTGTAATGATCCTCTTCGGGATAACGTAGCGACAGATGAGATTCTGCTTGATGAACCGAGCGACAACATTCTTGGTAACGGAAGTGATAGAAGCTGCCTCCACCCACTTTGTAAAATAGTCAATGGCCACTAAGATGAAGCGGTGTCCATTGGAGGCCATTGGTTTGATTTCCCCAATCATATCAATTCCCCACATAGCAAAGGGCCAAGGAGCCGTCAAGACATTCAGAGGAACCGGAGGTACGTGCACCTTATCAGCATAGATCTGACACTTATGGCAAGTCCGAGAGTGTTGATAGCAGCCTGCTTCCATGGTAGACCAGTAATAGCCTGCCCGTAGGATTTTCTTTGCCATCATATACCCACTGGAATGGGTGCCAAAAGTGCCTTCATGTAGTTTAGCCATGATCCTTTCAGCTTCAACCTTGTCTACACACCGAAGTAACACAGAGTCATGGCTGCGTTTGTAAAGAATGCCATTACTAAGGAAGAATTTAGCAGGGAATCTCCTTAAGAACTTCTTATCATTGACTGAAGCTTCTTGTGGATATTCTTGAGTCTCGAGATACCTCTTGACTTCGTGAAACCAAGGCTGGTCCACTACTTCTTCAGTGTTAATCTTGTGATAGTGTGCTGGTTCATCCATTCGCTCAATGGTGATATTGGGAGCCTCGTTATCCCATTTAAGTTTAAACATAGATGACATTGTGGCTAGTGCGTCTGCTAGATGATTTTCTTCTCGCTGGAAGTGCTCGAAGGTAATCTCCTCAAAATGTGGGAGCAATGTCAAAACATGTTCTTTGTAAGGGATAAGGTTAGGGTGTTTGGTGTCCCATTCCCCTTTGATTTGGCTGATAACCAAAGCTGAATTTGTGAATACATTAAAAGATTTGATCCCCAAGTCTATGGAAGCTTTGAGACCAAAGATGCATGCTTCGTATTCCGCCATGTTATTTGTACAATTGAAGCAGAGTCTTGTTGCAAAAGGAGTATGGCATCCTTCATGAAATATGAGTACAACACCAATACCACTGCCGAGAGCGTTAGATGCCCCATCAAAAACCAGGGTCCATCGGGATCCTTGTTCAGGTCCGTCATATGGCCTGAATTCTTCACAGTTGTTTACCATTATGATGTCCTCATCTGGGAATTCGAACTTCATGGACTGGTAGCCTTCCACAGCTTGGTGAGCAAGGTGATCAGCTAGTACACTGCCCTTTATTGCTTTTTGGGTAGTATATTGTATGTCATATTCTGTCAGGATCATCTGCCATCTCGCTATCCTCCCAGAGAGAGTAGGTTTCTCGAAGATGTATTTTATTGGATCCATCTTAGATATCAACAAGGTAGTATGGGTCAGCATATACTGTCTTAGCTGGCGAGCAGCCCATGCCAGAGCGCAACAAGTTTTCTCAAGCAGTGAATATCTTATTTCACAGTCGGTAAACTTTATGCTCAGGTAATAAATAGCATGCTCTTTTCTGCCAGACTCGTCATGTTGCCCAAGCACACACCCCATTGAATTTTCCAAAACGATCAGATACATGATCAATGGTCTTCCCTCGACTGATGGCATTAAAACAGGAGTCTCTTGCAGGTACTCTTTGATTTTGTCGAAAGCAGTTTGGTATTCGCCACTCCATTTGACTACTTGATCTTTATTTAGTAGTTTGAAGATTGGTTCACAAGTAGCTATCAGGTGAGAAATGAATATGGCTGTGATATGGTGGGAGAACTAACTTGGGTGTTTTGCATTTTATCGCAAATGTTGCGGTTAGCAAGAGTCGCCACCAACTTTTCTTTTATCCAAAAGGAAAGGTGAAAAAACACAGGAAAGCCTTTGAGATTGTTTCTTGAGTTCAGGGGGGTAGATTATGAAAAGGGAAGGTATTAGCACTCTTTTCATCCATGGTTTTCCATGGGCTCTTAGTTACTTGCTAGATCGCTTGCTTTTGTTTGAAATTGTGCTTTGTGTGGTTTTTGAAAGTATTTTGTAAAGAGGCCATTGTTTAGGCAATCTTTGTAATGATTCTCGTTCATAAGAATGTATACAAAGATGTTGATCTTTTGAAAATGTTTTCAATTTTTTAAGATGTTTTGAAAGTGTGTGTGATTGTTTTGAAAATAGCAAGGATGTTTGTTTTGAAATAGAGCAAGTAATTAGGAGCAATCTACCTTCTCAAATGTCTTTCTTGTTCATTTCCTTTTCCTTTGACATTGTTGTTTTACCATTGATTTGGTAAGCAACCCTATCTTTGTATGTTAACGGGACGAGCGTGGATCATCGTATAACCATGATTAGCAATATTTCAAGGTATCTTAGCATTTTTGAGGGACTAAGATCATTTTTTAAGGCAACTTTGAATAGCGTCATCGAGGGACTATGATCTTGTATTTGTTTGTTTTTGCTAAGACACCTTACATGCATAATATAGCCATTTTATATAAGGCAACCAAGTGGGATAACCCTAGGGGTGCTTATGTGCAAGTGTGTTATTTTCATGCTTGTTTTTGTCTTGGATTAGGGTTTTCTATTTGATTGGTTTTATTCTTTCCATACAAACCCTAATTACTAGCATGTTATGTAAAAGCGATAAATTGTGAAATTTAAAGTTACTACGTTATTACAACATTTGTGGGAGGGGGATATACAATTTATGAATGGGGATTGCAATAATATAAACCTAATTAATCTATTACAACCAAATTGAATTTATACAAGAATTGAAATATACAAAATGAATTAAATATGCAAGAATATGTGTATGCAAAGAAGATTTTTGTTTGTTTTTTTATGTGAAAAAAGTTTTAACCTAAACCTAATGAGAAAATAAATAGATAAGTCAAAATTAAATTAGCTTAAATCAATTAAGAAAAGAAAATAATTAAGAAAAGATTTTTTTGAATCAAACCCTAATTCTATTTGATTAAAAGAAAATGAGTTTTTTTAAAGAAAAAGTATTTTTGTATTTTTTTTTGTCTTGAAAATAACATATGGCATTATGAGATATTTTTGGTTTTTTTTATATTAAAATAATTTATTTAATGGGTATGAAGAAAAAATAAATATTAACCTAATTCTTATTTAATTTACAAGGTTATTTAATAAAAGTAGATAATATATAACTAAATAAAAATATTTTTTTGTGAAAAAAATAAAATAAAATAAACCAAAATATAAATCTATCATTTTTATATTTTTTTATGATTTTTAATATTAAGAAAAATATATTTAAGAAAATAAAATGAGAATAAAATAAATAAATAAAATGATAATGGGCCAGGAGTGTCACAAGTAAACAAGGTGTAAATGTTAGAAAAAAATCCATAGGCCCATAACACAGAAGCCCAGCACTGCAAGGGACAAAAAAAAGTGGGAAAATGTGAGAAAATGCAAAAGGCAGCACGCTGAGGCTCGAACCCATGATCTCTAGCAATAACGCACGCTGCCTTACCACTGGAGTGGCTATGCATCCGTTTATATAAACAAAACCATAAATATATATTAGAAACTGCTTCCTGAAGGCAACTTCATCTTCAACCTTGAGCCATGACCGGACCACCTGTATCTTCCTCATTTCTCCATAAAAATGGAAAGTTCAAACATGAAAATTGTGGTGTTTCTTCCCACAAGTTCAAACACATAACTTATGTAAAGTAAAAGTCAAAGATAAAATCTAATTTTAATGGCTCTAATTTGAAACCTAATTTTTACAGAAATTTCAAATCCAAAATTATCTATACACAATTAATATAAATGGAAACTATGAACATGGTTAGCTTTAGAGCAAGGATATCTACATTTTATTTTCACAAATCAGGACCAAATGATGCTTGTATGAAGAGATAGAAGTTTGAGTTTTTACCTCTTGCAGCTGGAATCATGAATGAAGTTTGAGCAAGTTTTGAGAAGGCCTGAGGATCTGTTTAGCTTGTCTGGACCTCCCTGAGTGTATTCCAACCCTTACTTTGTCTTGAAAGTCCCCGAATCTCTCTACTCAAGTCAACCTGTAAGCTTGATATTTGAAAATGGTGGATGGTGATGGAGGAGTTACAGTGAGGGAAAAAAGTCCTGGATCACTTTGATATGATGTATATTAAGTGTTTGGGTGGTTAAAACTTAATACGCATGAGTGGATTTGGAGATGGCTATGTGAGGTTCAAAACTGTCAAGCTATGGAAGATTCTGAGTTACAAAGTGTTTGGGAGTGTTCTTGAGTCTTAGCCCTCGTCCCCCAACTTGCAAATAATGTGTTTACTTATAAGCAAAAGGTCTTAAGTCTTGTAACAACTCAGATTTCAAAAACTCACATGTTTGCTTGGTTTCTTGTTTGTGAAGCAAAGCTAGCAAGCATGGTTCCAAGGTGTAGTACCCAGCTTGTAGGGGGTTGAGACCTTTACACACATTTGTTCTAATTTAGTGTAGTGTGTTTGCACAGAAAAAACAAGTGTAAGGCTCAATGCAAGCTAACTTTGCATAAAGCTTGCTTTTCCAAAATGGCAATGTTGCCTTTCTCCCAAAAATGGAATTATTCTTGTACAACGCATTCAATGCTTGGCTTAAAGCTTCCAACAGCTGTGAAAACATTTAATTATGGAGTGAAAGTCAAGTTAGAAGCCTGCAAAGTAGGATTTTTTCAGCATGCTTGAGGATTGGATCCAATGTTCTTCACAAAATGGCTTGAAATCCAAGTGACAAATCACCAACTTTATCTCTTCGATTCTCCTTAATCAAGAATGATCTCAAGAAGTTCTTGGAAATTTTGGAAAGCTTGCAATGTTATCTACAACTCATATTTTAATTTCTTTTGAAAATTCCTCTTGGAACCATGTAAAAAATTTCCATGAAGTTAGGTCAAAAATCTGCCTAACTAAGGCAAAATTTCACTAAGTTATTTTTAGTTCATGAGCTTGTATTCACAAAATTATATCTTGACATCCAAGCATTTTTGTGTGAATAAAAGTTGTATATTTCATGGAGATATACAAATTTCATGTTGGAAGTTTCCTTTGAATCATTTTTCATCATGGTGAAAATTTGGCTCAAAGTTGTGAAAAAATAAGAAATTTTCTATACTTAGAAACATTTCGAAGTTAAGAAATTTCAACTTTTCAAACTAAAATATTGAATTCTTGATTTCTTGGTGAACAAGTTTCATTTTTTGACATGTTTTGATGAATTATGATCTTTGGCATTTGATTTTGACCAAAAAGTCAAAGTTTGACTTTTCAGTATACAGTTGACTGAAAAATTTATCTGTCAATCCAATGGACTTGTAGTGTTTTGAACCATGTCATTAGGTAAAAGTGATGTAATTGGACTCTTTATATCATGCCTTAACTCAATTGACCATTTGCTAGGTCAAAAACCAGAAATCACCCTTTCCCAGTCAAAACCCTAATTTTGACCATTTTGGCCTTTTGATGATTTGATCAAATTTCTTAAGGAGTTGTGGTGAAAAATTGATCAAATGATACATGTGAGTCTAAGATGTTGATGTGGATCAAAGATTATGAAGTTTGACTGTAAATTGGCCATGGTTGACTTTTTCCCCAATACAGCTGATTTTTAGGTCAACTGTTCAATTGACTGATCAAAAGTGTGATTCAAGACTTGAAACTTGACATGAGTAATATTAGGGGTCCATAATGATCCTTTAAAGTCATATGAAGCATTGATAGTCCAAAAATCCTTGTGCAAACTCAAACCCTAATTTGGTCATCAGTGCATGAGGAGGTGTCTTGAGCTGATCAAACCTTAATGCAGTCTTGAACTAAAGGAAATCTTGTGAAAATCATTGATAAGTGAGAGGGAAAAATTTTGGGGTACAACACTGGAAATGTAGTTCAAACGTCCCAAGAATCCTCTGACTTCCTTCTCAGTACGAGGAACAGGCATCTCTTGTATCGCTTTTACCTTGGCGGGATCCACCTCAATACCTTTATTGCTGACGACAAAGCCTAGGAGTTTTCCAGACCTTACTTCAAACGTGCATTTATTGGGATTCAACCTCGGCTTGTACTTCTTTAGTCTCTCAAATAGTTTTTGTAAATGATCAATATGCTCTTCTTCTGTTTGAGATCTAACTATCATGTCGTCTACATAGACCTCTATTTCGTGATGTATCATGTCATGAAATATAGCTACCATGGCACGTTGATAGGTTTCCCCTGCATTCTTCAGTCCTAATGGCATAACCTTGTAGTAGAATGTGCCCCACTGGGTGACAAAGGTTGTTTTCTCCATGTCCTCAGGCGCCATTTTGATTTGGTTGTAACTTGAGAAACCGTCCATGAAGGAAAACACTTTGTGCTATGTCGTATTGTCAACTAGGATGTCAATATGGGGAAGTGGGAAATTATCCTTAGGGCTTGCCCTATTTAAATCTCTGTAGTCCATGCACATTCGTACCTTGCCGTCCTTTTTGGGCACGGGAACAAAATTGGCAACCCATTGCGGATAAGAGGTGACATCCAAGAATCCAGCATTAAATTGTTTCATGACTTCTGCTTTAATCTTATCTGACATATCTGGTCGCATTCGACGGACCTTTTGTTTTACTGGTGGGTAGTCCTCTTTTATAGGTAGACGGTGTACCACAATATCTGCATCAAGTCCTGGCATGTCTTCATACGACCAGGCAAAGACCTCGACATAATCGTGCAACAACTGAACCAGACGCTCTTTGACACTGGGTTCCAGGTTGGCACCCATCTTGACTTCTCTTTTGTCTTCCTCGGTACCTAGGTTGATTGTATCCACGAGTTCCTCGTGGGGTTGAATGGTTCTCTCTTCTTGTTGTAGTAGTCTGGCAAGTTCCCCTGGTACTTCACAATCTTTCTCACCTTCGTCTTTAGCTTGGTAGATTAGATTTTCATAGTCACAAAAGGCCATAGCAGAACCGTTACCCATGGGATCCAGAATGGATGTAGACCTGCATTGTGAGTGTGAGTGTGTGTAAGGGTATAGTTATCTTTGAAAGAACTGGAAATGTAAAAAGAAAAACAATGAGCACAAAGTTTGTATGCAAAACGCCCATGATTCATTGATGTCATATGGAAATGAGATAATAACCCTTACAAATGGACCATTGTGCCTCGGGTAAGACACAGGGTTTTAAGAGTCTGAATTGTTTTAATATTACAGATCTAACAAAATGTACAGACAAATTACTGTGGGATAAAAGTGATTGGGACAAAATCTCTAGCCTCCCAGTTGTTGAGCCCTTCAGTGACAGTTGGGAAGATCCAATCTTCCATGTTGTAGCCATCTTCATCATCCTTTACCGCGTTGACTTCGTGGTTGCTGATCTTCAGGGGTGGTCCTCCAGCACAAGCGCGGCGTACAGTCTTCTGATCACCTGAAGTGAAACCCAGGCCAAACTTGTCAGACTTGTATGGGATATCTGGGAGTTGTCCCCAAATAGTTCACCCACATTCTTATATCACTGCTTTTGCATCCTTCAAAGATGACATCCTGAGTGGAGGCCTTGTGATCTTGGGAATAACCTTGGTCACTGCCACATCTTGCGGGACTTCTTTAATGTGTTGGAATGGAGTTTCAATGAATTCACCATCTAATTCCACATCTCTGAAGGAATTGAGATGGCTGATCATATAGTCTTATTCTCCATGAACGGTGATAATCTTCCCTTGAATTGGATACTTCAGCATTTGGTGCAACGTAGAAGTAACAGCGCCAGCATTGTGAATCCATGTTCGGCCTAGAAAGCAGGAGTATGAAGGGTGAATATCCATTACATAAAAAGTTGAATCAAATGTTTAGGTTCCAACCTTTATGGGGATATCCACTTCCCCATGCACCATCCTTTTCGAGCCGTCAAAATCTCTCACACTATATTGCTTGGTTTTAATGTCAATCCTTCAAAGTCAAGCCTATCAAGAGCCTTTTTAGGCAATACATTCAGAGATGAGCCAGTGTCCACCAAGACATGATCCAAGGTTGTGCCCCTGCATTCCACTGATACATGCAATGCCTTATTATGCTTCCTTCCTCTTGGCGTTAAATCAGCATCTAAAAAACCTAGACCATTATCTGCAGTCAAGCTGGCTACGCAGTCTTGGAACTGATCGACAAATGTTTCTTGGGGTACATGGGCAATTTTCAGGAATTTTACCAAGGCCTTTGCATGCGCCTCGGAACACAGTAGTAAATCCAGCATGGAAATTTTGGATGGAGTTTGCCCCAGTTGCTCAACTACAACGTAGTCGCTTCTTTTTATGATCTTTAGGATTTCCTCCATTCTTTCCGAGAGGTCTTAGGGATAGCCAATGATTGTGTTTTCGTCTTGACAGGTTCAATCAGAATACTTTTACCTCGAGTCTCGGTTAACTCAGCAGCAGGAATGTCAGTAGGAGTGATAGCAGGGATTGTAACAGCTTTGTCAGTTGGAGTATTGGTGGAGATGATTGTAGGACTGGGAATAGCCTTCGGAGGAGAAACAACAACAGGAATGATTACAGGTCCAGAAACTTCTTTTGGGGGAGCAATTTCTGGAGAGAATATCCTTCCGCTTCGAGTAATCTTGCTAGTCCCTGCAATATTACTGATATCAGAGTTAACTTTCTCGGAACTGGAATCTTCGGTAGCTGGACAATCTTGCTTGATACAGTGGTAGTAGACATTCCCTCCATAATTCCATGGTATGGTTTTGTTTGACAAATACGGGACTAGTCCAGGCATTGTAATCATCAAAGGGGTTACTTTTGGAACTGATGTAATTCTAACGGGTCTTTTGGTGGAGACCTTGGAAGAATTGGCAGAAATGGTAATGATAGAAACATCATTAAAAGGAACAGGTGGAACAGAAGTCTTTTCAAACAAAATTTCCTTGTTATCTATTAGGCACTGAACTCCTGCTTTCAATAAAGGACAGTTGGTTGGTGAGGACAAACAGAAATGACAGCCTTCATCACAGCCCAAGAAAACACCGACATTCAGCAAGTTCACTTTAATAGTCAGAAGTGGGGTCATAAGCTCATCAACTGAAGTAACAAACATATCTTCCTCAATGGTGTTGGTATTATGGCCATGTTTGGGCATAGGGGCAGAAATAACATTTGGCTTTTAGGGCGCATCGAATTCAATCTCTTTGGCTTCAATGAGGTCTTGTACTTTGTTCTTTAGAGCCCAACAGTTATTAGTGTCGTGGTCAGGACTTTCAAAGTGGTATGCACAGCGGGCATTGGGATGATAGTGAGGAGATGTTGTGTTAGGGTTCTTTGAAGCTTCTTTCAAAGTCACCAGGTTGGATTTTAACAGATATGGTAATACTTGAGATAGGGTCATGTTACTTCTGGTGAATTGTCTGACTTGTCTTTCCATCCTTGGTTGGTTATTTCTTTATTGATCAGGCGCAGGTTTAGGGATCATAACAACCTCCACCATTGGACGGTGTTCGGCCCTATATTGATTTCTCTGAGGATATACAGCAACCACTTCCTTCTTTCCGATGAATGGCTTCCTTATAGCAGCAAAGGATGCATCTTTTTGAATCTTTCCACTTTTTATCCCGGCTTCTACCCTTTCTTCGGTCAATATCAGTTCGGTAAAACCAGTTGATGAACTTCCAATTAAGTGATTGAAGAAAGGTCCGGACAAGGTTCCCAAGAACATATCAACTAACTCTCTTTCAGATAGGGGAGGTTGAACTCTTCCAGCCAAGTCTCTCCATTTTTGCGCATAATCCTTGAAGTCTTCATTTAAAACCATGGCCATACTCTGGAGTTGAGTACGGGTAGGTGCCAGATCAGCATTGTATTGGTATTGTTTGTAAAAGGCTGCAGCAAGATCTTCCCAGTTATGAACATTGGCTCTTTCTAACTGATAAAACCAATCAAGTTGAGTTCTAGACAAACTGTCTTAGAAGAAGTGTACCCATAAGTCTTTATCAGCGGTATGAGGCTGGATTTTCCTCACATAGGACCGGAGATTCATTTTAGGGCATGAAACTCCGTCATATTTGGCGAACACAGTGCTTTGAATTTTGGAGGAATGACAATTCCTGATACTAACCCCAACTCCTCAAAGTCCAAGCCAGACACTTTTTGGATTTCCATTGCACTCAGCCGCTCTTCGAGATGTTTATACTTGTCATCAGATGGAGGGTATTGTTCTTCAGAATAGTCTTCTTCTTCCTCTTCCTCTTCTGATTCTGACTGGACAACTGTTTCTTTCCCTTTCCCATCTTGGTTGTCTTTCTCACCGGATGTCGTTGTAAAGTCTAAGGCCCTTCTTGTCTGCCCTTGGAATCTTCTTCCCATGTTTAGAACTCTGGTTATCTTCTTCGTCTTCTTTTTCTTCTCCTCAACCAACAAGGTCTTCAACTCTTCTTGCCCTTTGGCTAGAGTTAAAAAACATCTGTTGAAACTGTGCATTCTGAGCTTGGAGGTCCTTCACCTTTTGCTCAAGATCCATCTTACTGAAATAAACAGTAGAGAGATGAGGAGACTTGTCGCAAGAAACCTGCTTATGTTATGATGAATGGTAAATGCATATGCAATGATTTCAAGGATCTTAAAGATTTAAATTCGTTTTAGACAAAAAGGAAACACATGTTATATTAATAAATTAAGGCTTTGGTACAGCAATGCCTTCTTGGGAAAATTAATACAAAAACTCTAAGATAAAAAGGTAGTACGCATCCGTTTTGGTGCGATGTAGGCATTCAAGTTCCTCTCCTCATGAAGTAGCCTAGTGAGTTCCAAAACCTTCTTCTCGCTTGCGTAGAATTGGGCTTCGAAGGTATCTACCTCCCCTTGAGTTGTATCCAATCTCTTTGTAGGTCTTCAAGAGAGGTGGGCATGTCTGGATGTAGCATTATGTATGGAACATCTCCTTCCATGACAGGCTCAATGATTACTGGGAGAATGGAGGGATAAGGCTTCATAAGACTCTGAGCACGAGTTCATACCCATTTGAGGTAAGGCTCAAGAGGGGTGGAATTTTTATGCCCTAAAGCCTTGCTATCTACCTTGTTCAACATCCTCCAAGCTCGGATAAATCTTTGGCGAAGACCTTGATCGTTGTTGTCATAGTCAAACACCAAATGTTGAATCGCCATCTCGTGCGGGTCATCCCTTCGGGCGTAACCAAACTATCTTAAGGCTAAGCAGGGGTTGTAAGTGATACTCCCCTAATTCCAAGTAAAGGGACATTAGGAAATTCTCCACAACGGTCGACAATAGTAACATTCTCTATGGATCGGGAGCACCAATGAATGTTTGAATGTTTGAGTGTTATCAACCTTTGTGACCACCTTGAACATTGCTCATTCTTTAATACAGATTGGGGAAGATGTGAAATAAACCATCTTGCCAAGAGATGAGTGTAACACATAAGGACACCTCTTTTCCTCATTGTGTGAGTGTGAAAAGAGTGTAGGATGTCTCCTAGCAATGTAGGCACCGGGTTGCGGGATATAAAGATTTTGACGGTGTTTACATCTATGAGTTGGTCAGAGTTTGGAAACAAAACCATCCCATAGATGAGGAGAGCCACAATTTCCTCAAAGGCTTGCAGATCCAAGGAATTCCAACAGCTTTGGGCCTTCTCAAACAAGAACTTTGCCAGGAAACCTTTGACACCACTCCTTGTTTCCCAATGAGTTGTGACATCAGATGAGTGCAAGTGTAGAGCTTGAGCAATCTCTTCTGGCTTTGGGTCTCTTTCCGTACCGTTGAAAGGTAGTTGATTGAGAATAGGAATCCTCGGGAGTTGGGAGAATTCTTCCAAGGTTGGCACAAGTTGATAATCGGGAAACATGAAGCAATAGTGTAGAGGATCAAAGAACTGAAAGAGCACCTTCATCATGTCCTTATCTGTGTTGGAGGTGACCAAGTTGAGTAGGCGACCATGTCTCTCGGTGAATGGATAATTCTCAGGAATCCTTGAAGCTGGCTCCTTAAGTTGTGGAGGGATCCTTACAAGATTGACTTGAATGGTTTTCCTGTGAAGAGAATCCATATCCTACAAAACAGAACAACGATAAATCCCAAGATCCTTGAAATGGTTAGTGAATGAGTATGATGTTATGATGTTCATGATGTTATGTACAAGTAAAATATACACAAAAAAAGCAAACAAGTCCTTAGGTTTAGGCTTTCATGGAGTCTCATAGGTAATTACCCTCTTGAAGTTTAGTTGGCTTAAAACCTGTCCTAGTAATAGTAATCGGGTTCTAAGGAGCTCAATATCACTGGTTTGTTTCCTTGTGAATTGTTTCAGCGCAAGCCTCTTTAATGACGACCGAAATATCCCAAGAAACCAAACCTCAATGAGTGTAGTATCGAGTATCTACCAACTTCGGACTGCACCAAAGCTGGTCATCTCACTACATCCTAAAGGCCTAGTTGGTCAAGTAAAGGTTCTAAAAGTTCATTAGTGCTTCATGACATCACTCAGCGGCCCCGTATTCTCTTTGATTAACTCAAAGGCTACCGGTACCCACAAATATGTCGCACTAACGTAGCTATTGCTTAGACCATGTCGGTATACCCCGCACAGTTTCCATAACGTATTGCTACTTACTATAATGTATCCCAAATCCGGGTAGTGGATTCAAACCCAAACAAAGAACCATAGTGTAAAGCAAACAAGTCAAACAATGTAAGCAAATAAATGTGATCTAACCCTAAGGTAACCCCACTTTTAGAATTTTCCCCAGTAGAGTCGCCAGTTCTGTGATACGGTGGAAGAACTGACTCAGATGTTTGTGTTTGATCGCAATTATACAGATAGCAAGAGACGCCACCTACTTTTCTTTTATCCAAAAGGAAAGGTAAAAAAGCACAGGAAAGACCTTTTGAGTATTATTTCTCGGGTTCGGGGGGTAGATTATGAAAAGGGAAGGTATTAGCACCCTTTTCATCCAAAGTTATCTACGGGCTCTTAGTTACTCGCTAGATCACTTGCTTTTGTTTGACAGTGTGCTTGTGGTTCTTGAAAGTATTTTGAAAATGTATTTGTAATGGTTCTCGTTTCTATAAGAACGCGTACAAAGTGTTGTTTCAAAAAATAGTTCAAAGAAGTGTTTGTGTAGTGTGTTTTTGAAAGTGATTTTGAAAAGAGGTTTTGTAATGGTTCTCGTCTCTATAAGAACGTATACAAAGTGTTTTGTCTTTTAAAAATGTTTCAAGATGAAAGTGTTGGTGTAAAAATGTTTTTGTCGTGAGCAAGCGAACAACTAAGAGCGAATCTACCTACTCGAAAGGTCTTAGATGTTCTTTTCTTCCTCCTTTAGATGTTTCTATCTTACCATTGATTTGGTAAGAAGCCCCATCATTAGATGTGAAGGGACAGGCGCGGGACGTTTGTACAGTCATAGAAGGCAACTTATGAGACGCTTTAGCAATTTTTCATAAGGGACTAGATCGTTTTACCGAAGGCAACATCGAGGGTCATCGAGGGACTATGATCCTTTTTTTATCGGATGGTCTTTGCTAAAGCGTCCCATATTCGAGGGATATGACTGTTTTCCGAGGCAATAAAGCGAGATTACCCTAGAGGTGCATGTGTGAATAGCGTATTTGATTGCATGTGTTTAGTATTTAATTAGGGTGGTCTACTTGTTAGTTTTATCTTACCATACACTCTAATTACTAACATTTATGAAAGAAAAAATACGGAAAATAAAGGCCCTACGCTATTACATGCTTTTTGAGGGATGGGGTATATAAGTGTACAAGTGGAGGTTGCAAAAAATAAAATTCCTAATTATTACAACCAAATTGAATGAAAATAAAAGCAAAAGATCAAAAGAAAAATCAAAATTTGTGTTGTCTGGTCTGGCACAGGTCGTGTCCTATGACACGGGCACCCGTGTCAGCTTCTGTAATGGTCCATGTGAATTTTTTCCTTTTCTGTACCAGCTAAACTGACACGGTCCATGTTCAGTGACACGGGCACCCGTGTCAGCTCCTGACCTGCATTTTTGTTAGCGTAAAGTTCCAGTATGGATGACACGGCCACGTCCTGTGACACTGGCACCCGTGTCATCCCCTGGCCTGCATTTTTGTGAGATTTTTTTTCAAACAGAGGAGCTGACACGGCCGTGTCGTGTGACACGGGCACCTGGGTCAGCCCCTGTCTTGGCTCTTTTTTACTGAGTTTTCCCTTTTTGATTTATCTTTTACATATCTTTTGGACACAAACAGAAAATGATGTATGGAAAAAGATATTACAGTTTGAAGAAAAATATACCTCTTGAAGCGAAACTTTAGAATATGTATGGATATCTCTGGATGCAAAGTGATGAATGACCGAACTCCTCTTTAGAGCTACTCTAATCCTTGCTCTGTGTGACCAAGTTCCAGAATCGCTCCAACCCAATCAAAGGTGTAAAGTACTATTTTTTTTGTTTATGCTTGGAAGGTGATGATAAAGGTGTTACAGAAACTGTTCTTATGTTAGAATAATCTCCATGTGATGTATATGAGGTGTTTGGGTAGTTGGTTTAGGGGAAAGTTTGCAAGGTTGTACAACAATGGATTGAGGATTTTTCTGTTTTTGTGAGTGAAAACAGAGTTGAAGATGAGCAGAGTTTTTATGGATGAACTGAGTTTTATGAAATGCACTGGGTTTTATGAATGATCAAAGTTTAACAAAAGTTCTGTTTTTCTCCTCTCCCAAAAAAATCCTATATCTTATGAAACAGTCCCTTTTGTAGCTTCTTGACTGAGGTTTAGGAGGGAAACAAAAAAGTTATTTTGAACTGTTTTTTCCTACTGCTTTGATACTTTTTCCACACAACTTTCTTTTGCCATTTTGGTGCAATTTTATGGTTGTTATGATGTAGGTTGGAACAGACTGCATAGAGCAGTTTTTGACTGGTTTTGTGGACATATTTTGGATTGTATAGGATAACAATGCAGGTTTTGTGACAGGTTTGTGGTGCAGCATGGCACAAGGTTTTGTAGGACAGCAAATAGCAGGGGTTTGGAGTGTTGTGGCAATGTATAGAAGTAGCATATCATTTTTTGTTCAGCAATAAATTGGACAACATAGTTTGTAGCATGAAACAAGTTTGATTTGTGGAGCAATTTATGCATATTGTATCAAAGACAAAGCATTGTGGCAAGGTTTTGAATCAAAGGAAAAAAGTCCAAGCAATACAAAGTTTAGGATTTGTAAACTTGCAAAAATTCCACTTTGTAATAACTTGAATTATTTGTAACATCTTGAACTATTTTGAATTGTAGTGACAAGGTGTCATGAAGCAATGAACTTAACTTAGAAAAATTTCCAAGTCTTGCAAAAATTGGATTTTTGTCTTTCTTGATTTTTGATGATCAAATTTTATATTTTGGATGTCTTGATTAAATATGATTTTTGGGACTCAACTTTGGTCAAAAAGTCAAAGTTCGACTTTTTAGTCTACAATTGACTTTTCTCACCAGTTGACTGAATTTGTCTATCAATCCACTGATCTCAGGAGATGAATTGAAATATGCAATTAGGTCAAAATGACGCACTCGGATCCTTGAGATCATTCTTCCAACCAATAAGCCAGGTATTAGGTCAAAAATCAAAGTTCGGTCATTTTTCAGTCAAAACCCTAATTTTGCCCATTTTGCCCCTTTTGGTAATTTGAATGACTTTCTTGGAAAATTGTGATCCCAAACTTGAAACTTGACAAAAATAATCCTGAGGGTCCATAATGATTCATGAAAGTCATTCGAAACATTAGAAATCCAACTACCTTTGTACAAACCCAAACCGTAATTTGAGGTATCAGTGTTGGGAAAATTGTTTGACCTAGTCGATACTTGCGCAAACTTGAGGAATTGAAGATCTTTATATGAAATATCTTGAGAAATGAGAGGGAAAATTTTGGGGTACAACATAATCTAAATACAGATTCATTCTGACACCCATTCTAGATTCTATTGCAGATACAGTGCACATATAATCTAAATATAGATTCATTCTGATACTCATTCTAGATTCTCTTACAGATACAGTTCAGATACGATCCAGATATGGATGTCACTCTAATACTCATTCAAATGCCTCTCTCTATATACAATACAAATACAATCTAGATACATATTCATTCTGACACTCATTCTAGATTCTCTTTCCAATACAATATAGATACAATCTAGATATAGATTCATTCTGGCACTCATTCTCTTCCCAATAGAGTTCAGATATGATCCAGATATGGATGTCATTCTGATAATCATTCAATACATCCTCAGATACAATCAAGGCTTAGATTTATTTTGACATTCCCCAGCTGAGTTTAGTCTTCCAAAACAGAAAAGTAACCTTGCAAAAAGTTCTTCCCCAGAAGAATTCACTTCCACAGTAAGGTCGCTAGAATACCTTCCTCAACGGGGTTTATTTCCCCAACGGACTACAATCTATTCTTCAGACTACTACAAATCAATGACAACATTCCTCTTCCTCGGTAGAATTGCTACTATCCTCAAAGAGTTACTGTATATCTTGGAAACCGACCAGAATACCAGTTAACTTTATTCTCCCCAAACAAGTCGGAAGTTTAATCATCTCTTTTATCCCCAGCCATGGTATATAAGAATTCCCCAGTAGATTAATGGTCAACCAAGGTTCCTGAACTTTACTCCCCAAGCTAAAATCAACACCCCCTGCAGAGTTTCCTTAAACAACAAACAGGAATTCCTAGCAGAAGTATTCTAGACAAAGCTGAAGATACACATAATCTTCATCCACAATAATAATCATGGATTTATTTTCCTAGAAAAAGAAATGTTGCATTCACATTCATACATCATAGCATATACATAACAAAATGCATATAACATAGTCTCATTTATTTTGAGAACATCATTACGCAATGCATGCATTTGTATGAAACTGATTCTTTACCTTTTTCATGAAAGATCAATCAAAAGACAAACATAGATTTTCTGCTGGCTCAGACTCAATTTTGATACCTCTCTTAGTAGACCTTTCACCGGCTTAGATTAAGTTCTGATACTTTGTTCGGTTAAATACATCAAGATTTTCTGCTGGCTTAGATTAAATTCTGATACTTCTCTCAATAGACCTTTTCTGGCTCAGATTAAATAAACCAAAGATTTATTCTGATACTACTTTCAGTAGACCTTTCTCTGGCTCAAATTAAGTTCTAATACTTCGTTTGGTTAAAGATAGAAAGACCTCCTATGGCTCGTATTAAGTTCTGATACTTCTCTCAAGCATAGGCATCTGCTGGCTCAGATTAAGTTCTGATACTTCTTTCAGTGGATCTCTCTCTGGCTCAGAGTAAGTTTTGATACTTCTTTCGGTTAAAGACAAAAGACACCTCTGGTTCAGTTAAATATCTCCTAAGATTTATGTTGATTCGTTATCCAGTTAAAGATTATTCAAGACCTCTGTTGGTTCAGTTTAAATCGACCAATGATTTATCCCGATTCCGTTCTGGTAGACACTTTCTCTAGTTTAGTTAAATCGCTCCTAAGATTTATGCTGATTCATTATCCAGTTAAAGATTATTCAAGACCTCTGCTGGTTCAGTTTAAATCGACCAATGATTTATCCTGATTCTGTTCCGGTAGACACTTTCTCTAGTTCAATTAAATCGCTCCTAAGATTTATGCTTATTCGTTATCCAGTTAAAGACAATTCAAGACCTCTGCTGGTTCAGTTTAAATCGACCAATGATTTATCCTGATTTGTATCCAGTATACATTTTCTCTGGTTCAGATAAATTGACCCTAAGATTTATTCTGATTCGTATCCAATTTAAGACAATTTCAAGACCTATGTTGGTTCAGTTTAAATCGACCAGTGATTTATCCTGATTCCGTTCCGGTAGAAACTTTCTCTGGTTCAGATAAACCGACTCTAAGATTTATTCTGATTCGTATCCAGTTTAAGACAATTTCAAGACCTCTGCTGGTTTAGTTTAAATCAACCAATGATTTATCCTGATTTGTATCCAGTATACACTTTCTCTGTTTCAGTTAAATCGACCCTAAGATTTATGTTGATTCGTATCCAGTTAAAGACCATTCAAGACATCTGCTGGTTAGGTTTAAATGGACCAATGATTTATCCTGATTAAGTTCTCGTAGACGCTTTCCCTGGTTCAGATAAATCGACTCTAAGATTTATTTTGATCCAGTCAAAGACAAATACAAACATTTGTTGTTTCAATGTAAGTCGACCAAAGATTTATTCTGGTACTTCTTCCAGTCTCTATCAACAAATACTTTGGATGGCATCTATAAGCCCATCTCTGATAACCTTTTGTTACCAATTGAAGTAGTAGTCATCATATATTCCTTCATTACCTATTGAAGTAGTGGTTGTCATAGATTCCTTCATTACCTGTTGAAGTAGTAGTCGTCACAGATTCCTTCATTAGCTGTTGAAGTAGTAGTCGCATTAAAATCAAGTCAAGCATTAGACTTACCAACAGTCACATTGGATGGCATCTATAAGCCCATCTCTGATGACTCCCTATCACTTTTGGATGGCATCTATAAGCCCATCTCCGACAATATTCCATCGCTCTCCAAATGGCATATTTAAGCCCATTCCTGATGCAATCAACCAACAATATTACTTCATGCACCAACGAGTGCAAATTTCTGGGAACTTTGGTGTTCAATAATCTTCCACCTTCAAGTTACGAATGGCGGATACGCCAATCTAACTTTTCAGGTTTAAGAAGATTGAACAGGGGAAGCTGTTGTACCCCAAAATTTTCCCTCTCATTCAATTAAAAAAAAGACCCCTTCAGGCTCCTAGGGTTTTCAATCGCTTTAAGCTATCGAGGCTTTCTAGGCCTCAGGGTATCACACTGATTCTTCGTTTAAAAAATACAATGCACCTTCGATCATGAACTGAGGTTCATTAGAGATGTTCTTCTATGATCCAAATATTATTTCCACCTTTGAAATCAAGGCATTATTATTGTGATGATTGGACACAAAGCATAAGACATAGAACAGGGGATTTGTTATGATCAAAGTTTGTCTGTTTATTGAAATACAAGGATCTTGAAATTTAAGATGCCATTATTCTTTCAAATACTTGTAAGGCGAGTTACTTATGTTGGTAACATTTGAATTTGGGTATTTCATTGAGTCAAAGATGATTTAAAGGTGCACCCAAAGAACATCATTAAAGTTTAAGTGAGCAAGAAGGTAATTTGGAAGCCATGTTTGAGTTCATATGGATTTTTTTTCAATTACGAGTTGCTTGGAACTTAAGGAATATATGTAATTCATCTCAAGTTATTTTAAGTTCAAATGTCCAAAGCATGGATCATATTAAAGTTTGCAAGACAAGGCATGTATCATTCAAGGTTTTCAAGATCATTTCAAGAACCTAGTTTTGTTCAAAAATGGTTCAAGTCCTATTATTCACCATGATGATTCAAATTACAAGTTCAGACAAGCTCAATTTTTCAAATATGCAGCCAGTGGCAAACAATATCCATTCGAGTTTCATTCACATTTTCTTTTCAATATTGGAAATCATGATTAACCATTACACTTGGTCGAATTACAAAAATTACAAGCACTTGAATTCCTAAGTTCTAAACCTATGCCTATTTCTCATTCTTCAAGCTTCCAGCCTTCAAGTTTCTTCTCCAAGGTTATTTATCCATCAATCTTCATATTCCCCTCCAAATTTCTCCAGGTCATGCCACGGTTTCCCTTGCTATCTTTCTCCCATCAATCCGTTATTGCTCACATGAAAAGAAAGGAATTAGTTAGCAAAAACATGAATCTAAACAAGAAAATTTACAAGGTACTTTATTCATCATTAGGGTTTTGTTTTAGGAATCAAAAAATAAAGGTTTATTTCTCACTAAAACCTCATAAATCAGTTTTCAAGAAAGTAATCATAGGCCAGCTTTGTCTATTGCAAATCACAATTTAAATTGGTTCACAATAAGAAAATACAAATCCAAAATAGAATCTCAAAACTCACCATCATGTTTCAGAAGATTGAACAGGGGAAGCTGTTGTACCCCAAAATTTTCCCTCTCATTCAATTAAAAAAAAGATCCCTTCAGGCTCCTAGGGTTTTCAATCGCTTTAAGCTACCGAGGCTTTCTAGGCCTCAGGTATCGCACTGATTCTTCGTTTCAAAAATACAGTGCACCTTCGATCATGAATTGAGGTTCATTAGAGATGTTCTTCTATGATCCAAATATTATTTCCACCTTTGAAGTCAAGGCATTATTATTGTGATGATTAGACACAAACCATAAGACATAGAACAGGGGATTTGTTATGATCAAAGTTTGTTTGTTTATTGAAATACAAGGATCTTGAAATTTAAGATGCCATTATTCTTTCAAATACTTGTAAGGCGAGTTACTTATGTTGGTAACATTTGAATTTGGGTATTTCATTGAGTAAAAGATGATTTAAAGGTGCACCCAGAGAACATCATTAAAGTTTAAGTGAGCAAGAAGGTAATTTGGAAGCCATGTTTGAGTTCATATGGATTTTTTTTCAATTACGAGTTGCTTGTAACTTAAGGAATATATGTAATTCATCTCAAGTTATTTTAAGTTCAAATGTCCAAAGCATGGATCATATTAAAGTTTGTAAGACAAGGCATGTATCATTCAAGGTTTTCAAGATCATTTCAAGAACCTAGTTTTGTTCAAAAACGGTTCAAGTCCTATTATTCACCATGAGGATTCAAATTACAAGTTCAGACAAGCTCAATTTTTCAAATATGCAGCCAATGGCAAACAATAACCGTTCGAGTTTCATTCATATTTTATTTTCAATATTGGAAATCATGATTAACCATTACACTTTGTTGAATTACAAAAATTACAAGCACTTGAATTCCTAAGTTCTAAACTTATGCCTATTGTTCATTCTTCATGCTTCCAGCCTTCAAGTTTCTTCTCCAAGGTTATTTATCCATCAATCTTCATATTCCCCTCCAAATTTCTCCAGGCCATGCCACGGTTTCCCTTGCTATCTTTCTCCCATCAATCTGTTATTGCTCACATGAAAAGAAAGGAATTAGTTAGCAAAAACATGAATCTAAACAAGAAAATTTACAAGGTACTTTATTCATCATTAGGGTATTGTTTTAGGAATAAAAAAATAAAGGTTTATTTCTCACTAAAACCTCATAAATCAGTTTTCAAGAAAGTAATCATAGGCCAGCTTTGTCTATTGCAAATCACAATTTAAATTGGTTCACAATAAGAAAATACAAATCCAAAATAGAATCTCAAAACTCAGCATCATGTTTCAAAAAAAAAGGCCTCATATTTGTATTGTTTCAATAAAAAATCATAATTAACATCATGTTTTCACGCAAAAGATCCAAAAAGGCCTCATGTTGTCTTGTGTCAACAAAAATCAGAACTATAGTGTCAAATTCATAAGCCTATCCCTTTACTACAAATCTCAAAATAAATGCTCAAAAAGGGATTTGTTTGGTTCCCAGTAAAAGAAAAAGCTCAAAGGTAATATACTGCACAAAGTACGAATCCATTTGAAAAAAGCAACAGGGACAGTTCATCAAGGCCAATACAGAAAATTAAAGTCAACAAGCAACAAAGTACAGAGAATTAAAACCAACAAGAAACAAAGTATGAAACATCAAAGATCAGAGCCAGCAAGTGACATATCAAAAATCGGAAGTGACAAATCTGTTATCTCATGACAGTCCCAAAGTCAAACCTTTCATGGTTCATAAACAAGCAAGTTCACAGTATAAAAACAGGAACATAGTTCACACAAAAAGGAGGAAGCAAGGCCGTCGGAACCACAACAACAAAACCTCCATTCATTTTTCTGTAACACAGCTCAAAGTCCCTTAAGAAAAGATTTTGTTCAGAGGGAAAATATAGAGAAACAGAGCCGTAACACAACACAAAACCCTAACTTTTGTTCATCATTTTCCAAAACCCAAAACCTTCAGAAATTAAAGAAGAAGAAAAGTTATCAGAAAAATCTCACCCGAAACCACCAAAAGGCCAAATCGGAATCGCTAGGGTTTCGTTCACCCCCATCAAGATCTACTCAAAACCATTCATCATCTGCAAAAATCAATCCCGGATTAGCACTCAGAAGAAGAAAACGAGAAAGAGGATGTAAAAAAAAATTTAAAATCGAAGCGTTGCTGCCGTCACCTCCGTCGCGGGCGATTTCTGGCGAGTGCTCCGATGAACTGCTAGGAAGAGAGAGCGATGAACACAAAGGGAAGAGAGAGAGAGAGAGAGAGAGAGAGAGAGAGAGAGAGAGAGAGAGATGTTTCTCTTTAACTAAATTATTTTAAAACATTTAAGTTTTTTTTTAGTTTTTACTTTCTTTAATTGTTATTTGTCTATTTTTTATTTCAGGGGATATGGGCTTCAACCATCACCAGTCCAACAATTCCCTCTAAAAGCCAAACCAAAGCTCAGCACGCACCCTTTCCATTATTTTCTTTGCATAACAAATAGGTCTTGGGCCTGTTTTGTTTAGACCAGATTAATTTTCAAACCTCAATTTATACACTAACGGAGGTGTCTTAATACACGAATCCATAGGTGGTGTAGCGGTTAAAATGTGTGTGTTAAAGGCATGAGGTCCCAGGTTCGACACCTCCTGGGACGATTTCTTTTCATTTTTCTGCTTTACTCATTTTGTTTGTTGGCGCCTTGGGCCTTCTAGAAGTTGGGCCATCCTATTTTTCTTTCTCATACCTCCCCTACTACTTCATACCATGCAACCTATTTTATTTTGTTTTTATTTTCTGACGTGTACAAAAAAAACTGTTCGGGCCCTATATTAAACTATTTTACTTTCTCACACCTTCCATATTTCTTTTTAACCCCATGGCCTTTTTAATTCATATTTTCATTTTATTTTATTTTTCTTCTTTTATTTTTATTTTTATTATTATTATTTTCAATCAAAAATATATAAAATATATTTTTTATAAATAATTAGACTAAAAGTCTTTATTTTTACTTTATCTCTACTTTATTTTTAACAAAAACCCTAAAAATATTTTCTTTCTTAAATTAACTAAACTAATTTAGACTTAGGTTTTATTTTAACTTTCTATTTTAATTAAATTAACTTAGACTTGAGGTATTTAATTAATTAACTTCTTTTCACATTAATTAGATTAATTAAAACCTTTTTCATACAAAAAACCATAAAAACAATTTTCTTTTCAATGTCTCTTCTCTTAATATTTCTTTATATATTTTATTATTTTGTACATTATAATGTAATTGTCAAAGTCTTGTAATAGTTAGGGTTTACTTTCATTTATCATCCCCATTTGTAATTTGTACCCCCATCCCCTAAAATAATGTAATAGGGTAGGACTGTTAATTTCCACAATTTATCGCTTTCTATATTATTGCTAGTAATTAGGGTTTGTATAACAAGACTTAAAATCAAGAAGTAGACAATCCTAATTCAAGATAAATTAAATGAAAACAATACACTTTGCACACTTGCACCTCTAGGGTTAACCCACACTTGTTGCCTTAGATGAAAACAATCATGTCCCTCGAACGTGGGATGGTTTAGCAAAGACCCTCGATTACAAGATCGTAGTCCCTCTATGACCCTTCAATGTTGCCTTCGATAAACGATCTTAGTCCCTATGACAAATTGCTAAAGTATCCTACAATGTTGCCTTCTATGACTGTACGATAACTCACGCGTGTCCCTTTACATCCAATGATAGGGTTTCTTACTAACTAATGGTAAGATAACACTATCTAAAGGAGGAGGAAAAGAACAAAGACTTCTTTTGAGTAGGTAGAACGTTCGTAGTTGCTTGCTCACAAACATTTCAAAACAAAACATCTTTCAAATACACCAACACTTTTCCATGAAATATTTTCAAAAGTCAACACTTTGTATACATTCTTATAGAGACGAGAATCATTACAAATTTTGCCTAAACAAAGGCACTTTTCAAAAATACTTTCAAACAAACACAAGCACATTTAAAAAGCATTTTCAAAATGAGCTAGCAACTGAGAGCCCGTAGATAACTACGGATGAAAAGGGTGCTAACACCTTCCTTTTCATAACCTACCCCCAAAACTCAAGAAAATTCTCAAAAGGCCTTTCCTGTTCTTTTCACCCTTTCCTTTATTTGGATAAAATAAAAGTTGGTGGCGACTCTTTCTATCCGCAACAATTGTGATAAAACACAAAACACCCAAGTCAGATCTCCCACCGTATTACAATGAAGCATGCTTAGAAGGATGAAAACCATAAAGAGAGTCCTCACAGCCTTGTCTTCATAGTTTGTTCTCCAGAACCTTGTCTTCAAAGTCTTCAAAACTTGTTCTTCAAAACCTCAGAACTTGAAAGCGCAAAATCTTTAGAGCTTGAGAAGTCGTCATAAGCTCTTTCATTCGAGTCACATTCAGAAGCTTTAGATTAACGTTCTTCAGAATCGTTGTTTAGAAGCATTATAGAATTTGACAATTTCTTTGTAAATCGTACTTTGTATCTCTTTATAGTCAGAGTTTGTTGATTCTAGATATTGATGACGTCACACACCATTCTATCAGAGTCAGACCTATTAGCAAAATCTATCCACTAGAAAAAACATTAGGATACAAAATTATTCTCTAAGACTACAAGCAATTTGATGTCAGATTAGCAAAATTAATATATTTATTATAACTTAAAAGTTAATTTATTTAAAATAAAATATATATTCTTATATAATTTAAAATTAAATAATCAAACATTATATACATGATTTTTAAATAGTAAATTATATCATATCTTTTAATAAGGTCTGAGTTAGTAGTCATGTGGTTTCACTAGTGGCCTACTAGTTCAACCAATAACCCATTAACCCAGTACTATGACCGGGTCGATCATCGCTCTGGGTTATAAAACATTGTGTTATAGTGTTACACCATTAGCCGAATTTGAACAAATTTATATTGTTGTGTGGTACATTGTTTAATGCAAAATGTTGAATCAATTGCTATTTTATGCTATCTGTGTTGAATTAATTGCTATTTTCTGTGATATGTGTTGAATCAATTGCTAGTTTACCTATATATTTTCAATTATGGAACCTACACAGCCAGCAGATGCACTTCCCCCTTCCCGATGGTAGGAAGAAAAAAAAGAAAACTTAATGCTAGTGGAAATAGGAAAACTTCCCACGTTTGGGATGACTTTAACATTTTACCTGATGAGCCTGAACCAATAGCCGTGTGTAAACACTGTCATAAACAATATCAATGCAATCCTAAAACACATGGAATATCTAACATGCTAGCTCACTCAAAATTATGTCACAAAACCCAGCCCTTTTGTTGAAAAACCCAACTCAAAGAAATCTTGTTAGTGGTGATGGTGGTTTTTTAGTTCCTACAAGTCAAACGTACATTGGTGATGCATGTAGGAAGGTCATTAACACATTTGTCATCCTTGATGAGCATCCCTTTAAAGTGGTTGAAGGTGATAAATTTAAGAAACTATGTAAAACTTGCAACCGCAAATGGTTATCCCTTCAAAGAGGATTATTGTCAGGGATTGCTTTAAGCTTTACTTAGACGAAAAATTACGACTTGAAGCCCTTTTTAAATATAACTGTACTAGGATTGCACTAACCATATACTGTTGAACTTCCATTCAAAACCTTAGTTATATGGCCACCATTACACACTTCATTGACAACTCATGGAACAACCAAAAAATTATTAGTTTTAGTTTAGTTCCAAATCACAAAGGTGAAATAATTGGTAAGAAGGTTGAAGAGGTTTTGAAGGAATGGAGACTTAAGAAAGTGTCAACAATTATCCTTAACAATGCAACATGTAATGATGTTATTCAATTATTCAAGTCTTAAAGAAAGTATCAATATTTATAAACATTTTTCTAAGTCTCAAGTTGAAATTATATGTAGCTACATTTTGTCTACTCACTACGCCACATAAGGAAATAGACAATGCTTTTTTACCATAGACAACACTTATAAGCACTGCCTATTCCTGCGCCGTTGTAAGTAAAGACAACGCTTTTTGTCTATGTGAAAGCGCTGCCTATAGGGGCCTTTAGACAATGCTTTATTGAATAAGCGCTTTCTAAAGGCCCCTATAGGCAGCACTGTCTAAATTAGAAGTGCTTTCTAAAGTGTGCCTATAGTAGCGCTTTCACTTTAGACAACGCTTTAGAAAGCGTTGCTTAATGTATTTTTCCCCATTTTTTTAATGTTTTAGGCAGCGCTTTATTTAGAAGCGCTTTCTAAAGTCCCCTTTAAGGCAACACTTTGTATGAAATAAGTCCTTTCTATTCCCCATCATAGGCAGCATTTTTTGGTTTAAAGCGCTGTCTAATATTCACGGATTGTTTAATATATTCAGCTTATATTTTAAGCGTCCTGTGTACATAATCACTTAAAATTTAAGAGATGTCTTTCAAATTTGAATCATATTTTATAAATTTGTAGCTTCAATCCAATAAGTATGCACCAAATTTACATACTTATATATACATGTTTAATCCAATAATTTATATATACATAAATGGAATACAACTTGAAGAATTCAATAATTTATATACACATAAATTTCAATATTTACATATACAACTTTATAATCCAATAAATATGCACCAAATGTACACATTATTATCTTCTAGAGCTGTTATCTTCTCTACAAACAACAACAAAGAATCCTAAACGAATCTATATATCGTTTATATATGCACCTACCTGAAACAAAACCAACAAAGGCATATATATCAGAACCAAGCTATATATATAACACTTAAATCTTATAACTATTATAATTTAACACAAATCACTGTAACAGAAACAAATCAAAAATCCGTTATAATCCACCAATTTACCACACTAATGACGGCATAGTATCTCATCAAAACTCAAACTTATATATACTCAAAATTCTCATCAATGAAAGTGTCACAATACCTTATAAAATTTTCATCTCAATAATGTATTGACACCAATCCTCCTTAATTTCGTCCAATTGATCTTTCGAATAAGTAGAAGACTTGTATTCATCAAAGTACTACATAATATAACATAATATGATTTAGTTAAAACTAATTAATTAGATGAAATGTGTTAAATATATCAAAATAAATCATAAGTTAGAAACTCATATCATGGTTGGAATCTCTATTTGATTCAAAATAATAATTTCTTTCATAAACCTCAACATGAAATAACCGCAATCTATACCATTACACTGACGAGGACACTACATATGGAAAATATACAAATATATACCAGTATATATATTTTAACTTGTTTTACCAAGTAGCATCACTAATATAATCAATATTGTAAAAATATACATGCACTCTAATCCATGTAATGTTGTTTGCCTTACTCTTTGGTACTTGAATATCTCTTTGTGATCAAAAAATTTATATAACTCTAACAAAATATAAACGAATGTGTTTTCAGCAATCTCACATAAAAAAAAAATAAGTATACAAACGAAGATTTAGAACAATCTAACTTACGTATCAACTTTCTCCTTCATATTTGAGTATTTTTTCCAATCACCTTCTAACTAATCAAAATAATATACAATTTCTCTTATTGGATTAATCGCAACCAACAATCAATGTCCACTGTAAGATTAACAAAGATTAGATAGAAACTTTCTAAGAACATCAAAACACGAAAAATTATAATAGATGAAGTTTGAATGAAAATCTTACCCATTTCCAGTTGTGATCGGTGGATCTGGAACTGACTGTTTAACGCTGGTTCGCGAAATGTCGCGGAAGCAAGAGTCGCCACCGTCTTTTATTTTCTCCAAATGGAAAGGACAAAAGCACAGAAAAATTCCTTATAGAGATTGCTCTCGGTTCGGGAGGTAGGTTATAGAAAGGGAAGGTGTTAGCACCCTTTCTATCCATGGTTATCCATGGGCTCTTAGATACTTGCTCATTTGTGTTTTCAAAAATGGTTTGTTTGCTTTTCAATTGTGGGTTTTAAAAAAAGTTTCTTTGAAAATTCCAGTTCGACTCTTGTATCATTCCTCAAGAGTGTTTGAAAAATTGCTTTCGAAAGCCCTTTGAAAATGTGTTGGTGTGAAAAGTATGTTTGAATTCTTGTTTCGAAATTAGAGCAAGTATCTAGAGTTGTCTACCTACCCTAAGGAATTCGTCTGTGTAGATGTCTTTTAAAGTAGTGCCATCCCACCATTGAGAGGTAGGTAGCACCACCGTTGGAGGTGTTCGGGTCAATTCGAGGTTCGGGACATGGTAATCACCAGAGCAATAGGAAGACACCTTAGAAGCTACCCTCATGCCAGGTTCCCGGATCATGAGGACTTACTAAGACATCCTCTACTCGACGATCACCTTTCGAGGCAAGGCAACAGTGAGGCGTACCCTAGGGGTGGTGTGTGCGATTCGTGTGTCGCTTTCATTTATTTTGTCTTGTCATGTTATTGGTGATCTAGCGCTTGTTTTTATTTTATCCATACATTCTTTCATGCCATTATTTACAGTTAAAAATTGCGAGAAAAGTAAAATTCTAAGCTATTACAAAAGGCGCGGGTCCACATCGCCAAAATTAAACCAGGACCTGATTTGACAGAAAAATAAAGAAAGTAAAAGAAAATAAAGAATTAAAAGTGCGAAAGATTAATTACATGGCCTTGGGAGAGATACATAAATATTTAAACGCAATAAAATAAATATGTGAATTGAATAAGAATTAAAATCGAGGGCGTTGGACCCTTTTTGCAAAATTAAAATTACATGGAATTAATTAATAAAGAAAAAAGAAAAGGAGATGTTTTTGGTATTTTTTTAGCATTTTAGGATTTAAATGAAAAAAGAGAATTAATTAAAATTAAAATAAGATGCTAACCCTAATTCTAGTGGCTTTTAATTTATTAAGAAAACATTGAATTTTAACCTAAATTAACCCTAATTTTTATATACAAATTTAATTATAAAAATAAACATTTAATTATTTAATTATTTATGAAAGAAAAATAAAAAGGATAAAAAATTAATATGAACCCTAGTTCTATGTTTTTTAGATTTTTATTAAGAGAATTAAAATTAAAACCTAAGTTAAAACTAAATTTAATTATATACAATTTATTTATGAAAATATTAAAAAATAAAAATATTTATCGTTTTTCTCTTTTCTGATTTTTTGGTGGTTTTTATATTTTATGAAAATAATAAATTAATTAAACACAATAATTAAAATAAAAAATAGAAATAATGCAAAGGAAAATATTTAAAATGGCAAACCTAGGGGGGTATCAGTCCCCAATGTGGAGGTATAGCCCTAGTAATTCAGGCCCACTTATATCAAGCCTTTTGGACTTTGGCAGGACACGTGCATGTGCGTTGACTCAAGCTTATGGTGTTCTCCAGATTTTAGCCTTCTGATTGATCCCCTTGGGCACGTGGACGTTGGATTTTGAAGGTGCATCATGGAACAACAACATTGAACCTGCATGTGAATACTGAACGAAAAATAATATTGAAAGCATGAAGACCTGGGGCTCGAACCCAGGTCATTAACATTACCAACCAACACGTATGCCACTAAGCCACTTCGTTCATCTGTAAATTAATATAATAAACAAACATAATAAAACAAACGCGTTAATGTTTCCTTTTTTCGCGCGAACTTTTGAATTGACCAACCAGCTTATGCCACCGAACCATCTTCTTCGTTGTGTTTTATTTTTTCCTGAAACAAGAACAAACTAGCAACGGTTTTCAAACGTTGCCATAGGTACCATAGAAGAAAATAGCGAATAGGCCATAAGGCCTCATAAATTGAGCGCGATGATGCCATTGTTTTCGTCCAAACGCACTGATCATGACCATGGCATCGTGGTAGGCTAATTTTACACTATTTGAAAACGCCCAATTCACAGTTCTGAAAACCCTAGAATTTGATAATGGTGAAATCGTATATAGCTTGCAAAAACTCAATCAAGATAGATGGTTAGCTTCAGAATCACACAAGGAATATGAATCAACAATTAAAATGCCATGAAAATGCATAGATGTTAAAACACGATTATGAAAAAAAGTGGAAAAGTGTGACTTCTGTACAATGATTCAAAGGGTTATGTTTGATGTTTTTGATCCAGGAAGATTGCTTGAGGTCCTAGGAGTGCAATGGGATGAAAATTTCGCCTTGAATCGTCTTGCAAAGGTGTTTTCAGAATTGGAATTTTTTGACAAATTTCAAGCTTTGCTTTTCAGATTTTTGAGCAGCTGCGTGGTCTTTTGAATTAGGGTTGTGTTCTATGTATAAGTAAGAGTGAATTAGGTCAAGAATTCTGATCAAAATCCATGCATTGATGGTTTATGAGATTTGATTTTCTTCAAGATCTTTTTCAATCTTTTTCCATGCTATTTGATACCAAATCATGCCAAAACTTTCCCTAATTGATCATGCACGAATTTGAGTGTCCAATGAGAATAATTTCTGCACAAAAAGATTTTATTTCATTAGTTTTGTATTTTTCATGCATTTTATTTAATTAAATGAATTATAAATGATAAAAAATCCAAATAAATAAATAAAAATGGATAAAAACTTCCCTTTGGGCCTAATGGTCGTGCACATGCTTGGGATGATGAATTGTGGAAGAAAAATAGGCCCATTAGCAATTTTAGGTCATTTGAATCAATGTTGACTTTTCAAAATATCCAAAAATTACCCAACTTCCACAAGGCATAACTTGCTCAATTTTTAAGCTTTGCTCATGTTCTTGGACATTTTGGAAAGGTCTTTGAGTCCTCTAACCAATTCCTTTGGTCCCATGTCATTTTGATTTACCAATCTCAAGTTATGGCCTTTGACTTAAAGTCCCTTTTTGTTGACTTTTGAAAATGACCTATAATGTTGAAATTGATAACTTTTTGTGAGAGCATTTCTTGGACTTGGAATATGAAGATGAGTTGTAGGAAATGTCTTTCTCTTCAAAATGAGCTTTGGATGGAATTTTTCTGATAATCCATGTGAAAGTTATGCTCTGGTCAATTTACAGTTGACTTTTTCAACTGTCCAAATAAGGAAACTTTTGCATCTTGATGATTTTTGAGCCAAGCTTTGAGAATCATGATCAAGCATTGATCAAATGATGTTTGTGGCTTCAAAATGATATGTTGACCAAAAATTTGAACTTTTGACTATCAAATGACCATTTTGCCCCTACAGTTGACTGTAGTGCAATTAGGGTTTTTGACTGTGCAATTTTGTGCTGAAGGCCTTGAAACTTGATATGAGGATGCTTGACCATGTTTGTAGGCATGTGAGACTTGATTGGACCTTTGAAAACTTCATTTTCTTGATCAGAGCAAAAACCCTAATTTTGAATGTTTAGGAGACCCTTGATTGTGCAACCCTTGGGGAGATTTTGAAGCTTGACATGGCAATTTCTTGAAGAATATGGGAGGGAAAATTTTGGGGTACAACAGTTGCCCCTGTCCAATCTTCTTAGACCTGAGGATGCAGATTGGCTGACGTGCCTTTCGTAATCCGAGGGTAGAAGATGATTGAACACTAGAGTGCCCAGAAATTTGCGCTCACATAGTGGCAGTGTGATGGAAATGGGCTTACAGATGCCATTTGGAGGTTGATGGATAGGATGATGGGCTTATAGATGCCATCTGGATGTTGATCGCATAAGAGATTCCATAGCGAGAACCTGCATACCTGCAAAAGAAAAAAAGAGTACCTGACACGTTGCAGGAGCTGGTTTTCAGATGCTTGGTATAGATGTGTCCTGACTGGTTACAGGAGTTGGATCTGGAGCTTCACAAAATGATGAATGAACCAGGGATAGTTACTACCTCAGCATGACCGGTGGGAGAACCTTGGGTGACTTTAACTTCAACAACGCTCGTTGAGAAAATCTTGGTGGGGATTACCATCTTCGCAGGATCGGGAAGAGAACCAATAGGCAATTATAATCTCAAAAGCGGACGTCTGAGAAAAACCTGGAATGGAATTATCATCTCATGCAACGTCAGGGAGAGAACCATAGGAAATTATAATCTCAAAAGCGGACGTTTGAGAAAAACCTGGGCTGGAATTATCACCTCACGCACCGTCGGGGAGGGAACCATAGGAAATTATAATCTCAAAAGCGGATGTTTGAGAAAAACCTGGGATGGAATTATCATCTCACGCACCGTCGGGGAGAGAACCATAGGAAATTATAATCTCAAAAGCGAACGTCTGAGAAAAACCTGGAATGGAATTATCACCTCACGCACCGTCGGGGAGAGAGCCATAGGAAATTATAATCTCAAAAGCGGACGTTTGAGAAAACCTGGGATGGAATTATCATCTCACGCACCGTCGAGGAGAGAACCATAGGAAATTATAATCTCAAAAGCGGACGTCTGAGAAAAACCTAGAATGGAATTATCATCTCACGCACCGTCGGGGAGAGAACCATAGGAAATTATAATCTCAAAAGCGAACGTTTGAGAAAAACCTGGGCTGGAATTATCATCTCACGCACCGTCGGGGAGGGAACCATAGGAAATTATAATCTCAAAAGCGGATGTTTGAGAAAAACCTGGGATGGAATTATCATCTCACGCACCGTCGGGGAGAGAACCATAGGAAATTATAATCTCAAAAGCGAACGTCTGAGAAAAACCTGGAATGGAATTATCACCTCACGCACCGTCGGGGAGGGAACCATAGGAAATTATAATCTCAAAAGCGGACGTTTGAGAAAAACCTGGAATGGAATTATCACCTCACGCACCGTCGGGGAGAGAACCATAGGAAATTATAATCTCAAAAGCGAACGTCTGAGAAAAACCTAGAATGGAATTATCATCTCACGCACCGTCGGGGAGAGAACCATAGGAAATTATAATCTCAAAAGCGAACGTCTGAGAAAAACCTAGAATGGAATTATCATCTCAGCACCGTCGGGGAGAGAACCAATAGGCAATTATAATCTCAAAAGCGGACGTCTGAGAAAAACCTGGAATGGAATTATCATCTCATGCAACGTCAGGGAGAGAACCATAGGAAATTATAATCTCAAAAGCGGACGTTTGAGAAAAACCTGGGCTGGAATTATCACCTCACGCACCGTCGGGGAGGGAACCATAGGAAATTATAATCTCAAAAGCGGATGTTTGAGAAAAACCTGGGATGGAATTATCATCTCACGCACCGTCGGGGAGAGAACCATAGGAAATTATAATCTCAAAAGCGAACGTCTGAGAAAAACCTGGAATGGAATTATCACCTCACGCACCGTCGGGGAGAGAGCCATAGGAAATTATAATCTCAAAAGCGGACGTTTGAGAAAACCTGGGATGGAATTATCATCTCACGCACCGTCGAGGAGAGAACCATAGGAAATTATAATCTCAAAAGCGGACGTCTGAGAAAAACCTAGAATGGAATTATCATCTCACGCACCGTCGGGGAGAGAACCATAGGAAATTATAATCTCAAAAGCGAACGTTTGAGAAAAACCTGGGCTGGAATTATCATCTCACGCACCGTCGGGGAGGGAACCATAGGAAATTATAATCTCAAAAGCGGATGTTTGAGAAAAACCTGGGATGGAATTATCATCTCACGCACCGTCGGGGAGAGAACCATAGGAAATTATAATCTCAAAAGCGAACGTCTGAGAAAAACCTGGAATGGAATTATCACCTCACGCACCGTCGGGGAGGGAACCATAGGAAATTATAATCTCAAAAGCGGACGTTTGAGAAAAACCTGGAATGGAATTATCACCTCACGCACCGTCGGGGAGAGAACCATAGGAAATTATAATCTCAAAAGCGAACGTCTGAGAAAAACCTAGAATGGAATTATCATCTCACGCACCGTCGGGGAGAGAACCATAGGAAATTATAATCTCAAAAGCGAACGTCTGAGAAAAACCTAGAATGGAATTATCATCTCAGCACCGTCGGGGAGAGAACCACAGGAAATTATAATCTCAAAAGTGGACGTTTGAGAAAAACCTAGAATGGAATTATCATCTCACGCACCGTCGGGGAGAGAACCATAGGAAATTATAATCTCAAAAGCGAACGTCTGAGAAAAACCTAGAATGGAATTATCATCTCACGCACCGTCGGGGAGAGAACCATAGGAAATTATAATCTCAAAAGCGAACGTCTGAAAAAAACCTAGAATGGAATTATCATCTCACGCACCGTCGGGGAGAGAACCACAGGAAATTATAATCTCAAAAGCGGACGTTTGAGAAAAACCTAGAATGGAATTATCATCTCACGCACCGTCGGGGAGAGAACCATAGGAAATTATAATCTCAAAAGCGAACGTCTGAGAAAAACCTAGAATGGAATTATCATCTCACGCACCGTCGGGGAGAGAACCATAGGAAATTATAATCTCAAAAGCGAACGTCTGAAAAAAACCTAGAATGGAATTATCATCTCACGCACCGTCGGGGAGAGAACCATAGGAAATTATAATCTCAAAAGCGAACGTCTAAGAAAAACCTAGAATGGAATTATCATCTCACGCACCGTCGGGGAGAGAACCATAGGAAATTATAATCTCAAAAGCGAATGTCTGAGAAAAACCTGGAATAGAATTATCACCTCACGCACCGTCGGGGAGGGAACCATAGGAAATTATAATCTCAAAAGCGGACGTTTGAGAAAAACCTGGGCTGGAATTATCATCTCACGCACCGTCGGGGAGAGAACCACAGGAAATTATAATCTCAAAAGCGGACGTTTGAAAAAAACCTGGGATGGAATTATCATCTCACGCACCGTCGGGGAGAGAACCATAGGAAATTATAATCTCAAAAGCGAACGTCTGAGAAAAACCTGGAATGGAATTATCACCTCACGCACCGTCGGGGAGGGAACCATAGGAAATTATAATCTCAAAAGCGGACGTTTGAGAAAAACCTAGAATGGAATTATCATCTCACGCACCGTCGGGGAGAGAACCATAGGAAATTATAATCTCAAAAGTGAACATCTGAGAAAAACCTAGAATGGAATTATCATCTCACGCACCGTCGGGGAGAGAACCATATGAAATTATAATCTCAAAAGCGAACGTCTGAGAAAAACCTAGAATGGAATTATCATCTCACGCACCGTCGGGGAGAGAACCATAGGAAATTATAATCTCAAAAGCGAACGTCTGAAAAAAACCTAGAATGGAATTATCATCTCACGCACCGTCGGGGAGAGAACCACAGGAAATTATAATCTCAAAAGCGGACGTTTGAGAAAAACCTAGAATGGAATTATCATCTCACGCACCGTCGGGGAGAGAACCATAGGAAATTATAATCTCAAAAGCGAACGTCTGAGAAAAACCTAGAATGGAATTATCATCTCACGCACCGTCGGGGAGAGAACCATAGGAAATTATAATCTCAAAAGCGAACGTCTGAAAAAAACCTAGAATGGAATTATCATCTCACGCACCGTCGGGGAGAGAACCATAGGAAATTATAATCTCAAAAGCGAACGTCTAAGAAAAACCTAGAATGGAATTATCATCTCACGCACCGTCGGGGAGAGAACCATAGGAAATTATAATCTCAAAAGCGAATGTCTGAGAAAAACCTGGAATGGAATTATCACCTCACGCACCGTCGGGGAGGGAACCATAGGAAATTATAATCTCAAAAGCGGACGTTTGAGAAAAACCTGGGCTGGAATTATCATCTCACGCACCGTCGGGGAGAGAACCACAGGAAATTATAATCTCAAAAGCGGACGTTTGAAAAAAACCTGGGATGGAATTATCATCTCACGCACCGTCGGGGAGAGAACCATAGGAAATTATAATCTCAAAAGCGAACGTCTGAGAAAAACCTGGAATGGAATTATCACCTCACGCACCGTCGGGGAGGGAACCATAGGAAATTATAATCTCAAAAGCGGACGTTTGAGAAAAACCTAGAATGGAATTATCATCTCACGCACCGTCGGGGAGAGAACCATAGGAAATTATAATCTCAAAAGTGAACATCTGAGAAAAACCTAGAATGGAATTATCATCTCACGCACCGTCGGGGAGAGAACCATATGAAATTATAATCTCAAAAGCGAACGTCTGAGAAAAACCTAGAATGGAATTATCATCTCACGCACCGTCGGGGAGAGAACCATAGGAAATTATAATCTCAAAAGCGAACGTCTGAGAAAAACCTGATAACTTCTACTGAGTCTTCATTAGAAAAATCTGTTGGGAGTCGATTTAGCTGGACTAGAGAAGGCCTTGGACTGGATAAGAAATCTTTGGAGTCGATTAACTGAACCGGTCTAGGTCTTGAAATATGATGGAGAATTTAACTGCATCTTTCCTGAAAGGTAGAGGTCAGTCATATGCAATGCATGATATGGATCAATCAATGATGTTCTCAACATGAATGAGATTTGTAAGATATGATGCGTATATGCATGCTATAATGATGTATGTGATGTTTTATGAATGTGTTTTTCGTCTAGGAAAGTAAATCCTTGACGGGTGCCGGGAAGTCACTCCTGGGCTGATGTTGAAGAGTAGATTTTGCTTCCGCTGGGGATGATAGTTGTAAGAATACCGGTAGGAGAAGATGACTCCGTTGGGGGATAAACTTGGCGAATGGAATATTCTGCGCGGAGAAAAATACTCTGACGATCTTGCTGGGAAGCGATACTCTGTGGGAAGAGAAGTACTTTGTTGAGTGTTGATAATAAATTGCTGAGGATATCCTTGTTGTATTGGAAGTGCTGGTAGACTTCGCTGGGGGTAAGAGAGCTTCGTCGGGGACGCTCTTTCCATGGCTTTTGGCTGAGGATAACCCAGTTATATCCTGTTAAGGAAATAACTCTTTAAATAAAGTCGGACGACGCGTTCGTGCTCTGCGAGGATAAGCTTCCAGAATCTACTGGGGATAAGAAAGAATTGTGTTGACGACGACCTTTCCGTGGCTTTTGGCTGAGGATAACCCAGTTATATCCTGTTAAGGAAATAACTCTTTAAATAAAGCCGGGCGACGCGTTCGTGCTCTGCGGGGATAAGCTTCCAGAATCTACTGGGGATAAGCTTACTGCTGGGGAGCTGGATTCCACTTTCCTGGGGATACTGGGCTGGACTCCTGGGGAAGTTTTGAACTGTAGGGGAAGTGATTCCTTTGAACATTGGTATGCCGCCAGGGAATAATCTTTAGGCCAAGACTGCCGGGGATGCTTGTTAAGAATATATGTATACTGCTGGGGAATGTTGAGCTCTGCGGGAGGATACCCAACTTCCTTAAGGTTCGATAGTAGCTTTTCTTGAGGAGAGTATACTGCTTTGCTGACTTACTCTCTGGGGAAATAGGATATTGGTTATGTTCTTCGGCTGAACCTACCTTGGTACCTTGGAGGATAGAACAATTAGATTGCTTAGACAACTCTTTATTGCCCCTGTTTCTGAGGTGGGAGAGGAAGACCTGTGAGGGTAATTGACAAATCTTCTGGTAGACAGGTGACGAGATGTCAGGACATAGTCGTACGCTTTGATCCCTAACTTCTGCCTGGACCGCCCTTTCGAGTTTTCAGTCCACCGGGATACCCATTTTTGCCCAAGCTGCCTTTTCAGGTTTTCGACTTGCCGGGTGTACATATTTTCCATTTTCATCCCTTATTTTTGCTCGAATCTTTTTGGTTCGCCGGGAAGCCCTAATTTTTTCCTAGGCATGTCAACCTAGCGGGTCTTTGGTTATGCGTAGTATTTTTTCGACTATGTCCGTGCTTTCAGAATGTAGGGAGTTGCCCCTGTTAGCAGTATTTTGTCATGCCACCAGAAAACGCTTATTCAGGCAAGATTCATTGTTGGAGTGCCCCAAGTGACTCAGGCGGAGATTTGCCCCAAGCTATTTGACTTTTGAGAGATTCTCCGAATCTTGATTGGACTGCCCCAGATAGCGGACCATGATCATGCCATGCCCCTTGATTGGAAGTGCTTCTGTTCATTAGGCATTCATCGTGCGAATTTCTCTGCTGTTCAAACAAAAAGTCATATGCAAAGAAGTTATGTTAAAAATGCAAAGCCTATGTCTGTCTTGAAGATTTTGAAAATGCGTTCTTTTTCATAAAACAAGTGAATGTTTGTAAAACATGATGTCAACTCCGTATTTACCGTGAGCCTTAAGGAGTCAGGATACCTTTCGTAACAGTATGCTTTCGAACTAACCCATGCTTCAGCTAGGACTTTTGAGGGTTATAACGTGGCCTGGTTCACGGTTTAAGAAACAAAGGATAAAGGCTCAAATTATTTGTACCCACCCGCTCTTCGTGACGTTCTTCAATCCTAAACTCAGCTGATCGTGCGTTAGACCTTATTTGAGTTTTTGCTCTGATTTTCCGGTGATGATTCGGATGTTAATAACTTATTTTGAATAGGCAGTCATTCCCTTTTTTTTTTAGGGTTTACAGGACCTCTTTCTTTTTGATTTTACGATCCCTATTTTTGCCTGAACTGTTTCTTTTGTGGTTACAGTCAGCGGGATGCCCCAGTTTTGTAAGTCTCCTTCATAGGTTTTGACTTAATGGGTTTTTTATTTTTGAGATAATGACTGCCTTTCTTTATTGATTGTTCGGAACCATCAATGTCTTTCTTTGTTTTGTAAGGATCTTTTGGTGCCATTCGTTATGCACTTGGATCAACTGAGAGAACTACCCTGCCCCAGGTTATGATTAAGGGTTTTAGATTTCGAAAAGAAAAAAACTCCTACTTCTTTGGCTCAGAAGGGTTGACGAGGGATTATCTTCCTTATTACTCCAGTGTTTAGGAATTGAAACAATTCATGTACTTCATCAACGGGGTCTGTTCAAAAGCATACTGTAATGATCGTGGTATCGTTTTCGTCATCCTCCCTCAAGAGGCTTAGAATTTTAGATCAAGAGCTGACATCGGAAAAAAATATGAAGATAATTTGCATTTAGTGAATACGAATATATTGTTTCAAAACAGACATATGCGATGCATTAATGAAATAACAATGTTTAACATGAGTAAATGTTTGAACAAAAGAAAACTGCAACTTGAACATTCGAATGAACAAAAGTTTTCCAGTCTCAGGATTTGTCACTTCAAATGGTGAGTCTTGCAGGGGTAGTAGAAGAACTCGGCCTGACCATCTTGTATGAACTCTAATGCCCCTTCATCAATCAGGTCCTGGATCTTGTTCTTCAGAGCCCAACATTCATTTGTATCATGCCCCGGGCTATCAGAATGATAAGCGCAGCGAGCGTTGGGGTTATACTTTGGTGACGTTGTATTTTGAAACTTCGGAGCCTCTTTTAGAGTTACCAGCTTGGTCTCCAGCAACTGTGGCAATATCTGGGATAAGGTCATGCTGAGCCGAGTGAACTGCCTCCTCTCGCTCTTTTGTTGGTTGTGATGTTGAATTTGTGACACTGGAGCTATCTGAGGAGCTCTCCCCTTACCTCCTTGTCTCAAAGGTGGTTGAACGATGACTGGATTTTTGCCCTTAGACTTTTGCCCCAGTTGGTTACCCTGAAGCAGTTGGTTGACGAGAAATCAGAGCTCATCTTGTCTTTGAGCTAACCCTTGAATAGCAGTCACCTGCCCCAGCATCTGGGCCCTCAATGCATCCACCTCAGCTTGTAGGTGTTCCAGCTTTTCATCCTCAGCATTGTTCCTGACAAAGGTCTCTGTGAGAAGTGTCCTTAGCTCTTCCTGCCCCTTAGATAGATTCAGGAGGATTTCCCCGAACCGAGTCTCTTGAGCGAGAAAGTCCTGGTTGTCTGGTTGGAAGGCCATTGCTGAAATAAACAGCGAGAAAGGTAAGTGACCTGCAACAAAGATACCTGTTATGTAATGATGTGTATGACATGCATGCAATGTTTTCAAGGACCTCGCGGGGTAAACAAGAAAATTTGTTAGAATTTGGGTCCGGTAGCTTGATTGAAGGAACTTTGGATTGTTGAGAGTCCTTCTTCCAGGGTCAAAGGCTCACCATATCAAGTGGGTCATAGCCCCTGACTTTAGTCATCATGTCTGGTTTTGATTTCCAAACAAACTTGGTTAGGGAACCTTCTTCAGGAGTCAGAGCTCACCATATCAAGTGGGTCATAGCCTCTGACAACTTTGGCTAGAGGAAAATAAATCCTCTTTGCCCCTTGCTAGATAGTTGATTCGCCATGACCTGCATCACAAGCCCTTGAGATCCTTGAAATGGGTTAGGATGTATGCAATGGTATGATGTCATGCTATGCATGGGGTGATGTAGGTAAACCCTGTTATGAGTCCCAATTAAGGACTATAGACAAACCCTGCAAGAAATTCAGTATATTTTGTTATGAGTCCCGATTAAGGACTATAGACAAACCCTGTAAGAAATTCAGTATACTTTGTTATGAGTCCCGATTAAGGACTATAGATAAACCCTGCAAGAAATTCAGTATACTTTGTTATGAGTCCCAATTAAGGACTATAGACAAACCCTGCAAGAAATTCAGTATACTTTGTTATGAGTCCCGATTAAGGACTATAGACAAACCCTGCAAGAAATTCAGTATACTTTGTTATGAGTCCCAATTAAGGGCTATAAACAAAACCTGCAAGGGACCTAGTAAACCCTGTTATGAGTCCCCGTTAAGGACTATAAACAAAACCTGCAAGTAGTTCATGTGTCAGATAAAGCATGCAAGTAGTCAAGTACGAAGGCACACAAGTCACACAAGAGAAGCCCTTAGAGTTTAGGACAGCATGAGGTCTAGGTGTTACCCTCTTTCAGTTGGTTGGTTCACACCTGTCCTATCAAAGTAACCGGGTTCTTAGAGGATCCTAATATCATTAACTACCCTCAATCGGTCATAACTCCAGCATCGCAATCTTTTCTTGCGGCCAGAACCATCACGAGAGTTTAGCCTCAATGGGCGTAGCATACTGCTACTGTTCTAATGGCCAAGTTGTGTCATTTAAGGTTCTAAGGTTGTTGGTGCTTAATGACTCCTCAGAAGACCCATATTCTCCTCGTTGCAACACAAGGGATATCGGTACAGACCAAGGTGCCACACCAACGTAGCCACTGCTTCACCCGTGTCGGTCTACGCCGGACAGGTCCCTCACAACTTATGCTACCTAAACAGGGTATCCCCAGATCCGGGTTAGGATCTATGTAACTCCCATGCAACCCACAAATTTAAAGCAGACAAGTCAATACAATTGAAAACACAGTTATGAACTAGCCCTAAGGTACACCTCACTTTATAAGATAAATCCCCAGCAGAGTCGCCAGTTCTGTGATCGGTGGATCTGGAACTGACTGTTTAACGCTGGTTCGCGAAATGTCGCGGAAGCAAGAGTCGCCACCGTCTTTTATTTTCTCCAAATGGAAAGGACAAAAGCACAGAAAAATTCCTTATAGAGATTGCTCTCGGTTCGGGAGGTAGGTTATAGAAAGGGAAGGTGTTAGCACCCTTTCTATCCATGGTTATCCATGGGCTCTTAGATACTTGCTCATTTGTGTTTTCAAAAATGGTTTGTTTGCTTTTCAATTGTGGGTTTTAAAAAAAGTTTCTTTGAAAATTCCAGTTCGACTCTTGTATCAGTCCTCAAGAGTGTTTGAAAAATTGCTTTCGAAAGCCCTTTGAAAATGTGTTGGTGTGAAAAGTATGTTTGAATTCTTGTTTCGAAATTAGAGCAAGTATCTAGAGTTGTCTACCTACCCTAAGGAATTCGTCTGTGTAGATGTCTTTTAAAGTAGTGCCATCCCACCATTGAGAGGTAGGTAGCACCACCGTTGGAGGTGTTCGGGTCAATTCGAGGTTCGGGACATGGTAATCACCAGAGCAATAGGAAGACACCTTAGAAGCTACCCTCATGCCAGGTTCCCGGATCATGAGGACTTACTAAGACATCCTCTACTCGACGATCACCTTTCGAGGCAAGGCAACAGTGAGGCGTACCCTAGGGGTGGTGTGTGCGATTCGTGTGTCGCTTTCATTTATTTTGTCTTGTCATGTTATTGGTGATCTAGCGCTTGTTTTTATTTTGTCCATACATTCTTTCATGCCATTATTTACAGTTAAAAATTGCGAGAAAAGTAAAATTCTAAGCTATTACAAAAGGCGCGGGTCCACATCGCCAAAATTAAACCAGGACCCGATTTGACAGAAAAATAAAGAAAGTAAAAGAAAATAAATAATTAAAAGTGCGAAAGATTAATTACATGGCCTTGGGAGAGATACATAAATATTTAAACGCAATAAAATAAATATGCGAATTGAATAAGAATTAAAATCGAGGGCGTTGGACCCTTTTTGCAAAATTAAAATTACATGGAATTAATTAATAAAGAAAAAAGAAAAGGAGATGTTTTTGGTATTTTTTTAGCATTTTAGGATTTAAATGAAAAAAGAGAATTAATTAAAATTAAAATAAGATGCTAACCCTAATTCTAGTGGCTTTTAATTTATTAAGAAAACATTGAATTTTAACCTAAATTAACCCTAATTTTTATATACAAATTTAATTATAAAAATAAACATTTAATTATTTAATTATTTATGAAAGAAAAATAAAAAGGATAAAAAATTAATATGAACCCTAGTTCTATGTTTTTTAGATTTTTATTAAGAGAATTAAAATTAAAACCTAAGTTAAAACTAAATTTAATTATATACAATTTATTTATGAAAATATTAAAAAATAAAAATATTTATCGTTTTTCTCTTTTCTGATTTTTTGGTGGTTTTTATATTTTATGAAAATAATAAATTAATTAAACACAATAATTAAAATAAAAAATAGAAATAATGCAAAGGAAAATATTTAAAATGGCAAACCTAGGGGGGTATCAGTCCCCAATGTGGAGGTATAGCCCTAGTAATTCAGGCCCACTTATATCAAGCCTTTTGGACTTTGGCAGTACACGTGCATGTGCGTTGACTCAAGCTTATGGTGTTCTCCAGATTTTAGCCTTCTGATTGATCCCCTTGGGCACGTGGACGTTGGATTTTGAAGGTGCATCATGGAACAACAACATTGAACCTGCATGTGAATACTGAACGAAAAATAATATTGAAAGCATGAAGACCTGGGGCTCGAACCCAGGTCATTAACATTACCAACCAACACGTATGCCACTAAGCCACTTCGTTCATCTGTAAATTAATATAATAAACAAACGCGTTAATGTTTCCTTTTTTCGCGCGAACTTTTGAATTGACCAACCAGCTTATGCCACCGAACCATCTTCTTCGTTGTGTTCTATTTTTTCCTGAAACAAGAACAAACTAGCAACGGTTTTCAAACGTTGCCATAGGTGCCATAGAAGAAAATAGCGAATAGGCCATAAGGCCTCATAAATTGAGCGCGATAATGCCATTGTTTTCGTCCAAACGCACTGATCATGACCATGGCATCATGGTAGGCTAATTTTTAGGCTAATTTTACACTATTTGAAAACGCCCAATTCACAGTTCTGAAAACCCTAGAATTTGATAATGGTGAAATCGTATATAGCTTGCAAAAACTCAATCAAGATAGATGGTTAGCTTCAGAATCACACAAGGAATATGAATCAACAATTAAAATGCCATGAAAATGCATAGATGTTAAAACACGATTATGAAAAAAAGTGGAAAAGTGTGACTTCTGTGCAATGATTCAAAGGGTTATGTTTGATGTTTTTGATCCAGGAAGATTGCTTGAGGTCCTAGGAGTGCAATGGGATGAAAATTTCGCCTTGAATCGTCCTGCAAAGGTGTTTTCAGAATTGGAATTTTTTGACAAATTTCAAGCTTTGCATTTCAGATTTTTAAGCAGCTGCGTGGTCTTTTGAATTAGGGTTGTGTTCTATGTATAAGTAAGAGTGAATTAGGTCAAGAATTCTGATCAAAATCCATGCATTGATGGTTTATGAGATTTGATTTTCTTCAAGATCTTTTTCAATCTTTTTCCATGCTATTTGATACCAAATCATGCCAAAACTTTCCCTAATTGATCATGCACGAATTTGAGTGTCCAATGAGAATAATTTCTGCACAAAAAGATTTTATTTCATTAGTTTTGTATTTTTCATGCATTTTATTTAATTAAATGAATTATAAATGATAAAAAATCCAAATAAATAAATAAAAATGGAGAAAAACTTCCCTTTGGGCCTAATGGTCGTGCACATGCTTGGGATGATGAATTGTGGAAGAAAAATAGGCCCATTAGCAATTTTAGGTCATTTGAATCAATGTTGACTTTTCAAAATATCCAGACATTTCCCAACTTCCACAAGGCATAACTTGCTCAATTTTTAAGCTTTGCTCATGTTCTTGGACATTTTTGAAAGTTCTTTGAGTCCTCTAACCAATGCCTTTGGTCCCATGTCATTTTGATTTACCAATCTCAAGTTATGGCCTTTGACTTAAAGTCCCTTTTTGTTGACTTTTGAAAAGACCTATAATGTTGAAATTGATAACTTTTTGTGAGAGCATTTCTTGGACTTGTAATATGAAGATGAGTTGTAGGAAATGTCTTTATCTTCAAAATGAGCTTTGGATGGAATTTTTCTGATAATCCATGTGAAAGTTATGCTCTGGTCAATTTACAGTTGACTTTTTCAACTGTCCAAATAAGGAAACTTTTGCATCTTGATGATTTTTGAGCCAAGCTTTGAGAATCATGATCAAGCATTGATCAAATGATGTTTGTGGCTTCAAAATGATATGTTGACCAAAAATTTGAACTTTTGACTGTCAAATGACCATTTTGCCCCTGCAGTTGACTGTAGTGCAATTAGGGTTTTTGACTGTGCAATTTTGTGCTGAAGGCCTTGAAACTTGATATGAGGATGCTTGACCATGTTTGTAGGCATGTGAGACTTGATTGGACCTTTGAAAACTTCATTTTCTTGATCAGAGCAAAAACCCTAATTTTGAATGTTTAGGAGACCCTTGACTGTGCAACCCTTGGGGAGATTTTGAAGCTTGACATGGCAATTTCTTGAAGAATATGGGAGGGAAAATTTTGGGGTACAACACCAGTATTAATGAAAAAACAATTTTTCTGTATTTGTTGGCCATAAATGTACAGATAAAATACTCTTTGACTTCATCTGGTCTTTGTCTGATTAATAATGCGTTGATATTGTTTGGAGATAAGAAACATAATCCTTGGTCCAATTGATGGGGACACATCAAGTTGGCATACATGAAACTTAAATAAAACCATCATTAATATTAAGACCATTGAAATGAGTAGATAAATTGTTCAATAAATTAAATAAAGTTGATCGGAGAATACATGATGTATGTATTGACAATATTGAGGCCTAATTATTCATGTCCAAGAATTTGTTCCACATCCTCTTTATTTATTATTTTGTAATAGGAAAAACCAAAAATATCTTCCTCTATAGTTATATTACGAGCACATCCGTCAGCCAAATCTGAAACTCCCATTAATTTCTGAAGGCACGACCTATATCGAGAAGTGGGCTTTTTTCTGGTCACGGACTTTGCAACATTCTTTTTTTGTTCGGACATGTTACAAATTCCAGGCTTCTTACTCATATTGACTTATTTCATCTCTTTAACATGAATCTAAAATTAAAATGCATATAATACGTTAGGTGAAGTATAATATCGTGAATTAACTTTTTCTATATATATATATATATATATATATATATATATATATATATATATATATATATATATATATATATATATATATATATATATATATATATATATATATATATATATATATATATATATATATATATATATATATATATATATATATATATATATATATATATATATATATATATATATATATATATATATATATATATATATATATATATATATATATATATATATATATATATATATATATATATATATATATATATATATATATATATATATATATATATATATATATATATATATATATATATATATATATATATATATATATCAATTTATCTCTTTTTTGAATGCAACTGACTCGGTTTGCTGCTTAATCCCCTTATCTTTTGATTTAGATTTTGTGGGAGCCTAACATTACCATGAAAAAATGTATGTTAAATGGTCGTAAAAAATTTGAGTACTCAAAGGTTCATAATGGTTTTCAACATATCTCATCATCTATGAAAATGAGGTTTGACGACCATGCAACATACGATCCTATTGCCTCTCCCACCAATGTTGCATCTGAAATATCGTCAGGAAAAGGTAATGGTGCATCCCTCTCTAAAGAAATATCAATTGATACTTTCATAAATATAACAAGGAGCGGTTTATGGTAAAGTACTTCTCCCAAAGTGTTATGAACTTTTCCCTTTCCAACCATGCGATAAGTCGAAGACGATAAATATAGCTGACAAGGTGAAATGCCCTAAACCAATAATAAATATGAAATTGTTAATGTGTATACATGTCAATTAAAAAAATTGTGCTAATTCATAATAATATATATTACCTCAGGAATTTTCTATTGGAAATCAAAATTGATACTATCTTTGTCACTAGTATCCTTGAACCCTAAACCTTGCATTTCTAACATGTATTTTTCTTTGTCCTTTTCCAACTCACGAACTTTAACTTTTAATTTTTCTAACTCTTCCATCACTTATTTATTTCTATGACCTTTCCTCTTTTGATGGTTACCCAAATATGTTTGAGTCACCCCGAATCCCTTACCCCTCACATGACTGGTATACTCAGGAACATTTAATACTCGACTAAGTATGCTCCTGCAATCATGGTCTTCATCTTGAGTTAAAGATTGAGATAGAATCTCTTAAAATTCATATGCATAGAGAAATAAATTAGTGGTGATTAAACTCATCAATTTTTTATTTTAATAAGCTTTTGATTAATTAAATTAATATTGATATACTTACACATTGCTCATAAATTTGAAGCACATTTTTCTTAACAACTCCATCCTTACTCACCCGGGCAGCCTTCCACAGAACATATTTCGGAAGAGATATTTCTTGACTTTTCTCCTCTTCTAACTACACATTAAGAAAAATAATAAAATCAACAATAACACATGATGAACAATTATATCATATCATTAATATATACTTACCAATATTTGCTGTAAGGGTGCTGTGATACGATGGGAGAACTGACTTGGGATTTGCGTTTGTGTTCGCAAATGTTTCGGTTTAGCAAGAGTCGCCACCGACTTTTTATTTTATCCTAAGGAAAGGTCAAAAAGCACAGGAAAGACCTTTGAGATGTTTTCGTGGGTTCGGGGGATAGATTATGAAAAGGGAAGGTGCTAGGACTCTTTTCATCCATGGTTATCCATGGGCTCTTAGTTACTTATTTTAGATCACTTGCCTTTGCTTTTCAATTGTTTGAAATGGTGCTTTGTGTGTGTGGTTTTGAAAATGTTTTGAAAAGGATGCCTTGTCTAGGCAACCTTTGTAACAATTCGTGTTTGAATGTTTTACAAAGGTGTTTGTCTTTTTGAAAAGATAATTCAATATTTTAAAAGTTGTTTTTTTGTGTTGAGATGTGTGTTTGAAAAATGGCAAGGATGTTTTGCAAGTTTGATCAAGTAACTAAGAGCTATCTACCCTAATTTTACTCAAAGATCTTTCTCATGTTTTTAACCCTTTTAACAGTGTTGCTTCACCATTGTGTTTGGTGAACAACCTTGCGTTAGGATGTTAAACGGGACAGGCGCGGGTCATCGTATAGACCATGATAGCAATAACGTCAAGTATCTTTGGCAATTTTTCCTTAAGGGACTTGATCATTTTGTTTAGGAAACTCTGATAGCGTCATCGAGGGACTATGATCATTTTGATTATTCTTGTTTTGCCAAAGTACTTGACATGCATAACATGGCCCATTTGTTTAGGCAACCAAGTGGAGATACCCTAAGGGGTGTTTGTGTGCAAAATGTGTTTTATTGCATGCATTTGTCTTTGATTTTTAGGTTGTCTACTTGTTGATTTTATCTTTCCATACACGCCTAATTACTATCATTTGTACAAAGTAAATAAAATGCAGAAAGATAAAATCCTACGCTATTACAACCATATCGAAAGGCATAAAAAATATGAAGGAAAAAATAAGATAAAAGTAAGAAAAATGAGTGTCTTTCGACCCAGGAAGTAGCAGCCTTCAATTTGCATTATGTTGGCCTCCTTCGATTGGGGCCAGCACCAGTGAGGTTTTGTCCTTCGACTGGCTTGGAAGTCAGTGTATGGCGAAGCCTTCTGGTTCTGCCTTGTTGTCTTCTTCGACTGGAGTTTGAAAGCAGTGAGGGAATGCCTTTCGATTAGGGGCTGGAAGTCAGTGAAAGCATGCTTTTCGTTTGGGCCTAGAAGTCAACATGGTTTTTCTCCTGGTTGTCTCTTTCGTTTGACCTGGAGAAAGAGGATGGAAGCCAGAAGCTTCGTTTCCTATTTCCTGTTTCCTGTTTCTTTCATTTCAAGCATTAAATGGCAACATGGCCTGAGGCCATGCTAGTATTTATCTTGTAAACAGTTTAATAGTTAAAGCAAGTTCAGGTAAACAGAAAGCAAAAACGAAAGGGTTTAGCTTTGAAAACATATTAAGTAGGTGGAAACGAAAAGAACCAAAGTGTTATGTACATGTTTTGAAATGAAAGGGAAGATTATTCACATACTATATGCCATGAAACGAAAGGTTCAAGGGTAAGAGTGACTTACCTTGCTTCAGGCCTTGAATGGATGTGGGATTCGAACTTGAACTGCTACCTGGACGTTTCTGGAATTCGAAGAGTAGTCACAGGGGGTTTGCTTTTGGTTCAAAGAGTTGTCACAGAAGGTTGTCTTTGAGTTTGAACAAACTTCTATGTGTGGGGTGTTCTTCAGAATCGAAAGAGGTGAGTGTTTGGGATTCTGGGTTTTGATTTCTCAAGTGTTGATGAACTTGAGAGTTTTGTTGTGTTTGAGAAAATTTGGGAGATTCGTTCCTCTGGTCCCAAGATCCTCCTTTAGCTTTGTAAATGTTCCTCTATTTATAGAGAAAGAATGGACATGTTGTCCAAAGCCAGCCTTGCAAATAAATGATAAAATAATGTAACGTGATAGTACATGTGGGGGGCCTCTTGGCAGTTGGGGTGCAGAAGATGTGACTTATGCTTCTGACATTACTTGTGCTCAGACCAAATTCAGGTTGAAAGCTGCTTTTGTGATAAAAGTACTCTATATGAAAAGAAAGAGTACGTAGCCTTTAACCAAGAATAGTAGTATCCAAAAGGTAAAGTTTAAAACCTTTGTACAAGCTTATGACTATGTAAAGATTTGGACGCAACATAGCCTGGCAAACGAGATTTGGTCTTGAGTCAAATGCAAGAATGAGATTGAAGCGCACTTGTTCGAAGGAAGCCTTTGCCTCAGTCGAAGCTTGTGGTCGAAACAAACTTACTCGAAGGAAGCTAATGCCCTGTCGAAGCTTGGATCGAAACAAACATATTGCCCAATCGAAAGACTGTGTTCGAAGGAAGCAATGTTGCCCAATCAATGCATGTGGATCGAAACACACATAAAGGGAGTCATTTCCTTGTGTGAGGGAAGTTCCTGGCTTTTGAATCGAAGGGTATTTCTAAACTTGCACTCGAAGGAGGCTCTTGCTCAAAACGAAGGATGTAATCCAAGTTGCATTCGAAGGAGGCTCTTGCTCAAAACGAAGGATGTAATCCAAGTTGCATTCGAAGGAGGCTCTTGCTCAAAACGAAGGATGTAATCCAAGTTGCATTCGAAGGAGGCTCTTGCTCAAAACGAAGGATGTAATCCAAGCTGCATTCGAAGGAGGCTCGTGCTCAAAACGAAGGATGTAATCCAAGTTGCATTCGAAGGAGGCTCTTGCTCAAAACGAAGGATGTAATCTAAGTTGCATTCGAAGGAGGCTCTTGCTCAAAACGAAGGATGTAATCCAAGTTGCATTCGAAGGAGGCTCTTGCTCAAAACGAAGGATGTAATCCAAGTTGCATTCGAAGGAGGCCAAGAGTCAGTCGAAGGGTGCTAAATCGAAGGAGACATGTTTTCCTCCAAATTTGTCAAAATGTTATTTTTATCTGTTTTCTCCCTTTTTGACAGTCTCCTTTTAATTTTGGTATTGGAAAAACCCAATGCACTTGTTCAAGCTTGAACCTTGAAAATCCTTGTAAGAAAGGCCTTGAGAATTGAGAGGGTAAATTTTGGAGTACAACAGTTGCCCCTGTTCAATCTTCTTGAACCTGAAGAGTTAGATTGGCAGTTTTTCCGTTCGCGACTCGAAGGTAAAAGATGATTGGACACTAGAGTGCCCAAAAAATTTGCACTCGTCAAAGCGTAGTTTGAGGGAATGGGCTTAAATATGCCATTTGGAGATGTGACAGAATCTTGTCGGAGATGGGCTTAAAGATGCCATCCAAGAATGTTTGTTGTAAGTGCAATGTTGTAGGTCAAAAGAATGAGCATCAAAATGGTATCCATGTCTGGAATGCATTTGAACTGTATCTGGAGATTGATTCTATATGAGCCAAAGAATGACGTCCGTGTATGGAGCGTATCTGAAATGTATTTGAATGAGTGACAGAATGACATCCGAATCTGGATCGTATCTGGACTGTATTTTAAATGAGTAACAGAATGACATCCGAATCTGGATCGTATTTGGACTGTATTTTGAATGAGTGGCAGAATGACATCCGAATCTGGATCGTATGTGGACTGTATTTTGAATGAGTGACAGAATGACATCTGAATCTGGATTATATTTGGACTGTATTTTGAATGAGTGACAGAATGACATCCGAATTTGGATCGTATCTGGACTGTATTTTGAATGAGTGACAGAATGACATCCGAATCTGGATCGTATCTGGACTGTATTTTGAATGAGTGACAGAATGACATCCGAATCTGGATCGTATCTGGACTGTATTTTGAATGAGTGAAAGAATGACATACGAATCTGGATCGCATCTGGATTGTATTTTGAATGAGTGACAGAATGACATCCGAATCTGGATCGTATCTGGACTGTATTTTGAATGAGTGACAGAATGACATCTGAATCTGGATCATATCTGGACTGTATTTTGAATGAGCGACAGAATGACATCTGAATCTGGATTGTATCTGGACTGTATTTTGAATGAGTGACAGAATGACATCCAAATCTGGATCGTATCTAGACTGTATTTTGAATGAGTGACAGAATGACATCTGAATCTGGATCGTATTTGGACTATATTTTGAATGAGTGACAGAATGACATCTGAATCTGGATCGTATATGGACTGTATATTGAATGAGTGATAGAATGACATTCGAATCTGGATCGTATCTGGACTGTATTTTGAATGAGTGACAGAATGACATCCGAATCTGGATCGTATCTGGACTGTATTTTGAATGAGTGACAGAATGACATCCGAATCTGGATCGTATATGGACTGTATTTTGAATGAGTGACAGAATGACATCCGAATCTGGATCGTATCTGGACTGTATTTTGAATGAGTGACAGAATGACATCCGAATCTGGATCGTATCTGGATTGTATTTTGAATGAGTGACAGAATGACATCCGAATCTGGATCGTATATGGACTGTATTTTGAATGAGTGAAGGAATGACATCCGAATCTGGATCGTATCTGGACTGTATTTTGAATGAGTGACAGAATGACATCCGAATCTGGATCGTATCTGGACTGTATTTTGAATGAGTGACAGAATGACATCCGAATCTGGATCGTATCTGGACTGTATTTTGAATGAGTGGCAGAATGACATCTGAATCTGGATCGTATCTGGACTGTATTTTGAATGAGTGACAGAATGACATCTGAATCTGGATCGTATCTGGACTGTATTTTGAATGAGTGATAGAATAACATCCGAATCTGGATCGTATCTGGGCTGTATTTTGAATGAGTGACAGAATGACATTCGAATCTGGATCGTATCTGAACTGTATTTTGAATGAGTGACAAAATGACATTCGAATCTGGATCGTATCTGGACTATATTTTGAATGAGTGACAGAATGACATCCGAATCTGGATCGTATCTGGACTGTATTTTGAATGAGTGACAGAATGACATCCGAATCTGGATCGTATCTGGACTGTATTTTGAATGAGTGACAGAATAACATCCGAATCTGGATCGTATCTGGACTATATTTTGAATGAGTGACAGAATGACATCCGAATCTGGATCGTATTTGGACTGTATTTTGAATGAGTGACAGAATGACATCCGAATCTGGATCGTATCTGGACTGTATTTTGAATGAGTGACAGAATAACATCCGAATCTGGATCGTATATGGACTGTATTTTGAATGAGTGACATAATAACATCCGAATCTGGATCGTATTTGGACTGTATTTTGAATGAGTGACAGAATGACATCCGAATCTGGATCGTATCTGGACTGTATTTTGAATGAGTGACAGAATGACATCCGAATCTGGATCGTATCTGGACTGTATTTTGAATGAGTGACAGAATGACATCCGAATCTGGATCGTATCTGGATTGTATTTTGAATTAGTGACAGAATGACATCCAAATCTGGATCGTATCTGGACTGTATTTTGAATGAGTGACAGAATGACATCTGAATCTGGATCATATCTGGACTGTCTCTAGAAGGAATATGGAATAAGTATCAGAATGTCAGCCATATCTGGATCGCATCTGAACTGTCTCTAGAAGGAATCTGGAATATGTATCAGAATGTCAGCCATATCTGGACCGCATCTGAACTGTCTCTAGAAGGGATTTAGAATATGATGATCTTTTCCTGTTGATTAATCTTTCCTGAAAAGGTAAAGAGTTAGTTGTATGCAATGTCATGATGTATGCATTGTGTAATGGTGTTCTCAAAATAAAATGAGATTTGTGTCATATGTATTTTGTATGCATATGTTATGAATGTTGTTGAAGTGTAATTTTGTCTTGGACTTTGCTCAAAATGTTTCCACCGGGGATCCCTGCTTTGTTGTTTGAGGAGAACTCCGCTGGGGGATATTGAAAACTCAATGGGGAGTATGTTTATTTCTGCTTGGGAAAAGAGTTTAGGAGTCTTAGTCGTCCGTTGCTCTACTGGGGAGTCGAAGTTGAACTGATATCTGGTCGGGTCCAGGTTTCACAGTAACTTGTTGGGGATTGTAGAGTAGTCTAATGGGGAAGAGGAGTTGTGGTCCTTTGATTTGTAGTAGTTGGAGAGGCAAACTCAAGCTGGGGAATCCTGGTGTTGTTGGGGAAATAAACCCTGTCGTCAGTCCGCTAGAGAGGTGACATCTTTATTGGGGGAAGTCCTCGAGGATTCTTGAGGTTGATTCAGCTGGGAAAAGGGGGTCAGAGATTATACTCTTGCTGGGGAATCATCCTATGAGAAGGACTTTGGGGAGACTTGTCATTGCCCCTAGTAGCGAATGTTTGTGGCATTGCCAAAAAGTTTGATTGTATGTAACCCTTTGTCGGGGTTGACGTTCAATGCCCCAAGTGACGGAGATGGAGACTTGCCCCTGGTTACTCTGCACTTCTTCAGAGATTTCTTGAAATCTTGATTGGACTGCCCCAGGTGTGCTGGATAGTGACATGTCAAGTCCCCCTGTTGATAGGAGATTTGTCAATGGAAGTGTCATCCTTTTTGAAGTGATTTTGTTCACTGAGAGGGCTTTCGTTCATCGGATATTCGTTGTGTGAATTTCTCCGCTGTCAAACAAATAGCCAAATGCAAACAGTGATATTCAAGTGATGCAAAGTTTATGCTTGTCTCGAAGTTTTTAAAAATGCATTTTTTAGCAGAAAACTTTTTATAAGACAAATTCAACACAAGATTTAGGGCAAAGCCTTACAGGAGTCAGGATACCTTTTGTAACAGTATGCTTTTGAACTAACCCATGCTTCAATTAGGACTTTTGAAGGGTTGTAACGTGGCTTGGTTCACGGTTTAAGAAACAAAGGATAAAGGCTCAAAGTATATTTGTACCCACCCGCTCTTCGTGATGTTCTTTAATCCTAAACTCAGTTAATCGTGCGTTTGAACTCCAAATGAGTTTGTAACGACGTTTTGGTGATGGTTCACACAAGTTGAATTTGTTGGAAGGCAGTCATTTTTGCAACATTTTTCATGTTGTTGAGGATTTGTAACGACCTCGTTCTTTTGATTTGTTATCCCTAACTTTTGCCTGACTGTTCCTGTTTTCGAGATTACAGTCAGCGGGATGCCCTAGCTTTCTTAAGCCTCCTTTGTAGGTTTTGGCTCAGTGGGCTTTTCTCTTTTGAGAGATTGACTGCCTATGAGATAAGGAACCACCACTGTCTTTTGATTCCAGAGGAATGCTTTTGATGTCGTTCGTTGTATTATGAACTGAGAGTTTTGCGACTTCAATGCGCAATCTTTCGAATTAACTGAGAGACTACCCTGCCCCAGGTTTAAATTAAAGGTTTCAATTTGTGTTTAAAACAGAAAACTCCAACTTCTTTGGCTCGAAGGGGTTGACTAGGGATTATCTTCCTTATAACTCCAGTGTTTAGGATTTGAAAGAAACGCCTGTACATCGTCAGCAAGGTCTGTTCAAAAGCATATTGTATGAGATTATGGCATTGTTTTCGTCATCCTCCCTCTAAAGGCTTGTAACTTTTAGCAAGAGTTGAATGTCATAAATAAATCATAATTATAGTGAAAATGAAAGGATGAATTCAAGACAAACATATGCAATGCATTAATGAAATAAAGTTTGACATTAATAGATAATTGTTTGAATAACAAAGAGATTACAACTTGAAAATTCAAATGAACAAAAGCTTTTAATGATTCGTCATAGGAGCAGTGATTATGTTTGGAGTCTCCGGAGGGTCAAACTCGATCTCCTTGGCATCAATCATGTCTTGGACCTTGTTCTTCAGAGCCCAACCGTTGTTTGTGTCATGTCCCGGACTGTCAGAGTGGTATGCACACCTTTCATTGGGATGATAGGTAGGAGCGGAAGTATTTGGGTTCCGGAGAGGAGCCTTTAATGTAATCAGCTCTGCCTTTAACATGCGTTGTAGCGCTTGAGTCAGTGACATGTTGATCTTAGTGAATTGTCTTTTAGGCGCGACCTCCTTATGTTGATGCCCCTGTCTTTGTTGAGCAGGCGTAGGATTAGAGATCAAGATTTCTCCTACGTGTTGGTCATGACGACTCTTTTGACCATACACAGCATTGGACTCTTTCTTCCCATTGTAGGGCTTTTTCTGAGCATCAGAAGGTGTAGCTTCTTGAATCTTCCCACTTTTGATGCCAGCTTCGACCCTTTCGCCGGTCAGTATTAGCTCGGTGAACCCGGCTGAAGAGCTTCCGATCAAGTGTTTGAAGAAAGGCCCTGTCAATGTTCCCATGAAGATGTCAATCAGCTCCCTGTCAGTTAAAGGGGGTTGCACCCTACCAGCCAGATCTCTCCACTTTTGGGCGTATCCTTTGAAGATCTCGTTGGAACCCATGGTCATGTTCTGCAATTGCACACGAGTTGGTGCAAGATCAGCATTGTACTGATACTGTTTATAAAAAGCAGCAGCTAGATCCTCCCATGTGTGGATGTGGAAACTCTCCAATTGATAAAACCACTCGAGTTGAGTCCCTACCAGGCTTTCTTGGAAGAAATGGATCCAAAGCTTTGGATCAGTTGTGTATGGTTGAATCTTGCGGACATAAGACTTTAAGTGCATCTTAGGGCAAGAGACTCCATCGTACAGGGCAAAGATAGGGACTTTGAACTTTGGCGGGATGACCAATCCAGAAACTAAACCCATGTCTCCTAAATCCAAGCCAGGTATTTGTTGAATCTCCATAGCACTAAGGCGATCCTCTAACTGTTTGTACTTGTCATCAGCGGGACGATATTGTTCCTCGGAGTGGTCAGCTTCAACATCATCAATCTCCAAATTGTGGTCTTCTTCAAGACTATCCCCTATGTTGGATGGAGTTGAAAGATCTAGGGCTTTAGGTCTTCTTTTCAGGATGCCCGCTGCCTTCTTAGACTTCTTCTTCTTGTCTTTGAGAAGGAGAGCTTTCAGATCCTCTTGCCCTTTACCCATAGCCAGAAGCATTTGTTCGAATTGAGCGTTTTGAGCTTGGAGATCTTTCACCGTTTGTTCCATATCCATCTTACTGAAATAAACAGTAGGAAGATAAGAAGACTTGTATGGGAGAAACCTGTCATGATATGATGCATGATATGTGGATGCATGTTTTCAAGGATCTCGCGGGGTAAACACAAGAAAATGTTAGAGGTTGAACTTCGATCAACATCTTTGATTGGATAACTTTGTATCGGTGGATGTCTTTCCACGAGAATCAAGCTCACCATGTCAAGTGGGTCATAGCCCCTGATTCAAGTTGTTGCACTTGATCTTTGACGGCGTTTGTTTAGAGGGGAACCCTCTTGCCCTTTGGTAGATATCTGGTTCAACATGACCCTGCATCAAAAGACCCTCGAGATCCTTGAAATGGTTATTGAGAATGCCATGGTATGATGTTATGATGTTATGTACATGTATGCAAAAGTAAGCAAGTGTATATACAGACAGTCATATTCACACAGAGCAAACAAGTCCTTAGGTTTAGGCTTGCATGGGGTTTGTAGGTAAGTACCCTTTTGAAGTTAGTTGGCTCAACCTGTCCTATAAATAGTAACCGGGTTCTAAGGAGCTCAATATCACTGGATTATTTTCTATGTTCATTGTTTTGGTTTAGCCACTTAACTGGCGACCAAAATATCCCAAGAAAACAATCCTCAATGAGTGTATTATCGAGTATCTACCAACTTCGGACTGTACCAAAGTCGGTCATCTCACTACCCCTAAAAAGGCCAAGATGGCCAAGTAAGGTTCTAAGAGTTCGTTAGTGCTTCATGACATCACTCAGCGGCCCCGTATTCTCCTTGACTACTCAAGGGCTACCGATACCCACAAATATGTCACACTAACATAGTTATTGCTTCAACCATGTCGGTATACCCCGCACAGTTCCCTCACAGTTTATTGCTATTTACCTAAAGAGGTGCCCCCAAATCCGGGTGTAGGATTTACAACAAACCCAAACAAGGAACCCAAAAAGTAAAGCAGTCAAAGCAATCAAATTAAGCATGTAAAGGTGATCTAAAACCCTAAGGTAACCCCACTTTTAGAATTTAATCCCTAACAGAGTCGCCCGTTCTGTGATACGGTGGGAGAACTGACTTAGGATTTGCGTTTGTTTTCGCACTTGTTCGGTTTAGCAAGAGTCGCCACCGACTTTTTATTTTATCCTAAGGAAAGGTCAAAAAGCACAGGAAAGACCTTTGAGATGTTTTCGTGGGTTCGGGGGATAGATTATGAAAAGGGAAGGTGCTAGCACCCTTTTCATCCATGGTTATCCATGGGCTCTTAGTTACTTGTTTTAGATCACTTGCCTTTTCTTTTCAATTGTTTGAAATGGTGCTTTGTGTGTGTGGTTTTGAAAATGTTTTGAAAAAGATGCCTTGTCTAGGCAACCTTTGTAATGATTCTTGTTTGAATATATACAAAGGTGTGGGTTTTTTTTGAAAGATATTTCAATGTTTTGAAAGTTGTTTTGAAATTGTTTTGTAGTTGTGTTGTGAAGTGTGTTTGAAAAATGGCAAGGATGTTTTGCAAGTTTTTGATCAAGTAACTAAGAGTTGTCTACCCTATTTTAATAAAAAGATCTTTCTTATGTTTTTAACCCTTTTAACAGTGTTGTTTCACCATTGTATTTGGTGAACAACCTTGTGTTAGGATGTTTACGGGACAGGCGCGGGTCATCGTATAGACCATGATAGCAATTGTGTCAAGTATATTTGGCAATTTTCCGAGGGACTAGATCATTTTTGTATAGGCAACCAAGATAGAGTCATCGAGGGACTATGATCTTTTGTTTTATTTTTGTTTTGCCAAAGTACTTGACATGCACAACATGGCCCATTTGTTTAGGAAACCAAGTGGAGATACCCTAAGGGGTGTTTGTGTGCAAAGTGTGTTTTATTGCATGCATTTGTCTTTGATTTTTAGGTTGTCTACTTGTTGATTTTATCTTGCCATACACGCCTAATTACTAGCATTTGCAAAGTAAATAAAATGCATAAAGATAAAATCCTACGCTATTACAACCATATCGAAAGGCATAAAAAATATGAAGGAAAAAATAAGATAAAAGTAAGAAAAATGAGTGTCTTTCGACCCAGGCAGTAGCAGCCTTCGATTTGCATTCTGTTGGCCTCCTTCGATTGGGGCCAGCACTAGTGAGGTTCTATCCTTCGATTAGAGGCTGGCACCAGTATGGGAGTGCCTTTCGTCTGAGCCTGGACTTAGTGCAAGTGTGCCTCTGGCTGGGCCTTTCTGCCTTGTTGCCTTCTTCGATTGGGCCAGTGAAATCAGTGTGAGCGTGTCTCTGGCTGGGCCTGGAAGTCAGTGTGGAAACCAAAGGCTTCGTTTCATTCTCCTGTTTCTTTCGATTGAACTTTTTGAACAGCAACATGGCATAAGGCCATGCTAGTATTGCCTTACAATCAGTTAATACTTAATGCATATTTAAGTAAACAAGCAGCAAAACGAAAGGGGTTAGCTCTGAAAACATATTAAGTAGGTGGAAACGAAAAGAACCAAAGTGTTATGTACATGTTTTGAAATGAAAGGGAAGATTATTCACATACTATGCCATGAAACGAAAGGTTCAAGGGTAAGAGTGACTTACCTTGCTTCAGGCCTTGAATGGATGTGGGATTCGAACTTGAACTTCTACCTGGACGTTTCTGGAATTCAAAGAGTAGTCATAGGGGGTTGGTTCGAAGAGTTATCACACAAGGTTGTCTTTGAGTTTGAACAAACTTCTATATGTGGGATGTTCTTCAGAATCGAAAGAGGTGAGTGTTTGGGATTCTGGTTTTTTTTATATTTCTCAAGTGTTGATGAACTTGAGAGTTTTATTGTGTTTGAGAAAATTTGGGGGATTCGTTCCCCTGGTCCAAAGATCCTCCCCTTAAACATGTGTTGGAGCCTCTTATTTATAGGCAAAGTTGGCTGAAGTTTTTGGAGGGAAAACAAAATAATTTGAACAATTTGAGTAAACTGCTCTTTGTAGCCTTCGAGGGACAGTGCTTGTATGCTATTTCGGTGCAAGAATGAGGCAGTGTTTCAGGACTGCTGTGCAGCAGTTTTGGCCAGTGTACCATGCCTGAACTTGGCAGCAAACATCTTTGAATATTTCATCCTTTCATTTTGACCCTCCTTCAACCAGATTCTTCTTCCAACATATTATTTTACTTTCTTCCAACAAGTGTCCTTCGAACGAATCACCTTTGTGCATCGTTTAAAGGGGCCATCAACCATGTGCTGAAGTTTGTCAGGGATGGAAATGCAGCACACTAAATGTTGTCCAGTCTAAGCTAGTACAAACATAGTCAATGTTTTGTCGAAGCCTTATGGTCGAAACAAGCTAATGCCCAGTCGAAGCTTGTATCGAAGAAAACATATTGCCAAATCGAAAGCTCATGCTCGAAGGAAGCATATTGCCCAATCGAAGCTTGAGTCGAAACAAACATAAAGGGAGTCATTGCCTTTTAGTGTGAGGGAAGTTCCTGGCTTCTGAATCGAAGGGTGTTTCTAAACTTGCACTCGAAGGAGGCTTTAAGTTCAACATGAAGGACGTATCCAAGTTGCATTCGAAGGATGTTCTTGCTCAAAACGAAGGATGTAATCCAAGTTGCATTCGAAGGAGGCTCTTGCTCAAAATTAAGGATGTAATCCAAGTTGCATTCGAAGGAGGCTCTTGCTCAAAAGAAGGATGTAATCCAAGTTGCATTCGAAGGAGGCTCTTGCTCTAAATGAAGGATGTAATCCAAGTTGCATTCGAAGGAGGCTCTTTCTCAAAACGAAGGATGTAATCCAAGTTGCATTCGAAGGAGGCTTAGAGTCAGTCGAAGGGTGCTAAATCGAAAGAGACATGTTTTCCTCCAAATTTGTCAAAATGTTATTTTTATCTGTTTTCTCCCTTTTTGACAGTCTCCTTTTAATTTTGGTATTGGAAAATCCAAATGCACTTGTTCAAGCTTGAACCTTGAAAATCTTTGTAAGAAAGGCCTTGAGAATTGAGAGGGCAAATTTTGGGGTACAACAGGTGCATATCCCATACGCTCTTTTCTGTATGGATACGGGGGACTTGATGCTCGTTGGCGATTCACGTCACTCACATCCTTAAAATCTGAGGTTCTTATTTTTTCTTTGAAGGTTTCCCATTCTTCAAGTGAAATCAAGTCTGCATGCGCTTTTGGATGCTCCGCATCGATAAAATTGTTATCGGCATCCCTAAGAAACTTGTTTGTAAAAAAAGATCGAAACCCTCTTAGTCTTTTTCCGGCCAATTAAAGACAATATGATTTTCGATCATCATCAATGTTGAAAGACCTCTACAAAAAAATATACATAGAGCGCGTTAGTAATTTAAAGACAATTGTGTCAACATTGTCATCTGAAGCATATGTCATACTATCCCCCGGTTCAACATTTCCGTTACTTTTCTCACCATGAAATATCCATCATGTATAACTTCGATCAATTCTATTCCCCAGTAAATGTGATTCCAACCTAACTGCGTCAACCCGACCCCTATAACATCAACTCAAGCAAGGACATTTCATTCGACTGGGGTTTTTCGCATGTTCAACAGCAAACTTAACAAATTCTAATACCCCATTCTCGTACTCTTTTGACAATCGATTGGAAGACATCCATTTGTATCCATGGTTTTACTACTAAGTAGCCTAAACAAAAACACTATAATTAATCACGTGGCTATAACAAAAGAACAACTAATTACCTATAGAGAAGTCATCAACTTCTGAAACCACACAATGTAAGATTGTGAAAGCGGCTATGAAATCGGACAACAACTACACATAAACAATTAGGTTCACTAATTCAATTTCAAACATGTTTAAAACAAAACAGGTTTTGAGTGTATCTTGTAATATATTCATGAACCTCAATTTGTAAACTCCTAACTTGAGATGTTGATATTTTAGAAAGCCAAGCTATTAAATATCACAACTCATAACTTTATCTCTGGCCTAATAACAAAATAAAAACAAAATCACGTTGAAGAACTTACATAATCGCAGAAAACTTACAGAAATATATGAACAAAATCGCGTTGAAGAACTTACGAAATATATGAATAGAATCACGTTATGAACATAAATATATGAACTTATGAAAATAACTATTGAAGAACTTACAGAATCGCGGAAAACTCTTCAAAATCAGAATCGCAGAGAACCAAACAGAATCGCGGAAAACTGTTCGAAATCGTTGTTGGAGAATCGTTGTTGGAGAAAGTTGTTCGAAATCGCATTGCAGAGTCACGTTCGTTGTTGGAGAATCGTCACAGAGAAATCTGTTTTGAGAACGAAAACTGAGTTTTAGGGTTTTAGTTTTTTTAATTTAGAAATAAGACATTAATGACCTTAGGCAACGCTTTCTCATTAAAAGTGTTTTCTGACGTATTACCTTTAGCAACGCTTTCTCATTAAAAGTGTTTTCTGATGTATGCTCTATAACAGCGCTTTCTAAAGTAGGTCTTTAGCAGCGCTTATTCTCAAATTTCTTTTAAGGCTATAGCAGTGCTTTCTAAAATAAGCCTTTAGCAACGCTTTGGACCTATGACAGGGTTTCCTACTATTGGACCTATAACAGCGCTTTGAGTTTAGGCAGCGCTTCTAGAATTTATTTTTTTTATTTCAATTTTAATTGACCTTAGACAGCGCTTTCATAAAGTGCTGCCTAAACTGAGGCTTAGGCAACGCTTTTTCTTAACTTTTGGCAGTGCTTTTTTCCAAAGCGTTGTCTAATATATATAATTTAAAATTTAAAATTTTATCGTGACATATAGCAGTACTTTAATTTACAAGCGCCGTCTAAAGTGCGTTGCCTAAGAGTTGTTTTAACACTGTAGTGACTATACTATAAATTGAAAAAATCTATGCAAAAATTAGCTAATTTCGGATGGAATCGGCCAAATACATTTATTTATTTTATATTTACATCACTTCTAGTGGAGTATAGCTATACAATAAATTATGAATTATTAATGTTTTTTACTCCATGTTGCATGTTTTATTGTATAATGGTATGATATAACTCATTGAAACATGATTTTTTGTTTAGGAGGTGGATTGTAGTACATAAGCAGAAGTAGCTTTTCTGAGAAGTAGTTTATCTGAATTGGAATACAACTTTAGGTATGTGGTTTCTTTAATTTTTATTAAATCTTGTTCTTCTTATGTGTTTAGTTTTTCATGAACGATTCTCTTTTTCTCTTTGAGCAAAAAAAAAAATTGCTACATGGAATGTGGCTAGAAGATCTCCACCAAATAATGTGAGCATCAATGATTCGTTTCATGGCTCGCCGCCTACACATATTTCACCAGAATCAAACTGGGAGTTTATCGATGAGTTTATTTGTAAGATATTTGAAATTTTAAACTTGGATAACTATAATATATTGACAGGCTATGTTGTGATCTGCTTGCTGCATCAAATACAATTACATACTATTAGATACCACCATAAATGCTTCATAGTTGATAGACTGTGTTGTGATTAACTATCAGATACTACCATAACTCTAATATTTGAAGGCCCAAATATATTTGTTAGATGCAGATTTGTGTTAAATTAAGTTGTTTGTTATATTTGAAGGCCTAAATATTTTATTTACTATTGCTTTATTTAAAAAAAATAAAATGTTGTTGAATTTTGTTATAACAATTAAAGATCAATTAACTGATATATCGAATATGATCAAACCGATATAAAATTCAATAAGAATTGACTGCAGAAAAAGCTGCATTCGCTTGAAGAAAAACAAAGGTAAAGTACAATAAAACATGAAACTGGGTCATGTGTGCATATAATAGAAAAGTAGACAAATTTATAAACCACATAGAAAACAAAAGAAAAACGGTTAACTAACTCTAATGAACGAGTGTGACATTGTAGCCAACAATAGCATCACCAGAGGTCATATCAAACCAATGAGTCTTAGCAATGGCGTAACCCCTTGCCATACGAAAAAGCCCAGTGCCACCAACAACCGGCATCTCACGAACCGGGTTCATGACAGAGTTCTTCCCAACAAGAGCAAACGTGCTACCATTATACGGTCCGTCAACAAACGAGTAGCTCAGAGACATTAGAAGCCCGAGCTCCTGCTGACCCGACGAAGCGTAAATACCTTGTGCCCGGCCCACGAGCTTCGACTTCGGGTCTGATGTTTCGGTCAACGGGTCATCCGCCATCCAGATGCTTCCGAACTGGGTGAACGATGGTTTGGTGTTGCCTACCGGTTCGGCTACCTTAATAGCACTTGGGTTTTTTCCGCTGATCGTGTCGTGGAAATAAAACTGAAGGTTTGTTTCTGTTTCTTGGTTCTTTCTTGGAAAACTTTTACCCCAGGAGGTACCTGCTTTTAGTTTCAAGCTTTGAATCGGCGTTAAAAGCATAACACACATTATAAGCATCATCATCACCACCACCACATATTTCTTAGACATGTTTCAAGTATTTTTGCAGGGTTGTGTTGTGTTGTGATTTTGCTTTGTTCTATGTGTGTCTGGTGCACATAAATAGAATATTTCTTGTTAGAAAGTTCTTTTTTTCTTGTGGAGTTAGTCAATTGTGCGTATCCTTGAATTTAGTTGGATATCATATCCTCATCCATTCAAATAAAGTTATTCATTTGCACATTTTAGATTATTTTATTATAAAATAAATTCATTTTTTTAATTAATTTACATAAAAAATACTAACATTAAATTATATAGGCACTTAAGATTTTACCTTACAATAACATTTACAGCGAAAAGTTCACTACAGCATGTTAGCTCATTTCTTTCATAGTTGTGTTACTGGGGTAGTTGAACTGCTTTTAGCAACCAGACAAAGGTTTAAGTTTTTCGTACTATATCTCACTTTATTCAAGAGGTGAGAATAGGTGCAACAAGGAGATTTGGTTCTATTATGGAGAGAGTAAAATTGTAACCAGTCAAAAAAAGTTGGTGTAGTGAGGCTAATTCTTTCATGATTAGATGCTCCTAATTGCACAGCCACAAACGGTTGTGAAATATAGGACCACTAGTATAAATACAGTGTGACATAAACAAAATTCTAATAAAAATTTGTTTTTAACGATATTTATGAAAAAAATATATTTATTTAAAAAAATTTAATATTTGATAAAGAAATATTCTATAATATTCTAAACATATATGAAAAATTTTATTTATAAATTTAAAAGTTTAAGAATAATTAAATAATTTTTAAAATTTTTAAAAATAGTTGAGATTAAAATATATTATTCTTTTAATAGAAATTAAAAATAAAACTTGAGATATTTGTAAGGACTAAAAACATATTTAATTTATTTATTAATTATAATAAATAATAATAATATTTTATATATATATATGATGAACTTGAAACATTATTATAAATGTTTAATTACAGCTTTGGTCCTTCTATCTTCTCTAATTCAGGTAATTGATCTTTTTATTTTAAAGTTAAATAATTTTGTTTCCTTTATTTTAAATTTAAATAGTTTTGATTTCCCTCTCATATTTTTATACTTAAAATTAATAAAATTTGCACTTAATGATAAAATTATTTGTAAAATAAAGATATTGTTAAACTTTATAGATGGAAATTGATCTGACCTGATCAGAAATGGACCGTCACGGCTGGCTCCGGGCAGAAAGCTTTTTGAACGAAGTGGGGGGATACCTGCAAGGCACTCCGATGCTGAAATAAGTAGGAGTACGAGCAGATAATAGCAAGTGTATGGTTAGAATGATGAATACCTGACCCTCTGGAAACAGAGGGTATTTATAGCCCCCAGCGCTGGGCCAAGGTTCCTTCATTGGGCCGGGCAGGTTTGGCCCAATGGAGGAACTGCCATGTTCTACGTGCGTAGTGGGGACCCGCACGTGGTCCCCTTCCTAGATGTTCTGCGTGAAGTGCGGGCGGACGGAGACGCGGTCTTTTCGGGGTATCGTTGGGGGAACAGTGGACTGAGTCTGCCCTAGTTGGGGTGCTCGAGGTAATGTCGAGCTGGACATCAGGATGTGGAGCTGGACCGCAGTATGTCGAGCTAGAGGTGTAGTTGTCGAGCATACGACTACCCGTCGGGCACGGTCGTGACTCTTTGGTCGGCGTGGTCCTTAGTAAGTCCATTTGGACTGGGCCTTAGCAATGCTTTTGGGCCTGTCGGGCCCAGTCCAGAACAGGAGCCCCCCAAGTCGTGGTTCCTTTGTGAGGAGCCATGGCTTGAACTCAGGTCATTTCCTCATCGAGGTCTCGTGCCCGGGACAGAGGTGCAGAACCTCGAGGGCCTCCTCGTGCCGTGCTCGGGGACATCTCCCGCGATGGATGCCTGGAGGATCCTCACCGGGGCGTGTTTGTCGAGCACACGTGGTATCTTTCGGGAACTGTGCCGCCACCCTATGGGGATAGGGTCATCATTGCGTTGGGAGCAGCGCGTCGGGGAGAGAGACTCTGTGGTTGCCCGAGGTGACGTTTGGTATTCCACGTCATCACTATAAATAGGAACCTTGGGCCCCATAACACGTTTCTATTCTTTGTGCTCTTTCTGCTGTTGCTCTTCCATATTTTTCCCAGTCGCGATCTTATGTCACAGATTCTTTTACTCCGTAGCCGAATCCTACTTTTTGATTCAAGTAAGTGGTTTATCTTCTTCATTTTCCTGTTATAATGCATGATTTTCAGCGTTTGTAGATGTTTTAGGGACTGTGCGCGTGGGACTAGCCCGGTAAACTCGTACTTAGCTCGACATATTCATGCTTAGGATCGGCAAGCGCATGCTTGTGGCCGGTATATTCATAGTTTTAGGCGATAAACTTCAGCGCTGCCCGGGGTCTTCATGATCCAGGGCGCCTGATTCATGATCGCGCCCGGTATGTTCATGGTCCTGGCCGTAGGTCTCATGATGTTGCTCGCCATGTCCATACCTTGGGCCGACATGTTGGAGAGTGGCCGTGTAGTCGGTTTGGAGAAGAACACATCGAGTTTTCTGGATGTCGGGGAGGCGACTACTCGTGTAAACTGACTTTTGTGGTCGTGCATGGAACGACATGGTTTGTCGAGCATATGGCTTCGTGCCCAATTGACTGGTTTCCCGTGCTCTGCAGGTAACCATGGCGGACGAGCCGTGCTCCTCTGGGCGCCACGAACGTGAAGAACAAAGTGCCGATGAGTCGGTCAGCTTGATTGATACTGTCGACGACCCTTCGCTGGATTGGGTGGGCGCCGAGCCCCGAGGGATTGCGTCGATCTACAGCTGAGGCGACCGAAATCCGTACGCTGTCCTCGAAGCGGGCCAGGGCCAGCCCGACTTCCAAAAGAATTTCGTTGTCATGCGCCCGTCCTCCCGTTCACGGATCTGCTCGGTGTATCCAGAGTATAGCTTCGCGATGTACGAGATTGCGTTCAAAGATCTTGGGCTGCAGTTGCCCTTTAGTGATTTCCAGGTCGGGGTCTTCACTCATCTAGAGTTGGCCCCGTCCCAGCTACATCCGAACTCACTCGCCTTTATCCGGGCGTTTGAGCTGACGTGTCGCTTTCTGAGGATCGGGGCGACCATACCGCTCTTCTTCAGGATTTTTCATCTGCAGCGCCAGTCTCGAGGAGGGAAACACAGTTGGGTCTCCTTGAAGCAGTCGAGGAGACTCTTCAAAATGTATATGGACTCCGTAAGGGGTTTTAAAGACAAGTGGTACGTTGTGCGGCCAGTTACCACCTCTGCTTTAGGATCCCTGTACGAGGAGGAGGAGCCCCTAAGCGATGATGACGGGGAGGCGGTTTTGGGCGACGATGGGAATCCTGTGATGGCCCATACGGCTAAGTTTCCTGTGCACTGGATGTTCAGGCACTACGAGCACGGGACTGGTTACTACCATACTGCTGCCGGGGACATGTGCTCGGAGGACGAGGAGGCGTACGCCACACTTTGTCGGTTTGTCGATAGCTTCCACCCTGCTCGGTGGGCTACGAGGGAAGGGGACGATATCTTGGATGCAGAGGGTTATCCGACATTTGAGTCCCGGCCGATTGATACTAAGGCACTCGTGGAGTGCCAGACGTACAGGCAGGCTGCTCGTCTGTTAAGTTGTTTATTGCTTGAATTTCTTTTCTCGTCATTTATTTATGAGCTTGCTCGATACTAACCCATCTTTTATTTTGTGCAGGTTCGATGGTCGGTCGACGGGAAAGGCTTTTGAAGTTGTCTTGTGACCAGAAGCGAGGCAGGAGGGTCGTGAAGGCTCCACAGGCGACGAGGATGGGCCCGCCACACAGTCCAAGTGCTCCTCAGCCGGTGAGGGTGGATTCGCCGCCCAGCTCGGGGGCCGCGTCGGATGGGACCCCAGAAGTTGAAGAGGTCGATCCTAGTGTCGTCCTGATACAAAGGAAGAGGACCCGGGTGGAAAGTGGTCTGACTGTCGGCGAGGACGCCAGTGTTGTCAGGTCTTTCGCGTTCCCCCCTTGTTTCAAAGAGGAGGGCTTCTTCGAGAGATTCCCTCTGACAGTGGTTGCCGACGAGGCTGAGGCTATCAAAGGGATGAGCAAAGAGGATCGGAAGATGCATCTGGCCGCCAGCATGGACGGGCTGGTGAAAATGGCCGAGATGGCCCTGGTGTTGTCCGAGGAAGGGGGGGATCCTGTCCGTATCGAAGAACTCGAGCAGGAGAAAGCGGCCCTCACCTCGAGCTCGCGGAAGTTGAAGACTGTCCTGGAACGCTCCGAGGAGATGTTCCGTGAGCAGACGGCGATGTTGGATGCTGAGAGGGAGATGTTGGTCTTGGAGAAGGAAAGGTCGGGGAAGTTGGCCGAGGAGGGGGAGCTTCTCCGCGCAGACAGGGATCGTCTGGGGACCGAAGTCGGGCACCTGGCCCAGCAGGTCGAGGAAATGAACGTTGCCATGCAACCTGCCGAGGATGAGCCGGAGGACATAGCGACTTTGAAGTGTCGGTCGGAGCTGGTCGCCCATATCCGGCTACTCGAGGCAGATTGCGTCGGTGCTCTGGAGGAGGGGTTCGACTCTGCAGTCGGTCAGCTTTCATTGTTAAACCCGGGTCTGGTCACTGAGGGTATAGGCCACACACATCAGATCGTGGATGGCGTGATCGTGCCCCCGCCCGACTCTCCAGGTGTCGACAATGACGGTTCTGGGGAAACCTGACTAGGATAGCGGGCCTGCGTGCCTTTGACATTTGTATTCTTTGGGCCTGCGTGCCCGTTTGTTGTACGTTATGAACATCGCCGACCTTCTTGGTTGGTTTATAATTGCTTTGTCGCCTTCGGGCATTTTTATCTGAATGCTGTTTTACAATTTGAATGTTTTGCCCTTGCTTGAAATCTTATATATTTGCATAAAATTTTAGCCTAAGTCATGGGCCCGAGGCGTGCCCGTAAGCGGCTGTGATTTGGCGAGCGAGCCTGCCCGCCTTCCGTTTGTACACGTGCCCGGCCCTCTTTCGCTGGCCAGAGTCACCTAAGTGTTGTGCTCGAGGGGAGGGACTTCCCTTTGACCCTTTTAGATGGCCCGTCATTCTTGACGACTTGCCGGGCATTTGGAGCGAAGTTGCTCAGTCGGACGCGAAGCCCGGTAGGGACTATTCGCCCTTGGCGTGAACTGCCCATCGCGAGCTGGGTGTTCTGCCTTATGGGTACAACGACGGTGGTGCTCGGTGTAGCTGTCCACGTCGGGCACTATCGATCGTCCTCGTTTGCCGTGCGATGCTGTGCGATTTGGCCGTACGTCGGGCTTGTACCTTAGCCTTTATACGAAGTCTGACGTTTTTCCTCGTTGACCGAGCGCGGGTGCTGCAGGTCGAGGGTCCCAGGTGTTGGTAGTTTTTAACTGTAGTACTGCTTTAGCTTAGCAGCGTTCCAGGGTCGTGGTAATGGCTCTCCGTCTAATTGCTCGAGGTAGTACGCCCCGGTACCCGTGGTGCCGTGGACGCGATAAGGTCCTTCCCAGTTCACGGCCAGCTTCCCTTCGCGGGAATCTTTCTGGTTCCTGCGTAATACTAGACTGCCGATTTCGAACTCGCGCTTGATGACCTTGTCGTTGTGGCGTAGAGCCACTCGTTGTTTTAGGGTGGCTTCGCGCAGGGCTGCACCCGATCGGATTTCCTCGACTAGGTCGAGTTCATCCCTTAGTGCCTCGTCGTTCATTTCTTTGTCGAGGGGGTTCTCCGTTCGTCGGGATGGTTCCATGATTTCGACCGGGATGACAGCCTCGGTGCCATATGTCAGTCGAAATGGTGTCTCACCCGTCGTTAAGTGGGGTGTGGTGCGGTATGCCCACAAGACGCTGTGGAGCTCCTCGACCCATCCTCTCTTGGCTTCGCCGAGCCGACGTTTGAGCCCTCGGAGGATGACTCTGTTCGCGGCTTCGGCTTGCCCGTTGGTCTGAGGGTGCTCGACTGATGTGAAATGTTGTTTTGTCCCTAGTTTGGTGACGAAGTCCTGGAACCCGTGGTCGGTGAACTGGGTGCCGTTGTCGGTCACCAGGGCCTGCGGAATTCTGAACCTGGAGAGGACGTTTCTTTTGTAGAAACGGAGGATATTGTGCGAGGTGATTTTTGCGAGGGCCTCGGCCTCGATCCATTTTGTGAAGTAATCCACGGCGACGATGAGAAATTTGTTCTGGTAGGTTCCCTGCACGAAGGGCCCGAGGATGTCCATGCCCCACCAGGCGAACGGCCACGGGGACGACAATATGCTCAGCTCGTGCGGGGGGGCGAGGTGCATATCCCCGTGCTTCTGGCACTTATCACATTTTTTTACGTGTTCCTTGGCGTCCTGTTTCATCGTCGGCCAGTAGTATCCGGCTCGAAGGGCTTTCCGTGCTAAGGATTTACCGCCCATGTGCTGTGCGTTGATCCCTTCGTGTATCTCCCGTAGTACGTCGGGGATGGTGGACTCGTCGATGCATTTCAGGAGGGGGGTGGAGAACCCTCTTCGGTACAGTTTCTGCTCGAGAACCACGTAGGAACATGCTCGTCGCTTGATAATGGCAGCTTCGGCCTGGTCCGACGGGAGTTCTCCTTTTGTCAGGAAATTATAAACCGGGGTCATCCAGGACGTGGCATCCCCGATGGCATGGATCTCGACTGTAGTCGAGGGTGGTTCGATACTTGGACGTGCCAGAGATTCCTGGATGACGGATTTATTTCCGCCCTTCTTTCGTGTTCTCGCAAGTTTGGACAATATGTCCGCTCTCGTGTTTTGCTCGCGGGGAACATGAGAAATTTCTGCTCGTACGAACTTTGTCATGTGTTTTTTGACTAAGTTCAAATACTCAATGAGGTTGTCGTTTTTGGCCTGGTAGCTCCCCTGTACTTGAGAGGCGACGAGCTGGGAGTCGGTGTAAATCTGTACCTCGCGGGCTCCCAGGTCCTCCGCTAGTCTCAGTCCCGCGAGCAAGGCTTCGTATTCTGCCTGGTTGTTTGACGTCGGGAAGGAGAGAACTAAGGAGTGCTCGATTACTATGCCTTCTTCGTTTTCCAGGAGGATTCCTGCGCCGCTTCCGGACGAGCTGGACGCTCCGTCGACGAAGATGGTCCACTTGTGTTCCTTCCCCGGGGGAAGGTCGTGAGTGGTCATTTCCGCGACAAAGTCGGCCAAGGCCCGTGCTTTCAGGGCTTTCCTGCTTTCGTACTGAATGTCGAATTCGGAGAGTTCCAAGGACCAATTCAGCATCCTGCCCGCCATATCTGGCCGGCCCAGGAGTTGCCTCACCGGCTGATCGGTTCGCACGATGATGGTGTGGGCTAGAAAGTAGTGTCTGAGCCTCCTCGCAGCGTTGACGAGGGCCAGAGCAACCTTTTCTATCTGCTGGTATCTGCTTTCGGGTCCCTGTAAGGCTTTGCTCGTGAAATAGACGGGTTTCTGCCCGTCGGGGGTCTCGCGGACAAGAGCTGCACTGATGGCTTCGTTTGAAACGGCCAAGTATAGGTACAGCGGTTCCCCGTCGTCTGGTCGAGACAGCACGGGCGGCTGGGACAGGCTTTGCTTTAGATGGCGAAGTGCCTGCTCTCACTCCTCATTCCATTCGAAGGCTGCTTCCTTTCGAAGGAGTTTGAAGAAGGGAATGGCGTGCTGAGCAGATTTCGCGACGAAGCGGGACAGCGACGTGAGCATGCCATTCATGATTTGTATCGACTTCTTCAACGTCGGTGTTGGGAGGTCAGAGAATGCCCGACATTTGTCGGGGTTGGCTTCAATCCCTCGTTCTGTTAGATAGAATCCAAGGAATTTTCCTGCCTTAACCCCAAACGTGCATTTCTCGGGGTTGAACCTCATTTTGCACTGTCTTGCTTGGGCGAAGACTGTCTTGAGATGCGCTGCGTGATCGGTGTCTGCTCGGGATTTGACGATCATGTCGTCCATATATACCTCGAGCATGTCGCTGATCTGTTTGTTGAAAGCTCTGTTCATCATGCGTTGGTAAGTTGCTCCGGCGTTTTTCAGTCCGAAGGGCATTACGTTGTAGTAATAGTTGTCCGAGCTGGTCATGAATGCCGTGCAGTGTTTGTCGCCCAGAGCCATTGGGATTTGGTTATATCCCGAGTAGGCGTCCATGAACGACAAAGTTTTGTAGCCGACCGAGTTGTCGACCAGCATATCTATGTTAGGTAAGGGAAAAGCATCTTTCGGGCAAGCCCGGTTGAGATCGGTATAGTCAACACACATTCTCCATTTTCCATTATTCTTTTTCACAAGTACAACATTTGACAGCCAGGTGGAATATCGGGCTTCAGAAATAAAATTTGCCTCTAGGAGGTCTTTTACAGCTTTTTCAGCAGCCTCCGTTTTTTCTGGAGACTGCCTACGCCTACGTTGTACTATGGCCTTGGCGGCTGGATCAATGGCGAGGTGGTGACAGGCGACCTCAGGGTCGAGTCCGGGCATCTCCGCAGCGCTCCAGGAGAAGAGATCAGCATTCTCGCGCAGACAGGTCTTGATTTGCTTCCTGGCCAAGTCGGGGAGGTCTTTACCAATCTTCACTCCCTTGGTCGGGTCTGTGCCGAGGGGAACGAGTTCAAAATCCCCGTCCGGAATTGGTCGGAGTGGGATTTGCTCGCTGCTGGATGGCTCGTCCTGATCGAAGCGAGCGTCGAGGGCTATGGAGTCGACCTTTGGTGGAGCCTTCTGGACTTCTTCCTCGGGGGATGCTTTCCTGTCGGGCTCCTGTTTCGTCCTTTTGGTGGGTCTGGTCCCTATGTCGACGGTATCCCGTCCCTTAGAGGCAGCGTTGAAGCATCTACGGGCAGCGGCTAGGTCTCCTTGGATGGTGGCTACCCGTGCCCTTCTGGTGTAGAACTTCATCTTCAGATGGACGGTCGAGGGCACCGCCGTCAGCTCCGCCAATGTCGGTCTCCCCAAGATGCAATTGTATAGAGACGGGCAGTCAATGACGAGGAAGCGGACCTTAACCTGTCTCGTAGCCGTTCCTTCGCCGAACGTAACCAGGAGCTCGACATAACCCCAAGGTTTGGAAGTCAAGCCGTTGAAGCCTTGTAGATCCGAGTCCACATACGGAGAGAGATGTGAGTCGTCCAGTTGTAAGGTCCGGAACAGCTGGCTGTACATCACGTCGACGGAACTCCCTTCGTCGACCAGGATGCGATGCACGTCAAAATTGGCCATTCTTGCCCTTATCAGTAAGGGGATGACCGCGTTCGGGGCTCCGCCGGGGAGTTCTTCTAGGTAGAAGGTGATGGGCTCTGACCTGCCCTTCACCCTTTCGAACGTCACAGTTTGCGGGGGAGCCATGTCGACCAGCTCGTCCAACTTCCTCTTAGCTGAATTGATGGTGAGGTCGTTGAACCCGCCCCCGTTGATGACCATGGCGGAGGGAAAGTATTCCCACCTGCTGTGCGTTGTCAGTGGCTCCTGCAGGTGCTCCGGAATGTCAAAATCCTCGGGCCTGGTTACCGAGAAGACGGTCTGGATAGGCACCGACTCGTCTGATGGTCGGGCGTCTTCTTCGGGCTCCTTGGTTTCATGGGCGTCACGACGAGGAGCGTCGTTTCGCCTGTACTGCGCGAGCCTCCCTCCCTTGATGAGGGTTTCAATGGCGTCTTTGAGGTGGACGCAGTCCTCTGTCAAATGGCCATGACTCCTATGGTATTGACAGTATTTATTTTTATCTGCCCCTGGCTTGGCGGGAGCAGGCCGGGGACGCTTGACGCCGCCGTCCTTGAAGTCTGTACTGGCACACTTCGCCAGGATACGCTCGCGGGAAGCTGTGAGCGGAGTGTACTCGGTGAAACGGCCCGAGGGGCCCCTTTGCTCCCGGACTTCCCGGGGTCGGTCTTCTTTCCTTTTCTCCCCCGTACGTTGAGGAGGAGCCTCTTGTCTTGAGCTGCTGCTGTTGTTGGGACCCCGAGCCCTCGAGTCTCGGGCCCTGTTGGCAGCTTCCCTCTCCTTGTAGTCCATATATGCTCGGGCCTTATCGAGGAGGGCATCAAAAGTCGGAGGTGGCTCAATACCCACAGCCTTTCTGAATTCTGTGCCGGGGAGGAGACCCCTCTCCAGCAAGTATCTTTTCATATGGTCCACGCAGGGGACCTGTATTGCTTCTCGGTTGAAGCGGTTGATGAACTCCCTCAAGGTTTCATCCTGTCTTTGGATGATGGCCTCGAGGGCCGCCTCGGTCTTCGGATGGCGCCGAGAAGCTGTGAAGGAACTGATGAACTGGTTCTTCAGGTTCCGCCACGACGTGATTGAGCCCGGGGCGAGTCCTTTATACCAGTCCATGGCCGCCTTCCTGAGAGTCGTGGGGAAAAGACGGCACTTGATGGGCCCCCCGACATTATGATAGTGGAGCATGGCTTCGAACCCGTCAATGTGGTCGACCGGGTCCGCAACTCCGTCATACTCCTTCAGATGAGGGGGCTTCTCCATGCCCGGGGGGATGGGTGTATCCATGATGGCCTGCGGCAGGGGACCGCGGGGGTCGTCCTCGTCGCTCCTCTCCGGAGAAAAAGATGGGGACCTGTAGTTTTGTCTGGCACGGTGGTCGTGCTGAGTTTCCCTCGAGCGTGATGCTCGGTGGTTGAATGTCACACGCCCGTCCCCGGCGTGCCTCTTGTCGTGCCTTGACGGGTCGCGACTGGGTTCTCCGGCAGGGATGGCGGGCTGTCTCTCATAGTTGGGCCGCCTCTGCTTTGGCCGGGGAGAGGGGCTCCTGGAGTTCTCCCTGTAGTGTCTCCGCGGGGGAGAAGGGTGTCGAACTTCTGTGACCCGAGGAGGTGGAGAATGTGGCCTCTGATGCCTCCTCGGGGGTCGTCGATCATCTTCAAGTGCCCTTAGTCTTTCTCCTTGGGCGAAGATGAGATAGTTTGTCTGATTGATGGCCGCGAACAGTGCCTGAGTCGTGGCATCTGCCCCAGCGGGAACTGGGACTTCGTGGAATCGGGCAGCTCTGTAATGAGCGAGAGCTACCGGGTCGTCCTCGAGTGGTGGTGGGAGCGGGGAGGATGATGAGGTGGCTCCATCCCTGTGCGAGGAAGTTCCGAGGACGGTGGTTGTAGGAGCGGTGTTGACGGGATTGACGACGTTGTCGAGATGCCCGTTTTTGTCCGTCGTGCCGTTATTGGTGTCGGTGATACGGACGTTCTGCTCGTCGCGAGCTGGATCAGCCATGACAGGTAGTTGAATTGAGCTTTTGTCTTTTGAGTTGTTCGTTAGACGGGGAAGCTAGTTTCCCACAGACGGCGCCACTGATCTGACCTGATCAGAAATGGACCGTCACGGCTGGCTCCGGGCAGAAAGCTTTTTGAACGAAGTGGGGGGGGGGTACCTGCAAGGCACTCCGATGCTGAAGTAAGTAGGAGTACGAGCAGATAATAGCAAGTGTATGGTTAGAATGATGAATACCTGACCCTCTGGAAATAGAGGGTATTTATAGCCCCCAGCGCTGGGCCAAGGTTCCTTCATTGGGCCGGGCAGGTTTGGCCCAATGGAGGAACTGCCAGGTTCTACGTGCGTAGTGGGGACCCGCACGTGGTCCCCTTCCTGGATGTTCTGCGTGAAGTGCGGGCGGACGGAGACGCGGTCTTTTCGGGGTATCGTTGGGGGAACAGTGGACTGAGTCTGCCCTAGTTGGGGTGCTCGAGGTAATGTCGAGCTGGACATCAGGATGTGGAGCTGGACCGCAGTATGTCGAGCTGGAGGTGTAGCTGTCGAGCATACGACTACCCGTCGGGCACGGTCGTGACTCTTTGGTCGGCGTGGTCCTTAGTAAGTCCATTTGGACTGGGCCTTAACAATGCTTTTGGGCCTGTCGGGCCCAGTCTAAAACAGAAATATAAGTTAAAAAACAAAAACAAAAAATCATTGATTTTCTATGAAAAAAATATAAGGAGATTAAAACTGTTTGAATTTAAAATAGTGATAGCAAAACTGTTTGAATTTAAAATAGAGAAATTAATATCGTAAATCGTACAAAATAGAAAATAAAAATATAATTCATCCTATTATTAATCTTCCATTTTATCATAAAAGTGAGGCATCTTAAATTTTTTTAATAGAAATCATGTGATAATTGAGCCTAGATAAACGCAAGGTAGTTTAAAAAGTTAGAAAAAAAAAGAGAAAGTGGAATATATGTATAGAGAGAGAGAGAAGAAATCAATATTTATGAGGGGTACAATTGCTCCTTCCGGCTCTTTATAATATCCGTCTATGGCAAGAGTTACTTACAATTACACATGTATGTACATGATGATCCACTTATATTAACATATAATAAGTAAATGAAAAGCTATGTAATTCTAGTCTCTTAATAAAGTATGATGAGAGTTAATTTATGATTGGAGAGAATCATATATGAAGATGAATGGAAAATAACTTTGAAAAGCAAAGATGGATTGTATGAGTGGTTGATAATGCCCTTTGGTTTGTCAAACTCCCCTAAGACTCTCATGTGGTTGATGAATCAAGTTATGCACCCATTTACTAGTTCTTTTGTATTGGTTTATTTTGATGATATTATGATTTACAATAAGACTAAGATAGTGCATCTGAAACATATGAGACAAGTGTTGCAAGTATTATTGGAGAATCAGTCGTACATTAATCTGAAAAAATGCACATTTAACACCAATAGGATACTTTTCCCAGACTTTATTGTTGGTGAAGAAGGAATTCAAGTTGATGAAAATAAGATGAGTGCCATAAGAGCGTGTCTTACACCTAAATCAATGACAGATGTTCATAGTTTTTATGGTCTGGCCACCTTCTATAGGAGGTATATTAAAGATTTCAGTATTATCACTGTACATATTAATGAATGTTTGAACACAAGGGAGTTCAATTTGGGGTTTGAGTAAGAGTGGATTTTTGCACTGACTAAGGGAAGTTATGTACAACACTATGTCACACCCTAATTTTTTTGACCTCTAATATACCACCTCCTTTGCATCATTTGCATTTTCATTTATATTTATTCATTTTTAGTCAAAGTTTTTGTCCATGATTTTTATTTCTTTTATTTCAATATTATTTTTGGATTTTAATTTTATTCTTAATTCAATTTAAAATATCTTTTTTAAGTTGAATTATTATTAAAATTGAAATCATTTTAAAAAAAACTTTTCTATTTTTAATATTTTTAATATTTTTCTTTTTTTGTTATTACTAACAATTTTTTTTTGTTATTATTATTTATTATTATTATTATTATTATTATTATTATTATTATTATTATTATTATTATTATTATTATTATTATTATTATTATTATTATTATTATTATTATTATTATTATTATATGTGTTATCTTTTATTATAATAAAATTCAAAATTTTCTTTTTTATATTCTAGAATTAACGCTTACTATTTCTTTTCTATTTTCGACTGTCATTAAAATTAAGAAAAAAATCACACGTTGAACTGAATGATTTTGATATCCATCTAATTCTTGTGCTTTCCGTTAAATTTGTATTTTGAGATGGAAATTATAGGTTGAAGTGAATAGTGATTAAAACATCAAGAAGTATCGAGAGAATGGTCCCACATTCTTGTCATTTTCATACAAGACCAAATAGATTCAAATAACACATGTTTTTTTTTTTTTTGTTAGTGTACAATAATTAATAATATTCCAATACTCCATACGTAAAACATATGTATATAACATAACTCATAACACGGCCAAAAAGCTGCATTCGTTTGAAGAAGAACAAAGCAAAAGTACAATAAAACATGAAACTGGACTATGTGTGCATATTATAAAGAGGTAGACGAATCTATAAACTATATAGTGATTCATTTGTATAGAAAATAAATCGAAAACGGTTAACTAACTCTAATGAACGAGTGTGACATTGTAGCCAACAATAGCATCACCAGTGGTCATATCAAACCAATGAGTCTTAGCAATGGCGTAACCCTTTGCCATACGAAAAAGCCCAGTGCCACCAACAACCGGCATCTCACGAACCGGGTTCATGACAGAGTTCTTCCCAACAAGAGCAAACGTGCTACCATTATACGGTCCGTCAACAAACGAGTAGCTCAGAGACATTAGAAGCCCGGGCTCCTGCTGACCCGACGAAGCGTAAATACCCTGCGCCCGGCCCACGAGCTTGGACTTCGGGTCTGATGTTTCGGTTAATGGGTCATCCGCCATCCAAATGCTTCCGAACTGGGTGACGAATGACTTGGTGTTGTCTACAGGTTCGGCTACCTTAACAGCACTTGGGTTTTTTCCACTAATCGTGTCGTGGAAATAGAACTGAAGGTTTGTTTCCGTTTCTTGGTTCTCTTTTACAAAACTCTTACCCCAATTCCCTGCTTTAAATTTCAAGCTTTGAATCCGTGATGGAAGAATAACACTCAGTACAAGCATCATCACCACCATGGCATTTTGCTTAGACATCTTATCTTTGCAGTGTTGTGTTGTGGATTTGGTTTCTTCTATGTGTGTGTGGTGTATATAAATAGAATATTTCTTGTTTGAAATTTTTTTTTTGTGTGGAGTTAGTCAATTGTGAGGTTTAACTTTTACAACAACTACAGTGATAAGTCCACTACAGCATGTTAGCTCATTTCTTTCATAGTTGTGTTACTGGGGTAGTTGAACTACTTTTAGCAACCAGACAAAGGTTTAAGTTTTTCGTACTATATCTCACTTTATTCAAGAGGTGAGAATAGGTGCAACAAGGAGATTTGGTTCTATTATGGAGTAAAATTGTAACCAGTCAAAAAAAGTTGGTGTAGTGGGGGCTTATTTTTTCATGATTGGATGCTTCTAATTGCACAACCATTAGCTGTTGTTGAAGGTGAGATAGAGGACCACAAGTATAAATATAGTGTGACATAAACAAAAATTCTAATAAAAATCTGTATTATCGGGAAGCAAAAAAAAGTGTATTAATGTCTGAAACCGACATTTGTAAATATGTTTAATTTATTTATTTTTTCAAATTATTATCAGTATTGACGTGTCAGTTTCATAAGTTTTAACACATTATATGGAGTGCAAGTATGATAGAATGTGATTTTCACATTATTCATTCAATCTTTCTAAAGGTTTACAAAACCATAACCACCTAGCAAAGGATGCAAGGTGAATGGTGGAAGAGTTAGTTACAATTATGCATAAGTAAAAGAAAAGCTATGTAACTCTAGCCTCCTAATAAACTATAGTTAATTTATGATTGGAAAGAATCAATTTTCAACATCATATCATCATTATGATTGGAAAAACTACGGTACAAGATATAATCACCACAAACCTATAATCACCACAAACCCATCAGTCAAGTAAGGTATCATCCTTAAATTTCTTCATGTGAATGAGAAGTGAGGGGGTGGCTTTCTTGCCATAGTAGCTTGCTCAAAATCATAAGCAATCTCATCAATTTTGGCTCAGTTCCCTTTAATCCACCAAAACATATCCCAAATGGCATTCCTTGGCTATCATACCCAGCTGGGACAGTGATTGCAGGATACCCTCCAATTGCAAACATTGGAGAAACATCGGTGCCTATGGCCAATAATGCATCCAATTGATTTTCTTTTATCACTCTCTCAAACCCATTTTTTGACAATTCATCCATCACCTTCAATGCCTCAATTATTTCACTTGTTTCTATGCCACTAGTCATTTCTGATGCAATGAATAAATCTTGCCCATATTCAGTAGTTTTTTCCTGTTACAAGAAAACCATAAACAAATCACACTACTAAGCTATCAAATTAAACAAAACAATATACCTATAAAAAAATACAACCCAAACAAAGACATCGAACATAACTCCGATATGACGATTCAGTTATTAAAATTAAAATTATCTACATAAATACTTACTAAAATGGGGTTGTTGGTGTTGAATTCTATAATCTCAGCTAGAGACCTCACAGGAGAATAAGTGAGCTCCTGCAGATATTTGTTGATGGACAACTTGAATTCTGAAAGTAAGATTGTCACTTCACCACTTTGGAAAGGGTCCAAAATGGTGCTTAAATTTTCTACTTCCAAATTATCCACCACTGTTGCACCTCTTTCTCTTCAATTTGCAAATAAAACAAACACAGCCTCAGCATTATTATAAATATAGTGTGATAGTGTTATGAATTACTATTGTATTTTTACCGTAACACATTGAGTTGATCTTCAAAGATAGAAGTGACATTTGATCGATCCAAAAATGGATTCCTTAAAACACCTATTATCTTTCCTTTAAGCCCTTGTTTATTGAGGAATTGTTTATAACCACCTGAAGGTATAAACTTTTCCGCTGACTTTGTAGCTTCATAATCTCTTAGGTCAAATCCAACAATTACATCAAGCATGTGAACTGCATCTGAAACTGTCCTGCATATTGGCCTGAACAAAAAACACATACATTTTACTTTATGTGAGCAACCAAAAGTGTTGCACTTCCATGACAATCCTCTCCGATGGCTGAATGGTACAGCCCAATCTCAACCACTCATTTTAGTCTAATGCATGCAATCAACAACATAAATGAATAATTCGTTTCTGTTGCACTTACCCAATAGTATCTTGACGAGGTGAAATTGGTATGACACCATCCCTGCTAGTGAGTCCAACAGTGGGCTTGATCCCGACTACTGAGTTGTGGTCAGCGGGACAAATGATGGAGCCATCAGTTTCTGTCCCCAAAGAAACTGCAACCATATTAGTTGCCACTGAAATTGCAGATCCAAAGCTAGACGCGCATGGACTTTTGGACTCCACATAAGGGTTCTGCCTAACACAAGACAACTAATCAGTTATACATCCATACATCAATTTGTGACACTTATATGACTTGTGTCGAATTAGTGTGGGAGTAAGTAAATAAAAGAGAGTGATAGTGAAGAAGAGTACTAACCAAGGCAATTCCACCTCTGGGGCACCAAGCTTGTCCTATGGTTTTGTAAGAACGAAACCCATACCACACTGGTAGACTAGTTTTTCCAAGAATAATAGCACCAGCGTCCCTCAGCTTAGAAACCACATGCGCATCACGTGGAACCTTGGACCCCAACAAGGCATACGAACCCGCCGTAGTGTTGAGTTTATCCAACGTAGCAATACTATCCTTAAGCAAAACAGGGATCCCATGAAGCAACGAACGGTCCCGATGTTGTTTTCTCTCAGAATCAGCCTTGTCCGCTTGATCACGTGCGTCCGGATTGACTTCCAATACAGCTCCAAGTGTGGGATTGAGAGCCTGGATTCTGTTTAAGTAAAAGTCAACGAGTTTTCTTGAAGTGAGGTGGTTTCTGTCGAAGGCTTCTTGTATGTCTTCAATGGTTGCTTCACTGATTACAAAACCAGAATATTCATCTACTGTTTGGCGTTTGTCTATGAATCCTTTAAATGCCACTGCAATTAATAACACCACGAGGCAAATAGAAATTACGGTTGTTTTTCCCATTTCAGAAATAGAAGCTGCACACTAGTTCTTTGCGGTTCAAATTTGAGGGAATGGGTTTAATGGTTTTGAGAATGAGAAGCAAGCAGGATGACTTTGAAAAACTGGAATGCCACAAATAGAGCAGGGATGGACATGGTCAAAACCAATTATTATAGATATTTACAAAATTAAAAACATATAATTGTATAATCAATAATAAATGCTGACACTGTATATGAAAAATATTAAAATAATGTTTTGAGCAATTATGATACATAAGTCAAATTACCTTGAGAGACATCAATTGTGTTTTCCACAATAGAATGACCAATTGATTCAGCAAAATAAAATTCATTATCCACGAGTGTACGAGCATATGTTGCAATGCGTCCAAGATCAAATTTGTGGATCGGACGGATCAGTAGAAACCAAAATAGAACCATCAACATAATCAAAATTCATTTTTCCTACCCCAAAGCCTTTATTAGGTTTCCAAATGATTGAATTATTTTCAATGAGGCAAAAAAATATAATCAAATGGCTTATATAGAAGTTACAGTGTAAGTAAACCTTTATTATTTTTACATCAAATAAGCATGGCCATTGAATCTAGAGTAATTTTAGGTACAAGACTTGCATATTTTTTTATTAATTTGCTCAAATCTTTTTGAACGAGTTATTTGGTGACATTTAATCTGAATCATCCTTTGTTGTATTGATTTGGTGATCCTTAGTTTGTGTAAAGGCCAACACAAACATACCAGCATTGGGTTTAGATTAAAGGCAAACACAAAAACAGAAAATCATGTTTAAAGGTTAATCCGACTACTTGAATGAACAATAAGTGATGTTGAAGAAAAACATTTGTATAAAGGTCATGCATGAAACATAAAATATGAGAAACCAAAACAATGTCATATGTATTGTTGATGTTGAACATTACTCGTGTATACAGAAAAAAAATTGAAGGCTAATCCAAGGACTTTAGTGAACAATAATTTAAGGTATACATCAACGATTATGATTATGTGATTATTGTACTTTCATCAATCAAAAACTATAATCACCACACACCCATAAGTTAAGTCAGGCATCATCCTTAAGTTTCTTCATGTGAATGAAAAGCGAGGGGGTGGCTTCCTTGCAGTGGTAGCTTGCTCAAAGTCATAAGCAATCTCAATCAGTTTCGGCTCCGTTCCCTTTAAACCTCCAAAACAGATTCCAAATGGCATCCCTTGGTTATCATATCCAGCTGGGACAGTGATTGCAGGATACCCTCCAATTGCAAACATCGGAGAAGCATTAGAGCCTACAGCCAACACTGCATCCAATTGATATTCTTTTATCAGCCTCTCAAACCCATTTTTCGACAATTGATCCATCATCTTCACTGCCTCAATTTCACTTTTTCCAAAGCCATTGGTCAGTTCTGATGCCATAAATAAATCTTGTCCATACTCATTAGTTTTTTCCTGTTACAAGAACAAAACCATAAACAGCTTACTGTTAAACTACAAAAATTAAACTGATCAAAATACCTATGAAGCATTGACTAAGACAGACACAAGATAATACATACATACACGTATAATAATTTGTGAAAATGAAATAGTTGAATATAACCAAACCAATTCTTAGCTTATATTAGATAATAGAATAGATCATTAAGTTTTCTATTTTGTTATTATCTTGATCCAATGGCTGTTATTTAATCTAGGCTTATGTATATATTATGCAATGGCCACTTGTACAGATTTATTTTTCATTCAATGCAACAGTGATAACTTTACTCTTTCCTTGCCTTATCATTTTCTGTTAGAATACAGTTAGAAGTTTGTTGCTTCTGTCTTCCTCCAATGGAGTTTTTCACCATTCTTGATATGGTATCAAAGCTAATCAAGCTCTGGTAGCCATCCTTCTTCTTCGTTGTTCCTATTCTCTGAGCGACGCTTGCTTTCTCTTTTGCTCGCGTATTTTCTTGAGCTTCTTCTTCTGTTTCAATGGCTTACCAGAGCTATGTAGATTTTTCTACAAATTCCGCAAATCCTTTCTACTTACATCCGAATGAAAATCCAGCACTGGTGCTTGTTTCGCCTCCACTCGACGTCAAGAACTATCATGTTTGGGCTCGATCGATGCAGATCGCGTTGATATCCAAGAACAAAGACCGATTCATTGACGGATCCCTCCCTAAACCACCGCTATCTGATCCACTCTATGCTCCTTGGATTCATGGTTCTTGCTTGGATCCAACGCTCTATTTCCGAGTCAATTGCGAAGTCGGTGTTATGGATCGACAATGCTGCTGGTGTTTGGAGGAACTTGCAAGTTAGGTTTTCTCATGGTGATATCTTTCGTATTTCAGACATCCAGGAGGAATTGTACAAATTTCGTCAAGGTACGCTCGACGTTTCTAATTACTTTACTCAGATGAAGGTTTTATGGGATGAACTTGAGAATTATCGCCCCATACCTGTTTGTACCTGTGCTATTCCATGTTCTTGCGATGCTATTGCTTCTGTTCAGCGTTATAGGGAACAAGACTATGTGCTTCGATTTTTGAAAGGTTTGAATGATAAATTCACGCATTCAAAGTCTTAGATTATGATGATGAACCCGTTGCCTAATATTGATAAGGCATTTTCTCTTGTCATTCAACAAGAAAGAGAGATGAATAGCTCTGTCTCTAATGTTTTGTCCCCTGCTAGTAACACTGATGAGGCCACAGCTTTGAATGTTCAAGCTCAGAGTAATCACAATAGTAAACCTGGCTATGGTAACTTTAAATGGAAATCTCAAGGGACTGGTCCTAAAGGTCATGCTAGGGTTTGTACTCACTGTAATAGGACCAACCATACCATAGAAACTTGTTTTCTAAAGCATGGATTTTCACCTGGATATAGAGGCAAAAGCAAGGTTCCAGGTTCTTCTAATACTTCTCAGCCAACTGCCATGGCCAATACTGCCTCTGAGAACCAATCTACAGGTTCTTCCCCTGCATCCTCTTGTGCCCTTACTCAAGAGCAATACACTCACATCATGGCCCTATTACAACAGTCACAGCTTAATTCCCATGCCAATTCCATCTCAACTTCTCCTCTTGCCTTGAATTCTCAGTCAGGCTCTAATGGTAAGAATCCTAACATTTGGATCCTTGATACTGGTGCTACTGACCATATTTGCTTTGACATTAGTCTGTTTCTTGATCATAAAAATATGTCCCTATTCCTGTAAATTTACCTAATGGCTCTCAAGTAGTTGCTTCCATAGTTGGTACTGTTGTCCTTTCTCCCTCCCTAACTCTGCATCATGTCTTGTTTATCCCTAGTTTTCATGTTAATCTTGTCTCTATTGCCAAGCTTGTTGATAGCAATAATTGCTTTGTTCAATTCCATGCTAATTCTTGTCACATTATGCAGAATCATTCCAAGGCAATGATTGGTATAGCTAATGTGCAAAGGGGACTCTATACTCTTGAGCTTGCAAGACCTAATTCTGCTTTTTCTTTTGTCAATAATACTTCTTGTAATACATGGCACTTAAGATTAGGTCATGTGCCTTACTTAGGATTACAGGAAATTTCTAAAGTTTTTCCTTTCATTAATTGTAATTCCAAATTGGATCCTTGTGACTCATGTCACTTTGCAAAGCAAAAGAAGCTTTCTTTTCCTATTAGTACTTCTGTTTCATGTGCTCCTTTTGATATTTTGCATGCTGATTTATGGGGGCCATTCTCCACTGTATCTACTCTTGGTCACAAATATTTTTTAACATTAGTAGATGATTATACAAGGTTTACATGGGTCATTTTCCTCAGCACTAAGGATCAAACTAGGGCTAGCCTCATTCAATTTGTAGCTCTCATTGAAACTCAGTTTAAAACATCTCTTAAGTGCCTTAGGTCTGACAATGGTACAGAATTCCTTACCATTGCTGATTTTCTTTTGTCTAAGGGAATTGTTCATCAAAAATCTTGTGTTGAGACTCCTCAACAGAATGGTGTAGTTGAGAGAAAACACCAACATATTCTAAATGTTGCTAGAGCCTTATATTTTCATTCCAATGTCCCCTTATCTCTCTGGAACTTCTGTGTACAACATGTTGTTCACCTTATAAATAGACTACCCACACCCCTTTTAAAATCAAAATCTCCCTATGAAATTTTGTTTAAACAACCACCTTCCATCATACACTTAAAGGTGTTTGGCTGTCTATGTTTTGTTTCTACTTTGCAAGCACATAGGACCAAATTTGATCCTAGGGCTCACAAAGCTATCTTTCTTGGTTTTAGGGATGGTACCAAGGGGTACATAGTTTACAATCTTCATAGTCATGCTATTTCTGTGTCTAGAAATGTCATCTTTTATGAAGATGTTTTTCCATTCAAACTTTCTTCTGTGTCATCCTCTCCTTCCTCTATTCCTTCTTCTGTTCTCAATGACTTTCTTGACATGCCATCACCATTTAACAATGCTATTGACCATAGCAGCACTGAGTTGACTTCACCATCTGTTCCTAGTACTTCTCCTGACAGCAGTGGTACTCCTCAATCTCCCTATAATCCTAGATCTCCTTTATCTTTTAGTCCCTCTGCTGTTACATCCCCTCACAGTCCTTCTAGTACATCTAGTCCTTCTAGTGCCACATCTTTTCCTGTGCCTTCTGACCAAAGTCAGAATCCTCATGTCTCTTCTCCTGAGTTGTCTAATCAGTCCATAGACTTCCCTACTCCTATTCCTCCTATAAGGCAGTCCAGCAGAACTTCCAATCCCCCTAGCTACTTATCTGATTATCACTGTTATTCCACTCTTACATCTCATTCTAGTCCTTCTTCCTCTAAAATTACATATCCTCTTTCTTCTGTTCTCTCTTATAAACATTGTTCTCCTGCTTACAAAAACTATTGTTTTTCTATTTCTACCAATATTGAACCCAAAACATATGCTCAGGCAATTAAGCAGGACTGTTGGAAGAATGCCATGGATGATGAGTTGAAGGCTCTTGCTAAGAATCACACTTGGACTGTAATAGATTTGCCTCATGGAAAGGTTCCCATTGGTTGTAGATGGGTTTACAGAATAAAATACAAAGCTGATGGGTCTATAGAGAGGTATAAGGCTAGGCTTGTTGCCAAGGGATATACTCAACTTGAAGGAGTTGACTATTTTGACACATTTTCTCCAGTTGCTAAGATCACCACTGTCAGAGTCTTGTTATCCATTGCTGCCATTAAGGGTTGGCACACCAATGTATCATTGTCGTGTTGGTGTTTGACACTAACGTATTTAATGTGAAATATCTGTGCTACATAGCAAAATTCTCTGTTAAAGGTTCTAACCACATGCTATTGAGTATTGACCATTCAAATTAAAAGTCTACACATACTTACTAAGATAGGGTTATTGATGTTGAATTCTATAATCTCAGCTAGAGATTTCACAGGAGAATGAATAAGCTCCTGCAAATATTTGTTGATGGACAACTTGAATTCTGGAATTAAGGTTATCATTTCACCACTTTGGAGAGGATCCAGAACAATGCTTAAATTTTCTACTTCCAAATTATCCACCACTGTTGCACCTCTTTTTCTTCAATTTGCATGTAAAACAGACACAGACTCAGTATTATTATAAATGTAATGTGATAGGGTGATAATGTTATGAATTATATTTGTATTTTTACCTCAATACATTGAGATGATTCTCAAATATGGAAATGACTTTGGATCCCTTATAAGGAATCAAAAATGGATTTCTCAAAACACCTATTTTCTTTCCTTTAAGCCCCTTTTTATTGAGGAATTGTAAATAACCACCTGAAGGTATAAACTTCGCCGCAGACTTTGTAGCTTCATAATCTCTTGGATCAAACCCAACAATTACATCAAGCACATGAACTGCATCTGAAACTGTTCTGCATATTGGTCTGCACAAAAAACACATTCCCACAATTAAAATTAACAGAAAAAACTACAATTAGAGACCCTTTAACATTTCCTTTATCTTTTTTCCATTTCAAGTTAGTCCTTTATATATAAAAACCTCAGCACTAACCCAATAGTATCTAGACGAGGTGAAACCGGTATGACACCAGCCCTGCTAGTGAGTCCAACAGTAGGCTTGATCCCGACTACCTAGTTATGATCAGCCGGACAGATAATAGAGCCATCGGTTTCTGTCCCTAATGAAACTGTAACCATATTAGTTGCCACTGAAATTGCAGATCCAAAGCTAGACCCACATGGACTTTTGAATTCCACATAAGGATTCTGCATAACACAAGTTATCATCAGTACTTATACACTCATACTACTCGGATTACTATTATAAGCAAATGTTCTCTTTTCAGAACAAATACATCAGTTATTCAATGAATATGAAAAGAAGAAAAAAAAGTCAGATTATTACAATTGCAAATCCGCCTCTGGCACACCAAGCTTCTGGCTCAGTGCTAGAACGAACACCATACCATTCAGAGAGACTAGTTTTTCCAAGAATGATAGCACCAGCGTCCCTAAGCTTAGAAACCACGTGGGCGTCACGTGGAACCTTCGATCCCAACAATGCATAGGAACCTGCCGTAGTGTTGAGTTTATCAAAGGTGGCAAAACTGTCTTTGATGAAAACAGGGATCCCATGAAGCAATGAATGGTTCTGATTTTCTCGTCTCTCGCAATCAGCCTTGTCCGCTTGATCTCGTGCGTCCGGATTAACTTCCAATACAGCAGCAAGTACAGGATTGAGGGCTTGGATTCGGTTTAAGTAAAAGTCAACGAGTTGTCTTGAAGTGAGGTCGTTTCTGTTGAAGGCTTTTTGTATTTCTTCTATGGTTGCTTCATTGATAGCAAAGTTTGACCATTCATCTATTGCATTAACGATCAACACTCTAAATGTTACTGTAAATAATAGCACTACAATGCAAACAGAAAGTTTGGTTCTTGTTGCCATTTTTTATTTTTTGTTGAAACTAAAATGGAATGGTACCTTTGTGATAACATAAAATCAATCTCTTAACTTGGGTCAACTTCTAGATAACAAGTACTCTCTCCGTCTAATAAAAAATGTTGGAAAATGATTGGTTGGGTTTATATTAAGAATAGAGTTGTGCGTTGTTTGTTTTCAATGAATGTGGAGGGATGGAAAGCTGAGAGGAAGGAAGGAAAGTTTGTTGGAAACTGGGCTTTCCTTGATTGGTTGTTCAATAAATAGAAGGAAAGATTCATTTTATGTAAATTCACTTCTAAAATCTTTTTCCTCCAATTGTGAAAAGAGTATGGGAGAAGAGCACACTTCAATATAATCTTACTCTGGAGAGAGTGAAGTAATGTAGCCATAACTTTTTGTTCTATCCTACGAGACACAATTTATACCATATTTTCCCCTTATTTTAATATAACTAAATGGATATTATGTTTGATGTCTTCTTGAGTTATGCTAGAGCACATCTTTTAACACACTCTTTATATATATATATATATATATATATATATATATATATATATATATATATATATATATATATATATATATATATATATATATATATATATATATATATATATATATATATATATATATATATATATATATAATGTATTTGTGAAAAATACAATAAGGTGGTGAGTAGTTAATGAATCTCTTGATCCTAGGGGTTAGGGGTATTTATAAGCATAGTTTATGGATCGAGTAGTTAAGCAAAGAACCTGTCTCATCCTAACTGCTTCACTAGAATGTGGGAGTATGAAGACAAGTTATCACCATTAATAGTAAGGGTTCTTTTTTCATTTGAATCACGACAATAACAACTTCTTTAGGAATACATGGGTTAGGACGTATTGACGTAGTTGCAACTTGGTGGATACAACTGGTTCGAACCAGGTGATTTATGCCTTGAGAGAAATGGGTTTGGTCGGGTGAACCACCACATTACACCCGCCTGATTCGACTAGTGGCCCTTCATATCATTCTTGGGCTAATTAGGTTAAGGGCCTCTCTCTTCCAAGATCCTACAGAATGATAATCCTAGTCCACAGTCTCTTAAACATGAGGCCTGAGAATGGTTAAGTGATTTAATCTAGGCAAAGGCAATCATTTTCTAGGTGAAAATGAAGAAATGAGTTTCTTAGAAGAGGCTCGAGGGTGAGGATTAGAAGGAGAGTCCCTTTAGCTTCAAATGTGGGAAACACGTGAAGCATTTAATGCTTTGTCATGACAAGTCTGTCTTGGAAAGGCGCAAATCTTTGGTTGTAGATGCTCTGCCTATCACTAGCAAATGCAAACCTATTGTCGGGTAACAATAGCCTACACGACCTATGCATTTGGCCTAATAAATGAGTGAATCTTAATCACTTTTTTCACTTTTCTACTCACGCTTTCTGCATTCCTCAAGTGAACTCTTTTTCTTCAGTTCTTCATCATTCAAGTTCAGCTCATCATCAACTCCTCATCATCGTCAACCCAAATACTCATATATTAAACTCTTCATTCTCATTTCTCTTCTCATTTTTTGGGGATGACGATTATTAAGGAATAAGATGAAAATAATAATGTAATGAAGCCTTATACTCACGAGGACATTACGGTGATGTGGAAACGTGAGGCGGTTGGATGGGATAATTGATTACAATCTTATTGAATTAGGAATGTTTGGCAATTATTATAGCGGTTTCGGTTATAGTAGTGATGGTGATCTCTTTTTACCCTATTCTTTCCTAAGACAAACAAGATCATTGATAACGTCTAGCTCTTTGAAACTTTGGAGAGTTGGAGATTATGAGACTATTTATATAACTAAGGAGAGGATGTTTTCCTTCCATAGCAGAATAAACTTGAATGGCTCAAGAGATGAATAAGACGTCATTATAAAACCCTGCTCCAAAGAGGAAATGGTTAAAATGGTACCCCCCTATTGAATATGAGGGAGTCAACTTCTTCTATATGGATCTCTCTGTCATTCATGACTTTGGGGGTGTTGGTCCCTTTTATAGTATTCGAGTTATATGTCCTTAGGACCATAATTCCGCCCTTTTTCAATTATCACCCAATGTATGGGCCTTTATAAGGGTGTTTAAAATATTATGTACTCACTTATAAGTCACACCTACACTGGTACTAAAACGGGGAGCAAAGATGGACAGGTGAACCTAGGCGCTCTTCCTGAGCAGGTTATTTTCACTCTCATTCAAACTACTACAAGAATTAGAAAGATACATCTGTAAGATTACGGGGGGGGGGGGGGGGGGATAATTCCTCCATAGTGATGTTTGAGGAGATCGGTGAAAACTATTTTCTTCTATATTAGACAGAGGACCCTATGCCCGTAAGTGGTTTTAATTATGACTTCTTGAGTAAGATTAAGATGGAGGTGATGATAGCAGGAATGAGATTGGTGATTATTTGAGTAAGTCTAATGTTTATTTGAATGTTGTATTTGGGATATTTACTTTTACTAACATTTCCTTTCTTTGTTCACGGAGAGGATGAATCTCATTATTGTTTCTAAAAAAATAATGATCGTCGCGCCATAAAGAAAGTTGAACGAGGCGAGAAATGGTCTTATAACCCCAAGAGTCACCATGGCAGCTTGTTAGCTAACGGAAAAAAGGAAATCACCTGAGGGGGAAACCATCATTTTTCCCAGGCCCTTCAAGAATCTCAAGCCTAATCGAATTGAATGAATGATATCTCAAACTCAAGTTCAAAAGCATAAATACACCCAACCTTGTAACCCTTTAGATTTGGACGCTAAGACACTATAGAACTTGATGGAATACCCATGAAGAGAACCACATCATTGACCCCTTTATGGTATTATGGCGTTGTCCCTCAAGAATGAGGACTTTGACGTAAAGAGCTATGTGCAAGAGCACTTTGATTTCCACACACACTTTCCCAGAGAATACCACATGGAAACTCAGTTGGGGTATGAGTAGATGTTCAATTTGATAGAAACCCATAAGCTAAAGGGGGTCATGTTAGAATGCATAATGTTTAAAATCTACAATCGGTCAGATATGTTGGTTATGGATCTCAAGACCAAGTTAAAATGTGAACTTATGTGCTTGCAGATATGAAGTTGATGATCTTATGGATAGTCTTCCTAAAGTTTTGATTAAGACAACACCATTTATTGTTGAAGTCAGTAAAATAGATGGTAATGGTTTTCCAATTCTCTGATGATGGTGACCAAACTTATGGACATGTCAAGCCTCATCTATTAGAATAATCAAGACTTTATTGAAGTGATTATATGATCAATGTATAAGGCAAATAATCTTGAAGGTGTCAAATTTCTGAAAGAGAGGAAGTTTGGAAGCTCGCTTTGTCGTGTCTTTCTGAGTGACCAGAGTTGTATAAAAGTAAGAAAGTAACTCCTCAGATACTAAGGCAACTCACACTCATACTTGAAAGCTATTTTTATCTTAAAATGTTTTCAAACCTGAGTCAAGTGCTCAATATAATGTCATCTTTATTTTTTAAGCATTTTTTAACTAACCAATTGATTAGGACATTAAAACAATCGATTGGAAGATATTTTGAACTACCCAATTCTTTGGGACCTTAAGACAGTCGATTGTAATTTTTTTTAACTAATCATGAATTTGGACCTTAAGCCAATTAATTGGAAGAAGCCTAAGTGAGTGTATAATCTATTATGATAGTGTCTTAATGATTAGAAATGAATCCTTATCAAATCTTTCCATTTTGGGTCAAGTTAATTAATTATTTAGGTCAACAAATTGATTGACACCTTATACCAATCTGTTGTGACATTAGAAATGTTTGTGGATCATTTCCTTTTTTGGTTTTTCCTTATCCTATGTAAAGGAGGGTCGACTCTTCTTAATTTCCACCAATTCCCGAATTTTTACATTTTCTTTGGAGTTTATCTCTCTATTTTTCTCCCTTTCTCTAGAAATACTTGTTTTCACTTAAAGCTGCCTTAATGCTTTTGAGTGAACACTGCCTGTGAAGAATAAATTGTTTGAGTGAGGTGCCCTTGTGATTACTTTTAAGAGTGCGATACTCTAGAAGAATATATTTTGGGTCTTGAGATTAACCAGCTTAAAAATCCATGTTTGGTTCTTGAGATTAGATGGTAAATCTCTATTTTGATTGTTATTTTAGCTTGGGTAAAAGCTTCTTGTTTTATTGGGGATAAGCCATTGTCAAGATCAGCTTGTATCAAAAGTTTCATGGGTATAATCTATAAAAGCTCAAAGTTTTAGTCAAAATATTATGAAGATCTCTTGAAGACAGAACCGAACCAACATTCGACCAAACCTGGATAACTCTCCGGTGAAATCTCTCTAACCCATACTCTCTTTATTCTCTGCTATTTATCATTTATTTTCATTTCCATTGCCATTTACTCTTAATGAAACTATTAACACGATCTTAATCGTGAAAAATATATAAGTCATCGTGAATTTTAAATACTACAATTCATCCTCCCCCTCTTGTGCATAAATTCACTTATCCAACAAGTGGCATCAGAGTATAAACCATAATCACTTGCTAGTTGTACATGAAATACTATTTATTAACAACCAACACAAACAACATCAACAACAACAATTACAACATAAAAGAACATACATATCTTAAATTTAAAAAAAAAATGTCTCTCTCATTTAAACTCATAGCATCTACAATGAAAGGATGATAAAACTGAGGAGTCAGATGCAAACTTATGTTAACAACAACATACAACAACGTAAATACCATATCGAACAAGAAGAAAATCGTATAAATATCATGTGAAACATAACAACATACACGAAGACGAGAGATTAAGGAAGAATAAGAATACCTTTATCTATGAAGAACAAGATTGACGGCTATATTGTAGAATAGGGAAGATAATGACAAAGAAGAAGAGAGAAAATGTTTTCTAGGTGTTGTACCCCAAAATTTGCCCTCCCATATTCTTCAAGAAATTGCCAAGCCAAGTCACAAAATTCCCCAAGGGTTGCACAGTTCAAGGGTCTCCTATACAGTCAAGATTAGGGTTTTGAGTCTGATCAAGAAAAGGAAGTTTTCAAGGGCCCAATCAAGTCTCATATGCCTACAAATATGGTCAAATATCCTCATATCAAGTTTCAAGACATTCAGCACAAAATTGCACAGTCAAAACCCTAAGTTGCACTACAGTCAACTGTAGGGGCAAAATGGTCATTTGACAGTCAAAAGTTCAAATTTTTGGTCAACATATCATTTTGAAGCCACAAACATCATTTGATCAATGCTTGATCATGATTCTCAAAAGTTGGCTCAAAGATCATCAAATTGCAAAAGTTTCCTTATTTGGACAGTTGAAAAAGTCAACTGAAATTGACCAGGGCATAACTTTCACAGGGATTATCAGAAAAATTCCATCCAAAGCTCATCTTAAAGAGAAAGATATTTCCTACAACCCATCTTCATACTTCAAGTCTAAGAAATTCTCTCACAAAAAGTTATCAATTTCAACATTATAGGTCATTTTCAAAAGTCAACAAAAAGGGACTTTAAGTCAAAGGCCATAACTTGAGATTGGTAAATCAAAATGACATGGGACCAAAGGCATTGGTTAGAGGACTCAAAGACCTTTCCAAAATGTCCAAGAACATGAGAAAAGCTTAAAAATTGAGCAAGTTATGCCTTGTGGAAGTTGGGAAATTTTTGGATATTTTGAAAAGTCAACATTGATTCAAATGACCTAAAATTGCTAATGGGCCCATTTTTCTTCCATGATTCATCATCCATGACATATGCACGACCACTTGGCCCAAAGGGAAGTATTTTCTCATTTTTTATTTATTTATTTGAATTTTTATTTATATTAATTCATTTAAATCATTTAAATATATGAAAAATATCTAACTTAACCTAATCAATCTTTTTATACATGTTTTAGCCTCAAGATTTCGTGCATAAGTCAATATGGAAAGAATTGGAGCAATTGGATATGATTTGGACCAAGAACACATGGAAAAAGATATGGAAATAATGGTGAAAAAAATCAAATCTTCAATTCATGAATACAAGAGATTCTAGTCAAATTTCTTAACCTAATTGTTCCTACATATACAAGAAAGATAACCCTAATGCAGATAGACACAAAAACTGCGCAAGAAAGCTATTTACAAACTTGAAAAAATTCTCTAAAAACTCAAATCTGAAAAGCACTTTTTAGGTGGATTCAAGGCACGAAACTTGTTCCATTGGCTTGCCAAGGTTGTCCAGAAGCGATTACAATCACAAACATCCATTCAAACTCCAAGAATTGGTAACATGAACGCAAGCTATATCAAGAAAATTTCATAATCGTATATCATATTCCATGCATTCTTTGTGAAATTTAATTGTAGATTCATGTTCCTTGTGAAGTTTTGAAGCTAACCATATGCCTTAATTTGATTATTATGCTGTATATACGATTTCGCCATGACTGTTTTCTAGGGTTTACAAAGCTTCAAATTAGGGACTTTGAAACGAGGAAAAATTGAAACCTCTAACCACCACCATTCAAACCAGCACGTTCAGACGAAGAGGAAACACCCATCGCGCCCAATTTATGAATGCTTAAGAGCTAATCGCTATTTTCTGAAAACTGGCCTAAGAAGACGCTATGAAAACCGTTGCCTATATTGTTTGTATTTCAGGGACATGAAGAAGATGATGTGTTGGCCGGCGCTGATTGGGAGGTTTAAATTTCGCGCGTTTTCAAACCACAGACTTTTCTTTCTTTTTATAATATTTGTTAACTATTATATGTCAAAAGCGTTTGAAGTGGCTCAGTGGCACAGGTGTTGATTGGTGATGCTAGTGACCTGGGTTCGAACCCCAGGTCTTGACCTTCTTCATATTATTTTGTGTTCAGTAATTCTGTGCAGGCTCAACATTGAAAACCATCATATTCCCTCATCACGCGTCCCATGGAATCAGATCAAAGGCTCAGGATTGAGGAACACAGAAAACCCTAGTCAACGCGTATGTACGTGTCATGCAAAAAGTCAGAAGGGCCATGCTTAACTGGGCCAAATTGCTAAGGCCAAACCTCCTAATTTGGGACTACCACCCCCTTGGTTTGCAATTTTCTCAATTTCTTCTTATTATTTTCTTTTAATTATTCTTTTAATCAATTTAATATTTTTCATAAATTATAAAATACAATAAAAATCAGAAAAAAGGAAAATACCATAAATAATTTTTATTTCTAATATTTTCATAAATAAATTGGCATGTAAATAAAATTAGTTTTAAACTAGGTTTGCAATTTTAATTCTTTTAACAAAAATCTAAAAAATGTAAAAATAGGTTTAATTACTGTTTTATTCCTTTTTAATTTTCTTGTTCACCATAATATTATTTATTGCATTTATTTTTATAATTAATTTGCATATAAATAAAATTAGGTTTCATTTAGGTTAAAAACTTCAATATTTTTCTTAATAACTTAAAATAATTAGAATTAGGTTTAGCATGTTATTTTAACTCTAATTAATTTTTTTTTTCTTTCATTAAACCCTAAAAAACATACCAAAAACAAAGACAATTTCTTTTCTTAATTAATTAATTTCCTCATTAATTTTAATTTTTGCAAAAGGGTCCAACGCCCTCCTTTCGACTTAATTGTTTAATTTCGCATATTTATTTTATTTCGCTTAAATAATTATGTACCTCTCCCGAAGCCTTGTAATTACGTCTCGCATTTTTTAATTCTTTCAGTTTATTTATTTTCTGTCAAATCGGGTCCTGGTTAATTTTGGCGATGTGGACCCGCGCCATTTGTAATAGCTTTAGATTTACTTTTCCCGCAAATATTTTAATTGTTAATCAAATGCATGCAAGAATGAATGAATAAAAATAAAAACAAACGCATAGATCACTTTGACATGAACAAGATAAATGCAAATGAATCTGACACACGAATCACACACCACCCCTAGGGTACGCCTCACTGTTGCCTTGCCCCGAAAGGTGATCGTCGAGTAGAGGATGTCTTAGTAAGTCCTCATGATCTGGGAACCTGGCATGAGGGTAGCTTCTAAGGTGTCTTCCCATTGCTCTGGTGATCACCATGTCCCGAACCTCGAATTGACCCGAACACCTCCAACGGTGGTGCTACCTACCTCTCAATGGTGGGATGGCACTACTTTAAAGGACATCTACACAGACGAATTCCTTAGGGTAGGTAGACGACTCTAGATACTTGCTCTAAACTTCAAAACAAATCAAAAAAATACTTTTCACACCAACACATTTTCAAAAAAGCTTTCGAAAGCAATTTTTCAAACACTCTTGAGGACCGATACAAGAGTCGAACTGAAATTTTCAAAGAAACTTTTTTTTAAAACCCACAGTTGAAAAGCAAACAAACCATTTTTGAAAACACAAGTGAGCAAGTATCTAAGAGCCCATGGATAACCATGGATAGAAAGGGTGTTAACACCTTCCCTTTCTATAACCTACCTCCCGAACCGAGAGCAATCTCTTTAAGGAATTTTTCTGTGCTTTTGTCCTTTCCATTTGGAGAAAATAAAAGACGGTGGCGACTCTTGCTTCCGCGACATTTCGCGAACCAGCGTTAAACAGTCAGTTCCAGATCCACCGATCACTGAACTGGCGACTCTGCTGGGGACATATTTATAAAGTGAGGTGTACCTTAGGGTTAGTTCATAACTGTGTTTTCAATTGTATTGACTTGTCTGCTTTAAATTTGTGGGTTGCATGGGAGTTACATAGATCCTAACCCGGATCTGGGGATACTCTGTTTAGGTAGCATAAGCTGTGAGGGACCTGTCCGGCGTAGACCGACACAAGTGAAGCAGTGGCTACATTGGTGTGGCACCTTGGTCTGTACCGATATCCCTTGTGTCGCAACGAGGAGAATATGGGTCTTCTAAGGAGTCATTAAGCACCAACAACCTTAGAACCTTAATTGACACAACTTGGCCTTTAGAACAGTAGCAGTATGCTACACCCATTGAGGCTAAACTCTCGTGATGGTTCTGGACGCAAGAAAAGATTGCGATGCTGGAGTTATGACCGATTGAGGGTAGTCAATGATATTGGGATCCTCTAAGAACCCGGTTACTTTTGATTAGGACAGGTATGAACCAACAAACTGAAAGAGGGTAGTACCTAGACCTCATGCTGGCCTAAACTTTAGGGGCTTGCCTTGTGTGACTTGTGTGCCTTACCATGTTTGCCTTTGTATCTGTATGTGGTGTGCTTTATCATAACATCATAGCATCATGAGCATTGCATGCATCCTGCATAAGGACTGACCATTTCAAAGACAAGAGGGTTTCATCTTTGCTCTGTTTTGTAGGACATTATGATGCCTGTGCGAAGGAATACTATCCGGTTCAACTTTGTTCGTTCACCTGAGTTGCTTGATGAGTTGGTTAGCAGAATTCCAAATACCACTTCCTTCATTCAGAGGCATGGTTCCCTTCTCAGTTTAGTCACTGCAAAGCGGGATCAACAGTTGATGAGTGTTCTGACCCAGTTCTATGACCCTCTGTACCAGTGCTTCACCTTTCAAGACTTCCAGCTGGTCCCTACCCTGGAAGAGTTCTCTGATTTTCTTGGTATCCCTATCTTAGATCAGACTCCCTTTACTGGTTGGGAAAAGACCCTCAGGCTTGAGGATGTGGCTGCAGCTCTTCCTTTGACCCATCAAGAGGTAACAGACAACTGGGTAACTAGAAGCGGAGTTAAGGGTTTCTTGGCCAAGTTTCTGATTGGTAAAGCTAACAATTTCTGGAATGACCTGGACTTTAGGGCATATGAAGACATCTTGGCTCTCCTAATCTATGGGTTAGTCCTGTTTCCTAATCCTGACAACTTCATCAATGTCACTGCCATAAGGATCTTTATGTCTCAGAATCCTGTGCCCACTCTCTTGGGTGACATCTTGCAACAACTTCATGCCCGTACTACCCGAAGACGAGGAACCCTATGGTGTTGTATCCCTTTGTTGGTGAGGTGGTTTATTTCGCACCTCCCTAAGTTCGTACTGAAGAATCAAGAAGGAAGAGGTTGGGCTCATAGGTTAATGTCTCTCACCGATAAAGACATCATTTGGACTTGCAGAGGTTTGGATGAGATAGCTATTATTGATCGATGCGGGGAGTATCCTAATGTTCCTCTGATTGGTACTCAAGGAGGGATCTCTTACAATCCATGTCTAGCACTCCGTCAGTTTGGAAGAGCAAGAAGAGCAGGTCCCCATGAGATGTTAGTGCCTCACATCAGTTTTGAATTTCAGGTGGATAGTGACGAGCTACGTCGTAGGTTCATCAAGGCTTGGGACAAAGTTCATAAAGCTGACCCACAAGAGTTAGGGCCAAAGACTTCTTTACCTATGGAAGCCTACTACAAATGGGTTCGCATCCGTGCTCAGAAGTTAGGTATGCCGTATGAAGCTGTCAGACCCGTCATTCTTGAGTGTCCTGACAAAGATGGTGTTACTCCAACTGTCCTTCCTCCTCAGATACCTACTGATTATGAGACATTGAAGAGATCTTGGTCGCAACTGCGAGAAGAGCGGGATTCTTACCGGGAAAAGTTCAACGAGCAGGAATCAAAGATCCAGAAACTGACCAAGCAGTTGGAAAATGAGAGAGCTCTGAATGCCTACATCCGTACTGAGAAGAGGAGACCATGGGATCAATAAGGAGCCCCAGATGTGCTTTTACAGTTTTATTTCCTTTCCAGTATTTCCTTTCATGTAACGCCTAAGGGCAACTTGTTGAATAATTTCAGTTGCAAAGTTGAATCTAATGAAGTGTGTTCTTTTTTGTTTACAAAGTTGATTCCCGATTGTCTTTGAAAACATAAATCATACGCATTTCATACATCATGTGCATAGTAGGTTTTTCCCCTTTTCAGGTTGCTTACAGTTCTTCGCTGTTTATTTCAGCATCATGAATATCGACTCTGCATCAACTGAGACATCAATCAAGGCTCTTCAGGCGCAGAATGCGCAGTTTCAAGAATTAATCAAGGGTCTAGCTCAAGGCCAAGAAGAACTGAAGGCTATGCTCCTGAAGAAGGAGAAGAAGAAGAAGAGAAGAACTGTTCTGTTCAACTCGGGCCGAAGGTTTAACAATACTCTGCAACAGGAAGAGGCTGGTTCTTCTGTTGACAAGAATTCTCCTCAGGCAGAAGCAAGGGTTCCTAGTCCGGTAGTCTCCGACAACGAGACAGATTTTGATGAAGAGCAGTACCCTCCTGCAGAAGACAGATATAAGCAATTGGAGGACAGGTTGAAAGCTATGGAGGTTCAACAGGTACCGGGGCTGGATTTCGGAGATTTGGGTTTGTCGACTAGTGTGATCATCCCTCACAAGTTCAAAGCACCATCCTTCTCTAAGTATGACGGGGCATCTTGCCCCAAGCTGCATCTAAGGTCCTATGTTCGGAAAATGCAACCGTACTCTGCGGATAAGAATTTATGGATCCACTTCTTCCAGGAGAGTCTTTCAGGGACTCATCTCGAATGGTTCTATCAGCTGGATGGGACCAAGGTTCGTAACTGGGAGGAGTTGGCTACTGCTTTCTACAAGCAGTATCAATATAATGCCGACCTTGCCCCCACACGTACCCAACTCCAGGGTATGTCGTTAGGTGCAAGCGAAGGTTTTAAGGAGTACGCTCAGAAGTGGAGAGACCTGGCTGGCAGGGTGCAGCCACCGTTGACTGATCGGGAGTTGGTGGACATGTTCTTGGGGACCCTATCTGGGCCATTTTTCAACCATCTCATCGGGAATTCGTCTGCAGGGTTCACTGATCTAATCTTGACTGGAGAAAGGATTGAAGCTGGGTTAAAGTCTGGAAAAATTCCGAAGGGTGCATCATCTAGTTCTGAGAAGAAACCCTTCAAGAAGGAGTCTAGTGCCGTATATGGTTCCAGGAAATCAGAGAGACATGAGCACCGCCAATCTGTCAGTGCGGTAATGATTGCTAAGCCTGCTGCCGCTCCTCGGCCAACTAATCCCCAAAAGGTTGAAAGACCCCGGAGAGAATTCACCCGCTTAAGCATGACTTTGTCGCAAATCCTGCCACAGTTGCTCTCAACCAATTTAGTGACTGTCAGGGAGGCGCCGAAGTTTCCAAATACTGCATCCCCCAAGTACAACCCGAATGCTCGTTGTGCCTACCATTCAGATAGCCCGGGGCATTCTACTGATGACTGTTGGGCGTTAAAGAATAAGGTGCAAGACCTTATCGACGCAAAGGAGATACAGTTCGAAGCACCTGCGAAGCCGAATGTAGTTACTGCTCCTATGCCTCAGCATGGGGTAAATGCTGTGGATGAAGATGTTTATGCCATTTCTATGGATGATCTAGCCACTCCTCTGAAGACTGTCAAAAAGAACCTGCTGCTGGCCGGTTTATTTCCGGGTTGCAGTGAGGGTTGCCTGTTCTGTGCTGTGTCCCTATCTGGTTGTCCCTTGCTAAAAACAGGCATCCAAAGCCTAATGGATAGCAAGGAGATTCTGTTTAAGAAGTCTGCTGTTCAGTTGGTTCCGATGGAAGAAGTTTCTGTGGTGACTATCTTCAATAATCCAATCCCGGCTCTCCCGAAGAAGCCCGTTCAAATCATGACCGTTGCACCTGTTATCATCACCGTTCCGGGGCCCCTGCCCTATGTATCTGATAAAGTTGTCCCTTGGCACTATGGGGCAGACGTATATGTAAATGGGATTAAACAAGAGTTCAACGCTGGCGCCAGCATTTGTGACATCACTGGCCCAGCCAAAGTTACCCGCAGTGGCAGGCTCTTCTCGCCTGACATTGCACCGCCTGCTGCCCGAAGATCGCTCCTGATAACTCCTACAAATATACCTGTTCCTGCTGCTGATCCAATTGTTTCTCCTGCTGCCGAGTCATCCAAGGCCCGGGGCAAAGGAGTTGAGGTTGAGCCTGCCCAGATGGAGGCACCTGTACCCATAACTGCTGAGGCCTCCCAACAAGAGATGGAGGAGATTCTAAAAATTATAAAGAAGAGTGACTTCAATGTTGTGGAACAGCTGGGGCATACGCCCTCTAAAATCTCCATGCTCTCTTTATTGCTGTGCTCCGAGGCCCATGCTAAGGCCCTAATCTCATTCCTCAAGACGGCCCATGTGCCACATGAGACATCTGCAGTCCAGTTCACTGATTGCGTAGCAAATCTGACGGCAGACAATGGCTTGGGTTTCTCAGATGCTGACTTGACCGCAAAGGGAAGAGACCACAATGATGCTCTGCATGTCTCTATCGAATGCAGGGGCACTACCTTGGCACATGTGTTGGTGGATACTGGTTCATCTTTGAATGTGCTACCCAAGAAGGCTTTGGACCGTCTAGATTGTGAAGGCCTAGAATTAAAACCCAGCAATATCATCGTCAGGGCCTTTGATGGTTCAAAGAGGATGGTTCATGGAGAGGTTGACATTCCGATTCGTGTGGGCTCTCAGGTGTTCGACTCCACTTTTTATGTGATGGACATCTGTCCATCTTACTCTTGTCTATTGGGTCGGCCTTGGATACATAAGGCTGGGGCAGTGACCTCTACCTTGCATCAGAAGCTGAAATACCCCGTCAGAGGGAAGATCGTCACTGTGCAGGGAGAGGAGGAATATATGGTGAGCCACCTAAACTCCTTCAGGTACATTGATATGGATGGGGAGTTTATTGAAACCCCCTTTCAGCATTTCGAGGAGGTGCTTCCAATTACAGCAGCGTCAGAAACAGCAGAAGAAATTGGTCCTTTGAAGATGGCTTCCCTAAAGGATGCCCGGGCTGTGGTTCAGAAGAGTGAAAATGCCAACTGGGGCAGACTTCCAGACTTTACTCAGAAGACTGATAAATTTGGGCTGGGATTTACCACAGAAGGTCAGAAAGCTATGAGGAAAGCGAAGATCGGAAGACCTCTTGTATTCATTACAAGTTCAGGAGTGAATGCGGTTGGGGAAGACAACGAAGTGGATGAAGCGGAATTTAATAGCTGGATCTATCCAACGGCTGAAGGAGGATTGAACAACTGGATTGCTAAGGACCATACCCCTGTTACCTTTGTGACGCAGTAATAAATTTCTTTGTTTCGTTATTTTGTAATAAACAATGATAAACTCTATGGCCCAGTGTCTTACCCGAGGCACCGTGGTTCTATTTGTGAGGGCATACAAACTGTCATTTCATATATCATGAATGAAAATCTTGGACGTATTTTTCGCATTGAAAATATTGTGCTCCTTTTCTGTCTTTCTTTTCCTTTACATAATTTTCAAAACAGCTGTATTTACACACACACTCACTCATACAGGTTCCAATCCACTCTGGATCTCACTGATAACAACTCTGCTACTGCCAATTATGACTTCGAAAATCCGATCAACTTAGCCGAAGACGAAGGTGAAGATGATTGCGAAGTGCCTGGCGAGCTTGCAAGACTGTTGCTTCAGGAAGAGAGGGCAATTCAACCCCATGAAGAGCCAGTGGAAACAATAAACTTGGGTACTGAGGCAGACAGGAAAGAGGTAAAGATTGGTGCCAACCTAGAGCTCAGCGTGAAGCAACGGTTAACCAAGATGTTACATGATTATATGGAGATCTTTGCCTGGTCCTACGAAGACATGCCCGGGTTGGATACCGATATTGTGGTCCATCACTTGCCAACTAAGGAAGACTGTCCTCCAGTTAAGCAAAAGGTCCGTCGGATGCGTCCAGAGATGTCTGAGAAGATTAAAGCCGAGGTCATGAAACAATTTGATGCCGGGTTCCTTGCAGTGACTTCTTACCCTCAGTGGGTTGCTAATGTGGTGCCGGTACCTAAAAAGGACGGTAAGGTCAGAATGTGTGTCGACTATAGGGATCTGAACAGGGCCAGCCCCAAGGATGACTTCCCCTTACCTCACATTGATGTCCTTGTTGATAATACAGCTCCGCACAAAGTGTTCTCTTTCATGGATGGCTTTTCAGGTTACAATCAGATTAAGATGGCACCTGAAGACATGGAAAAGACTACATTTGTTACGCAGTGGGGCACCTTCTGTTACAAGGTCATGCCATTTGGATTAAAGAATGCTGGGGCAACCTACCAACGTGCCATGGTTGCTCTATTTCATGACATGATCCATCATGAGATAGAAGTGTACGTGGATGACATGATCGCAAGGTCCCAGACTGAGGAAGAGCACTTAGATCATCTGCAGAAGTTATTTGACCGGTTGAAACTATACAAGCTGAGATTGAACCCGAACAAGTGCACCTTCGGGGTAAGATCTGGGAAGTTGCTAGGCTTCGTGGTCAGTGATAAGGGAATTCAAGTGGACCCTGCTAAGGTCAAAGCTATTCAAGAGATGCCAGTTCCTAAGACAGAAAAGGAAGTCAGAGGCTTTTTAGGACGCCTAAATTACATCGCTCGATTCATCTCACATCTGACTGCTACTTGTGAGCCAATCTTCAAGCTGCTGAAGAAAGATCAGGTAGTACGTTGGAACGATGAATGTCAGGCTGCCTTCGACAGAATCAAAGAGTATCTCCAAGAACCACCTATCCTTATGCCACCGGTTGAAGGGAGACCTCTGATACTATACCTGACAGTGCTTGACAACTCAATGGGGTGTGTGCTGGGGCAGCATGACGAGTCTGGCCGAAAAGAGCATGCTATTTATTACCTTAGCAAAAAGTTTACCGACTGTGAGACCCGATACTCACTGCTTGAGAAAACTTGCTGCGCTTTGGTATGGGCTGCTCGCCGGCTGAGACAGTATATGCTGACTCACACTACCTTGTTGATCTCAAAGATGGATCCTATAAAGTACATATTCGAAAAACCTGCTCTGTCTGGGAGAATTGCAAGATGGCAAATGATCTTGACGGAATACGACATTCAGTACACGACCCAGAAAGCCATCAAGGGGAGTGTATTGGCAGACCACTTAGCACATCAAGCTGTAGATGACTATCAGTCTATGAACTTCGAATTTCCGGATGAGGGCATCATGATAGTGATAGATTGTGAAGTACCTGGACCGGATGAAGGACCTGAACCAGGATCCCGATGGTCTATGCACTTTGACGGAGCCTCCAATGCTTTGGGAAACGGTATCGGCGCCATAATCATATCACCTCAAGGTACTCATACTCCACTCACTGCCCGACTGTGTTTCAACTGTACCAACAACATGGCGGAGTATGAGGCGTGCATCATGGGTCTTCAAGCTGCGATCGACCTAAGGATCAAATTTCTAAGTGTCTTCGGAGATTCCGCTCTTGTGATCAATCAGATCAAAGGAGAGTGGGATACAAAACATCCAAACCTGATTCCTTACAGAGAATGTGTGTTGACCCTGATCCCCCACTTCACAGGGATAACCTTTGAGCACTTTCCAAGAGAAGAGAATCAGCTAGCGGACGCATTAGCTACAATGTCTTCAATGTTCAAGGTCAAATGGGATAATGAGGCTCCCCGGATCATCATCTGGAAACTGGACGAACCGGCATACTGTTGTGATCTCGAAACTGAATTGGTGACTGAGAAGCCTTGGTACCACGAAGTGAAGAGATATCTGGAAGCTCAGGAATACCCTGAAGGTGCCTCTGTCAATGATAAGAAATTCCTGAGAAGGTTTGCATCCAAGTTCTTCCTTAGCAACGACATCTTGTATAAGCGAAACCATGATTCAACCTTACTGCGTTGTGTGGATAAGACTGAAGCAGAAAGAATCATGGAAGAGCTACATGAAGGGACCTTTGGTACACATTCCAGTGGACACACTATGGCTAAGAAGATCCTACAGGCAGGATATTACTGGTCCACCATGGAAGCTGATTGTTACCAACATTCCAGAACATGCCACAAGTGCCAGATTTATGCAGACAAGGTGCATGTTCCTCCGGTTCCCCTGAATGTTCTGACTACGCCTTGGCCGTTTGCAATGTGGGGCATAGACATGATCGGCGAGATTAAACCTACGGCATCTAATGGACATCGCTTCATCCTAGTGGCGATTGATTATTTTACGAAGTGGGTTGAGGCAGCATCCTATGCTACGGTAACCAAGACTGTTGTGGCACGGTTCATTCGGCATAACCTGATATGTCGATATGGCGTCCCTGAGTGAATTATTACAGACAACGGTACCAATCTGAACAACAAGATGATCGCTGAGCTCTGCGAGCAGTTCAAGATACAGCACCACAATTCTTCTCCTTACAAACCGAAGATGAATGGGGCTGTAGAAGCAGCAAATAAGAACATCAAGAAGATCGTGCAGAAAATGACAGTAACTTATAAAGATTGGCACGAGATGTTACCGTTCGCTCTACATGGGTACCGTACTTCAGCTAGGACGTCAACCGGGGCAACTCCTTTCTCTCTGGTTTATGGCATGGAGGCAGTCTTACCGATCGAGGTGCAAATTCCCTCTCTCCGGATAATGAAGGATGCAAATCTGAACGAAGATGATTGGATCCAGACACGACTTGATCAACTCAACCTCATTAACGAAAAAAGACTTGCTGCTATCTGTCATGGTCAAACGTATCAGAAACGGATGATCAGGGCATTTAACAAAAAGGTCAGACCACAGGAATATCAAGTTGGGGATCTGGTAATCAAGAGAATCATCCTTCCTCAGAGTGATCCAAGGGGCAAATGGACCCCTACGTACGAAGGGCCATTTGTGGTTAAGCATGTGTTCTCAGGAGGAGCCATGATATTGACCAACATGGATGGTGACGACCTTCCTCACCCCGCCAATGCAGACATAGTAAAAAAATACTACGCATGAAAAAAGACCCGCTAGGCTGACATGCCTAGGCAAAAATTAGGGCTTCCCGTCGAACCAAAAGGGTTCGGGCAAAATGAAGGGATGAAACGAAAAAACTGTACACCCGGCAAGTCGAAAACCTGAAAAGGCGGCTTGGGCAAAAATGGGTATCCCGGTGGACTGAAAACCCGAAAGGGCGGTCCAGGCAAAAATTAGGGATAAAAGCGTAATACTATGTCTCATTGGATCACCTTGCATCCAGAATCCGGTATCCACATCAAGTTCAGACAGCAGCGATCAGTCAGCTTCACCTTCAACCAAGGTCATCAAGTGATGAGACGCTCAGAGTTATAAAGGCAATAGCAGAGTTGAAACCCAGTGGGATCATTCACTTCACACAGCTGTTTTATTTTCTTTTGTACAAAATTTATATAAACTCTCTTGTTCGGCGACGTTCCTCTTACTAGGACGTCAGCCTCTTGTATACAAAACGCCTATTCACAGGCCATTCAAAATCAATACAAATATATTTTCAGTTAAACGTGCCAAGTATTTTTCTTTTTTTCTGTTTTGTTTTGCGAAGAACGTCCAAGGTTCAATTTGTGATATATGCATTGACAATAGTTTGCTAACTCATAAATATTTGCATACGAAACAAAGGAATTAATTGCAGGTGACACTAGAAACAGGGGCAATAAATATTTGTCTGAGCAGTCCAATTGTTCTATCCTCCGAGGTACCAAGGTAGGTTCGGCTAAAGAATATGACTAGTACATATTAATTCCCCAGAGAGTAAATCAGCAGGTCAATACATTCTTCTCCAAGCAGAGTTGATAAATCTCAAGGAAATTGAGTATCCTCCCGTAGATCTCAATACTTCCCCAGCAGCATATATTCTTAACAAGCATCCCCGGCAGTCTCGGCCTAAAGACTGTTCCCCGGCGGTACATCAAACATTCAAAGGAATCACTTCCCCCGCAGTTCAAAACTCCCCAGGAGAGTCCAATCCAGTTTCCCCAGGAAAGTTGGAATTCATATCCCCAAACAGTAAGCTTATCCCCAGTAAATTCTGGAAGCTTATCCTTCGCAGAGCACGAACGCGTCGCCTGACTTTATTTAAAGAGTTATTTCCTCAACAGGATATAACTGGGTTATCCTCAGCCAAAAGCCACGGAAAGAGCGTCGTCGACAAAGTCTTCCTATCCCCAGCAAACTATTATCAACACTCAACAAGGCATCCCTCTTCCCACAGAGTATTGCTTCCCAGCATGGTCGCTAGAGTATCTTTTCTCCCCGCAGAATCCTTCATTTGCCAAGTTTATTCCACAATGGAGTCATCTTCTCCTACCGGTATTCTTGCAGTTATCATCCCCAGCGGAAGCAAAATCTATTCTTCAACATCAGCCCAGGATACGACTTCCCGGCACCCGTCAAGGATTCACCTTCCTAGACAAAAACATACATAAAACATCACATACATCATTATAACATACATAGACACATCATATCATACAAGTCTCATTTATGTTGAGAACATCATTGCTTGATCCATATCATGCATTACATATGACTGACCTTTACCTTTCAGGAAAGATCCAGTTAAGTTCTCAGCTATATTCAAGACCTTGTCCGGTTCAGTTAAATCGACCCTAAGATTTTCCTGATGCTTATCCAGTCAAAGGCCTTCTCTGGTTCAGTCAGATCGACCCTAAGATCTCCCTGATGCTTATCCAGTTGAAGATATTCCAAGACCTTGTCCGGTTCAGTTAAATCGACCCTAAGATTTTCCTGATTCTTACCCAGTCAAAGGCCTTCTCTGGTTCAGTCAGATCGACCCTAAGATCTCCCTGATTCTTGTCCAGTTGAAGATTTCAAGACCTTGTCCGGTTCAGTTAAATCGACCCTAAGATTTTCCTGATTCTTACCCAGTCAAAGGCCTTCTCTGGTTCAGTCAGATCGACCCTAAGATCTCCCTGATGCTTATCCAGTTGAAGATATTCCAAGACCTTGTCCGGTTCAGTTAAATCGACCCTAAGATTTTCCTGATGCTTATCCAGTCAAAGGCCTTCTCTGGTTCAGTCAGATCGACCCTAAGATCTCCCTGATGCTTATCCAGTTGAAGATATTCCAAGACCTTGTCCGGTTCAGTTAAATCGACCCTAAGATTTTCCTGATGCTTATCCAGTCAGAGGCCTTCTCTGGTTCAGTCAGATCGACCCTAAGATCTCCCTGATTCTTATCCAGTTGAAGATATTCCAAGACCTTGTCCGGTTCAGTCAAATCGACCCTAATATTTTCCTGATTCTTACCCAGTCAAAGGCCTTCTCTGGTTCAGTCAAATCGACCCTAAGATCTCCCTGATTCTTATCCCAGTAGAAGACACCCAAGATTCTCTCAGCATTCCTGTTGGGGTAGTAATCGTCCAAGGTTCTCTTACCATTCATGCTAAGGCAGTAACCATCCCTGGTTCATTCATCGCCGTTTGAAGCTCCAGACTCAGCTCCTGTAACCAGTCAGGACACATCTATACCAAGCATCTGAAAACCAGCTCCTGCAACGTGTCAGGTACTCATTTGTTCTTTTGCAGGTATGCAGGTTCTCGCTAAGGAATCTCCTACGCGATCAACATCCAGATGGTATCTATAAGCCCATCATCCTATCCAGCAATCTCCAAATGGCATCTATAAGCCCATTCCCCCATCACACTGCTAACATGTGAGCGCAAATTTCTGGGCACTCTAGTGTTCAATCATCTTCCACCTTCGGATTACGAAAGGCACGTCAGCCAATCTGCATCCTCAGGTCTAAGAAGATTGAACAGGGGCAACTGTTGTACCCCAAAATTTTCCCTCCCATATTCTTCAAGAAATTGCCAAGCCAAGTCACAAAATTCCCTAAGGGTTGCACAGTTCAAGGGTCTCCTATACAGTCAAGATTAGGGTTTTGAGTCTGATCAAGAAAAGGAAGTTTTCAAGGGCCCAATCAAGTCTCATATGCCTACAAATATGGTCAAATATCCTCATATCAAGTTTCAAGACATTCAGCACAAAATTGCACAGTCAAAACCCTAAGTTGCACTACAGTCAACTGTAGGGGCAAAATGGTCATTTGACAGTCAAAAGTTCAAATTTTTGGTCAACATATCATTTTGAAGCCACAAACATTATTTGATCAATGCTTGATCATGATTCTCAAAAGTTGGCTCAAAGATCATCAAATTGCAAAAGTTTCCTTATTTGGACAGCTGAAAAAGTCAACTGAAATTGACCAGAGCATAACTTTCACATGGATTATCAGAAAAATTCCATCCAAAGCTCATCTTAAAGAGAAAGATATTTCCTACAACCCATCTTCATACTTCAAGTCCAAGAAATGCTCTCACAAAAAGTTATCAATTTCAACATTATAGGTCATTTTCAAAAGTCAACAAAAAGGGACTTTAAGTCAAAGGCCATAACTTGAGATTGGTAAATCAAAATGACATGGGACCAAAGGCATTGGTTAGAGGACTCAAAGACCTTTCCAAAATGTCAAAGAACATGAGAAAAGCTTAAAAATTGAGCAAGTTATGCCTTGTGGAAGTTGGGAAATTTTTGGATATTTTGAAAAGTCAACATTGATTCAAATGACCTAAAATTGCTAATGGGCCCATTTTTCTTCCATGATTCATCATCCATGACATATGCACGACCACTTGGCCCAAAGGGAAGTATTTTCTCATTTTTTATTTATTTATTTGAATTTTTATTTATATTAATTCATTTAAATCATTTAAATATATGAAAAATATCTAACTTAACCTAATCAATCTTTTTATACATGTTTTAGCCTCAAGATTTCGTGCATAAGTCAATATGGAAAGAATTGGAGCAATTGGATATGATTTGGACCAAGAACACATGGAAAAAGATATGGAAATAATGGTGAAAAAAATCAAATCTTCAATTCATGAATACAAGAGATTCTAGTCAAATTTCTTAACCTAATTGTTCCTACATATACAAGAAAGATAACCCTAATGCAGATAGACACAAAAACTGCGCAAGAAAGCTATTTACAAACTTGAAAAAATTCTCTAAAAACTCAAATCTGAAAAGCACTTTTTAGGTGGATTCAAGGCACGAAACTTGTTCCATTGGCTTGCCAAGGTTGTCCAGAAGCGATTACAATCACAAACATCCATTCAAACTCCAAGAATTGGTAACATGAACGCAAGCTATATCAAGAAAATTTCATAATCGTATATCATATTCCATGCATTCTTTGTGAAATTTAATTGTAGATTCATGTTCCTTGTGAAGTTTTGAAGCTAACCATATGTCTTAATTTGATTATTATGCTGTATATACGATTTCGCCATGACTGTTTTCTAGGGTTTACAAAGCTTCAAATTAGGGACTTTGAAACGAGGAAAAATTGAAACCTCTAACCACCACCATTCAAACCAGCACGTTCAGACGAAGAGGAAACACCCATCGCGCCCAATTTATGAATGCTTAAGAGCTAATCGCTATTTTCTGAAAACTGGCCTAAGAAGACGCTATGAAAACCGTTGCCTATATTGTTTGTATTTCAGGGACATGAAGAAGATGATGTGCTGGCCGGCGCTGATTGGGAGGTTTAAATTTCGCGCGTTTTCAAACCACAGACTTTTCTTTCTTTTTATAATATTTGTTAACTATTATATGTCAAAAGCGTTTGAAGTGGCTCAGTGGCACAGGTGTTGATTGGTGATGCTAGTGACCTGGGTTCGAACCCCAGGTCTTGACCTTCTTCATATTATTTTGTGTTCAGTAATTCTGTGCAGGCTCAACATTGAAAACCATCATATTCCCTCATCATCAAGCCAGCCACGCGTCCCATGGAATCAGATCAAAGGCTCAGGATTGAGGAACACAGAAAACCCTAGTCAACGCGTATGTACGTGTCATGCAAAAAGTCAGAAGGGCCATGCTTAACTGGGCCAAATTGCTAAGGCCAAACCTCCTAATTTGGGACTACCACCCCCTTGGTTTGCAATTTTCTCAATTTCTTCTTATTATTTTCTTTTAATTATTCTTTTAATCAATTTAATATTTTTCATAAATTATAAAATACAATAAAAATCAGAAAAAAGGAAAATACCATAAATAATTTTTATTTCTAATATTTTCATAAATAAATTGGCATGTAAATAAAATTAGTTTTAAACTAGGTCTGCAATTTTAATTCTTTTAACAAAAATCTAAAAAATGTAAAAATAGGTTTAATTACTGTTTTATTCCTTTTTAATTTTCTTGTTCACCATAATATTATTTATTGCATTTATTTTTATAATTAATTTGCATATAAATAAAATTAGGTTTCATTTAGGTTAAAAACTTCAATATTTTTCTTAATAACTTAAAATAATTAGAATTAGGTTTAGCATGTTATTTTAACTCTAATTAATTTTTTTTTCATTAAACCCTAAAAAACATACCAAAAACAAAGACAATTTCTTTTCTTAATTAATTAATTTCCTCATTAATTTTAATTTTTGCAAAAGGGTCCAACGCCCTCCTTTCGACTTAATTGTTTAATTTCGCATATTTATTTTATTTCGCTTAAATAATTATGTACCTCTCCCGAAGCCTTGTAATTACGTCTCGCATTTTTTAATTCTTTCAGTTTATTTATTTTCTGTCAAATCGGGTCCTGGTTAATTTTGGCGATGTGGACCCGCGCCATTTGTAATAGCTTTAGATTTACTTTTCCCGCAAATATTTTAATTGTTAATCAAATGCATTCAAGAATGAATGAATAAAAATAAAAACAAACGCATAGATCACTTTGACATGAACAAGATAAATGCAAATGAATCTGACACACGAATCACACACCACCCCTAGGGTACGCCTCACTGTTGCCTTGCCCCGAAAGGTGATCGTCGAGTAGAGGATGTCTTAGTAAGTCCTCATGATCCGGGAACCTGGCATGAGGGTAGCTTCTAAGGTGTCTTCCCATTGCTCTGGTGATCACCATGTCCCGAACCTCGAATTGACCCGAACACCTCCAACGGTGGTGCTACCTACCTCTCAATGGTGGGATGGCACTACTTTAAAGGACATCTACACAGACGAATTCCTTAGGGTAGGTAGACGACTCTAGATACTTGCTCTAAACTTCAAAACAAATCAAAAAAATACTTTTCACACCAACACATTTTCAAAAAAGCTTTCGAAAGCAATTTTTCAAACACTCTTGAGGATCGATACAAGAGTCGAACTGAAATTTTCAAAGAAACTTTTTTTTAAAACCCACAGTTGAAAAGCAAACAAACCATTTTTGAAAACACAAGTGAGCAAGTATCTAAGAGCCCATGGATAACCATGGATAGAAAGGGTGCTAACACATTCCCTTTCTATAACCTACCTCCCGAACCGAGAGCAATCTCTTTAAGGAATTTTTCTGTGCTTTTGTCCTTTCCATTTGGAGAAAATAAAAGACGGTGGCGACTCTTGCTTCCGCGACACTTCGCGAACCAGCGTTAAACAGTCAGTTCCAGATCCACCGATCACACTAGGGTTATGTTGTGAAAATGGTGATACTGTCAAAAAGAGAAAGTTAATTCGCTTATATATGGGAAAATAGCAATCGTGGTGGAATATAATGTCTTTCACAACAGATGATTATCCATATTATTATGATAAGTGTTTTAGTTTTAATATATATATATATATATATATATATATATATATATATATATATATATATATAAATTAATGAAGATAACACTCATTGTAGAGAAAAAGTGGAAAATTGTTGGAGTTGGGATTCAAACACTGTCACTCAGTGAATATATAATCAAGATTAATTGTATTGACTATAATGCAATGTTTCTCTCGTAAATATAAAAAATCTTTAGTGTGTCCAAAAATGATATATTATCACGGTTAACTGTAAAACTGTTGTAATTTAGTTTTACTAAAGGTATATGTGATACGATGGGAGAGAATTGACTGTTTTAGAATGCTGGTTTGCGTTTTGCGTTTGTTTTTGCAAAATGTCGCGGTAAGCAAGAGTCGCCACTGACTTTTATTTTATCCAACAAGGAAAGGAAAAAAGCACAGAAAAATTCCTTTTTCGAGATGTTTCTCGGGTCCGGGGGGTAGATTATAGAAAGGGAAGGTGTTAGCACCCTTTCTATCCGTGGTTATCCACGGGCTCTTAGGTACTTGCTCAAAGTGTTTTCAAAATTTGCTTTTCTTTGTGTTTGTGGGTTTTAAAGGAGTTTTTGTTTGAAAGGTGTAAGTGCGAAAAGTTTTGTTTTGAAAGAGCAAGTACTTAAGAACCATCTACCTACTCGAAAAAGGAATTAATCTGTACAAATGTCCTTTAGACAATGTTATCCCACTATTGATGAGTAGGTAGCATCGTCGTTGGAGTTTTTGGGTCAATTCAATTAAGGGACGTGTGGTCACTAAAGTAATGTTAGGACGCCTTAGCGGTAACCCTAATGTCTTAGATCATTTTTCCGAGGCAACCGTTTCGAGGCAACTATGATCTTTGGACAAGAGGGCAACCTCTAAAACTTCCTATACTCAATGACCACTTTCGAAGGCAACCAAGTGAGGTATACCCTAAGAGTGCGCATGCACAAGTGTATTGTTTCGGTTAATTTATCTTTGTACATGTCATGGGTGAGCTATGTTGATTTTAAGTTCATACATTTGATCTTGTCATGCATTCCCTATTATCAAACATCCAACAATGTATAGTTGCGGAATTTAAATTGCGGAAATTAAATCTAAACTATTACAAGGCGTCGGGTATTTACATCGCCAAAAAACCACCCTTGAAATTAAAATGCGGAAAATAAATAAAGCGATAAAATAAGTTAAAGTCCTATTAAAACTATTATATTCCGGGGAACAATTACATCAATATGGAAAAATAGATCGCATGTGGGAAAATTAAATCGGGCGTATTTTTTAGGGTTTTGACCCCTTTTTGAAAGAAAGCATTTTTTGTTATTTTTTGAATTAAAAGGAATTAAATCTAAATTAATAATTAAATTAATTAATTAATGAAAATATTTTTTGGATTTTGAGTATTTAAAGAAATAAAATAAATTAATTAAAAGTTAGTAAAAACCTAATTTTTCTACATTAATTTTAATTATTTGCAAAAGATGTTAAAAATTATACCTAATTAAAACTAAGTTAATTGAATTAATTTATTTACAAAAATAAAGTTGAATTTAAATTTAAGAAATAAAATATATTTTTTTGTGTTTTTGATTTTATGAGAAAAAAAATTAATTGTTTAGTGATTAATAATAAAAAATAATAACAATAAAACAAATAAATAAATAAAATGAAAAGAAAAAGAAATAAACCAAGGGGGGTGTTGGGCCTAAAAAAGGAGTGAAATTGGAAATTCAGAGGCCCATTTATGCAAGCCTCGTTTGACTTTCTGGAATCCCACGCTTATGCATTGATTTTGGAGTATGGTGAGCTTTCAATCCTGGCCATCAGATTTGGCCTGGAGGCCATCTGGCGCTTAGGATCTGAAGGAGTATGATAGTCCATGATTGCTGAAAAGCGCCAGAACATCTGAAGAAAAATTGCAAAGTAATATGGGGGGACCTGGGATTCGAACCCAGGTCCCAATGGATTTTGCACTAACGCGCTTACCAACTCAACCACTGCACTTAATTGTTAGTATAATAAGAAAAGAATATAATATGTGAAAACAACTATTATGCCTGAAATAAAAAAAATAAGCGCGAATATTTTGAATGGACGAATGGGACATGGCCACGTTGTCATCTTCTTTGTTACAACCTGGTTATTTACCTGCGGATTTTTATCCGCAGCTAAATCCCTAGGTTCATCCTAAAATCAATTGTAGGCCATAGAAATTGATTCTAAGACCATGGTTTGCTTCGTCTCTCCCTCATGAACATGGCTATGTCCATTGTTTGCATCAATTTGGTCTGAAACTGAAACGCCTAAAAACAAGAACCAAAAACCCTAGTTTCGGGTATGGCATTACAGGCTATGAAAACAAAATCAAATATTGCAGAAAGTTTCGAAATCATTCAAGGATCATGAATATGTCAATGTTTTGTCAAGAAAATGCCAGAATAAGAGAATACGATTTCGTGTACAGGGGTATGTTTCGAAGGACTTACAGCGCGATTCAGGGAGGGAGAGAGCTTGCTTTTGATTACAATAGACTCAGTGGATGTCTAGCAAGAGAACCACGTTGAGATTTGACCTTGAATCTGCCTCTAGAATGGATTTCAGTTTCCAACTTTTTCAAGCTTTTTCCAAGTTTTTGTTTTTCTGATTGTGCAGCCTCTTGGTTCTAATTTTCGTGTCCTTGTGTTGTGTATGTATCAAGCATTGTATTAGGTCAAATATTGGGCTTTCAATCCTTATGCATTGATGATTTTGGATTTGATATGATCCTCCATTACAAAGCTTCCAAAAATGTCCCAAATCCAATATTTTGTGCATGATATGGCTTGGTACGAGTTTGATCTTGTCCATGATAATAATTGAAAGTTGTATCAATCAAAAAGATCCTATTTCATCAATATTTGGATTTTATTTGGATTTAAATTGATTTAAAATGAATTAAATCAATAAAAATCAAATAAAATAGAAAAATCAATGAATGGACCCAAGACTGAAGATAGGACATGTGTGTGGTGTGACAAGATCAAATCAAGTGGAAAAAAGTGGGCCCTTTTGACAAAATTTGAAGTTTTGAGGATAGTTGACTTTTGGCAATTTTGGAAAAATGCCCAACTTCAACAATGCATAACTTCTTCAATTTTGAACTTTTGCAGGTTTTATTGGACGTTTTAGAAACTTTGAGATGTCCTCTAACCAACCCTTTTGGTCTCATCTTATTTTGATATTCCATGATCAAGTTATAAGCTTTGGAAAAAAAGGTGTTTTTGTTGACTTTCAAAAATGATCTATAATTTCCAAATTTGTAACCTTTTGTGAGTGCATTTCTTGATATTTGGGTATGAATATGGATTGTAGTAAATTGAATCCTATTCAAAATGAGATTTGGATGGGTCATTTCTCATAAAGTATGAGAAAATTATGCTTGGTCAAAGTTGAGTTGACTTTTCCTACAAAACCCTAATTTAGCAACTTTTGAATCTTGATGAATCTTGAGCAATCCTTGATGAATCATGATCAACCCTTGATCAAATGATGAATTATCCTTAAAAATGAGAATATTGACAAAAAATCTTGAGGTTTGACTATTTGTAGGCCACAGTTGACTTTTGCCCTAGCACAGTCGATTTTTGGGCCTCTTGAGCAATTGACTGACCAAACTTTCTTTGCAAGGCTTGAAATTTGACATGGATGATCTTGAGAACATATTAAGGCATTGGGAAGCACTTGAGGTCATTTGGATGTAAGGACCTTGATGCAACACAAAACCCTAATTTTGAATTGACTGCCTTAGGAGATGATTTGACTGTCCAACTCTTGAGCAATCTTGAGCCATTTGGAGATTATTTTTGCAATGTCTTGAGAAATATAGAAGGGCAAATTTTGGGGTACGACAGTATATTATGTAGTAGTGCAACCTGGTAAAAAGGAACTCATACAAAGGAACTGAGCAACCTTCAAAAGAGTTGCATATCCTCTCCGCTGGATCTAATAGAAGAATTGACCAATCTAAGGGATTTTCGGCCATAATAGAAGCATCGGTTATAGATGTGACATTGTTTAAAGTGGAAGGAGTCCCTAACACTTCAACAGCCACCCAATAGTATTTGTTGGCTTTACTTGGCTCGACTAGATGAATCCCCTTCCGGGCCAGTTCACCAGACTTAAAATGATCACCGGGTTTGATATAATATACAACTTTAGGTTTTTCTCTATCCTCCAAATGACATGCAATTTCAGCATCGTTAGGCTCACAACTAGTCACCCCTTGATAGAGCCATACAAAGTAGCTGACATGTTCCCTCCTCTACCAGGTAGCTTCTATTTCTCCCTTGGTCAGGACAGGGGATGGCATCGGTCTCTTGATAGGATCCTCACCCCTGCCAGATTTCCTTGAAGGCATAGCCTCTGAAGAATCACCAGAAGAAAATCGCAGACACTGCTTCCATTTCTGAATCATCAATTATCCTGACTTAAAATCCCCATTGGCATGAAAAAGGGAATCTGGTTCAGATTGCATTCCTCGTTCCGAAGAAGAAGAAGTGTAACATTTCAAATAAATCCCTATAATAATATGTTTATCGCTCATTTTAACAAAGACGCGGTGAATGCTTGAAGAAAATGTTTGAGTTGAAGAGGGTACCTTGGAGTGTGAGATCAAAAGCAACGAATCAGAGGAAAAGGATGAAGGTTGAGGTTTTAAAGCTTTGAATACATGATAGTGATTACTCTGGGAAAAAAACTCTCAGAGAAGAGGAAAAGACTCGAAGGAAATAAGAGAAGTTCACTATGAATGGTCGCGAAAATTCCCCCCAAATTTCCTCTACCCTTACATATAGAACAAAGCAATCGAACATATGAGATTGAAAGAAAGAAGCAGGTGCAAAACAGCAGTCAGATTTCACCTTGGAAGATGCAATCAAAATCAAGTACACAGTAAGCAACACTATGCCACTCTCTGCCTTTTCAAGTCTCGCGTCTAGAGAAAAATGAAAAAATGTTTCAATGGTGATACCACGATTGGTAAAAGACTCCTCATCAGCCAGACTGCCCAGCGAGTCTTGGGGACAACTATTCTGGGCCGGCCAAAGGCCCAATAAGATGAGGCATACTCATCTCGCTTGCTCCATGGGGTCTAAGGTATAAATACAATTCCAAGAGGGTTTCAGGTGCACAATCTCTAATCTCCACTCTGTTTACAGTGATTTCTAGTAAACAACCGCTAGTCTTCCAATTTACTAATTATTATTGGTTACTTGCAGGATTGACTAGATTGATCCTAGAACACATGTGTCATAACTTATTTCTATGTTCATATCTATTATATTGATAGACTTATATTGTATGTTAAGTTCGAATACGAGATTCTTAGGAAAGATTTCTAAAATGGTCTATAGGAATAAACTAACTGAATGTAGGCAGGAAAGGCTTCGAATTAGACTTGGGCTTGAATGTAAAGATAAGTGTTTAACTAAAAGGATAAAGTAAAAGTAAAGTTTCTAACGAAGTGACTGTAGGCAGGAAAGGTTTCGAATTAGAAAGTAAAACAAAGAAATGCAAGGAAATCGAAGGATTTAAGGGCAGAAATGCTGTCTAACAAAGTGACTGTGTTTAAAGGCAAGTAAAACAAAGAAATGCAAGGAAATCGAAGGATTTAAGGGCAACGAAGTGACTGTATTTAAAGGCAAGTAGAACAAAGAAATGCAAGGAAATTGAAGGATTTAAAGGCAACGAAGTGACTGTATTTAAAGGCAAGTAGAACAAAGAAATGCAAGGAAATCGAAGGATTTAAGGGCAGAAATATTGTAATGGCGAACTAAATATAACAAGACTTGTATTGAAATTGTAAAAAAGTAATGATGTTCAATACGTACATTGTATCTTCTGACTCGTTTTCCTTAATTCACGGAAGTTTGAGTATTTTGAGATCTTTTAGTACATAAAAGTGAATATCTTTAAATCTAACATAAGAACACCTATTTATAGTGTCTTGACCCTAACGGCCCTATTCTAAAATCACGCCACGTTCGAAGCATGCAGGCTTCCCATGTTTGCTGACTTCCACGCGTCTTCTAGAATGGCGCTCTTTATTTGAAATTTGAAATCTGTACCAATCGAAGCATCTTGCAAAATTTGTATCAATCGAAGCATCTTGTTTCTTCGTTGCTTTCGAAATAACCCAAATACCTGGACCGTTTCCAACTTCTGGCACCCTTACATAAAGAAGCTCTTTTATAATTCGAACATCAAAACAAGTCCAAATCAAAATCTGCTGGAAATCGAATAATCCTTCAACATAGTGACTCCATATCTCTCAATAATATCCAATATTGATATTAATCTCCTTAGGTACTTTATTCAAAATATTATTTTGATAGTGGTTTCTTCCTTATTTGAAATAGCCAGCTAACACACTCACACAACGATTATCATGAAGTCTAAACTGACTTAGGAATTGGAGTGCTAACCATACACCCCTGGATCCGGTGTACCAGAGATAAGCCACATCGGTTCAACATCAACGATTTTGATTTAAGATCCGTCATGATTGCAACCTTCAATCCAAGAAATCAGATCACTAAATCGCTTACGAAGCTTTTCCGCAGCGGAACACACACAAATAAATATTTCAGAAAATGTATTAAAGAGAATACATTTTAATATATAGTTACATTTTTAGGGGAGGCAAACAGGCATGCCCGTCCCATTTAGACCCGCTCCACAAAAATCTGCAAAAAAATGGGCGAGCTTATGGGAGGATGCAGACCTAAAACCTTAAAATGCCCAGCACAAAAGTACGGGCGGGGTGGAGCGTGCCCGCGACACTACACCTTTTAGGAGTAAAAATGCGTAAAGTTATGTTAATGTTCATGTCATCGAAAACTCGTAAAAAAGGGGTCAGACACATTAGAGAGTGATGGCCTAAATCATTGGCTTGTTCCATATTAAAGTGTGGGCAAAACGGACATGACCAACGGACCGAACCCGTTTTACCACCCCTATATATATTAAAGATACAATTTATTTCAAAAAAAGCAAGAAAACTATATATATATATATATATATATATATATATATATATATATATATATATATATATATATATATATATATATATATATATATATATATATATATATATATATATATATATATATATATATATATATATATATATATATATCATATTTTATTTTGGTTTAAAATTATGTGACTTTTAAATATATAATACATTTTTAATCTAATATTGTGTACATTAACACGATTTCTTCCTTAATTAATATGTAACTAAAAAATAAATAATTTATGCATATATGTTTTATTTTATTTTTAATTAATATTATGGAAAATATAATATATATATATATATATTGAATAAAACATTTCGATCAAAGAGAACAATAATGTTATATATACATATATCATAATTTATTTTATTTTAAGATTACGTTACATTTAAATACATAATTACTTTCTTCATTTAACATCGTGTACATTAACACAATTTTCTCCTTAAATGATATGAATCTAAAAAAATTAACTTGAAGAGGACATTTAAATAGGATAATATTATTGAAAATATATAATGTATTTGAAAGAGGACATTTATTTCAAAAAGAACAAGATGCTATAAATATATTTATTGTATTTCATTTTGGTTTAAGATTATGTGACATTTAAATACATAATTATATTTTTCATTTAACAATGTGTAAATTAACACGATTTCTTCCTTAAATGATATATGAAACTACAAAAAAAATTATGCAGATATATATTATAGTTCAGTTATAAATAGAATAATATTGTGAAAAATATAACATATATTCAAGAGAAAATTTATTTTACAAGAAAGCTATATATACATATATCGTGTTTTATTTTGGTTTAAGATTATGTGACATTTAAATATATATTTACAATTTTAATCTAATATTGTATACATTAATACAATTTCCTCATTAATTGATATGCAACTAAAAAAGAAACAGCTTATGCATATATATTGTATTTTATTTTTAAATATAATATTATGAAAAATATAACATATCTTAAATAAAACATTTTGATCAAAGAGAACAATAATGCTATATATACATATATCATAATTCATTTTAGTTTAAGATTACGTGATATTTAAATACATAATTACATTATTCATTTAATATTGTGTACGTTAACATGATTTTCTCCTTAAATGATATGAATCTAAAAAAAAAATTAACTTGAATAAGACATTTAAATAGGATAATATTGTTGGAAATATATAATGTATATGGAAGAGGACTTTCAAAGAGAATAAGGATGCTATATATAAATTTATTGTATTTTATTTTGGTTTAAGATTATGTGATATTTAAATATATAATTATATTTTTCATTTAACAATGTGTACATTAACACGATTTCTTCCTTAAATATATGAAACTAAAAAAAAGGTAGATATATATTATAATTCAGTTTTAAATAGGATAATATTGAAGAAAATATAATGTATTTTGAAGAGAATATTTCTTTCAAAGAGAGCAAGGTTGCTATATATACATATATCATATTTCATTTTGGTTTAAGATTATATGACATTTAAATTCATAATTACATTATTCATTTAACATTGTGTACATTAACATGATTTCCTCCTTAAATGTTATGAAACTAAAAAAATGAAATAGATTATGCATCTGACTTTTAGTTTTGATGATAACAATATATTATTTGTTAGAGAATAATTGTGTACCCTAATATTTTGTCAAGTCTGTAGCTTTTATCAACCAGGTAGGGAATAAAGGTGAATCCAGATAAATATCAGGCAATCATCAACATGAGAAGCTCGTCCTCAGTAAAGGAATTGCAACAACTGACAGGAAGTCAGGAAGTTTTCAATGGACAGAAGACTATGACAAAACTTTTCAAGAATTGAATAATTTCCTGATAGCTCCGTCCATCCTTACATGTCTCATGGAAGAGACATTGTTAATCCTATATTTATCAGTCACGGAGAAAGCTCTGAGCTCAATCCTAGTTCAAGAAGGTGATGATGTAGAATGTAACACCCCAAAAATTTAATTAAAATTTTTGTGTGCTTTATGATTTATTGTGTTATTATTTAGAGCTTTAATAAAATAAAATAAGATTTTATTTAAAATAAAATATTAATAATAATAATAAATAGAAATGGTTGTGGTTATTTAGAAATTATGGGCTAAAATAACCGGGTTTATTAAAATAAAGGAACTTAGTAAGAATATATAAATAAAATGAAAATAAAGCTTATTTTTCTATTTAAGGGTGAGGGAAGTCTAGATAGCGTATCAGTAGAGAAAACAGAGAAAAGTTAAGGCAACTCTAGAAAATAGATTTCAAGAATAGAAACTTCCATTTCCAAAAGCTCGAGAGTTTCAGCTTAATCGAGGTAAGGGGTGATTATTCTCTAATGGGTGTTTAAGTTTAGGGGTAGTGGGGATTTACTAACCCCTTTCAATTTCTTCTCTTTTATAGATTGTTGTTTTTGAGTCAAGAAGGTTTGTGCAAAACCTCTCTGAACATGTTGTTTATGATTCCGATTTTACTATGATTTGGTGAATAAACCTGAGTGATTGATGTTATATGTGATAAAATTCCATTCCTTTGATGTGAAAATTGTTGTATATTCCTATATGTTTATTTATGGGTTTCTAGAACCGTTACATTGAGAAATAAGTATAAATAAGTCGAATAAGATGATATAAGTCGAAGAAGTTGAAATAAGTTGATTTAAGTCAAAAGAAGCTTTGACATTTTAAGAGGTTGTTCAGCTGCTGGAGATTGTCATTATAAAAGATAATGAGAATCTAATGAGAGTTCACATGTATGTTGATGACATGCCAGGTAAGATGGTGGAGAATTTTTCTCAACAAATGCAGTCTGATTTTGGGTTGAGCATGGTAGGAGATGTTACCTACTTTCTTGATTTTCAAGTGAAGAAAATGAAGGACTACACCTTTGATTCCCAGAGTATATATGTTGGAAGTAGTTGCACTCAACTGTTGTGGAGTAACCAAATGCTCAAACATGGTAATGAAGATGTCAACCAGGATATGCCATGCAACATGTATGACATATTGGTGATTGAGTTTCCAACTCAGAGGAAGGATGAGAAAGTTTTCCTTGTAAATTCTAAAGAGAATAAAAAGCATGTTCAATCAAGTAAGTCTGAGACTAGTGCTGAAGCAGATGTCTAGGATATTGTGTCCATCATAAGGAGAAAGTTTGGTGGAAATAGAATTCATGTGAATGTTGTTGTTGCGCCCCTGGATAATGTGCCATTCCTTTCTAAAGCAGGTATTTATAAGTGGAAATATGTTTTTCTAAGAAAGATTTCTTGTGGAAAAGAGCTAGGTACAAATGCTCTTAATTGTAAAGAGATTATAAATTTTATAAAAGCTTATGTTTTCACCTTGAGTTAGTAATGATTAATTGAGCAAAAGAAAGGTTCCCTATATTGAAAAAATATTGACCAAATGAGAAATAAGAATATATTGCAAATGAGGATGCATAAGAACTTTTTGTTGAAGCACTAAAGTATAATGAACTTATGGAGCTTCATAGTGATGCTCATTTGTTGAAGACAATGGTGAATGTTGGAGTTTATTATCCTAGGTTGGTTAAGAAGATTGACGTTAAGAATGACTGTATTCTTCATGGGTTACTGAATTTCAGTTTCAAGATGAATGTTGGGAAAGATGTATCTGACATTATGTCTAACATATGTGCACTTGTTGATGAAATTGGTCTGACTTTTTATGGAAAAATACGGAGTTGTTTCACCTTAACATGTTATTTCTTCTGCTGTTATTTTGGTGTTCCTTATTGTATGTGATCTTGTGGTCTGATTATATGGTGCTTATTTGAGGTTCTTTGGCTGATGATGTGTGTTGGTATCTTGAAGTTTGTCGTTTAACTTTGAGCCGGTTCTGTAATAGCTCTATAACTTTGGTAGTTATGTTGATACCTTGATGTGGTTTTGCACTTTGACAATCCATGGTATTTAAATCCATATATGTTTGGTATTTCTCTGGTTTTCATTCTCAAATCTTTGTCAAATTATGACAAAAAGGGGGAGTGTGATGAAGTTTTTGATGTGATGTTATATGGAGTGATGTGAGCTCCTAATTTGCTTTTATTGTTGTTATTTTTGCAGTTGTGTATACTCTAATATGGTATATTCTGATATTGTGTAAGTTATTTTAGCCAAAATTTGCCAAAGGAGAAGATTATTGTTCCTTTTGATTGGCTGCATTAGATAAAAAAACATAAATACAAGATGTATTTTGTACAAACATGGAGAACAAGATGCTCGAGGATGTGTTCCAATATCAGGCATCAGTCTGCAGACCAAGACTTGTGAGTGAATGTGTGCAAGATTGTTATTTGATTCCTGGAAGATTTGTTGCTACATATTGTAACAAATATTATTCAATAAGATTTTTTAAATAGATTTTATTAATCTATAAATTTTAAGAAGTTTTAATTATATATGTATTAGTTAAAAAGATATGAAGATTTGTTTGGATTTGGATTGAAGAAAATATTTAATTAAATATGCTTTGAAGATATATTTGGTTCAATTTTATCCAAGATTGTGTTGAAGATTTAATTAAACAAATATTCTATGAAGATATTTAATGGGATTTGTTTTAACTAAAGGATATGGAATTGCACTTAATGAAAAGATCTTCAATCCTTCATTTTAACAAGAGATTTATTCTAAATCATTTACTTGAGAAGTTGAAAGTATGAGTTATATCAAGTAAATATTTTATTCAGAATTTTGTCAAAAGGACAGTGTTGTACCCCAAAATTTTCTCTCTCATTTCTCAAATAATCTCTCACAAGATCTCCTTAGATTTAAGACTGCACAAGGTTTTATCAGCTCAAGACACCTCCTCTAGCACTAATGACTGAAAATTAGGGTTTGAGCTTGCACAAGGACAAATGGATTTTTAATTCCCCATATGACTTTCATGGATCATTTTGGACCCTCAAGATTATTCATGTCAAGTTTCAAGTCTTGGATCACATTTTTGCTCAGTCAATTGATCAATTGACCTAAAATCGACTGTATTGGGGAAAAAGTCAATTGTGGTCAATTTACAGTCAAAATTCATGATTTTTGGTCCATATAAACATTATGAACTCATATATGTCATTTGATCAAGTTTGGATCACAATTCCTCAAGAAATTTGATCAGATCATCAAAAGGGCAAAATGGTCAAAATTAGGGTTTTGACTGAGATGGTGCAATTTCTGATTTTTGACCTAGCAAATGGTTGATTGGTTTAAGTTATAATCTTAAGGATTAAAATGCATCAATTTAACCTAATGTCATGGCTCAAAACATCTCTCAAGATTGATTGATTGATAGATGAAATTTCAGTCAACTGATCAAAAGTCAACAATACACTGAAAAGTCAAACTTTGACTTTTTGATCAAAATCAAGTATCAAAGATTATAATTCATCAAAACATGTCAAAACATGAAACTTGTTCATCAAGAAATTAAAAAGTTAAGATTTCATTTTGAAAAGTCAAAATTTCTAAACTTAGAAATTTTTCTAAGTGTTGAAAATTTCATATTTTTTCATAACTTTGAGAAACATTTTCACCGTGATGAAAGATGATTCAAAGGAAACTTCCAACATGAAAGTTTTAGATCTCAATAAGATCTAAAATATTTTAGAACATAACTTCTCCTAGAGATGCATGGATTTTAAGTTATGATTTTGTGAATACATGTTCATGAAACTTGGAAACTTAGTGAAATTTTGCCCTAGTTTAGGCAGGATTTTGACCTAACTTCATGGAAATTTTTGAAATAGTTCCAAGATGAATTTTAAAAAATGTCCAACATAAAGGTTGTATAGGATTTTATAAGCTTTCCAAAATTTCCAAGAACTCATTGAGATCATGTTTGAGCAAGGAGAATCGAAGGCAAGAAGTTAGGGTTTTCAAACTTGAATTACAAGCCATTTCTTGATGAACACATGAACCAAATCCATGCTAGGCTGCATAATCTTTGCTTTGAAGGCCTCAAACTTGTTTGTCACTCTATAATTAATGTTTTTTCACAGTTTCTAGAAGCTTTAATCCAAGCATTCAATGCATTGCCCATGCTTAATACCATTTTAGGAAGAAAGGAAACATTGCCATTTTGGAAAAGTGGCTTTATGCACAAAGTCCACTCTTCTTGAGCCTCTGACTTGTTTGTTCAGCACACACTCAACATACAAAGTCAAATAAACATGTTTAAAGTTTGTAACCACTCTAGACAGCCTTGTACTATGCATTGGGACAATGTGTATCAAGCTTGCTTCAAAATCAAGAAAAAGGCCATAACATGTGAACTTGTACTTCTGATCAGCCCAAGCTCTCAAAACCTTTTCCTATACATTGAAGCACTATTATGTAACCTAGCACACGAGCTTGAAGACCCTGAAACACTGCCAAACTCCCTCAAATCAGAAATTTCCCAAAAATCCATTGTTGCACAGTTTCTGACTTTGAACTTCAAACTTCCATTTCCCTCGTGCGTTCTTTGGCCTTTTAGTTCCTAAAGCTTCCTTACATCAAATACAAAGCATCCCTTTCCCTGTTACACGACTGTAACTCCATTTCCATCAACCTCCATAACTAAAAACAGAGCATTGCAGTTGGACTTCTCCAGGCCATTTCAGCCACTCTCAACTCAAGCTAAGCATTGCATTAGCTTCCTAGAGACTCAAGGAAGCTAACCTAATCATTGCAGCACATTGATTCAAGCTCAAACTCATTTCACGATTTCCAATTTTGAGGTATTTTTCTTGAAATTCTATCTTCTCATTTAGGCATTGGTAGGCTTGTATTTGTGAAGATAAAATGTAGACATCATTGCCCTGAAACTATACATGTCCATAGATTTCATTTATGTTACTTGAGTAGGGAGAATTTTGAGTTTGAACCTCTGCAAATATTTAGGTCAGAATTTGGTACTGTTAGAAATCCATGCTCATCTTTTAGAATTAACTTAAGTTATTTACATATTCAGAATCATGAGGAAATTTCTAACAAGTTTGATGTTGGAAGTTTTGTGAATGAATGAGAAATGAGTGAGTTACAGGATCCATGTCTGGAGGTTGAAGATGAAGTTCATTTAGGACTTAACTTAGATTATATATTTATTGTTTTGTTTATATCAACGGATGTATCACCACCTCAGTGGTTAAAGCGCGCACCTTTCACCTTTAGGACCTGGGTTCGAGCCCCAACGTCTGTTTTGTGATTTTTTTACATTTTTCACTCTCTTTTTTTGCAGCCAGGTGCTGGGCCTCCCCCATTGAGCTTTTGTCCTTTTTGTTAACTTCCCACCCCCTATTTACTATTGTATACTGGCCCAATCCCTTTATATTTTCATTTTATTTATTTATTTTCTTTTTCTTATTTAATTTTTTTTATTTTCAGTTTTATTATTTGTATTACTATTATTATTATTATTATTATTATTATTATCATTATTACTTTTATTAATAAAAGTCCAAAAATATTATTATTATTATTTTCATACTTATTATTCTATTTATAAAAAAAAAACAAAAAGAACAAAAACATTTTCTTAACAAATTAATTTAGTTCTTTTATAATAAATTTTTAGACTTAGGTTTAATTATTATATTATTTTATTTTCTTAATTAAAATTAATTTAGAACTTAGGTTTCTTTTTTAATTAATTTTCATATTATTTTTAATTTAAAACCTTTTCATAAAAAACCCTAAAAAAATCCTTTTTAAGTTAATTCCCTTTCTTAATTAGTTTAAGTTAATTTTATTTAATTTTCATTAATCATTTTCTTAATTAGGTTAAAACCCTTTCATGAAAACCAAACAAAAATCATTTCTTTTTCCATTTTACATTTGTATATTATTTTTCAATTCTTGTACATTTATTCAATATGGTTGTAATAGATAATTAGGTTTAATTTTTTTTACAAAATCCCCATTTGTAAATTTGTACACCCCCTCCCCTCATGATGTAATAGCTTAGTATTTTTACTTTTCGCAATTTATCGCTTTATATAAATGCTAGTAATTAGGGTTTTGTATGGAAATATAAAATTAACAAGTTAGTAAATCCTAATTCAAGACAAAACAATGCATGTAAGTCAACACACTTGCACACTTGTACACTTAGGGTAATTCCACTTTGTTGCCTTACAAAAATGGCCATGTAATGCATGTGGGATATCTTAGCAAAAAGCAATCAAAATACAAGATCATAGTCCCTCGATGATGCTATCAAATATTGCCTTTCAAAATGATCTTAGTCCCTCAAAGAAAATGCTATGATATCTCACAACATTGCTATCATGGCTATACGATGATCCACGTCCTTCCCTTTACATCCAAAGATAAGACTTCTTACCAATCAATGGTAAGATAGCAATATCAAAGAAAAGGAATAAATGAACTAAGACTTTTGAGTAGGTAGATTTTTCCTAGTTGCTTGCTCAATTTCAAATCAAACACTCTTGCTTATTTTCAAAACAAACACCAACACTTTAAAAAAACACTTTTAAAACATTTTCCAAACTTGAAACATTTTCAAAAACTCAACACTTTGTATACATTCTTACGAACAAGAACTATTACAAAGTTTTCCTAAACGAAGACGCCTTTTCAAAATACTTTCAAAAACCACACAAAGCACATTTTTAAACAAAAGCAAGTGATCTAGCAAGCAACTAAGAGCCCATACATAACTACGGATGAAAAGGGTGCTAACACCTTCCCTTTTCATAATCTATCCCCCGAACTCAAGAAATAATCTCAAAGGTCTTGTTCTTTTCAGTATTTCCTTTTGGATAAAAGAAAAGCCGGTGGCGACTCTTGCTAACCGTAACATTTGTGATAAAACGCAAAACACCCAAGGCAGTTCTCCCACCGTATCACAAAACTGGCGACTCTGCTGGGGATTTTTTTAAAAGTGGGGTTACCTTAGGGTTAGATCACCTTTGTTTGCTTTCTTTGTTTGATTTGTTTGCTTTACACTTTGGTTCCTTGTTTGGGCTTGTTCTTATCCTCTACCTGGATTTGGGGTACCTTATAGGTAAGTAGCAATACGTTGTGGAAACTGTGCGGGGTATACCGACATGGTCTAAGCAATAACTATGTTAGTGTGACATATTTGTGGGTACCGGTAGCCCTTGAGTAGTCAAGAAGAATACGGGGCCACTGAGTGATGTCATGAAACACTAATTGACTTTTAGAACCTTTACTTGACCAACTTGGCCATTAGGACATAATGAGATGACCGACTTTGGTGCAGTCCGAAGTTGGTAGATACTCGATACTACACTAATTGAGGTTTGGATTTTTAGGATATTTTGGTCACCGTGAAAGAGGCTTGTGCTGAAACAATGCCCAAGAAGACATATCAGTGATATTGAAATCCCTTAGAACCCGATTACTTTTCTAGGACAGGTATGAGCTAACTAAACTTCAAGAGGGTACTTACCTATAAGACTCAATGCAAGCCTGAACCTAAGGACTTGTTTGCCTTGTTTGTATATATTTATTTGTACATAACATCATACTCATTTTCACTAACCATTTCAAGGATTTTTGGGAATTATCTTTGTTCTGTTTTGTAGGACATGGCTTCTATCCGCAGGAACACTATCCAAGTCAATCTAGTAAGGATTCCTCCTCAACTCAAAGAGTTAGCATCAAGGGTCCCTGAAAATTCTTCATTCACCGAAAGACATAGTTGTCTCCTAAACTTGGTTACCTTCAATACTGATGAAGATATGATGAACGTGCTCTTCCAATTCTTTGATCCTCCACATCATTGCTTCACTTTTCCCGATTATCAACCTGTGCCAACTTTGGAAGAATTCTATAAACTCTTGAGGATTCCCATTCTCAATCAAATACGCTTCAACAGTATGGAAAGAGATCCAAAACCTGAAGAGATTGCCCATGCACTACACTTGCAACAATCTGATATCACAAATAATTGGGAAACAAGGAGTGGTGTCAAAGGTTTCTTAGCTAAGTTCTTGTTTGAGAAAGCTCAAGATTGTTGTAACTCCTTGGACTTACAAGCTTTTGAAGAAATTATGGCCCTTCTCATCTATGGTGTGGTCTTGTTTCCAAATCCTGACCAACTCATAGATGTAAATGCTGTCAAAATATTCATATATCGCAACCCAATGCCTACTTTGTTGGGAGACATTCTACATTCTTTTCACTCTCGCACTATGAGGAAGAGAGGGATCCTCATGTGTTGCACTCCTATCTTGGCAAGATGGTTTATTTCGTATCTTCCCTGATCTGTGTGGAAGAACGAGCAAGGTTCAAGGTGGTCCCATAGGTTGATGACGCTCAAACATTCAGATGTTCATTGGTGTTCCCGATCCTTGGAGAATGTTACTATCATCGACCGTTGTAGAGAATTCCATAATGTCCCCTTGCTTGGCATTAGAAGAGGTATCACTTACAACCCCTGCTTAGCCTTACGACAGTTTGGTTACGCCCGAAGGTATGGTCCATATGAGATGCTTATCCAAGGAGTGGTATTCAACTACGAGAGCGACGATCAAAGCTACCTCCAGAGGTTTATCCGATCTTGGAGAATGGTGAGCAAGGTGGATAGTAAGAAGCTAGGACACAATAATTCCATTCCCCTTGAGCCTTACCTTAAGTGGGTACGAACTCGAGCTCTGAAACTTATGATGCCTTATCCCTCCATCTTACCAGTTATCATAGAATCTGTGGTTGAAGGAGATATCCCGTACACCATCCTCCATCCCGACATGCCTACCTCTCTCGAAGACTTGCAAAAGGGTTGGATTCAGCTTAAGAAAGAACGAGATACATTCGAATCTCAATTCTATGCTAGTGAGAAGAGAGTCTTGTAGCGTACAAAGCAACTATAAGAACAGCAAAGTGTGAACGCCTACCTTGCACCAAAGAGGATGCGTTCAGTCTTTTTATCTTAGAAAGTTATTTTGTAAGCCCAAGAGGCATGTTGTAATCTTTTGAACTAATTAATGAAAATTGACGTTTGTTCATTCTTTTGTCTATACAAATTTAAATTTCATCAATCCTTGAAATCATTTGCATACACATCTTCCATGCATCATAACATGGCAGGTTTTCACATAACAGGTTTCCTTATCTTTATGTTGTTTCAGCAAGATGGATCTAGAAAAAACTGTGAAGGATCTTCAGGCACAAAATTCTCAATTCCAAGAGACTTTACTGGCCCTAGCCAAGGGGCAGCAAGATATGATGGCATTGTTGGCAGCCAAAAAGAAGCCCAAGAAGAGAGCCCTGGTCAACATGGGCAAAAGGTTCAAAGAGTCAGTTCGTCAGATCCCGGTAATGGAAGAATCATTTGAAGAAGACGAGAATTAGATTGGTGAGGTTAAGAGTACCCAGGCTGATTGTGTTAATGATCAAGTGTCTGATGATGATTATTTTGACGAGCAGTATCCACTCGCTGATGTCAAATACAAGAAATTAGAAGACAAATTGAAAGCTATTGAAATCCAGGCCGTCCCCGGTTTAGATTTCGATGATTTGGGTTTGATCTCTAGGGTTGTGATTCCCCACAAATTTAAAATACCAATCTTTTCAAAGTACGATGGGGTTTCTTGTCCAAAACTCCACCTGAAATCTTATGTGCGCAAGATACAACCGCACACTGCTGATAAAAAACTATGGGTTCACTTTTTCCAAGAGAGCTTGGCCAGAACGTAACTTGAATGGTTTTATCAGTTAGATGGTTCCCGTATCAATACCTGGGAAGATTTAGCTACCGCATTCTACCATCAGTATCAATATAACACCGACTTGGAGCCAACGAGGGTTCAGTTGCAAGATATGACTTTGGGGAAGAATGAAGGATTTAAAGAATATGCGTAAAAGTGGAGAGACCTTGCCAGTAGGGTTCAACCACCTTTTACTGATAGGGAGCATATCGACATGTTTATGGGCACTTTATCTGGTCCATTCTTTAATCTATTGGTTGGCTGCTCTTCCTCTGGTTTCACTGAATTAATCTTAACTGGTGAAAGAGTGGAAAGCGGCATCAAAAGTGGGAAGATCTCCGTGGAATTTGCCTCCACTTCAAATCCTGTCAAGAAACCTTTTCCTGCAAAGAAAGAAATCAATGATGTGTATGGGGTAAGGGCCCGTACCAAGAAGAATGATCATTCATCTGTCAATGTTGTCCGAATCTCCAATCCAACTCCTACTCCAAGACCATCTACAAATCATCAATGTTTTGAAACTCTGAGAAGAAAATTTACGAGGTTATGCATGTCATTATCTCAAGCCTTACAACATTTTCTCAAGGCTAATTTGGTGACATTGCGCGACCCTCCTGCCAACCCAGATACCTCTTCACCAAAGTATAATCCGAACGTTAAATGTGCTTACCACTCAAGCAGCCCCGGGCATGAGTCTGACCAATGTTGGGCCTTAAAGAATTAAATCCAGGATTTGATCGATAACAAGACTATTAAATTTGATCCTCCCCCAAATCCAAATGTAATCACCGCGTTGTGACACGGTGGGAGAACTGACTTGAAGGTTTTGTGTTTGATCGCAAATATTATGGTTAGCAAGAGTCGCCATCGACTTTTCTTTTATCCAAAAGGAAAGGTGAAAAAGCACAGGAAAGACCTTTGAGATGATTTCTTGAGTTCATGGGGTAGATTATGAAAAGGGAAGGTATTAGCACCCTTTTCATCCATGGTTTTCCATGGGCTCTTAGTTACTTGCTAGATCACTTGCTTTTGTTTGAAATTGTGTTTTGTGTGGTTTTTGATAGTCTTTTGTAAAGAGGCCATTGTTTAGGCAAACTTTGTAATGATTCTCGTTCGTAAGAATGTATAAAAAGTGTTTGATCTTTTGAAAATGTTTTCAAGTTTGTAAGATGTTTGAAAGTGTAGGTGTTTGTTTTGAAAATAGCAAGAATGTTTTGTTTGAAATGGAGCAAGTAATTAGGAGCACTCTACCTACTCAAAAGTCTTTCTTGTTCATTTTCCTTTTCCTTTGACACTGTTATCTTACCATTGATTTGGTAAGTAACCCTATCTTTGGATGTAAACGGGACGGGCGTGGGTCATTGTATAGCCATGATTAGCAATGTTGCAAGGTATCTAGCATTCTCTTTTAGCGACTAAGATCATTTGAAAGGAAACTTAGATAGCGTCATCGAGAGACTATGATCTTATACTTTGCTTGTTTTTGCTAAGATACCTCGCATGCGTAATATGGCCATTTTGTAAAGGCAACCTAGTGGATTTACCCTAGGGGTGCTTGTGTGCAAGTGTATTATTTTCATGCTTGATTTTGTCTTGAATTAGGGTTTTCTAAGTATTGGTTTTAGTCTTTCCATAGAAACCCTAATTACTAGCATGTTATATATTACGGAATTTAAATTTACTACGCTATTACAATGCTTGTGGGAGGGGGGTGTACAAATTGTAAATGGGGATTGCAAGAAAATAAACCTAGTTAATCTATTACAACCATATTGAATTGGTACAAGAATGGAAATAAATAAATGTACAAAATAAATAACTATGCAAGAATGCAAATGCAAAGAAAATGGATCTTTTTGTTTGGATTTTTTAGGAAAAAGGGAATTTGAGTTTAACCTAATTAATTAAAGGGAAAAATAATTAATTAAAGTTTTAAAAAAAAAGTAAACCTAATTTTACTAGGAAAAGTTTTTAAATAAAGCCCTAAATCTATTAATTGATTAAGAGGAAATTAAGTTTAAGAAAAGTATTTTTTTTTGTATTTTTGTCTTGAAAATAATTTATGATATTATAAAATATTTTGGTCTTTTTAAATATTAAAATAATATATTTTAATTGGTGTAAAAGAAAATAAATAATAACCTAGTTTTAATTAAATTTACAAGAATAAATAGTAAAATAAATAAAGTATGGTTAAATAAAATATATTTTTTGTGAGAAAAATAAATAAACTAAGTCAAAATATAAATCTACTATTTATATATTTTTTGTGATTTCTTAATATCAGAAAAATATTTAAGAAAACAAAATAAAAAATAAGAAAAAGAAAATAAAACTGGGCCAGGGGTGTGTAAATGAAGCAGGGGGTTAGCAAGCAAAAAAAAAAATAAACAAGGCCCAAGGAGGCCCAGCGCCCTGCCAAAAAAGAAGTCAGAAATGCAAAAATATGAAGAAAAAAACAAAAGGGTACCACTGGGGCTCGAACCCAGGTCCCTTTGGTTACAGGCGCGCGATTCTAGCACTGGGGTGGCTATACATCCGTTTATATAAATCAAATAATAAATACATAAGACAAACACGTTCCTGAGGCCAACTTCAACTTCAACCTCACGCCCAGCCAGAACCTCTGTAACTTGTTCAAATCTCAACAAAAATGAAAACTGTAAACATGAAACTTGTAGCAAATTTCCTCATGGTTTCAGAAATGTAAAGCATTAAAACTATAGCTCAAAGATAAACATGAATTTTAATGGCCCTATTTTGAACCCTAAAAATATCAGAAAATTCAATCTTAAAATTCTCTAAGCTCAGGCAAAATTAATGGAAACTATGGACACGGTTAGCTTTAGGGCAATGATATCTACATGTTTTGTTCACAAATAAATTATTGATGATGCCTGTATGAAAAGTTCCAAAGTTAGAAAACTTATCTTGCAAGAGGGTATCAGGTTTGAAGTTGAAGCAGCTTTAAAGGAGTTCCAATGATTGGGTTAGCTTCCCCAAGTTCCCAGGAAGCTAATGGGACGCTTAGCTTGAGATGAAAGTACCTGAGGAGTTCTAGAGAAGTCCAAGTGCAAAGCTCTGTTTTTGAAAATAGAGGATGATGTTAATGGTGTTACAGTTCTGTAAAAGGGTGTGGGATCCGTTCTAAATGATGTTTAGAAGCTTTAGGAACCAAAAGGCTTGAAAACGCACGAGGGAGTTATGAGTTTCAAGTTTTTGGTCAGTTTATGTGAAAATGGAGGTATGAGATGTGATTCTGAGCTCTTGGTGTTTTTAGGGGTCAAGCCTTCATGTATTTGGTGGCAAATGGTTTATATATATATATATATATATATATATATATATATATATATATATATATATATATATATATATATATATATATATATATATATATATATATATATATATATATATATATATATATATATATATATATATATATATAAGCAAAAGGATTGGAGTGATTTGATCAAATTTCTTGAGGAATTATGGTCCAAACTTGATCAAATGATACATATGAGTTTAAAATGTTTATGTGGATAAAAAATTATGAAGTTTGACTATAAATTGGCCATAGTTGACTTTTTCCCAATACAACTGATTTTTAGGTCAACTGCTCAATTGATTGAGCAAAAATGTGATCCAAGGCTTGAAACTTGACATGAGTAACATTGAGGATCCATAATGGTCCATGAAAGTCATATGGGGCATTGGAAGTTCAAAAATTCTTGTACAAACTCAAACCCTAATTTTGGTCATTTAGTGCTTAAGGAGGTGTCTTGAGCTGATCAGCCCTATTGCAGTCTTGAGCCAAAGGAGATCTTGTGAGAAAAATTCTTGATAAGTGAGAGGGAAAATTTTGGAGTACAAAAGCTGCCCCTGTTCAATTTTCTTAAGCCTGAAGAGTTAGATTGGCGAGTTTTGCCATTCGTGACTCGAAGGTGGAAGATGATTGGACACTAGAGTGCCCAGAAATTTTTACTTGGTGATATAAGGAATGGGCTTAAAGATGCCATTTGGAGGGATGCTAGAAAGTTATTGGAGATGGGTTTTGCAGATGTCATCCATAAATGATTGTTGAACCGTATCTGTAAGCTGAAACTGAATGAGTATCAGAATGGCGTCTATGTCTGGAGCGTATCTGAACTGTATCTGAAAGCTGAATCTGAATGAGTATCAGAATGGAATCAGTGTATGGAGCGTATCAGAACTATATTTGAAGATTGAATCTGAATGAGTATCAGAATGACATCCGTGTCTGGACCGTATCTGAACTGTATCTGAAAGTTGAATCTGAATGAGTATCAGAATGGCATTTGTGTCTGGAGCGTATCTGAATTGTATCTGAAAGTTGAATCTGAATGAGTATCAGAATGGCATCCATGTCTGGAGTGTATTTGAACTGTATCTGAAAGTTGAATCTGAATGACATCCGTGTCTGAAGCGTATCTTAACTGTAACTGAGAGATGAATCTGAATGAGTATCAGAATGGCATCTGTGTCTTGGAGCGTATCTGAACTGTATCAGAAAAGCCTTTGAACATTATTAATGGTAGCTATTGATTAACCTTATCCTGAAAAGGGTAAAATGTTAGCTGATATGCAGTGTCATGTTGTATGAAATGCATGGGGTAATGAGATTGTGATACATGTATTCATGTTATCAATGTTTATGATATATGGATGCGATGTATGCGTATATGAGCTAATCTGTTGCACTGCTTGTTGGATTGGGAAAATAAATCCCTGATTGCTGTTGAGGATACGGAGTGTAAGTCTTCATGTTGTGAAGTTGAAGTGTTGATGGATTTCCTCTTAGAGAAATAAACTCTGTTGTAAGGGAAATGCCGTGTACGGCTTGTAAAATCCTGTTGAGGAATCCTGAGAAATTTAATGACTTCTACTGGGGATTGATAACTGGAAGCTTTGTTCCGCTGGGGATTAAACTGCACACCGCGGGGGACTTTATGGAAATAACTTAGAGAGATTTCCCTATCTTAAAGTCATTAGTGATTGTCTTTCTATTTGTTTATTTGTAAACAATAATTATGTTCAAATGCATATGTTCAAAAATAAATCATTGGACGTTTTTGTAAACAAAACACAAGAGTAAAGAAAACCAGATAGTTTGCACTTTCAAAGGGATATCTTTGTATTCACTTTGAGTAAGTATTTTTGTACAATGAGACAAACATTCTAGTAAGAGAATTCCGTCATAAAAAATGAAAATTTTGATACAAAAGAAAAGATATCTATGTGCAATAATCCCATGGGGTTCCCATTTATGCTATAGCCTTCATGTCTCTGAGCATCTTGTCTATTTTTTGCCTTGTCCGAAGCTGATTGGATTGATCAGAACCGTCGAGTTTGCAGGTTATCCGTAAGATGATCCAACGGGACTATGATACAGTGGGAGAACTAACTTGATGTTTTGCGTTCGATCGCACTTGTGTGGTTAGCAAGAGTCGCCACCGAATTTTCTTTTATCCCAAAGGAAAGGTAAAAAAGCACAGGAAATACCTTTCTAGATTATTTCTCGTGTTCGGGGGGTAGATTATGAAAAGGGAAGGTATTAGCACCCTTTTCATCCATGCTTTTCCATGGGCTCTTAGTTACTCGCTTAGATCACTTGCTTTCATTTGACAGTGTGCTTGTGGTGTGGGCTATGAAAGTATTTTGAAAAATCTCTTTGTAATGGTTCTCGTCTCTATAAGAACGTATACAAAGTTTTTTTTTCGAAAATTGGTTCAAAGATGTGTTTGTGAATCGTGTTTCGGAAAGTGTTTTAAAAAGATGTTTTGCAATGGTTCTGGTCTCTATAAGAACGTATACAAAACATTTTGTCTTTTTGAAAATGTTTTGGAATAAGAGTGTAGGTGTAAAAGTTTTTGTCGTGAGCAAGCGAGTAACTAAGAGCGAATCTATCTACTCGAAAGGTATTAAATTGTTCTTTTCTTCCTCCTCTTAATGGTGCTATCTTTCCATTGATTTGGTAAGAAGCCCCATCGTTGGATGTGAAGGGACAGGCGCGGGTCAATTTTACAATCATTAAAATCAACTTATGAGACGCTTTAGAAATTTTTGTAAGGGACGAGATCGTTTTAATCGAAGGCAACATCGAGGGTCATCGAGGGACTACAATCTTTTTTATCGAAGGGTCATTGCTAAAGTGTCCCATATTCGAGGGACATGATTGTATTTCCGAGGCAACGAGCGAGGTTACCCTAGAGGTGCGCGTGTGAAAAAGTGTGTTGGTTTCAAGTTATTTTATTCTTTGATTAGGTCATCTAACGATTGATTTTTTGAATCTTGCCATACACGCCTAGTTACTATACAGTATAAAGAAAGCAGTAAATTGCGGGAATTGAAATTCTGGCTATTACAAAATATTCGGGAATGGGGGTACAATTTCTACAAATGGGGATGAATCAAATGAGATAGAAATGTCTGAATATCAAACAATACAACCAAATCGAATTTTGTGCGATTTAATTAAAGTTATGATAATCCATGAGATAAAATCAACAAAATATGAAATGTTAAGTATTTACTTGAAAAGAGAAAGGTAAAACCTATTCTAAAAAATAAAAATAATTGATTAAATTATAATCTTTATTTTTGTATTTTTATTAATTTAAGTAAATTTAAAGAAAGAAAAAAAACTAAGTTATAATTGTTTTGGTATTTTATTATGTCAAATAAACTTAAAAGCAAAAATTTATTAAAGAAAGAAAATGATAAAAATTATTTACAAAAACCTAAATCAATTTAATAAAAACATTTTAAGTTTTATGCATTTGTATAAAAAAGGAAAATGAGAAGAAAACCAATTAAAAAAATATGGGCGTAAGTGATTTTAGAGAATTAGGCCCAAAGAGTTAAATTTCTCTTTTGCTGTAACACTAAAAAACAGGCCAAGGGGGGTATGAAACCAGCAAAACGAAAAAATGGGCTTAGGGAAAAATGTAAACAACAAGCCCAGGCTCTAAATCAGCTTAGTCGTTTGATTAGGGGACAAAAAATGAAATTAGGGTTCTTGGAACCCTCTCACTCACACGGCGCCGCTCTCATCCCCTTCGCTCATCTCTGTATCATCCTTTCATCTCTGTTCATCTTTTCATCTCTATTGATGAAACCTCTAAATCTCTCACTAACCATCCCTGTTTCACGATCAAAATTTCTCATTATGATTGGGCATTTTTGAAAACCCTAAGTTCGGATTTGAACCCTAAAGGAACGAAATTGATTCATCTGATCTTCCCCTAACTCTCTGTTGCCGGAGTATATCCGTTCTCGGCTCCCTAGCCAGAATCTAACGATTTTCTTGAAAAAGGGTAAGATTTCTGTGTTATGATTTCACTGATTTTTATCTTGTTTATGCGCTTTCTTTTGACTAATCCATTCCTTTAGATGTAGAGAAATATGTTATGAGGAAGATGAAGAATCCATACCTGTTTGGAACTTTACAGTTTCTTGCGATTTTGAAAGGGAGAGGCGAGAACGAAGACTGTACTCAGTGGTGGCGGAAGTTGTACAAGGGGAGGATATGAGGATGAAGGCGTGGGTATTCCGACTCTTTGGTAACTTCTCTTATCTATGTGTTTGAATGATGATGATGCTGGTTATTGTGATCTTGAGGCTTTGTGATTTGTTACTGTTTTTGCCTTTGAAACTTGTTACAAGTTTTTTTTTTGAGTTTGATGATGATTGTTTGGTTTCTCAGTTTGACTACTGTGCTTGAATTTTCTTTGGTTCAGGTTGGTTGATGTTTTACTGGTTTTTTAGGTTTGGTTGTTTAATGATGGTTCTGTGAGTTTGAAGATGGTGAATGGTTTTCTGGGTTTTTGAGGTTTTACAGGTTTGGTTGGCAGTTTGAGACTTTTACTGGTTTTTTGTTTTGGCTTTAGGCCTTTGGAGCTTTGGTTTTGGATGTGTTGATAGTTTACTGGTTTTTTGGGTTTGGTTACAGTGTTGGGATTTTTGGTTTGAGGCTTGTGTGACAGGTTTTGGTTACATGTTTTGGATATGTTACTGATTCAGGTTTTGGGATTTTGTTTTGTATTTGAGGGTGGCTTTGAATGTTTGACAGGTTTTCAGTTTGAGGCTTATGTTGGTTTTTGAGGTTTTTAGACTTTGACAGTTTTTTGTATTTGATGATGATTCTGTTTGATGATGGTTCAGATTTGAGACCTATGTGAGTTTTACAGGTTTTGAGTTTGTTGGCATCTTGAGATCCTTACTGGTTTGCTATTTTGGTTTTAAGGCCTTTGGAATTTTGAGGTTTGACAGGTTTTCAGTTTGAGGCTTGTGTTTTTTCTAAGTTTTTAGACCTATCTCCTCGGCTTGAGAGTTGTGTCCACTGTTATATTGGCCCTGCTTCTATTGAATTCATATTCAAAATGGTGGGAAACCCACCAATTGAATATTTTCAGTATATTGTTCATATGGCCTTTTTGTTGCAGTTTTGTTTTTTAGCACATTCTGTGCAACTTGTGACAGGAAGGGCAACAAAGCTGTGCATCCCAGTAACCTAGGTGACTTCTTTTCTCTCTTCTCTCTCAATGACACTAAGAAAGTCAATTGCTCTTTTGCATTTTTTTTCCAATTCTGAAAGGTTTGCATGGAAAATGATGATTTATGCCTCTTGAACAAGCTTTTGCTTATTTGACTTAGCTATTTATTTTGCCATACTGCTGCTTTTGTTGATGCTGTTTGTTGTTTGCTATATTGCTGCCTCATTTGTTGTCCAGTTTGCACTGCTGTTTGGTTCAGTTTGTACCATTCTGTTTGGACAGTTTTGCTGCATTTGTTTGTTTGGACAGCTTTGCTTGCCTTTGGACAGTTTTGCTGCATTTGTTTGTTTGGACAGCTTTATAGCATTTCTTCTTGTTTGGACAGCTTTATAGCATTTTCTTTTCGTTCTTTTTGTGAACCAAGAAGGATAACCTTCTTGTGATTTGCAAATAGAAAATTAATTGTGATGAATAATGGCATTCTGATTCCATTTTTTGCAAACCTTAATGATGAATACTTTTTTTTGGAAAATTTTGTTCATGCCCAAATAACTTGCACTAACCATTTCTTTTCTTTCCTTTGTTTTCATGTGAGCACAATTGGTTGTGACAAAGTAAGGGAAGCAAGAACTCTATGGCAAGCCAGGAAGTCTTGGAGATAAGCAAAGGAAATTGACACGACTTCAATCCTCAGACAAACTTAGGCATAGATTAGTTCTCCTAGGCCAAACATTTATTTGGATCTCCTTTGTAATTTAGAGAAAACCAATCTTGTACTGTATCCAAAAATTGTACTAATTCATCTTTTAAATACAATAAATTGTAAAACATAAAGTATTTAAAAGAATAAATTGTTTTGTAACAATGTATGAATTTGGAGAAAATCTTATGAAATGTTCTGGTGTCACTTGAAATCCTTGATCAACAATAACTTGTAATTTTTCTCTTTGCATCCTAATTGATTTTTGAAATTCCCAATCAAAATATTTGAAACAAAATGCTCCATTCTGGTAACTTAAATTCCAAGTAATCCCAATAATTTTGTAACTACATTTCAAACAAACACGCACTGTATATTCCATTTCCTAACCAAGCAAATGTTTTAAAGACGTAAATCATCTGGTCAACCTGGATCAAAATCATGATCTTCCTAAATGACAGTCTTAATATCTTGTCCCAAACAAACCATTCTCTGAGAACAAACATTAACCTTTTTAGTAAACTTGAGGAAGCATGAAGACCTGTGAAAGCCAATTGGATCTTTGAGAATTCATTTTATTTTGAGAACTGCAAGAAACCCTAATTGCTGGTTTACTGCCACAAAAGAGAATCTGTCTGATCGATTTCTGAACCAACTTGAATATCCGAGAAACCCTAGGGTTGTGTCTTTTATGAAAAATGGGAGGGCAAATTTTGGGGTACAACAGCTGCCCCTGTTCAATCTTCTTGAACCTGAAGAGTTAGATTGGCGATTTTTGTCGTTCGTGACTCGAAGGTAAAAGATGATTGGACACTAGAGTGCCCATAAATTTGCACTCGACAAAAATGTAGCTAAGGGAATGGGCTTAAAGATGCCATTTGGAGAGGTGTTAGAATCTTGTTGGAGATGGGATTGTAGATGCCATCCAAGAATGTTTGTTGTAAATCAAAAGAATAAGCATCAGAATGATGTCCGTATTTAGAACGTATCTGAACTGTATATGTACTTGAATATGAATAAGTAGCAGAATGGCTTCCGTGTCTGGAGCATATCTGGACTGTATCTTGAAATTGAAGTCTGAATGAGTAACAGAATGACTTTCGTGTCTGGAGTGTATCTGTACTATATCAGTACTTGGAATCTGAATGAGTAACAGAATGACTTTTGTGTCTGGAGTGTATCTGTACTGTATCTGAAATTGAAATCTGAATGAGTAACATAATGACTTCTGTGTCTGGAGCATATCTGGACTGTATTTGAAGTTGAGATCTGAATGAGTGCCAGAATGACTTCCGTGTCTGGAGTGTATCTGGACTGTATCTGAAGTTGAGATCTGAATGAGTGACAAAATGACTTTCGTGTCTGGAGTGTATCTGTACTGTATCTAGAATCTTTGAACATTTGTTAATGGTAGCTGTTAATCTTATCCTGAAAAGGGTAAAATTTTAGCTGTGGCGCAAAGTTATGTTGCATGAAATGTATGATGCAATATATGTACTTTATCAATGTTTATAATATATGGATGTAATGTATGCGCATGTAAGCTGATTTGCTGTATTACTGAGGAAAATAAATCCTTGACTGCTGCTAAGGATTCTGTTGTGAGAGTAATGCCATATACTTCTTGAGGAATCTGCATGGGGAATCCAGAGAATTTAAATGACTTCTACTGGGGATTATTGACGGGAGTATTTGCTCTGTCGAGGAGCAATAAAAACTCTGTAGGAAAAAGCTTATTCCTGTTTGGAAAAAGTTCAGGAGCTTCGGTCGTCTGCCACTCTACTGGGGAGTTACCCTAGGTTGGGGAGAAACAAAAGTTAACTGTTATCTGGTTGATTTTCAGGCTTCAAGACAACTTTCTAGGGGAACCTGGAGAAACTGGATGATTTCCGCTGTGGGTTGATAGTTTGAAATTTCGGCTCCGCCAGGGATTAGCAGTAGGTAGTCTCAGCTCCGCTGGGGATCTATAGTTCAAAGTTTTGGCTCCGCTGGGGATCTTAATGACGTGTTGTAGGGATTGCTCATGGAATAGCCTAAAGACGTTTTCCTAATCTTTCAACCTGTCAGTAATTACTCTTTTTCATCTTGTTTATTTGTAAACAGTAATTATGTTCAAATGCATATGTTCATTAATGAATCATTGGACGTTTTTGCAAATAAAAACACAAGTGTAAAGAAAAAGGCAAATAGTTTTCTGTACTTTGAAAGAGATATCTTTGTATTTACTTTGAATAAGTATTTTGTACAAAGGAGACAGACATCCTAGTAAGAGGATGATGTCATAAATAAGAAAATTTTACAAAGAAAGATAGCTATGTGTAATAATCCCATGGGGTTCCCATTCTGCTATAGCTTCCGTACCCCGAATATCTTGTCTATTTGTTGCTTCGTCCGAAGATGATTGAATTGATCAGAAGCTCCGAGTTTGTCCGTGAAGAAATTGTTCTTAAAGTAATCCGACGAGACATAGTCATACGCTTTAATTCCCTAACTTTTGCCTGGACCTCCCTTTCAGGTTTTCAGTCCACCGGGAAACCCTTTTTTTCCCAAGTCGCCCTTTCAGGTTTTTAACTTTCCGGGTGTACAGATTTTTTATATTTTATCCCTAATTTTTTCCCGGACCTTTTGGTTCACCGTGATGCCCTTGTTTTGCCTAGGTGTGTCAACCTAGAGGGTCTTTTATGCGTAGTATCTTTTGACTATGTCTATGTTCGCAGGGTGTGGCAGGTCGTCGCCGTCCATGGTGGTTAAGATCATTGCCCCACCGGAAAAGATGTTCTTGATTACAAATGGTCCTTCATAGGTAGGAGTCCATTTGCCCCTGGGATCACTTTGTGACAAGATGATGCGCTTGATCACAAGATCTCCAACTTGATACACTTGGCGTCTGACTTTCTTGTTGAAAGCCTTGATCATCCGCTTTTGATACGTCTGACCATGGCAAACAGCAATAAGTCTCTTCTCGTCAATTAAGTTCAACTGATCAAGTCGGGTTTGGATCCAATCGTCTTCACTCAAACCTGCATCCTTCATGATTCTTAAAGAGGGGATCTGGACCTCAATAGGTAAAACAGCCTCCATGCCATAAACTAAAGAATAGGGTGTTACCCCAGTTGAAGTGAGAGCCGTGGTACGGTACCCATGGAGAGCAAACGGCAGCATCTCATGCCAGTCCTTATAGGTGACTGTCATTTTTTGTATGATCTTTTTGATGTTTTTGTTCACAGCTTCGACAACACCATTCATCTTTGGCCGATAGGGAGACGAATTGTGATGTTGAATTTTGAACTGTTCGCACAAGGCGGTGATCATAGTATTGTTAAGGTTTGTCCCGTTATCAGTGATGATCCTTTCGGGGATACCGTACCGACAGATAAGGTTCTGCTTGATGAAGCGGGCAACAACATTCTTAGTAACGGATGTGAAGGAAGCTGCTTCGACCCACTTTATGAAGTAATCAATGGCCACCAGAATGAAGCGATGTCCATTGGAGGCTGTAGGCTTGATCACCCCAATCATATCAATCCCCCACATAGTGAAGGGCCAAGGAGCTGTTAAGACATTTAGAGGAACCAGAGGCACGTGCACCTTGTCTACATAGATTTGACATTTATGACAAGTCCGGGAGTGTTGATAGCAGTCTGCTTCCATGGTAGACCAATAGTAGCCTGTCCGTAGAATTTTCTTTGCCATCGTATGCTCGCTAGAGTGAGTGCCAAAGGTACCTTCATGTAATTCAGCCATGATCTTTTCAGCTTCAATCTTATCCACACAACGGAGCAGAATAGAATCATGATTGCGCTTGTACAGGATGCCATTACTTAGGAAGAACTTAGCTGAGAATCTCCTTAAGAACTTTTTGTCATTGACTGAAGCTCCTTCTGGGTATTCTTGAGCCTCGAGATACCTTTTGACTTCATGAAACCAAGGCTGGTCCACTACTTCTTCGGTATTAATCTCGTGACAGTGTGCGGGTTCGTCCACCCGTTCAATGGTGATATGGGGAGCCTCGTTGTCCCAATTAAGTTTAAACATGGATGACATTGTAGCTAGAGAATCTGCTAGCTGATTTTCTTCTCGCGGGAAGTGCTCGAAGGTAATCTGCTCGAAATGTGGTAGCAATGTCAGAACATGTTCTTTGTAAGGGATGAGGTTTGGATGCTTAGTATCCCATTCTCCTTTGATCTAACTGATGACCAAAGCTAAATCCCCAAACACAACTAAAGATTTGATTCCAAAGTTTATGGCAGCCTTGAGTCCAAATATGCACGCTTCATACTCTGCCATGTTGTTCGTACAATTGAAGCAAAGTCTGGCGGTGAAAGGAGTATGGCATCCTTCTGGAGATATAAGTACAACACCGATACCGTTACCTAGTGCATTGGGTGCCCCATCAAAGTACAGGGTCCATCAGGATCCTTGTTCATGTCCGTCATATGGTCTGGAATCTTCAACATTATCCAATGTCATGATGTCTTCGTCAGGGAAGTCAAACTTCATGGATTGATAATCTTCTACAGCTTGATGGGCCAGATGATCAGCTAGCACACTGCCCTTTATAACTTTTTGGGTAGTGTACTGTATGTCATATTTCGTTAGGATCATCTGCCATCTAGCTATCCTTCCAGATAAAGTAGGCTTTTCGAAGATGTATTTGATCGGATCCATCTTAGATATTAGCAAAGTGGTATGAGTCAACATGTACTGCCTTAGCCGGCGAGCAACCCATACCAAAGCGCATCAAGTTTTCTCGAGCAGTGAATATCTTGTTTCACAGTCGGTAAACTTTTTGCTAAGGTAATAAATGGCATGCTCTTTTCGGCCAGACTCGTCATGCTGCCCCAGTACGCACCCCATTGAATTCTCTAGGGCAGTTAGATACATGATTAGCGGTCTTCCTTCGAATGGTGGCATCAAGACGGGAGGCTCTTGTAAATACTCCTTGATTTTATCGAAAGCAATTTGACAGTCATCATTCCATCTAACTACCTGATCTTTCTTCAACAGCTTGAAGATTGGTTCACAAGTAGATATTAGGTGAGAAATGAACCTAACAATGTAGTTTAGGCGTCCCAAGAAACCTCTGACCTCCTTCTCAGTGCGAGGAGCAGGCATTTCTTGTATAGCTTTGACTTTGGCAGGATCAACCTCGATGCCTTTGTTGCTGACAATGAAACCTAAGAGCTTACCGGACCGGACTCCGAATGTGCACTTATTCGGGTTCAACCTTAGTTTGTACTCCTTCAATCTGACAAACAACTTCTGCAAGTGGTCAAGGTGTTCTTCTTCAGTTTGTGATCGGGCTATCATGTCATCTACGTAGACCTCTATCTCATGATGTATCATATCATGAAACAAAGCTACCATGGCGCGTTAATAGGTTGCCCCGACATTCTTCAGTCCGAATGGCATCACTTTGTAACAGAACGTACCCCATTGTGTGACAAAAGTAGTTTTCTCCATGTCCTCAGGTGCCATTTTGATCTGGTTATAGCTTGAGAATTCGTCCATGAAAGAAAATACTTTGTGTTGGGATGTATTGTCAACCAGGATGTCGATGTGTGGAAGTGGAAAATCATCTTTAGGGATGGCCCTATTTAAGTCTCTATAATCCACACACATTCTCACTTTGCCATCCTTTTTAGGCACGAGAACTATGTTAGCAACCCATTGTGGATAGGAAGTAACGGCCAGAAATCCAGCATTGAACTGCTTCATAACTTCTGCTTTGATCTTCTCTGACATGTCAGGTCTCATGCGGAAGACTTTTTGCTTCACTGGTGGACAGTCTTCTCTAGTGGGTAGATGGTGTACCACAATGTCTGTATCGAGTCCCGACATGTCTTCATATGACCAGGCAAAGATCTCAACATAATCATGCAACAGCTGAATTAGGCGCTCCTTGACACTCGAACCTAGATTGAAACCCACTCTGATTTCCTTTCTGTCTTCCTCAGTACCCAAGTTGATTGTATCCAACAGCTCCTCATGAGGCAGAATAGCCTTTTCCTCTTGTTGTAGAAGTCTAGCCAATTCCCCTGGCACCTCACAATCTTCCTCACCTTCGTTTTCGGCTTGGTAGATCAGATCTTTAGAGTCACTGAAGGCTATAGCAGTATCGTTACCCATGGGATCCAGAATGGAAGGGTACCTGCATTTGTGAGTGTGGGTGTGTGTAAGGGTATAGCCATCTTAAAACAACAAAATGTAAAAGAAAGACAATGAGCACAAAAGGTTTATATATGAAAAAGCGTCCATGATTCATTGAAATGACATATGAAAATGAAATAAGAACCCTTACAAATGGACCATTGTGCCTCGGGTAAGACACAAGGTTGAAAAAGTACGAATTGTTTGTGAATTATTACAAGTCCAACAGAAATGTAAAAGATAAATTACTGCGGTATGAAAGTAATCGGAAAAAAGTCTTTGGCTTCCCAGTTGCACAGTCCTCCGCCGACAGTAGGAAATATCCAGTCTTCTAAGCTGCCCTCTTCTTCATTGTCCTCTAGTGCATTAACCCCTTGGTGACTGATATTCACAGGTGGCCCTCCGGCATGGGCGCAGGGCATGGCCTTCTGAGCAATTGAGGTGAACCCCAAGCCGAACTTGTCTGATTTGTAGGGAATGTCTGGTAGCCGTCCCCAGATGGTGGATCCGCCTTCTTCCACTGCTGCCTTTGCATCCTTGAGAGAGGGCATCCGAGGTGGAGGTCTTGCGATCACAGGAGTTGAGGATACCGCCTTGGTCGCTGCTATTTCTGGAAAGACTTCTTCAAAATGTTGGAAAGGGGTCTCAATGAACTCGCCATCTAACTCCATATAACGGAAGGAATTCAGATGACTAATCATATACTCCTCCTCCCCATGGACAGTTATAATATTCCCTTGGACAGGGTACTTGAGCATCTGATGCAAAGTGGAGGTGACAACACCGGCATTATGGATCCAGGGGTGTCCCAATAGACAAGAGTAGGAAGGACGAATATCCATCAAGTAGAATGTTGAATTGAACGTCTGAGTTCCCATCTTGATCGGGATGTCCACCTCCCCATAGACCATCCTTTTAGAGCCGTCGAATGCTCTCACAATTATGTTGCTGGGTTTTAAAGTTAGCCCCTCACAATCTAACCTATCCAGGGCTTTCTTCGGCAAGACATTTAAAGACAATCCAGTATCAACCAAGACATGGGATAGGGTCGCCCCCCTACACTCCACCGAGACATGTAGTGCGTCGTTGTGTTTTATCCCTTTGGAGGTTAAGTCAGCATCAGAGAAACCCAGGCCATTGTCAGCTATCAGACTGGCCACACACTCTTGGAATTGATCCGCGGACGTCTCTTGTGGTACATGAGCCGTCTTCAGAAATTTTACCAAAGCTTTAGCATGCGCCTCAGAGCACAGCAGCAACGCTAACATAGAGATTTTGGAGGGGGTCTTCCCCAGTTGCTCTACCACATCATAATCACTTTTCTTAATGATCCTCAGGATTTCTTCCATTTCCTTCTTGGATGTCTCAGGAATAACTAGTGATTGAGCCTTCGTCAGGACAGGCTCCTCTTGAACGTTCTTTCCTTTATTCTCAACAGTGGAAGTAGGGATAGGAATTGTATTGTCTTCTTTGTTGGTTGGTACACTTGCAGGTACAATCACTGGTGTAGGGGTAATCTTCGGAATGGCCACGGGTCCGAAGACTGCTGTTGGAGGAGCAATCTCTGGAGAAAATATTCTTCCACTACGGGTAACTTTGCTTGTTCCGGCAATGTTATTGATGTCAGAATTGTCCTCTTCGGAGCTCTCCTCTTCGGCAGTCTGTTCAATCTGTTTGACACCATGGTAGTAGATTTCTCCACCATAGTTCCATGGTACCGTTTTATCTGATTTGTATGGGATTGGCCCGGGCATTGTTATCTTAAGCGGAGCAGTCACTGGAGCAGATGTAATCCTAACGAGTTTTTTAGGAACCCTGGAAGGATTGGCGTATATGGTTATTATTGAAACTTCTGAAATTGGAATGGGTGAAACAGGAGCTTTCTCAAACAAGATTTCCTGGTTATCAATCAGTTGTTGGATACCTTTCTTCAACAGAGGGCAGTCAAATGATGAAGATAGGCAGACATGGCAATCTTTATCACAACCTGGGAACACACCAGCTTTTAACAAATTCAACTTGATGGTCGAGAGCGGAGTCAACAATTCATCCATGGTGTCAACAAATAAGTCTTCCTCAACAGCACTAGCATTGTGTCCATGCCTAGGCATCGGAGCGGAGATAACATTCGGTTTCTCAGGCGCTCCAAATTCAACTTCCTTCGCGTCTATCAGATCTTGGATCTTGTTCTTCAGAGCCTAATAGTTGTCGGTGTTATGCCCTGGACTTTCAGAATGGTACGCGCACCTGGCATTCAGATGGTAGTGTGGAGAAGCAGTATTAGGATTTTTAGGGGCCTCTTTTAGCATGGCCAGATTCAACTTCAGAAGATGCGGTAGGACTTGAGTGGGAGTCATGTTAATCTTTGTGAATTGCCGCACTGGCCTTTCCACCCTTTGCTGATTATGTCTCGGCTGATTATTTCTTGGCTGGTCTGATGCAGGCTTTTGAATCATAACGGCCCCTACCGTTGGTCGGCACTCGGTTCTTCCCTGATTCCTCTGTGAATAGGCAACATACACTTCCTTCTTTCCTGTGAAGGGATTTTTAATAGCAGCAGAGGCAGATGCGTCTTTCTGAGTTTTCCCGCTTCTTATACCGGCTTCCACCCTTTCGCCAGTCATGATTAATTCGGTAAACCCATATGAAGAACTCCCAATCAGGTGATTGAAAAATGATCCCGACAAGGTGCCAAGGAACATATCCACTAATTCTTTGTCGGATAGAGGGGGCTGGACTCTGCCTGTGAGATCCCTCCATTTTTGAGCATAGGTTTTGAAACCCTCATTTGTTCCCATAGACATACTCTATAACTGTGTCCTAGTCGGGGCCAAATTAGCATTGTACTGATACTGTTTGTAGAAAGCGGCAGCCAACTCTTCCCAATTACGGACATTGGACCCTTCTAATTGGTAGAACTAATCCAACTGAGTCCCTGATAAGCTTTCCTGGAAGAAATGCACCCACAAATTTTTGTCAGCCGTGTGGGGCTGAACCTTTCTGACATATGACCTTAGATGTAGTTTTAGGCAAGAGATACAATCATACTTGGCGAAGGTTGGGACCTTGAATTTTTGTGGGATGAAAACCCCTGAGATGAGTCCTAATTCTTCAAAATCCAAACCGGGCACTCTCTGAATCTCCATGGCGTTCAAACGATCCTCTAGCTGTTTGTATTTATCATCAACAAGAGGATATTGCTCCTCAGAGTAATCAGGCTCTTCCTCTCCTTCGGATGCTGGGTCGTCGTTCACTTCCTGGGTCTCGGCCCCTCGGTTATCTCCTTCACCCAACGATGTTGCAAAATCCAACATTCGCCTGGTATTTCCTTTAAACCTTCTTCCCATAATCACAACCCCGGTTGGTTTCTTCATCTTCTTCTTCTTCTTCTCTTTGGCTAGCAAAGTCTTCAACTCCTCTTGCCCTTTTGTCAGATCCATGAGCATTTGTTAAAACTGGGCATTCTGCGCCTGAAGATCTTTCACAGTCTGTTCAACATCCATCTCACTGAAATAAATAGTAGAAGGATAAGGCGACCTATTATGAGAAACCTGTATGATGTCATGATGAATGAAGATGCAATATGCAAATGATTTCAAGGAAATTTAGAAGATTTAAATTTGTTCAAACCAAAAAGAACACACGTCATATTAAATAAAACCAAGTTTGAATACATCATGCCTCCTTGGGATTACAAAGAAAGAAACAAAATACAACAAAAATTCTTAAGACAAGAAGACCGAACGCATCCTCTTCGGAGCAATGTAGGTATTCAGATTCTTCTCTTCATGAAGCAGTTTGGTGAGCTCCATAACCTTCTTCTCGCTGGCGTAGTACTGGGTTTCGAAGGTGTCTCGTTCTTCCTTCAACTGAATCCAGGCTTTCTGCAGGTCTTCGAGAGAGGTAGGCATGTCAGGATGAAGAACAGTATATGGGACGTCTCCTTCAATAACAGGCTCAATGATGACAGGAAGGATGGAAGGGTAAGGCATTGAGAGACTCTGGGCACGAGCCCGTACCCACTTAAGGTAAGGCTCGAGAGGGATAGAGTTTTTATGTCCCAAAGTCCCACTGTCCACTTTGTTCACCATTCCCCAAGCACGTGTAAACCTCTGGCGGTAACCTTGGTCTTCTTTGTCGTAGTCGAAAACCAGACCTCGGACGAGCATCTCATGAGGGCCGTCTCTTCGGGCATACCCAAATTGCCGAAGAGCTAAACATGGGTTGTAGGTGATACCTCCCCTAATACCAAGCAGAGGTACATTAGGGAACTCCCCACAACGGTCAATGATAGAGATATCTTCCAAAGATCTTAAACTCCAACGGATATCAGAGTGAGTGAGAGACATCATTCTTTGAGACCAAGTCAATCTTTGCTCGTTCTTCAGTGTTGACTGAGGCAGGTGTGAAGTGAACCACTTAGCGAGTAGGGGTATACAACACAAAAGGGTACCTCTTTTCTTCATGGTACGGGTATGAAGGCAATGCAAGATGTCTCCTAGCAAGGTGGGTATAGGATTGCGAGAGAGAAAGACTTTGATGGCATTAACGTCTATGAATTGGTCCGAATTAGGAAACAGAACCAAACCATAAATGAGGAGAGCTAGCACGTCTTCAAAAGCTTGGAAATCCATGTCATCCAAGAATGAACGAGCTTTTTCCAACAGAAACTTAGCTAAAAATCCTTTAACCCCACTTCTTGTCTCCCAATTGGCTGTGACGTCGGCCCTCTTCACATGTAAAGCTTCATCGATGACTTCAAGTTTTGGAATCCCTTCTAGGCCGGTGAATGGTATCTGATTAAGCACGGGCACCCCTAAGAGTAGAGAAAACTCTTCTAACTTAGGTACCAACTGATAGTCTAGAAAAGTGAAACAATGATGTACGGGATCAAAGAATTGGAATAGTACACACATCATCTCTTCTTGGAAGTTGGATGTAGCCAAACTGAGGAGTCGACCGTACTTCTTGGTAAAAGGAGAATCCCCAAGCACTCTTGAGGCTAGCTCTTGAAGTTGAGGATGTGCTTTTACAAAGCTGATTCAGATGGTGTTTCTTCGGAGAGAATTCATATCCTAAAAAACAAAAACAAAGATAAATTTCTAAATCCTTGAAATGGTTAGTGAGCATGCATATGGTGTTGATGATGTTTATGATGTTTATGTACAAGAAAACATATACACACACAACAAACAGATCCCTGTGTTTCAGGCTTGCATGAGTTTGTAGGTAAGTAACTGTTGTACCCCAAAATTTGCCCTCTCATTTCATAAACATTTCTCATCACAAGACTCTTGGAACTCAAGATCAAGCTAGGGTTTGCTTTGCTCGAGACACCTCCTTGCACTGTTGACCTAAATTAGGGTTTGAGTTTGCACAGTGATGTTTTGACCTACAATTCCAAAATTGACTTTCATACTTCATGTTGGACTCACAAGTTTGTCCATACTAAGTTTCAAGCCTTGATTCAAATTTTTGCACAGTCAATTGGACAGTTGACCAAGAAATCAGCTGTATTGGGGAAAAAGTCAACTGTGGCCAATTGATAGTCAAACCTCATGAAATTTAACCCACATCAACATTATGAACTCATATGAACCATTTGATCAAGTTTGGATCACAATTCCACAAGAAATTTGATCAGATCACCAAAAGGGCAAAATGGTCATTTTTAGGATTTTGACTGTACAAAGGCAATTTTTGACTGTTTGACCTAGCCAATGGCAAATCAAGCTCAACCATGGACTCAAGGACTCAATGACATTGTCTTGACCCATTCGACAAGTTCAAAAGATCTCAAATGCATAGGATTGACAGATGAATTTTTCAGTCAACTGATCAAAATTTGACTGTATACTGAAAAGTCAAACTTTGACTTTTTGGTCAAAATCAAGTGCCAAGGGTCATTTTTCATCAAGACATGTAAAATTATGAAACTTGTTCATCAAGAAACCCAAAAATGCAAATTAGGGTTTAAAATGGAAAAATTTTCATAACTTATAATTTTTCTAAGTTATAAAATTTTGTTATTTTTTCCTAACTTTGTCCCATTGTTTCACCAAGATGCAAATGGATTCAAACAAAACTTGCAACATGAAAGTTGTAGTCCATCACAAAGTCTACAACTTTGATTCACTGAGTTTTCTCAAAAGAGGCTTGTATATCAAGTTATGATTTTTGGAACAAGGGTACCTAAAACTTTTAACTTAGAGAAATTTTGCCCTAGTTTAGGCAGGATTTTGACCCATCTTCTTGGCCATTTTTCACATAGTTCCACTTGAAGTTTCAAGTTGAATTTCAAATATGGATTATAGTACATGTTGCAAGCTTTCCAAATTGTCCAAGAACTCCTTAAAAACCTTTGTGGTTAGGGAGAATCGAATGCTTGAAGTTGGCAAAAACTCACTTTGATCCATGGCCAATACATGTTCATACAACTTGCATTTTCAAATCAGCATGCTTTGTACTAGCTTGCAGGCCTCTAAACCATTTTACACTCCTTAATTGAATGCAAATCCACTGAGCTAATGCATTATCTTGGCCATTTGGACATTGCACACAAAACTAATCCCTATTTGGAAAAAGGTATATTGCCATTTTTGAAAAGTTACACTTTATGTCAAACCAAGATCCTTGAGGCATGGGGCTATATCTCTGAGGCAAGATTAAATCCACAAGTTGCAAGTATCAAGGGCAAGGTATGCAGCTTACAAGATAGAGGGTACATGCCTGTAATCACAAGTGACACACTCTTGCTTCAAGAAGAAGAAATTTGTCCAAAATCTTCCCAACTCAAAAACCATCCATAGTCAGCTTACACAAACATTGCAAACACATTTCACACAACCCTTGGAGTCACAAACACGAGCTCTTCACCACTCAAACCTCCTTGTATACAAAATCACCATTTTTCTGCAAAACAGGGCAAGCCCTGCAGAACCACCTCCATCTCCACTTTCCCTCGTGCGTTTTGCCTCAAACTTGTTCCAATATCTTCCACTCAACTCACCTGAACTATCCCAGACCTCCATTGCTAGCTGTAACACCATTAACATACATTTCCATTTTTGTTTCAAAGCTTTGTAGGTTGAGTTCTGTAGCACGATTCAGGCTACTTCAAAACAAGCCAAGCATTGGGAAAGCTTCATTGGACTTCAGGCAAGCTCAAAAGAAACTCAAGCACCCTTGGAAGTTGCTGCATTGTCCAGTTCGAAGTCAACTGAAACAGGTATTTCATGAACTTCTATCTCTCTATTTAGGAATAGTTAGACTTAGGTTTGTGAATGAAAGATGTTGTATTCATAGCCCTGAAACCATACATGCGCTTAGTTTTCATTTATATTAATCGTGCTAGGAGAATTTTGTTCATGAACTTTCTAAAAAAACTAGGTTAAGAATTAGGGCCAGAGAAATTCTCTCTGGTCTTTGAGAGTTAGCTTAAGTTTTTTATATGGTTAGATTCGTTGTTTGATGCTCTACAAGTTTCATGTTATGAGTTTTGTCAAAAAAGCAAGGAATCAGCAGATAGCATCTTGTGTACACAACGCGCGTATTTCTGTTCAAAGGAAGAAGACGAAGTTGCTTGGGCTGGGCCTGGTTGTTTTTGCTTCTCACACATGCATTTTCAGTTCACACCCCCTGGCCCATTGCTTTGTATTTTCATTATTTTTGCATTTTTATTTTTTCTCTGACCTTGATATTTTATTTTCAAATATAAAAAAATACTAAAAAATATTTTCATAAATTTTTATATTTATTTGATATTTATTTTAATTAATTCTAGTATTAATACATTAAATACTTTATATTTACTTTTTGTTTAAATGTAAAAATAATGTAGAAAAATACTTTTATCTTTATTTATTATTTTTATACATACTTGAAAACATTTTCTTGAAATATATACCTTTTTGTAAATAATTTATCTTATTTTTATACACACTATATATATATATATATATATATATATATATATATATATATATATATATATATATATATATATATATATATATATATATATATATATATATATATATATATATATATATATATATATATATATATATATATATATATATATATATATATATATATATATATATATATATATATATATATATATATATATATATATATATATATATATATATATATATATATATATATATATATATATATATATATATATATATATATATATATATATATATATATATATATATATATATATATATATATATATATATATATATATATATATATATATATATATATATATATATATATATATATATATTATTAAATAATTAGGACAAAAAACACAAAAATAATACATTTTATTTTTTATTAATATTTTATACTAAAAATACCCCTTTTTTCAATATACTTATATTTTTTTACAAATTAATACATTATTGCATATAAATAATAAATAATACTATTTATTTAAGAAATTAGGGTTTTTGCCATAAAAAACAAAATAATTGGAATTTACTTTTATTTATTTACATTTCACATTACAAATACTTTTTCATACATAAAAAACATTTTTTTGCATAATACATTTTATTTATTTATTGTATTTATTTAAAAATTGTATATTTAATATTATGCCTTACCCATTCAATATGGTTGTAATAATTTAGGATTTAATTTCTTGCAAAATAATCCCCAATTCAAATTTGTACCCCCTCCCTATATCATGTTGTAATAGTGTAGAATTTAAATTCTCGCGCCTTTAAATGCTTTCAATTATGCCATGATTAGACTTAGGGTTTGTATGCAAAATAAAATCAACAATTAGTTTGACCTAATCCAAGATAACAATGCATGAAAACAAACACAATACACACTTGCACCCCTAGGGTTTCAATCAACTTGTTGCCTTCAAAAATGGGCCATGGTATGCATGTCAAGTTACTTTGGCAAAACAAAAACAAAACAAAGATCATAGTCCCTCGATGACGCTATCTGAGTTGCCTAAACAAAATGATCAAGTCCCTCAAGAAAATTGCCAAAAATACTTGACACTATTGCTATCATGGTCTATACGATGACCCGCGCCTGTCCCGTTTAACATCCTAACACAAGGTTGTTCACCAAATACAATGGTGAAACAACACTGTTAAAAGGGTTAAAAACATAAGAAAGATCTTTGAGTAAAATAGGGTAGACAACTCTTAGTTACTTGATCAAAAATCTTTCAAAACATCCTTGCCATTTTCAAACACACTTCACAACACAACTTCAAAACAATTTCAAAACAACTTTCAAAATATTGGATAATATTTTCAAAAATACATACACCTTTGTATATATTCAAACAAGAATCATTACAAAGGTTGCCTAGACAAGGCATATTTTTCAAAGCATTTTCAAAACCACACACACAAAGCACCATTTCAAACAATTGAAAAGCAAAGGCAAGTGATCTAAGCAAGTAACTAAGAGCCCATTGATAACCATGGATAGAAAGGGTGCTAATACCTTCCCTTTCTATAATCTACTCCCCGAACTCAATAAAACATCTCAAAGGTCTTTCCTGTGCTTTTTGACCTTTCCTTAGGATAAAATAAAAAGTCAGTGGCGACTCTTGCTAAACTGAAACATTTGCAAACACAAACGCAAAATCCCAAGTCAGTTCTCCCACCGTATCACAGAACTGGCGACTCTGCTGGGGATATATCAAAAGTGGAGTAACCTTAGGGCTTAGATCACCCTTTGCATGATTATATTGTTTGCTTTGATTGCTTTACATTTGGTTCTCTTGTTTGGGCTTGAAATCCTCCACCCGGATTTGGGAAACATTCATAGGTAAATAGCAATACGTTGTGGAAACTGTGCGGGGTATACCGGCACGGTTGAAGCAATAACTATATTAGTGCGGCATATTTGTGAGTACCGGTAGCCTTTGAGTCAATCAAAGAGAATACGGGGCCGCTGAGTGATGTCATGAAGCACTAATGAACTCTTAGAACCTTACTTGACCATCTTGTCCTTTTATTAGGTGTAGTGAGATGACCGGCTTTGGTGCAGTCCGAAGTTGGTAGATATTCGATACTACACTCATTGAGGGTTGTTTTCTTGGAATATTTTGGTCACTAGTTAAGTGGCTAAACCAAAACAATAAACATAGAAAACAACCTAGTGATATTGATCTCCTTAGAACCCGGTTACTATTTATAGGACAGGTTTTGAGCCAACTAAACTCAAGAGGGTACTTACCTATGAAACCTCATGCAAGCCTGAAACTAGGGTTTTGTGTGACTTGCCTGTACATGTGCTTGTGCATACATCATGAACATCATAAAGCATCATATGCATCCACTAACCATTTCAAGGGTTTGGATCTTCATCTTTGTTCTTGTTTTGTAGGTCATGGAATCTCTTCGCAGGAAAACAATTCAAGTCAACCTTGTGAGAATCCCTCCTCAACTCAAGGAGCTTACTTCCAAGAATCCAGAGAATTCTCTCTTCAGTGAAAGACATGGTAGACTTCTCAACTTGGTCAACTCCAACATTGAAGAAGACATGGTGAAAGTGCTCTTCCAGTTCTTTGACCCCCTACACCACTGTTTCACATTCCCTGATTACCAGTTAGTACCCACTTTGGAGGAATTTTCTCAACTCCTGAGAATTCCTATTCTTAATCAACTACCCTACAATGGTACGAAAAAAGAACCAAAGCCTGAAGATGTTGCTCAAGCATTACATTTGCAGCCATCTGACATCAAGGGACATTGGGAAACCAGAAGTGGTGTCAAGGGTTTCTTGGAAAATTTTCTGTTTGAGAAGGCACAAGACTGCTGGAATTCTCTTGATTTACAAGCCTTTGAAGAGATTGTGGCACTCCTCATCTATGGGTTGGTCTTGTTCCCAAACCCTGATCAGCTTATAGATGTGAATGTTGTCAAGATTTTCATATCCAGGAATCCTATACCCACATTGCTTGGGGACATCCTACACTCATTTTACACACGAACAATGAGGAAAAGAGGTGTTCTCATGTGATGTACTCCTCTCCTTGAAAGGTGGTTTATTTCTCACCTTCCACAATCAGTTTTGAAGAATGAGCAGGGTTTAAGGTGGTCACAATGATTGATGACCCTCACACATTCTGATGTACATTGGTGTTCTCGGTCCAGAGAAAATGTCATCCTCATTGATCATTATGGGGAATTCCCTAATGTCCCACTACTTGGCATTAGGGGAGGTATTACCTACAACCCATGTTTAGCTCTAAGACAGTTTGGATATGCTCAGAGGGATGGCCCTCATGACATGCTGATTCCTGACCTAGTTTTTGACTTCGACAACGATGCGCAAGGACTTCGACAAAGGTTCATCAGAGCTTGGAGGATGCCCAACAAGGTGGATAGTAAGACACTGAGGCACAAAAATTCCACCCCCTTGAGCCTTATCTCAAGTGGGTACGAACCCGCGCCAAGAATCTTATGATGCCATACCCTCACATTCTCCCCGTGATCAAAGAGCCTGTTATGGAAGGAGAGGTTCCATACACCATCCTACATCCTGACATGCCAACATCATGGGAAGAAATGCAAAAGAGTTGGATCCAATTCAAAGAAGAACGAAATACTTTTGAAGCCAGCTTCTATGCCAGTGAGAAGAAGGTTTTGGAGCTCACCCACCGACTTCACAAGGAGGAAACTCTCAACACTTACATCGCACCAAAGAGGATGCGCAATGTCTTTTTACATTAAGAATTTTTTAATATTTTGCCCATGGGGCACTTATGTACTAACAATTTCTTCTTAATATGACGTGTGTTCCTTTTTGTTTGCAACAAATTTGAATTTCTGAATCCTTGAATGCATTACATGAATAACACATCATTCATCATATGCATAAACAGGTCTTCACACCAGGTTTCCTTATCTTTCTACTGTTTATTTCAGCAAGATGGATTTGGAGCAGACGGTCAAGGATCTGCAGGCACAAAATTCATAATTCCAGCAACTCCTTATGACCTTAGCAAAGGGTCAGGAGGATCTGAAAGCTCTGTTGGAGAAGAATAAAGAGAAAAAGAAGAAGAGGCCCGGAGTAGCCACTTTTGGAAGAAGGTTTGAGAGCAACTCTAGGAAGGTTCTTGAGTTCCCCTCAACGTCTGACGAAGGGGACGGTAAAGGGAAAGGGGCTGCTGTACCTTCTGAATATGAGGTTGAAGAGGAGGAAGAGGAAGAAGACGAAGACTACTCCGAACAATAGTATCCTCCAGCGGATGATAAATATAAGAATCTTGAAGATAGACTGGCAGCCATGGAGTTGCAGAGGGTACCCGGTTTGGATTTTGAAGAACTAGGGCTGGTAGCTGGGATTGTTATCCCTCTCAAGTTCAAGGTGCCAACATTTGCCAAGTATGACGGTCTGTCGTGCCCAAAGATGCACCTGAGATCGTATGTTAGAAAAATCCAACCCCACTCACCTGATAAAGACCTCTGGGTACACTTTTTCCAAGACAGTTTGTCTGGCACACAGTTGGATTGGTTTTATAATCTCGAGAGATCAGAGGTTCACAATTGGGAAGACTTAGAAGCTGCTTTTTATAGTCAATATCAATACAATGCTGATTTGGCGCCCACTCGTACTCAGTTACAAAGTATGGGGATGGCTTCCAATGAAGGGTTTAAAGAATATGCCCAGAAGTGGCGTGATCTGGATGGAAGGGTGCAGCCGCCGTTGTCAGATAGGGAGTTAGTTGACATGTTTCTGGGGACCCTGTCTGGCCCCTTCTTCAATCATCTAATCGGGAGTTCTTCTGCGGGATTTACTGAACTAATTTTGACCGGCGAAAGGGTCGAGGCCGGTATTAAAAGTGGAAAGATTCAAAAGGATGCTTCCGCATCCACAGCTGTTAAGAAACCCTTCCCAGCTAAGAAGGAAGCCTCCGCTGTGTATTCTCAAAAGGGTTAGGGAAGAACCGAGCGCCGGCCGACTGTAGGGGCTGTGATGATTCAAAACTCGTCAAATGATCAACCTCGTAACAATCAGTCAAGACCAAATCAACAACGGGTAGAAAGGCCACAACGGAAGTTCACCCGCATCAACATGACGCCAGCTCAAGTACTCCCCCATTTTTTGAAGTTGAATATTGTCAGTTTGAAGGAAGCGCCAAAGAACCCTAACACCTCCTCTCCATCCTACCACCCCAATGCCAAGTGTGCTTACCACTCCGCCAGTATTGGGCATGATACCAATAGTTGCTGGGCGCTTAAGTTCAAAATCCAGGACCTGATTGACGCTAAGGAAATAGAATTTGATGCTCCTGAGAAGCCCAATGTGATTTCTGCTTCGATGCCCAAGCACGGTAATAATGTTCATGCTGTTATGGAGGACCTTCATGTTACTGATGTTGTTGACCTGTTGACGTCGTTACTTGTGATTAAAGAGAATTTGATGAGAGCCGGGATCTTTCCTGGTTGTGGTGAAGACTGCTATTTTTGTTTGAACATACAAGGTGATTGCCCAATGTTGAAGTTAGGTGTCCAACGCCTGGTGGATACCCAAGAGATACTTTTCCAGAAAACCCCTATTGATACCTTCAATCCTGTTATTCCTGCTACTTTTGCTACTTCAACCAACGATATTGCAATCATAACCATTTCCGACAATCCTCCCAAGGCTTGCAAAAGGCCTGTCAGGATTACACCCAAATCTAAATGTGTACCATTAAAGATCACCATGCAGGGACCTGTCCCGTACCAATCCAGCAAAACGATACCATGGAACTATGGAGGAGAAAAATTCTACCATGGTATCAAACAAATTGAGGCAGTCCAAGAAAATTCTGAAGAAGAAAACCCTAATATAGGGAACATTGCGGGTACAATCAAGATAACCCGCAGCGGCCGGATCTTTTCTCCGGAGATTGCTCCCCCTCGAGCAGTTTTCGGACCCTTGAAAGCTTCTGTACCTGTTGGACCATTTGTGTAAGGCCCAATGATTGAATAATTGGATACTCCTGAAGTAAGACCATCTGCTGATACTACCAATAAGGGTAAGGGGATACTAGAAGTGCCTGTCAGGACGAAGGCTCATGCTGTGGTTATTCCCGAAACCACTCAGAAAGAAATGGATGAAATCTTGAAAATAATCAGAAAAAGTGACTACGACGTTGTGGAATAGCTAGGGCAGACCCCTTCTAAAATTTTAATGTTGGCTCTTCTACTTTGCTCTAAGGCCCATGCTAAGGCCCTGATCAAATTCTTGAAGGCGACACATGTACCCCAAGAGACTTCGGCTGACCAGTTTCAGGAGTGTGTGGCCAGTCTTACTGCTGATAATGGCCTTGGCTTTTCCGATGCTGACTTGACTCCCAAAGGAAGGAAACACAACGACGCGCTACATGTCTCAGTTGAATGCAGGGGAACCACCCTCGCCCATGTCTTAGTTGATACTGGTTCTTCCTTGAACGTGCTGCCGAAGAAAGCCTTAGACCATTTGGACTGCGAAGGATTGACTCTCAAACCTAGTAACATCGTTGTTATGGCCTTTGATGGGTCCAAAAGAATGGTTCATGGAGAGGTTTACATTCCTATCAAAGTAGGCACAGAAGTTTTCAAATCCACCTTTTACGTGATGGACATCCGTCTGTCATATTCTTGTTTGTTAGGGAGACCGTGGATCCATTATGCCGGGGCAGTTACCTCCTCTTTGCACCAAATGCTGAAATATCCTGTTAAGGGTAAGATTATAACAGTGCACGACGAGGAAGAGTACATGATAAGTTATCTCAATTCCTTCCGCTATGTGGAGTTGGATGGCGAGTTCATCGAAACGCCTTTCCAACATTTCGAGGAAGTTTCTCCTGAGGTAGCAGTTGCGAAGACAATGGTTGATGTGCCTATCGTTCCCAAGCATGTATCTAGGATGGCATCTCTCAAGGACGCAGAGGCTGTGATTAAAGAAGGGAAGAGTACAGTATGGGGACAATTGCCTGACTTTCCCCATAAGACGGACAAGTTTGGATTAGGGTTCACTGCTGCAGGACAAAAGGCTATGCGCCGCTCCAAGGCTGGAGGACTACCCGTCAAGATCTCTCACCATGGAATCAATGCTGTAGAAGATGAAGATGAAGAGAGCCACTTTGAAGATTGGATCTTTTCGACCATCGAAGGGGGTTTAAGCAACTGGGAAGCAAAGGATTTTGTTCCCATCACCTTTATCAACCAGTAATTTTATCTTTGAACAATTTCCATTTTATGGTCTGTAATAACTAAAACAATTCGCACACTATTTTCACCTCATGCCTTTGCCCGGGGCATGTAGGTCCATTTGTAAGGGCTTGATTTTCTTCATAATCATATGCCATGTTTTAATGAATCATTAGACGTTTTTTATCTATAAACTAATGTGTTCATTTTCTTTCCTTTTGCATTTTGTTTGTTTAAGGATGGCTATCCCTTACACACACCCACACTCACAAATGCAGGTACCATCCACTCCGGATTCCATGGGTGACTATTCTGTTTTAGCCTTCGATAACTCTGAAGACTTGGTCAATCATGCTGAGTACGAAGTTGACAAAGATTGTGAAGTGTCGGGAGAGTTATCCAGACTTTTACAACAAGAAGAGAGGGCTATTCTGCCTCATGAAGAGTTGCTAGAAACCATCAACTTGGGGACAGAGGAAGACAGGAAAGAAGTAAAAGTGGGTGCCAACCTAGAACCAAGTGTCAAGGAGCGCTTAGTGCAGTTGTTGAACGAGTATGTTGAAATCTTCGCCTGGTCTTATAAAGACATGCCGGGACTAGACACAGATATCGTGGTTCACCGTCTCCCTACAAGAGAAGATTGTCCACCGATCAAGCAAAAGGTCCGCCGAATGAGGCCTGACATGTCTGAGAAGATTAAAGCTGAGGTAATGAAGGAATTCAACGCTGGCTTTCTGGCTGTTACTTCCTATCCATAATGGGTTGCTAACATTGTGCCCGTGCCTAAGAAAGACGGCAAAGTCAGAATGTGTGTGTACTATTGGGATTTAAACAGCGCTAGCCCTAAAGATGATTTTCCACTACCACATATCGACATCTTGGTTGACAACACAGCTCAGCACAAGGTATTTTCTTTCATGGATGGATTCTCGGGATACAACCAGATCAAAATGGCCCCCGAGGACATGGAGAAAACTACTTTTGTCACGCAATGGGGTACCTTCTGCTACAAAGTGATGCCATTCGGACTGAAGAATGCAGGGGCAACCTATCAACGCGCCATGGTAGCTTTATTTCATGATATGATACATCATGAGATCGAAGTTTACGTAGACGACATGATAGCTCGATCACAAACAGAAGAAGAACACCTTGGTCATTTGCAAAAGCTGTTTGCCAAGTTGAAGGAGTATAAGCTCAGACTGAACCCAAGCAAGTGCACTTTTGGGGTTAGGTCTGGTAAACTTTTGGGATTTATTGTCAGCAATAAAGGCATTGAGGTTGATCCAGCTAAAGTAAAGGCTATATAAGAAATGCCTGCCCCCGTACTGAAAAGGAGGTTAGAGGATTCTTGGGACGCTTGAACTATATTGCGAGGTTCATCTCTCACCTGACATCTACCTGTGAGCCAATTTTACAAACTGTTGAAGAAAGATCAAGTAGTTGAATGGAACAATGATTGTCAAGTTGCTTTTGATAAGATCAAGGAGTATTTGCTAGAACCTCCTATTCTGATGCCACCCGTTGAAGGAAGGCCGTTAATCATGTATCTGACTGTTTTGGATAACTCAATGGGGTGCGTGCTGGGCCAACATGACGAGTCTGGCCGAAAAGAGCATGCCATTTATTACCTTAGCAAAAAGTTTACCGACTGTGAGACTCGCTACTCACTACTCGAGAAAACTTGCTGCGCTTTGGTATGGGCTTCTCGCCGGCTAAGGCAGTATATGTTGACTCATACCACTTTGCTGATTTCCAAAATGGATCCGATTAAGTATATCTTCGAGAAGCCTGCTTTATCTGGAATAATCGCTAGATGGCAAATGATCCTGACTGAGTATGATATCCAGTATACTACCCAAAAAGCTATAAAAGGGAGTGTACTAGCTGACCATCTAGCTCATCAAGCTGTCGAAGATTACCAATCTATGAGATTCGACTTCCCTGACAAGGACATCATGACATTGGACAACATCGAAGGTAACAGACCGTATGACGGACCTGAACAAGGATCCCGATGGACCCTGTACTTTGATGGTGCTTCAAATGCACTTGGCAACGGTATCGGTGCGGTACTCATTTCTCTGGAAGGTTGCCATACACCCTTCACTGCCCGACTTTGCTTCAGCTGTACCAACAACATGGCTGAATATGAAGCTTGCATCTTTGGTCTCAAGGCTGCTATAGACTTGGGAATCAAATCTTTGGTCGTATTTGGGGACTCGGCTTTGGTTATCAGTCAAGTCAAAGGAGAGTGGGACACCAAACATCCTAATCTTATCCCATACAAAGAACATGTCTTAACATTGTTACCTCATTTCGAGCGGATTACCTTCGAGCACTTCCCGCGAGAAGAAAATCAGCTAGGAGATGCTCTGGCTACAATGTCTTTCATGTTTAAACTCAACTGGGATAACGAGGCTCCCCAAATTACCATCGAGCGAATGGACGAACCTGCACACTGTCATGAGATTAATACCGAAGAAGTAGTGGAACAACCCTGGTTTCATGAAATCAAAAGGTATCTCCAGACTAGAGAATACCCTGAAGGAGCTTCCGTCAATGACAAAAAGTTCTTAAGGAGATTTACTGCCAAATTCTTCCTAAGCAATGGTATCCTTTATAAGCGCAACCATGATTGTGTTTTACTTCGTTGTGTGGACAAAGCTGAAGCAGAGTTGATCATGACCGAGATACACAGTGGCACATTTGGCACCCACTTGAGCGGACATACGATGGCTAAGAAGATTCTGAGGGCAGGCTACTAATGGTCTACCATGGAAGCTGATTGTCATCAATATTCCCGTACCTGCCACAAATGCCAAGTCTACACTGACAAGGTGCATATTCCTCCTGTTCCTCTCAATGTTCTGACAGCTCCTTGGCCATTCGCAATGTGGGGCATTGATATGATTGGAGAGATCAAGCCTACGACATCCAATGGACATCGCTTCATCTTGGTCGCTATTGATTATTTCACCAAGTGGGTCGAAGCAGCTTCCTTTGCCTCTGTTACAAAGAATGTGGTTGCCCGCTTCATCAAGCAGAACCTCATATACCAGTATGGTGTCCCCGACAGGATCATCACAGACAACGGTACAAATTTGAACAACACTATGATCACCGCTCTATGCGAACAGTTCAAGATTTATCATCACAATTCATCTCCCTATCGGCCGAAGATGAACGGTGCTGTTGAAGCCACGAACAAAAACATCAAAAAGATCATTCAAAAGATGACAGTCACCTACAAGGACTGGCATGAGATGTTACCACTTGCTCTGCATGGATATCGTACCATGGCACATACTTCAACTGGGGCAACCCTATTTTCTTTGGTGTATGGCATGGAAGCTGTTCTACCCATGGAAGTTCAGATTCCTTCCTTAAGGATTATGAAGGATGCTGGTTTGAGTGAAAACGATTGGATTCAGACCCGGCTTGATCAACATAATTTGATCGACGAGAAGCGACTTACTGCTATTTGTCATGGTCAGACGTATCAAAAACGGATGATCAAGGCTTTCAACAAGAAAGTCAGGCGTCAAGTATATCAAGTCGGAGATCTTGTAATCAAACGGATCATCTTACCGCAAAGTGATCCCAGGGGCAAGTGGACTCCTACTTATGAAGGACCATTTGTGATCAAGAGCATCTTTTCTGGTGGGGCAATGATTCTGACCACCATGGACGGCGACGACTTGCTGCACCTTGCGAATGCAGACATAGTCAAAAGATATTACGCATAAAACGACCCGGCAAGTTGAAAACCCGAAAGGGCGACTTGGGCAAAAATGGGCATCCCGGTGAATCGAAAACCCGAAAGGGCGGTTCAGGAAAAAATTAGGGATAAAACAAAAAAAATTTGTACACCCGGCAAATCGAAAACTCGAAAGGGCGACTTGGGCAAAAAAGGGTTTCTCGGTGGATCAAAAACCCGAAAGGGCAGTCCAGGCAAAAGTTAGGGAATTAAAGCGTATGACTATGTCTCGTCGGATCACTTTAAGAACAATCTCTTCACCAACAAACTCCAAGCTTCTGATCAATCCAGTCATCGACATACGAAGCAGCGAATGGACAAGATATTCAGAGTTGTGAAGGCTACAGCAGAATGGGAATCCCATGGAATTGTTACACATAGCCATCTTTCTTTTGTATAAAATTTTTCAATTTTTCAATTTTTACGACAACATTCTCTTACTAGGATGTTTGTCTCCTTTGTACAAAGATACTCGCAAAAGTTAATACAAAGATACTTCAAAGTACAGAAATTTGCTTGCCTTTCTTTTCTTTTTACATTTGTGTTTTATTTGAAAACGTTCAATGTTTTGTTAAATAGGCATATGCATTTGAATATAATCACTGATTACAAGTAAAACAAAATTGAAAAAGGATAATTACTGATAGGTTGAAGGTGTAGGAAAATATCTTTGTGCCATTTCAGAAGAAATCCCCTATGATACATCATTCAGATCCTCAACAAAGCTAAAATTTGGAGTATATTTCCCCAGCGGAGTTAAGCTTCAAGATCCTCAGTGGAGCCAGTGCATTCTAAAACTTGATTCCCCAGCTGAGTTAAGTTTCAAAATTCCCATCAGAGTTAAGCTTCAAGATCGCCAGTGGAGCCCAAAAAACCCTGAAAATCCTATCCCCAGCGGAGCCAGGATAGTGAACATTTCCCCCACAGAGTTATCTCCCAGCAAGATCGAAGATTCTCGGTCTCATGTCTCCAAGCAAAAGCCTCCTAGGTTTTAAGTCCCCAGTAGATATTTTCAGAGTTTTCCCTATATCCCAGGAAAGTCAGGAAGGATTCTCATTCCCTGCAGAAGTTGTCAAAGGCTTTGTTAATCCCCACGAATCACCGAGGATTTTCAATCTCCAGCAGTGATCTAAGGATTTCTCCTTCTCAAGCAATCAGAGATATTTAATCCTCAAGCAGCCATCAAGGAGTTCTCATCTTCAGTATTCAAAGATTTTTGGAATGCCCAGCATCGGTCAAGGATTTACTTTCCCCAACCGCAATCAAAGATTTCATTATCTCCAGTTATCAAGGATTTATTTTTCTCAGCAAGACAATTACTCAGCTTAAATGAGCATCCATTACATTCATATATCATAAACATTGATGAAATACAATTCATTGTATCATACATATCATGCAACATAACCTTGTATTTTAGCTAACATTTTACCCTTTTCAGGATAAGATTAAAAGGCTATTGTTAACAATTATTCAGATACAGTATGGATACACCCCAGGCACGGCGGTCATTCTATTACTCATTCACAATTTCAAGTCAAGATACAAACTAGATACACCCAAAACACGGTGGTCATTCTAATACTCATTCAGGCTTCAGCAATCTGATACAGACTAGATATGCTCCAGACACGGCGGCCATTCTATCTCTCATTCAGATTCAACTATCAATTTCAAGTTCAGATATGCTCCAAACACGGATGCCATTCTGACCTTTACACCAACAATTTGATTATCCCCAGTGCAGTCGCCACGGAAGTCATTCTGCTACTCATACAGATCTCAACTCCAGTTACAGTCTCAGATATACTCCAGACACGAAAGTCCTTCTGCTACTCATACAGATCTCAACTCCAGTTACAGTCTCAGATATACTGCAGACACGGAAGTCATTCTGCTACTCATACATATATCAACTCCCGATACAGTCCAGATATGCTCCGGACACGGTCGCCATTCTGTCGCTCATCCAGAAGTTATCCCCAGCCCAAAGATGCTCCATACACAGATGTTTCTCTATCGCCCATTCAGAATTCAGATACAATACAGATACACCCCAAACATGGTAGTCATTCTGATATTTATTCAAAGTTCAAATACAATTACAACTCAGATACGCTCCAGACACGGACTCCATTCTTTCGCTCATACAAACTCAGTATCCAGATACAGTTCAAATGCATTCCAGACACGAATACCATTTTAATACTCATTCTTCTGACCTACCGCATTGCAATTCAACAAACATTCTTGGATGGCATCTTTAAGCCCATCTCCAGCAAGATTCTACCATCTCTAAATGGAATCTTTAAGCCCATTTCCTCAGCTATATTCTGACGAGTGCAAATTTACGGGCACTCTAGTGTCCAATCCTCTTTTACCTTCGAGTCGCGAAAGGCAAACCTGCCAATCTAACTCTTCAGGTTCAAGAAGATTGAACAGGGGCAACTGTTGTACCCCAAAATTTTCCCTCTCATTTCATCAACATTTCTCATCACAAGGCTCTTGGAACTCAAGATCAAGCTAGGGTTTGCTTTGCTCGAGACACCTCCTTGCACTATTGACCTAAATTAGGGTTTGAGTTTGCACAGTGATGTTTTGACCTACAATGCCAAAATTGACTTTCATACTTCATGTTGGACTCACAAGTTTGTCCATACTAAGTTTCAAGCCTTGATTCAAATTTTTGCCCAATCAATTGGACAGTTGACCTAGAAATCAACTGTATTGGGGAAAAAGTCAACTGTGGCCAATTGATAGTCAAACCTCATGAAATTTAACCCACATCAACATTATGAACTCATATGAACCATTTGATCAAGTTTGGATCACAATTCCACAAGAAATTTGATCAGATCACCAAAAGGGCAAAATGGTCATTTTTAGGGTTTTGACTGTACAAAGGCAATTTTTGACTGTTTGACCTAGCCAATGGCAAATCAAGCTCAACCATGGACTCAAGGAATCAATGACATTGTCTTGACCCATTAAACAAGTTCAAAAGATCTCAAATGCATAGGATTGACAGATGAATTTTTCAGTCAACTGATCAAAATTTGATTGTATACTGAAAAGTCAAACTTTGACTTTTTGGTCAAAATCAAGTGCCAAGGGTCATTTTTCATCAAGACATGTCAAATTATGAAACTTGTTCATCAAGAAACCCAAAAATGCAAATTAGGGTTTAAAATGGAAAAATTTCATAACTTAGAATTTTTCTAAGTTATAAAATTCTTATTTTTTCCTAACTTTGTCCCATTTTTTCACCAAGATGCAAATGGATTAAAACAAAACTTGCAACATGAAAATTGTAGTCCATTATAAAGTCTACAACTTTGATTCACAAAGTTTCCTCAAAAGAGGCTTGTATCTCAAGTTATGATTTTTGGAACAAGGGTACCTAAAACTTTTAACTTAGAGAAATTTTGCCCTAGTTTAGGCAGGATTTTGACCCATCTTCTTGGTCATTTTTCACATAGTTCCACTTGAAGTTTCAAGTTGAATTTCAAATATGGATTATAGTACATGTTGCAAGCTTTCCAAATTGTCCAAGAACTCCTTAAACACCTTTGTGGTTAGGGAGAATCGAATGCTTGAAGTTGGCAAAAACTCACTTTGATCCATGGCCAATACATGTTCATACAACTTGCATTTTCAAATCAGCATGCTTTGTACTAGCTTGCGGGCCTCTAAACCATTTTACACTCCTTAATTGAATTCAAATCCACTGAGCTAATGCATTATCTTGTCCATTTGGACATTGCACACACAACTAATCCCTATTTGGAAAAAGGTATATTGCCATTTTTGAAAAGTTACACTTTATGTCAAACCAAGATCCTTGAGGCATGGGGCCATATCTCTGAGGCAAGATCAAATCCATAAATTGCAAGTATCAAGGGCAAGGTATGCAGCTTACAAGATAGAGGGTACAGGCCTGTAGTCACAAGTGACACACTCTTGCTTCAAGAAGAAGAAATTTGTCCAAAATCTTCCCAACTCAAAAACCATCCATAGTCAACTTACACAAACATTGCAAACACATTTCACACAACCCTTGGAGTCACAAACACAAGCTCTTCACCACTCAAACCTCCTTGTACACAAAATCACCATTTTTATGCAAAACAGGGCAAGCCCTGCAGAACCACCTCCATCTCCACTTTCCCTCGTGCGTTTTGCATCAAACTTGTTCCAATACCTTCCACTCAACTCACCTGAACTATCCTATACCTCCATTGCTAACTGTAACACCATTAACATACATTGCCATTTTTGTTTCAAAGCTTTGCAGGTTGAGTTCTATAGCACGATTCAGACTACTTCAAAACAAGCCAAGCATTGGGAAAGCTTCATTGGACCTTAGGCAAGCTCAAAAGAAACTCAAGCACCCTTGGAAGTTGCTGCATTGTCTAGTTCGAAGTCAACTGAAACAGGTATTTCATGAACTTCTATCTCTCTATTTAGGAATAGTTAGACTTAGGTTTGTGAATGAAAGATGTTGTATTCATAGCCCTGAAACCATACATGTGCTTAATTTTCATTTATATTAATCGTGCTAGGAGAATTTTGTTCATGAACTTTCTGAAAAAACTAGGTTAAGAATTAGGGCCAGAGAAATTCTCTCTGGTCTTTGAGAGTTAGCTTAAGTTTTTTATATGGTTAGATTCGTTGTTTGATCTCTACAAGTTTCATGTTATGAGTTTTGTCAAAAAAGCAAGGAATCAGGAGATAGCATCTTCTGTACATAGCGCGCGTATTTCTGTTCAAAGGAAGAAGACGAAGTTGCTTGGGCTGGGCCTGGTTGTTTTTGCTTCTCACACATGCATTTTCAGTTCACACCCCCTGGCCCATTGCTTTGTATTTTCATTATTTTTGCATTTTTATTTTTTCTCTGACCTTGATATTTTATTTTCAAATATAAAAAAATACTAAAAAATATTTTCATAAATTTTTATATTTATTTGATATTTATTTTAATTAATTCTAGTATTAATACATTAAATACTTTATATTTACTTTTTGTTTAAATGTAAAAATAATGTAGAAAAATACTTTTATCTTTATTTATTATTTTTATACATACTTGAAAACATTTTCTTGAAATATATACCTTTTTGTAAATAATTTATCTTATTTTATACACACTTAATATATTTAATATGTTTAATATATATATATATATATATACATATATATATATATATATATATATATATATATATATATATATATATATATATATATATATATATATATATATATATATATATATATATATATATATATATATATATATATATATATATATATATATATATATATATATATATATATATATATATATATATATATATATATATATATATATATATATATATATATATATATATATATATATATATATATATATATATATATATATATATATATATATATATATATATATATATATATATATTAAATAATTAGGAAAAAAATAATACATTTTATTTTTTATTAATATTTTATACTAAAAATACCCCTTTTTTCAATATACTTATATTTTTTTACAAATTGATACATTATTGCATATAAAAAATAAATAATACTATTTATTTAAGAAATTAGGTTTTTTGCCCTAAAAAACAAAATAATTGGAATTGACTTTTATTTATTTACATTTCACATTACAAATACTTTTTCATACATAAAAATCATTTTTTTTGCATAATACATTTTATTTAATATTTACTTATTGTATTTATTTAAAAATTGTATATTTAATATTATGCCTTACCCATTCAATATGGTTGTAATAATTTAGGATTTAATTTCTTGTAAAATAATCCCCAATTCAAATTTGTACCCTCCTCCCTATATCATGTTGTAATAGTGTAGAATTTAAATTCTCGCACCTTTAAATGCTTTCAATTATGCCATGATTAGACTTAGGGTTTATATGCAAAATAAAATCAACAATTAGTTTGACCTAATCCAAGATAACAATGCATGAAAACAAACACAATGCACACTTGCACCCCTAGGGTTTCAATCCACTTGTTGCCTTTAAAAATGGGCCATGGTACGCATGTCAAGTTACTTTGGCAAAACAAAAACAAAACAAAGATCATAGTCCCTCGATGACGCTATCTGAGTTGCCTAAACATAAAATGATCAAGTCCCGCAAGAAAATTGCCAAAAATACTTGACACTATTGCTATCATGGTCTATACGATGACCCGCGCCTGTCCCGTTTAACATCCTAACACAAGGTTGTTCATAAAATACAATGGTGAAACAACACTGTTAAAAGGGTTAAAAACATAAGAAAGATCTTTGAGTAAAATAGGGTAGACAACTCTTAGTTACTTGATCAAAAATCTTGCAAAACATCCTTGCCATTTTCAAACACACTTCACAACACAACTTCAAAACAATTTCAAAACAACTTTCAAAACATTGGAATATCTTTTCAAAAATACATACACCTTTGTATATATTCAAACAAGAATCATTACAAAGGTTGCCTAGACAAGGCATCTTTTTCAAAGCATTTTCAAAACCACACACACAAAGCACCATTTCAAACAATTGAAAAGAAAAGGCAAGTGATCTAAGCAAGTAACTAAGAGCCCATGGATAACCATGGATAGAAATGGTGCTAATACCTTCCCTTTCTATAATATACTCCCCGAACTCAAGAAAACATCTCAAAGGTCTTTCTTGTGCTTTTTTACCTTTCCTTAGGATAAAATAAAAAGTCGGTGGCGACTCTTGCTAAACCGAAACATTTGCAAACACAAATGCAAAATCCCAAGTCAGTTCTCCCACCGTATCACAGTACCCTCTTGATGTTTTAGTTGGATCAACCTGTCCTAGAAATAAAGATCGGGTTCTAAAGGATCTCAATATCACCGACCTTTCTCTTAGGCATTATCTCAGCACAACAATCTTTTCTTGCGGCCGAGGTATCCCAAAAGTCTAGCCTCAATGAGTGTAGTATTGAGTGTCAACGAATTTTCAGCTTTACACCGAAACTGGCTACCTCACTACGTCCTAATGGCCAAGTTTGATCAATTAGGGTTCTAAGGTTAATTAGTGCTTGACGATGCCACTCAGCGACCCCGTATTCTCATCGATTCACCACGAGGGATACCGGTACCCACAAATGCGTCACACCAACGTAGCTACTGCTTCAACCGTATCGGTCTATGCTGTACAGTTCCCTCAAAATTTATTGCTACATACCTAAAAGGTATTTCCCAGATCCGGGTTAGGATCAAATAAAGCCCAATACAAAGAACTGAATATAAAGCACACAAATAAAATAATGAAAGCGACTAAAAGTGATTTATCCCTAAAGTAACCCCACTTTTTATTTCTCCCCAGCAGAGTTGCCAGTTCTGTGATACGGTGGCAGAACTGACTTGATGTTTTGCGTTCGATCGCACTTGTGCGGTTAGTAAGAGTCACCACCGACTTTTCTTTTATCCCAAAATGTTTTGTCTTTTTGAAAATGTTTTGGAATAAGAGTGTAGGTGTAAAAGTTTTTGTCGTGAGTAATCGAGTAACTAAGATCGAATTTATCTACTCGAAAGGTCTTAAATTGTTCTTTTCTTCCTCCTCTTAATGGTGCTATCTTACCATTGATTTGGTAAGAAGCCCCATCGTTGGATGTGAAGGGACAGGCGCGGGTTAATTTTACAATCATTGAAAGCAACTTATGAGACGCTTTAGCAATTTTTGTAAGGGACGAGATCGTTTTAATCGAAGGAAACATCGAGGGTCATCGAGGGACTACGATCTTTTTTATTGAAGGGTCATTGCTAAAGTGTCCCATATTCGAGGGACATGATTGTATTTCCGAGGCAACGAGCGAGGTTACCCTAGAGGTGCACGTGTGAAAAAGTATGTTGGTTTCAAGTTATTTTATTCTTTGATTAGGTCATCTAGCGATTGATTTTTTGAATCTTGCCATACACGCCTAGTTACTATACAGTATAAAGAAAGCAGTAAATTGCGGGAATTGAAATTCTATGCTATTACAAAATATTCGGGAATGGGGGTACAATTTCTACAAATGGAGATGAATCAAATGAGATAGAAATGTTCGAATATCAAACAATACAACCAAATCGAATTTTGTGCGATTTAATTAAAGCTATGATAATCCATGAGATAAAATCAACAAAATATGAAATGTTAAGTATTTACTTGAAAAGAGAAAGGTAAAACCTATTCTAAAAAATAAAAATAATTGATTAAATTATAATCTTTATTTTTGTATTTTTATTAATTTAAGTAAATTTAAAGAAAGAAAACAAACTAAGTTATAATTGTTTTGATATTTTATTATGTCAAATAAACTTAAAAGCAAAAATTTATTAAAGAAAGAAAATGATAAAAATTATTTACAAAAACCTAAATCAATTTAATAAAAACATTTTAAGTTTTATGCATTTGTATAAAAAAGGAAAATGAGAAGAAAACCAATTAAAAAAGTATGGGTTTAAGTGATTTTAGAGAATTAGGCCCAAAGAGTTAAATTTCTCTTTTGCTGTAACACTGAAAAATAGGCCAAGGGGGGTATGAAACCAGCAAAACGAAAAAATGGGCTTAGGGAAAAATGTAAACAATAAGCCCAGGCTCTAAATCAGCTTAGTCGTTTGATTAGGGGACAAAAATGAAATTAGGGTTCTTGGAACCCTCTCACTCACACGACGCTGCTCTCATCCCCTTCGCCCATCTTTGTATCATCCTTTCATCTCTGTTCATCTTTTCATCTCTGTTGATGAAACCTCTAAATCTCTCACTAACCATCCCTGTTTCGCGAGCAAAATGTCTCACTATGATTGGGCGTTTTTGAAAACCCTAAGTTCGGATTTGAACCCTAAAGGAACGAAATTGATTCATCTGATCTTCCCCTAACTCTCTGTTGCCGGAGTATATCCGTTCTCGCCTCCCTTGCCATAATCTAACGATTTTCTTGAAAAAGGATAAGATTTCTGTGTTATGATTTCACTTATTTTTATCTTGTTTATGTGTTTTCTTTTGACTACTCCATTCCTTTAGATGTAGAGAAATATGTTATGAGGAAGATGAAGAATCCATACCTGTTTGGAACTTTACAGTTTCTTGGATTTTGAAAGGGAGAGGCGAGAACGAAGACTGTACTCAGTGGTGGCGGAAGTTGTACGAGAGGAGGAGATGAGGATGAAGGCGTGGCTATTCTGACTCTTTGGTAACTTCTCTTATCTCTGTGTTTGAATGATGATGATGCTGGTTATTGTGATCTTGAGGCTTTGTGATTTGTTACTGTTTTTGCCTTTGAAACTTGTTACAAGTTTTTTTTTGAGTTTGATGATGATTGTTTGGTATCTCATTTTGACTACTGTGCTTGAATTTTCTTTGGTTCAGGTTGGTTGATGTTTTACTGGTTTTTTGGGTTTGGTTGTTTAATGATGGTTCTGTGAGTTTGAAGATGGTGAATGGTTTTCTGGGTTTTTGAGGTTTTACAGGTTTGGTTGGCAGTTTGAGACTTTTACTGGTTTTTTGTTTTGGATTTAGGCCTTTGGAGCTTTGGTTTTGGATGTGTTGATGGTTTACTGGTTTTTTGGGTTTGGTTACAGTGTTGAGATTTTTGGTTTGAGGCTTGTGTGACAGGTTTTGGATATGTTACTGATTCAGGTTTTGGGAGTTTGTTTTGTATTTGAGGATGGCTTTGAATGTTTGACAAGTTTTCAGTTTGAGGCTTATGTTGGTTTTTGAGGTTTTTAGACTTTGACAGTTTTTTGTATTTGATGATGATTCTGTTTGATGATGGTTCAGATTTAAGACCTATGGGAGTTTTATAGGTTTTGAGTTTGTTTGCATCTTGATATCCTTACTGGTTTGCTGTTTTGGTTTTTAGGCCTTTGGAATTTTGAGGTTTGACAGGTTTTCAGTTTGAGGCTTGTGTTTTCTGAGTTTTTAGACCTATCTCCTCGGCTTGAGAGTTGTGTCCACTGTTATATTGGCCCTGCTTCTGTTGAATTCATATTCAAAATGGTGGGAAACCCACCAATTGAATATTTTCAGTATATTGTTCATATGGCCTTTTTGTTGCAGTTTTGTTTTTTAGCACATTTTGTGCAACTTGTGACAGGCAGGGCAGCAAAGCTGTGCATCCCAATAACCTAGGTGACTTCTTTCCTCTCTTCTCTCTCAATGACACTAAGAAAGTCAATTGCTCTTTTGCCTTTTTTTTCCAATTCTGAAAGGTTTGCATGGAAAATGATGATTTATGTCTCTTGAACAAGCTTTTGCTTATTTGACTTAGCTATTTATTTTGCCATATTGCTGCTTTTGTTGATGCTGTTTGTTGTTTGCTATATTGCTGCCTCGTTTATTGTCCAGTTTGCGCTGCTGTTTGGTTCAGTTTGTACCATTCTGTTTGGACAGCTTTGCTGCATTTGTTTGTTTGGACAGCTTTGCTTGCCTTTGGACAGTTTTTCTGCATTTGTTTGTTTGGACAGCTTTGCTTGCCTTTGGACAATTTTGATGCATTTGTTTGTTTAGACAGCTTTGTAGCATTTCTTCTTGTTTGGACAGCTTTGTAGCATTTTCTTTTCTTTCTTTTTGTGAACCAAGAAGGATAACCTTCTTGTGATTTGCAAATAGAAAATAGACTGTGATGAATAATGGCATTATGATTCCATTTTTTGCAAACCTTAATGATGAATACTTTTTTTTGGAAAATTTTATTCATGCCCAAATAACTTGCACTAACCATTTCTTTTCTTTCCTTTGTTTTCATGTGAGCACAATTGGTTGTGACAAAGCAAGGGAGGCAAGAACTCTATGGCAAGCCAGGAAGTCTTAGAGATAAGCAAAGGAAATTGATACGACTTCAATCCTCAGACAAACTTAGGCATAGATTAGTTCTCCTAGGCCAAACATTTATTTGGATCTCCTTTGTAATTTAGAGAAAATCAATCTTGTATTGTATCCAAAAATTGTACTAATTCATCTTTTAAATACAATAAATTGTAAAACATAAAGTATTTAAAAGAATAAATTATTTTGTAACAATGTATGAATTTGGAGAAAATCTTATGAAATATTCTGGTATCACTTGAAATCCTTGATCAACAATAACTTGTAAATTTTCTCTTTGCATCCTAATTGATTTTTGAAATTCCCAATCAAAATATTTGAAATAAAATGCTCCATTCTGGTAACTTAAATTCCAAGTAATCCCAATAATTCTGTAACTACATTTCAAACAAACACGCACTGTATATTCCATTTCTTAACCAAGCAAAGGTTTTAAAGACGTAAATCATCTGGTCAACCTGGATCAAAATCATGATCGTCCTAAATGACAGTCTTAATCTCTTGTCCCAAACAAACCATGCTCTGAGAATAAACATTAACCTTTTCAGTAAACTTGAGGAAGCATGAAGACCTGTGAAAGACAATTGGATCTTTGAGAATTCATTTTCTTTTGAGAACTGCAAGAAACCCTAATTGCTGATTTACTGCCACAGAAGAGAATCTGTCTGATCAATTTCTGAACCAACTTGAATATCCGAGAAACCCTAGGGTTGTGTCTTTTATGAAAAATAGGAGGGCAAATTTTGGGGTACAACAGGGACATAGTCCTACGCTTTAATTCCCTAACTTTTACCTGGACCACCCTATCGGGTTTTCAGTCCACCGGGATACCCTTTTTTTCCCAAGCCGCCCTTTCGAGTTTTCAGCTTGCCGGGTGTACAAATTTCTTTTGTTTTATCCCTAATTTTTACCCGAACCTTTTTGGTTCGCCGGGATGCCCTTATTTTGCCTAGGTGTGTCAACCTAGAGGGTCTCTTATGCGTAGTTTTTTTTACTATATCTGTGTTCACGGGGTGTGGCAGGTCATCACCATCCATGGTGGTCAAGATCATTTCTCCACCATAGAATATGCTTTTGATCACGAACGGTCCCTCGTATGTAGGAGTCCATTTCCCCTGGGATCACCTTGCAGCAGTATGATGCGCTTGATCACCAGATCCCCAACCTGATATAACTGCTGCCTGACCTTTTTGTTGAAAGCCTTGATCATCCGTTTTTTATACATTTTACCATGGTAGACAACAGTAAGCCTTTTCTCATCAATCAAGTTCAGTTGATCAAGACGAGTTTGGATCCAATCTTCTTCATTCAGCCCTACATCCTTCATAATTCTCAGAGAGGGGATCCGAACCTCAATAGGCAAGATAACTTCCATGCCGTAAACCAAAGAGTAGGGTGTTACCCCAGTTGATGTGTGAGCTGTGGTACGATACCCATTGAGAGCGAATGGTAGCATCTCATGCCAGTCTTTGTATGTGACTGTCATTTTCTGTATGATCTTTTTAATGTTCTTATTTGGGGCTTCAACAAAACCATTCATCTTTGGTCGGTAAGGGGAAGACTTGTTGTTGTACCCCAAAATTTGCCCTCTCATTTTATCAAGATTTCCCCTCACAAGACTCTTTGAACTCCAGACAGGATTAGGGTTTGCTCTGCTCAAGGCATCTCCTTGCACTGATGACCTAAATTAGGGTTTGAGTTTGCACAAGTATTTTTGGACTTTCAATGCTCAAGGTGACTTTCATATTTCATGTTGGACTTATAAGATTTCCTCTACCAAGTTTCAAGCTTTGAATCAATTTTTTGCCCAGTCAATTGGACAGTAGACCTAGAAATCAGTTGTATTGGGGAAAAAGTCAACTATGGCCAATTTACAGTCAAACCTCATAATTTTTGATCCACATTAACATTATATACTCATATGAACCATTTGATCAAGTTTGGACCACAACTCCTCAAGAAATTTGATCAGATCATCAAAAGGGTAAAATGGTCAATTTAGGGTTTTGACTGTATAAGGGCAATTTCTGATTTTTCACCTAGCCAATGGCAAATTGGGTTCAAGAATGGATTCAAGGACTCAATGGAATCATCTTGACCTAATCACAAGGTTCAAAAGATCTCAAATGCATTGGATTGACATATGAATTTTCCAATCAACTGATCAAAAATTGACTGTACACTAAAAAGTCAAGCTTTGACTTTTTGGTCAAAATCAAGTGCCAAGGGTCATTTTTCATCAAGATGAGTCAAAACATGAAACTTGTTCATCAAGAAACGTAATTTTGCAAATTAGGGTTTAAAGTTGAAAAATTTCATAACTTAGAATTTTTCTAAGTTATGAAATTTTCTTATTTTTTCCCAATGTTGCCCAACATTTTCACCATGATGCAATTGGATTCAAACAAAACTTCCAACATGAAAGTTGTAGTCCTCCACAAAATCTACAACTTTTATTCACAAAGTTTTCCTAAAAGAAGCTTGGATCTCAAGTTATGATTTTTGGAACAAGGGTACATGAAACTTTTAACTTAGTGAAATTTTGCCCTAGTTTAGGCAGGATTTTGACCTATCTTCATGACCATTTTTCACATAGTTCCACTTGGAATCTCAAAATTAATTTCAAAGATGGATTGTAGAGCATGCTACAAGCTTTCCAAAGTGTCCAAGAACTCCCCAAAATGATTTATGGTTAGAGAGAATATAAGGTTTGAATTTGGCAAAAACTCACTTTTGATCCATGGCATTTTCATGTTGGCACAAGTTGCAAACTCTATCCAGCCTCACTTGTACTTGCTCACAGGTATTTAAACCCTTCCTCACTCAAAAATTGAATGCAAACTCATTGGTTTAAGGCATTATTCTAATCAATAGAGGTTTACACATTGAATTAATCTTAAAATGGCAAAAAGGTAGCATTTCCATTTTCATAAAGTTAGCTTTATGTCAACTTGCTTCCCTTGAGCCTTGAACCTCTCTCTTTGCAGCAAACAAGTTCCATAAACTTAGGAAAAAGTACAACAATCTTGTGCATGCTTGGAGATAGCCTGTGCAGGCCTATCTTGTATCACTTCACACTTTTCTTTCAAAAGAAGTCAACTTGCCAAAATCACATATCTTGAGTATCTGTTATAACCAACTCTTGTAAGCATTTGAAACAAGTTTTGCACATTGCCTTGAGTCAGAAACACGAGCCATCCATCCCTCAAACACTCTTGAACATCAAAACACATTCCTGTTTCAAAACAGGGCAGCTTCTGCACTTTGAGTTCCAAAACAAAAACCACTCGTGCGTTTTGCCCCAAACCACTTCCAACACATTCCATATAACCCATCTGAACTATCCCAACCATTGGCCTTTGACTGTAACTCCATTTGCAAGCTTCACCATTTCTGATTTCAGCTTGTGCAGGTTGACTTCTACAAGCTTATTTAAGCAAGCTCAAGGAAAACAAAGCATTGGGGAAGGTCGGAGGAAGTTCAGGCAAGCTCACAAACATCTCAGGCCTCATTGAAAACCTCCACATTGCCATACTCGTGTTCAACTGAAACAGGTATTTTCCAACTTCCTATCTCTCTATTTAGGAATCATTAGGCTTAGGTTTGTGAATAAAAAATGTAGTACTCATAGCCCTTAAGCTGTACATATGCTTAGTTTTCATTTAAGTTAAGTGTGCTGAGAGAATTTGATTGGTGAACTTCCTGAAAAAGTTAGGTTAGAAATTAGGGCCAGAGAAATTCTCTCTGGTCTTTGAGTGTTAGATTAAGTTTTTTATATGGTTGGAATCATGTGATTATGCTCTACAACTTTCATGTTACAAATTTTTGTTTTGAAGTACTGAAACAGGAGATACGAAGATGAACTCAGAACGCGCGTTTTTGTGTTTGAACGAAGGTTGAAGATGAAGTTTTGGGCTGGGCCTGCCTTTTCCCTACTTTTTGCACCCCTGACTTGCTGATTGTACCCCCCTGGCCCATTTCATTATATTTTTATATTTTTATATTTATTTTACATTTCTGATTTTATTTTATATATTCTAAACATAAAAAATATCAAAAACATTTTCATAAATTTTCACATTTTATTTTATTATTATTTTTTAGACATAAAAATAATTATTAAATAGTATATAATTTTATTTTCACAAATAAAAACTTGTAAATAACACATAAAAATATTATATTCTTATTTTTGTTTTTTTTAATATTTATATACTTAAATAATATTTTCTCATATATTATTATTTTCTAAACAATTGTATATATTTTTATTTATATTTATTTTCTTGTATATAAATAAATAATATAATATATATTGTCTTAAAACAAAAAAAAACTAGGGTTTCCACCCTTATTAAAAATAATATTTTTTCTAATATATTTTATTTTTTGACACTTGAATATATTTTTTTATTTATTTTATTATACATAAATAAATAGATATTATAATTTTCATACATATTCTTAAACCAAAAATTAGGGTTTTTACCCTTAACAAAAACAACTTTTTATTTTCTTTTTTTTATATATACATTAAATATTATATTTTTACACACATAAAAATAAACAAAAACATTTTTTGCATATTTATAATATATTGCATATTTATTTAATTGTCTATTTAAATATTGTTTATTTATCATTTGTACAAAGAAATTCAATTAGGTTGTAATAACTTAGGGTTTTAATTTCTTGCAAAATAATCCCCTATTCAAAATTGTATCCCCCTCCCCATCTCAATGTTGTAATAGCTTAGATTTATTTTACGCACTTTATGCTTTCAAATATGCCATGATAGAGATTAGGGTTTGTATGCAATATCCAAAATCAAAACAAATAGTTAGACCTAATGCAAGACATAAATTCATGAAAATGATAACACAATGCATACATGCACCCCTAGGGTTTCATCCACTTGTTGCCTTTAAAATGGCCATGTTATGCATGTTGAGTATCTTGGAAAAACAAAAACAAAACAAAAAGATCATAGTCCCCCGATGACGCTATCTTGGTTGCCTATACAAAATGATCTAGTCCCTCAAAAAATTTGCTAAGATACTTGGCAATATTGCTATCATGGTCAATATGATGACCCGCGCCTGTCCCGTTTAACATCCAAATACAAGGTTGTTTACCAAATGCAATGGTAAAACAATAATGTAAAAGGGTTAAAAATGTGTAGGAAAGATTTTTGAGTAGATAGGGTAGACAATTCTTAGTTACTTGATCAAAACTTGCAAAAACATCCTTGCTATTTTCAAACACACCTCACAACACAATTTCAAAACATTTCCCAAAAACAAACTTTCAAACAATCAAACATTGAAACATCTTTTCAAAAGACAATACACCTTTGTATACATTCAAACAAGAATCATTACAAAGGTTGCCACAACGATGGCCTCTTTTCAAAACATTTTCAAAACCATACACAAAGCACCATTTCAAACAATTGAAAAGCAAAAGCAAGTGATCTAAACAAGTAACTAAGAGCTCATGGATAACCATGGATGAAAAGGGTGCTTGCACCTTCCCTTTTCATAATCTATCCCCCGAACCCAAGAAAACATCTCAAAGGTCTTTCCTGTTCTTTTTGACCTTTCCTTTGGATAAAATAAAAAGTCGGTGGCGACTCTTGCTAAACCGAAACATTTACGAACACAAACGCAAAACCTTAAGTCAGTTCTCCCACCGTATCACAGAACTGGCGACTCTACTGGGAACGATTTTAAAAGTGGGGTTACCTTAGGGTTTAGATCACCTTTACATGCTTACCTTGTTTGCTTTGATTGCTTTACACTTGGTTCTATTGTTTGGGTTTGAAATCCTCTACCCGGATTCAGGAAACATTCATAGGTAAATAGCAATACGTTATGGAAACTGTGTGGGGTATACCGACATGGTTGAAGCAATAGCTATATTAGTGCGACATATTTGTGGGTACCGGTATCCTTTGAGTTAATCAAAGAGAATGCGGGTCCGATGAGTGATGTCAAGCACTAATGGAATTTTAGAACCTTTACTTGACCATCTTGTCCTTATTACGGGTAGCGAGATGACCGACTTTGGTGCAGTCCGAACTTGGTAGATACTCGATACTACACTCATTGAGGGTTGTTTTCTTGGAATATTTCGGTCGCTAGTTAAGTGGCTAAACTGAAACAATGAACACAGAAAATAATCCAGTGATATTGAGCTCCTTAGAACCCGGTTACTATTTATAGGACAGGTTGAGCCAACTAACTTCAAGAGGGTACTTACCTATGAAACCCCATGCAAGCCTGAAACTAGGAACTTGTGTGATTTGTTTGTACATATACTTGTGCATACATCATGAGCATCATAAAGCATCATATGCATCTACTAACCATTTCAAGGGTTTGGATCTTCATCTTTGTTCCTGTTTTGTAGGTTATGGAATCACTCCGCAGAAAAACAATCCAGGTCAACCTTGTGAGAATTCCTCCCATACTCAAGGAGCTTACTTCCAAGATTCTAGAGAATTATCCCTTCAGTGAAAGACATGGTAGACTTCTCAACTTGGTCAACTCCAACATTGAGGAAGACATGGTGAAAGTTCTCTTCCAGTTCTTTGACCCCCTACATCACTGTTTCACATTTCCTGATTATCAACTAGTGCCTACTTTGGAGGAATTTTCTCAACTCCTGAGGACTCCTATTATCCATCAACTACCCTACAATGGTACGAAAAGAGAACCAAAGCCTGAAGATGTTGCTCAAGCCTTACACTTGCAACCATCTGATATCAAAGGTCATTGGGAAACCAGAAGTGGTGTCAAGGGTTTCTTGGCAAAGTTTTTGTTTGAGAAGGCACAAGACTACTGGAATTCTCTAGATCTGTAAGCTTTTGAGGAGATTGTATCACTTCTCATCTATGGGTTGGTCTTGTTCCCAAACCCTGACCAACTTATAGATGTGAATGCTGTCAAGATTTTCATATCTCGGAATCCTGTGCCTACATTAGTTGGGGATATCCTCCACTCATTTCACACACGAACAATGAGGAAAAGAGGTGTTCTCATGTGTTGTACTCCTCTTCTAGCAAGGTGGTTTATTTCTCACCTTCCCCAATCAGTCTTGAAGAATGAACAAGGTTCGAAGTGGTCACAACGGTTGATGACTCTTACACATTCTGATGTTCATTGGTGTTCTCGGTCCAGAGAAAATGTCATCATCATTGATCATTGTGGGGAATTCCCTAATGTCCCACTACTTGGCATTAGGGGAGGCATTACCTACAACCCCTGTTTAGCTCTGAGACAATTTGGGTATGCCCGAAGGGATGGCCCTCATGACATGCTGATTTCAGACTTAGTTTTTGACTTCGACAACGACGCTCAAGGACTTCGACAAAGGTTTATCCGAGCCTGGAGAATTCCCAACAAAGTAGACAGTAAGACACTGGGACACAAGAATTCCATCCCTCTTGAGCCTTACCTCAAGTGGGTACGAACCCGCACCCAGAGTCTTATGATGCCTTACCCCTACATTCTGCCTATGATCAAAGAGCCTGTTATGGAAAGAGAGGTTCCATACACCCTCCTACATCCTGACATGCCAACATTATTGGAAGATTTGCAAAAGAGTTGGATACAGCTCAAGGAAGAACGAAACACTTTTTAAGCCAACTTCTACGCCAGTGAGAAGAAGGTTTTGGAACTTACTCGTCGGCTCCACGAAGAGCAGACTCTCAACACCTACATCGCACCAAAAAGGATGCGCAACGTCTTTTAACCTTAGAATTTTGTATTATTTTGGCCATGGGGCACTTATGTACTAACAAATTCTATCTTATTAAAATGACGTGCGTTCTTTTTCGTTTACAACAAATTTGAATTTCTGAATCCTTGAATGCATTACATGAATACATATCATTCATCATATGCATAAGCAGGTCTTCACACCATGTTTCCTTATCTCTCTGCTGTTTATTTCAGCAAGATGGATATAGAGCAGACGGTCAAAGACCTACAAGCGCAGAATTCACAGTTCCAACAACTACTCATGACCTTGGCAAAGGGTTATGAGGATCTTAAAGCACTGCTGGAAAAGGAAAAGGAAAAATAAAAGGAGAAAAAGAAAAAGAAAAGAGTTGGTGTGGCTACTCTGGGTAGAAGATTTGAGAACCAAGCTAGAAGGGTCCTTGATTTCCCCTCATCATCTGAGGAAGGGGCAGGAAAGGGAGTTGCAGTACAACCTGAGTCTGAGGAAGAAGAAGAAGAAGAGGATAAGGATTACTCTGAGCAGCAGTATCCTCCTGCAGACGACAGGTACAAGAATCTGGAAGAGCGTCTGGCAGCTATGGAGGTACAAAGAGTTCCTGGGCTGGATTTTTAGGAGCTAGGGTTGGTTGCTGGGATTGTGATTCCCCCTAAATTCAAGGTGCCTACATTTGCTAAGTACGATGGTTTGTCTTGTCCGAAGATGCACCTACGGTCTTACGTCTGAAAGATCCAACCTCATTCTTCTGATAAGGATCTATGGGTCCACTTTTTTCAAGATAGCTTGTCGGGTACGCAATTGGATTGGTTCTACCAGCTTGAGAGATCTGATGTGCATAATTGTGAGGATTTGGCTGCTGCCTTCTACAGACAATATCAATATAATGTGGACTTAGCACCTACTCGTACTCAATTACAGAGTATGGGTATAGTCTCTAATGAAGGATTTAAAGAGTATGCCCAGAAATGGAGGGACTTGGCTGGAAGGGTACAACCACCATTGTCTGAAAGAGAGCTTGTGGATATGTTTTTGGGGACCCTGTCAGGTCCATTCTTTAATCACTTGATCGGGAGTTCGTCCGTGGGGTTCACCGAGTTAATTGTGACTGGTGAAAGAGTTGAAGCTGGCATCAAGAGCGGTAAAATTCAAAAGGATGCATCTGCTTCCGCTGCTATCAAGAAGACCTTTCCAGCCAAGAAAGAAGTCTTAGCTGTTTACTCCCAGAGAAGTCAAAGAGGAGTCGAGCGCCGGCCAGCGGTGGGGGCTGTAATGATTCAGAATTCTGCAGTGGATCAACCTCGAAACAGCCAACCCAGAACCAACCAAGCAAGGGTAGAAAGGCCTGCACGCCAATTCACCCGGATCAATATGACACCTGCTCAGGTTCTCCCTCATCTGTTGAAGTTAAACCTTACAAGCTTGAAAGAGGCGCCAAAGAATCCGAGTACCTCTTCTCCCTACTACCATTCAAATGCAAAGTGTGCTTATCATTCGTAAAGCGTGGGGAACGACACCAACAATTGTTGGGGCCTCAAAAATAAGATCTAGGATTTAATAGATGCCAAAGATGTGGAGTTTGACGCCCCTGAAAAACCTAATGTGATATTCGCTCTAATGCCAAAACATGGTCATAATGTCCATGTTGTTGAAGAAGATCTTTATGTTGCTACTGTTGATGACTTAATGACTCCATTACCAATGATTAAGTTGAATCTGTTGAAAGCCGGGATTTTCCCAGGCTGTGAAAAAGATTGTTACCTTTGTTCGTCCTTGCAATCCAACAGTCCGTTATTGAAGTTAGGCATCCAACACCTAATGGATAATCAAGAAATCCTCTTTGAGAAAGCTCCTGTTACTCTAATTCCTATCAATGATGTTGCTATAATTACCATTTTCGACAATCTTTCCAAGGTCTCCAAAAGACCTGTTAAGATTACACCCGATCTAAAGATTGTACCTCTGAAAATAACTATGTCGGGGCCTATCCCATACAAGTCCAACAAGACAATACCGTGGAATTATGGAGGAGAGATCTTCTACCACGGTGTTAAGCAGATTGAATCAGTTGAAGAAAGTTCCGATGAAGAGACTCCTGACATAGGAAATATTGCTGGGACGAGTAAGATCACCCGCAGCGGAAGAATTTTCTCTCCGAAGATTGCTCCTCCAAGGGCAATCTTCGGACCCTCCAGTTCTCCTAAAGTTACTCCTGTGCCGGTCAACATCTCTGTGCGAACTCCAGTGATTGAAGAAATTGTCACTCCCGTAGTTGTACCCTCTGCTGTTGCTGCTGATAAAGGTAAGGGGATCCAAGAAGCGCCCGTCCGGAAGAGGGCTCAGCCTTTGGTCATCCCCGAGACCACTAAAAAAGAAATGGAGGAGATTTTAAAAATAATTAAGAAAAGTGACTATGATGTCGTAGAACAACTGGGGCAAACCCCTTAAAAAATCTCCATGCTGGCCTTGTTGCTCTGTTCCGAAGCTCATGCCAAAGCTTTGATCAAGTTCTTGAAGACGGCCCATGTGCCTCAGGAAACCTCCGCGGACCAGTTCCAAGAGTGTGTAGCCAGCCTAACATCCGACAACGGTCTTGGCTTCTCCGATGCCGATTTAACATCTAAAGGGAGAAAGCATAATGACGCCCTGCATGTCTCGATGGAATGCAGAGGGACGACTCTAGAACACGTCTTGGTTGATACTGGGTCCTCTTTAAATGTCTTGCCCAAGAAAGCATTGGACAGATTGGACTGTGAAGGTTTGACCCTAAAGCCCAGTAATATCATTGTCAGAGCCTTTGATGGCTCTAAGAGGATGGTTCACGGAGAAGTGGACATCCCGATCAAAGTGGGTACAGAAACTTTCAACTTTACATTTTACGGGATGGACATCCGGCCCTCCTACTCTTGCTTGTTAGGAAGACTCTGGATCTACAACGCTGGGGCCGTCACTTCTTCTTTGCACCAAACGCTCAAATACCCAGTCCAGGGTAAAATTATAACAGTTCATGGTGAGGAGGAGTATATGATAAGCCACCTTAACTCTTTCCGCTATGTGGAGTTAGATGGTGAATTCATAGAAACCCCTTTCCAACACTTTGAAGAGGTTTCTCCTGAAGTTGCGGCAGCCAAGACAATGACTTCTGTGCCCATCATTACCAAGCCTGTGTCCCGGATGTCATCCCTTAAAGATGCGAAGGCTGTGATCGAGGAAGGAGGAAGCACAGTATGGGGTCAGCTACCAGATTTTCCTTTCAAGACAGATAAGTTTGGCTTGGGTTTTACTGCTGCTAGTCAGAAGGTTGTGCGTCGCTCCCGGGCTGGAGGACCACTATTGAAGATCACCCATCAGGGAGTTGATGCTTTGGAGGATGGTGAAGACGAGAACAACTTTGAAGACTGGATCTTTCCAACTGTTGAAGGAGGGCTGAACAATTGGGAGGAAAAGGATTTTGTCCCCATTACTTTCATCAATCAGTAATTTATCTTTTGAACATTTTCTGTGGTCTGTAATAATTTTTAAACAATTCGTACACTTTTTGCCTTATGCCTTACCCGAGGCATATAGGTCCATTTGTAAGGGCTTGTTTTTTTCATCTTCATATGCCATTTTTAATGAATCATGGACGTTTTCACATATAAAATTTTGTGTTCATTTTCTTTCTTTTTACATTTTATTTGTTTAAAGGTGGCTATCCCTTACACACACACACCACAAAATGCAGGAACCCGTCCACTCCAGATTCCATGGGTAACAATTTTGTTATGGCCTTCAGTGACTCTGAATATCTGGTCAATCATGCCGAATATGAAGGTGATGAGGACTGTGAAGTGTCTGGAGAGTTGGCTAGACTACTGCAACAGGAAGAAAGGGCTATTCTACCTCACGAGGAGTTGTTAGAGACTATCAACTTGGGAACGGAGGAAGACAGAAAAGAGGTTAAAGTGGGTTCCAACCTAGAGCCAAATGTCAAGGAGCGTTTAGTTCAGCTGTTGAATGAATATGTTGAGATCTTCGCCTGGTCCTACGAAGACATGTCGGGACTGGATACAGATATTGTGTTTCACCGTCTCCCTACAAGATAAGACTTTCCACCGATCAAACAGAAAGTCTGCCGAATGAGGCCCGACATATCCGAAAAGATCAAAGCTGAAGTGATGAAGCAGTTCAACGTTGGCTTTCTTGCTGTTACTTCCTATCCACAATGGGTCGCTAACATTGTGCCTGTGCCTAAGAAGGACGACAAAGTCAGAATGTGCGTGGATTACAGAGACTTAAACAGGGCTAGCCCTAAAGATGACTTTCCACTACCGCACATTGACATTTTGGTTGACAACACAGCTCAACACAAGGTATTTTCTTTCATGGATGGATTTTCAGGGTACAACCAGATCAAAGTGGCCCCCGAAGACATGGAGAGGACTACTTTTGTTATGCAGTGGGGTACCTTCTGCTATAAAGTGATGCCGTTCGGACTGAAGAATGCCGGGGCAACCTATCAACGCACCATGGTAGCTTTGTTTCATGACATGATACATCATGAAATTGAAGTCTATGTAGTCGATATGATAGCCCGTTCATAGACAGAAGAAGAACACCTCGACCATCTGCAAAAGCTGTTTGTCAGATTGAAAGAGTACAAACTCAGACTGAACCCTAACAAGTGCACTTTCGGAGTCAGGTCCGGTAAACTTTTGGGATTCATCGTTAGTAACAAAGGAATCGAGGTTGATCCTGCCAAAGTCAAAGATATACAAGAAATGCCCTCCCCTCGTACTGAGAAGGAGGTTAGAGGTTTCTTGGGATGCCTAAACTACATTGCAAGGTTCATTTCTCACCTAACATCTACCTGTGAACCAATTTTCAAGTTGTTGAAGAAAGATCAGGTGGTTAAATGGAATGATGAATGTCAAGTTGCTTTCAATAAAATCAAGGATTATTTGCTGGAACCTCCTATCTTGATGCCACCTATCGAAGGAAGACCGTTAATCATGTATCTGACTGTCTTGGAGAATTCAATGGGGTGCGTACTGGGCCAACATGACGAGTCTGGCCGAAAAGAGCATGCCATTATTACCTTAGCAAAAAGTTTACCGACTGTGAGACTCGCTACTCACTGCTCGAGAAAAATTACTGCGCTTTGGTATGGGTTGCTCGCCGGCTAAGGCAGTATATGTTGACACATACCACTTTACTGATCTCTAAGATGGATCCGATCAAGTACATCTTCGAGAAGCCTGCTCTATCCGGAAGAATCGCTAGATGGCAGATGATCCTCACCGAATATGATATACAATACACAACCAAAAAATCCATAAAGGGGAGTGTGCTAGCTAACCATCTAGCTCATCAAGCCGTCGAAGATTACCAATCTATGAGGTTCGACTTCCCCGACGAGGATATCATGACTTTGAGCAACATTGAAGAAAACAGACCGTATGACGGACCTGAACAAGGATCCCGATGGACTCTGTACTTTGATGGTGCCTCCAACGCACTTGGGAACGGTATCGGCGCGGTACTTATCTCTCCAGAAGGTTGCCATACACCTTTCACTGCTAGACTCTACTTCAGCTGCACCAACAACATGGCCGAGTATAAAGCTTGCATCTTTGGTCTCAAGGCTGCAATCGACTTAGGAATCAAATCTTTGGTTGTGTTTGGAGACTCCGCTTTGGTCATCAGTCAGATCAAAGGAGACCGGGACACCAAACATCCCAATCTCATCCCTTACAAAGAACATGTCCTGACATTGTTACCTCATTTCGAGCAGATTACCTTCGAGCACTTCCCGCGAGAAGAAAATCAGCTAGCAGATGCTCTAGCTACAATGTCATCCATGTTTAAACTTAACTGGGATAATGAGGCTCCCCAAATTACCATTGAGCAGATGGGCGAACCTGCACATTGTCATGAGATTAATACCGAAGAAGTAGTAGACCAACCCTGGTTTCACGAAGTCAAAAGGTATCTCGAGACTCGAGAATGCCCTGAAGGAGCTTCAGTCAACGACAAAAAGTTCTTAAGGAGATTTTCTGCCAAGTTCTTCCTGAGCAATGGTATCCTCTACAAGCGCAACCATGATTGCGTTCTGCTTCATTGTGTGGACAAGGTTGAAGCTGAGAAGATCATGACTGAGCTGCATAATGGTACTTTTGGCACCCACTTGAGTGAACATACGATGGCTAAGAAGATTCTAAGGGAAGGCTAATACTGGTCTACCATGGAAGCTGATTGTCATCAACATTCCCGTACTTGTCACAAATGCCAAGTCTATGCTGACAAGGTACATATACCTCCAGTTCCTCTTAATGTCTTAACAGCTCCTTGGCCGTTCGCGATGTGGGGAATCGACATGATTGGAGATATCAAGCCTACAACATCCAATGGGAATCGTTTCATTCTGGTGGCCATTGATTACTTCACCAAGTGGGTCGAAGCAGCGTCCTTCGCATCCATTACAAAGAATGTGGTTGCCCGCTTCATCAAGCAGAACCTCATTTGCCGGTATGGTATCCCCGACCGTATCATTACTGACAATGGTACAAACCTGAACAACACTATGATCACCACTTTGTGCGAGCAGTTCAAGATTCAACATCATAATTCATCTCCCTATCGGCCTAAGATGAACGGTGTTGTCGAAGCTGCAAACAAAAATATCAAGAAGATCATTCAAAAGATGACAGTCACCTACAAGGACTGGCATGAGATGTTACCTTTTGCTCTGCACGGGTACCGTACCACGACGCGAACATCAACTGGGGCAATACCCTTTTCTTTGGTATACGGCATGGAAGTTGTTTTACCTATGGATGTTCAGATTCCTTCCCTGAGAATCATGAAGGATGCTGGTTTGAGTGAAGACGATTGGATTCAGAACCGGCTTGATCAACTTAACTTGATTGACGAGAAGCGACTTACTGCTGTTTGTCATGGTCAGACGTATAAAAAACGGATGATCAAGGCTTTCAACAAGAAAGTCAGGCGCCAAGTATATCAAGTCAGAGATCTTGTAATCAAGCAGATCATCTTGCCGCAAAGTGATCCCAGGGGCAAATGGATTCCTACCTATGAAGGACCATTTGTGATCAAAAACATCTTTTCTGGTGGGGCTATGATTCTAACCACCATGGACGGCAACGACCTGCCGCACCCTGCAAACGTAGACATAGTCAAAAGATACTACGCATAAATGACCCGTCAAGTTGAAAACCCGAAAGGGCGACTTGGGCAAAAATGGGCATCCCGGTGAATCGAAAACCTGAAAGGGCAGTTCATGGAAAAATTAGGGATAAATAAAAAAAATGTACACTCGGCAAGTTGAAAACCCGAAAGGGCGACTTGGACAAAAAAGGGTTTCCCGATGGATCGAAAACCCGAAAGGGCGATCTAGGAAAAAGTTAGGGAATTAAAGCGTATGACTATGTCTCGTCGGATCACTTTAAGGACAATCTCTTCACCAGACAAGCTTCAGGCTTCTGATCAATCCAATCATCGTCGGATGAAGCAACGAATGGACAAGATATCCAGAGTTACAAAGTGTATAGCAGAATGGGAACCCCATGGAATTTTTACACATAGCCATCTTTCTTTGTATAAATTTTTCTCAATTTTTACGACAACATTCTCTTACTAGGACATCTGTCTCCTTTGTACAAAATACTTACACAAAGTTAATACAAAGATACTTCAAAGTGCAGAAAACTATTTGCCTTTTATTTTTCTTTACACTTGTGTTTTATTTGAAAACGTCCAATGATTTATTAAGTGAGAATATGCATTTGAATATAATCACTGTTTACAAATAAACGAAAATGGGAAAGAATAATTACTAATAGGTTGAAAGGATAGGAAAACGTCTTTAGGCTATTCCAGGAGAAATCCCCTGCAGTACATCATCCAGATCCTCGGTGGAACTAAAGCCTTGAAATACATATCCCCAGCGGAGTTAAGTTCCTAAAATCCCCATCTGAGTTGAGTTACCAATTGTGATCGGTGGGAATGAGAACTGACTGTTTTGGAATGCTTGTTTGCATTTTGCATTTGTTTTCGCAAAATGTCGCGGTAAGCAAGAGTCGCCACCGTCTTTTATTTTATCCAACAAGGAAAGGACTAAAGCACAGAAAAATTCCTTTTTGAGATATTTCTCGGGTTCGGGAGGTAAATTATAGAAAGGGAAGGTGTTAGCACCCTTTCTATCCGTGGTTATCCACGGGCTCTTAGGTACTTTCTCATTGTGTTTTCAAAAGTTTGCTTTTCTTTGTGTTTGTGGGTTTGAAAAGAGTTTTTGTTTTGAAAGGGGTGTAAGTGCGAAAAATTTTGTTTTGTTTTAAAAGGAGCAAGTACTTAAGAACCATCTACCTACTCGAAAAAGGAATTAAACTGTGCAAATGTCCTTTATACAATGCTAGCCCACTATTGATGAGTAGGTAGCATCGTTGTTAGAGTTTAAGGGTCAATTCGATTAAGGGACGTGTGGTCACTAAAGCAACGTTAGGACGCCTTAGCGGTAACCCTAATATCCTAGATCATTTTTCCGAGACAACCGTTTCGAGGCAACTATGATCTTTGGACAAGAGGGAGACCTCTAAAACTTCCTATACTTAATGACCACGTTCGAGGCAACCAAGTGAGGCGTACCCTAAGAGTGGCATGTGCAAGTGTGTCAATTCGGTTAATTTTTATCTGTACATGTCATGGGTGAGCTATTGTTGATTTTAAGTTAAAAAATGATCTTGTCATGCATTGCCTAGTTATCAAACATCTAACAGTTAATATTGTGCGGAAATTAAATTGCAGAAAATAATTCTAAGCTATTACAAGGCGTCAGGTATTTACATTGCCAAAGACAAACCCTTTAATTTAAATTGCGGAAAGTAAATAAAAGCGATAAATAAATAAAGTCCTAATTTAAAAAAAAACTATTACATTCCCGACGCAATTACATTATTGAAATATGGATCAAAATAAATACGCGTGCGAGAAAATTAAATCGGAGTGTTTTTAGGGTTTTGACCCTTTTTTATTAAAGAAAGCATATATTTTTTTTGTTATTTTGAATTAAATGGAAATTAAATCTAAGTTAATCATTGAATCAATTAATTAAATGAAAATATTTTTGGTTTTTTATAATTATGGAAATAAAATAAAAATGGCTAAAAGTTATTAAAAACCCTAATTCTATATTAATTTTAATTTATTGCAAAAGGTATTAAAATTGTACCTAATTAAAAACTAAATTAATTGGTTAAAGTTTATTTACAAAAATAATGAAATAGTGAAATTAATAAAAATATTATTTTTTGGGTTTTTCTGATTTTATTAGGAAAATATTAATTGGTTAGTATAATAATTAATAAAAACAATTAAATAATAAAATGAATGAAATATGAAAAGAAATAACAAAGGAGGTGCTGGGCTTAATTTGATGGTGGAATCAACAAATTCCCAGGCCCAATTACGCCAGCCTGTTTTGACTTTTGTGATTCCATAGGTGCCTGTTGACCAGAGTGTATGGTGGGTGTCCAGCCTAAGCCATTAGATTTGACTGGTGGGCCACTTGGCGGTTGATGGGATGAGGAACATGATGGTCCACGACTGAAGTTTTGCATTGGATTTCCTTTAGCAAAATAATACAAAGGTTTTGGGGGACCTGGGATTCGAACCCAGGTCCCATTGCTCACATGCCAGCGCTCCAACCACTCCACCACTGCTTAATAGTTGTTAGTATAATGAGCAAACAAAAATATATTAGAAACAAACAACTATGCCTAAAAATAAAATAAAAAAGTGGCGCGCTGATTTGAATTGGCCGGTTAGGAGAGGACGCGTGGTCGTCTTCTTCACAAACCCCTGGTTTTTTACCTGCGGATTTTTATCTGCAGGAAGATCCGTAGCTTGCTTCCAAAACTCGTTCTAGGCCATGAAAATACCATCCAAGAACATGGATGTGATCGTCTCTGCCTCCTGAGTATCCCTATAACCATTATTTGACCCAATTTTCCCTGTAACTCAAACGCCTAAAAACAACACAAGAAAACCCTAGATTCGGGCATTGTAATACAGGCTATGAAAATCAAATTGAATAATGCAGAATTGTTAGAATTTGAACGTTAAGCATGATGGTAAAAGTAAATTGGCAAAAAGATGAAAGAAAAACGATTTACGATGCCATGTCCAGAGTCGTATTCAAGAACGCTTACAGTGCGTTTGGGGCTGCTTCAAGGCTGGATTTTGATCCCTTTGGCTTCAGTGAATGCCAGGCTAGAAGGCTATGTCAAGCTTTTGGACTGAATCGTGCTCTAATATTGATTTTGATCTTCCACTTTTTCACACTTTTTTCAATTCTTGTTTGGCCGCCTCTTGCAGTTTTTCGTCCTGTTCTTGGTTGCTTTAGGTTGTATATGTATCAAGCAAGCAACTAGGTCAAATCTTGGGCTTCCAATCTTTGTGCATTCATGGTTTGGGATTTGATATGATCACCATTGATAAGCTTTCCAAAAATGCCTCAAATCCGATTTTTTGTGCATAATAAGACCTGATACAAATTTGATTAGGTGTATCTTGTTAATTGAAAGCTGCAATGATCAAAAAAATCTCATTCCATTAATTTTTGGATTTTATTTAAATTAATATAGATTTAAAATGAATTAAATCAATAAAAATTAAATAAAATAGAAAAATAAATGTTTGGTAATGAAAATAAAGATGGGACACGTGTGTGGTGTGATAAGACCAAATCAAATGGAAAAAAGTGGGCCCTTTTGTCAAAAATTGGAGTTTTGAGGATAGTTGACTTTTGGCAATTTTGGAAAAATGCCTAACTTCAACAATGCATAACTTCTTCAATTTTGAACTTTTGGAAGTTTTATTTGACTTTTTAGAAACCTTGAGATGTCCTATAATCAACCCTTTTAGCCTCATCTCATTTTGATCTTCCATTCTCAAGTTATAAGCTTTGGCAAAAAAAGTGTTTTTGTTGACTTTCAAAAATGAACTATAATGTCTTATTTTGTAACTTTTTGTGAGTGCATTTCTTGATCTTGGGGTGTGAAGATGGATTGTAGGAAATTGCATACTATTCAAAATGAGCTTTGGATGGGTCATTTCTCATAAAGTATGAGAAAGTTATGCTTGGTAAAAGTTGAGCTGACTTTTCCTACAAAACCCTAATTTAGCAACTTTTGAATCTTGATGAATCTTGAGAAATCCTTGATGAATCATGATCAACCCTTGATAAAATGATGAATTATCCTTCAAAATGAGAATGTTGACAAAAAATCTTGAGGTTTGACTATATTTGGGTCACAGTTGACTTTTGCCCTAGCATAGTCGATTTTTGGACATCTTGAGCAATTGACTGACCAAACTCCCTCTGAAAGGCTTGAAATTTGTCATGGATGAACTTAAGAACATATTAGGACATTGGGGAGCACTTGAGGTCATTTGGATGTAAGGACCTTGATGCAACACAAAACCCTAATTTTGAATTGACTGCCTTAGGAGATGATTTGACTGTCCAACTCTTGAGCCATTTTGAACAACTTGGAGATAATTCTTGACATGTCTTGAGAAATATGGGAGGGCAAATTTTGGGGTACAACAGTTGCCCCTGTTCAATCTTCTTAAACCTGAGGATGTAGATTGGCGTTCGGGCCTTTCGTGATTTGAAGGTGGAAGATGATTGAACACTAGAGTGCCAAGAAATTTGCACTCGCATGAAGTGGTATTGGCATTGTGACGTCCGGAATGGGTTTACAGATTCCATTTTGGGATTGATGATGGGAGATGGGCTTAACGATGCCATCCGAAGGAGTGTCGATCGCGTAAGAGATTCCTTAGCGAGAACTTGTATACCTGTTGTTGAGGGAGATTTCGCTGGGGAATGATGTTCTTTGTCTTAGGAGAAATAGAACTTTAGGAGCTTCAGTCGTCCGTTATTCTACTGGGGAATCATCTCTGTTGAAGAGGTGAGAGTGAACTACTATCTGGTCGCAACCCAGGCTTCATAGTGATAAGACCGACTGCTATCTGGTCACAATACAGGCTTTACAGTGACTTACTGGAGAGATGAGATTTAAACTTGCTATCCGATCGTAATCCAGGCTTTGCAATACCTCACTTCTTATCTGGTCGAAATCCAGGCTTCAGAACAAATCAAGTGGTTATCCGGTCGCATCCGGGCTTCAACTTGAATTTAGGGCACACTAATATTCGACCGATTCCGGGCTTCTTAGTAACTGTCCATGTAAATTGCTATTTGGTCGAAATCTGAGCTTCACAGTGTCTTGTACCGCTATCTGGTCGTAATCCAGGATTCACGATGCGTTATACCATTATCTGGTCGAATCCAGGCTTCATGGTTTCATGTACTGCTATCTGGTCGAATCCAATCTTCACAATACCTCACTTCTTATCTGGTCGAAATCCAGGCTTCAGAATAAATCAAGTGGTTATCCGGCCGCATCCGGGCTTCCCTTTGACTGTTGGTTTTACTAGTATCTGGTCGAATCTGGGCTTCATAGCAACTGGCTGGGTAAACTGTTATTTGGTCGTAATCCAAGCTTCACAGTGTCCCTTAACGCTATCTGGTTACAATCCAGGCTTCACGATGTATCATACCACTATATGGTCGAAACCCAGGCTTCGTAGTACTCTTGGTTGCTATCTGGTCGTAATCCAGTCTTCACAACATCTTCTACCATTATCTTGTCGTAATCCAGGCTTCATGGTCTTGTATTGCTTTCTGGTCGTAATCCAGTCTTCACAATAACTTGCTGAGGTGTTATCCGGTCGTGATCCGGGCTTCACGGCTTGTGTTTATGATATACCACTATCTGGTCGAATCCAGGCTTCATGGTGCTTATTGAGCTTCTATTCGGTCGTAATTCGGGCTTCACGGCTCACTGGGGAATAAACTAATATCCGGTCGTTCTCCGGGCTTTATAGCTTACTTTTGGGAGATGTCACTATCTGGTCGTAATCCAGGCTTCGTGGTAGTCCGACATTATTATCTGGTCGTAATCCGGGCTTCACAATATGCTGTAGAAATCAAGATATTATTCGGTCGCACCCGGGCTTCATAACTTGAATTTTGATTGTATCTGTCCTGAAAGGTAAAGGTTAGCTATATGTAATGCATGTTATGTATGTATGCAATGATGTTCTCAAAATAAATGAGATCGTATGGTATGACGCGTATATGCATGTATCATGATGTATGGACGTGTAATGTTTTAGCTAGGGAAAATAAATCCTGGAGCTGCTGGAGAATAGAGTTGAGTTCTTCGTTTCCACTGGGGATGATGAACAAAGATGATAAACCTGTAGGAGAGGACAACTCCATTGGGGAATAAACTGAGGAAGAGATTACTCTGAGGGGAATTACTCTGTGGGGAAGAGATGTTCTGCTGAAGATTTTAACGATAAACTCCGCTGGCGGTTCCGCTGATAAACTCTGTTGGGGATTTTGATGATGAACTCCGCTGGGGATGGATTACCGTTGCTGGTGATATAGAATCGGTTGAGGATTGAAGTCCTGCCCGGGGGGAAAGAAAGAACTTCACTGGGGATGATCTTTCACTTGCAACTTGCTGAGGATAACCCAGTTAGACTCCTGTGGGGATAACCCTCTGAATTTGGCTAGGGGGATTGATTTTGTACTCCACTGGGGGTAAGCTTCCAAAGTCTACCGGAGATGATGATTCAACTCTGTTGGGAAAGCTTTTTAGACTGCACTGGGGAAATGACTCCACTGTGGACATCTTGTATTCTTCCGGGAAACATTCTTATATTCTGTTGGGGAATATTAAGACTGTCGGGGATACTCTTATACTTGTTAGGGAACATCTTTATACTCCGCTGGGGAATATTAAGACCTTCTGAGGATACCCAACCTTTTTAGGGCTGATGGTAGGCTAACTCTGCTTGGAGGGAGTATTGTTGATTTGTTCAACTGCAAGTCCTAGCTGGGAGAGCTACCATTACTGTCTTACTCTGCGGGGAGTGATGGTATCTTGGTTATATTCTTCAGCTGAACCTACCTTGGTACCTTGGTGGACAGAGCAACTAGACAGCTCGGACAATTCTTATTGCCCCTGCTTCTGATATTACCAGTAATTCATCCTTTGTTTCACATGTAAACATTTATGAGCAACAATTAATGTCAAATGCATATATCAAAAATGAACTTTGGACGTTCTTTGCAAAACAAAACAGATAAAGGAAAAACAATTTGAAATTTGTCTGAAAAATGAATTTGTATTGATTTTGAAGTTTGCCTGTAAATAGGCATTTTTGTACAAGTGGCTGACGTCCTAATAAGAGAACGCCGCCGAACAAATAGAATTTATACAATTTGTGAAAAGAAAACAAAACAACTAATTTGAATAATCCTACTGGGTTCCAACTCTGCTATTGCCTTTATATCTTCAAGCGTCTCACCACTTTGCTGCTGAGTTGAAAATGAATCTGATTGATTAGTGCCGTCTGAGCTTGATAGTCGATACCGAAGTCTGGATGCGAGGTGATCCAATGAGACATAGTGTTACGCTTTAATCCCTAATTTTTGCCTGGACCGCCCTTTCGGGTTTTCAGTCCACCGGGATACCTTTTTTTTGCCCAAGCCGCCTTTTCAGGTTTTCGACTTGCCGGCTGTAAAGATTTTTTTTATTTTCATCCCTTATTTTTTCCCGAACCCTTTTGGTTCGTTGGGAAGCCCTTATTTTTGCCTAGGCCAGTCAACCTAGCGGGTCTTTGATTATGCGTAGTATCGTTTTACTATGTCTGCATTGACGAGGTGAGGAAGGTCGTCACCATCCATGGTGGTTAGAATCATAGCTCCTCCTGAGAAAATGTTCTTAACCACAAATGGCCCTTCGTAAGTAGGGGTCCATTTGCCCCTGGGATCACCTTGAGGTAAGATAATGCGCTTGATTACTAGGTCCCCAACTTGATACTTGTTGTACCCCAAAATTTGCCCTCCCATATTCATCAAGAAATTGCCAAGTCAAGGTCATAAAAGTCCCCAAGAGTTGTGCAGCTCAACTATCTTCTATACAGTCAATACTAGGGTTTGAGTTCTGGTCAAGCAAATGAACTTTTCAAAGGCCCAATCAAGTCTCACATGCCTACAAAGATGGTCAAGTACCCTCATGTCAAGTTTCAAGGCATTCAGCTCAAGATTGCACAGTCAAAACCCTAGATTGCACTACAGTCAACTGTAGGGGCAAAATGGTCATTTGACAGTCAAAAGGTCAAATTTTTGGTCAATATATCATTTTGAAGCCACAAACATCATTTGATCAATGCTTGATCATGATTCTCAAAATTTGGCTCAGAAATCATCAAAGATGCAAAAGTTGCTATATTTGGACAGCTGAAAAAGTCAACTGAAATTGACCAGGGCATAACTTTCACATGGATTATCAGAAAAGTTCCATCCAAAGCTCATTTTGAAGAGAAAGACATTTCCTATAATTCATCTTCATGTTCCAAGTCCAAGAAATGCTCTCACAAAAAGTTATCAATTTCAACATTATAGGTCATTTTCAAAAGTCAACAAAAAGTGACTTTAAGTCAAAGGCCATAACTTGAGATTGGTAAATCAAAATGACATGGGACCAAAGGCATTGGTTAAAGGACTCAAAGACCTTTCCAAAATGTCCAAGAACATGTGAAAAGCTTAAAAATTGACCAAGTTATGCCTTGTGGAAGTTGGGAAATTTTTGGAAATTTTTGAAAGTCAACATTGATGCAAAAGGCCTAAAAATGCAAATGGGCTCAATTACCTTCCAAATTTCTTCATGCCAAGCCTATGCACGACCACTAGGCCCAAAGGGAAGTACTCTCATATTTTTTAATTATTTATTTGAATTAATATTAATTTATATTCATTTAAATGATTTTAATATATGAAAAATATCAAATCTAATCTAAAAAATCTTTTTATACATATTATAGGCTCAATATTTCGTGTGAAGGCAAATGAGGAAAGATTTGGGGTGATTGGATGCAAATTGGTACAAAAGCCATAGAAAAAGATTCAAAAAGATTTTTAAACAAATCAAATATTTTAATCCATAATTGCAAGGATTTGTACTAAGTTTGTTGACCTAATAGCCTCTATAGATACTCAGAATGAGAACCCTAAGGGGCTTGGACTCATACTGCGCAGCAATTGACCTTACAAACTTGCAAAATTTCTCCAAAAAAGTGAAAACTGAAATCAGCTTTAGGAGGCGATTCAAAGTACAAATCTTATTCCAACAGTTTCCTGAAGGTGTGCTGAACGAATTCCAATCAGAAATACCCATTAACACTCCAAGAATTGGTAGATAATGTTCAAGCTGTATCATAGAAATTTTGAAATCGTATAACATAATTTATGCATCCTCATAACATTTTGTTTGTTAATTCTTGTTTCTTATAGTGTTCTGATGCTAACCATGCCAATGAATTTTGTTTTTGTGCAATACACGCGATTTCGCCATTAACAAGCATTAGGGTTTCTCAGTTTCAGAATTAGGGGTTTCTAAGTGCAGCAAAATTGGACGTCCTCATTGCCATGGTCGTACTCAGAGCATAGGGACGAAGAGATTCCAACCCTCGCGCTCAATTTATGAGCGTCGAGGGCCTATTCGCTATTTCTTGGTATATGGCCTTAGGCAACATTGCTAAACCGTTGCCTTATATTTTTCCACTTTCAGGCATATGGAGGAGACGAAGACGTGTTGAAGCGTGATACGTCCATTCAAAATAACGCGCGCTTTTGTGTTGCTGAGTGGCCATTAATCAATTTCATCTTTTATTATTTGTTTGATATATTATATTAACATGAACATGATAGCTCAGTTGGCAGGTGGACACGTTGATAACCCTCATGACCTGGGTTCAAACCCCAGGTCTATGCAAACTCAATATTATTTTTCATGAACAAATCCTATGCAATGCTGGAACGAAGACGCACCATGTTCTCTCACCATCAGGCAGCCCACGTGTCCAGGAGACTCTCACCCAAGGTTGAAGATTGGGGTACACCCTAAGCATGAGTCAGATGCACCACACACGATCCAAGCATAGTCAACAAGTTCAAGATTAATGGCCCTGGTTCTATCTTTTTCTATTTTTTTATCTTTTATTATTTTTTAATTGTTTATTTGTTTATTTATTTTCTGATTTAAATTAAATATCCTTTTTTACAAAAAATACAGAAAAACATCATAAAAAATAAAATGTCCAAATAAAAATAGAATTTTTAATTTTAATTATTTTCATAATAAATACTTATAATTATTTAATTTAATTAGGTTTTCAATGTTAATTTCTTTTTTATGAAAATCCGAAAACATGTAGAATTAGATTAATTGATAGTTTTAAGGTCCTTTTAATTTTTTTTTTTTCTCACCATAATAATTATTATTTATTTATTTTATTTTCATAAATTAAAATTGTACATAATCAATTAGGTTTAACTTAGGTCATATTTTAATTCTTTCATAATAAATAAAAATATTAGAATTAGGGTTTGCCGTTTAATTTAATCTTAATTAATTCTCCTTTTTCTCATTAAATTTAAAAAAAAACACAAAATACTAAAAAACATTTAATCATTTAATTTTTAATTCTCATTAACCTTTAATTATTTGCAAAAAGGGTCCAACGCCCGTCATTAATCATTTAAATTGCGCATTTATTTTATTATCGTTCATATAATTTTGTAAATATCCCAAAGCCATGTAATTTACTTTTCGCACTTTATTTTCTTCGCATTATTTATTTTTTCGCTAAATCGGGTCCGGTTTAATTTTGGCGATGTGGACCCGCGCCTTTGTAATAGTTTAGGAACTTTAATTTCCGCAACTTTTTTAACTGTTAATAATTGCATGCAAGAATGAATGTCTAAATAAAAACAAACGCGTAGATCACCTATACCATGACAAGACAAAAATAAACGAATCTGACACACAAATCACACACCACCCCTAGGGTACGCCTCACTGTTGCCTTGCCTCGAAAGGTGATCGTCGAGTAGAGGATGTCTTAGTAAGTCCTCATGATCCGGGAACCTGGCATGAGGGTAGCTTCTAAGGTGTCTTCCTATTGCTCTGGTGATCACCATGTCCCGAACCTTCGAATTGACCCGAACACCTCCAACGGTGGTGCTACCTATCTCTCAATGGTGGGATGGCACTACTTTTAAGGACATCTACACAGACGAATTCCTTAGGGTAGGTAGGTTCTCAAGGATACTTGCTCTAATTTCAAAAACAAATCAAAAAATCTTTTCACACCAACACTTTTCAAAAGCTTTCAAAGCAAACTTTTCAAACACTCTGACGTATGAGTCGATCTGAAATTTTTCAAAGAAACTTTTTAAACCCACATTGAAAAGCAAACAAACAATTTTGAAAACACATTGAGCAAGTATCTAAGAGCCCATGGATAACCATGGATAGAAAGGGTGCTAACACCTTCCCTTTCTATAACCTACCTCCCGAACCGAGAGCAATCTCTTTAAGGAATTTTTCTGTGCTTTTGTCCTTTCCATTTGGAGAAAATAAAAGACGGTGGCGACTCTTGCTTACCGCGACATTTCGCGAACCAGCGTTAAACAGTCAGTTCCAGATCCACCGATCACAGAACTGGCGACTCTGCTGGGGATAAAAAAACTTAAAGTGAGGTGTACCTTAGGATTAAGATCACTGTGTTTTCAATTGTCTTCTTTGCTTGCTTTACTATTGTGGGTTGTATCGGAGTTACAAAGATCCTAACCCGGATCTGGGGATACCCTGTTTAGGTAGCATAAGCTGTGAGGGACCTGTCCGGCGTAGACCGACACAGGTGAAGCAGTGGCTACGTTGGTGTGGCACCTTGGTCTGTACCGATATCCCTTGTGTCGCAACGAGGAGAATATGGGTCTTCCAAGGAGTCATTAAACACCAACAGACCTTAGAACCTTAAATGACACAACTTGGCCTTTAGAACAGTAGCAGTACGCTACGCCCATTGAGGCTAAACTCTCGTGATGGTTCTGGCCGCAAGAAAAGATTGCGATGCTGGAGTTATGACCGATTGAGGGTAGTCAATGATATTGGGATCCTCTAAGAACCCGGTTACTTTTGATTAGGACAGGTATGAACCAACCAACTTCAAGAGGGTACTACCCAGACCCCATGCTGGCCTAAACCCTAGGGGCTTCTCTTGTGTGACTTGTGTGCCTTCATACTTGACTATCTGTATGCTTGTTACCTGACGCTTGTTTCTTGCAGGTTCTGTTTTAGTCCTTAATTGGGACTCATAACAGGGTACTAAATTTCTTGCAGGGTTGTTTATAGTCCTTAATGGGGACTCATAACAGGGTTACTCACATTACCCCATGCATAGCATAACATCATACCATTGCATGCATCCTGCATACATCCTGACTCATTTCAAGGATCTCAAGGGCTTGTGATGCAGGTCATGATGAATCAAACACCCAACAAGGGGCAAAGGGGATTTATTTTCCTCCAGCCAAGGGTGTCAGGGGCTATGACCCACTGGATATGGTGAGCCTTTGACCCTTGAGGAAGGATTTTCTACAACAGGAAGTTTCTTCAATCAAGTTACCGGTTTTCAACTCTAACAAGTTTCTCTGTTTATCCCGCGAGATCCTTGAAATCATTGCATGCATGTCATACATCTCATTGCATTGCAGGTATCCCATTGACAGGTTGCTTACCCTTCTCCGCTGTTTATTTCAGCCGATCGTCATGAATCCTGGATCATCAGCTGAACAGTCCATCAAGGATCTCCAGGCTCAGAACGCCCAGTTCCAAGAGCTGATCCTGAATCTGACCCAGGGGCAACAGGACCTGAAGGCTCTACTTTTGAAAAAAGACAAGAAAAAGAAGAGGACTGTTCTGTTCAACCCTAGACGCAGATTTGGGAATACACCACAAGTTGAAGCTGAGAGGACAACCCCATCTGTGGGAAAAAGCAGTCATCATGAGAGAGAGGTTCCCAGTCCAGTGGTCTCCGACAACGAGACAGATTTTGATGAAGAGCAGTACCCTCCTGCTGATGACAGATATAAACAACTGGAGGACAGAATGAAAGCTATGGAGGTTCAACAGGTACCTGGGCTGGATTTCGGAGATCTGGGTTTGTCAACTGGTGTGATTATCCCACATAAATTCAAAGCACCAACTTTCTCAAAGTATGACGGGGCATCCTGCCCCAAGCTGCATCTTAGGTCCTATGTTCGGAAGATTCAGCCATATACGGTGGACAAAAACTTGTGGATTCACTTCTTCCAGGAGAGTCTTTCAGGGACTCATCTCGAATGGTTCTATCAACTAGATGGGACCAAGGTTCGTAACTGGGAGGAGTTGGCTACTGCTTTCTACAAGCAGTATCAGTATAATGCCGACCTTGCTCCTACGCGTACCCAACTCCAGGGTATGTCGTTAGGACCAAGTGAAGGTTTTAAAGAATATGCGCAGAAATGGAGGGATCTTGCTGGAAGGGTACAACCACCTCTGACTGACCGTGAATTTGTGGACATGTTCTTGGGGACCCTGTCTGGTCCATTCTTCAACCACCTCATTGGTAACTCATCTGCTGGATTTACCGACCTCATCCTGACCGGCGAAAGAATTGAAGCTGGTATCAAGAGCGGGAAAATTCAAGAGGCCACACCTTCGGATATTCATAAAAAGCCTTACACAGGAAAGAAGGAATCTAATGCTGCATACGGTCAAAAGAGTCGCCGTGATCAACATGCAGGGGCAGTCATGATCTCTGGTTCTGCACCACGCCGCCAACCACAGAGGGGAAACCAGCAAAGGCCGGACGGGCCTAAAAGGCAGTTCACCAACATTAACATGCCATGGTCGCAAGCACTGCAACATATGTTGAAGATGAACCTGATTGCGGTGATCAACCCTCCTGCCAATCCTAAGACCTCCTCTCCCAGCTACAATCCAGAAGCCAGATGCGCTTATCATTCCGATAGCCCGGGGCACGATACTGAGGACTGTTGGGCACTAAAGTACAAAATTCAGAACATGATCGATGCCAAAGAGATCGAGTTCGAGCCTGCTGAAACCCCCAATGGCTAGGATTGAGAATTTTTTGTTCATTTGAATTCAAGTTGTATTTTTCCTTTCTTATTCAGATAAACAATTATTATGTTAAACTCTTTTATTTCATGAATGCATTACACATGTCTGTCTTGATTTAATTATGTTTATTACGCTTAAAACTGTTTTCATATTTTGCAATGGTCAGCTCTTAATTGAAAATTCTAAACCTCTTGAGGGAGGATGACGAAAACGATACCACAATCATTACAGTATGCTTTTGAACAGACCCCGCTGATGAGGTACAGGCATTGTTTCGATCCCTAAAACACTGGAGTTATAAGGATGATAAACCCTCGTCAACCCATCTGAGCCAAAGAAGTAGGAGTTTTTATTTTCGAAAATTGAAACCCTTTATCATAACCCGGGGCAGGGTAGTCTTCTCAGTTGATCCAAGTGCATAACGAATAGAGATCCTTACGAAAAAAATAGTGATAGTTCAGAACAATCGTAAAGACAGGCAGTTATTATCAAAAAAAAAAAATCATAAACAAAAAGCCCAAAAAGTCAAAACCTATAAAAGGGACTTATGAAACTGGGGCATCCCGCTGACTGTAATTCCAAAAAAGAAACAGTTCAGGCAAAAAAGAAAGGGATAACAAAATCAAGAAAAGAGGTCTCACAAACCCTCAACAAGAAAGAAATGACTGCCTATTCAAAATAAGTCATCAACATCTGAACCATTATTGGAGCATCAAAGCAAAGACTCAAACAAGGTCTAACGCACGATCAACTGAGTTTAGGTTTGGAGAACATCACGAAGAGCGGGTGGGTACAAATAATTCGAGCCTTTATCCTTTGCTTCTTAAACCGTGAACCCGGCCACGATATAACCCTTAAAAGTCCTAGCTGAAGCATGGGTTAGTTCGAAAGCATACTGTTACGAAGGTATCCTGACTCCTGAAGGTTTGCTGTAAAATATTGAGTGGACATCGCACTATATTACAAAAAAATGCATTTTCAAAATTCAAGACAGACATAGACTTGTGCATTCTTAAAATAACTTTGTTTGCATATGACTATTTGTTTGAACAGCAGGGAAATTCGCACGATGAACACCTTGTGAACAGAAGTACCTCCAATCAAGGGGCACAGTGGGAGCATTGCCCATTACCTGGGGCATGGCAAAATACTTCCAACAGGGGCAACTCCCTACATTCGGAGAGCGTGGACATAGTCGGAAAAATACTACGCCCAATCAAAGACCCGCTAGGTTGACATACCTAGGCAAAAATAAGGGCTTCCCGGCGAACCAAAAGGGTTCGGGCAAAATGAAGGGATGAAATGAAAAAAACATGTGCACCCGGCAAGTCGAAAACCTGAAAAGGCGGCTTGGGCAAAAATGGGTATCCCGGTGGACTGAAAACCCGAAAGGGCGGTCCAGGCAAAAGTTAGGGATCAAAACGTACGACTATGTTCCGATATCTCATCACTTGTCTACCCGAAGATTTGTCAATCACCCACACAGGTATCCTCTTCCCTCATCTCCGAAGCAGGGGCAATAATGAGTTATCCAGGCGATCCAATTGCTCTGTCAACCAAAGTACAAAGGACAGATCAACATAAGAATGATTACCATCTACCCTTACAAATTCCAGATCGTGGGTTAACGTCCGAAACCAAACAGGACAATCATCCACTTAATCAAAATCATGCAACCCAACACCGGTTTCTTCTCAACCTTCAGACAAAGTCATACACAGACTCCTTTATTTCAAGATGACCTAACCCCGGTTCATCCAGAAGTTTTTACACAAACTTATCCAAGGTAACCTAACCCCGGTTCCTCCAGAAGTCTCACATGGACCTATCTCAAGATGACCTAACCCAGGTTCATCAAGAAGTTTTTACACAAACTTATCCAAGTAACCTAACCCCGGTTCCTCCAAGAGTCTCACATGGACCTATCTCAAGATGACCTAACCCCGGTTCATCAAGAAGTTTTTTACACAAACTTATCCAAGTAACCTAACCCCGGTTCCTCCAAGAGTCTCGCATGGACCTATCTCAAGATGACCTAACCCCGGTTCATCAAGAAGTTTTTACACAAACTTATCCAGGTAACCTAACCCCGGTTCCTCCAGAAGTCTTACATGGATTTAGCTCAAGCAACCTTACCCCGGTTCATCAAAAAGTTTTTACACAAACTCATCAAGTAACCTCACCCCGGTTCCTCTAGAAATCTTACAACCTTACCCCGGTTCATCCAGAAGTTTTACACGAACTTATCCCGAAGCAACCTTACCCCGGTTCGTCAAGAAATCTCACACGGATCTATCTCAAGGTAACCTAACCCCGGTTCCCCCAGAAGTCTCACATGGACTCACTTCCAGTAACCTTACCCCGGTTCGTCAAGAAATCTCACATGGATTTACCCCAAGGTAACCTAACCCCGGTCCCTCTAAAAGTCTCACATGGATTCATCAAAAAAAGTTTTACATGAACTTACCTCACCAAGCAACCCTACACCGGTTCCCCCTATTCAAGATGCAGTTTTACATGGACTCGTCATCAAAGAAACCCTACACAGGTTCTCCCTTTCCAAAAACGAAGTTTTACACGAACTCATCATCAAAGTAACCCTACCCAGGTTCCTTCTCCATTGTCAGATGCGGTTTTACACGAGCTCATCAGCAGGCAGCCCTACATAGGTTCCCTCTTTCAACCTACAGCAATTACAGTTCAAACTTCCCCAGAAGAGTCCAATCCAGCTTCACCAGCAAAGTTGGAAATCATATCCCCAAGCAATAAGCGTACCCCCCAGTAGATTCTGAAAGCTTATCCCCTCGCAGAGCACGAACGCGTCGTCCCGGCTTGATTTAAAGAGTTATTTCCGTAACAGGATATAACTGGGTTATCCTCAGCCAAAAGCCACGGAAAGAGCGCCCTCGGCAAAATATCTTTCTACCCCCAGCGAAGTCTATCAACACTTCCAGCATAACAAGGATATTCCCAGCATAACTCATCAACGCTATCCCCACAGAGTAACACTCCCCAGCATGATCGCTAGAGTATCTTTTCTCCCGCAGAATTATTTCATTTGCCAAGTTTATCCCCCAACGGAGTTATCTTCTCCTATCGGTATTCTTGCAACAATCATCCACAGCGGAAGCACAATCTCTTCCTCAGCATCAGCCCAGGATATGGCTTCCCGGCACCCGTCAAGGATTTATTTTCCTAGACGGAAACATACACGAATCATCACATACATCATTGTAGCATGCATAACGTATTGCATCATACAAGTCTCATTTACATTGATAACATCATTGCTTGATCCATATCATGCATCGCATATAACTGACCTCTACCTTTCAGGAAGGGTGCAGTTGAAATTCCCAAACATATTTCAAAGATGTCTCTAGTCCAGTTAAATCGACTTCAAACAGATTTTTCTGATAAAGACTCAGTAGAAGTTATGGTTCCCTCTCCAACGGCGTGTGAGGTAGTAATCCCTTCTTCAGATGTTCCCCTCTCCGGCATGAGCGTGAGGTGATAGTCTTCTATGGTCCCCTCTCCAACGGCGTGTGAGGTGGTAATTCCTTTTTCAGATGTTCTCCTCTCCGGCATGAGCGTGAGGTGATATTCTCTTATGGTCCCCTCTCCAACGGCGTGTGAGGTGGTAATTCCTTTTTCAAGATGTTTTCCTCTCCGACGATGAGCGTGAGGTGATATTCTCTTATGGTTCCCTCTCCAACGGTGTGTGAGGTGGTAATTCCTTTTTCAAGATGTTTTCCTCTCCGACGATGAGCGTGAGGTGATATTCTCTTATGGTTCCCTCTCCAACGGTGTGTGAGGTAGTAATCCCTTTTTCAGATGTTCCCCTCTCCGGCATGAGCGTGAGGTGATATCTCCTTTCAGGTTATAATTTCCTATAGTTCCCTCTCCAACGTGAGTGAGGTAACTCCCTTTGAGATTGCAATGTCCTTTGGTTCTCTTCCTGACACTACGAAGATGGTAATTCTCACCAAGATTTTCTCAACGAGCGTTGTTGAGATCCTTCAGGATTCTCTTACCCTTCATGCTAAGGCAGTAACCATCCCCGGTTCATTCATCAACGTTTGAAGCTCCAGACTCAGTTCCTGTAACCAGTCAAGACATATCTATATCAAGCATCTAAAATCAGCTCCTGCGACGTGTCAGGTACTCATTTTTCTGTTTTTGCCGGTATGCAGGTTCTAGCGAAGGAATCTCTTACACGGTCAGCATCCAGATGGCATCTATAAGCCCATCACCCTATTCAGCAATCTCTAAATGGCATCTATAAGCCCATTCCCCATTACTGTCACTATGTGAGCGCAAATTTCTGGGCACTTTAGTGTTCAATCATCTTTTACCCTCGGATTACGAAAGGCACGTCAGCCAATCTGCATCCTCAGGTCTAAGAAGATTGAACAGGGGCAACTGTTGTACCCCAAAATTTGCCCTCCCATATTCATCAAGAAATTGCCAAGTCAAGGTCATAAAAGTCCCCAAGAGTTGTGCAGCTCAACTGTCTTCTATACAGTCAATACTAGGGTTTGAGTTCTGGTCAAGCAAATGAACTTTTCAAAGGCCCAATCAAGTCTCACATGCCTACAAAGATGGTCAAGTACCCTCATGTCAAGTTTCAAGGCATTCAGCTCAAGATTGCACAGTCAAAACCCTAGATTGCACTACAGTCAACTGTAGGGGCAAAATGGTCATTTGACAGTCAAAAGGTCAAATTTTTGGTCAATATATCATTTTGAAGCCACAAACATCATTTGATCAATGCTTGATCATGATTCTCAAAATTTGGCTCAGAAATCATCAAAGATGCAAAAGTTGCTATATTTGGACAGCTGAAAAAGTCAACTGAAATTGACCAGGGCATAACTTTCACATGGATTATCAGAAAAGTTCCATCCAAAGCTCATTTTGAAGAGAAAGACATTTCCTATAATTCATCTTCATGTTCCAAGTCCAAGAAATGCTCTCACAAAAAGTTATCAATTTCAACATTATAGGTCATTTTCAAAAGTCAACAAAAAGTGACTTTAAGTCAAAGGCCATAACTTGAGATTGGTAAATCAAAATGACATGGGACCAAAGGCATTGGTTAAAGGACTCAAAGACCTTTCCAAAATGTCCAAGAACACATGTGAAAAGCTTAAAAATTGACCAAGTTATGCCTTGTGGAAGTTGGGAAATTTTTGGAAATTTTTGAAAGTCAACATTGATGCAAAAGGCCTAAAAATGCAAATGGGCTCAATTACCTTCCAAATTTCTTCATGCCAAGCCTATGCACGACCACTAGGCCCAAAGGGAAGTACTCTCATATTTTTTAATTATTTATTTGAATTAATATTAATTTATATTCATTTAAATGATTTTAATATATGAAAAATATCAAATCTAATCTAAAAAATCTTTTTATACATATTATAGGCTCAATATTTCGTGTGAAGGCAAATGAGGAAAGATTTGGGGTGATTGGATGCAAATTGGTACAAAAGCCATAGAAAAAGATTCAAAAAGATTTTTAAACAAATCAAATATTTTAATCCATAATTGCAAGGATTTGTACTAAGTTTGTTGACCTAATAGCCTCTATAGATACTCAGAATGAGAACCCTAAGGGGCTTGGACTCATACTGCGCAGCAATTGACCTTACAAACTTGCAAAATTTCTCCAAAAAAGTGAAAACTGAAATCAGCTTTAGGAGGCGATTCAAAGTACAAATCTTATTCCAACAGTTTCCTGAAGGTGTGCTGAACGAATTCCAATCAGAAATACCCATTAACACTCCAAGAATTGGTAGATAATGTTCAAGCTGTATCATAGAAATTTTGAAATCGTATAACATAATTTATGCATCCTCATAACATTTTGTTTGTTAATTCTTGTTTCTTATAGTGTTCTGATGCTAACCATGCCAATGAATTTTGTTTTTGTGCAATACACGCGATTTCGCCATTAACAAGCATTAGGGTTTCTCAGTTTCAGAATTAGGGGTTTCTAAGTGCAGCAAAATTGGACGTCCTCATTGCCATGGTCGTACTCAGAGCATAGGGACGAAGAGATTCCAACCCTCGCGCTCAATTTATGAGCGTCGAGGGCCTATTCGCTATTTCTTGGTATATGGCCTTAGGCAACATTGCTAAACCGTTGCCTTATATTTTTCCACTTTCAGGCATATGGAGGAGACGAAGACGTGTTGAAGCGTGATACGTCCATTCAAAATAACGCGCGCTTTTGTGTTGCTGAGTGGCCATTAATCAATTTCATCTTTTATTATTTGTTTGATATATTATATTAACATGAACATGATAGCTCAGTTGGCAGGTGGACACGTTGATAACCCTCATGACCTGGGTTCAAACCCCAGGTCTATGCAAACTCAATATTATTTTTCATGAACAAATCCTATGCAATGCTGGAACGAAGACGCACCATGTTCTCTCACCATCAGGCAGCCCACGTGTCCAGGAGACTCTCACCCAAGGTTGAAGATTGGGGTACACCCTAAGCATGAGTCAGATGCACCACACACGATCCAAGCATAGTCAACAAGTTCAAGATTAATGGCCCTGGTTCTATCTTTTTCTATTTTTTTATCTTTTATTATTTTTTAATTGTTTATTTGTTTATTTATTTTCTGATTTAAATTAAATATCCTTTTTTACAAAAAATACAGAAAAACATCATAAAAAATAAAATGTCCAAATAAAAATAGAATTTTTAATTTTAATTATTTTCATAATAAATACTTATAATTATTTAATTTAATTAGGTTTTCAATGTTAATTTCTTTTTTATGAAAATCCGAAAACATGTAGAATTAGATTAATTGATAGTTTTAAGGTCCTTTTAATTTTTTTTTTTTTTTCTCACCATAATAATTATTATTTATTTATTTTATTTTCATAAATTAAAATTGTACATAATCAATTAGGTTTAACTTAGGTCATATTTTAATTCTTTCATAATAAATAAAAATATTAGAATTAGGGTTTGCCGTTTAATTTAATCTTAATTAATTCTCCTTTTTCTCATTAAATTTAAAAAAAAACACAAAATACTAAAAAACATTTAATCATTTAATTTTTAATTCTCATTAACCTTTAATTATTTGCAAAAAGGGTCCAACGCCCGTCATTAATCATTTAAATTGCGCATTTATTTTATTATCGTTCATATAATTTTGTAAATATCCCAAAGCCATGTAATTTACTTTTCGCACTTTATTTTCTTCGCATTATTTATTTTTTCGCTAAATCGGGTCCGGTTTAATTTTGGCGATGTGGACCCGCGCCTTTGTAATAGTTTAGGAACTTTAATTTCCGCAACTTTTTTAACTGTTAATAATTGCATGCAAGAATGAATGTCTAAATAAAAACAAACGCGTAGATCACCTATACCATGACAAGACAAAAATAAACGAATCTGACACACAAATCACACACCACCCCTAGGGTACGCCTCACTGTTGCCTTGCCTCGAAAGGTGATCGTCGAGTAGAGGATGTCTTAGTAAGTCCTCATGATCCGGGAACCTGGCATGAGGGTAGCTTCTAAGGTGTCTTCCTATTGCTCTGGTGATCACCATGTCCCGAACCTTCGAATTGACCCGAACACCTCCAACGGTGGTGCTACCTATCTCTCAATGGTGGGATGGCACTACTTTTAAGGACATCTACACAGACGAATTCCTTAGGGTAGGTAGGTTCTCAAGGATACTTGCTCTAATTTCAAAAACAAATCAAAAAATCTTTTCACACCAACACTTTTCAAAAGCTTTCAAAGCAAACTTTTCAAACACTCTGACGTATGAGTCGATCTGAAATTTTTCAAAGAAACTTTTTAAACCCACATTGAAAAGCAAACAAACAATTTTGAAAACACATTGAGCAAGTATCTAAGAGCCCATGGATAACCATGGATAGAAAGGGTGCTAACACCTTCCCTTTCTATAACCTACCTCCCGAACCGAGAGCAATCTCTTTAAGGAATTTTTCTGTGCTTTTGTCCTTTCCATTTGGAGAAAATAAAAGACGGTGGCGACTCTTGCTTACCGCGACATTTCGCGAACCAGCGTTAAACAGTCAGTTCCAGATCCACCGATCACAATACTCTTGTCGTCTAACTTTCTTGTTAAATGCCTTGATCATCCATATTTGGTATGTCTGACCATGACAAATAGCAGTAAGTCTCTTTTCGTCGATTAGGTTCAGCTGATCAAGCCGGGTCTGAATCCAGTCATCTTCGCTCAAACATGCATCCTTCATGATCCAAAGAGAGGGTAGTTGAACTTCAATAGGAAAGACTGCCTCCATACCATATACCAGGGAATAGGGTGTTGCCGCTGTTGACGTCCATGTTGAGGTACGGTACCCATGAAGAGCAAACGGTAACATCTTGTGCCAGTCTTTGTATGTCAATGTCATCTTCTGCACAATCTTCTTAATGTTCTTATTAGCTGCTTCAACAGCCCCATTCATCTTCGGCCGGTAGGGAGAAGAGTTGTGATGCTGTATCTTGAATTGCTCACAGAGCTCAGTGATCATCTTATTGTTAAGATTGGTACCGTTGTCCATAATGATCCTCTCTGGTACACCGTATCGACAAATCAGGTTATGCTGAATGAACCGTGTCACGGCGTTCTTGGTTACCGTAGCAAAAGAAGCTGCTTCAACCCACTTCGTAAAGTAATCAATCGCTACCAGGATGAAACGATACCCGTTGGATGCCGTAGGTCTGATCTCGCCAATCATATCAATGCCCCACATTGCAAAAGGCCAAGGCGCTGTCAAGACATTCAGAGGAATTGGAGGTATGTGCACCTTATCAGCATAGACTTGACACTTGTGACATGTCCGAGAATGTTGATAACAGTCGGCTTCCATTGTAGACCAGTAATATCCTGCCCGAAGGATTTTCTTTGCCATGGTATGTCCACTGGAATGGGTTCCGAAAGTACCTTCACGAAGCTCTGCCATGATCCTTTTTGCTTCATTCTTATCCATGCAACGTAGTAAGGTCGAATCATGGTTACGCTTGTAAAGAAAGCCATTGATGATGAAGAACTTTGCCGCGAACCTCCTCAGAAACTTCTTGTCATTAACAGATGCACCCTCGGGGTACTCCTGAGCTTCAAGATACCTCTTCACCTCATGAAACCAGGGCTTTTCTGCTACTTCTTCAGTCTCAAGATCACAGCAATGTGCAGGTTCGTCCAATTTTTCAATAATGATCTGGGGAGCCTCGTTGTCCCAATTGACTTTGAACATAGAAGACATTGTAGTCAGCGCGTCTGCCAACTGATTCTCCTCTCTAGGGAAGTGTTCAAAGGTTATCTCCTCAAAATGGGGAAGTATTGTAAACACATACTCCTTGTAAGGGATAAGATTTGGGTGTTTCGTATCCCACTCGCCTTTGATTTGACTGATCACGAGAGCGGAATCTCCGAAGACACTCAGAAACTTAATCCTTAGGTCAATTGCTGCTCGAAGACCCATGATGCATGCTTCATACTCTGCCATGTTGTTGGTGCAGTTGAAACATAGTCAGGCGGTAAATGGAGTATGAGAGCCTTTAGGAGATATGATCACAGCGCTAATGCCATTACCCAAAGCGTTCGAAGATCCATCAAAATACATAGACCATCGGGATCCCTCCTCAGGTCCTTCATCCAGTCCAGGTGTCTCACAATCAGTTATCAACATGATATTCTCGTCCGGGAATTCAAAGTTCATAGACTAGTAGTCATCCACTGCCTGGTGTGCCAAATGGTCTGCCAATAGACTTCCCTTGATTGCTTTTTGAGTTGTGTACTGGATGTCATACTCAGTCAAGATCATCTGCCATCTTGCTATTCTTCCGGACAAGGCAGGCTTTTCAAAGATATACTTGATTGGATCCATCTTTGAAATCAACAGAGTAGTGTGAGTCAGCATATACTGTCTCAGCCAGCGAGCAGCCCACGCCAAAGCGCAACAAGTTTTCTCAAGCAGTGAGTATCGAGTCTCACAGTCGGTAAACTTTTTGCTAAGGTAATAAATAGCATGCTCTTTTCGGCCAGACTCGTCATGCTGCCCCAACACACACCCCATTGAGTTATCGAGCACTGTCAAGTATAAGATCAAAGGTCTCCCTTCAACTGGTGGCATTAGGATGGGTGGCTCTTGGAGATACTCTTTGATTCTTTCAAAAGCGGCTTGGCATTCATCATTCCAACGTACCACTTGATCTTTCTTTAGTAGCTTAAAGATTGGCTCACAAGTAGCAGTTAGGTGCGAGATGAATCGGGCAATGTAGTTCAGTCGTCCCAGAAAGCCTCTGACTTCCTTCTCTGTTCTGGGAGCTGGCATCTCTTGTATGGCTTTTACTTTGGCAGGGTCCACTTGAATACCTTTGTCGCTCATGATGAAACCCAGCAGTTTACCAGGCCTCACCCCGAAGGTGCACTTGTTCGGGTTCAATCTCAGCTTGTACAACTTCAGCCTGTCAAACAGCTTCTGCAGATGGTCAAGGTGTTCTTCCTAAGTCTGGGACCTTGCAATCATATCGTCGACGTATACTTCAATCTCATGATGGATCATGTCATGAAACAAAGCAACCATGGCCCGCTGATACATTGCCCCAACATTCTTCAGTCCAAAAGGCATGACCTTGTAGCAAAAGGTACCCCACTGAGTAACAAAGGTCGTCTTCTCCATGTCTTCGGGAGCCATTTTTATCTGGTTATAACCGGAGAAACCATCCATAAAGGAGAATACCTTGTGCTGAGCTGTGTTGTCAACCAGAACGTCGATATGAGGTAGAGGGAAATCATCTTTAGGGCTCGCCCTGTTCAAATCCCTGTAGTCAACACACATTCGGACCTTACCATCTTTCTTCGGCACTGGAACCACATTGGCAACCCACTGAGGGTAAGAAGTCACTGCTAGAAAACCGGCGTCAAACTGTTTCATAACCTCGGCCTTGATTTTCTCAGACATCTCTGGGCGCATACGACGAACCTTCTGTTTTACCGGAGGACAGTCTTCCTTGGTAGGCAGGTGATGAACCACAATGTCAGTATCCAAACCAGGCATATCTTCGTAAGACCAGGCAAATATCTCAACGTAGTCACGCAGCATCTGAATCAACCGATGTTTCACACTAAGCTCCAAGTTTGCACCGATCTTGACTTCCTTTTTGTCTGTCTCAGTACCCAGATTCACTTTTTCCACTGGCTCTTCATGTGGCTGAATGGCCATCTCTTCCTGGAGTAGCAGTCTTGCAAGTTCACCAGGCACTTCGCAATCATCTTCACCTTCGTCTTCGGCTAAGTTGATCGGATTTTCGAAGTCATAACTGGAAGTAGCAGAATCGTTACCAGTGAGATCCATAGTGGATGTGGATATGTATATGTGAGTGTGTGTAAAATATCTGTTTTGCAATATATAATAAAGAAAGACAAGGAGCGCAAAATTTGAAATGCAAAAGACGTCCAATGCTTTTATTAATGATATATGAAAATGGCACACAAAAGCCCTCACAAATGAAGCCACGGTGCCCTGGGTAAGACACCGGGTCATAAAGTTTCAAAGCATTGTCTGTTACAAATTCAAAACAAAGAGTTCATTACTGGGTAACAAAAGTAATAGGGATGAAGTCCTTTGCTGTCCAGTTGCTTGGTCCACCGTTGGTCGTAGGATAGATCCAGCAGTCGAATTCAGACTCCTCCACATCATCTTCAATGGAATTTACTCCCGAGTTGATGATGAACACGGGAGGTCTTCCAATCCTTGCATTACGAACAACCCTTTGAGCTTCTGCAGTGAAACCCAAACCAAACTTGTTAGTCTTCTGTGTAAAATCAGGAAGTCGGCCCCAATTTGCACACTCACCCTTCTCAATAACAGCCCAGGCATCTTTTAAGGAAGCCATCTTCATAGGAGAATCTTCAACCACAGTCTCAGCTGATGCCAGTGTCTGAGGAACCTCTTCAAAGTGCTGAAATGGGGTTTCAATGAAATCCCCATCCATCTCTACATATCGGAACGAGTTGAGGTGGCTGACCATATACTCTTCCTCCCCTTGAACTGTCACAATCTTTCCTCTGACAGGGTACTTCAGCTTCTGGTGGAGCGTTGAGGTTACGGCCCCAACTTTATGGATCCATGGACGACCCAGCAAACAAGAGTAGGATGGCCAAATGTCCATCACATAGAACAGAATTGAAGACCTGTAAACCAACTTTAATTGGAATATCAACTTTGCCGTGCACCATCCTTTTAGACCCATCAAAGGCCCTGACAATGATGTTACTTGGTTTTAGCTCCAACCCTTCGCAATCCAACCGGTCTAGAGCTTTCTTGGGCAATACGTTCAATGAGGAACCAGTATCAACCAATACATGTGCAAGAGTAGTGCCTCTGCATTCAATGGAGACATGCAGAGCATCGTTATGGTTCTTCCCTTTAGCAGTCAAATCAACGTCGGAGAAACCCAAACCGTTATCAGCAGTTAAATTGGCCACACAATCGGTAAACTGATCAGCTGATGTCTCTTGTGGCACGTGGGCAGTCTTCAGGAAGGTAATCAGAGCCTTAGCATGTGCCTCTGAGTACAACAATAGTGACAACATAGAAATCTTGGATGGGGTTTTCCCCAGTTGCTCGATGTGATACGGTGGGAGAACTGACTAGTGTTTTGCGTTCGTTTTCGCAAATGTTTCGGTTGAGCAAGAGTCGCCACCGAATTTTTATTTTATCCTAAAGGAGAGGTTAAAAAAGCACAGCAAAAACCTTTTGAGATTTTTCTTGGGTTCGGGGGGTAGATTATGAAAAGGGAAGGTATTAGCACCCTTTTCATCCATGGTTATCCATGGGCTCTTAGTTACTTGGTTTTTTAGATCACTTGCCTTGTTTTTCGATTGCTTTGAAAATGGTGTGTGTGTGGATGCTTTTTGAAAATGTTTTGGAAAAAGATGCCTTGTCTTAGGCAACTAATGTATTTGACTCGTGATTGAGTGTTTTACAAAAGTGTGGATCTTTTCGAAAAGATGTTTTCAAATGTTTTTGAGAGTTTGTTTGAAAGTGTTGTGGATTGTGGTTTTTGAAAATGAGGCAAGTGTTTTTGCAAATTGATCTCAAGTAACTAAGAGTTTTGTCTACCCTATTGTACTCAAAGGCTTTTGTCATGTTTTAACCTCTTTTAACAATTTTGTTCTACCATTGAAATTGGTAGGCAATCTTGCATTTTAGGAAGTTTATTCGGGACGGGCGCGGGTCATCGTATGGACCATGAATGCAATGATGCCAAGTGTCTTTGGCAATTTGCTTTGAAGGGACTATGATCATTCCGTTTTAGGCAACATTCGAAAGCGTCATCGAGGGACTTATGATCATTTGATTTTGTTTTGCCAAAGATACTCGACGTGCAAGCATGGCCCATTTTGGAAGGCAACATGTGGGATTACCCTAGGGGGTGCAAGTGTGATTGTGTATTGATTGCATGTATTTGTCTTGTATTAGGTTATCTAGCGTTTGATTTTATGCACATACAAACCCTAGGTCTAACCATGGTATAATTGGAAAGCTGTAAATTGCGGAATGTAAAATCTACGCTATTACAAAATAGTGTCCGGGAGTGGGGGTATAAATGTACAAAGGGGATGAGACTTATAGTACCCAAATAAATTACAACCAAATCGAAGTCGCAATCAAATGTAAATATCGAATATACAAATATAAGATAAAAATGTGTATAGGGCAATGTGAATGTATTTGTGTAAGTGTACAAGTGTATATGTATATGAATTGTGTAATTATGTACAAGTGCGAATTGTGGAATTGAAACGTATTAGGGTTTTTGACCTAGATATGCGTCTTAATGAATCTTTGATTTGTATTTAGATATGTACAAAAGAAAAAGAAAGTGTTTTGATTTAAATGTTCAAGTTTTTAATTAGATGTATTATGTATAAAAAAGAAAGTATTTTAATCAAGTATTTGTGAATGTTAATATTAGAGAAATGTATCTTTATTTACTTATATACAAAAAGTATTTAAATGTCAAAAATCGAGTTTTGTATAAAAAGAATGTATTTTTTATATATACAAATGTATTTTAACGTGTATTAAAAATGTATTCAAGTTAATTATGTATAAAAAGAGTATTTTGTTATTTTTATGTACAAATATATACTTAAAAAGGATATTTTAACTATGTGATAAAAAAATGCATAATATTATAAAATTAATGTTTTAAAATGTATGTATAAGTATATTTTAAATGAAAGAGTAAATAAATAAAAGGAGATAAGTATTTTCAATTTTAATATAGGATAAAAATGTTAAGTTAGAAAAAGATATAGTTTAGTAAAAAGGAAGAAAAAAGGATTAATGTTTGTTATAAAAAAGAGTTAGTGATACTGTTGGGCTTTGGAGAAAGTCAGAAACGGGTCAAGCCCATGGATCTTGAAACAAATTTAGGGTTAGGCATTTTGTCATTCAGAACGAAGGTTAGGGTTTGAGCGGCGCCGTTCGCTGGGTTTTGTCTTCTTCATCCGATTTCGAGCGTCCATCATGAGCTTCTCGCCTCAGCCACCGGCAACCTCTGTTTCCCCTTCCCTCCAGCGATATTGTTGAGGCAGCAGAACTTGGTAATCGCTTTGATTCGTTTTGTTTTAGTTCTTGCACATTTTGTGATTTTCTGCGTATTATTGATTAACTGTTTGGGTTTGACTTCTCATGTTGTGTGTTATTGATTTTTTTATTTGGAGGTACATTAGGAGGGAAAAGAGATGTCATACCTCTACTGGAGAAGGGAAGGAAGGAGATGAGGATGCTCAGGAGGCTTTGATGGCGAAGATTCGGTGATGAAGCTTTGAGCTTTCCTGGTATTTCCGTATTAAACTTCTTGCTTAGGCTTTATGATGCTCCCTAGGGTTTTGATGATGACTTATGCTGAGAACCCCTTTTTTTTTAATTCACTTCTTTATCTTCTTCTTCTATGCCACTGTTGCCTTTGAATATTTGTTGAGTTTGTCTTCTTGGACGATTTGCTTATGTTGTTGCCTATGTTGCCCTGAACATGCTTCTGAGTATGCCCTTGACGCTTTCTCTCTTCTTCTCTTGTTGCCCTGTGATGATCTCAGAGGTCTGAGGGCCTTAGTTGCCTTGAATCTTTGCTTCTGAATGATTTTGAATGCTTTAGAACATTGCTGCCTTGGTATTGTCTTGAATGTTGGATGCTATGTATTTGAGTGCCTTTGAATCGTTTATCGCCTATGATGAGGGAAGAAACTCTGAGGCTTGGTGTTGGTTTTGAATGCTTGGCTATGCTGGGTTTGTTTGACAGTATGGTTGGTGGATTTGGATTTTGTTTACCAGGTTTGAAAGCTAGGCCATGTTTTGATGGTTAGGCTTTTGAAGTTAAGACAGGGTGTTGGTTTTATCAGTTTGTATCTTTTCACTATTTTGCTATGCTGAACTGAGTTGTGTTTTAGTCTAGTTTTTGGATGGGTTTGAGGTGTTTCAGGTTTGATGGTTGTTCAGGTTTCTGGACAGTAGGTTTTTTGTATATTTTTTCTCTTCTATTCTTGAACTATATTATGTTTATTCTGGTTTTTTGGATGGGCTTGAGGCATCAGGTTATGGTAGTGCTGGTATGAAGTTTGAGATGTTCAGTGTTTGATGGTTTTAGTGATTCTGGACAGTAGGCAGGTTGTGAGTTTTGGTCATGTTTGATGGCCTTGTGACAAGTTCATGTGGCTAGGCTGCTGGTTTGGACTTGTATGTTTTATGCAGGTTTTCTTCCCTTGACAGTAATGAGGCTTTTGCTTCCTCAGTTTGTATATTTCTCTTCTCTCCTTGAACTCTCTACTGAACTGAGTTCTCTATCTCTTGTATATCTTTGTTGTCTTCTGCCTAAGCCTAATCCTGCCTATGCTGCTTTATCTCTCTTTTTCCTCTCCTAAAGTACAGTTTTTGAATTTAATATGATTATTATTCTGTACTTTGTTCTGAAGGGGCCTATGGGAAATGATGATTTTGGATTCAAGTTGCTTGCATAACACATTTTCCTCTGCATCTTTTTTATCTCTTTTGACAGTTTTGTGTGCTGACATTTCCTTGATATCTTGGCAAAAATCCCTTTTTGACAGCTTGTGTGCTTTTGACAGCAATTGTACTTTTGGGTAATCTTTGATATCTTTGGCATTTAAGTGGGAATTGGACTTTTCAGTTTAGTTTGAATTTGAAATTGAGATTCTATGCAGTTTTGAATTTTGGAACTTATACTTTTGACATTTGCATTTCATGAACAAAAAATCTTCCCTCTCTGTGAACCGGGAGAAATCCCGTGATTTGCAGAGAGGGTCAACTGATCCCAGTCAGTGGCCCCTAATGATGAGCAATTTTTATCTGTCCCTAATTAAACTGCTTTCTGACTTTTTTCTTCTCTTTTTGCAGATAAAAAGTGGAGCACCGGAGCGGAGTGAAGAATGAAGAATATTAGAAAATAGGATAGTTTTTATTTTATGTAATATTTTAAATTAATGTATATTATTGTTCATAATTTAAATTATAAACAACAATTTGTACAAATAATTCAAATATCAATAAAATCTAAATTATCCAATTAATTCTAATTTTCTTTATTGTTTATTTATTTATTTAAAATTCTTTGAATTAAAACAATTGAAAAATAAATTTCAATCATTCAATTTTAGAATAATAAATAACTTAAATAAAAACAACATTGATCAATTAAACCTGTCTTATTCAAAATCCAAAGCAAAACAGCAGTTAACCCGAATGGACTGATCAAACACATTCCTTCTTCACGGATTTGCCATAAACACTGTGAACCCAATACTGCATACTGTATCTGACTGGCCCAATCAAAACGTACTGAATTCAAACCACTGTCTCTTTTACTGATTAAATCAAGATAATGCGAATTTAACCCGAATCTCGGAATAAACTGCAAAGTGCTGTGGAATTTAAATTCTTCTGAGAATATGCCCATAAAACCCTAACTCCTGATTAAATGCCAAATAACGCTCGCCTGATCAAAACTGAGCCAAAATCAACCAAAACCCTGAGCCAACTGCTTGAAATAATTCAGAGCTCTAAAAATCAGTAAAAACCCTAATTTTGCTTGACTGTCAAGAAAAGTCCGTTTGTCCGATTCTTGAGCCAGTTTGAAAAGTCAGGAAATGTTTGAAGCTGATATTTCTTGGGGAAAAATGCGAGGGCAAATTTTGGGGTACAACAGTTGCCCCTGTCCAATCTTCTTTTGACCTGAAGAGTTAGATTGGCAAGTTTGCCTTTCGCGACTTGAAGGTAAAAGGAGATTGGACACTAAAGTGCCCAGAAAATTTGCACTCGGCGATCTGATGGTAGATGTGAATGGGCTTAAAGATGCCATTTGGTGATGGGCTTAAAGATGCCACCTGGTGCGAGAGAATTTTGTCGGGGATGGGCTTAGAGATGCCATCTGAGAATGGGCTTAAAGATGCCATTCGGCGACTGCTGGTAGGAGGATGGGCTTATAGATGCCATCTGGACATGTTGAACTATATGTCAAAAGTGAGTGGATAAGTGTCAGAAAGGCATCCCTGTTTTGGAACATCTCTGAATTAGGGGTCTGAACAAGCAACAGATTGACGTCCATGTCTGGAGAATCTGTAAACTATCTGAGATTGAATAAGCAATAGAGCAGTATCCGTTGTTGGGACATGTCCGTAAACTATTTTCAAAAATTGAGAAGAGTTTGAATCAGTCGGTAGATTGACATCCGTTGTAGGGGAGAATCTGTAAACTGCTTCAGAAGTCGAGAAGAGTCTGAACAAGTCGGTAGATTGGCATCCGTTGTAGGGAAGAATCCGTAAACTGTTTCAGAAGTCTTGAAGTTGAAGAGGAACCGGTGTAGGGTTTCCGCTGATGCGTCTGAATGAATCTGAAATAAGTATCAGAATGTCGCCGTGTCCGGGTCACATCTGAACTATCTCTGGATGAACCTTGGAAGTTGATATGTGTCTGTCGACTGATCTTACCTGAAAAGGCAAAGGGTTATTTGTATGCAATGTTATGATGTATGATGCCATACATGTGACATTAATGTTTATGATATGAATGTAATGAATGCGCTTGTGAGCTGATGAGCTAATCTTGCCGAGGATACATGAATCCGAGATGGCTGAAGATAAAAGCGTCTTGACTGCTGCCGGGGAAAATAAATCCTTGGCTGTCGCTGGGGGAGAGAATTCCTGATGACCTCTACTGGGGAGTTCCAAACTAGTAGACTCATGCCGGGGAGACCAGATTGAGAATCTTCGGCTTGATGGGAAATAACTCTGGCGACTTCACTGGGGAACTCAAGATTTGTCTTCCCAAAACTCTGTGGGGAGAAGGTTCAAAAAGTCTGGCTCCGCTGGGGATTGATAATTTGAAGCTTTTGATCTGCTGGGGATACTGAAGCTTAAACTCTGAGGGGGATTGAACTCCGGAGGATTCTCTGGCTGGGGATTTCCAAAGATAAGTTACTGTTGGGGAATTTTGATGAACTCCGCTGATGGTGGGAAGAATTTTGGCGAGCGCGATCTTTCGTGGTGGTTAGCTTGAGAAGAATCTGAACAAGCGATAGGTTAACCTCCGTTTACTTGGAGAACCCGTGAACTATTTTCAGAAATCTCGAAGTTGAATCAGCAATAGAGCCGCATCCGTTGTTGGGAAGCGTCCGTAAACTAATTTCAAAGGTTGCATCTGAACAAGCTGATAGATTAACATCCGTTACTTGGGAAGAATCCATGAACTGTTTTCAGAAGTCTTGAGAAGAATCTGAACAAGTGATAGGTTAACATCCGTTTACTTGGAGAACCCGTGAACTATTTTCAGAAATCTTGAAGTTGAATCAGCAATAGAGCCGCATCCGTTGTTGGGAAGCGTCCGTAAACTAATTTCAAAGGTTGCATCTGAACAAGCTGATAGATTAACATCCGTTACTTGGGAAGAATCCATGAACTGTTTTCAGAAGTCTTGGGAAGAATCTGAACAAGTGATAGGTTAACATCCGTTTACTTGGAGAACCCGTGAACTGTTTTCAGAAATCTTGAGATTGAATTAGCAATAGAGCCGCATCCGTTGTTGGGAAGCGTCCGTAAACTAATTTCAAAGGTTGCATCTGAACAAGTTGATAGATTAACATCTGTTTACTTGGGAAGAATCCATGAACTGTTTTCAGAAGTCTTGAGAAGAATCTGAACAAGTGATAGGTTAACATCCGTTTACTTGGAGAACCCGTGAACTATTTTCAGAAATCTTGAAGTTGAATCAGCAATAGAGCCGCATCCGTTGTTGGGAAGCGTCCGTAAACTAATTTCAAAGGTTGCATCTGAACAAGCTGATAGATTAACATCCGTTACTTGGGAAGAATCCATGAACTGTTTTCAGAAGTCTTGGGAAGAATCTGAACAAGTGATAGGTTAACATCCGTTTACTTGGAGAACCCGTGAACTGTTTTCAGAAATCTTGAGATTGAATTAGCAATAGAGCCGCATCCGTTGTTGGGAAGCGTCCGTAAACTAATTTCAAAGGTTGCATCTGAACAAGTTGATAGATTAACATCCGTTACTTGGGAAGAATCCATGAACTGTTTTCAGAAGTCTTGAAGAGGAACCGGTGTAGGGCTTCCTGAAGATGAGCTTGTGTAAAAACTGCATCGGGTTTTGAACACTTTTGACATTCGAATGCCCCAAGTGGTGATGAAGGAATCTTGAATCAGATTACTCTGCATATTGAGAGATTTCTTGAAATCTTGACTGGACTGCCCCAGGTTAACTGTATTGTGACATGTCATGCCCCTTGTTGACAGGAGATTTGATGGAAGTGTTATCCTCTTGAAGTGATTTTGACTTACTGAGAGAGTTTTCGTTCCTCCGAACATTCGCTGTATGAATTTCTTCGCTGTCAAATAAAAGGGTCAAATGCAGACAGTGATATTCGAATAATGCAAAGTTTATGTTTGTCTCAAAGTTTTGAAAAATGCGTTTTTAGCAGAAAACTTTTCATAAGACAAGTTAACACAAGATTTAGAGCAAAGCCCTACAGGAGTCAGGATACCTTTTGTAACAATATGCTTTCGAACTAACCCATGCTTCAATTAGGACTTTTAAAGGGTTGTAACGTGGCCTGGTTCACGGTTTAAGAAACAAAGGATAAAGGCTCAAAGTTATATTTGTACCCACCCGCTCTTCGTGATGTTCTTCAACCTAAGCTCAGTTAATTGTGCGTCACACTCTGTTTTGAGTTTGGAACGACTTTTGGGTGATGGTTCACCAGTTGAATTTTGGGAGACAGTCATTATCTCTTTTTTTTCTTTTTCAACACTTTTCATGTTGTTGAGGATTTTGTAATGACCTCACTATTTTGATTTTGATTTGTTATCCCTAACTTTTGCCTGACTGTTACCGTTTTCGGGATTACTGTCAGCGGGATGCCCCAGCTTTCTTAAGCCTCCTTTATAGGTTTTGGCTCAGTGGGCTTCTTTCTTTTGAGAGATTGATTGTCTATGTGATAGGGAACCACCCTTGTCTTTTCTTTTGATTCCGAAGGAACGCTTTCTTTTTTTGACGTCGTTTGTTGTATTACGAATCGAGAGTTTGCGACTTCAATGCGCATTTTCTTTTGAATTAACTGAGATACTACCCTGCCCCGGGTTTATATCAAAGGTTTCGATTGTTTAGAACAGAAAACTCCTACTTCTTTGGCTCGAAGGGGTTGACTAGGGATTAACTTCCTTATAACTCCAGTGTTTGGGAATTGAAAGAAATGCCTGTACATCATCAGCACGGTCTGTTCAAAAACATACTGTATAAGATTATGGTATTGTTTCGTCATCCTCCCTCTAAAGGCTTGTAGCTTTTTATCAAGAGTCAAATATCATAAAGAAAAGCATAAGAGTAGTGAAACGAATGGATGAATTCAAGACAAACATATGCAATGCATTAATGAAAACAGAGTTCAACATCAACAGATAATTGTTTGATAGCAAAAGAAATTACAACTTTGAAAATTCAAAAAGAAGCAAAAGTCTTTCAGCTTCGAGCTTCGTCACTTCAAGAGGAGAACCCTTTAATGGAAGATCTTCATCTCGCCGTCTGGCATGAATTCCAGCACCCCAATGTCGATCAGATCTTGAATCTTGTTCTTCAAGGCCCAACAGTCGTTGGTGCTGTGTCCCGGGCTGTAGGAGTGGTAAACACAGAATGCGTCGGGATTAAAGTGAGGAGAGGAGATATTGGGCTTCTGAGGAGGGTCCTTTACAGTAAGAAAATTTACCTCCAACAGGCGCTTCAGTATGAAGAATGATGGTATTTCAGTCTCCGTAAACTGTCTTCCCGATTTTTCTTGTTTACGCCGATTGCCCCGTTGATGCTGGCGAGGTTGTTGAGGGGATTGTGACCCTGAAGCTAGCAAAGGAGCTTTCCCATTGTCTTCTTGAGTGGATGGAGGCTGAGCGGTGACTTGCTCTTCAACCTCAGATGTTCGCCCCAGTTGGTTGTTTGGAAGCAGTTGGCGGACAAGAACTCTGAGTTCCTCTTGTCTTTGGGATAGATCTTGGATGAGAGCCATCTGGCCCACCAACTGTCCCATCACTTGAGTCCTCAAGGTTGTCAGATCAAACTGCAGCTCCGCAATCTGATCACTTCTGGCATTGTTGGAATTCCCCAGGCCTTTGGTGAGGAGAGCTTTCATCTCTTCTTGCCCCAGAGACAAGTTCAGGAACATCTCCTGCAGCTGAGCAGTCTGGTCTTGGATGTCTTTGACAGACCGTTCTAGAGCCATCTCTTGCTGAAATAAACAGCAGGAGAGTAAGGAAACCTGAAAAAGGAAAGATTGTCAAAATGAAATGTATGATATGTGGATGCATGTTTTCAAGGATCTCTTGGGGTAAACACAAGAAAATGTTAGAGGTTGAGCTTTGCTCTTGGATTGGAGATCTCTGCACCGATGGACTTCCTTCCATGAGAATCAAGCTCACCATGTCGAGTGGGTCATAGCCACTGATTCAAGTTGCTGCACTTGAACTTTGACTGAATAGCTTTGTGTTGGTGGATGTCTTTCCACGAGAATCAAGCTCATCATGTCGAGTGGGTCATAGCCACTGATTCAAGTTGCTGCACTTGAACTTTGACTGGATAGCTTTGTGTTGGTGGATGTCTTTCCACGAGAATCAAGCTCACCATGTCGAGTGGGTCATAGCCACTGATTCAAGTTGTTGTTCTTGAACTTTGATTGGATTGGTTAGAGGAGAAACCTCTTGCCCCTTGATAGACGTCTGGTTCAATGTAACCCTGCATCAACAGAACCCTCGAGATCCTTGAAATGGTTATTGAAAATGCTAAAATGCTATGGTATGATGTCATGATGTTATGTACATGTATGCACAAGCAAGTAAGTGTATATACAGGCAAACAATATTCACACAAAGCACACAAGGCCTTAGGTTTAGGCTTGCATGAGGTTTAGGTACTACCCTCTTTCAGTTTGTTGGTTAAAACCTGTCCTACCAAAAGTAACCGGGTTCTAGAGGGTCCCAATATCACTGGATTGCTTTCATTGTTCATCGTTTCGATTTAGCCACTGAACTGGCGACCGAAATATTCCAGGAAAGCAACCCTCAATTGAGTGTAGTATCGAGTATCAACCAACCTCGGACTGCACCAAAGTCAGTTATCTCACTACCCTAAAAAGGCCAAGATGGTTCAAATTAAGGTGCCTAAGGTCAGTTGATGCTTCACGACACCACGCGGCGGCCCCGTACTCTCCTTGACTGAACTCAAGGGTTACCGGTACACACCAAAGTGCCACATCAACGTAGCAGACTGCTTCAACCATGTCGGTATACCCCGCACAGTTCCCTCACAGCCTTGTTGCTACCTAAAAGGGTTTCCCCAGATCCGGGTCAGGATCTATAAAACTCCGATACAAAGCCCATAAATGTAAAGCAAACAAGACAATCAATTGAAAACAAAAGTGATCTAAACCCTAAGGTAACCCCACTTTAAAAATTCTCCCCAGCAGAGTCGCCAGTTCTGTGATACGGTGGGAGAACTGACTAGTGTTTTGCGTTCGTTTTCGCAAATGTTTCGGTTGAGCAAGAGTCGCCACCGACTTTTTATTTTATCCTAAAGGAGAGGTTAAAAAAGCACAGCAAAAACCTTTTGAGATTTTTCTTGGGTTCGGGGGGTAGATTATGAAAAGGGAAGGTATTAGCACCCTTTTCATCCATGGTTATCCATGGGCTCTTAGTTACTTGGTTTTTTAGATCACTTGCCTTGTTTTTCGATTGCTTTGAAAATGGTGTGTGTGTGGATGCTTTTTGAAAATGTTTTGGAAAAAGATGCCTTGTCTTAGGCAACTAATGTATTTGACTCGTGATTGAGTGTTTTACAAAAGTGTGGATCTTTTCGAAAAGATGTTTTCAAATGTTTTTGAGAGTTTGTTTGAAAGTGTTGTGGATTGTGGTTTTTGAAAATGAGGCAAGTGTTTTTGCAAATTGATCTCAAGTAACTAAGAGTTTTGTCTACCCTATTGTACTCAAAGGCTTTTGTCATGTTTTAACCTCTTTTAACAATTTTGTTCTACCATTGAAATTGGTAGGCAATCTTGCATTTTAGGAAGTTTATTCGGGACGGGCGCGGGTCATCGTATGGACCATGAATGCAATGATGCCAAGTGTCTTTGGCAATTTTCTTTGAAGGGACTATGATCATTCCGTTTTAGGCAACATTCGAAAGCGTCATCGAGGGACTTATGATCATTTGATTTTGTTTTGCCAAAGATACTCAACGTGCAAGCATGGCCCATTTTGGAAGGCAACATGTGGGATTACCCTAGGGGGTGCAAGTGTGATTGTGTATTGATTGCATGTATTTGTCTTGTATTAGGTTATCTAGCGTTTGATTTTATGCACATACAAACCCTAGGTCTAACCATGGTATAATTGGAAAGCTGTAAATTGCGGAATGTAAAATCTACGCTATTACAAAATAGTGTCCGGGAGTGGGGGTATAAATGTACAAAGGGGATGAGACTTATAGTACCCAAATAAATTACAACCAAATCGAAGTCGCAATCAAATGTAAATATCGAATATACAAATATAAGATAAAAATGTGTATAGGGCAATGTGAATGTATTTGTGTAAGTGTACAAGTGTATATGTATATGAATTGTGTAATTATGTACAAGTGCGAATTATGGAATTGAAACGTATTAGGGTTTTTGACCTAGATATGCGTCTTAATGAATCTTTGATTTGTATTTAGATATGTACAAAAGAAAAAGAAAGTGTTTTGATTTAAATGTTCAAGTTTTTAATTAGATGTATTATGTATAAAAAAGAAAGTATTTTAATCAAGTATTTGTGAATGTTAATATTAGAGAAATGTATCTTTATTTACTTATATACAAAAAGTATTTAAATGTCAAAAATCGAGTTTTGTATAAAAGAATGTATTTTTTATATATACAAATGTATTTTAACGTGTATTAAAAATGTATTCAAGTTAATTATGTATAAAAAGAGTATTTTGTTATTTTTATGTACAAATATATACTTAAAAAGGATATTTTAACTATGTGATAAAAAATGCATAATATTATAAAATTAATGTTTTAAAATGTATGTATAAGTATATTTTAAATGAAAGAGTAAATAAATAAAAGGAGATAAGTATTTTCAATTTTAATATAGGATAAAAATGTTAAGTTAGAAAAAGATATAGTTTAGTAAAAAGGAAGAAAAAAGGATTAATGTTTGTTATAAAAAAGAGTTAGTGATACTGTTGGGCTTTGGAGAAAGTCAGAAACGGGTCAAGCCCATGGATCTTGAAACAAATTTAGGGTTAGGCATTTTGTCATTCAGAACGAAGGTTAGGGTATGAGCGGCGCCGTTCGCTGGGTTTTGTCTTCTTCGTCCGATTTCGAGCGTCCATCATGAGCTTCTCGCCTCAGCCACCGGCAACCTCTGTTTCCCCTTCCCTCCAGCGATATTGTTGAGGCAGCAGAACTTGGTAATCGCTTTGATTCGTTTTGTTTTAGTTCTTGCACATTTTGTGATTTTCTGCGTATTATTGATTAACTGTTTGGGTTTGACTTCTCATGTTGTGTGTTATTGATTTTTTTATTTGGAGGTACATTAGGAGGGAAAAGAGATGTCATACCTCTACTGGAGAAGGGAAGGAAGGAGATGAGGATGCTCAGGAGGCTTTGATGGCGAAGATTCGGTGATGAAGCTTTGAGCTTTCCTGGTATTTCCGTATTAAACTTCTTGCTTAGGCTTTATGATGCTCCCTAGGGTTTTGATGATGACTTATGCTGAGAACCCCTTTTTTTTAATTCACTTCTTTATCTTCTTCTTCTATGCCACTGTTGCCTTTGAATATTTGTTGAGTTTGCCTTCTTGGACGATTTTCTTATGTTGTTGCCTATGTTGCCCTGAACATGCTTCTGAGTATGCCCTTGACGCTTTCTCTCTTCTTCTCTTGTTGCCCTGTGATGATCTCAGAGGTCTGAGGGCCTTAGTTGCCTTGAATCTTTGCTTCTGAATGATTTTGAATGCTTTAGAACATTGCTTCCTTGGTATTGCCTTGAATGTTGGATGCTATGTATTTGAGTGCCTTTGAATCGTTTATCGCCTATGATGAGGGAAGAAACTCTGAGGCTTGGTGTTGGTTTTGAATGCTTGGCTATGCTGGGTTTGTTTGACAGTATGGTTGGTGGATTTGGATTTTGTTTACCAGGTTTGAAAGCTAGGCCATGTTTTGATGGTTAGGCTTTTGAAGTTAAGACAGGGTGTTGGTTTTATCAGTTTGTATCTTTTCACTATTTTGCTATGCTGAACTGAGTTGTGTTTTAGTCTAGTTTTTGGATGGGTTTGAGGTGTTTCAGGTTTGATGGTTGTTCAGGTTTCTGTACAGTAGGTTTTTTGTATATTTTTTCTCTTCTATTCTTGAACTATATTATGTTTATTCTGGTTTTTTGGATGGGCTTGAGGCATCAGGTTATGGTAGTGCTGGTATGAAGTTTGAGATGTTCAGTGTTTGATGGTTTTAGTGATTCTGGACAGTAGGCAGGTTGTGAGTTTTGGTCATGTTTGATGGCCTTGTGACAAGTTCATGTGGCTAGGCTGCTGGTTTGGACTTGTATGTTTTATGCAGGTTTTCTTCCCTTGACAGTAATGAGGCTTTTGCTTCCTCAGTTTGTATATTTCTCTTCTCTCCTTGAACTCTCTACTGAACTGAGTTCTCTATCTCTTGTATATCTTTGTTGTCTTCTGCCTAAGCCTAATCCTGCCTATGCTGCTTTATCTCTCTTTTTCCTCTCCTAAAGTACAGTTTTTGAATTTAATATAATTATTATTCTGTACTTTGTTCTGAAGGGGCCTATGGGAAATGATGATTTTGGATTCAAGTTGCTTGCATAACACATTTTCCTCTGCATCTTTTTTATCTCTTTTGACAGTTTTGTGTGCTGACTTTTCCTTGATATCTTGGCAAAAATCCCTTTTTGACAGCTTGTGTGCTTTTGACAGCAATTGTACTTTTGGGTAATCTTTGATATCTTTGGCATTTAAGTGGGAATTGGACTTTTCAGTTTAGTTTGAATTTGAAATTGAGATTCTATGCAGTTTTGAATTTTGGAACTTATACTTTTGACATTTGCATTTCATGAACAAAAAATCTTCCCTCTCTGTGAACCGGGAGAAATCCCGTGATTTGCAGAGAGGGTCAACTGATCCCAGTCAGTGGCCCCTAATGATGAGCAATTTTTATCTGTCCCTAATTAAACTGCTTTCTGACTTTTTTCTTCTCTTTTTGCAGATAAAAAGTGGAGCACCGGAGCGGAGTGAAGAATGAAGAATATTAGAAAATAGGATAGTTTTTATTTTATGTAATATTTTAAATTAATGTATATTATTGTTCATAATTTAAATTATAAACCAAAATTTGTACAAATAATTCAAATATCAATAAAATCTAAATTATCCAATTAATTCTAATTTTCTTTATTGTTTATTTATTTATTTAAAATTCTTTGAATTAAAACAATTGAAAAATAAATTTCAATCATTCAATTTTAGAATAATAAATAACTTAAATAAAAACAACATTGATCAATTAAACCTGTCTTATTCAAAATCCAAAGCAAAACAGCAGTTAACCCGAATGGACTGATCAAACACATTCCTTCTTCACGGATTTGCCATAAACACTGTGAACCCAATACTGCATACTGTATCTGACTGGCCCAATCAAAACGTACTGAATTCAAACCACTGTCTCTTTTACTGATTAAATCAAGATAATGCGAATTTAACCCGAATCTCGGAATAAACTGCAAAGTGCTGTGGAATTTAAATTCTTCTGAGAATATGCCCATAAAACCCTAACTCCTGATTAAATGCCAAATAACGCTCGCCTGATCAAAACTGAGCCAAAATCAACCAAAACCCTGAGCCAACTGCTTGAAATAATTCAGAGCTCTAAAAATCAGTAAAAACCCTAATTTTGCTTGACTGTCAAGAAAAGTCCGTTTGTCCGATTCTTGAGCCAGTTTGAAAAGTCAGGAAATGTTTGAAGCTGATATTTCTTGGGGAAAAATGCGAGGGAAAATTTTGGGGTACAACACTCGACTACGTTGTAATCACTCTTCTTAATAATCTTCATAATCTCTTCCATCTCCTGTTTGGAAGCTTCAATAGTAATTGTCTTTGGTGCCTTCGTATGGGTAGGCACATCAGTGGTGGTCCCTTTGCCCCGAGCATTAGATGACTCGGCGACAGGGGTAGGACTAGGAACTTGATCGGGAATGGCAGTAGGTACACTTGCAGGTGTAATGACCACAGGTCTTCGGACAATTGGTGGAACAATATCAGGTGAGAAAAGTCTACCGCTGCGGGTGACTTTAGCAGGCCCAGTAATGTTGCTGACGTTAGTATTAGCATCCAACTCTTGCTTAATTCCAAGAACATAAACATCAGCCCCATAGTGCCAGGGGACAGCTTTGTCAGAGGTGTAGGGGATGGGCCCCGGAACAGTGATAATTACAGGTGCGATCTTCGGAACAGATGTAATTCTAACAGGCGTCCTCGAGGGAGCCTTGGAAGAATTGTCGAAAAAGGTAATGATGGCAACTTCTTCAGAATGAACGGATGGAACAACAGTCTTCTCAAACAAGATCTCCTTACTATCCATCAGGTTTTGGATACCTGACTTTAAGAATGGGCAACTAGTAGGTAAAATGGAACACATATGGCACCCTTCGCCACAGCCTGGAAATAAACCGGCTAGCAACAGGTTCTTCTTGACAGTCATCAGAGGGGTAACAATGTCATCCACAGAAACTACAAATAAGTCTTCCTCTACAACATTTACTCCATGTTTGGGCATGGGAGCAGTCACAACATTAGGCCTCTCGTGCGCCTCGAACTCAATCTCCTTTGCATCAATTAAGTCTTGTATCTTGTTCTTTAATGCCCAACAATCATCTGTATTATGCCCCGGGCTATCGGAGTGATAAGCGCAGCGGGCGTTAGGGTTATACCTTGGTGACGTTGTATTTGCATTCTTTGGAGGTTCCCTTATAGTCACCAGATTAGTCTTCAGCAACTGCGGCAAAATCTGAGATAAGGTCATGTTAAGACGAGTAAATTGTCTCTTATGTCTCTCGTCCTTCTGCTGATTGTTGTACTGAGGAGCACCAGCAGGTTTTGAAATAACAACCGCGTTGACAGCTTGGCGGTGTTCAGGTCTATTCTGTCTTCTTTCACTGTAGACAGCATTGGACTCTTTCTTAAATGGCTTCTTCTCGGTGCTCGATGAGGCACCCTTCTGTATTTTCCCAGCCTTAATACCAGCTTCAACCCTCTCACCAGTCAAAATAAGATCTGTAAACCCAACAGAAGAGCTTCCAATCAGATGGTTAAAGAATGGACCAGACAGGGTCCCCAAAAACATATCAACAAGCTCACAATCAGCCAAAGGTGGTTGCACCCTTCCGGCAAGGTCTCTCCATTTTTGCGCATACTCTTTAAATCTTTCACCCGTTCCTATTGACATACCCTGGAGTTGGGTACGCGTAGGAGCAAGGTCGGAGTTGTACTGATACTGCCTGTAGAATGTAGTAGCCAAATCTTCCCAGCTGCGGATACTGGCTCCGTCTAACTGATAGAACCACTCAAGTTGAGTTCCTGAGAGACTGTCTTGAAAGAAATGGATCCATAAGTTCTTATCAGCAGTGTAAGGCTGGATCTTCCTCACATATGACCGGAGGTGCAACTTTGGATAGGAAGCTCCTTCATACTTGGCAAAGGCAGGTGCTTTGAATTTGTGGGGAATCACCACCCCAGATGATAGACCTAGATCTCTGAAATCCAGACCGGGCACCTTTTGTATTTCCATAGTGCTCAAACGGTCTTCCAGCTGTTTGTACTTATCCTCAGTAGGAGGATACTGTTCTTCATCATAGTCCGTCTCATTGTCGGATACCATAGGGCTAGGAGACCTCCTTTCCTGTGGACTATCTTTCCCTCCAGATGAGGTGGTCATATTAACTTCATTCTGTAGCCCGTTTCCAAACCTGCGTCCTGTGTTAAACAGGATGGTCCTCTTCTTCTTCTTTTTCTTCTCCTTCAGGATCAGGGTCTTTAGGTCCTGCTGACCCTTAGCTAAACTCATGACCAGCTCTTGAAATTGGGCATTCTGGGCCTGGAGGGCCTTGATAGCTTTCTCAGTTGAAGGTTCAGCAGACATGATGATTGCTGAAATAAACAGCGAAGAAGATAAGAGACCTGTAATGGGTACCTGTTTATGGAGTGCATGGGATGAAATGCGTATGATTTATGATTTCAAATACAATCGGGATTCAAATTTGTAAACAAGAAAGGAAACACACTTTATTAGATTTAAACTTCAAAATTTAAATTGTTCAACAAACTTCCCTTAAGGCGTTACAAGAATGGAAATACTGAAAAGTAAACAAAAACTGTAAAAGAAATCATCAAAGGTCCATCAATGCTCCCATGGTCTCTTCTTCTCAGTGCGGACATAATCATTCAGGATCCGCTCGTTCTCCAACTGTCTAGTCAGCTTCTGGATCTTTTGCTCTTGTTCATTGAACTTCTCCCGGTACGAATCCCGTTCATCCCTCAACTGCATCCAAGACCTCTTCAGTGTCCCAATATCAGTGGGCATATAAGGGTGGAGAATAGTTGGAAGAACCCCCTCCTCATTAGCAAATTCAAGAGTAACAGGCCTGACAGCTTCATATGGCATACCTAGCTTCTGGGCACGGATGCAGACCCATCTGAGATATGGCTCCATTGGCAGAGAAGTCTTTGGACCCAACTCATGTGGGTCAGTTTGGTGAACTCTGTCCCAAGCCCTTATGAATCTACGACATAGCTCGTCGCTATCTCCCTGAAAATCAAAGATGATATGAGGCATCAACATTTCATGTGGTCCTTCTCTTCTGGCTCTTCCAAACTGACGGAGAGCTAAGCATGGATTGTAGGAAATTCCTCCATGGGTTCCTAGCAGGGGAACATTGGGATACTCTCCACAGCGATCAATGATAGTCACCTCATCCATACCTTTGAGGGTCCAAATAATGTCATTATTAGAAAGAGACATCACCCTATAAGCCCAACCCATTCCTTCTTTGTTTTTTAGCACTGACTTCGGGAGGTACGAAATAAACCACCTCGACAATAAAGGAGCACATCACATCAAAGTTCCCCGCTTTCGGGCAGTACGAGCATAGAGCTGATGAAGGATGTCACCCAAGAGAGTGGGTACAGGGTTCTGAGAAATGAAGATCTTTATGGCATTAATATCAACAAAAGTGTCAGGATTCGGAAACAATACCAAGCCATAAATCAAGAGAGCCAGAATATCCTCGAACGCCTTGAAGTCTAAGCTATCCCAGAAGTAGTTAGCCTTGCCAACCAAAAACTTAGTCAGGAAACCCTTAGCTCCACTTCTAGTCTCCCAGTTAGCCATTACCTCTTCTTTGGTCAAGTGAAGGGCTGCAGCAATTTCTTCGGTCTTAAGAGTCTTTTCCCACCCAGTGAACGGGGTCTGCTCCAAAACAGAGATACCGAGCAACTCAGAGAACTCTTCCAGGGTAGGAACCAGCTGGAAGTCCTGGAAAGTAAAACAATGATACAGCGGATCATAGAATTGGACCAGGACACTCATCATTTGTTCGTCCAATTTTGAGGTGACCAAACTGAGAAGAGAACCATGCCTTCTGATGAAGGAAGTAGTGTCTGGAATCCTGACAACCAACTCTTTAAGCAAGGTAGGGACTTGGACAAAGTTGATCTGGATAGTATTCTTACGCATGGGCATCATAATGACCTACAAAACAGAGCAAAGATGAAACCCTCTTGTCTTTGAAATAGGTTAGTCCTTATGCAAAATGTATGCAATGTTATGATGTCATGATGTCATGGTAAAGACACACCACAAGTATCCATAAAAGGCAAACATGGTAAAGGCACACAAGTCATACAAAAGAGCCCTTAGATTTCAGGCTGGCATGAAGCTTAGGTACTACCCTCTTTCAGTTCAGTTGGTTAAGACCTGTCCTAAAAAATAGTAACCGGGTTCTAAAGGATCTCAATATCACTGACTACCCTCAATCGGTCATAATTCCAATTTAGCAACCTTTTCTTGCGGCCGGAATCATCGCGAGAGTTTAGTCTCAATGAGTGTAGCATACCGCTACTGTTCTATGGCCAAGTTGGTCAATTTAAGGTTCTAAGGTCAGGTGGTGCTTAATGACCCCTTAGGAGACCCATATTCTCCTCGTTCCAACACAAGGGATATCGGTACAGACTAAAGTGTCACACCAACGTAGCTACTGCTTCATCCGTGTTGGTCTACGCTGGACAGATCCCTCACAGTTTATTGCTACTTACCTAAAGGGTATCCCCAGATCCGGGTTAGGATCTATAGAACTCTGATACAAGCCCACAAAATTTAAAGCATACAAAACATACAATTGAAAACACAATGATCTAATCCTAAGGTATACCTCACTTATTAATATCCCCAGCAGAGTCACCAGTTCTGTGATCGGTGGGAATGAGAACTGGCTGTTTTGGAATGCTGGTTTGCATTTTGCATTTGTTTTCCCAAAATGTCGCGGTAAGAAAGAGTCGCCACCGTCTTTTATTTTATCCAACAAGGAAAGAACAAAAGCACATAAAAATTCCTTTTTGAGATATTTCTCGGGTTCGGGATGTAAATTATAGAAAGGGAAGGTGTTAGCACCCTTTCTATCCGTGGTTATCCACGGGCTCTTAGGTACTTGCTCATTGTGTTTTCAAAAGTTTGCTTTTCTTTGTGTTTGTGGGTTTGAAAAGAGTTTTTTTTTTGAAAGGGGTGTAAGTGCGAAAAGTTTTGTTTTGTTTTAAAAGGAGCAAGTACTTAAGAACCATCTACCTACTCGAAAAAGGAATTAAACTGTGCAAATGTCCTTTAGACAATGCTAGCCCACTATTGATGAGTAGGTAGCATCGTCGTTCGAGTTTAAGGGTCAATTCGATTAAGGGACGTGTGGTCACTAAAGCAACGTTAGGACGCCTTAGCGGTAACCCTAATATCCTAGATCATTTTTCCGAGGCAACCGTTTCGAGGCAACTATGATCTTTGGACAAGAGGGCGACCTCTAAAACTTCCTATACTCAATGACCACGTTCGAGGCAACCAAGTGAGGCGTACCCTAAGAGTGGCATGTGCAAGTGTGTCAATTCGGTTAATTTTCATCTGTACATGTCATGGGTGAGCTATTGTTAATTTTAAGTTAAAAAATGATCTTGTCATGCATTGCCTAGTTATCAAACATCTAACAGTTAATATTGTGCGGAAATTAAATTACAGAAAATAATTCTAAGCTATTACAAGGCGTCGGGTATTTACATCGCCAAAGACAAACCCTTTAATTTAAATTGTGGAAAGTTAATAAAAGCGATAAATAAATAAAGTCCTAATTTAAAAAAAAAAACTATTACATTCCCGAAGCAATTACATTATTGAAATATGCATCAAAATAAATACGCGTGCGAGAAAATTAAATCGGAGTGTTTTTAGGGTTTTGACCCTTTTTTATTAAAGAAAGCATATATTTTTTTTGTTATTTTGAATTAAATGGAAATTAAATCTAAGTTAATCATTGAATCAATTAATTAAATGAAAATATTTTTGGTTTTTTATAATTAAGGAAATAAAATAAAAATGGCTAAAAGTTATTAAACACCCTAATTCTATATTAATTTTAATTTATTGCAAAAGGTATTAAAATTGTACCTAATTAAAAACTAAATTAATTGGTTAAAGTTTATTTACAAAAATAATGAAATAGTGAAATTAATAAAAATATTATTTTTTGGGTTTTTCTGATTTTATTAGGAAAATATTAATTGGTTAGTATAATAATTAGTAAAAACAATTAAATAATAAAATGAATGAAATATGAAAATAAATAACCAAGGGGGTGTTGGGCTTAATTTGATGGTGGAATCAGCAAATTCCCAAGCCCAATTACGCCAGCCTGTTTTGACTTTTGTGATTCCATAGGTGCCTGTTGACCAGAGTGTGTGGTGGGTGTCCAGCCTAAGCCATTGGATTTGACTGGTGGGTCACTTGGCGTTTGATGGAATGAGGAACATGATGGTCCACGCCTGAAGTTTTGCATTGGATTTCCTTTAACAAAATAATACAAGGGTTTTAGGGGACCTGGGATTCGAACCCAGGTCCTATTGCTCACATGCCAGCGCTCCAACCATTCCACCACTGCTTAATAGTTGTTAGTATAATGAGCAAACAAAAATATATTGGAAACAAACAACTATGCCTAAAAAAAAAGTGGCGCGCTGATTTGAATTGGCCGGTTAGGAGAGGACGCGTGGTCGTCTTCTTCATAAACCCCTGGTTTTTTACCTGCGGATTTTTATCCGCAGGAATATCCGTATCTTGCTTCCAAAACTCGTTCTAGGCCATGAAAATACCATCCAAGAACATGGATGTGATCGTCTCTGCCTCCTGAGTATCCCTATAACCATTATTTGACCCAATTTTCCCTGTAACTCAAACGCCTAAAAACAACACAAGAAAACCCTAGATTCGGGCATTTAATACAGGCTATGAAAATCAAATTGAATAATGCAGAATTGTTAGAATTTGAACGTTAAGCATGATGGTACAAGTAAATTGGCAAAAAGATGCAAGAAAAACGATTTACGATGCCATGTCCAGAGTCGTATTCAAGAACGCTTACAGTGCGTTTGGGGCTGCTTCAAGGCTGGATTTTGATCCCTTTGGCTTCAGTGAATGCCAGGCTAGAAGGCTATGTCAAGATTTTGGACTGAATCGTGCTCTAATATTGATTTTGATCTTCCACTTTTTCACACTTTTTTCAATTCTTGTTTGGCCGCCTCTTGCAGTTTTTCATCCTGTTCTTGGTTGCTTTAGGTTGTATATGTATCAAGCAAGCAACTAGGTCAAATCTTGGGCTTCCAATCTTTGTGCATTCATGGTTTGGGATTTGATATGATCACCATTGATAAGCTTTCCAAAAATGCCTCAAATCTGATTTTTTTTGTGCATAATAAGACCTGATACGAATTTGATTAGGCGTATCTTGTTAATTGAAAGCTGCAATGATCAAAAAAATCTCATTCCATTAATTTTTGGATTTTATTTGAATTAATATAGATTTAAAATGAATTAAATCAATAAAAATTAAATAAAATAGAAAAATAAATGTTTGGTCATGAAATTAAAGATGGGACACGTGTGTGGTGTGATAAGACCAAATCAAATGGAAAAAAGTGGGCCCTTTTGTCAAAAATTGGAGTTTTGAGGATAGTTGACTTTTGGCAATTTTGAAAAAATGCCTAACTTCAACAATGCATAACTTCTTCAATTTTGAACTTTTGGAAGTGTTCTTGGACTTTTTAGAAACCTTTAGATGTCCTCTAATCAACCCTTTTGGTCTCATCTCATTTTGATCTTCCATGCTCAAGTTATAAGCTTTGGCAAAAAAAGTGTTATTGTCCTCTTCAAAATGAGCTTTTGATGGGTCATTTCTCATAAAGTATGAGAAAGTTATGCTTGGTCAAAGTTGAGTTGACTTTTCCTACAAAACCCTAATTTAGCAACTTTTGAATCTTGATGAATCTTGAGCAATCCTTGATGAATCATGATCAACACTTGATAAAATGATGAATTATACTTCAAAATGAGAATGTTGACAAAAAATCTTGAGGTTTGACTATATTTGGGTCACAGTTGACTTTTTCCCTAACATAGTCGATTTTTGGACTTCTTGAGCAATTGACTGACCAAACTCCCTCTGCAAGGCTTGAAATTTGTCATGGATGAACTTAAGAACATATTAGGACATTGAGGAGCACTTGAGTTCATTTGGATGTAAGGACCTTGATGCAACACAAAACCCTAATTTTGAATTGACTGCCTTAGGAGATGATTTGACTGTCCAACTCTTGAGCCATTTTGAACAACTTGGAGATAATTCTTGACATGTATTGACAAATATGGGAGGGCAAATTTTGGGGTACAACACCAACTCCCAATCCCCAGTGGAGAAAAAATTTGAACTACAAACCCTCAGCGAAGGTGGAACTTTCTTCCCCAACAAAGTCCAAAACTTCAACCCTTAAACCCCGGTGGAAGACCATCCAGTTTCCTCCAATTCCCCTGGGAGTTGTCTTAAAACCAGAAAATTCCCCTGCAAGTTATCTTAGAACCTGACAGCTAACCAGACCACAACTTCGGATAATCCCTCAGAAGATTGGCATACAACCCAAGCTCTTGAAAACTCTTCAACGGAATAAACTTTCTCCCCACAGAGTTATTTCCCAACAGATTGAAGATTCTCAATCCCCAGCCACTGTCATCAAGTTTCTCGGGACTCCAAGCAGGTTTCCCAAGCAGCACTCGACATTATTCTTACAATGGAATGTCTACCATGTTCCAACTTCAAAGGACTTGAAAGATCCCTATATCCCCAGGAAGTCGTGAAGGATTCTCAGATCCCAACAGAAGTTGTCAAAGTTTTTGTTAACCCCCACAAGTTGCCAAAGATTTTCTATCCCCAATAGTGGTCCAAGGATTTCTCATTCTCAACAATCAAAGGTTGTGGAATTCCCGGCATCGGTCCAGGATTTATTTTCCCCGAAAGCAGTCAAAGATTTCATTATCTCCAGCTATCAAGGATTTATTTTCCTCAGCAAGACAGCTAATCAGTTTACATGCGCATACATTACATTCATATATCATAAACATTGATAGAACACATTTTATTGCATCATACATGTCATGCAACATAACTTTGTGTTTCAGCTAACATTTTACCCTTTTCAGGATAAGATTAAAAGCTACCTTTAACAACTATTCAAATATTTCAGATACAGTACGAATACACTCCAAGACATGGAAGTCATTCTACTACTCATTCGAATCTCTTATTCAGATACAATATGGATACACCCCAGACGCGGAGGTCATTCTATTTCTCATTCAGAATTTCAAGTCAAGATACAGTATGGATACACCCTAGACACAAAGGTTATTCTACTACTCATTCATACTTCAGCAATCAGATACAGACTAGATACGCTCCAGACGCGGAAGCCATTCTATTTCTCATTCAGATTCAACTATCAACTTCAGGTTCAGATGCACTCCAGACACGGAAGTCATTCTGTCACTTATCCAGATCCTAGTTACAGTACGGATACACTCCAGACACGGATGTCATTCTACTACTCATACGGATCTCAACTTCAGATACAGTCTAGATACGCACCTGACACAATTGTTATTCTGCCACTCATTCGGAATTTATCCCCAGCCCAGAGATGCTCCATATACGGATGCTATTTTGTCGCCCATTCAGAATTCAGATACAATACAGATACACTCCAAACACGGCAGTCATTCTGATATTCATTCAAGAATCAAATACATTTACAGCTCGGATACACTCCAGACACGGACGCCATTCCATTGTTCATACAAATCCAATCTCTAGATACAACTCAGATATGTTCCAAATACGGATACCATTCTAATGTTCATTCTCCTGATATCCAACAAACACTTCTTGGATGGCATCTTTAAGCCCATCTCCAGCAAGATTCTACCATCTCCAAATGGCATCTTTAAGCCCATTCCCTCAACTACATTTTGACGAGTGTAAATTTACGGGCACTCTAGTGTCCAATCATCTTTTACCTTCGAGCCACGAAAGGCAAAATCGCCAATCTAACTCTTCAGGTTCAAGAAGATTGAATAGGGGAAGCTGTTGTACCCCAAAATTTGTCCTCTCATTTTATCAAGATTTCCCCTCACAAGACTCTTTGAACTCCAGACAAGATTAGGGTTTGCTCTGCTCAAGGCATCTCCTTGCACTGATGACCTAAATTAGGGTTTGAGTTTGCACAGGGATTTTTGGACTTTCAATGCTCAAGGTGACTTTCATATTTCATGTTGGACTTATAAGATTGCCTCTACCAAGTTTCAAGCTTTGAATCAATTTTTTGCCCAGTCAATTGGACAGTTGACCTAGAAATCAACTGTATTGGGGAAAAAGTCAACTATGGCCAATTTACAGTCAAACCTCATATTTTTTATCCACATTAACATTATAGACTCATATGAACCATTTGATCAAGTTTGGACCACAACTCCTCAAGAAATTTGATCATATCATCAAAAGGGCAAAATGGTCATTTTTAGGGTTTTGACTATATAAGGGCAATTTCTGATTTTTCACCTAGCCAATGGCAAATTTGGTTCAAGCATGGATTCAAGGACTCAATGGCATCATCTTGACCTAATTGCAAGTTTCAAAAGATCTCAAATGCATTGGATTGACAGATGAATTTTCCACTCAACTGATCAAAAATTGACTGTACACTGAAAAGTCAAGCTTTGACTTTTTGGTCAAAATCAAGTGCCAAGGGTCATTTTTCATCAAGATGAGTCAAAACATGAAACTTGTTCATCAAGAAACCTAATTTTGTAAATTAGGGTTTAAAGATGAAAATTTTCATAACTTAGAATTTTTCTAAGTTATGAAATTTTCTTATTTTCCCCAACTTTGCCCAACATTTCCACCATGATGAAATTGGATTCAAACAAAACTTCCAACATGAAAGTTGTATTCCTCCACAAAATCTACAACTTTTATTCACAAAGTTTTCCAAAAAGAAGCTTGGATCTCAAGTTATGATTTTTGGAACAAGGGTACATGAAACTTTTAACTTAGTGAAATTTTGCCCTAGTTTAGGCAGGATTTTGACCTATCTTCATGACCATTTTTAATATAGTTCCACTTGGAATCTCAAAATTCATTTCAAATATGGATTGTAGAGCATGTTACTAGATTTCCAAAATGTCCAAGAACTCTCCAAAATCATTTATGGTTAGAGAGAATCGGAGGTTTGAATTTGGCAAAAACTCACTTTTGATCCATGGCATTTTCATGTTGGCACAAGTTGCAAACTATATCCAGCCTCACTTGTACTTGCTCACAGGTCTTTAAACCCTTACACACTCAAAAATTGAATGCAAACTCATTGGTTTAAGGCATTATTCTGATCAATAGAGGTTTACACATTGAATTAATCTTAAAATGGAAAAAAGGTAGCATTTCCATTTTCATAAAGTTAGCTTTATGTCAACTTGCTTCCCTTGAGACTTGAACCTCTCTCTTTGCAACAAACAAGTTCCATAAACTTAGGCAAAAGTACATCAATCTTGTGCATGATTGGAGATAGCCTGTGCATGCCTATCTTGTATCACTTCACACTTTTCTTTCAAAACAAGTCAACTTGCCAAAATCACATATCTTGAGTATCTGTTATAACTAACTCTTGTAAGCATTTGAAACAAGTTTTGCACATTGCCTTGAGTCAGAAACACGAGCCATGCATCCCTCAAAAACTCTTGAACATCAAAACACATTCCTCTTGCAAAACAGGGCAGCTTCTGCACTTTGAGTTCCAAAACAAAAACCACTCGTGCGTTTTTCCCCAAACCACTTCCAACACATTCCATATAACCCATCTAAACTATCCCAACCATTGGCCTTTGACTGTAACTCCATTTGCAAGCTTCACCATTTCTGATTTCAGCTTGTGCAGGTTGACTTCTACAGGCTTATTCAAGCAAGCTCAAGGCAAATAAAGCATTGGGGAAGGTCAGAGGAAGTTCAGGCAAGCTCACAAACATCTCAGGCCTCATTGAAAACCTCCACATTGCCATACTCGTGTTCAACTGAAACATGTATTTTCCAACTTCCTATCTCTCTATTTAGGAATCATTAGGCTTAGGTTTGTGAATAAAAAATGTAGTACTCATAGCCCTTAAGTTGTACATATGCTTAGTTTTCATTTAAGTTAAGTGTGCTGAGAGAATTTGATTGATGAACTTCCTGAAAAAGTTAGGTTAGAAATTAGGGCTAGAGAAATTCTCTCTGGTCTTTGAGTGTTAGATTAAGTTTTTTATATGGTTGGAATCGTGTGATTATGCTCTACAACTTTCATGTTACAAGTTTTTGTTTTTAAGCACTGAAACAGGAGATACGAAGATGAACTCAGAACGCGCGTTTTTGTGTTTGAACGAAGGTTGAAGATGAAGTTTTGGACTGGGCCTGCCTTTTCCCTACTTTTTGCACCCCTTATTTGCTGATTGTACCCCCTGGCCCATTTCATTATATTTTTATATTTTTCTATTTATTTTACATTTCTAATTTTATTTTATATTTTCTAAACATAAAAAATATCAAAAACATTTTCATAAATTTTCACATTTTATTTTATTATTTTTTAGACATAAAAATAATTATTAAATAGTATATACTTTTATTTTCACAAATAAAAACTTGTAAATAACACATAAAAATATTATATTCTTATTTTTGTCTTTTTAATATTTATATACTTAAATAATATTTTCTCATATATTATTATTTTCTAAACAATTGTATATATTTTTATTTATATTTATTTTCTTGTATATAAATAAATAATATAATATATATTGTCTTAAAACAAAAAAAACTAGGGTTTCCACCCTTATTAAAAATAATATTTTTTCTAATATATTTTATTTTTTGACACTTGAATATATATATATTTTATTTTATTTTACATAAATAAATAGATATTATAATTTTCATACATATTCTTAAACCAAAAATTAGGGTTTTTACCCTTAACAAAAACAACTTTTTATTTTCTTTTTTTTATATATACATTAAATATTATATTTTTACACACATAAAAATAAACAAAAACATTTTTTGTATATTTATAATATATTGCATATTTATTTAATTGTCTATTTAAATATTGTTTATTCATCATTTGTACAAAGAAATTCAATTTGGTTGTAATAACTTAGGGTTTTAATTTCTTTTAAAATAATCCCCTATTCAAAATTGTATCCCCCTCCCCATCTCAATGTTGTAATAGCTTAGATTTATTTTACGCACTTTATGCTTTCAAATATGTCATGATAGAGATTAGGGTTTGTATGCAATATCCAAAATCAAAACAAATAGTTAGACCTAATGCAAGACATAAATGCATGAAAATGATAACACAATGCACACCTGCACCCCTAGGGTTTCATCCACTTGTTGCCTTTAAAATGGCCATGGTATGCATGTTGAGTATCTTGGCAAAACAAAAACAAAACAAAAAGATCATAGTCCCCCGATGACGCTATCTTGGTTGCCTATACAAAATGATCTAGTCCCTCAAAAAATTTGCTAAGATACTTGTCAATATTGATATCATGGTCAATATGATGACCCGCGCCTGTCCCGTTTAACATCCAAATACAAGGTTGTTTACCAAATGCAATGGTAAAACAACAATGTAAAAGGGTTAAAAATGTGTAGGAAATATTTTTGAGTAGATAGGGTAGACAATTCTTAGTTACTTGATCAAAACTTGCAAAAACATCATTGCTATTTTCAAACACATCTCACAACACAATTTCAAAACATTTCCCAAAAACAAACTTTCCAACAATCAAACATTGAAACATCTTTTCAAAAGACAATACACCTTTGTATACATTCAAACAAGAATCATTACAAAGGTTGCCACAATGATGGCCTCTTTTCAAAACATTTTTAAAACCATACACAAAGCACCATTTCAAACAATTGAAAAGCAAAAGCAAGTGATCTAAACAAGTAACTAAGAGCCCATGGATAACCATGGATGAAAAGGGTGCTTGCACCTTCCCTTTTCATAATCTACCCCCCAGACCCAAGAAAACATCTCAAAGGTCTTTCGTGTGCTTTTTGACCTTTCCTTTGGATAAAATAAAAAGTCGGTGGCGACTCTTGCTAAACCGAAACATTTGCGAACACAAACGCAAAACCTCAAGTCAGTTCTCCCACCGTATCACACTTGTGATGCTGGATCTTGAATTGCTCGCATAGGGTGATAATCATAGTATTGTTTAAATTCGTACCATTGTCTGTGATGATCCTCTCCGGGATACCGTACCGACATATGAGATTATGTTTAATAAACTGGGCTACAACATTCTTGGTAATGGAAGTGAAAGAAGCTGCCTCAACCCACTTCGTAAAATAGTCAATGGCCACTAAGATGAAGCGGTGTCCATTAGAAGTTGTTGGCTTGATTTCCCCAATCATATTGATGCCCTACATAGCAAAGGGCCAAGGAGTCGTTAAGACATTCAGAGGAACCGGAGGTACGTGCACTTTGTCAGCCTAAATCTGACACTTATGGCAGGTTTGAGAGTGTTGATAGCAATCTGCTTCCATGATAGACCAGTAATAGCTTGCCCGTAGGATTTTATTTGCCATCGTATGCCCACTGAAATGGGTGCCAAAAGTACCTTCATGTAACTCAACCATGATCTTTTCCGCTTCAACCTTGCCTATGCACCAAAGTAACACAGAGTCATGGTTACGTTTGTAGAGAATGCCATTACTAAGGAAGAATTTAGCAGAGAATCTCCTTAAGAACTTCTTATCATTGATTGAAGCTCCTTCTGGATATTCTTGAGCCTCGAGATACTTCTTGACTTCGTGTAACCAAGGCTGGTCCACTACTTCTTCAGTATTAATCTTGTGACACTGAGCTGGTTCATCCATTCGTTCAATGGTGATATGGGGAGCCTCGTTATCCCATTTAAGTTTAAACATGGATGACATCGTGGCTTGTGCGTCTGCTAGCTGATTTTTTTCTCGCGGGAAATGCTCGAAGGTAATCTTCTAAAAATGTGGGATCAATGTCATCACATGTTCTTTATAGGGGATAAGATTAAGGTGCTTGGTGTCCCATTCCCCTTTGATCTTGATGATGACCAAAGCTTAATCTCCGAATACATTTAAGGATTTGATCCCCAAATCTATGGAAGCTTTGAGACCAAAAATGCACGCTTCGTATTCCTCCATGTTATTTGTACAATTGAAGCAGAGTCTTGCAGTAAAAGGAGTATGACACCCTTTAGGAGATATGGGTATAGCAGCAATATCATTGCGGAGTGCGTTGGAAGCCCCATCAAAAACCAGGGTCCATCGGGATCCTTGTTCAGGTCCGTCATATAGTCTGAATTCTTCACAGTTGTTTACCATCATGATGTCTTCATCTGGGAATTCGAACTTCATGCACTGGTAGTCTTCTACAGCTTGGTGAGAAAGGTGATTAACTAGTACACTGCCCTTTATTGCTTTCTGGGTAGTATACTGTATGTGATATTCTGTCAGGATCATCTGCCATCTCGCTATTCTCCCAGAGAGAGCAGGTTTCTCAAAGATGTATTTTATTGGATCCATTTTAGATATCAATAAGGTAGTATGGGTCAACATATATTGTCTTAACCGGAGAGCAGCCCAGTCGGTAAACTTTTTGCTCAGGTAATAAATATCATGCTCTTTTCAGCCAGACTCATCATGCTGCCCCAACACACACCCCATTGAATTTTCCAAAACAGTTAAATACATGATTAATGGTCTTCCCTCGAATGGTGGCATCAAAACAAGAGGCTCTTGCAGGTACTCTTCGATCTTGTCGAAAGCAGTTTGGCACTCGTCATTCCATTTGACTACTTGATCTTTCTTCAGTAATTTGAAGATTGGTTCACAAGTAGCTGTCAGGTGAGAAATGAATCTGGCAATGTAGTTTAAACGTCCCAAGAATCCTCTGACTTCCTTCTCAGTACGAGGAGCAGGCATCTCTTGTATCGCTTTCACCTTGGTGGGATCCAATTCGATTCCTTTATTGCTAACAACAAAGCCTAGGAGCTTACCAGATCTCACCCCAAATGTGCATTTATTTGGGTTCAACCTTGCTTGTATTTCTTTAGTCTCTCAAATAGTTTCTGTAAGTGATCAATATGATCTTCTTCTGTTTGAGATCTGGCTATCATGTCGCCCATATAAACCTCTATTTCATGATGTATCATGTCGTGAAATAGAGCTACTATGGCATGCTGATAGGTTGCCCCAGCATTCTTCAGTCCGAATGGTATAACCTTGTAGCAGAATGTGCCCCACTGTGTGACAAAGGTTGTTTTCTCCATGTCCTCAGGCGCCATTTAAATTTGGTTGTAGCCTGAGAATCTGTCCATGAAGAAAAATACTTTGTGATGTGATGTATTGTCAACTTGAATATCAATGTGGGAAAGTGGGAAATCATCCTTAGGGCTTGCCTTATTCAAATCTCTGTAGTCCATGCACATTCGTACCTTGCCATCCTTTTTGGGCACGAGAACAACATCGACAACCCATTGCAGAGAAGAGGTGATGGCCAAGAATCTGGCTTTGAATTGTTTCATGACTTCTTCTTTGATCTTCTCTGACATGTCTAGTCGCATTCGACAGACCTTTTGTTTTACGGGTGGTGTGATCGGTGGATCTGGAACTGACTGTTTAAAGCTGGTTCGCGAAATGTCGCGGAAGCAAGAGTCGCCACCGTCTTTTATTTTCTCCAAATGGAAAGGACAAAAGCACAGAAAAATTCCTTATAGAGATTACTCTCGGTTCGGGAGGTAGATTATAGAAAGGGAAGGTGTTAGCATCCTTTCTATCCATGGTTATCCATGGGCTCTTAGATACTTGCTCATTGTGTTTTCAAAATGGTTTGTTTGCTTTTCAATATGGGTTTTAAAAAGTTTCTTTGAAAATTCCAGTTCGACTCTTGTATCAGTCCTCAAGAGTGTTTGAAAAATTGCTTTCGAAAGCTTTTTGAAAAGTGTGTTGGTGTGAAAAGAAGTTTTTGATTTGTTTTGAATTAGAGCAAGTATCTACGAGAACCTACCTACCCTAAGGAATTCGTCTGTGTAAATGTCCTTTAAAGTAGTGCCATCCCACCATTGAGAGGTAGGTAGCACCACCATTGGAGGTATTCGGGTCAATTCGAAGGTTCGGGACATGGTGATCACCAGAGCAATAGGAAGACACCTTAGAAGCTACCCTCATGCCAGGTTCCCGGATCATGAGGACTTACTAAGACATCCTCTACTCGACGATCACCTTTCGAGGCAAGGCAACAGTGAGGCGTACCCTAGGGGTGGTGCGTGCGATTCGTGTGTCGTTTTCAGATATTTTGTCTTGTTATGTTATTGGTGTTCTACGCTTGTTTTTATTTAAGGCCATTCATTCTTGCATGCTTTGTTTAACAGTTAAAAGTTGCGAGGAAAAGTAAATCTAAAGCTATTACAAATGGCGCGGGTCCATATCGCCAAAATTAACCAGGACCCGATTTGACAGAAAAATAAAGAAAGTAAAAGAATTAACAGTGCGAGAAGTAATTACAAGGCTTCGGGAGAGGTACATAATTATTTAAGCAAAATAAAATAAATATGCGAAATTAAATCGAAACGAGGGCGTTGGACCCTTTTGCAAAATATTAAAATTACATGGATTAATTAATTAAGAAAAGAAATTGTTTTTGTTTTTTTGGTATTTTTTAGTATTTTAAGATTTAATATGAAAAAGAATTAATTAAAATTTAAATGAGATGCAAACCCTAATTCTAGTTATTTTTAATTTATTAAGAAATATGTTGAATTTTAACCTAATTTAAACCTAATTTTTATATGTAATTTAATTATAAAAAATAAATAAATAATATTAAATTTTTATGAAAGAAAATAAATAAAAGGATGAAAAGATTGAATAAACCCTAATTCTACACTTTTAGATTTTTATTATGAAAGAAATTAAAATTAAAACCCTATTTATACTAAATTCAATTATATACAATTTGTTTATGAAAATAATTAAAATAAAATACTTATTATATTTTGCTCTTTTTTTGATTTTTTATTGATATTTTGTATTTTGTAGAAATAATCAATTAATTTAAACAAATAATAATTAAAAGTAAAAGATTTAAATAAATAAGGAAAACAAAGAAGAATGAAAAATATGCAAACCTAGGGGGGTGGTAGTCCCCAAAGTGGAGGTGTAATCTTGAATAATCTGGCCCAACAAGCCTAGTCCGTTTGACTTTTTTGAGTAGCGTGCTGAAGCGTGGACCAGGGTTTATGGTGCTCTCCAACTCTCAGCCTTTGATTTGAGCCTGTTATGCACGTGGATGGTAGGATAGCGAGAGTGTATGGTGCGTCTGCAGCCTTGAAGCGCATGGGAATTGCTAATGAAAAATAATATGGAAACATGTAAGACCTGGGGCTCGAACCCAGGTCATGTACCTTTCCAACCAACACGTTTGCCACTGAACCATCACTTGCACGTTTAACATATAATAACATACAAATATAATAAATAAAGACATGATGTTAGTGGGTTGAAGCGCGCGAAAATTTAAAAGGACCTATCACATCTTGCCACGGACTCATCTTCTTCATCATCCCTGAAATACAAAAACATTGGGCAACGGTTTTTCACGCGTTGTTTTAGGTGACTTTAAGAAAAATAGCGATTAGCCCTCAGTCGCTCATAAATTGAGCGCGAGGGTTGCATCTTCTTCGTCCAGTCATGATGATTTTAATGGTGGTGGCCTTGAGGGCTAATTTTTCCCCATTGAAAAACCCCTAATTTTGAGGTCCTGCAAACCCTAGAACATAAACATGGCATAATCGCGTACACAGCATAAAAATGCAATTAATCATATTGGTTAGCTTCAGAACTTCACAAGGAATGTAAATCAAGCATTAAAAACTATAAAGGATGCATGAATCGTGATGTACGATTATGAGTTTTTCTTGATACAGTTGGCACTCATGTTACCAATTCTTGAAGCTGGGATGAATGTTTGTGATTGGAATATCTCCAGGGATGCTTGAGGAAGCTATTGGAACAAGAATTATCTCTTGAATCGTCCTGGAAGTATACTTTCAGTTTTGACTTTTTTAGAGAAAATTTCAAGTTATCAACGGAGTATTCTGAGCAGCTGCGCGTGTCTTTGCATTAGGGTTGTGTTTCTTGTATATGTAGGAACAATTAGGTTAAGAAATTTGATCCAAAAGGCTTAGCATCCATGACTTTGAAAGATTTGATTTGCAAGATCTTTTTCAAATATTTTTCATATGTTTTTGTACCAATTAAGATCAAATCACTCCAAATATTTCCTTATCTGCATATACACGAAATCTTGAGGCTAAAACATGTATAAAAAGATTGGTTAGGGTGAGTTAAATATTTTTCATATATTTAAATGATTTAAATGAATTAATATAAATAAAAATTCAAATAAATAAATAAAAAATGAGAAAATACTTCCCTTTGGGCCAAGTGGTCGTGCACATGCTTGGAATGATGAATTGTGGAAGAAAAATGGGCCCATTAGCAATTTTAGGTCATTTGAAGTAATGTTGACTTTTCAAAATATCCAAAAATTTCCCAACTTCCACAAGGCACAACTTGCTCAATTTTTAAGCTTTTCTCATGTTCTTGGACATTTTGGAAAGGTCTTTGAGTCCTCTAACCAATGTCTTTGGTCCCATGTCATTTTGATTTACCAATCTCATGTTATGGCCTTTGACTTAAAGTCCCTTTTTGTTGACTTTTGAAAATGACCTATAATATTGAAATTGATAACTTTTTGTGAGAGCATTTCTTGGACTTGAAGTATGAAGATGAGTTGTAGGAAATGTCTTTCTCTTCAAAATGAGCTTTGGATGGAATTTTTCTGATAATCCATGTGAAAGTTATGCCCTGGTCAATTTCAGTTGACTTTTTCAGCTGTCCAAATAAGGAAACTTTTGCATCTTGATGATTTCTGAGCCAAATTTTGAGAATCATGATCAAGCATTGATCAAATGATGTTTGTGGCTTCAAAATGATATGTTGACCAAAAATTTGAACTTTTGACTGCCAAATGACCATTTTGCCCCTACAGTTGACTGTAGTGCAATTAGGGTTTTTGACTGTGCAATTTTGTACTGAATGCCTTGAAACTTGATATGAGGATACTTGACCATATTTGTAGGCATATGAGACTTGATTGGACCTTTGAAAACTTCATTTTCTTGATCAGAACACAAACCCTAGTTTTGACTGTTCAGGAGACCTTTGCACTGTGCAATCTTTGGGGAATTTTGTGACTTGGCTTGGCAATTTCTTGAAGAATATGGGAGGGCAAATTTTGGGGTACAACAGTTGACCCTGTTCAATCTTCTTAGACCTGAGGATGCAGATTGGCTGACGTGCCTTTCGTAATCCGAGGGTGGAAGATGATTGAACACTAGAGTGCCCAGAAATTTGCGCTCACATAGTAGCAGTGCGATGATGGAATGGGCTTATAGATGCCATTTAGAGGTTGCTGAATAGGATGATGGGCTTATAGATGCCATCTGGATGTTGATCACGTAAGAGATTCCTTAGCGAGAACCTGCATACCTGCAAAAGAAACATGAGTACCTGACACGTTGCAGGAGTTGATTTCAGATGCTTGGCATAGATATGTCCTGACTGGTTACAGGAGCTGAGTCTGGAGCTTCAAATGATGATGAATGAACCAGGGATGGTTACTAACTTTCATGAATGGTAGGAGAACCTTGGGTGATTTTAACTTCAACAACGCTCGTTGAAAAAATCTTGGTGGGAATTACCATCTTCGCAGGATCGGGACGAGAACCAATAGGAAAGGAATTATCACCTCACTCACCGTCGGAGAGGGAACCATAGGAAAAGGAATTATCACCTCACTCACCGTCGGAGAGGGAACCATAGGGAATTATAATCCGAAAGAAAAAACCTAAAATGGAAATCTCATGCACCGTCGGAGAGAAAGCCAATAGGAAAATATAATCTTAAAGAAAAACCTAAAATGGAAATCTCATGCACCGTCGGAGAGAGAACCAATAGGACATTATAATCTCAAAGAAAAATCCTAAAATGGAAATCTCATGCACCGTCGGAGAGAGAACCAATAGGACATTATAATCTTAAAGAAAAACCTAAAATGGAAATCTCATGCACCGTCGGAGAGAGAACCAATAGGAAAATATCATCTTAAAGAAAAAACCTAAAATGGAAATCTCATGCACCGTCGGAGAGAAAACCAAATAGGAAAATATAATCTTAAAGAAAAACCTAAAATGGAAATCTCATGCACCGTCGGAGAGAGAACCAATAGGAAAATATAATCTTAAATAAAAACCTAAAATGGAAATCTCATGCACCGTCGGAGAGAGAACCAAATAGGAAAATATAATCTTACAGAAAAACCCAAAATGGAAATCTCATGCACTGTCGGAGAGAGAACCAATAGGACATTATAATCTTAAAGAAAAACCTAAAATGGAAATCTCATGCACCGTCGGAGAGAGAACCAATAGGAAAATATAATCTTAAAGAAAAACCTAAAATGGAAATCTCATGCACCGTCGGAGAGAGAACCAAATAGGAAAATATAATCTTAAAGAAAAACTTGATAACTTCTACTGAGTCTTCATCAGAAAAATCTGTTGGGAGTCGATTTAGCTGGACTAGAGAAGGCCTGGGACTGGATAATAAATCTTTGGAGTTGATTAACTGAACCGGTCTAGGTCTTGAAATATGATTGAGAATTTAACTGAATCTTTCCTGAAAGGTAAAAGTCAGTCATATGCAATGCATGATATGGATCAAGCAATGATGTTCTCAACATAAATGAGATTCGTATGATATGATGCGTCTATGCATGCTATAATGATGCATGTGATGTTTATGTATGTATGTTTTCGTCTAGGAAAGTAAATCCTTGACGGGTGCCGGGAAGTCACTCCTGGGCTGATGTTGAGCATAGATTTTGCTTCCGCTGGGGATGATAACTGCAAGAATACCAGTGGGAGAAGATGACTCTGTTGCGGAATAAACTTGGCAAATGGAAGATTCTGCGGGGAGAAAAGATACCCTAGCGACCATGCTGGGAAGTGATACTCTGTGGGGAGAGGAATGCTTTTGCTGAATTGTTGATGGTAACTTGCTGAGGACACTTGTTGTATTGGGAGTATTGATAGACTTCGCTGGGGATAGGAAGACTATGTCGACGACGCTCTTTCCGTGGCTTTTGGCTGAGGATAACCCAGTTATATCCTGTTAAGGAAATAACTCTTTGAATAAAGCCGAGAGATGCGTTCGGGCTCTGCGAAGGATAAGCTTCCAGAATTTACTGGGGATAAGCTTATCGCTTGGGGAGATAAATTCCAACCTTCCTGGGGAACTGGATTGGACTCTCCTGGGGAAGTTTTGATATGCTGGGGAAGTGATTCTTTTGAATGTTGAGACGCCGCCGGGGAACAATCTTTAGGTCAAGGCTGCCGGGGATGCTTGTTAAGAATATGTGTATACTGCTGGGGAATGTTGAGATCTACTGGAGGATACTCAACTTCTTTGAGATTTGATAACTCTGCTTGGAGAAGAGTGTATTGACTGCTTACTCTTTCTGGGGAATTAAGGTGTACCGGTCGTATTCTTTAGCCGAACCTACCTTGGTACCTTGGAGGATAGAACAATTAGACTGCCCAGACAACTCTTTATTGCCCCTGTTTCTAGTGTCACCTGTAATTAATCCTTTGTTTCGTATGCAAATATTTATGAGTTAGCAAATTATTGTCAATGCATATATCGCAAATTGAACCTTGGACGTTCTTCGCAAAACAAAACAGAGAAAGAAAAATACTTGGCACGTTTAACTGAAAATATATTTGTATTGATTTTGAATGGCCTGAAAATAGGCGTTTTGTGTACAAGAGGCTGACGTCCTAGTAAGAGAACGCCGCCGAACAAAGAGTTTATACAAATTTTGTACAAGAGAAAATAAAACAGCTGTGTGAAATATGAATGATCCACTGGGTTTCAACTCTGCTATTGCCTTTATAACTCTGAGCGTCTCATCACTTGATGACCTTGGTTGAAGGTGAAGCTGACTGATCGATGCCGTCTGAACTTGATGTAGATACCGGATTCTGGATGCAAAGTGATCCAATGAGACATAGTATTACGCTTTTATCCCTAATTTTTGCCTGGACCGCCCTTTCGGGTTTTCAGTCCACCGGGATACCCATTTTTGCCCAAGCCGCCTTTTCAGGTGTTCGACTTGCCGGGTGTACAGATTTTTTCATTTTCATCCCTTCATTTTGCCCAAACCCTTTTGGTTCGACGGGAAGCCCTAATTTTTGCCTAGGCATGTCAGCCTAGCGGGTCTTTTTTTCATGCGTAGTATCTTTTTACTATGTCTGCATTGGCGGGGTGAGGAAGGTCGTCACCATCCATGTTGGTTAAAATCATGGCTCCTCCTGAGAACACCTGTTTAACCACAAATGGCCCTTCGTACGTAGGGGTCCATTTGCCCCTTGGATCACTCTGAGGAAGGATGATTCGCTTGATTACCAGATCCCCAACTTGATATTCCTGTGGTCTGACCTTTTTGTTAAATGCCCTGATCATCCGTTTCTGATACGTCTGACCATGACAGAAAGCAGCAAGTCTCTTTTCATCAATGAGGTTGAGCTGATCAAGTCGTGTCTGGATCCAATCATCTTCGTTCAGATTTGCATCCTTCATTATCCGGAGAGAGGGAATTTGTACTTCGATCGGTAAGACTGCCTCCATGCCATAAACCAGAGAGAAAGGAGTTTCCCCGGTTGACGTCCTAGCTGAGGTACGATACCCATGTAGAGCGAACGGTAACATCTCGTGCCAATCTTTATAAGTCACTGTCATCTTCTGCACGATTTTCTTGATGTTCTTATTTGCTGCTTCTACAGCCCCATTCATCTTCGGTCTGTAAGGAGAAGAATTGTGGTGCTGTATCTTGAACTGTTCGCAGAGCTCAGCGATCATCTTGTTGTTCAGATTGGTACCGTTGTCTGTAATAATCCGCTCAGGGATGCCGTACCGACAGATCAGGTGGTGCCGAATAAACCGTGCCACAACAGTCTTGGTTACCGTAGCATAGGATGCTGCCTCGACCCACTTCGTAAAATAATCAATCGCCACTAGGATGAAGCGGTGCCCATTAGATGCCGTAGGTTTAATCTCGCCGATCATGTCTATGCCCCACATCGCAAACGGCCAAGGTGCAGTCAGAACATTCAGGGGAACCGGAGGAACATGCACCTTGTCTGCATAGATCTGGCACTTGTGGCATGTTCTGGAATGTTGGTAACAGTCAGCTTCCATTGTAGACCAGTAATATCCTGCCCGTAGGATTTTCTTAGCCATAGTGTGTCCACTGGCATGTGTACCAAAGGTCCCTTCATGTAGCTCTTCCATGATCCTTTCTGCTTCAGTCTTATCCACACAACGCAGTAAAGTTGAATCATGGTTTCGCTTGTACAAGATGCCGTTGCTAAGGAAGAACTTGGCTGCGAACCTCCTCAGGAATTTCTTATCATTGACAGAGGCACCTTCCGGGTATTCCTGAGTTTCTAAGTATCTCTTCACCTCATGGTACCAAGGCTTCTCTGTTACCAACTCAGTCTCGAGGTCACAACAGTATGCCGGTTCGTCCAGTTTCCAGATGATGATCCGGGGAGCCTCATTATCCCATTTGACCTTGAACATAGAAGACATTGTAGCTAACGCGTCCGCTAACTGATTCTCTTCTCTTGGAAAGTGCTCAAAGGTTATCTCTGTGAAGTGGGGGATCAGGGTCAACACACATTCTCTGTAAGGAATCAAGTTTGGATGTTTCGTATCCCACTCTCCTTTGATCTGATTGATCACAAGAGCGGAATCTCCGAAGACACTTAGAAATTTGATCCTTAGGTCGATCGCAGCTTGAAGACCCATGATGCACGCCTCATACTCTACCATGTTGTTGGTACAGTTGAAACATAGTCGGGCAGTGAGTGGAGTATGAGTACCTTGAGGGGATATGATGATGGCGCCGATACCATTTCCTAAAGCATTGGAGGCTCCGTCAAAGTGCATAGACCATCTGGATCCTGGTTCAGGTCCTTCATCCGGTCCAGGTACTTCACAATCAGTCACAATCATGATGCTTTCATCCGGGAATTCAAAGTTCATTGACTGATAATCATCCACAGCTTGATGTGCCAGGTGGTCTGCCAATACACTTCCCTTGATGGCTTTCTGGGTCGTATACTAAATGTCGTATTCTGTCAAGATCATTTGCCATCTTGCAATTCTCCCAGACAGAGCAGGCTTTTCGAATATGTACTTTATAGGATCCATCTTTGAGATCAACAAGGTAGTGTGAGTCAGCATATACTGTCTCAGCCGGCGAGCAACCCATACCAAAGCGCAGCAAGTTTTCTCAAGCAGTGAGTATCGGGTCTCACAGTCGGTAAACTTTTTGCTAAGGTAATAAATGGCGTGCTCTTTTCGGCCAGACTCGTCATGCTGCCCCAGCACACACCCCATTGAGTTGTCAAGCACTGTTAGGTATAGTATCAGGGGTCTCCCTTCAACCGGTGGCATAAGGATAGGTGGTTCTTGGAGATACTCTTTGATTTTGTCAAAAGCGGCCTGACATTCATCGTTCCAACGTACTACCTGATCTTTCTTCAGCAGCTTGAAGATTGGCTCACAGGTAGCAGTTAGGTGTGAGATGAAGCGAGCAATGTAATTCAGGCGTCCTAAAAAGCCTCTGACTTCCTTCTCTGTCCTGGGAACTGGCATCTCTTGAATAGCTTTGACCTTGGCAGGGTCCACTTGAATGCCTTTATCACTGACCACGAAGCCTAGCAATTTTCCAGATCTTACCCCGAAGGTGCACTTGTTCGGGTTCAACCTCAGCTTGTACAGTTTCAACCGGTCAAACAATTTCTGCAGATGATCTAGGTGCTCTTCCTCAGTCTGGGACCTTGCGATCATGTCGTCAACATACACTTCTATCTCATGATGGATCATGTCATGAAATAGAGCAACCATGGCACGTTGGTAGGTTGCCCCAGCGTTCTTCAACCCGAATGGCATGACCTTGTAACAGAAAGTTCCCCACTGAGTAACAAATGTAGTCTTTTCCATGTCTTCAGGTGCCATCTTGATCTGATTGTAACCTGAAAAGCCATCCATGAAGGAGAACACCTTGTGCTGAGCTGTATTGTCCACAAGGACGTCAATGTGAGGTAAGGGGAAGTCATCCTTGGGGCTGGCCCTGTTCAGATCCCTGTAATCGACACACATTCTGACCTTACCGTCCTTCTTAGGTACTGGCACCACATTAGCAACCCACTGAGGGTAAGAAGTCACTGCAAGGAACCCAGCATCAAACTGCTTCATAACCTCGGCCTTAATCTTTTCAGACATCTCTGGACGCATCCGACGGACCTTTTGCTTAACTGGAGGGCAGTCTTCCTTAGTTGGCAAGTGATGGACCACAATATCGGTATCCAACCCGGGCATATCTTCGTAGGACCAAGCAAAGATCTCCATATAGTCATGTAACATCTTGGTTAACCGTTGCTTCACGCTGAGCTCTAGGTTGGCACCAATTTTTACCTCTCTCCTGTCTGCTTCAGTACCCAAGTTGATTGTTTCCACTGGCTCTTCATGGGGTTGAATTGCCCTCTCTTCCTGAAGCAACAGTCTTGCAAGCTCGCCAGGCACTTCGCAATCATCTTCACCTTCGTCTTCGGCTAAGTTGATCGGATTTTCGAAGTCATAATTGGCAGTAGCAGAGTTGTTATCAGTGAGATCCAGAGTGGATTGAAACCTGTATGAGTGAGTGTATGTGTAAATACAGCTGTTTTGAAATATATGTAAAGGAAAGAAAGACAGAAAAGAAGCACAATATTTGTAATGCGAAAATACGTCCAAGATTTTCATTCATGATATATGAAATGACAATTTATATGCCCTCACAAATGATACCACGGTGCCTCGGGTAAGACACCGGGCCAAAGAGTTTATTATTGTTTATTACAGATACCAAAAACATAGGAATTCATTACTTAGTAACAAGAGAAACAGATAAGTTGTCCTTCGCACTCCAACTGTTGAGTCCACTGTCGGTTGCCGGGTAGATCCAGCTATCAAACTCAGCTTCGTCAACTTCATCCTCGTCTCCAATAGCATTCACTCCATGAGCAGGCAGGGGAGCTGTCACTACATTAGGCTTCTCCGATGCCTCAAACTGTACCTCCTTAGCGTCGATGAGGTCCTGCAGCTTACTCCTTAGTGCCCAACAGTCATCAGTAGAATGCCCCGGGCTGTCTGAATGATAAGCACAACGAGCATTCGGGTTGTACTTGGGAGATGCAGTATTCGGGAATTTCGGCGCTTCTCGGACAGTCACTAAGTTAGTGGATAGGAACTGTGGCAGGATCTGTGATAAGGTCATGCTTAAGCGGGTGAACTCTCTCCGGGGTCTTTCAACCTTTTGAGGGTTAGTTGGCCGAGGAGCGACAGCAAGTTTAGCAATCATTACCGCACTGACAGATTGGCGGCGCTCAGGTCTCTCTGATTTCCTGGAACCATATACGGCACTAGCCTCCTTCTTGAAGGGTTTCTTCTCAGAACTAGATGATGCACCCTTCGGAATTTTTCCAGACTTTAACCCAGCTTCAATTCTCTCTCCAGTCAGAATCAAATCAGTGAACCCAGCAGAAGAATTCCCAATGAGATGGTTGAAAAACGGCCCAGATAGGGTCCCTAAGAACATGTCTACCAACTCCCGATCAGTCAATGGTGGCTGCACCCTGCCAGCCAAGTCTCTCCACTTCTGAGCATACTCTTTAAAACCTTCACTTGCACCTAACGACATACCCTGGAGCTGGGTACGTGTAGGGGCAAGGTCGGCATTATATTGATACTGCTTGTAGAAAGCAGTAGCCAACTCCTCCCAGTTATGAACCTTGGTCCCATCCAGCTGATAGAACCATTCGAGATGAGTCCCTGAAAGACTCTCCTGGAAGAAGTGGATCCACAAATTCTTATCCGCAGAGTACGGTTGAATTTTCCGAACATAGGACCTTAAATGCAGCTTGGGACAAGACGCCCCGTCATACTTAGAAAAGGATGGTTCTTTGAACTTATGCGGGATAATCACACCAGTTGACAAACCCAGATCTCCGAAATCCAGCCCAGGTACCTGTTGAACCTCCATAGCTTTCAACCTATCCTCCAGTTGCTTGTATTTGTCGTCTGCTGGAGGGTACTGCTCTTCATTAAAACCAGTCTCGTTGTCGGAGACTACCGGACTAGGAACCCTTGCTTCTGCCTGAGGACTACTCTTGCCAACAGAAGAACCAGCCTCTTCCTGCTACAGGGCATTACCAAACCTTCGGCCCGAGTTGAACAGAACAGTTCTTCTCTTCTTCTTCTTCTCCTTCTTCAGGAGAATAGCCTTCAGTTCTTCTTGGCCTTGAGCCAGACCTTTGATTAATTCCTGGAATTGTGCATTCTGCACCTGAAGAGCCTTGATTGATGTCTCAGTTGATGCAGAGTCGGTATTCATGATGCTGAAATAAACAGCGAAGAACTGTAAACAACCTGAAAAGGGAAAAACCTGCTATGCACATGATGTATGAAATGCGTATGAATTATATTTTCAAAGACAATCAGGAATCAACTTTGTAGACAAAAAGGAACACACTTCATTAGTTTCAACTTTGCAACTGAAATTATTCAACAGGTTGCCCTTAGGCGTTACATGAAAGGAAATACTGAAAAGGAAATAAAACTGTAAAAGAACATCCAGAGTTCCTTATTGATCCCATGGTCTCCTCTTCTCAGTACGGATATAGGCATTCAGAGCTCTCTCATTCTCCAACTGCTTAGTCAGCTTCTGGATCTTTGATTCCTGCTCGTTGAACTTTTCCCGGTAAGAATCCCGCTTTTCTCGCAGTTGCGACCAAGATCTCTTCAATGTCTCATAATCAGTAGGTATCTGAGGAGGGAGGACAGTTGGAGTAAGACCATCTTTGTCAGGACACTCAAGAATGACGGGTCTGACAGCTTCATACGGCATACCTAACTTTTGAGCACGGATGCGAACCCATTTGTAGTAGGCTTCCATAGGTAAAGAAGTCTTTGGCCCTAACTCCTGTGGGTCAGCTTTATGAACCTTGTCCCAAGCCTTGATGAACCTACGACGCAGCTCGTCACTATCCACCTGAAACTCGAAACTGATGTGAGGCACCAACATCTCATGGGGACCTGCTCTTCTTGCTCTTCCAAATTGACAGAGCGCTAGACATGGATTGTAAGAGATCCCTCCTTGAGTACCAATCAGAGGAACATTAGGGTATTCCCCGCATCGATCAATAATAGCTATCTCATCCAAACCTCTGCAAGTCCAAATGATGTCTTTATCGGTGAGAGACATTAACCTATGAGCCCAACCTCTTCCTTCTTGATTCTTCAGTACGAACTTAGGGAGGTGCGAAATAAACCACTTCACCAACAAAGGGATACAACACCATAGGGTTCCTCGTCTTCGGGTAGTACGGGCATGAAGTTGTTGCAAGATGTCACCCAAGAGAGTGGGCACAGGATTCTGAGACATAAAGATCCTTATGGCAGTGACATTGATGAAGTTGTCAGGATTAGGAAACAGGACTAACCCATAGATTAGGAGAGCCAAGATGTCTTCATATGCCCTAAAGTCCAGGTCATTCCAGAAATTGTTAGCTTTACCAATCATAAACTTGGCCAAGAAACCCTTAACTCCGCTTCTAGTTACCCAGTTGTCTGTTACCTCTTTATGGGTCAAAGGAAGAGCTGCAGCAACATCCTCAAGCCTGAGGGTCTTTTCCCAACCAGTAAAGGGAGTCTGATCCAAGATAGGGATACCAAGAAAATCAGAGAACTCTTCCAGGGTAGGGACCAGCTGGAAGTCTTGAAAGGTGAAGCACTGGTACAGAGGGTCATAGAACTGGGTCAGAACACTCATCAACCGTTGATCCCGCTTTGCAGTGACTAAACTGAGAAGGGAACCATGCCTCTAAATGAAGGAAGTGGTGTTTGGAATTCTGCTAACCAACTCATCAAGCAACTCAGGTGAACGAACAAAGTTGAACCGGATAGTATTCCTTCGCACAGGCATCATAATGTCCTACAAAACAGAGCAAAGATGAAACCCTCTTGTCTTTGAAATGGTCAGTCCTTATACAGGATGCATGCAATGCTCATGATGCTATGATGTTATGATAAAGCACACCACATACAGATACAAAGGCAAACATGGTAAGGCACACAAGTCACACAAGGCAAGCCCCTAAAGTTTTAGGCCAGCATGAGGTCTAGGTATTACCCTCTTTCGGTTTGTTGGTTCACACCTATCCTAATCAAAAGTAACCGGGTTCTTAGAGGATCCCAATATCATTGACTACCCTCAATCGGTCATAACTCCAGCATCGCAATCTTTTCTTGCGGCCAGAACCATCACGAGAGTTTAGCCTCAATGGGCGTAGCATACTGCTACAATTCTAAAGGCCAAGTTGTGTCAATTAAGGTTCTAAGGTTGTTGGTGCTTAATGACTCCTTAGAAGACCCATATTCTCCTCGTTGCGACACAAGGGATATCGGTACAGACCAAGGTGCCACACCAACGTAGCCACTGCTTCACCTGTGTCGGTCTACGCCGGACAGGTCCCTCACAGCTTATGCTACCTAAACAGGGTGTCCCCAGATCCGGGTTAGGATCTATGTAACTCCGATGCAACCCACAATAGTAAAGCAAGCAAAGAAGACAATTGAAAACACAGTTATGAACTAGCCCTAAGGTACACCTCACTTTAAGTTTTCTCCCCAGCAGAGTCGCCAGTTCTGTGATCGGTGGATCTGGAACTGACTGTTTAAAGCTGGTTCACGAAATGTCGCGGAAGCAAGAGTCGCCACCGTCTTTTATTTTCTCCAAATGGAAAGGACAAAAGCACAAAAAAATTCCTTATAGAGATTGCTCTCGGTTCGGGAGGTAGATTATAGAAAGGGAAGGTGTTAGCATCCTTTCTATCCATGGTTATCCATGGGCTCTTAGATACTTGCTCATTGTGTTTTCAAAATGGTTTGTTTACTTTTCAATATGGGTTTTAAAAAGTTTCTTTGAAAATTCCAGTTCGACTCTTGTATCAGTCCTCAAGAGTGTTTGAAAAATTGCTTTCGAAAGCTTTTTGAAAAGTGTGTTGGTGTGAAAAGAAGTTTTTGATTTGTTTTGAATTAGAGCAAGTATCTACGAGAACCTACCTACCCTAAGGAATTCGTCTGTGTAAATGTCCTTTAAAGTAGTGCCATCCCACCATTGAGAGGTAGGTAGCACCACCGTTGGAGGTATTCGGGTCAATTCGAAGGTTCGGGACATGGTGATCACCAGAGCAATAGGAAGACACCTTAGAAGCTACCCTCATGCCAGGTTCCCGGATCATGAGGACTTACTAAGACATCCTCTACTCGACGATCACCTTTCGAGGCAAGGCAACAGTGAGGCGTACCCTAGGGGTGGTGCGTGCGATTCGTGTGTCGTTTTCAGATATTTTGTCTTGTTATGTTATTGGTGTTCTACGCTTGTTTTTATTTAAGGCCATTCATTCTTGCATGCTTTGTTTAACATTTAAAAGTTTCGAGGAAAAGTAAATCTAAAGCTATTACAAATGGCGCGGGTCCACATCGCCAAAATTAACCAGGACCCGATTTGACAGAAAAATAAAGAAAGTAAAAGAATTAACAGTGCGAGAAGTAATTACAAGGCATCGGGAGAGGTACATAATTATTTAAGCAAAATAAAATAAATATGCGAAATTAAATCGAAACGAGGGCGTTGGACCCTTTTGCAAAATATTAAAATTACATGGATTAATTAATTAAGAAAAGAAATTGTTTTTGTTTTTTTGGTATTTTTTAGTATTTTAAGATTTAATATGAAAAAGAATTAATTAAAATTTAAATGAGATGCAAACCCTAATTCTAGTTATTTTTAATTTATTAAGAAATATGTTGAATTTTAACCTAATTTAAACCTAATTTTTATATGTAATTTAATTATAAAAAATAAATAAATAATATTAAATTTTTATGAAAGAAAATAAATAAAAGGATGAAAAGATTGAATAAACCCTAATTCTACACTTTTAGATTTTTATTATGAAAGAAATTAAAATTAAAACCCTATTTATACTAAATTCAATTATATACAATTTGTTTATGAAAATAATTAAAATAAAATACTTATTATATTTTGCTCTTTTTTTGATTTTTTATTGATATTTTGTATTTTGTAGAAATAATCAATTAATTTAAACAAATAATAATTAAAAGTAAAAGATTTAAATAAATAAGGAAAACAAAGAAGAATGAAAAATATGCAAACCTAGGGGGGTGGTAGTCCCCAAAGTGGAGGTGTAATCTTGAATAATCTGGCCCAACAAGCCTAGTCCGTTTGACTTTTTTGAGTAGTGTGCTGAAGCGTGGACCAGGGTTTATGGTGCTCTCCAACTCTCAGCCTTTGATTTGAGCCTATTATGCACGTGGATGGTAGGATAGCGAGAGTGTATGGTGCGTCTGCAGCCTTGAAGCGCATGGGAATTGCTAATGAAAAATAATATGGAAACATGTAAGACCTGGGGCTCGAACCCAGGTCATGTACCTTTCCAACCAACATGTTTGCCACTGAACCATCACTTGCACGTTTAACATATAATAACATACAAATATAATAAATAAAGACATGATGTTAGTGGGTTGAAGCGCGCGAAAATTTAAAAGGACCTATCACATCTTGCCACTGACTCATCTTCTTCATCATCCCTGAAATACAAAAACATTAGGCAACGGTTTTTCACGCGTTGTTTTAGGTGACTTTAAGAAAAATAGCGATTAGCCCTCAGTCGCTCATAAATTGAGCGCGAGGGTTGCATCTTCTTCGTCCAGTCATGATGATTTTAATGGTGGTGGCCTTGAGGGCTAATTTTTCCCCATTGAAAAACCCCTAATTTTGAGGTCCTGCAAACCCTAGAACATAAACATGGCATAATCGCGTACACAACATAAAAATGCAATTAATCATATTGGTTAGCTTCAGAACTTCACAAGGAATGTAAATCAAGCATTAAAAACTATAAAGGATGCATGAATCGTGATGTACGATTATGAGTTTTTCTTGATACAGTTGGCACTCATGTTACCAATTCTTGAAGCTGGGATGAATGTTTGTGATTGGAATATGTCCAGGGATGCTTGAGGAAGCTATTGGAACAAGAATTATCTCTTGAATTGTCCTGGAAGTATACTTTCAGTTTTGACTTTTTTAGAGAAAATTTCAAGTTATCAATGGAGTATTCTGAGCAGCTGCGCGTGTCTTTGCATTAGGGTTGTGTTTCTTGTATATGTAGGAACAATTAGGTTAAGAAATTTGATCCAAAAGGCTTAGCATCCATGACTTTGAAAGATTTGATTTGCAAGATCTTTTTCAAATATTTTTCATATGTTTTTGTACCAATTAAGATCAAATCACTCCAAATCTTTCCTTATCTGCATATACACGAAATCTTGAGGCTAAAACATGTATAAAAAGATTGGTTAGGGTGAGTTAAATATTTTTCATATATTTAAATGATTTAAATGAATTAATATAAATAAAAATTCAAATAAATAAATAAAAAATGAGAAAATACTTCCCTTTGGGCCAAGTGGTCGTGCACATGCTTGGAATGATGAATTGTGGAAGAAAAATGGGCCCATTAGCAATTTTAGGTCATTTGAAGTAATGTTGACTTTTCAAAATATCCAAAAATTTCCCAACTTCCACAAGGCACAACTTGCTCAATTTTTAAGCTTTTCTCATGTTCTTGGACATTTTGGAAAGGTCTTTGAGTCCTCTAACCAATGTCTTTGGTCCCATGTCATTTTGATTTACCAATCTCAAGTTATTGCCTTTGACTTAAAGTCCCTTTTTGTTGACTTTTGAAAATGACCTATAATATTGAAATTGATAACTTTTTGTGAGAGCATTTCTTGGACTTGAAGTATGAAGATGAGTTGTAGGAAATGTCTTTCTCTTCAAAATGAGCTTTGGATGGAATTTTTCTGATAATCCATGTGAAAGTTATGCCCTGGTCAATTTCAGTTGACTTTTTCAGCTGTCCAAATAAGGAAACTTTTGCATCTTGATGATTTCTGAGCCAAATTTTGAGAATCATGATCAAGCATTGATCAAATGATGTTTGTGGCTTCAAAATGATATGTTGACCAAAAATTTGAACTTTTGACTGCCAAATGACCATTTTGCCCCTACAGTTGACTGTAGTGCAATTAGGGTTTTTGACTGTGCAATTTTGTACTGAATGCCTTGAAACTTGATATGAGGATACTTGACCATATTTGTAGGCATATGAGACTTGATTGGACCTTTGAAAACTTCATTTTCTTGATCAGAACACAAACCCTAGTTTTGACTGTTCAGGAGACCTTTGCACTGTGCAATCTTTGGGGAATTTTGTGACTTGGCTTGGCAATTTCTTGAAGAATATGGGAGGGAAAATTTTGGGGTACAACAGGTGGGTATTCCTCTTTCATAGGTAGATGATATACTATGATATCTGCATCTAGTCCTGGCATGTCTTCATACGACCAGGCAAAGACCTCAACATAATCGTGCAGCAACTGAATCAGACGCTCCTTGACACTTGGTTCTAGATTGGCACCCACCTTGACTTCTCTTTTGTCTTCTTCGGTACCTAGGTTAATTGTGTCCACTGGATCTTCGTGGGGCTGAATGGTCCTCTCTTCTTATTGTAGTAACCTGGCGAGTTCCCCTGGTACTTCACAATATTCCCCACCTTCGTCTTCGGCTTGGTAGATTAGATTTTTAGAGTCACAAAAGGCCATAGCAGAATCGTTACCCATGGGATCCCGAATAGATGTAGACCTGCATTGTGAGCGTGAGTGTGTGTAAGAGTATAGCTATCTTTGAAAGAAATGAAAATGTAAAAAGAAAAACATTGAGCACAAAATTTATATGCAAAAACGTCCACGATTCATTGATGTCATATGGAAATGAGATAATAAACCTTACAAATGGACCATTGTGCCTCGGGGAAGACACAAGGTTTTAAGAGTCTGAATTGTTTTAATATTACAGATCAGACAAAATGTAAAGATAAATTATTGTTGGATAAATGTGATCGGGGCAAAATCTCTAGCCTCCCAGTTGTTGAGCCCACCACTGGCAGTTGGGAAAATCCAATCCTCCAGGTTGTAGCTTCCTTCATCATCCTCCACTGCATTGACTTGGTGGTTACTGATCTTCAAGGGTGGTCCTCCGGCACGAGCGCAGCGTACAACCTTCTGGGCACCTGAAGTATAACCCAGACCAAATTTGTCAGATTTGTATGGGATATCTGGGAGCTGTCCCTAAATTATGCACCCACCTTCTTCTATTACTGTCTTGGCATCCTTCAAAGATGACATCTTGAGCGGAGGCCTTGTAATCTTGGGAACTTGAGATACAGCCTTGGTTACTGCCATAGTCGACGAAACTTCCTCAAAGTGCTGGAATGGAGTTTCAATTAATTCACCATCTAATTCCACATATCTGAAGGAATTTAGATGGCTGACCATATACTCTTCTTCTTCATGAACAGTGATAATCTTCCCCTGAATTGGATACTTCAGCATTTGGTGCAACGTAGAGGTAACATCACCAGCATTGTGGATCCACAGTCGGCCTAATAAGCAGGAGTATGAAGGGAGAATATCCATTACATAAAAAGTTGAATCAAATGTTTGGATTCCAACTTTTATGAGGATGTCCACTTCCCCATGCACCATCCTTTTTGAGCCGTCAAAGGCCCTCACTACTATGTTGCTCGGTTTCAATGTCAATCTCTCACAGTCAAGCCTATCAAGAGCCTTTTTAGGCAACACATTCAGAGACGAACCAGTGTCAACCAATACATGAACCAGAGTTGTGCCCCTGCATTCCACTGAGACATGTAATGCCTCATTATGCTTCCTCCCTCTTGGCGTTAAATCAACATCCAAAAAACCTAAATCATTATCTGCAGTCAAGCTGGCTACGCAGTCTTGGAACTGATCGACAGATGTTTCTTGGGGTACATGAGCGGTTTTAAGGAATTTTACCAAGGCCTTTGCATGAGCCTCGGAACACAGTAATAAAGCCAGCATGGAAATTTTTTATGGAGTTTGCCCCAGTTGCTCAACTACATTGTAATTGCTTCTTTTTATGATCTTTAGAATTTCTTCCATCTCTTTTCGGGAGGTCTCAGGGATAGCTACTGATTGTGCCTTCGTCCGGATAGGCTCAACCAGAATACCTTTACCTCGAGTCTCGGTTGACTCGGCAACAAGAATGTCAGTAGGGGTCGTAACAGGGATTGTGACAGTTTTGTCAACAGGAGTATTAGCAGAGATGATTGTAGGACTGGGAATAGCCTTTGGAGGAGAAACAACAACAGGAATGATTACGGGTCCAGAAATAGCTTTTGGAAGAGCAATTTCTGGAGAGAATACCCTTCCACTTCGGGTAATCTTGCTAGTCCCTGCGATATTACTGACACTGGAATCAACTTTCTCAGAACTTGAATCTTCAACAGCTGGCCAATCTTGCTTGATACTGTGGTAGTAGACATTCCCTCCATAATTCCATGATACGGTTTTGTCTGACGAATACGGGATTGGTCCAGGCATTTTAATTATCAAAGGAGCTACTTTAGGAACTGATGTAATTCTAACGGGTATTTTGGTGGAGACCCTGGAAGAATTGTCAGAAATGGTCAAGATGGAAACATCATTATAAGAAACAGTTGGAATTGAAGCTTTCTCGAACAAAATTTCCTTGTTATCTATTAGGAATTGAACGCATGCTTTTAACAAAGGACAGCTGGTTGGTGAGGACAAACAAAAATGACAACTTTCATCACAGCCTGGGAATACACCGGCATTCAACAAATTCTTTTTGATAGTCAGGAGTGGGGTCACAAGTTCATCAACTGAGGTAACAAACATATCTTGCTCAACGGTGTTGACATCAAGGTCGTGCTTGGGCACATGGGTAGTAATAATATTGGGAATTTCTGGCGCATCGAATTCAATCTCTTTGGCTTCAAGAAGGTCTTGTACTTTATTCTTCAGAGCCTAACATTTGTTAGTGTTATGGTCGGGACTCTCAGAATGGTATGCACAACGGGCATTGGGATGATAGTGAGGAGAGGTTATGTTAGGGTTCTTTGGAGCTTCTTTCAAAGTCACTAGATTGGACCTTAACAAATGTGGTAATACTTGAGATATGGTCATGTTAATTCTGGTGAACTGTCTAACTGGTTTTTCAATTCTTGGCTGGTTGCTTCTTTGTTGAGCAGGAACAGGTTTAGGAATCATGACAGCCCCCACCATTGGACGGCGTTCAGCCCTATCTTGATTTCTCTGAGGATATACAACAACAACTTCTTTCTTTCCGGTGAATGGTTTCCTTACAGCAACAGAGGATGCATCTTTTTGAATTTTCCCATTCTTTATCCCGACTTTCACCCTTTCTCCGGTTAATATCAATTCGGTAAAACCTGCCAATGAACTCCCAATTAAATGGTTGAAGAAAGGACCGAACAAGGTGAAGCTACCGACAGAAAATACAGAGCCGCCACCGAACTTTATTTATCCCGAAGGAAGGGGAAATATCGATAAAACCACAAGGGAATGGATAAGATGGTCATGCGACCAAGAGAAAGTGTAAGGGAGTCGGTTATGCGAGGGGATGGTATTAGCACCCCTCACATCCGTTGTACCCAACGGGATCCATTTTGTTTGCTTGTCTTAAAAGATGTATTTATCTACAACTATGCTTGCTTAAGGGGAAATGAATGGTTTTTATTATTGCGTTCGTGAGGGTTTCGCGACCCTTTGCCTACGTATCCAATGAAGAATCAGAACATCATAGTTCCTCTAGAAAATGGTTTGTTTGTTTGTGTTTTTTAGTGGGCGACGCTAACGCACGCATTCTAGCGATAGGCACGGCCGGTATCACAGTAGAACGGAGATATCATGCCCTTCAGGGGAGTTTTGATTTGTTGAGTGTTTTTTGCAAGTTTTAAACTAAATTCAAGTAATGATTAAAGTGTTTTTGAATTTTTGATTTGTGACAGTTGAGTTTTAATTACAAAAGAAAAAGGTTAAGAGGGAAACTAAAAATCTAATTGTATGTTATGTACAAATGGACTAAAAGTCTATTTCGACATAAGGCGATTGGAACAGGGTTTAATCGCCTCATTGAGCTACCTAAGGTATGGTTTCAAGGTTTGAACAAATAAGTAAACTTAAGTTATAAATATTTTTATGGCTTAATAAATCAATTCTTAAATAAATTATGAACTTAAAAGTAAGCTAGAATCTAATTCTAAAATATTCTAATATATATTTTTGTGATTTTTATAACTAAGCAAAATAACAAAAGATGTTAATTAAAATAAATCACATATTGAGATAAACAAAATTACCAAATTAAATTTAAGCTAATTAATAAGAATTATCTGATTAATCGAAAAGGTGATTATTTAGTTTTTTTAAAACTAAAACAACAACAACAAAAAAAAAGTTAAGAAAATTCTGAAGTAATAAAGTAAAAAATAAATGAACAAATAAAGAGAGAGAGGGTGGTGCTAAGTAGAACATGGGGAGGGTTAAGAATTTAAATCCTATTTAACTATTATAACCATATCGAAATGTACAATGCAAGAAATAAAAGAAAAGATTTGTTTTGTTTTTGTTTTAAAAAAGGTTTTTTTCTGTTTTAATAAACTAAAAGAAAAACTAATTAGTTAATGAAAGAAAATGTTTTTTTTCTTTATGTCTTTTTTAAAAATAAAAAATAAAAATAGTACTAATAATAAAATAAAAGATAAAAAAGGAAAGATAAAGAGAAATAGGATTAGCATGTTGCTGAAAGCAAAACGAAAGGGATCAGAAGTTCTGATGCCAGGCGCGCTGTGGTCCAGAATGAAACGTTAGAGGTGATCAGAAATTCTGGGTTGATACCAATGGAATCCTGAAATAAACATTAGAGGGAAGAAAAAAGAAGAAGTTATGGGTCGCTACATGCTGAAGTTCTGAATGTTAGAATAATGAGAAAAATTCAGAAGTTTTGTGCGTGTTAACAGTGAGGAAATTTCAGAAGTTCTGTATGTGTTAAAACAGTGAGTAGAACTCAGAAGTTCTGTATTACGCCTCATTTTCTCCCTTACATTAGTCAGAATATCTGTAACTGGTTCAGATCTTAATAACATCAAATCAGAAGGATAAAAGCATGACAGTTTGTAGAAGTTCTAATCCTAATTTTGAGCCTAGCATTATTCTAGAAGTTCGGATCCATAGTTTTTTCTACTTATGCAATAATATGGGCAACATCAACATCATAGTATTTACATGTTAAATGATGTTCTAAATGAGAGTTTCAAAGTTAGAATGACTTACCTTGAACCTAAAGTGTGGGTTTAGGATTTGAGCTACTGCCTTTGAATGTTTTGGGGTTTTCACGAACAGGAAACAATAATGTTAAGTTCTTTGTTTCAAAGGGAAAAACAAAGGTTTTTGATTTGGAAAATTATAAGTTTATGAGTGTTTCTTTTTTCTCTCTCTTTTTTTCGTGTATTTGATAATCCTCTCTTCAAAAGCCAGCCCTTTGAACGTGTGATGGAACAAACTATTTATAGATGGATTTGCTGTGGTTTTTGGGGGAAAAACAAATGAGTTTTAAACACTTTTGGCATACTGTTCCTTTGCTTTTTAATCACAATTTTGGTATGCTAATTTCATGCAATTATGGGGTTTGAGAAAAACGCAAGCGTGGACTGGATCAGCAGCACCTTGGAGTGTTGTGGTAGCTGGTGGCAGGGCTGTATCATAATAACACAGTGGATTGGGTGGAACGAGGTTTTGGGGCTTGATGATGTTCTGAATGAAAAGCAGAACATAGCCTTTATGTGCTGAAGAATGAAACTCTGAGGAGTCATGTTCTGATCAAAGAATAAAGCCTCCATATGTTCTGACTGGAGAGCCATGTTCTAAACCGTCCTTGCAAATTCTGATTGCACTTGCATGTAATTTGGCACAGAAGTTCTGAAATCTCTTACCACTTAGAAAATTTTCCAAGTATTTAAAAAAATTTGATTTCTTTATTTTCTCAAAGTAGTTTCTGAGTTTTGACTTCTTGATGAACCAATTTCTTGTCTTGATGAAATATAATTGTTGAAACTTGATTTTTACCAAAAGTCAAAGTTTGAATTTTCAGAGTGCATTTGACCATTTTGCCGTTGTGAATGACTTTCTTGGAAAATTGTGATTCAAGACTTGAAACTTGATAGAAGCAAACCTGAGGGTCCAGGATGATCCTTTGTGAAATGAGAGGGCAAATTTTGGGGTACAACAGCTACCCCTATTTAATCGTCTTAAACCTGAATGTGAGATTTGCGTCAACCTTTCGAAAGTTCAAGGTGGAAGATGATTAAATACTAGGACCCGAAATTTTCCCTGGAGAGATGGTGTGAGTTTCATTCATTGGTGTGAATGTCTGCTGGGGAAGGACAAACTGGTCTCCTGGTGGACTGGTCATGATGGATAAACATGATTGAACAATGGTAGCTCGTATTGGGGTAACGGTGCCAATACAAGGTTCTCGAGGGAGTGGGCGGTAAAGTGACTGAAAGGATGTGGTTGACGATGTCGTGATGACTGAAAGTAGAATTACTTGACAAAATGATAACTTAAATGCAATGAGTAGAACTTGATGATGACATAGAATCTATCAAGAGGTATTTCACGACCCAAAAAGAAAGGTAAAGATAATGGGTAAAGATCGGCGTATAATCTATGACCCAAGAGAAAGGTAAAGACAACGGGTAAGGATAGACGTATGATCTATGACCCAAGAGAAAGGTAAAGTGAGGGTAAGACCTACGGGCGACCTACGACCATAAAAAAGATAACATGAGGGTAAGACCTACGAGCGACCTACGACCCTATAATAGATAACATGAGGGTAAGACCTTCGAGCTACCTATGACCCTAAAAAAGATAACGTGAGGGTAAGACCTATAAGCGACCTACGACCCTATAAAAGATAACATGAGGGTAAGACCTACAAGCGACCTACGGCCCTATAAAAGATAATGTGAGGGTAAGACATACGAGTGACCTACGGCCCTAAAAAAGATAACATGAGGGTAAGAGCTACGAGCGACCTACACCCCTAGAAAAGATAACATGAGGGTAAGACCTACGAGCGACCTACGATCCTATGAAAGATAACGTGAGGGTAAGACTTACGAGCAAACTACGACCCTAGCAAAGATAACGCGAGGGTAAGACCTACGAATGACCTACGACCCTATGAAAGATAACGTGAGGGTAAGACCTACTAGCGACCTACGACCCTAGCAAAGATAACGTGAGGCTAAGACCTACGAGCGACCTACGACCCTAGCAAAGATAAAGTGAGGGTAAGACCTACGAGCGACCTACGACTCTAGCAAAGATAACGTGAGGGTAAGACCTACGAGCGACCTACGACCCTAGCAAAGATAACGTGAGGGTAAGACCTACGAGCGACCTATAACCCTAGCAAAGATAATGTGAGGGTAAGACCTACGAGTGACCTACGATCCTATGAAAGATAACGTGAATATTGAGAGTTGGGGAGTATGACGTACTGGCACCATGGTTTATTTTAATTGGTAGCATAATTACAAATGTTAATTGGGAATTATGAGGATGATATTCTTATTGGGGATGTTTTGTTTATTTGGGGATTGATTTGGGGCTTTCGAGAAAGGTACCAAATCTGGCTCATGCTTCATATGCATTTTGAAGTGCGGCATGATGATCCATGGATATGCTATGCGTTTGAGGATTCAATGCGATATGTGGTGATGATTATTGTATGCAAAGTGCTAAATGCTAATCTCATTGGGATTCATTGCTCGTCATCTTGAGATACCAATATGGATTGGTGCTTGAAAACTGAGAGAATTGAGTTATATCCTTGTCGAGTTCACTGGGGATTAAATCTTGTTGAGGAGGAGTAGCTTGATCTGACTTTCTTCACCTGCTGGATTGCTTGTGAATGACTGAATAGAGACATGGATCTCATCAAATGCCCCAAGTTTTCTCTATTTCCAGGGAGGAAAGGGCCTCTTCTAACTTTCCTTACTTCACGAACCACTTGGGGAATAGGAAATGGACATGAGTGTCTTCAGATGCCCCGAGTTCACTCTATTGTTGGGGAGTTGCGTGTTTAAACATATGCAGGGAATGATGATGATTCTGAGGACGTTAACTGAACCAAAGTGAATGTCGTGATGCTTTTATCCTGATTGCATTTGTACGGATGACAGGAATTTGCTTGAGTAAATTCATAAGAGGGGAGGAGGAATCCCCCTTTCTGCAAGGATCTCTTCGAGTGGAATGATGGAAGATTTGTGTCATAATACGAAGCAAAGTGGCATGCCCCAATATCTTCCTCTGATCATGGATTCTCGTAGAGATTTTTCGAATCTCGACGTAACTACCCCAGGTTGCACAAATTTTGAATAGGTTACTCAGCCTGATTTCCCCAGTTTGAAGTTTAAAGAGATTTATCGACATGATTGCTTCTGATTGACTGGAAAAATATGGAAGAGATTTATCGACGTGATAGCCTTTGATTGGCATCTTAAGGGAATGCCCCAGAATAAGATCATTCTTTATTATTTTGACAAGTTTCTGCAGCAATTCGTCCTTCGAGATGACCATGTTTTCAATTGATGCTCATCACGCAAGCTTAGTTGATGTTCAAACACTTATTTATATGCAACGAATGTTTGTCTAAGAATGATGATTCTAATGCAAATTCTATGCTTGTTTTGAAGTTCGAAAATTTTTTATTGAAATGATGTCGAAGCATCAGTTTTTTTGTTTTTATGAATAGGTGACGTGTTACCAAATCAAATTTTAGTACATCCCCGAGGAGTCAGGTTACCGTATTCTCACTGCAGTATTGCTTTCGAATGAACCCATGCTTCATGTGATACGGTGGGAGAACTGACAGTGAGTTTTGCGTTTGTTTTCGCAAATGTTTCGGTTGAGCAAGAGTCGCCACCGACTTTTTATTTTATCCTAAGGAAAGGTTTAAAAAGCACAGCAAAAACCTTTGAGATGTTTTCTTGGATTCGGGGAGTAGATTATAGAAATGGAAGGTATTAGCACCCTTTCTATCCATGGTTATCCATGGGCTCTTAGTTACTTGCTTAGATCAACTTGCCTTATTTTTCAATTTGTTTGAAATGGTGCTTTGTGTGTGTGGGTTTGAAAATGTTTTTGAAAAGAAGCCAATGTGGTGGCAACCTTTGTAATGATCCATGTTGGGATGTATACAAAGGTGTATGTCTTTTGAAAAGGTTTTCATTTGTTTTTGAAAGTTTGTTTTGAAAGTGTTGTGAGGTGCGGTTTTAGAAAATAGGCAAGTGTTTTGTTTTTGCAAGTTTGATTCAAGTAACTAAGAGGTTATCTACTCCTAAATTTCTCAAATATTATTGCTATGTTTTAACCCTTTTAACAAGTTTGTTCCACCATTGCATTTGGTGGACAATCTTGTGTTAGGATGTGAAAGGGACGGGCGCGGGTCATCGTTTAGACCATAGTTGCAATGGTGCCAAGTATCTTTGGGAAATTTTCTTTAAGGGACTTGATCATTTTTAGGCATCTTTCGAAAGCGTCATCGAGGGACTATGATCATTTTTGTTTGTTTTGCCCAAAGAGACCTAACATGCAATATGGCCCATTTATTGAAGGCAACAAGTGGAATACCCTAGGGGGTGCAAGTGTGATTTGTGTTGTCCATTTTCATGCTTGATTATCTTGAAATTAGGTCAAACTATTTTTGTTGTTTTCGCATACAAACCCTAATTCTAACATGGTATAATTAGAAAGCATTAAAGTGCGAAAAAATAAAGTTACTAAGCTATTACAACACAATATATGGGAAGGGGGGTACAAATGTTCAAATGGGGGTTTTTTTGACAAGGAATTTAAACCTAAACTATTACATCAATATGGAATTATTTACAAGATATTTAATTGCACAAATTAAATAAGATAAATAAAATATGCAAGATGCAAAAGGGTTTTTTATGTGTATGAAAAAAAAGTATTTTTATATGTCAAATAAACAAAATAAAAAGGATTATTTTTGGAGTTTTTTTATGTGTAGGGCAAAACCCTAATTTTGTTAAATAGAATGTATTACTTATTTAATATGTACAATATTTAATAATTATATACAAAAATAAAAATGAAGTATATTTGTCAAAAAAAGGTATTTTTTATATTAAATATTAATAAAAGAAAAAATGTATGTATTTTTGTCCTAAATATTCTAATAAATATATATATATTTGTATTATTTTCTAAATATGTATTATATATACAAAATAATAATATTTAATATTTATAAAAAAAAAGTATTTTTTATATAAAATATTTTCAGAAGATAAAATGAAATAAAAATGAAAATAAAATGTGTTTGCATTATTTTAACATTTTTTAAATAAAAGTATATCTATTTGTTTATTTATGTACAAAATATTGATCTAAACAAATAAATACCTAATAAATATGAAAATGGTGTAAAAAAATATTTTTTATATTTTTAATATTATAAGAAAAAATAAATTAGTCAGATCAAAAAAAGAAAAGTCAAAAAATCATGAAAATAAGCAAAATGGGCCTAGGGGGTGAAAAAGCAAAAGCATGGTGTAAAAAGAAAGTCAACTCAGGCCCAGCCCAAGAAGACTTCATCTTCAACCTCAGAACAATGTTTGAACAACCATCCACGCGTTTTCTATCTCCCAATTCCTGGACTTTCAAGCAAAACTCACAACATGAAAAATGTAGAGCATTAAAAGACGAATCCAACCATATAAAGAACTTGTCTTAACTCTCTAAGATGAGAGAGAATTTCTTCTCCCCCAATTCCTGACCTAGTTTTTGTTCAATGTTCAGACTTAAAATTCTCTAAGCACACGTAATATAAATGAAATCTAACTACATGGGCATGTTCAGGGCTATGAATGTGACATGTTTTCTTCACAAACCTAAAGCTAACAATGCCCATATTGAGAGATAGAACTTCATGAATATACCTGTTCAGTTGGAATCGTGCCTTGCAATGGAGGAGCTTTCAGGGCAAGATGATGATTTGTACAGCTTTCCTGAAGTGTAGTGATGCTATTCCAATGCTTGGTGTGTTTTGAATCGTGCCAAATCAAGCTGCAGAAGTCCACCTGCAAGATAGAAAAATGGAAATGGCAAATGGTGCTATGGCTGTTACAGTCTCAGTTCAAGGTTTGGAATAGTTTATATGGATATTATGGAATGTGTTTGAAGTGTTTTTAGCAAGAATGCATGGAAGATTTGAGCTATGGAACTCAAACTGCAGGGATGCCCTGTTTTGAGCAGTTTGAAGGTGATTCTAGGAATGAGAGTGTTTGGGACTTGGTTGGCTCGTGTTCTAGCTCAGAATGGATGTTTTGAATATGTTTTTACAAGTTTGCTTAAGGGTTCTTTAGCTGATATCAAAGTTGTTGTACAAAATGCAAGCTTTCTTACACTTTAAGCAAGAGATGGCAAGTTGGTGTTTCTAGCCTGTACAGGCCCCCATTCTATGCTGAACCACTTGGTCTTGATCAGTGTAATTAGTCTAATAACTTGTGCCAAAGAGATTTGCACTGTCCTTGCTTGGATTGTTAATTGACATAAAGTGCAACTTTATCAAAATGGATATATTGCTTTTTCTAAATAAGGATTAATTCTCCATGTAATGTCCAAATGCATAGAACAACATCTTGACACAATGGTTTAGCATTGAATTATTAAGTAAGAATGGGATTAGAGGCCTGCAATGTAGCTTGCACATGCTGAGTTTGAAAATGCACAAGTTATGGACATGTAAATTGGCCAAATCAAAAGTGAGTTTTTCCCAACTTGCCAAATTCGATTCTCCCTAACCATGAGGTTGTTTGATGAGTTCTTGGACATTTTGGAAAGCTTGGAATGTGTACTATAATCCATATTTGAAATGCAAATTGAAATTCCAAGTGGAAGTGTGTGAAAAATGGTCTTGAAGTTAGGTAAAAACCTTGCCTAAAATAGGTCAAATTTTCTCTAAGTTAAGAATGGTTTGGTATCCTTGTTCCAAAAATTGTAACTTGAGATACAAGCTTCTTTTGGGAAAACTTTGTGAATCAAAGTTGTAGATTATGCAATAGGCTACAACTTTCATGTTTTTACTTTTGCTTGAATCCAAATGAATCTTGGTGAGAAAGTGGGGCAAAGTTAGGAAACAATTAGGGTTTTTCATAACTTAGAAAAATTCTAAGTTATGAAAAATCTTCATTTCAAACCCTAATTTGCAATTTTGGATTTCTTGATGAACAAGTTTCATGATTTGGCATGTTTTGATGAAAAATGAATCTTGACTCTTGATTTTGACCAAAAAGTCAAAGTTTGACTTTTCAGTATACAGTCAAAATTGATCAATTGACTGGGAAATTCAACTGTCAATCTTGTGTATTTGGGATCTTTTGAACTTGTTGAGCATGTAAAGATAATTCCATGGGTTTCTTGAGTCCATATGTGAGCTTGGTTTGCCATTGGCTAGGTCAAACAGTCAAAAATTGCCTTTGTGCAGTCAAAACCCTAAAAATGACCATTTTGCCCTTTTGGTGATCTGATCAAATTTCTTGTGGAATTGTGATCCAAACTTGATCAAATGGTCCATGTGAGTTCATAATGTTGATGTGGGTCAATTTTCATGAGATTTGACTGTCAATTGGCCACAGTTGACTTTTTCCCCAATACAGTTGATTTCTGGGTCAACTGTCCAATTGACTGGGCAAAATTTGGAATCAAGACTTGAAACTTGGTATGGATAAACTTAGGAGTCCAACATGAAGCATGAAAGTCATCTTAGGCATTTTAGGTCAAAATATCTTTGTGCAAACACAAACCCTAATTTGGGTCAACAGTGCAAGGAGAAGTCTTGAGTAGAGGAAACCCTAATTGGATCTTGAGCTCCAAGGTTTTTGTGATGAGAAAATGTTGAGGAAATGGGAGGGCAAATTTTGGGGTACAACACTTCAGTTGGGACTTTTAAGGGTTGTAACGTGGCCTGGTTCACGGTTTTAGAAAAAAGATTTAAGGCTCAAAATTATTTGGTGCCCACCCATTCTCCATGATGTTCTCCATTCCTATGTTCAGTTAACTCGATACGAGCACTCATCTCCTGAGAAGATAGTTTGTGATGATTGAGGAACCACAGGGGTTTCTAAGACCCGACAATCACTGGCTTCTTGGCGTCTGATCACTCGATCTTGTTCTTTGCTGAGGATTATTTTTTTTTTATTTCGCTTTCCCTAATTTTTTCCTGGACAATTTCTTGATTTTGAAGTTGCAGTCCAGCAGGATGCCCTGACTTTTGCCTAAGTCTCATATTTTTCAAGTTTTAACTTAACGGGGCTTTTTGTATCTTTCCTTTTGAACAAGTTATTGATCTTTGCGCCATCTTCGATTTGTTGGAAATGGTTGTGGTTGTCTGAGTTCTAGATAGATAAAGAATAACTGTTATGGTATCGTCATCTGTTGACCTCCTGATTGTGCAAGAGATACCCATCGGGATATTGTTCTCTTTGATGCACGCTGCTGGTAGGTGAAGGTTTATCATTGTGGTGTTGACTTCTCCTAGCCCTTTGATGGATAACCATTGTTGTATCCCTAGGAACTCCCTCTTGACGAGTTATGGATGCTCGATCGGATTAACTGAAATCTACCCGCCCCGGGGTTAAAATTGAGGGTTTTTCTGTGTAAAAGAAACTCCTACTTCAAAGCTCTAAAGGGTTGATGAGGGTTTATCTTACTTATAACTCTGGTGTTTGGGGATTTGAAACAATGCTTGTACATCGTCAGGAAGGTTTTATTCAAAAGCATACCGTTTGAGAATCTAAGTATCAGATCTTCATCATCCTCCCTCAGGAGTTATTTTGTTCTTTAAATTAAAAAGAGTTAAGCATCAAAAGCAAGTACAATAACAAAATGTAAATGAGTGAATACAAATGGATTAGTTCAAGACAAACACAGTCAATGCATGGTGATTCAATATAAAAAGACAAACAGTTTTGCATACAACGGGTACTGAACAAAACAAGAAAGGTTACAAATGATAATGCAAATTAAATTAGAAATTGCCATGCTCAGGAGACTTCTTCAGCCCTGGCTCATTTGAGGAGACGCTCTTGCATTCTTGACACCTATATCAGCAACGGGATTCAATCCATTATCAGGCCCTTTGGAGTGAACGTGATAACTTTGGCATCAAGGAGGTCTTGAACGTTGTTTTTTAATGCCCTATAATTCTCAATTGTGTGGCCTGGAGCCCCTGAATGGAATTCGCAACGAGCACTGGCATCATACCCTCGTGGGAGAGGATTTGGTGTTTGACCAAGTTCACGCAATTGAACCAACTGATTGGCAAGCAACTGAGGGAGAAGTTAAGCATAAGACATGGGAATGGGATCCACCCTCCTTTCAATAACTTTCTTCCTCTTTCGTCCTTGTTTCCCCTGGGGTTGATGACTCAGATGAAAAGACCCTGATTGTGCTCGTTGAACATACAGTTGTCTCTGTGTGTACTGATGTTGATGATGGATTGACTGATGCTAAGTCACCCGCGGTTGTTGAGCTGAGATTGTAGCACATGCTCGAGGAACATTAGGATGAACAAACGATGTTTGACAGTGCAGAGCTTGATCTTGATGATGGACCGAGGCCTTTCCTTTGTGGATAGTAGCACTAGTCTCTCCTTATTTCTTCTTGAGGAGGCCAAAGCAAGGTTTCTTGTTACTTCCATTGATAGCGCTAGATGTACCTTGAATTTTTCTTGACTTGAGGCCATCTTCAATACATTCCCCGATGGTAACCAAGTTCGAAAAGGAGGTCGAAATACTACCGAGTATATGTTGGAGATATGGGTCTTGCAGGGTGCCCACGAACAAATAAGTCAATCAACGATCCAAGAGAGGAGGCTGGACCCTTGCAACTAGTTCACGCCACCTTTGAGCGTACTCTTTGAACGACTCTAGAGATTTTTGTATCAGTCCTTGAAGCTGAGTGCGGCTAGGAGCCATCGAAGTATGGTAATGGTAATGTTTCAAAAAGGCGTCAGCAAGTTCCCCCCAAGTACTTACGTGAGATCTTTCCAATTGCATATACCAATCCAATGGTGCCCTGGTCAAGCTATCTTGGAAGAAGTGCATGAGTAACAGTTCATTTTCAGCATAGGCAGCCATTTTGCGACAGTAGGAACGTAGATGAGTCTCTGGGCAGGAAGTGCCTTCGTATTTGTCAAAATCCAGAACTTTAAACTTGGGAGGAATAACTACCCCAGGCACGAGGCACATTGCAGCAGTATTGAATCCAGAAGCCTTGATACCCTTCATGGCTCTAAGACGCTCTTCGAGAGCGTGATACATTTTCGTAGTTTCGGCAACTCCAACGACAAGATTCACTTGGGGTTCATCAAGATCAATGACATTGTGATGATCATCGACATCATTCCTAGGAACTCCGGTAGGAGTCTCAACATTTGCATTGTCATTCCTCCCATTAGCAGAAGTGGAGGGAGCAGCAGGAGTAAGCTTGGCAACACTTTGATGTAGTTCTTTTTGACCCTTGATCACGGCATGAAGGGTTTCCATAAGCTGGTCCATGTGAGTACCCATGGTGTCCATATCTCGGAGGAGTGCATTCTGATTCTCTTCAAAAAGATCCATTAGCCTTCATTGATTGCCTCTAGTACGGTAAGGATGTGGAGAAGTCGTCTTTGTTGTTCACTGAAGTCTGTCGGAAAAGGGACCCCAATGAGTTTTTGTTATGAAAAATGAATTCATGGTGTTGTACCCCAAAATTTGCCCTCCCATATCTCTCAAAACATGGCAAGAATAGTCTCCAAGTTGCTTAAGATTGCTCAAGAGTTGGACAGTCAAATCATCTCCTAAGGTAGTCAATCTCAAATTAGGGTTTTGTGATGCATCAAGGTCCTTACACCCAAATGACCCCAAGTTCTCCCCAATGTCCTAATATGTATTCAAGTTCATCCATGTCAAATTTCAAGCCTTGCAGAGGAAGTTTGGCCAGTCAATTGCTCAAGAGGTCCAAAAGTCGACTGTGCTAGGGCAAAAGTCAATTGTGACCTACAATTAGTCAAACCTCAAGATTTTTTGTCAACATTATCATTTGGAAGGATAATTCATCATTTTATCAAGGGTTGATCATGATTCATCAAGGATTGCTCAAAATTCATCAAGATTCAAAAGTTGCTAAATTAGGGTTTTACAGGAAAAGTCAACTCAACTTTGACCAAGCATAACTTTCTCATACTTTATGAGAAATTACCCATCCAAAGCTAATTTTGAAGAGGATGCAATTTCCTACAATCCATCTTCACACCCCAAGATCAATAAATGCACTCAAAAGTTACAAATTTGGACATTATAGGTCATTTTTGAAAGTCAACAAAAACACCTTTTTTGCCAAAGCTTATAACTTGAGCATGGAAAATCAAAATGAGAAGAGACCAAAAGGGTTGGTTAGAGGACATCTCAAGGTTTCTAAAAAGTCCAAGAACACCTCCAAAAGTTCAAAATTGGAGAAGTTATGCATTGTTGAAGTTGGGAATTTTTCCAAAATTGCCAAAAGTCAACTATCCCCAAAACTTCAAATTTTGTCAAATGGGCCCACTTTTTTCCACTTGATTTGATCTTATCACACTACACACGTGTCCTATATTCATCCTTGTGTCCAATTATTAATTTTTCTATTTTATTTGATTTTTATTGATTTAATTCATTTTAAATCAATTTAAATCCAAATAAAATCCAAATCTTAATCACTTGGTATATTTTTGATCATTACAGGTCTTAAATATCATCATGTACACAATCAAATCCGAATCAAGCCATGTTGTGAACAAAATATTGGTTTTTGACAAATTTGGAAGCTTTTTCAGTGGAGAATAAAATCAAATCTTGAATCATCAATGCTCATGGATTCAAAGCCCAATTTTTAACCTAATACATTGCTTGATACTTATACAATACAAGGACACGAGAAAAAGGACCTGAAGGCTGCAAAAATCACAAAACCAAAACTTGAAAAAGCTTGAAAAAGTTGAAAACTGAAATCTTGGTTAGAGGCCAATTCAAGGCCAAAACTCAACGTAGACTTCTTGCCTGACATCCACTGAAGCTATTGGAATCAAAATCAAGCCTTCTCCCTCCCTGAAACGCGCTGTAAGTTTCCTTGAATATCGCCTTATACATGAAAAACGCAACCTTGGATTCTTGCATCTTTTTGATAAATTATGGACATATTCTTGATCTTTGCATGATTTCCAAGCTATCTGCAATATTTGATTTTGTTTTTGTAGCCTGTAAAGCCATACCCGAAACTAGGGTTTGGGTTTCTTATTTTTAGGCGTTTCGATTTCAGGTAAAATCAGGACCAACCATGGACATAAATGAAACCAAGAGGGAGAGGCGAAGCGAACCATGGTCTTGGATTGCATTTTTACAGCCTAGAGAAGATTTTAGGAAGGAGCCATGAATTTAGCTGCGGATAAATTCCGCAGGTAAATAACCAGGCTTTTCAACGAAGAAGACGATGATGCGTCCTCTTCCTATTGGCTGATTTTGAATTTCGCGCTTTTTATTTTTTATTCCAGGCGTATTAATTGTTTTCCAATATAATATTTAGTGCTTATTCCACTAACAAAGAGAATGCAGTGGTCCAGTGGCAAACGCGTTGTGTGGAATCCAATGGGACATGGGTTCGAATCCCAGGTCCACCAATTTGCTTTGTATTATTTTTCCATAGACGTTCCAGTACAAACTCAAGCATGTGGACTACCATGGACCTCAAATTTCCAGGCGCTATATGGCCTCCAGGCCAAATCTGAAGGTCAAGATTGAAAGCTCACCATATTCCTGAGTCAACAGGCACACGTGGGATGGCAAAAGTCAGCCAGGCTTATTGGCGTTTGGGCCTCAAATTGCTAGTTTCACCTCCAGATTGGGCCCAACACCCCCATTGGGTTATTTCTTTTCTTTTTTATATTTCTTTTATTTAAATTGTTTTATTATTTTTATTGTTAATTAACCAATTAATAATTTTTCTAATAAAATCAAACACACAAAAATATATTTTATTTATTGAAATTAAAATCATCACTTTATTTTTGTAAATAAATTAATTCAATTGATTTAGTTTAATTAGATATAACTTATAATATTTTTGCAATTATTAAAATTAATTTAGATAATTAGGTTTTTTATTAAATTTATATATGTTTTTGGCGATGTAAATACCCGACGCCTTGTAATAGTTTAGATTTAATTTCCGCAAATTATTAACTGTTAGATGTTTGATAATAGGGAATGCATGACAAGATCAAATGTATGAACTTAAAATCAACATAGTTCACCCATGACATGTACAAAGATAAATAACTGAAAAATAACACACTCACACATGCGCACTCTTAGGGTACACCTCACTTAGTTGCCTTCGAACGTGGTCATTGAGTATAGGAAGTTTTAGAGGTCGCCCTCTTGTCCAAAGATCATAGTTGCCTCGAAACAGTTGCCTCGAAAAATGATCTAAGACATTAGGGTTATCGCTAAGGCGTCCTAACATTGCTTTAGTGACCACACGTCCCTTAATCGAATTGACCCTAAAACTCCAACGACGATGCTACCTACTCCTCAATAGTGGGATAGCATTGTCTAAAGGACATTTGCAAAGATTAATTCCTTTTTCGAGTAGGTAGATGGTTCTTAAGTACTTGCTCCTTTTAAAAACAAAACAAAACTTTTCGCACTTACACTCTCTGCAAAACAAAAACTTCTTTCAAACCCACAAACACAAAGAAAAGAGAATTTTGAAAACACAATGAGCAAGTACCTAAGAGCCCGTGGATAACCACGGATAAAAAGGGTGCTAACACCTTCCCTTTCTATAATCTACCTCCCGAACCCGAGAAACATCTCGAAAAAGGAATTTTTCTGTGCTTTTTTCCTTTCCTTGTTGAATAAAATAAAAGACGATGGCGACTCTTGCTTACCGCGACATTTTGCAAAAACAAACGCAAAACGCGAACCAACATTCCAAATTGGACGAGCAGATGATGAGTGTCCTAGTCCAATTCTATGATCCGATGTACCATTGTTTTACTTTTCAAGACTATCAGCTGGTTCCCACCTTAGAAGAGTTCTCTGAGCTGCTCGGTATCTCTGTTTTAGAGAAGACCCCGTTTACTGGTTGGGAGAAGATTCTTAGGCCCGAAGAGATTGATGCAGCCCTTCATTTGACCAAAGAGGAGGTAATGGCTAATTGGGAGACTAGAAGTGGAGAAAAGGGCTTTCTGACTAAGTTCTTAGTTGGTAAGGCTAACTATTTCTGGGATGGTCTGGATTTCAAGGCATTCGAGGATATTCTGGCTCTTTTGATATATGGCTTGGTTTTGTTTCCAAACTCTGACTCCTTTGTTGATGTGAATGCGATAAAGATCTTCATCTCTCGGAATCTGGTACCCACTCTCTTGGGTGACATTCTTCATCAGCTCTATGCTCGTACTTCCCGAAAGCGGGGAACCTTGATGTGTTGTGCTCCCTTATTGGCAAGGTGGTTTATTTTGCACCTTCCCAAGTCAGTGCTGAAGAACAAAGAAGGCATGGGCTGGGCCTATAGAGTCATGTCTCTCTCGCGTAATGACATTATCTGGACTCTCAAGGGTATGGACGAGGTAACTATTATTGAACGATGTGGGGAGTACCCCAATGTTCCACTGTTAGGAACCCATGGAGGAATTTCTTACAACCCATGCTTAGCTCTACGTCAGTTTGGGCGTGCCAGAAGAGAAGGACCTCATGAGATGCTAATGCCTAGTATCATCTTTGATTTTCAAGGGGATAGCGACGAGCAACGTCGTAGATTCATAAGGGCTTGGGATAGAGTTCACCAATCTGATCCACATGAGCTGGGTCCAAAGACTTCACTTCCAATGGAGCCATATCTCAGATGGGTCTGTATCCATGCTCAAAAGCTGGGTATGCCATATGAAGTTGTCCGGCCTGTCACTCTTGAAGTTGCTAATGAAGAAGGAGTTCTTCCAACCATCCTCCATCCTTATATGCCCACTGACATTGGGGCACTGAAAAGTTCTTGGATGCAACTAAGGGAAGAACGGGATTCTTACCGAGAGAAGTTCAACGAGCAAGAGAAGAAGATCCAGAAGTTGACTAGGCAGTTGGAGAACAAGCGGATTCTCAACGACTATGTCCGCACTGATAAGAAGAGACCATGGGAGCGTTGATTTACCTTTGATGATTTCCTTTCCAGTTTTTATTTAGTTTTCAGTATTTCCATTCTTGTAACGCCCTAAGGGCAATTTGTTGAACAATTTGAATTACAAAGTTATCTAATAAAGTGTGTTTCCTTTCTTGTTTACAAATTTGAATCTCCCGATTGTCTTTGAAACCATAAATCATATGCATTTCATCTCATGCATTCCATAACAGGTACCCATTACAGGTCTCTTATCTTCTTCGCTGTTTATTTTAGCACTCATCATGTCTGCTGAACCTTCAACTGAGCAAGCCATCAAGGCCCTCCAGGCCCAGAATGCTCAATTTCAAGAGTTGTTCATGAATCTAGCTAAGGGTCAGCAAGATTTGAAGACCCTGATTCTGAAAGAGAAGAAGAAGAAGAAGAAGAAGAAGAAGAAGAAGAAGAGAACAATCTTGTTTAACACAGGGCACAGGTTTGGAAACAGGCTACAGAATGAAGTTGATCTGACCACCTCATCTGGAGGTAAAGATAGTCAAGAGGAAAGGAGGGCTCCTAGCTCTGTGGTCTCCGACAACGAGACGGACTTCGACGAAGAATAGTATCCTCTTGCTGAGGATAGATACAAACAACTGGAAGACGGGTTGAGTGCTATGAAAGTTCAGAAGGTGTCTGGTCTGGACTTTGGTGATCTAGGTCTATCATCTAGGGTGGTGATTCCCCATAAGTTCAAGGCACCAGCCTTTGCCAAGTATGACGGAGTTTCCTGTTCGAAGCTGCACCTCCGGTCATATGTGAGGAAGATTCAGTCGTACACCGCTGATAAAAACCTATGGATCCATTTCTTTCAAGACAGTCTCTCAGGGACTCAACTTGAGTGGTTTTACCAGTTGAACGGAGCTAGTATTCGCAGTTGGGAAGATTTGGCTACTGCATTCTACAGGCAGTATCAGTACAACTCCGACCTCGCTCCTACACGTACCCAACTCCAGGGTATGTTAATGGGAACGGGTGAAGGATTCAAAGATTATGCTCAGAAGTGGAGGGACCTCTCCGGGAGAGTACAACCACCCTTGGTTGATCGGGAGCTTGTGGACATGTTTCTAGGGACCTTATCTGGTCCATTCCTCAACCATCTGATTGGAAGCTCTTCATCTGGGTTTACAGAGCTTATTTTGACCGGTGAGTGGATTGAGGCTGGTATTAAGGCTGGTAAGATACAGAAGGGTGCTTCATCAAGCACCGAGAAGAAGCCATTTAAGAAAGAGTCCAGTGATGTCCACAGTGCGAGAAAACAGAATAGACCTGAACACCGCCAAGATGTCAATGCGGTTGTTATTTCAAAACCTGTTGGTGCTCCTCAGTACAACAATCAACAGAAGGACGAGAGACCTCGAAGGCAATTCACCCGTCTCAACATGACATAATCTCAGATTCTGCCACAATTACTGAAGACCAATATGTTGATTCTAAAAGAAGCCCCAAAGAATTCAAATACAACGTCACCAAGATATAACCCTAATGCCCGCTGTGCTTATCACTCTGATAGCCTGGGGCATAATACAGATGATTGCTGGACTTTGAAGAATAAGATACATGACTTAATTGATGTGAAGGAGATTGAGTTCGAGGCACCCGAGAGGCCTAATGTTGTGACTGCTCCTATGCCCAAGCATGGAGTAAATGCTATAGAAGAAGACTCGTTTGTGGTTTCTGTGGATGATATTGTTACCCCTCTGATGACTGTAAAGAAGAACCTTTTGCTAGCCGGTTTATTTCCGAGTTGTGACGAAGGTTGCCGTATGTGTTATGTTATGTCTACTGGTTGCCCATTTTTGAAGTCAGATGTCCAACGCCTGATGGATAGTAAAGAGATTATGTTTGAGAAGACTGTTGTTCCTTTAGTTCCTTCTATAGAAGTTGCCATCATTACCATTTTCGACAATTCTTCCAAGGCTCCCTCGAGGAAGCCTGTTAGAATTACATCTGTTCTAAGAATCGCACCTGTAATCATCATTCTTCCGGGGCCCATCCCCTATACCTCTGATAAAGTTGTCCCTTGGCACTATGGGGATGATGTTTATTTTCATGGAGTTAAGCAAGAGTTGGATGTTGATACTGACGTCAGCAACATTACTGGACCTGCTAAAGTCAACCGCAGTGGAAGACTTTTCTCACCTGACATCTCTCCACCAACTTCTCGAAGACCTGTTGTTATTACACCTACCAGTGTACCTGCTACCATTCCTGTTCAAGTTCCTATTCTCACCCCTGTCACCGAGTCATCTGACACTCGGGGCAAAGGGATCACCACTGATGTGCCTGCCCAGACGGAGGCACCAAAGACGATTACTGTTGAGGCTTCTAAGCAAGAGATGGAAGAGATCATGAAGATCATTAAAAAGAGTGACTACAATGTAGTTGAACAGCTGGGGCAAACCCCGTCCAAGATTTCTATGTTGTCACTATTGATGTGCTTAGAGGCCCATGCCAAGGCTCTGATTACCTTCTTGAAAACCGCTCACGTACCACAAGAGACATCAGCTGATCAGTTTACAGATTGCATGGCCAATTTGACTGTTGATAATGGGTTGGGTTTCTCTGACGCCGATTTGACTGCTAAGGGGAAGAATCACAATGATGCCCTGCATGTCTCCATTGAATGTAGGGGCACTACTCTTGCACATGTATTGGTAGATACTGGTTCCTCATTGAATGTCTTGCCTAAGAAAGCTCTGGATTGGTTGGATTGTGAAGGGTTGGAGCTGAAGCCAAGCAACATTATCGTCAGAGCCTTTGATGGATCTAAAAGAATGGTACATGGAGAGGTTGATATCCCGATCAAGGTTGGTTCTCAGGTCTTCAATTTTACGTTCTATGTGATGGACATTCAGACATCTTATTCTTGTTTGCTGGGTTGTCCATGGATCCACAAAGCTGGGGCCGTAACCTAAACGCTCCATCAGAAGCTGAAGTACCCGGTCAAAGGGAAGATTGTGACAGTGCAAGGAGAGGAAGAGTACATGGTTAGCCACCTCAATTCTTTCCGATATGTAGAGATGGATGGGGAGTTCATTGAGACTCCATTCCAGCATTTTGAAGAGGTTCCTCAGACACTAGCGTCCGCTGAGACTGTTGTTGAAGATTATCCTATGAAGATGGCTTCCCTCAAGGATGCCCAGGCTGTTATTGAGAAAGGTGGGTGTGCAAATTGGGGACGACTCCCTGGTTTTACACAGAAGACTAACAAGTTTGGTTTGGGTTTCACTGCAGAAGCTCAAAGGGATGTTCGGAATGCACGAATCGGAAGACCTCCCGTGTTCATCAGCAACTCGGGAGTGAATTCCATTGAAGACGATGTGGAAGAATCTGAGTTCGACAGCTGGATCTATCCTACGACCGATGATGGACAATGCAACTGGACAGCAAAGGACTTCATCCCTATTACTTTTGTTACCCAGTAATGAAACTTTTGTTTTGAATTTGTAACAGACAATGTTTTAAACTTTATGGCCCAGTGTCTTACCCGGGGCACTGTGGCTTCATTTGTGAGGGTTTTATGTGTGTCATTTTCATATATCATTAATAAAAGCATTGAACGTTTTTTGCATTTCAAATCTTGCGCTCTTTGTTTTTCTTTATTATATATTGCAAAACAGCTATTTACACACATTCACATATACAGGTCCACATCCACTCTGGATCTCACTGGTAACGACTCTGCTACTGCCACTTATGACTTTGAAAATCCAATCAACTTAGCCGAAGACGAAGGTGAAGATGATTGCGAAGTGCCTGGTGAACTTGCAAGACTGTTACTTCAAGAAGAGAGGGCCATTCAGCCACACGAAGAGCCATTGGAAATAGTGAATCTGGGTACCGAGACAGATAAGAAAGAAGTCAAGATCGGTGCAAATCTGGAGCATAGTGTGAAGCAACGGTTGATTCAAATGCTGCGTGACTATGTAGGGATCTTTGCCTGGTCTTACGAAGATATGCCTGGTTTAGATACTGATATTGTGGTTCATCGCCCGCCCACTAAGGAAGACTGTCCTCCAGTAAAAAAGAAGGTTCGCCGAATGCGCCCAGAGATGTCTGAGAAAATCAAGGCTGAAGTGATGAAACAGTTCGACGCCGGTTTTCTAGATGTTACTTCTTACCCTCAGTGGGTTGCCAATGTGGTTCCTGTGCCGAAGAAGGATGGTAAGGTTCGAATGTGTGTTGATTACAGGGATCTGAACAGGGCAAGCCCCAAGGATGACTTCCCTCTACCTCATATTGACGTTTTGGTTGACAACACGGCTCAACACAAGGTATTCTCCTTTATGGATGGTTTCTCCGGCTATAGTCAGATCAAGATGGCTCCCGAAGACATGGAGAAGACTACCTTTGTTACTCAGTGGGGTACCTTTTGCTACCAGGTCATGCCTTTTGGACTGAAGAACGATGGGGCAACGTATCAGCGTGCCATGGTTGCTTTGTTTCATGACATGATCCATCATGAGATTGAGGTATATGTCGATGATATGATTGCAAGGTCCCAGACTGAGGAAGAACACCTTGACCATCTGCAGAAGCTGTTTGATAGGTTGAAGTTGTACAAGTTGAGGTTAAACCCGAACAAGTGCACCTTTGGAGTGAGATTTGGTAAGCTACTAGGCTTTGTCGTAAGCGACAAAGGTATTCAGGTGGATCCTGCCAAAGTGAAAGCTATACAGGAAATGCCAGCTCCCAGAATAGAGAAAGAAGTCAGAGGCTTTCTGGGACATCTGAATTACATTGCCTGATTCATCTCGCACCTGACCGCTACTTGTGAGCCAATCTTCAAGCTGCTAAAGAAAGATCAAGTAGTACGTTGGAATGATGAATGCCAGACCACTTTCGAAAGGATCAAAGAGCATCTCCAAGAGCCACATATTTTGATGCCTCCAGTTGAAGGGAGACCTTTGATCTTATACTTGACAGTACTCGACAACTCAATGGGGTGTGTGCTGGGACAACATAACGAGTCTGGCCGAAAAGAGCATGCTATTTATTACCTTAGAAAAAAGTTTACCGACTGTGAGACCCGATACTCACTGCTCGAGAAAACTTGTTGCGCTTTGGCATGGGCTGCTCGCCGGCTGAGACAGTATATGCTGACTCACACTACTCTATTGATATCAAAGATGGATCCAATCAAGTATATCTTCGAAAAGCCTGCATTGTCCGGAAGAATAGCAAGATGGCAGATGATCTTGATCGAGTATGACATCCAGTATACGACCCAAAAGGCAATTAAGGGAAGTGTGTTGGCAGACCATTTGGCACATCAGGCAGTGGATGATTACCAGTCTATGAACTTTGATTTCCCGGACGAGAATATCATATTGGTGACTGATTGTGAGAGACCTGGACCGGATGAAGGACCTGAGGAAGGATCCCTATGGTCTATGTACTTTGATGGAGCTTTGAACGCTTTGGGTAACAGCATTGGTGTTATGATCATATCTCCTAAACGCTTTCATACTCCGTTCACCGCCCGACTATGTTTCAACTGTACCAACAACATGGCGGAGTACGAAGCGTGCATTATGGGTCTTCGAGCAGCAATTGACCCAAGGATTAAGTTTCTAAGTGTTTTCGGAGATTCCGCTCTCGTGATCAGTCAGATCAAAGGCGAGTGGGATACGAAACACCCAAATGTTATTCCTTATAAGGAGTATGTATTGACGTTGCTTCCCCATTTCGAGGAGATAACCTTTGAACACTTCCCTAGAGAGGAGAATCAGTTGGCGGACGCGCTGGCTACGATGTCTTCTATGTTCAAAGTCAATTGGGACAACGAGGCTCCCCGGATTATCATTGAAAGATTGGACGAACCTGCACATTACTGTGACATTGAGACAGAAGAGGTGACAGAAAAGCCCTGGTATCATGAGGTGAAGAGGTATCTTGAAGCTCAGGAATACCCCGAGGGTGCATCTGTTAATGACAAAAAGTTCCTAAGGAGGTTCGCGGCGAAGTTCTTCATCAGCAATGGCATTCTTTACAAGCGTAACCATGATTCGACCTTACTGCGTTGTGTGGATAAGAATGAAGCAGAAAGGATCATGACAGAGTTACATGAAGGTACTTTCGGAACTCATTCCAGTGGACACACCATGGAAAAGGAAATCCTTCGGGCGGGATATTATTGGTCCATAATGGAAGCCGACTGTTATCAGCATTCTCGGACATGTCACAAGTTCCAGGTCTATGCTGATAAGGTGCACATACCTCCAGTCCCTCTGAATATATTGACGGCACCTTGGCCTTTTGCAATGTGGGGCATCGATATGATCGGCGAGATCAAACCTACAGCGTCCAACGGGCATCGTTTCATCCTGGTAGCTATTGATTACTTTACAAAGTGGGTTGAAGCAGCTTCCTTTGCTACTGTAACCAAGAACGTCGTGGCACGGTTCATTCGGCACAATCTAATCTGTCGATACGGTGTACCAGAGAGGATCATTACGGACAATTGTACCAATCTCAACAACAAAATGATCACCGAGCTCTGCGAGCAATTCAAGATACAACATCATAACTCTTCTCCCTACCGGCCGAAGATGAATGGGGCTGTTGAAGCGGCCAATAAGAACATTAAGAAGATTGTGCAGAAGATGACAGTGACATACAAAGACTGGCACGAGATGTTACCATTCGCTCTTCATGGGTACCGTACCTCAGCACGAACATCAACAGGGGCAACACCCTATTCCTTGGTATATGGCATGGAGGCAGTCTTGCCCATTGAAGTCCAGATACCCTCTCTCCGAATTATGAAGGATGCAGGTTTGAGTGAAGATGACTGGATTCAGACCCGGCTTGATCAGCTGAATTTAATCGACGAAAAGAGACTTACTGCTATTTAGCATGGTCAGACGTACCAAAAACGGATGATTAAGGCATTTAACAAGAAAGTCAGACGACAAGAGTATCAAGTTGGGGATCTAGTAATCAAGTGCATTATCCTACCTCAAGGTGATCCCAGGGGCAAATGGACCCCTACTTACGAAGGGTCATTTGTGGTTAAGAACATTTTCTCAGGCGGAGCTATGATTCTAACCACCATGGATGGTGACGACCTTCCTCACCTCGTCAATGCAGACATGGTGAAAAGATACTACGCGTAATCAAAGACCCGCTAGGTTGACTAGCCTAGGCAAAAATAAGGGCTTCCCGGGGAACCAAAAGGGTTCGGGCAAAAATAAGGGATGAAAATGAAAAAATCTGTACACCCGGCAAGTCGAAAACCTGAAAAGGCGACTTGGGCAAAAATGGGTATCCCGGTGGACTGAAAACCCGAAAGGGCGGTCCAGGCAAAAATTAGGGATCAAAGCATAACACTATGTCTCATTGAATCACCTTACATCCAGACTTCAGTATCGACTATCAAGCTCGGATGACACCAATCAATCTGATTTACCTTCAACCAAGTAACAAAGTGATGAGATGCTCAAGGACATAAAGGCAATAGCAGAGTTGGAACCCAGTGGGATTATTCACATAGCTGTTTTGTTTTCTTTTCACAAATTGTGTAAATTCTATTACTCGGCGGCGTTCTCTTACTAGGACGTCAGCCTCTTGTACGAAAAACGCCTATTTACAGGCCAAACTTCAAAATCAATACAAATTCATTTTCAGACAAATTTCAAATTGTTTTCCCTTTATCTCTTTTGTTTTGCAAATAACGTCCAATGTTCGTTTTTTATATATGCATTTGACATTAATTGCTGCTCATAAATATTTACATGTGAAACAAAAGTCGAATTACTGGTAATATCAGAAGCAGGGGCAATAAGAATTGTCAGAACTGTATAAGTTGCTTTGTTCACCAGGTACAAAGGTAGATTCAGCTGAAGAATATGGCTAAGATACCTTCACTCCCCCCAAAGAAAGACAGTAATGGTAGCTCTCTCAGCTGAGACTTACAACCGTGAATGAATCAGCAATACTCTCCCCAAGCAGAGTTTATCTACCATCAACGCTAAAAGGGTCTTAATATTCCCCAACGGAGTATAAGAATATTCCCAGCAAGTATAAGAGTATCCCCGACAGTCTTAATATTCCTCAATAAGGGTATAAGAATGTTCCCCGGAAGAATACAAGATACCCCCAGTGGAGTTAACATTTCCCCAGCATGGTCTGAAAAAACTTCCCCAACAGAGTTGAATCATCATCCCCAGCGAAGTTTCTTTCCTTTCACAAGCAGGAATTCAATCTTCAATAGATTTAATATCACCAGCAACGGTAATCCATCCCCATTGGAGTTTATCGTTGAAATCCCCAGCAGAGCTTATCAGCGGAATCCCCAATAGAGTTTATCAGTGACATTCTCAGCAGAACATCTCTTCCCCACAGAGTAATTCCCCTCGGAGTAATCTCCTCATCAGTTTATTCCCCCAACGAGTTACCCTCTCTTGCAAGTTTATCACCTTCGTTCATCATCCCCAGCAGAAACAAAGAATTCAACTCTATTCTCCAGCAGCTATACGGGATTTATTTTCCCCAGCTAAAACATCACATTTCCACACATCATGGTACATGCATATATACATGCAGACAATACAATCTCATTTATATTAAGAACATCATTGCTTGATCCATATCATGCATTGCATACGACTGACCTTTGCTTTTCAGGAAAGATACAGTTAAAGTTCTCAGCAGTCAAAGGAGACAAATCCAGTCAAAGGAGACAAACCCAGTCAAAGGAGACAAATCCAGTCAAAGGAGACAAATCCAGTTAATAGAGACAAATCCAGTTAAATCGATTCCTAAAGGTTTTTCTGATACAAATCCAATCAAAGGAGACAAATCCATTCAAAGGAGACAAATCCAGTTAAATCGATTCCTAAAGATTTTTCTGATGCTAAACCAGTCAAAGGAGACAAATCCAGTCAAAGGAGACAAATCCAGTTAAATCGATTCCTAAATATTTTTCTGATGCTAGTCCAGTCAAAGGAGACAAATCCAGTCAAAGGAGACAAAACCAGTTAAATCGATTCCTAAAGATTTTTCTGAGGCCACCAGTCAAAGGAGACAAAACCAGTTAAATCGATTTCTAAAGATTTTTCTGAGGCCACCAGTCAATAAAGACCAAACCAGTTAAATCGATTCCTAAAGATTTTTCTGAGGCCACCAGTCAATAGAGACAAAACCAGTTAAATCGATTCCTAAAGATTTTTCTGAGGCCAATCCAGTCAATAGAGACAAATACAGTTAAATCAATTCCTAAAGACTTTGTTGATACCAATCCCGTCAAAAGAGACAAAGCCACCTACCAACAATCTCCAAATGGAATCTGTAAGCCCATTCCTGACATCACAATGCTGATATTACATCATGTGAGTGTAAATTTCTGGGCACTCTAGTGTTCAATCATCTTCCACTTTCGGATCACGAAAGGCCCGAAAGCCAATCTACATCCTCAGGTTTAAGAAAATTTAAAGGGGGCATCTGTTGTACCCCAAAATTTTCCCTCCCATATCTCTCAAAACATGGCAAGAATAGTCTCCAAGTTGCTTAAGATTGCTCAAGAGTTGGATAGTCAAATCATCTCCTAAGGCAGTCAATCTCAAATTAGGGTTTTGTGATGCATCAAGGTCCTTACACCCAAATGACCCCAAGTTCTCCCCAATGTCCTAATATGTATTCAAGTTCATCCATGTCAAATTTCAAGCCTTGCAGAGGAAGTTTGGTCAGTCAATTGCTCAAGAGGTCCAAAAGTCGACTGTGCTAGGGCAAAAGTCAACTGTGACCTACAATTAGTCAAACCTCAAGATTTTTTGTCAACATTCTCATTTGGAAGGATAATTCATAATTTGATCAAGGGTTGATCATGATTCATCAAGGATTTCTCAAAATTCATCAAGATTCAAAAGTTGCTAAATTAGGGTTTTATAGGAAAAGTCAACTCAACTTTGACCAAGCATAACTTTCTCATACTTTATTAGAAATGACCCATCCAAAGCTCATTTTTAGGAGGATGCAATTTTCTACAATCCATCTTCACAACCCAAGAACAATAAATGCACTCACAAAAAGTTACAAATTTGGACATTATAGGTCATTTTTGAAAGTCAACAAAAACACATTTTTTACCAAAGCTTATAACTTGAGCATGGAATATCAAAATGAGATGATACCAAAAGGGTTGGTTATAGTGCATATCAAGGTTTCTAAAAAGTCAAAGAACACCTCCAAAAGTTCAAAATTGGAGAAGTTATGCATTGTTGAAGTTGGGCATTTTTCCAAAATTGCCAAAAGTCAACTCTCCCCAAAACTTCAAATTTTGTCAAATGGGCCCACTTTTTTCCACTTGATTTGATCTTATCACACTACACACGTGTCCTATCTTCATCCTTGTGTCCAAATATTAATTTTTCTATTTTATTTGATTTTTATTGATTTAATTCATTTTAAATCAATTTAAATCCAAATGAAATCAAAATCTTAATCACTTGGTATCTTTTTGATCATTACAGGTCTTAAATATCATCATGTACACAATCAAATCCGAATCAAGCCATGTTGTGAACAAAATATTGGTTTTTGACAAATTTGGAAGCTTTTTCAATGGAGAATAAAATCAAATCTTGAATCATCAATGCTCATGGATTCAAAGCCCAATTTTTAACCTAATACATTGCTTGATACTTATACAATACAAGGACACGAGAAAAAGGACCTGAAGGCTGCAAAAATCACAAAACCAAAACTTGAAAAAGCTTGAAAAAGTTGAAAACTGAAATCTTGGTTAGAGGCCAATTCAAGGCCAAAACTCAACGTAGACTTCTTGCCTGACATCCACTGAAGCTATTGGAATCAAAATCAAGCCTTCTCCCTCCCTGAAACGAGCTGTAAGTTTCCTTGAATACCGTCTTGTACATGAAAACGCAACCTTGGATTCTTGCTTCTTTTTGATAAATTATGGACATATTCTTGATCTTTGCATGATTTCCAAGCTATCTGCAATATTTGATTTTGTTTTTGTAGCCTGTAAAGCCATACCCGAAACTAGGGTTTGGGTTTCTTGTTTTTAGGCGTTTCGATTTCAGGTAAAATCAGGACCAACCATGGACATAAATGAAACCAGGAGGGAGAGGCGAAGCGAACCATGGTCTTGGATTGCATTTTTACAGCCTAGAGAAGATTTTAGGAATGAGCCATGAATTTAGCTGCGGATAAAATCCGCAGGTAAATAACCAGGCTTTTCAACGAAGAAGACGATGATGCGTCCTCTTCCTATTGGCTGATTTTGAATTTCGTGCTTTTTATTTTTTATTCCATGCGTATTAATTGTTTTCCAATATAATATTTAGTGCTTATTCCACTAACAAAGAGAATGCAGTGGTCCAATGGCAAACACGTTGTGTGGAATCCAATGGGACCTAGGTTCGAATCCTAGGTCCACCAATTTGCTTTGTATTATTTTTTCATTGACGCTCCATTACAAACTCAAGCATGTGGACTACCATGGACCTCAAATTTCTAGGCGCCAGATGGCCTCCGGGCCAAATTTGAAGGTCAAGATTGAAAGCTCACCATATTCCTGAGTCAACAGGCACACGTGGGATGGCAAAAGTCAGCCAGGCTTATTGGCGTTTGGGCCTCAAATTGCCAGTTTCACCTCCAGATTGGGCCCAACACCCCCATTGGGTTATTTCTTTTCTTTTTTATATTTCTTTTATTTAAATTGTTTTATTATTTTTATTGTTAATTAACCAATTAAATTTTTTTCTAATAAAATAAAAAACACAAAAATATATTTTATTTATTGAAATTAAAATCATCACTTTATTTTTGTAAATAAATTAATTCAATTGATTTAGTTTAATTAGATATAACTTATAATATTTTTGCAATTATTAAAATTAATTTAGATAATTAGGTTTTTTATTAACTTTAACCAATTTATTTTTATTTCTTTAAATATCCAAAAAATCCAAAAATATCTCTTTTTAATTAATAAATTAATTTATTTAATAATTAATTTAGATCTAGTTTCTTTTTTTATTCAAAATAACAAAAAATGCTTTCTTTAACAAGAAGGGTCAAAACCCTAAAAAATGCTCCGATTTAATTTTCTCGCACGCGATCAATTTTGTCTTATTATTGTAATTGCTTTCGGAATGTAACAGCTTTTAATTAGGACTTTATTTTATCGCTTTCTTTTATTATCTGTAATTTAAATTAAAGGGTTGTTTTTGGCGATGTAAATACCCGACGCCTTGTAATAGTTTAAATTTATTTTCCGCAAATTATTAACTGTTAGATGTTTGATAATAGGGAATGCATGACAAGATCAAATGTATGAACTTAAAATCAACATAGCTCACCCATGACATGTACAAAGATAAATAACTGAAAAATAACACACTCGCACATGCGCACTCTTAGGGTACACCTCACTTGGTTGCCTTCGAACGTGGTCATTGAGTATAGGAAGTTTTAGAGGTCGCCCTCTTGTCCAAAGATCATAGTTGCCTCGAAACAGTTGCCTCGAAAAATGATCTAAGACATTAGGGTTACCGCTAAGGCATCCTAACATTGCTTTAGTGACCACACGTCCCTTAATCGAATTGACCCTAAAACTCCAACGACGATGCTACCTACTCCTCAATAGTGGGATAGCATTGTCTAAAGGACATTTGCACAGATTAATTCCTTTTTCGAGTAGGTAGATGGTTCTTAAGTACTTGCTCCTTTTAAAAACAAAACAAAACTTTTCGCACTTACACTCTCTTCAAAACAAAAACTTCTTTCAAACCCACAAACACAAAGAAAAGAGAATTTTGAAAACACAATGAGCAAGTACCTAAGAGCCCGTGGATAACCACAGATAGAAAGGGTGCTAACACCTTCCCTTTCTATAATCTACCTCCCGAACCCGAGAAACATCTCGAAAAAGGAATTTTTCTGTGCTTTTTTCCTTTCCTTGTTGGATAAAATAAAAGACGGTGGCGACTCTTGCTTACCGCGACATTTTGCAAAAACAAACGCAAAACGCGAACCAGCATTCCAAATTGGACGAGCAGATGATGAGTGTCCTAGTCCAATTCTATGATCCGCTGTACCATTGTTTTACTTTTCAAGACTATCAGCTGGTTCCCACCTTAGAAGAGTTCTCTGAGCTGCTCGGTATCTCTGTTCTGGAGAAGACCCCGTTTACTGGTTGGGAGAAGATTCTTAGGCCCGAAGAGATTGTTGCAGCCCTTCATTTGACCAAAGAGGAGGTAATGGCTAATTGGGAGACTAGAAGTGGAGCAAAGGGCTTTCTGACTAAGTTCTTGGTTGGTAAGGCTAACTATTTCTGGGATGTTCTGGATTTCAAGGCATTCGAGGATATTCTGGCTCTTTTGATATATGGCTTGGTTTTGTTTCCGAACTCTGACTCCTTTGTTGATGTGAATGCGATAAAGATCTTCATCTCTCGGAATCTGGTACCCACTCTCTTGGGTGACATTCTTCATCAGCTCTATGCTCGTACTGCCCGAAAGCGGGGAACCTTGATGTGTTGTGCTCCCTTATTGGCAAGGTGGTTTATTTCGCACCTTCCCAAGTCAGTGCTAAAGAACAAAGAAGGCATGGGTTGGGCCTATAGAGTCATGTCTCTCTCGCATAATGACATTATCTGGACTCTAAAGGGTATGGACGAGGTAACTATTATTGATCGATGTGGGGAGTACCCCAATGTTCCACTGTTAGGAACCCATGGAGGAATTTCTTACAACCCATGCTTAGCTCTACGTCAGTTTGGGCGTGCCAGAAGAGAAGGACCTCATGAGATGCTAATGCCTAGTATCATCTTTGATTTTCAAGGGGATAACGACGAGCAACGTCGCAGATTCATAAGGGCTTGGGATAGAGTTCACCAATCTGATCCACATGAGCTGGGTCCAAAGACTTCACTTCCAATGGAGCCATATCTCAGATGGGTCCGTATCCGTGCCCAAAAGAGGGTATGCCATATGAAGTTGTCCGGCCTGTCACTCTTGAAGTTGCTAATGAAGAAGGAGTTCTTCCAACCATCCTCCATCCTTATATGCCCACTGACATTGGGGCATTGAAAAGGTCTTGGATGCAACTAAGGGAAGAACGGGATTCTTACTGAGAGAAGTTCAACGAGCAAGAGCAGAAGATCCAGAAGTTGACTAGGCAGTTAGAGAACGAGCGGATTCTCCACGACTATGTCCGCACTGATAAGAAGAGACCATGGGAGCGTTGATTTACCTTTGATGATTTCCTTTCCAGTTTTTATTTACTTTTCAGTATTTCCATTCTTGTAACGCCCTAAGGGCAATTTGTTGAACAATTTGAATTACAAAGTTATCTAATAAAGTGTGTTTCCTTTCTTGTTTACAACTTTGAATCTCCCGATTGTCTTTGAAACCATAAATCATATGTATTTCATCTCATGCATTCCATAACAGGTACCCATTACAGGTCTCTTATCTTCTTCGCTGTTTATTTCAGCACTCATCATGTCTGCTGAACCTTCAATTGAGCAAGCCATCAAGGCCCTGCAGGCCCAGAATGCCCAATTTCAAGAGCTGTTCATGAATCTAGCTAAGGGTCAGCAAGATCTGAAGACCCTGATTATGAAAGAGAAGAAGAAGAAGAAGAAGAAGAAGAAGAAGAGGACAATCTTGTTTAACACAGGGCACAGGTTTGGAAACAGGCTACAGAATGAAGTTGATCTGACCACCTCATCTGGAGGGAAAGATAGTCAAGAGGAAAGGAGGGCTCCTAGCTCTGTGGTCTCCGACAACGAGATGGACTTCGACGAAGAATAGTATCCTCCTACTGAGGATAGATACAAATAACTGGAAGATCGGTTGAGTGCTATGGAAGTTCAGAAGGTGCGTGGTCTGGACTTTGGTGATCTAGGTCTATCATCTAGGGTGGTGATTCCCCATAAGTTCAAGGCACAAGCCTTTGCCAAGTATGACAGAGTTTCCTGTCCGAAGCTGCACCTCCGGTCATATGTGAGGAAGATTCAGCCGTACACCGCTAATAAAAACCTATGGATCCATTTCTTTCAAGACATTCTCTCAGGGACTCAACTTAAGTGGTTTTACCAGTTGAACGGAGCCAGTATCCACAGTTGGGAAGATTTGGCTACTGCGTTCTACATGCAGTATCAGTATAACTCCGACCTTGCTCCTACACGTACCCAACTCCAGGGTATGTCAATGGGAACGGGTGAAGGATTCAAAGATTATGCTCAGAAGTGGAGGGACCTTGTCGGGAGAGTACAACCACCCTTGGCTGATCGGGAGCTTGTGGACATGTTTCTGGGGACCTTATCTGGTCAATTCTTCAACCATCTGATTGGAAGCTCTTCATCTGGGTTTACAGAGCTTATTTTGACCGGTGAGTGGATTGAGGCTGGTATTAAGGCTGGTAAGATACAGAAGGGTGCTTCATCAAGCACCGAGAAGAAGCCATTTAATAAAGAGTCCAGTGTTGTCTACAATGTGAGAAAACAGAATAGACCTGAACACCACCAAGTTGTCAATGTGGTTGTTATTTCAAAACCTGCTGGTGCTCCTCAGTACAACAATCAACAGAAGGACGAGAGACCTCGAAGGCAATTCACCCGTCTCAACATGACATTATCTCAGATTCTGCCATAATTACTGAAGACCAATCTGTTGATTCTAAAAGAAGCCCCAAAGAATTCAAATACAACGTCACCAAGATATAACCCTAATGCCCGTTGTGCTTATCACTCTGATAGCCTGGGGCATAATACAGATGATTGTTGGACTTTGAAGAATAAGATACAGGACTTAATTGATGCGAAGGAGATTGAGTTCGAGGCACCCGAGAGGCCTAATGTTGTGACTGCTCCTATGCCCAAGCATGGAGTAAATGCTATAGAAGAAGACTCGTTTGTGGTTTATGTGGATGATATTGTTACCTCTCTGATGACTGTAAAAAAGAACCTTTTGCTAGCCGGTTTATTTCCGGGCTGTGATGAAGGTTGATGTATGTGTTCTGTTCTGTCTACCGATTGCCCATTCTTGAATTTAGATGTCCAACGCCTGATGGATAGTAAAGAGATTATGTTTGAGAAGATTGTTGTTCCTTTAGTTCCTTCTAAAGAAGTTGCCATCATTACCATTTTCGACAATTCTTCCAAGGCTCCCTCGAGGAAGCCTGTTAGAATTACATCTGTTCCGAGAATCGCACCTGTAATCATCACTGTTCCGGGGCCCATCCCCTATACCTCTGATAAAGTTGTCCCTTGGCACTATAGGGCTGATGTTTATTTTCATGGAGTTAAGAAAGAGTTGGATGCGGATACTGACGTCAGCAACATTACTGGACCTGCTAAAGTCACCCGCAGTGGAAGACTTTTCTCACCTGACATCTCTCCACCAACTTCCCGAAGACCTGTTGTTATTACACCTGCCAGTGTACCTGCTACCATTCCTGTTCAAGTTCCTATTCTCACCCCTGTCGCCGAGTCATCTGAAACTCAGGGCAAAGGGATCACCACTGATGTGCCTGCCCAGATGGAGGCACCAAAGACGATTACTGTTGAGGCTTCTAAGAAAGAGATGGAAGAGATCGTGAAGATCATTAAAAAGAGTGACTACAATGTAGTTGAACAGCTGGGGCAAACCCCGTCCAAGATTTCTATGTTGTCATTATTGCTGTGCTCAGAGGCCCATTCCAAGGCTCTGATTACCTTCTTGAAAACCGCTCACGTACCACAAGAGACATCAACTGATCAGTTTACAGATTGCATGGCCAATTTGACTATTGATAATGGGTTGGGTTTCTCTGACACCGATTTGACTGCTAAGGGGAAGAATCACAACGATGCCCTGCATGTCTCCATTGAATGCAGGGGCACTACTCTTGCACATGTATTGGTAGATACTGGTTCCTCATTGAATGTCTTGCCTAAGAAAGCTCTGGACCGGTTGGATTATGAAGGTTTGGAGCTGAAGCCAAGCAACATTGTCATCAGAGCCTTTTATGGATCTAAAAGAATGGTACATGGAGAGGTTGATATCCCGATCAAGGTTGGTTCTCAGGTCTTCAATTCTACGTTCTATGTGATGGACATTCGGCCATCTTATTCTTGTTTTCTGGGTCGTCCATGGATCCACAAAGCTGGGGCCGTAACCTCAACGCTCCATCAGAAGTTGAAGTACCCGGTCAAAGGGAAGATTGTGACAGTGCAAGGAGAGGAAGAGTACATGGTTAGCCATCTCAATTCTTTCCGATATGTAGAGATGGATGGGGAGTTCATTGAGACTCCATTCCAGCATTTTGAAGAGGTTCCTCAGACACTGGCGTCCGCTGAGACTGTTGTTGAAGATTTTCCTATGAAGATGGCTTCCCTCAAGGATGCCCGGGCTGTTATTGAGAAAGGTGGGTGTGAAAATTGGGGACGACTCCCTGATTTTACACAGAAGACTAACAAGTTTGGTTTGGGTTTCACTGCAGAAGCTCAAAGGGCTGTTCGGAATGCACGAATCGGAAGACCTCTCGTGTTCATCAGCAACTCGGGAGTGAATGCCATTGAAGACGATGTGGAAGAATCTGAGTTCGACAGCTGGATCTATCCTACGACCGACGGTGGACAATGCAACTGGACAGCAAAGGACTTCATCCCTATTACTTTTGTTTTGAATTTGTAACAGACAATGTTTTAAACTTTATGGCTCGGTGTCTTACCCGGGGCACTGTGGCTTCATTTGTGAGGGTTTTATGTGTGTCATTTTCATATATCATTAATAAAAGCATTGGACGTTTTTTGCATTTCAAATCTTGCGCTCTTTGTTTTTCTTTATTATATATTGCAAAACAGCTATTTACACACATTCACATATATAGGTCCACATCCACTCTGGATCTCACTGGTAACGACTCTGCTACTGCCAGTTATGACTTTGAAAATCCAATCAACTTAGCCGAAGACGAAGGTGAAGATGATTGCGAAGTGCCTGGTGAACTTGCAAGACTGTTACTTCAAGAAGAGAGGGCCATTCAGCCACACGAAGAGCCATTGGAAATAGTGAATCTGGGTACCGAGACAGATAAGAAAGAAGTCAAGATCGGTGCAAATCTGGAGCATAGTGTGAAGCAACGGTTGATTCAGATGTTGCGTGACTATGTTGAGATCTTCGCCTGGTCTTACAACGATATGCCTGGTTTAGATACTGATATTGTGGTTCATCGCCTGCCCACTAAGGAAGACTGTCCTCCAGTAAAACAGAAGGTTCGCCGAATGCGCCCAGAGATGTCTGAGAAAATCAAGGCTGAAGTGATGAAACAGTTCGACGCCGGTTTTCTAGCTGTTACTTCTTACCCTCAGTGGGTTGCCAATGTGGTTCCTGTGCCGAAGAAGGATGGTAAGGTTCAAATGTGTGTTGATTACAGGGATCTGAACAGGGAAAGCCCCAAGGATGACTTCCTTCTACCTCATATTGATGTTCTGGTTGATAACACGGCTCAGCACAAGGTATTCTCCTTTATGGATGGTTTCTCCGGCTATAATCAGATCAAGATGGCTCCCGAAGACATGGAGAAGACTACCTTTGTTACTCAGTGGGGTACCTTTTTCTACAAGGTCATGCCTTTTGGACTGAAGAACGTTGGGGCAACGTATCAGCGTGCCATGGTTGCTTTGTTTCATGACATGATCCATCATGAGATTGAGGTATATGTCGATGATATGATTGCAAGGTCCCAGACTGAGGAAGAACACCTTGACCATCTGCAGAAGCTGTTTGACAGGTTGAATTTGTACAAGTTGAGGTTAAACCCGAACAAGTGCACCTTCGGAGTGAGATCTGGTAAGCTACTAGGATTTGTCGTAAGCGACAAAGGTATTCAGGTGGATCCTGCTAAAGTGAAAGCTATACAGGAAATGCCAGCTCCCAGAACAGAGAAAGAAGTCAGAGGCTTTCTAGGACATCTGAATTACATTGCCCGATTCATCTCGCACCTGACCGCTACTTGTGAGCCAATCTTCAAGCTGCTGAAGAAAGATCAAGTAGTACGTTGGAATGATGAATGTCAGGCCGCTTTCGAAAGGATCAAAGAGTATCTCCAAGAGCCACCTATTCTGATGCCTCCAGTTGAAGGGAGACCTTTGATCTTATACTTGACAGTACTCGACAACTCAATGGGGTGTGTGCTGGGACAGCATGACGAGTCTGGCCGAAAAGAGCATGCTATTTATTACCTTAGAAAAAAGTTTACCGACTGTGAAACCCGATACCACTGCTCGAGAAAACTTGCTACGGTTTGGCATAGGCTGCTCGCCGGCTGAGACAGTATATGCTGACTCACACTACTATATTGATATCAAAGATGGATCCAATCAAGTATATCTTCAAAAAGCCTGCATTGTCCGAAAGAATAACAAGATGGAAGATGATCTTGATCTAGTATGACATCCAGTATACGACCCAAAAGGCAATTAAGGGAAGTGTGTTGGCAGACCATTTGGCACATCAGGTAGTGGATGATTACCAGTCTATGAACTTTGATTTCCCGGACGAGAATATCATGTTGGTGACTGATTGTGAGACACCTGGACCGGATGAAGGACCTGAGGAAGGATCCTGATGGTCTATGTACTTTGATGGAGCTTTGAACGCTTTGGGTAACGACATTGGCATTGTGATCATATCTCCTAAAGGCTCTCATACTCCGTTCACCGCCCGACTATGTTTCAACTGTACCAACAACATGGCGGAGTATGAAGCGTGCATTATGGGTCTTCGAGCAGCAATTGACCTAAGGATTAAGTTTCTAAGTGTTTTCGGAGATTCCTCTCTCGTTATCAGTCAGATCAAAGGCGAGTGGGATACGAAACACCCAAATGTTATTCCTTATAAGGAGTATGTATTGACGTTGCTTCCCCATTTCGAGGAGATAACCTTTGAACACTTCCCTAGAGAGGAGAATCAGTTGGCGGACGCGCTGGCTATGATGTCTTCTATGTTCAAAGTCAATTGGGACAACGAGGCTCCCCGGATTATCATTGAAAGATTGGACGAACCTGCACATTACTGTGACATTGAGACAGAAGAGGTGACAGAAAAGCCCTGGTATCATGAGGTGAAAAGGTATCTTGAAGCTCAGGAATACCCCGAGTGTGCATCTGTTAATGACAAAAAGTTCCTAAGGAGGTTCGTGGCGAAGTTTTTCATCAGCGATGGCATTCTTTACAAGCGTAACTGTTGTACCCCAAAATTTGCCCTCCCATATTCTTCAAGATTTGCCAAGGTCAAGGTTCAAAATCTCCCAAGGGTTGCACAGTCCAATGGCCTCCTAACAGTCAAAAATTAGGGTTTTGGTTCTGGCAAAGAAGTTGAGGTTTCCAAGGGTCCAATCAAGTCCCACATGCCTATAAACATTGTCAAGCATTCACATGCCAAGTTTCAAGACTCACAGCATCAAATTGCACAGTCAAAAACCCTAATTGCTTCATAGTCAACTACAGGGGCAAAATGGTCATTTGGCAGTCAAAAGTCAAATTTTTTGGTAAACATCTTATTTTGAAGCCACAATCATCATTGGATCAAATCTTGATCATGATTCCACAAGAATGGCTCAAAAATCATCAAGATGCAAAAGTTTCCATTTTTGGACAGTTGAAAAGTCAACGGCAAATTCACCAAGGCATAACTTCCACATGGTTTATCAGAAAAATTCCATCCAAATCTCATTTTGAATAGAATGACATTTCCTACAACTCATCTTCACACTTCAAGTCCAAGAAATTCTCTCACAAAAAGTTATCAATCTCAACATTATAGGTCATTTTCAAAAGTCAACAAAAAGGCACTTTAGGTCAAAGACCATAACTTGATATTGGTAAATCCAAATGGCATGGGACCAACGACATTGGTTAGAGTACTTCAAGACCTTTCCAAAATGTCCAAAAACATGATCAAAGCTTAAACATTGAGCAAGATATGCCTTGTGGAAGTTGGGAAATTTTTGGGAATTTTGAAAAGTCAACTTTGCTTCAAATGCCTCAAAATTGCTAATGGGCCTCAATTTCTTCCATGAATCATTACCCAAAAGCTATGCACGACCCATTAAGCTAAAAGGGAGTTATTTTCTTATTTTTAATTAATTAATTGAATTTTTAATCCTATTAATTCATTTAATTAAAATTAAATATGAGAAAAATACTAAATCATGTGTTTCAAATCTTTTTGTGCAGCCAATTCACTCTTTATGGATCAAATATTTCGTGCATCACTCAAAAGGAAAGATTCTATGCAATTGGCAATGGTTTCATGGCAAAAAGATTGGATTTGATATCATTGAAAACCAAATATCCAAATCATCAATGCAGGGATTATGGGCTTGTTTTTCTTAACCTAATCATGCTCAGATACATATAGAACAAAAACCTAATGCATTAGACACAGGAGTTGCGCAGAAACCTAAAGAACAAACTTGCATTTTTTTGACAAAAAGTGAGAAACTGTTTTCATACATAGAGCTGGTTTCAAGGCCTCAAAAGCATTCCACAAGCTTGCCAAGACATCCAGGAAACTATTCCAATCAAAACCAGCCCTCCATACTCAAGGAATTGGTAGAATGAAGCCTCCCTGTTCATAATTTCTTTCATGTTCGTGTTTGAATTTGCATACATTTTTCATACGTTTTAAACATTGATTTACATTAACATGAACATGCTGAAGCTATTGATGCCCTTTAATTGAACTAATAACGTCTGTATCGAAAGTTGCCATGGACGTTCGTTAGGGTTTCAGAGCTCCAGATTTGGTGCTTTGCATATATGGAAAAATTGGCCATTCAAACCTATGCCAATAGAATCAGGACCTCCAAACGAAGCAAAGCCACTCCTCGCGCCATTTTTATAATTGCTTATGAGCTAATCGCTATTTTTCCCGTTCATGTTTAGTGGGGGTTTAAAACCCCCGCTATTTGCTTCTATTTACAGGTGCAAAAGGAAGACGAAACCTATGTGTCTGAGCATGATTGGCAGGTTTGAATATTAGCGCGCTTTATTTGGTTCAACGTAATATTGCTTTTTTCACATATGTTATTCACGTTCCACTAATATGACAAAGAGACTCAATGGCACGGTTGGTAGATGCGTTGGCTTGCAGGTATTGGGACCTAGGTTCGATTCCCAGGTCCCCTTGTATATTTCATGATTTTTTTCTATAACACGCTTCTGTGTAGTGCGTCTCCCAGGGTTCATCATGCGCCCTCACCTGCTTGCTTGCCACGCGCCCAGGAGATCAATCTGATGGCCATCACATGAATTTCACTATGCGCGCTAGTCAATTGATGCATACACAACCACAAAAAGTCAGAAAAGGCTTGGGATCAATGGGCCAAATTCCTTGCAGTTAACCTCCAAAAGGGTCAGATACCCCCATGGTTTGTCCAATTTTCAACTTTTATTTATTTTTCTTTCTATTCTTTTATTTGTTTTTTTTTAATTAATTGTTTCGTTTAAATTACACAAAATTAATTTTCATAACACAAAAAATCAGAAATCAAAAATAAAAATATGTTTTATTTAATATTTAAGTCATTAATATTTTTGTAAATAAATCTTTTAATAATCAATTTAGTAAAATTAGGTTTTATTTTAATCTTTTCTTAAATAACTAAAATACATAAAAATTAGGTTTTTAGCATTTTTATTCTTTTTCTCAATAAATAAATTTTTCTTATTATTATTATTATTAATTATTAATTAATTTTGTAAATAAACATGTAATTAAATAATTAGTATAAATTAGGTTAAAACTTTAATCTTTTTTTCTTTAATAATTAAAAAATATTTAGAATTAGGGTTTTCTTTTAATTTTAATTTTTCTTTATTTCATAAAATACCAAAAATACCAAAAAACAATTTCTTTTCTTAATTAAATAATCAATCAATTTTTAATTTCATTTAATTCCTCTAAAGGGTCCAACGCCCTCACATATTCGATTCTAATTTCTTTTCGCGCGTTTGTCCTTATTTTTTGTTTCAAATATTATGTAATTGCCCAAAGCCTTGTAATAGTAACTAGGGAATTTATTTACTTTCCGCATTTTATTAAAAAAATGGGTCTTTGTTAATTTGGCGATGTATAGACCCGCGCCTTGTAATAGCGTAGGACCTTTATTTTCCGCACTTTAATTTCCGCACCTTTAAAAATGTTAAACTTTGCATGAAAGAATGAATGGCCCAAATAAAATCAAAGCGTAGATCACCATAATGCATGACAAGATTAAACATAACTGAAAACAACACACGAATTCACACACCACTCTTAGGGTACGCCTCACTGTTGCCTTGCCCCTCGAAACGTGGTCGTCGAGTATAGGACGTCTTAGTGAGTCCTTATGTCCATTGATCTAGTTGCCTCAAAACAAGTTGCCTCGAAACGGTTGCCTCGGAATAGTTGCCTCGGAATAAAAAGATCAATGGCATAAGGGTAGCTTCTAGGGTGTCCTACTGTTGCTCTGGTGACCACACTGTCCCTAACAAACGAATTGACCCGAACACCTCCAACGGTGGTGCTACCTACCTCTCAATGGTGGGATGGCACTACCTTAAGGACATTTACACAGCCTAATTCCTTAGGGTAGGTGGATGACTCGTAGATACTTGCTCTAATTCAAAACAAATCAAAAAACTTCTTTTTACACCGACACTTTCAAAAAGCTTTCAAAATGATTTTTCAAACACTCTTGAGGGCTGATACAAGAGTCGATCTGAAACTTTCAAAGAAACTTTTTCAAACTCACTCACAATTGAAAAGCAAACAAACATTTTGAAAACACAAATGAGCAAGTATCTGAGAGCCCATGGATAACCATGGATAGAAAGGGTGCTAACACCTTCCCTTTCTATAAATCTACCTCCCGAACCGAGAAACTATCTCATAAGGAATTTTGCTGTGCTTTTGTCCTGTCCATGTTGGAGAAAATAAAAGACGGTGGCGACTCTTGCTTCCGCGACATTTTGCGAACCAGCGTTAAACAGTTAGTTCCAGATCCACCGATTACAGAACTGGCGACTCTGCTGGGGAATCTTATAAAGTGAGGTGTACCTTAGGACTAAGATCACTTGTGTTTTCAATTGCTGTGTTTGTTTGCTTTATATTTGTGGGCACTGCATCGGAGTTACATAGATCCTAACCCGGATCTGGGGATACCCTGTTAGGTAGCATAAGCTGTGAGGGACCTGTCCGGCGTAGACCAACATGGGTGAAGCAGTGGCTACGTTGGTGTGGCGCCTTGGTCTGTACCGATATCCCTTGTGTCGCAACGAGGAGAATATGGGTCTTCTGAGGAGTCATTAAGCACCAACCGACCTTAGAACCTTAAATGACCCAACTTGGCCAATAGAACAGTAGCAGTATGCTACGCCCATTGAGGCTAAACTCTCGTGATGGTTCTGGCTGCAAGAAAAGGTTGCGATGCTGGAGTTATGACCGATTGAGGGTAGTCAGTGATATTGGGATCCTCTAGAACCCGGTTACTTCTGATAGGACAGGTCTTAACCAACAAACTGAAATAGGGTAATACCTAGACCCCATGCTGGCCTAAACTCTAAGGGTTTCTCTTGTGTGACTTGTGTGCCTTCCAACTTGACTATTTGCATGCTTGTTATCTGACACTTGAGTTTCTTACAGGTTTCGTTTACAGTCCTTAATTGGGACTCATAATAGGATTTGCCTACATTACCCCATGCATAGCATAACATAATGCCATCATACCATTGCATACATCCTGCATAAGGACTAATCCATTTCGAGGACCTCAAGGGTTTTGCGATGCAGGTCATGATGAATCAAATGTCCAGCAAGGGGCAAAGGGGGATTTATTTTCTCCTAGCCAGGTTGAGGACTTGAGTCAGAGGCTATGACCCACTTGATATGGTGAGCTTTGACTCTTGAAGAAGGTTCCCCTAGCCAAGGTTGTTTGGAAACCAAGACCAGACATGACAGCTTGAGTCAGAGGCTATGACCCACTTGATATGGTGAGCTTTGACACTTGAAGAAGATTCCCCGAGCCAAGATTGTCAGGGGCTATGACCCACTCGATATAGTGAGCTTTGACTCTTGAAGAAGGACTCTCCACAACATGAAGTTCCTTCAATCAAGCTATCGGACTCCAATTCTGACAAATTTCTTTGTTTACCCCGCGAGATCCTTGAAAACATTGCATGCACATCATACATATCATTGCATAACAGGTACCCTTTCTCTACAGGTTGCTTACCTTCTTTGCTATTTATTTCAGCAGTCTCATCGTGAATCCTGAAACATCTACTGAGCAATCCATCCAGGCCCTCCAGGCCCAGAATGCCCAGTTCCAAGAGTTGACTAAGAGTCTAGCCCAGGGGCAACAAGATCTGAAGACCCTGCTTTTGAAAAAGAATAAGAGGACGGTGTTGTTCAACCCTAGACGCAAATCTGGGAATGGCACACAAAATGAAGCGGAGCTGACTACCCCATCTGTTGGGAAAGACTGTCCCCAAGAAAGGGAGGTCCCTAGTCCAGTGGTCTCCGACAACGAGACCGATTACAATGATGAACAGCACCCTCCAGCTGAGGATAGGTACAAACAATTGGAAGACCGACTAAGTGCCATGGAGATACAAAAAGTGCCCGGCCTGGACTTCGAAGATCTAGGTCTATCTTCTGGTGTGGTGATCCCGCACAAATTCAAGGCACCTGCCTTTTCTAAATATGACGGGGCCTCCTGTCCTAATCTGCATCTCAGGTCTTACACAAGGAGGATCCAGCCCTACACGGCTGACAAGAATTTGTGGATTCACTTCTTTCAGGATAGTCTGGCCGGAACTCAACTCGACTGGTTCTATCAACTGAATGGAGCCAACATCCGCAGCTGGGAAGACTTGGCCACTGCATTCTACAAGCAGTACCAATACAATGCCGATCTTGCTCCCACGCGCACTCAGCTTCAGGGGATGTCTATGGGTACAGGCGAAGGTTTCAAAGAATATGCTCAAAAATGGAGGGACCTTGCTGGAAGGGTACAACCACCTCTAACTGACCGCGAGCTCGTCGACATGTTCTTGGGGACCCTGTCCGATCCATTCTTCAACCACCTGATTGGGAATTTTGCTGCTGGGTTTACAGATTTGGTCTTGACCGGGGAAAGAATTGAAGCTGGTATCAGGTCTAGGAAGATACAGAAGGATGCTTCCTCGAGCACTGAAAAGAAGCCGTTCAAGAAAGAATCCAGTGCTGAACACCGCCAAGCTGTCAACGCGGTGGTTATTGCAAAGCCGGCAGGTGCTCCTCAGCGTCACAATCAACAAAGGGAAGAGAGACCTAAAATGAAATTTACTCCCCTCGGCATGACCTTGTCACAGATATTGCCACAGCTGCTGGAAACCAAGTTGGTAACTCTCATGGACCCTCCAAAGAATCCTAATAGGACACCTTCAAGGTACAACCCCAATGTTCGTTGCGCCTATCATTCTGACAGCCTGGGGCATGCTACAGATGACTGTTGGACTTTGAGAAACAAGGTTCAGGATTTGATCGACGCGAAGGAAGTCCAGTTCGACTCTCCAGAGACTCCGAATGTGATCACTGCTCCCCTTCCAAAATATGGCTAGGATTGGAAATTTTTGTTCATTCGAATGTTCAATTTGTAATTTTCTTTTGATTGTTCAAATATTCTATGTCAAACGTTGTTATTTCATTAATGCATTACACATGTCTGTTTTGAAGTAATTATTTCGTATTTACTATATGCAAACTATTTTCATATTTTTTGATGTCAACTCTTGATCTGAAATTCTAAGCCTCTTGAGGGAGGATGAAGAAAATGATACCACGATCTTTACAGTATGCTTTTGAACAGACCCCGCTGATGAAGTACATGCATTGTTTCAATTCCTAAACACTGGAGTTATAAGGAAGATAATCCCTCGTCAACCCCTTCGAGCCAAAGAAGTAGAAGTTTTTCTTTTCGAAAATTAAAACCCTTAATCATAACCTGGGGCGGGGTAGTTCTCTCAGTTGATCCAAGTGCACAACGAATGGCACCAAAGAGGTCCTTACAAAGAAAAAGATAGTGATGGTTCCGAATAATCATAAAGACAGGCAGTCATTACTTCTCAAAATAAAAACCCATTAAGTCAAAACCTATGAAGGAGACTTACAAAACTGGGGCATCCCGCTGACTGTAATTCCAAAAAGGAAACAGCTCAGGCAAAAAACAGGGACAACGAAATCAAAAAGAAAGAGGTCCTACAAACCCTCAACAAAAAAGGAAATGACTGCCTAATCAAAATAAATCGTCAGCATCCGAACCATCACTAGAATATCAGAGCAAAGACTCAAACAAGGTCTAACGTACGATCAGCTGAGTTTAGGTTGAAGAACATCACGAAGAACGGGTGGGTACAAATAAATTTGAGCCTTTATCCTTTGTTTCTTGAACCGTGAACCAGGCCAAGTTATAACCCTCAAAAGTCCTAGCTGAAGCATGGGTTAGTTCGAAAGCATACTGTTACGAAAGGTATCCTGACTCCTTAAGGCTTGCGGTAAAATAACGAGTTGACATCACAATTTACAAAATTCACTTGTTTTTTATGAAAAATGCATTTTCAAAATCTTCAAGACAGACATAAGCTTTGCATTTTTGAAATAACATTGCTTGCACATATGATTATTTGTTTGAACAGCAAAGAAATTCGCACGAAGAATATCTTATGAGCAAAAGCACTCCCAACCAAGGGGCAGGTGTGATCATGGTCCATCATCTGGGGCAATTAAGTCAAGATTCGGAGAATCTCTCAAAAGGCCAACCAGCTTGGGGCAAATTTCCATCTGGATCACCTGGGGCATTCCGACAACGAATCTTGCCTGATTAGACATCTTCTAGTGGTACAGCAATGCAATACTACTGACAGGGGCATCTCCCTATGTTCTGAGGGCGTGGACATAGTCGAAAAAATACTACGCAAAATCAAAGACCCGCTAGGTTGACACGCCTAGGCAAAAATAAGGGCTTCCCGGCGAACCAAAAGGGTTCAGGCAAAATAAGGGATGAAATGAAAAAAATCTGTACACCCGGCAAGTCGAAAACCTGAAAAGGCGGCTTGGGCAAAAAAGGGTATCCCGGTGGACTGAAAACCCGAAAGGGCGGTCCAGGCAAAAGTTAGGGATTAAAGTGTACGACTATGTCCTGGCATCTCGTCACCTGTCTACCAGAAGATTTGTCAATTACCCCCACAGGTGCCTTCTCCAACAGAAACTGGGGCAATAATGAGTTGTCTAAAGGATCCGGTTGCCCTGTCCACCGAAGTGCCAAGGTAAGTTCAGCTGAAGAATGCGACCAGGATACCTTCACTCCCTGCAGAGCGAACGCGTCTCCCCGGTTTTATTCAAAGGTTATTTCTCCACCAGAGCTTATAACTGGGTTATCCTCAGCTAAAAGCCACGGAAAGATCGTCCTCGGCAAAGTTCTTCTTATTCCCCAGCGGAGTTCATCCAATCTTCCAACAAAGCTCGTCAATAGTATCCCCAGCGGAGTATCATCAACATCTCAGCAAAGTGCCGCTTTCCCCACAAAGCATCCCCCGCAGAGTATTCTATTCGCCAAGTTTATTCTCCAATGGAGTCATCTTCTCCTACCGGTATTCTTGCAATCATCATCCCCAACGGAAACGAAGAATCTCACTCTTCAACATCAGCCCAGGATTTGACTTCCCGGCATCCGTCAAGGATCTATTTTCCTAGACGAAGATACATCCATAAACATCACATTGTTATACATCATGATACATACATATACGCATCATATCATGCAATCTCATGTGTTGAGAACATCGTTGCTTGGTTCATATCATGCATTGCATATGACTGACCTTTACCTTTCAGGAAGGATACAGTTAAATGATCAGCTATGTAGACGAATACAGTTAAAAGAGACCAACCCAGTCAAATAATACAAATCCAGTTAAATCAATGCCTAAAGATTTCTCTGATACAACCCGTCGTTATAGACACCCGTCGTCATAGACACTCGTCGTTATAGACACTCGTCGTTATAGACACTCGTCGTCATAGACACTCGTCGTCATAGACACTCGTCGTTGTAGACACTCGTCGTTATAGACACTCGTCGTTATAGACACCCGTAGTCATAGACACTCGTCGTCATAGACACTCGTCGTTATAGACACTCGTCGTTATAGACACTCGTCGTTATAGACACTCGTCGTCATAGACACTCGTCATCATAGACACTCGTTGTCATAGACACTCGTCGTCATAGACACTCGTCGTTATAGACACTCGTCGTCATAGACACTCGTCGTCGTCATAGACACTCGTCGTCATAGACACTCGTCGTTATAGACACTCGTCGTCATAGACACTCGTCGTTATAGACACTCGTCGTTATAGACACTCGTCATTATAGACACTCATCGTTATAGACACTCGTCGTCATAGACACTCGTCGTTATAGACACTCGTTGTCATAGACACTCGTTGTCATAGACACTCGTCGTTATAGACACTCGCCGTTATAGACAATCGTCGTTAAAGACCACCCGTCCATGGAAATAACCTGTCAGTAGAGATAACTCACCAACCTTTCTGAATTCCAGACTCGATTCCTGTATCCTGCCAGGGCACGTCTGAAGAGTTTGAAGATCCGATTCCTGTATCTTGCCAGGGTGTATCTGTTGATGACTAACATTACCATACTCGATTCCTGTATCTTGCCAGGGCACGTCTGAAGAGTTGGAAGATCAATTCCTGTAACAGGCCAGGTAATTATTTTCTTTTCTCAGGTATGCAAGTTCTCGCTAAGGAAGCTCTTACGCAATCGACAACCTCCCGATGGCATCTATAAGCCCATCTCTCCACATACCAACAGTCTCCAAATGGCATCTGTAAGCCCATTCCCGACAAAGTTCAGTCACACTTCCAGATGGCATCTATAAGCCCATATTCCTATCCATCAATCTCCAAATGGCATCTATAAGCCCATTCCCACCATCACACTACTAACATGTGAGCGCAAATTTCTGGGCACTCTAGTGTTCAATCATCTTCCACCTTCGGATTACGAAAGGCACGCCAACCAATCTACATCCTCAGGTTTAAGAAGATTGAACAGGGGCAACTGTTGTACCCCAAAATTTTCCCTCCCATATTCTTCAAGATTTGCCAAGGTCAAGGTTCAAAATCTCCCAAGGGTTGCACAGTCCAATGGCCTCCTAACAATCAAAAATTAGGGTTTTGGTTCTGGCAAAGAAGTTGAGGTTTCCAAGGGTCCAATCAAGTCCCACATGCCTATAAACATTGTCAAGCATTCACATGCCAAGTTTCAAGACTCACAGCATCAAATTGCACAGTCAAAAACCCTAATTGCTTCACAGTCAACTGCAGGGGCAAAATGGTCATTTGGCAGTCAAAAGTCAAAAAATTTGGTAAACATCTTATTTTGAAGCCACAAACATCATTGGATCAAATCTTGATCATGATTCCACAAGAATGGCTCAAAAATCATCAAGATGCAAAAGTTTCCATTTTTGGACAGTTGAAAAGTCAACTGCAAATTGACCAAGGCATAACTTCCACATGGTTTATCATAAAAATTCCATCCAAATCTCATTTTGAAGAGAATGACATTTCCTACAACTCATCTTCACACTTCAAGTCCAAGAAATGCTCTCACAAAAAGTTATCAATCTCAACATTATAGGTCATTTTCAAAAGTCAACAAAAAGGCACTTTAGGTCAAAGACCATAACTTGAGATTGGTAAATCAAAATGGCATGGGACCAAAGACATTGGTTAGAGGACTTCAATACCTTTCCAAAATATCCAAAAACATGATCAAATCTTAAAAATTGAGCAAGATATGCCTTGTGGAAGTTGGGAAATGTTTGGGAATTTTGAAAAGTCAACTTTGCTTCAAATGCCTCAAAATTGCTAATGGGCCTCAATTTCTTCCATGAATCATTACCCAAAAGCTATGCACGACCCATTAAGCTAAAAGGGAGTTATTTTCTTATTTTTAATTAATTAATTGAATTTTTAATCCTATTAATTCATTTAATTAAAATTAAATATGAGAAAAATACTAAATCATGTGTTTCAAATCTTTTTGTGCATCCAATTCACTCTTTATGGATAAAATATTTCGTGCATCACTCAAAAGGAAAGATTCTATGCAATTGGCAATGGTTTCATGGCAAAAAGATTGGATTTGATATCATTGAAAACCAAATATCCAAATCATCAATGCAGGGATTATGGGCTTGTTTTTCTTAACCTAATCATGCTCAGATACATATAGAACAAAAACCTAATGCATTAGACACAGGAGTTGCGCAGAAACCTAAAGAACAAACTTGCATTTTTTTGACAAAAAGTGAGAAACTGTTTTCATACATAGAGCTGGTTTCAAGGCCTCAAAAGCATTCCACAAGCTTGCCAAGACATCCAGGAAACTATTCCAATCAAAACCAGCCCTCCATACTCAAGGAATTGGTAGAATGAAGCCTCCCTGTTCATAATTTCTTTCATGTTCGTGTTTGAATTTGCATACATTTTTCATACGTTTTAAACATTGATTTACATTAACATGAACATGCTGAAGCTATTGATGCCCTTTAATTGAACTAATAACGTCTGTATCGAAAGTTTCCATGGACGTTCGTTAGGGTTTCAGAGCTCCAGATTTGGGGCTTTGCATATATGGAAAAATTGGCCATTCAAACCTATGCCAATAGAATCAGGACCTCCAAACGAAGCAAAGCCACTCCTCGCGCCATTTTTATAATTTCTTATGAGCTAATCGCTATTTTCCCGTTCATGTTTAGTGGGGGTTTAAAACCCCCGCTATTTGCTTCTATTTACAGGTGCAAAAGAAAGACGAAACCTATGTGTCTGAGCATGATTGGCAGGTTTGAATATTAGCGTGCTTTATTTGGTTCAACGTAATATTTCTTTTTTCACATATGTTATTCACGTTCCACTAATATGACAAAGAGACTCAATGGCACGATAGGTAGTTACGCTGGCTTGCAGGTATTGGGACCTGGGTTCGATTCCCAGGTCCCCTTGTATATTTCATGATTTTTTCTATAACACGCTTCTGTGTAGTGCCTCTCCCAGGGTTCATCATGCGCCCTCACCTGCTTGCTTGCCACGCGCCCAGGAGATCAATCTGATGGCCATCACATGAATTTCACTATGCGCACTAGTCAATTGATGCATACACAACCACAAAAAGTCAGAAAAGGCTTGGGATCAATGGGCCAAATTCCTTGCAGTTAATCTCCAAAAGGGTCAGATACCCCCATGGTTTGTCCAATTTTCAACTTTTATTTATTTTTCTTTCTATTCTTTTATTTGTTTTTTTTTAATTAATTGTTTCGTTTAAATTACACAAAATTAATTTTCATAACACAAAAAATCAGAAATCAAAAATAAAAATATGTTTTATTTAATATTTAAGTAATTAATATTTTTGTAAATAAATCTTTTAATAATCAATTTAGTAAAATTAGGTTTTATTTTAATCTTTTCTTAAATAACTAAAATACATAAAAATTAGGTTTTTAGCATTTTTATTCTTTTTCTCAATAAATAAATTTTTCTTATTATTATTATTATTAATTATTAATTAATTTTGTAAATAAACATGTAATTAAATAATTAGTATAAATTAGGTTAAAACTTTAATCTTTTTTTCTTTAATAATTAAAAAATATTTAGAATTAGGGTTTTCTTTTAATTTTAATTTTTCTTTATTTCATAAAATACCAAAAATACCAAAAAACAATTTCTTTTCTTAATTAAATAATCAATCAATTTTTAATTTCATTTAATTCCTCTAAAGGGTCCAACGCCCTCGCATATTCGATTCTAATTTCTTTTCGCGTGTTTGTCCTTATTTTTTGTTTCAAATATTATGTAATTGCCCAAAGCCTTGTAATAGTAACTAGGGAATTTATTTACTTTCCGCATTTTATTAAAAAAATGGGTCTTTGTTAATTTGGCGATGTATAGACCCGCGCCTTGTAATAGCGTAGGACCTTTATTTTCCGCACTTTAATTTCCGCACCTTTAAAACTGTTAAACTTTGCATGAAAGAATGAATGGCCCAAATAAAATCAAAGCGTAGATCACCATAATGCATGACAAGATAAAACATAACTGAAAACAACACACGAATTCACACACCACTCTTAGGGTACGCCTCATTGTTGCCTTGCCCCTCGAAACGTGGTCGTCGAGTATAGGACGTCTTAGTGAGTCCTTATGTCCATTGATCTAGTTGCCTCAAAACAAGTTTCCTCGAAACGGTTGCCTCGGAATAGTTGCCTCGGAATAAAAAGATCAATGGCATAAGGGTAGCTTCTAAGGTGTCCTACTGTTGCTCTGGTGACCACACTATCCCTAACAAACGAATTGACCCGAACACCTCCAACGGTGGTGCTACCTACCTCTCAATGGTGGGATGGCACTACCTTAAGGACATTTACACAGCCTAATTCCTTAGGGTAGGTGGATGACTCGTAGATACTTGCTCTAATTCAAAACAAATCAAAAAACTTCTTTTCACACCGACACTTTCAAAACGATTTTTCAAACACTCTTGAGGACTGATACAAGAGTCGATCTGAAACTTTCAAAGAAACTTTTTCAAACTCACTCACAATTGAAAAGGAAACAAACATTTTGAAAACACAAATGAGCAAGTATTTGAGAGCCCATGGATAACCATGGATAGAAAGGGTGCTAACACCTTCCCTTTCTATAAATCTACCTCCCGAACCGAGAAACTATCTCATAAGGAATTTTGTTGTGCTTTTGTCCTGTCCATGTTGGAGAAAATAAAAGACGGTGGCGACTCTTGCTTCCGCGACATTTCGCGAACCAGCGTTAAACAGTCAGTTCCAGATCCACCGATCACAGTAACCATGATTCGACCTTACTGCATTGTGTGGATAAGAATGAAGCAGAAAGGATCATGATAGAGTTACATGAAGGTACTTTCGGAACTCATTCCAGTGGACACACCATGGCAAAGAAAATCCTTCGGGCGGGATATTATTGGTCCATAATGGAAGCCGACTGTTATCAGCATTCTTGGACATGTCACAAGTGCCAGGTCTATGCTGATAAGGTGCACATACCTCCAGTCCCTCTGAACGTCTTGACGGTACCTTGGCCTTTTGCAATGTGGGGCATCGATATGATCGGCGAGATCAAACCTACAGCGTCCAACGGGCATCGTTTCATCCTGGTAGCTATTGATTACTTTACAAAGTGGGTTGAAGCATCTTCCTTTGCTATTGTAACCAAGAACGTCGTGGCACGGTTCATTCGGCACAATCTGATCTGTTGATACGGTGTACCAGAGAGGATCATTACGGACAATGGTACCAATCTCAACAACAAAATGATCACCAAGCTCTGCGAGCAATTCAAGATACAATATCATAACTCTTCTCCCTACTGGACGAAGATGAATGGGGCTGTTAAAGCGGCCAATAAGAACATTAAGAAGATTGTGCAGAAGATGACAGTGACATACAAAGACTGGCACGAGATGTTACCATTCGCTCTTCATGGGTACCGTACCTCAGCACGGACATCAACAGGGGCAACACCCTATTCCTTGGTATATGGCATGGAGGCAGTCTTGCCCATTGAAGTCCAGATACCCTCTCTCTGAATCATGAAGGATGCAGGTTTGAGTGAAGATGACTGGATTCAGACCCGGTTTGATTAGCTGAATTTAATCGACGAAAAGAGACTTACTGCTATTTGTCATGGTCAGACGTACCAAAAACGGATAATTAAGGCATTTAACAAGAAAGTCAAACGACAAGAGTATCAAGTTGGGGATCTGGTAATCAAGTGCATTATCCTACCTCAAGGTGATCCCAGGGGCAAATGGACCCCTACTTACAAAGGGTCATTTGTGGTTAAGAACATTTTCTCAGGCGGAGCTATGATTCTAACCACCATGGATGGTGACGACCTTCCTCACCCCGTCAATGCAGACATAGTGAAAAGATACTACGCGTAATCAAAGACCCGCTAGGTTGACTGGCCTAGGCAAAAATAAGGGCTTCCCAGCGAACCAAAAGGGTTCGGGCAAAAATAGGGGATGAAAATGAAATAATCTGTACACCCGGCAAGTCGAAAACCTGAAAAGGCGACTTGGGCAAAAATGGGTATCCCGGTGGACTGAAAACCCGAAAGGGCGGTCCAGGCAAAAATTAGGGATCAAAGCATAACACTATGTCTCATTTGATCACCTTACATCCAGACTTCAGTATCGACTATCAAGCTCGGACGGCACCAATCAATCTGATTTACCTTCAACCAAGTAGCAAAGTGATGAGATGCTCAAGGACATAAAGGCAATAGCAGAGTTGGAACCCAGTGGGATTATTCACATAGCTGTTTTGTTTTCTTTTCACAAATTGTGTAAATTCTATTACTCGACGGCGTTCTCTTACTAGGACGTCAGCCTCTTGTACAAAAAAACGCCTATTTACAGGCCAAACTTCAAAATCAATACAAATTTATTTTCAGACAAATTTCAAATTGTTTTCCCTTTATCTGTTTTGTTTTGCAAAGAATGTCCAATGTTTGTTTTTTATATATGCATTTGACATTAATTGCTGCTCATAAATATTTACATGTGAAACAAAAGACGAATTAGTGGTAATATCAGAAGCAGGGGCAATAAGAATTGTCTGAACTATATAAGTTGCTTTGTTCACCAGGTACAAAGGTAGATTCAGCTGAAGAATATGGCTAAGTTACCTTCACTCCCCCCAGAGAAAGACAGTAATGGTAGCTCTCTCAGCTGAGACTTACAACCGTGAATGAATCAGCAATACTCTCCCCAAGCAGAGTTTATCTACCATCAGCGCTAAAAGGGTCTTAATATTCCCCAACGGACTATAAGAATATTCCCAGCAAGTATAAGAGTATCCCCGACAGTCTTAATATTCCTCAAACAGGGTATAAGAATGTTCCCCGGCAGAATACAAGATACCCCCAGTGGAGTTAACATTTCCCCAGCATGGTCTGAAAAAATTTCCCCAACAGAGTTGAATCATCATCCCCATCTAAGTTTCTTTCCTTTCACAAGCAGGAATTCAATCCTCAATAGATTTAATATCACCAGCAACGGTAATCCATCCCCATCGGAGTTTATCGTTGAAATCCCCAGCAGAGCTTATCAGCGGAATCCCCAATAGAGTTTATCAGTGACATTCTCAGCAGAACATCTCTTCCCCACAGAGTAATTCCCCTCGGAGTAATCTCCTCATCAGTTTATTCCCCAACGAGTTATCCTCTCTTGTAAGTTTATCACCTTCGTTCATCATCCCCAGCGGAAATGAAGAATTCAACTCTATTCTCCAGCAACTATCCGGGATTTATTTTCCCCAGCTAAAACATCACATTTCCACACATCATGATACATGCATATATACATGCAGACAATACAATCTCATTTATATTAAGAACATCATTGCTTGATCCATATCATGTGTTGTACCCCAAAATTTGCCCTCCCATATTCTCCAAGATTTGTCAAGTCAAGGTCACAAAATTCCCCAAGGGTCATGCAGTTCAACTGTCTCCTATACAGTCAAAACTAGGGTTTGGGTTATGATCAAGAAAAGGAAGTTTTCAAAGGTCCAATCAAGTCCTATATGCTTACAAACATGGCCAAGCATCCTCACATCAAGTTTCAAGGCATTCAGCTCAAAATTGCACAGTCAAAACCCTAGATTGCACTACAGTCAACTGTAGGGGCAAAATGGTCATTTGGCAGTCAAAAGTTCAAATTTTTGGTCAAGATATCATTTTGAAGCCACAAACATCATTTGATCAATGCTTGATCATGATTCTCAAAATTTGGCTCAGAAATCATCAAAGATGCAAAAGTTGCTATATTTGGACAGCTGAAAAAGTCAACTGAAATTGACCAGGGCATAACTTTCACATGGATTATCAGAAAAATTCCATCCAAAGCTCATTTTGAAGAGAAAGACATTTCCTACAACTCATCTTCATATTCCAAGTCCAAGAAATGCTCTCACAAAAAGTTATCAATTTCAACATTATAGGTCATTTTCAAAAGTCAACAAAAAGGGACTTTAAGTCAAAGGCCATAACTTGAGATTGGTAAATCAAAATGACATGGGACCAAAGGCATTGTTTAAAGGACTCAAAGACCTTTCCAAAATGTCCAAGAACATGTGAAAAGCTTAAAAATTGAGCAAGTTATGCCTTGTGGAAGTTGGGAAATTTTTGGAAATTTTGAAAAGTCAACAATGGTTCAAATGACCTAAAAATGCAAATGGGCCCATTTTTCTTCCAAGTTTCTTCATGCCAAGCCTATGCACGACCATTAGGCCCAAAGGGAAGTATTTTCTCATTTTTTAATTATTTATTTGAATTTATATTAATATTAATTCATTTAAATCATTTTAAATATGTGAAAAATATAAGCTTAACCTAAAAAAATCTTTTTATGCATGATTTGGCTTCTATAATTCGTGCACATGCTAATAGGGAAAGATTTGGTGCTAATTGATCAAAATTGATACAAAATACATGAGAAAAAGATTGGAAAAGATCCTTAACAAATCAAATACTCAAAACAATTATTGCCTTGGATTTGATCCAATTTTCTTAACCTAATTGCTTCCTTACAAGTACTAGATCATAACCCTAATTTCCTTGGACTCTCAGCTGCGCTCATAAGCCATAGACAAACTTGGAAATTCTGAAAAAAACTCAAGAACTGAAAAGTGCCTTAGAGATCGTTTCAAGCCATAATACTGAGTCCATCATATTCCTGAAGCTTCAAGGATCACATACCAATCAAAACCATTCGTTCCAGCATCAAGAATTGGTAAAACGGGCACACCCTGTACCGAAAATATTTGATGTTCTTGCACATTGATTCATACATTTTCCATAACTTTTGAGACTTGATTTGCATTCCTGACATGATTTCAAAGCTAACCCATAACATTAATTTGATTATTATGCGTTGTGGGCGATTTTGCCATTGCTAAAATTTAGGGTTACAGGTTTCTTGAATCAGGGCTTTTGCGTAGAGGAAAAATTAGGGTTCATGAATACCATGGTTGAATGCAGTAGGTCTGGACGAAGAAGACACAAGCCTCGCGATCAATTTATGATCACCATAGCGCTAGTCGCTATTTTCTTGTAGCTAGCTTTAGGCCACGCCCAGAAAACCGTTTCCATAGGCTTGTGTTTTCAGAAAAATAAAAAGAGGACGAAGACGATGATGCGTTGGCAGGCCATGGTTGGGTGTTTCAAATTTGCGCGCGTTTTAACCATTATGCGTTGGTTTTGCTTTTTGTTATTTGTTTGATATAATATATTAAATGAAACGTAATGGCTCAGCTGGCAGGTACTAATGCATGCAACCTTCAAGACCTGGGTTCAAGTCCCAGGTCTGGCAAATTTCCATGTTATTTTTCAAAATAAAATCCTATGCTACGCTAACATCCAGGTACATCATATTCTCTCATCATCAAGCCACACACGTGTCCCAGGCGACCAAATCAAAGGCATGGATTCTAGGAGCGCAATAAACATCAGTCAACGCATGATACACAAGCCAAAGAGTCAAACAAATGGCATGCTTATTGGGCCAGATTACCAGGCCTGTACCTCACAAATTGAGGCTACCCCCCCTGGTTTGCATTTTCTTTTCTTTCTATTTTTATTCTTGTTTTAATTATTATTTTTATTACTGTCTATTTAATTAATTATTTTTTTTAACAAAATATAAAAACATTACAAAAAAATCAGAAAAAGGATAAAAAATATTTATTGTATTTATTTTCTTGTAAATAATTAATATGTAAATTATTTAGTTTAATTAGGTTTTTAACTTTAATTCCTTTTTAATAAAAATCCAGAATATCGAATTAGGTTAATTGATAATCTTTATACCTTTTTAATTTTCCCTTTTTATCACAATATTATTTACTTATTTATTTTATTTTTATAATTGAATGTATATAAATAAATTAGATTTAAATTAGGTCAAATTTCAATATTTTTGCAATAAACTTAAAAAACATTAGAACTAGGGTTTAGCATCTCATTTTAATTTTAATTAATTTTTCTTTTCTCCTTAAATCTTAAAAAACATAAAATACCCAAAAAACATTTAATCTTTAATTCCAATTAATTCATCAACTTTAAATTTTTTTTGCAAAAGGGTCCAACGCCCATTGTTTTAATTATTTTATTTTGCGCATTTATTTTATGTCATTTGTTATAATTTTGTATCTCTCCCAAAGCATTGTAATTCAAATTTCTCGCACTTTTATTTATCGCTTTATTTATTTTCCGCTAAATCGGGTCCGGTTTAATTTTGGCGATGTGGACCCGCGCCATTTGTAATAGCTGTAGATTTATTTTTTTTTGCAAACTTTATAATTGTTAAAAAGCATGCAAGAATGAATGGCCCTAATTAAAATCAAGCGTAGATCACAAATAAACATGACAAGACAAATAACTGAAACATGACACACGAACCGCACACACCACCCCTAGGGTACGCCTCACTGTTGCCTTTCGAAAGGTGGTCGTCGAGTAGAGGACGTCTTAGTAAGTCCTCATGATCCGGGAACCTGGCATGAGGGTAGCTTCTAAGGTGTCTTCCCATTGCTCTGGTGATCACCACGTCCCTAAAACTCGAATTGACCCGAACACCTCCAACGGTGGTGCTACCTACCTCTCAATGGTGGGATGGCACTACTTTTAAGGACATCTACACAGACGAATTCCTTAGGGTAGGTAGGTTCTCAAGGATACTTGCTCTAATCTCAAAACAAACTCAAAAAGACTTTTCACACTGACACTTTTCAAAAGCTTTCCAAGCAAACTTTTCAAACACTCTGACGTATGAGTCGATCTGAAATTTTTTCAAAAGAAACTTTTTTTAAACCCACATTGAAAAGCAAACAAACAATTTTGAAAACACATTGAGCAAGTATCTAAGAGCCCATGGATAACCATGGATAGAAAGGGTGCTAACACCTTCCCTTTCTATAACCTACCTCCCGAACCGAGAGCAATCTCTTTAAGGAATTTTTCTGTGCTTTTGTCCTTTCCAATTGGAGAAAATAAAAGACGGTGGCGACTCTTGCTTCCGCGACATTTCGCGAACCAGCGTTAAACAGTCAGTTCCAGATCCACCGATCACAGAACTGGCGACTCTGCTGGGGAAAAATCTTAAAGTGAGGTGTACCTTAGGGCTAGCTTATAACCATGTTTTCAATTGTTTTCCTTGTGTGCTTTAAATTGTGGGTTGCTTGGGAGTTCTATAGATCCTAACCCGGATCTGGGGGATACCTTTCTTAGAAAGTAGCAACAAGGCTGTGAGGGAACTGTGCGGGGTATACCGACATGGTTGAAACAGTCTGCTACGTTGATGTGGCACTTTGGTGTGTACCGGTAACCCTTGAGTTCAGTCAAGGAGAGTACGGGGCCTCCGCGTGGTGTCGTGAAGCATCAACAGACCTTAGGAACCTTAATTGAACTATCTTGGCCTCTTTAGGGTAGTGAGATAACTGACTTTGGTGCAGTCCGAGGTTGGTTGATACTCGATACTACACTCAATTGAGGGTTGCTTTCCTGGAATATTTCGGTCGCCAGTTCAGTGGCTAAATCAAAACGATGAACAATGAAAGCAATCCCGTGATATTGGGAACCTTAGAACCCGGTTACTTTGATTAGGACAGGTTGAACCCACCAACTTCAAGAGGGTACTACCCAGACCCCATGCTGGCCTTAAACCTTAAGGGCTTGTCTTGTGTGCCTTGTTTGCCCTACATGTTTGTCCTTGTAAATATCTGTGGTGTGTTTAATCATAGCATCATGACATCATCCAGCATCATATGCATTGACTGACCATTTCAGGGGTTCGAATTTTCATCTTTGTTCTTGTTTTGTAGGACATGGAAACTGGTCGTAGAAAGACAATTCAGGTCAATCTTGTAAGGGTACCTCCTCAGCTTAAGGAGCTTATATCCAGGATTCCCGAGAACTCTTCATTCAGTGAAAGACACGGAAGCCTCATCAGCTTGGTCAACACCAACATTGAGGAAGATATGATAAAGGTCTTGTTCCAATTCTTTGACCCTCTGCATCACTGTTTCACCTTCTTGGACTATCAGTTGGTACCTACATTGGAGGAGTTCTCCCGGCTCCTGAAGATCCCTATCCTTGATCAGCTACCCTTCAACGGTACAGAAAAGGAACCTAAGCTGGAAGAGATTGCTAAAGCCTTGCACCTACAGTCATCTGACCTCAAGGGACATTGGGAAGTCAGAAGTGGTATCAAAGGGTTCTTAGCTAAGTTTCTGTTTGAAAAGGCCCTTGAATGTTGGAACTCCCTTGACTTGCAAGCTTTTGAAGAGGTTGTGGCCCTCCTTGTTTATGGTTTGGTATTGTTCCCTAACCCAGATCAGCTCATTGATATAAGTGCCGTCCAGATCTTTATGTCCAGGAATCCCATACCTACATTGCTGGGGGACATCCTTCACTCATGTTACACTCGAACCATGAGAAAAAGAGGTGTCCTTATGTGTTGCACTCCTCTCCTGGGAAGGTGGTTTATTTCGCACCTTCCACAATCAGTCCTGAAGAATGAGCGGGGTTTGAGATGGTCACAACGGTTGATGACTCTTACACATGCAGATATACATTGGTGTCCTAGATCCAGAGGAGATGTCACTATCATTGATCGTTGTGGGGAGTACCCTAATGTTCCTTTACTTGGAATCAGAGGAGGTATTACTTATAGCCCATGCCTGGCTTGGAGACAGTTTGGTTATGCTCGGAGGGACGGTCCTCATGACATGCTAATTCCCGACATAGTTTTTGACTTCGACAACGATACTCAAGGACTTCGTCAGAGATTTATCAGAGCTTGGAGGATGCCCAGTAGGATAGACAGCAAGACACTGGGGCACAGGAACTCCATCCCGTTGGAACCTTACCTCAAGTGGGTACGCGCCCGCTCCCAGAAGTTAGTGATGCCTTATCCTCACATGCTTCCAGTAATCAAAGAGCCTGTCTTGGAAGGGGCAGTGTCTCATGTTATTCAGCACCCTAATATGCCCACATCCTGGGAAGAGATGCAGAAGAGCTGGATCCAGCTAAAGGAAGAGCGGAATTCTCTTGAGACTAGTCTGCATGCCAGTGAAAAGAAAGTCTTGGAGCTCACCCGTCTGTTGCATGAAGAGAGGAACCTCAACACCTACATCGCTCCGAAAAGGATGCGCAGTGTATTTTGGGATTGACTTGATTTTTGTACTTTTTGCCCATGAGGCCTTGATGTATTAAACAATGAGTTCTTTAATGATAACGGGTGTTCTTTTCTTGTCTACAACGAATGTGAACTTTCGAACCCTTGAATGCATTGCATACACATTTCATACATCATGTGCATAGCAGGTTTTTCCCCTTTTCAGGTTGCTTACAGTTCTTCGCTGTTTATTTCAGCATCATGAATCCCGGATCTGAATCAACTGAGACATCAATCAAGGCTCTCCAGGCGCAGAATGCGCAGTTTCAAGAACTAATCATGGGTCTAGCTAAAGGCCAAGAAGAACTGAAGACTATGCTCCTGAAGAAGAAGAAGAAGAAGAAAAGAAGAACTGTTCTATTCAACTCGGGCCGAAGGTTGGGTAATACTCTGCACCATGAAGAGGCTGGTTCTTCTGTTGGCAAGAGTCCTTCTCAGGCAGAAGTAAAGGTTCCTACTCCAGAAGTCTCCGACAACGAGACAAATTTTGATGAAGAGCAGTACCCTCCTGAAGACAACAGATACAAACAACTGGAGGACAGGTTGAAGGCAATGGAGGTGCAACAGGCACCTGGGCTGGATTTCGGAGATCTGGGTTTGTCGACTGGTGTGATTATCCCGCATAAATTCAAAGCACCAACTTTCTCCAAATATGACGGGGCGTCTTGTCCCAAGCTGCACTTAAGGTCTTATGTTCGAAAAATTCAGCCGTACTCTGCGGACAAGAATCTATGGATCCACTTCTTCCAGGAGAGTCTTTCAGGGACTCATCTCGAATGGTTCTATCAGCTGGATGGGACCAAAGTTCGTAACTGGGAGGAGCTGGCTACTGCTTTCTACAAGCAGTATCAGTATAATGCCGACCTTGCACCCACACGTACCCAACTCCAGGGTATGGCGTTAGGCGCAAGCGAAGGTTTTAAGGAGTACGCTCAGAAGTGGAGAGACCTGGCTGGCAGGGTGCAGCCACCATTGACTGATCGGGAGTTGGTTGACATGTTCTTGGGGACCCTATCTGGGCCATTTTTCAACCACCTCATTGGGAATTCTTCTGCTGGTTTCACTGATTTGATCTTGACTGGAGAGAGAATTGAAGCTGGGTTGAAATCCGGGAAGATTGCGAAGGGCGCATCAGCTAGTTCAGAAAAGAAACCGTTTAAAAAAGAGTCTAGTGCCGTATATGGTTCCAGGAGATCAGAGAGAAATGAACACCGCCAATCTGTCAGTGCGGTCATGATTGCTAAGCCTGCTGCCGCTCCCCGGCCGAACAATACTCAGAAGGTGGAAAGACCCCGGAGAGAATTCTCCCGTTTAAACATGACCTTGTCGCAGATCCTGCCACAGTTGCTCGCAACTAAGCTAGTAACTTTCAGGGAGGCGCCGAAGTTTCCAAATACTGCATCCCCCAAGTACAACCCGAATGCTCGTTGTGCTTACCATTCAGAAAGCCCGGGGCACTCTACTGATGACTGTTGGGCGTTAAAGAATTAGGTGCAAGACCTTATCGATGCTAAGGAGATACAATTCGAAGCACCTGCAAAGCCAAATGTAGTTACTGCCCCTATGCCTCAGCACGGGGTAAATGCTGTGGATGAAGACGTTTATGCCGTTTCTGTGGATGATCTAGCCACTCCTCTAAAGATCGTTAAGAAGAACCTACTGCAGGCCGGTTTATTTCCGGGTTGTAGTGAGGGTTGCCTATTCTGTGTTGTGTCCCCATCCGGTTGTCCCTTGCTAAAGTTAGGTATCCAAAGCTTAATGGATAGCAAGGAGATTCTATTCAAGAAGTCTGCTGTTCGTTTGGTTCCAATGGAAGAAGTCTCTGTGGTGACTATCTTCAATAATCCGATCCCGGCTCTCCAGAAGAAGCCCGTTCAAATTCTGACCGTTGCACCTATTACTATCACTGTTCCTGGGCCCCTGCCCTATGTATCTAATAAAGCTGTCCCTTGGCACTATGGGGCAGATGTATATATAAACGGGATTAAACAAGAGCTCAACGCTGGCGCCAGCATCTGTGACATCACTGGCCCGGCCAAAGTTACCCGCAGTGGCAGGCTCTTCTCGCCTGACATTGCGCCACCTGCTGCCCGAAGACCGCTCCTGATAATTCCTGCAAGTACACCTACTCCCGTTGCTGACCAAGTTGTTGTTCCTGTTGCTGATCCGATTGTTTCTCCTGCTGCCGAGTCATCCAACGCTCGGGGCAAGGGAATTGAAACCGAGCCTGCCCAGATGGAGGCACCCATACCCATAGCTGCCGAGGCCTCCCCACAAGAGATGGAGGAGATTTTGAAGATTATAAAGAAGAGCGATTTTAATGTCATGGAACAGTTGGGGCATACGCCCTCCAAGATATCCATGCTCTCTTTACTGCTGTGCTCTGAGGCCCATGCAAAGGCCCTCATCTCATTCCTCAAGACGGCCCATGTGCCACATGAAACCTCTGCAGTCCAATTCACTGATTGCGTGGCAAGCCTAACGGCAGACAATGGCTTGGGTTTCTCAGATGCTGATTTGACCGCAAAGGGGAGAGATCATAATGATGCTCTGCATGTCTCAATCGAATGCAGGGGCACCACCTTGGCACATGTGTTGGTTGATACTGGGTCATCTTTGAATGTGCTACCCAAGAAGGCTCTGGATCGTCTAGATTGTGAAGGCCTGGATTTAAAACCCAGCAACATCATCGTCAGGGCCTTTGACGGTTCAAAGAGGATGGTCCATGGGGAGGTCGACATTCCGATTCGTGTAGGCTCTCAGGTGTTCGACTCCACTTTTTATGTGATGGATATCCGTCCATCTTACTCTTGTCTGCTGGGTCGACCCTGGATACATAAGGCTGGGGCAGTGACCTCTACCTTGCATCAAAAGCTGAAGTACCCCGTCAGAGGGAAGATTGTCACCGTGCAAGGTGAGGAAGAATATATGGTGAGTCACCTGAACTCGTTCAGGTACATTGAGATGGATGGGGAGTTCATTGAGACCCCCTTTCAGCATTTCGAGGAGGTGTTTCCAATTGCAGCAGAAACAACAGAAGCAAGTGGTCCTTTGAAGATGGCTTCCCTGAAGGATGCCAGGGCTGTGGTGCAGAAGGGTGAAGGTGCCAACTGGGGCAGACTTCCAGACTTCACCCAGAAGACTGATAAACTTGGGCTGGGTTTCACCTCAGAAGGGCAGAGAGCTATGAGAAAAGAGAAGATCGGAAGGCCTCCGGTATTTATTAAAGGTTCAGAAGTGAATGCTGTCGGGGAAGACCATGAAGTGGACGAAGCCGAATTCAACAGCTGGATTTATCCGACGGCCGAAGACGGATTAAACAATTGGAGTGCAAAGGACCATACCCCTGTTACCTTTGTGACGCAGTAATGAATTCCTATGTTTTGTTATTTTGTAATAAACAATGATAAACTCTATGGCCCGGTGTCTTACCCGAGGCACCGTGGTTCTATTTGTGAGGGCATACAAACTGTCATTTTATACATCATGAATGAAAATTTTGGACGTTTTTCGCATTGCAAATATTGCGTTCCTTTTCTATCTTTCCTTTCCTTTACATAATTTTCAAAACAGCTGTATTTACACACACACTCACTCATACAGGTTCCAATCCACTCTGGATCTCACTGATAACAGCTCTGCTAATGCCAATTATGACTTCGAAAATCCGATCAACTTAGCCGAAGACGAAGGTGAAGATGATTGCGAAGTGCCTGGCGAGCTTGCAAGACTGTTACTTCAGGAAGAGAGGGCAATTCAACCCCATGAAGAGCCAGTGGAAACCATAAACCTGGGTACTGAGGCAGATAGAAAAGAGGTAAAGATTGGTGCCAACCTAGAGCTCAGCGTGAAGCAACGGTTAACCAAGATGTTACATGACTATATGGAGATCTTTGCCTGGTCCTACGAAGACATGCCCGGGTTGGACACCGATATTGTTGTCCATCATTTGCCGACTAGGGAAGACTGCCCTCCAGTTAAACAAAAGGTTCGTCGGATGCGTCCAGAGATGTCCGAGAAGATTAAAGCCGAGGTCATGAAACAGTTTGATGCTGGGTTCCTTGCAGTGACTTCTTACCCTCAGTGGGTTGCTAATGTGGTGCCGGTACCAAAGAAGGACGGTAAGGTCAGAATGTGTGTCGATTACAGGGATCTGAACAGGGCCAGCCCCAAGGATGACTTCCCCTTACCTCACATTGATGTCCTTGTCGATAACACAGCTCAGCACAAGGTATTCTCTTTCATGGATGGCTTTTCAGGCTATAATCAGATTAAGATGGCACCTGAAGACATGGAAAAGACTACATTCGTTACTCAGTGGGGCACCTTCTGTTACAAGGTCATGCCGTTCGGATTAAAGAATGCTGGGGCAACCTACCAACGTGCCATGGTTGCCTTATTTCATGATATGATCCACCATGAGATCGAAGTGTACGTGGACGACATGATCGCTAGGTCCCAAACTGAAGAAGAGCACCTGGATCATCTGCAGAAGTTGTTTGACCGGTTGAAACTGTACAAGCTGAGATTGAACCCGAACAAGTGCACCTTCGGGGTAAGATCTGGGAAGTTGCTAGGCTTCGTGGTCAGTGATAAAGGTATTCAAGTGGACCCTGCTAAGGTCAAAGCCATTCAAGAGATGCCAGTTCCCAAGACAGAGAAGGAGGTCAGAGGCTTTTTAGGACGCTTGAATTACATTGCTTGATTCATCTCTCATCTGACTGCTACCTGTGAGCCAATCTTCAAGCTACTGAAGAAAGATCAGGTAGTGCGTTGGAACGATGAATGTCAGGTCGCTTTCGACAAAATCAAAGAGTATCTCCAAGAACCACCTATCCTTATGCCACCGGTTGAAGGGAGACCTCTGATACTATACCTGACAGTACTGGACAACTCAATGGGGTGTGTGCTGGGGCAGCATGACGAGTCTGGCCGAAAAGAGAACGCCATTTATTACCTTAGCAAAAAGTTTACCGACTGTGAGACCCGATACTCACTGCTTGAGAAAACTTGCTGCGCTTTGGTATGGGCTGCTCGCCGGCTGAGACAGTATATGCTGACTCACACCACTTTGTTGATCTCAAAAATGGATCCGATAAAATACATATTCGAAAAGCCTGCTCTGTCTGGGAGAATTGCAAGATGGCAGATGATCTTGACGGAATACGACATTCAGTACACAACCCAGAAAGCCATCAAGGGAAGTGTATTGGCAGACCACTTAGCTCATCAAGCTGTAGATGACTACCAATCAATGAACTTCGAGTTTCCGGATGAAAGCATCATGATAGTAACTGATTGCGAAGTACCTGGACCGGATGAAGGACCTGAACCAGGATCCCGATGGTCTATGCACTTTGACGGAGCTTCCAATGCTTTGGGAAATGGCATCGGCGCCATAATCATATCCCCTCAAGGTACTCATACTCCACTCACTGCCCGGCTATGTTTCAACTGTACCAACAACATGGCGGAGTATGAGGCGTGCATCATGGGTCTTCAAGCTGCGATCGACCTAAGGATCAAATTTCTAAGTGTCTTCGGAGATTCCGCTCTTGTGATCAATCAGATTAAAGGAGAGTGGGATACGAAACATCCAAACTTGATTCCTTACAGAGAATGTGTGTTGGCCCTGATTCCCCACTTCACAGAGATAACATTTGAGCACTTTCCAAGAGAAGAAAATCAGTTAGCGGACGCGTTAGCTACAATGTCTTCAATGTTCAAGGACAAATGGGATAATGAAGCTCCCCGGATCATCATCTGGAAACTGGACGAACCGGCATACTGTTGTGATCTCGAAACCGAATTGGTAACTGAGAAGCCTTGGTACCACGAAGTGAAGAGATATCTGGAAGCTCATGAATACCCTGAGGGTACGTCTGTCAACGATAAGAAATTCCTGAGGAGGTTCGCAGCCAAGTTCTTCCTAAGCAACGGCATTTTGTACAAGCGAAACCATGATTCTACCTTGCTGCGTTGTGTGGACAAGATTGAAGCAGAAAGAATTATGGAAGAGCTACATGAAGGGACCTTTGGTACGCATTCCAGTGGACACACTATGGCTAAGAAAATCCTACGGGCAGGATATTATTGGTCCACCATGGAAGCTGATTGCTACCAACATTCTAGGACATGCCACAAGTGCCAGATCTATGCAGACAAGGTGCATGTTCCTCCGGTTCCCCTGAATGTTCTGACTGCACCTTGGCCGTTTGCAATGTGGGGCATAGACATGATCGGCGAGATAAAACCTACGGCATCCAATGGACATCGCTTCATCCTAGTGGCGATCGACTATTTTACGAAGTGGGTTGAAGCAGCATCCTATGCTACGGTAACCAAGACTGTGGTGGCACGGTTTATTCGGCACAACCTGATCTGCCGGTACGGCGTCCCTGAGCGGATTATTACAGACAACGGTACCAATCTGAACAACAAGATGATTGCTGAGCTTTGCGAACAGTTCAAGATACAGCACCACAATTCTTCTCCTTACAGACCGAAGATGAATGGAGCTGTAGAAGCAGCAAATAAGAATATCAAGAAGATCGTGCAAAAAATGACAGTAACTTACAAAGATTGGCACGAGATGTTACCGTTCGCTCTGCATGGGTACCGTACCTCAGCAAGGACGTCAACCGGGGCAACTCCCTTCTCTCTGGTTTATGGCATGGAGGCAGTCTTGCCGATTGAAGTGCAAATTCCCTCTCTCCGGATAATGAAGGATGCAAATCTGAACGAGGATGATTGGATCCAGACACGACTTGACCAACTCAACCTCATTGACGAGAAGAGACTTGCTGCTATCTGTCATGGTCAGACGTATCAGAAACGAATGATCAGGGCATTTAACAAAAAGGTCAGACCACAGGAATACCAAGTTGGGGATCTGGTAATCAAGCGAATCATCCTTCCTCAGAGTGATCCAAGGGGCAAATGGACCCCTACGTACGAAGGGCCATTTGTGGTTAAGCATGTGTTCTCAGGAGGAGCAATGATCTTAACCAACATGGATGGTGACGACCTTCCTCACCCCGCCAATGCAGACATAGTTAAAAAATACTACGCATGAAAAAAAGACCCGCTAGGCTGACATGCCTAGGCAAAAATTAGGGCTTCCCGTCGAACCAAAAGGGTTCGGGCAAAATGAAGGGATGAAAATGAAAAAATCTGTACACCCGGCAAGTCGAAAACCTGAAAAGGCGGCTTGGGCAAAAATGGGTATCCCGGTGGACTGAAAACCCGAAAGGGCGGTCCAGGCAAAAATTAGGGATAAAAGCGTAAAACTATGTCTCATTGATCACTATGCATCCAGAATCCGGTATCTATATCAAGTTCAGACGGCATCGATCAGTCAGCTTCACCTTCAACCAAGGTCATCAAGTGATGAGACGCTCGGAGTTATAAAGACAATAGCAGAGTTGAAACCCAGTGGATCATTCATCTTTCACACAGCTGTTTTATTTTCTTTTGTACAAAACTTGTATAAACTCTTTTGATCGGCGGCGTACCTCTTACCAGGACGTCAGCCTCTTGTACACAAAACGCCTATTTTCAGGCCATTCAAAATCAATACAAATACATTTTCAGTTAAACGTGCCAAATATTTTCCTTTTTTTGTTTTGTTTTGCGAAGAACATCCAAGGTTCAATTTGTGATGTATGCATTGACAATAATTTGCTAACTCATGAATATTTGCATACGAAACAAAGGAATTAATTGCAGGTGACACTAAAAACAGGGGCAATAAAGAGTTGTCTAAGCAATCTGATTGTTCTATCCTCCAAGGTACCAAGGTAGGTTCAGCTAAAGAATACAGCCAAGCATACCTTAATTCCCCAGAGAGTGGTTCAGTAAAACAATACATCAAGTCTCAAGGAAATTGAGTATTCTCCCGTAGATCTCAATACATTCCCCAGCAGCATATACATTCTTAACAAGCATCCCCGGCAGTCTTGGCCTAAAGATTGTCCCCCGGCGGTATATCAACATTCTAAGGAATCACTTCCCCGCAATCCAAAACTTCCCCAGGAGAGTCCAATCTGATTCCCCAGCAAAGTTGGAATTCACACCCCAAGCAGTAAGCTTACCCCCAGTAGATTCTGGAAGCTTATCCCCTCGCAGAGCACGAACGCGTCGTCCGGCTTTATTTAAAGAGTTATTTCCTTAATAGGATATAACTGGGTTATCCTCAGCCAAAAGCCATGGAAAGAGCGTCGTCGACAAAGTCTTCTTACCCCAGCGAAGTCCGTCTACACTTCATACAACAGGGTATCTTCAGCAAACTATCAACATTCAGCAAAGCATCTCTATCCCCACAGAGTACCGCTTCCCAGCATGGTCGTCAGAGTATCTTTTCTCCCCGCAGACTCTTCATTTGCCAAGCTTATTCCTCAACAGAGTTATCCTCTCCTACCGGTATTCTTGCAGTTATCATCCCCAGGGGAAGCAAAATCCATTCTTCAACGTCAGCCCAGGATACAACTTCCCGGCACCCGTCAAGGATTCACTTTCCTAGACGAAAACATACATAACACGTCATCATTATAGCATGCATAACGCACTGCATCATACAAATCTCCTCTATGTTGAGAACATCATTGCTTGATCCATATCATGCATTGTATATGACTGACCTTTACCTTTCAGGAAAGATGCAGTTGAAATTCTCAATCATGTTCCAAGACCTAGACCGGTTCAGTTAAATCGACCCTAAGATTTTCCTGATGCCTATCCAGTCAAAGGCCTTCTCTGGTTCAGTCAGATCGACCCTAAGATCTCCCTGATGCTTGTCCAGTTGAAGATGTTTCAAGACCTAGACCGGTTCAGTTAAATCGACCCTAAGATTTTCCTGATGCTTATCCAGTCAAAGGCCTTCTCTGGTTCAGTCAGATCGACCCTAAGATCTCCCTGATACTTATCCAGTTGAAGATGTTTCAAGACCTAGACCGGTTCAGTTAAATCGACCCTAAGATTTTCCTGATTCTTACCCAGTCAAAGGCCTTCTCTGGTTCAGTCAGATCGACCCTAAGATCTCCCTGATACTTATCCAGTTGAAGATATTCCAAGACCTTGTCCGGTTCAGTTAAATCGACCCTAAGATTTTCCTGATGCTTATCCAGTCAAAGGCCTCTCTGGTTCAGTCAGATCGACCCTAAGATCTCCCTGATTCTTATTCCAATAGAAGACACCCAAGATTTTTCTCAACGAGCGTTGTTGAAGATAAAGTCACCTAAGGTTCTCTTACCATTCATGCTAAGGTAGTAACCACCCCTGGTTCATTCATCAGCGTTTGAAGCTCCAGATTCAGCTCCTGTAACCAGTCAGGACACATCTATACCAAGCATCTGAAAACCAGCTCCTGCAACGTGTCAGGTACTCATTTGTTCTTTTGCAGGTACGCAAGTTCTTGCTAAGGAATCTCCTACGCGATCAACATCCAGATGGCATCTATAAGCCCATCACCCTATCCAGCAATCTCCAAATGGCATCTATAAGCCCATTCCCCATCACTGCCACTATGTGAGCGCAAATTTCTGGGCACTTTAGTGTTCAATCGTCTTCTACCCTCGGATTACGAAAGGCACGTCTGCCAATCTGCATCCTCAGGCCTAAGAAGATTGAACAGGGGCAACTGTTGTACCCCAAAATTTGCCCTCCCATATTCTCCAAGATTTGTCAAGTCAAGGTCACAAAATTCCCCAAGGGTCATGCAGTTCAACTGTCTCCTATACAGTCAAAACTAGGGTTTGGGTTATGATCAAGAAAAGGAAGTTTTCAAAGGTCCAATCAAGTCCTATATGCTTACAAACATGGCCAAGCATCCTCACATCAAGTTTCAAGGCATTCAGCTCAAAATTGCACAGTCAAAACCCTAGATTGCACTACAGTCAACTGTAGGGGCAAAATGGTCATTTGGCAGTCAAAAGTTCAAATTTTTGGTCAAGATATCATTTTGAAGCCACAAACATCATTTGATCAATGCTTGATCATGATTCTCAAAATTTGGCTCAGAAATCATCAAAGATGCAAAAGTTGCTATATTTGGACAGCTGAAAAAGTCAACTGAAATTGACCAGGGCATAACTTTCACATGGATTATCAGAAAAATTCCATCCAAAGCTCATTTTGAAGAGAAAGACATTTCCTACAACTCATCTTCATATTCCAAGTCCAAGAAATGCTCTCACAAAAAGTTATCAATTTCAACATTATAGGTCATTTTCAAAAGTCAACAAAAAGGGACTTTAAGTCAAAGGCCATAACTTGAGATTGGTAAATCAAAATGACATGGGACCAAAGGCATTGTTTAAAGGACTCAAAGACCTTTCCAAAATGTCCAAGAACATGTGAAAAGCTTAAAAATTGAGCAAGTTATGCCTTGTGGAAGTTGGGAAATTTTTGGGAATTTTGAAAAGTCAACAATGGTTCAAATGACCTAAAAATGCAAATGGGCCCATTTTTCTTCCAAGTTTCTTCATGCCAAGCCTATGCACGACCATTAGGCCCAAAGGGAAGTATTTTCTCATTTTTTAATTATTTATTTGAATTTATATTAATATTAATTCATTTAAATCATTTTAAATATGTGAAAAATATAAGCTTAACCTAAAAAAATCTTTTTATGCATGATTTGGCTTCTATAATTCGTGCACATGCTAATAGGGAAAGATTTGGTGCTAATTGATCAAAATTGATACAAAATACATGAGAAAAAGATTGGAAAAGATCCTTAACAAATCAAATACTCAAAACAATTATTGCCTTGGATTTGATCCAATTTTCTTAACCTAATTGCTTCCTTACAAGTACTAGATCATAACCCTAATTGCCTTGGACTCTCAGCTGCGCTCATAAGCCATAGACAAACTTGGAAATTCTGAAAAAAACTCAAGAACTGAAAAGTGCCTTAGAGATCGTTTCAAGCCATAATACTGAGTCCATCATATTCCTGAAGCTTCAAGGATCACATACCAATCAAAACCATTCGTTCCAGCATCAAGAATTGGTAAAACGGGCACACCCTGTACCGAAAATATTTGATGTTCTTGCACATTGATTCATACATTTTCCATAACTTTTGAGACTTGATTTGCATTCCTGACATGATTTCAAAGCTAACCCATAACATTAATTTGATTATTATGCGTTGTGGGCGATTTTGCCATTGCTAAAATTTAGGGTTACAGGTTTCTTGAATCAGGGCTTTTGCGTAGAGGAAAAATTAGGGTTCATGAATACCATGGTTGAATGCAGTAGGTCTGGACGAAGAAGACACAAGCCTCGCGATCAATTTATGATCACCATAGCGCTAGTCGCTATTTTCTTGTAGCTAGCTTTAGGCCACGCCCAGAAAACCGTTTCCATAGGCTTGTGTTTTCAGAAAAATAAAAAGAGGACGAAGACGATGATGCGTTGGCAGGCCATGGTTGGGTGTTTCAAATTTGCGCGCGTTTTAACCATTATGCGTTGGTTTTGCTTTTTGTTATTTGTTTGATATAATATATTAAATGAAACGTAATGGCTCAGCTGGCAGGTACTAATGCATGCAACCTTCAAGACCTGGGTTCAAGTCCCAGGTCTGGCAAATTTCCATGTTATTTTTCAAAATAAAATCCTATGCTACGCTAACATCCAGGTACATCATATTCTCTCATCATCAAGCCACACACGTGTCCCAGGCGACCAAATCAAAGGCATGGATTCTAGGAGCGCAATAAACATCAGTCAACGCATGATACACAAGCCAAAGAGTCAAACAAATGGCATGCTTATTGGGCCAGATTACCAGGCCTGTACCTCACAAATTGAGGCTACCCCCCCTGGTTTGCATTTTCTTTTCTTTCTATTTTTATTCTTGTTTTAATTATTATTTTTATTACTGTCTATTTAATTAATTATTTTTTTTAACAAAATATAAAAACATTACAAAAAAATCAGAAAAAGGATAAAAAATATTTATTGTATTTATTTTCTTGTAAATAATTAATATGTAAATTATTTAGTTTAATTAGGTTTTTAACTTTAATTCCTTTTTAATAAAAATCCAGAATATCGAATTAGGTTAATTGATAATCTTTATACCTTTTTAATTTTCCCTTTTTATCACAATATTATTTACTTATTTATTTTATTTTTATAATTGAATGTATATAAATAAATTAGATTTAAATTAGGTCAAATTTCAATATTTTTGCAATAAACTTAAAAAACATTAGAACTAGGGTTTAGCATCTCATTTTAATTTTAATTAATTTTTCTTTTCTCCTTAAATCTTAAAAAACATAAAATACCCAAAAAACATTTAATCTTTAATTCCAATTAATTCATCAACTTTAAATTTTTTTTGCAAAAGGGTCCAACGCCCATTGTTTTAATTATTTTATTTTGCGCATTTATTTTATGTCATTTGTTATAATTTTGTATCTCTCCCAAAGCATTGTAATTCAAATTTCTCGCACTTTTATTTATCGCTTTATTTATTTTCCGCTAAATCGGGTCCGGTTTAATTTTGGCGATGTGGACCCGCGCCATTTGTAATAGCTGTAGATTTATTTTTTTTTGCAAACTTTATAATTGTTAAAAAGCATGCAAGAATGAATGGCCCTAATTAAAATCAAGCGTAGATCACAAATAAACATGACAAGACAAATAACTGAAACATGACACACGAACCGCACACACCACCCCTAGGGTACGCCTCACTGTTGCCTTTCGAAAGGTGGTCGTCGAGTAGAGGACGTCTTAGTAAGTCCTCATGATCCGGGAACCTGGCATGAGGGTAGCTTCTAAGGTGTCTTCCCATTGCTCTGGTGATCACCACGTCCCTAAAACTCGAATTGACCCGAACACCTCCAACGGTGGTGCTACCTACCTCTCAATGGTGGGATGGCACTACTTTTAAGGACATCTACACAGACGAATTCCTTAGGGTAGGTAGGTTCTCAAGGATACTTGCTCTAATCTCAAAACAAACTCAAAAAGACTTTTCACACTGACACTTTTCAAAAGCTTTCCAAGCAAACTTTTCAAACACTCTGACGTATGAGTCGATCTGAAATTTTTTCAAAAGAAACTTTTTTTAAACCCACATTGAAAAGCAAACAAACAATTTTGAAAACACATTGAGCAAGTATCTAAGAGCCCATGGATAACCATGGATAGAAAGGGTGCTAACACCTTCCCTTTCTATAACCTACCTCCCGAACCGAGAGCAATCTCTTTAAGGAATTTTTCTGTGCTTTTGTCCTTTCCAATTGGAGAAAATAAAAGACGGTGGCGACTCTTGCTTCCGCGACATTTCGCGAACCAGCGTTAAACAGTCAGTTCCAGATCCACCGATCACAGAACTGGCGACTCTGCTGGGGAAAAATCTTAAAGTGAGGTGTACCTTAGGGCTAGCTTATAACCATGTTTTCAATTGTTTTCCTTGTGTGCTTTAAATTGTGGGTTGCTTGGGAGTTCTATAGATCCTAACCCGGATCTGGGGGATACCTTTCTTAGAAAGTAGCAACAAGGCTGTGAGGGAACTGTGCGGGGTATACCGACATGGTTGAAACAGTCTGCTACGTTGATGTGGCACTTTGGTGTGTACCGGTAACCCTTGAGTTCAGTCAAGGAGAGTACGGGGCCTCCGCGTGGTGTCGTGAAGCATCAACAGACCTTAGGAACCTTAATTGAACTATCTTGGCCTCTTTAGGGTAGTGAGATAACTGACTTTGGTGCAGTCCGAGGTTGGTTGATACTCGATACTACACTCAATTGAGGGTTGCTTTCCTGGAATATTTCGGTCGCCAGTTCAGTGGCTAAATCAAAACGATGAACAATGAAAGCAATCCCGTGATATTGGGAACCTTAGAACCCGGTTACTTTGATTAGGACAGGTTGAACCCACCAACTTCAAGAGGGTACTACCCAGACCCCATGCTGGCCTTAAACCTTAAGGGCTTGTCTTGTGTGCCTTGTTTGCCCTACATGTTTGTCCTTGTAAATATCTGTGGTGTGTTTAATCATAGCATCATGACATCATCCAGCATCATATGCATTGACTGACCATTTCAGGGGTTCGAATTTTCATCTTTGTTCTTGTTTTGTAGGACATGGAAACTGGTCGTAGAAAGACAATTCAGGTCAATCTTGTAAGGGTACCTCCTCAGCTTAAGGAGCTTATATCCAGGATTCCCAAGAACTCTTCATTCAGTGAAAGACATGGAAGCCTCATCAGCTTGGTCAACACCAACATTGAGGAAGATATGATAAAGGTCTTGTTCCAATTCTTTGACCCTCTGCATCACTGTTTCACCTTCTTGGACTATCAGTTGGTACCTACATTGGAGGAGTTCTCCCGGCTCCTGAAGATCCCTATCCTTGATCAGCTACCCTTCAACGGTACAGAAAAGGAACCTAAGCTGGAAGAGATTGCTAAAGCCTTGCACCTACAGTCATCTGACCTCAAGGGACATTGGGAAGTCAGAAGTGGTATCAAAGGGTTCTTAGCTAAGTTTCTGTTTGAAAAGGCCCTTGAATGTTGGAACTCCCTTGACTTGCAAGCTTTTGAAGAGGTTGTGGCCCTCCTTGTTTATGGTTTGGTATTGTTCCCTAACCCAGATCAGCTCATTGATATAAGTGCCGTCCAGATCTTTATGTCCAGGAATCCCATACCTACATTGCTGGGGGACATCCTTCACTCATGTTACACTCGAACCATGAGAAAAAGAGGTGTCCTTATGTGTTGCACTCCTCTCCTGGGAAGGTGGTTTATTTCGCACCTTCCACAATCAGTCCTGAAGAATGAGCGGGGTTTGAGATGGTCACAACGGTTGATGACTCTTACACATGCAGATATACATTGGTGTCCTAGATCCAGAGGAGATGTCACTATCATTGATCGTTGTGGGGAGTACCCTAATGTTCCTTTACTTGGAATCAGAGGAGGTATTACTTATAGCCCATGCCTGGCTTGGAGACAGTTTGGTTATGCTCGGAGGGACGGTCCTCATGACATGCTAATTCCCGACATAGTTTTTGACTTCGACAACGATACTCAAGGACTTCGTCAGAGATTTATCAGAGCTTGGAGGATGCCCAGTAGGATAGACAGCAAGACACTGGGGCACAGGAACTCCATCCCGTTGGAACCTTACCTCAAGTGGGTACGCGCCCGCTCCCAGAAGTTAGTGATGCCTTATCCTCACATGCTTCCAGTAATCAAAGAGCCTGTCTTGGAAGGGGCAGTGTCTCATGTTATTCAGCACCCTGATATGCCCACATCCTGGGAAGAGATGCAGAAGAGCTGGATCCAGCTAAAGGAAGAGCGGAATTCTCTTGAGACTAGTCTGCATGCTAGTGAAAAGAAAGTCTTGGAGCTCACCCGTCTGTTGCATGAAGAGAGGAACCTCAACACCTACATCGCTCCGAAAAGGATGCGCAGTGTATTTTGGGATTGACTTGATTTTTGTACTTTTTGCCCATGAGGCCTTGATGTATTAAACAATGAGTTCTTTAATGATAACGGGTGTTCTTTTCTTGTCTACAACGAATGTGAACTTTCGAACCCTTGAATGCATTGCATACACATTTCATACATCATGTGCATAGCAGGTTTTTCCCCTTTTCAGGTTGCTTACAGTTCTTCGCTGTTTATTTCAGCATCATGAATCCCGGATCTGAATCAACTGAGACATCAATCAAGGCTCTCCAGGCGCAGAATGCGCAGTTTCAAGAACTAATCATGGGTCTAGCTAAAGGCCAAGAAGAACTGAAGACTATGCTCCTGAAGAAGGAGAAGAAGAAGAAAAGAAGAACTGTTCTATTCAACTCGGGCCGAAGGTTGGGTAATACTCTGCACCATGAAGAGGCTGGTTCTTCTGTTGGCAAGAGTCCTTCTCAGGCAGAAGTAAAGGTTCCTACTCCAGAAGTCTCCGACAACGAGACAAATTTTGATGAAGAGCAGTACCCTCCTGAAGACAACAGATACAAACAACTGGAGGACAGGTTGAAGGCAATGGAGGTGCAACAGGCACCTGGGCTGGATTTCGGAGATCTGGGTTTGTCGACTGGTGTGATTATCCCGCATAAATTCAAAGCACCAACTTTCTCCAAATATGACGGGGCGTCTTGTCCCAAGCTGCACTTAAGGTCTTATGTTCGAAAAATTCAGCCGTACTCTGCGGACAAGAATCTATGGATCCACTTCTTCCAGGAGAGTCTTTCAGGGACTCATCTCGAATGGTTCTATCAGCTGGATGGGACCAAAGTTCGTAACTGGGAGGAGCTGGCTACTGCTTTCTACAAGCAGTATCAGTATAATGCCGACCTTGCACCCACACGTACCCAACTCCAGGGTATGGCGTTAGGCGCAAGCGAAGGTTTTAAGGAGTACGCTCAGAAGTGGAGAGACCTGGCTGGCAGGGTGCAGCCACCATTGACTGATCGGGAGTTGGTTGACATGTTCTTGGGGACCCTATCTGGGCCATTTTTCAACCACCTCATTGGGAATTCTTCTGCTGGTTTCACTGATTTGATCTTGACTGGAGAGAGAATTGAAGCTGGGTTGAAATCCGGGAGGATTGCGAAGGGCGCATCAGCTAGTTCAGAAAAGAAACCGTTTAAAAAAGAGTCTAGTGCCGTATATGGTTCCAGGAGATCAGAGAGAAATGAACACCGCCAATCTGTCAGTGCGGTCATGATTGCTAAGCCTGCTGCCGCTCCCCGGCCGAACAATACTCAGAAGGTGGAAAGACCCCGGAGAGAATTCTCCCGTTTAAACATGACCTTGTCGCAGATCCTGCCACAGTTGCTCGCAACTAAGCTAGTAACTTTCAGGGAGGCGCCGAAGTTTCCAAATACTGCATCCCCCAAGTACAACCCGAATGCTCGTTGTGCTTACCATTCAGAAAGCCCGGGGCACTCTACTGATGACTGTTGGGCGTTAAAGAATTAGGTGCAAGACCTTATCGATGCTAAGGAGATACAATTCGAAGCACCTGCAAAGCCAAATGTAGTTACTGCCCCTATGCCTCAGCACGGGGTAAATGCTGTGGATGAAGACGTTTATGCCGTTTCTGTGGATGATCTAGCCACTCCTCTAAAGATCGTTAAGAAGAACCTACTGCAGGCCGGTTTATTTCCGGGTTGTAGTGAGGGTTGCCTATTCTGTGTTGTGTCCCCATCCGGTTGTCCCTTGCTAAAGTTAGGTATCCAAAGCTTAATGGATAGCAAGGAGATTCTATTCAAGAAGTCTGCTGTTCGTTTGGTTCCAATGGAAGAAGTCTCTGTGGTGACTATCTTCAATAATCCGATCCCGGCTCTCCAGAAGAAGCCCGTTCAAATTCTGACCGTTGCACCTGTTACTATCACTGTTCCTGGGCCCCTGCCCTATGTATCTAATAAAGCTGTCCCTTGGCACTATGGGGCAGATGTATATATAAACGGGATTAAACAAGAGCTCAACGCTGGCGCCAGCATCTGTGACATCACTGGCCCGGCCAAAGTTACCCGCAGTGGCCAACAGAAGACTTTGTTAAATCAATTCCTAAAGACTTTGTTGATACTAATCCCGTCAAAAGAGACAAAGCCACCTACCAACAATCTCCAAATGGCATCTTTAAGCCCATTCCTGACATCACAATGCTGATATTACATCATGCGAGTGCAAATTTCTGGGCACTCTAGTGTTCAATCATCTTCCACTTTCGGATCACGAAAGGCCCGAAAGCCAATCTACATCCTCAGGTTTAAGAAAATTTAAAGGGGGCAGCTGTTGTACCCCAAAATTTTACCTCCCATATCTCTCAAAACATGGCAAGAATAGTCTCCAAGTTGCTTAAGATTGCTCAAGAGTTGGATAGTCAAATCATCTCCTAAGGCAGTCAATCTCAAATTAGGGTTTTGTGATGCATCAAGGTCCTTACACCCAAATGACCCCAAGTTCTCCCCAATGTCCTAATATGTATTCAAGTTCATCCATGTCAAATTTCAAGCCTTGCAGAGGAAGTTTGGTCAGTCAATTGCTCAAGAGGTCCAAAAGTCGACTGTGCTAGGGCAAAAGTCAACTGTGACCTACAATTAGTCAAACCTCAAGATTTTTTGTCAACATTCTCATTTGGAAGGATAATTCATCATTTGATCAAGGGTTGATCATGATTCATCAAGGATTTCTCAAAATTCATCAAGATTCAAAAGTTGCTAAATTAGGGTTTTATAGGAAAAGTCAACTCAACTTTGACCAAGCATAACTTTCTCATACTTTATTAGAAATGACCCATCCAAAGCTCATTTTTAAGAGGATGCAATTTTCTACAATCCATCTTCACAACCCAAGAACAAGAAATGCACTCACAAAAAGTTACAAATTTGGACATTATAGGTCATTTTTGAAAGTCAACAAAAACACCTTTTTTACCAAAGCTTATAACTTGAGCATGGAATATCAAAATGAGATGATACCAAAAGGGTTGGTTATAGTGCATATCAAGGTTTCTAAAAAGTCAAAGAACACCTCCAAAAGTTCAAAATTGGAGAAGTTATGCATTGTTGAAGTTGGGCATTTTTCCAAAATTGCCAAAAGTCAACTATCCCCAAAACTTCAAATTTTGTCAAATGGGCCCACTTTTTTCCACTTGATTTGATCTTATCACACTACACACGTGTCCTATATTCAGCCTTGTGTCCAATTATTAATTTTTCTATTTTATTTGATTTTTATTGATTTAATTCATTTTAAATCAATTTAAATCCAAATAAAATCAAAATCTTAATCACTTGGTATCTTTTTGATCATTACAGGTCTTAAATATCATCATGTACACAATCAAATCCGAATCAAGCCATGTTGTGAACAAAATATTGGTTTTTGACAAATTTGGAAGCTTTTTCAATTGAGAATAAAATCAAATCTTGAATCATCAATGCTCATGGATTCAAAGCCCAATTGTTAACCTAATACATTGCTTGATACTTATACAATACAAGGACACGAGAAAAAAGACCTGAAGGCTGCAAAAATCACAAAACCAAAACTTGAAAAAGCTTGAAAAAGTTAAAAACTGAAATCTTGGTTAGAGGCCAATTCAAGGCCAAAACTCAACGTAGACTTCTTGCCTGACATCCACTGAAGCTATTGGAATCAAAATCAAGCCTTCTCCCTCCCTGAAACGTGCTGTAAGTTTCCTTGAATACCGCCCTGTACATGAAAACGCAACCTTGGATTCTTGCATCTTTTTGATAAATTATGGACATATTCTTGATCTTTGCATGATTTCTAAGCTATCTGCAATATTTGATTTTGTTTTTGTAGCCTATAAAGCCATACCCGAAACTAGGGTTTCGGTTTCTTGTTTTTAGGCGTTTCGATTTCAGGTAAATTCAGGACCAACCATGGACATAAATGAAACCAGGAGGGAGAGGCGAAGCGAACCATGGTCTTGGGTTGCATTTTTACAGCCTAGAGAAGATTTTAGGAATGAGCCATGAATTTAGCTGCGGATAAAATCCGCAGGTAAATAACCAGGCTTTTCAACGAAGAAGACGATGATGCGTCCTCTTCCTATTGGCTGATTTTGAATTTCGCGCTTTTTATTTTTTATTCCAGGCGTATTAATTGTTTTCCAATATAATATTTAGTGCTTATTCCACTAACAAAGAGAATGCAGTGGTCCAGTGGCAAACGCGTTGTGTGGAATCCAATGGGACCTGGGTTCGAATCCCAGGTCCACCAATTTGCTTTGTATTATTTTTCCATAGAAATTCCAGTACAAACTCAAGCATGTGGACTACCATGGACCTCAAATTTCTAGGCGCCAGATGGCCTCCAGGCCAAATCTGAAGGTCAAGATTGAAAGTTCACCATATGCCTGAGTCAACAGGCACACGTGGGATGGCAAAAGTCAGCCAGGCTTATTGGCGTTTGGGCCTCAAATTGCCAGTTTCACCTCCAGATTGGGCCCAACACCCCCATTGGGTTATTTCTTTTCTTTTATATTTTTCTATTATTTAAATTGTTTTATTATTTTTATTGTTAATTAACTAATTAATAATTTTTCTAATAAAATCAAAAACACAAAAATATATTTTATTTATTGAAATTAAAATCATCACTTTATTTTTGTAAATAAATTAATTCAATTGATTTAGTTTAATTAGATATAACTTATAATATTTTTGCAATTATTAAAATTAATTTAGATAATTAGGTTTTTTATTAACTTTAACCAATTTATTTTTATTTCTTTAAATATCCAAAAAATTCAAAAATATCTCTTTTTAATTAATAAATTAATTTATTTAATAATTAATTTAGATCTAGTTTCTTTTTTTATTCAAAATAACAAAAAATGCTTTCTTTAACAAGAAGGGTCAAAACCCTAAAAAATGCTCCGATTTAATTTTCTCGCACGCGATCAATTTTGTCTTATTATTGTAATTGCTTCTGGAATGTAACAGCTTTTAATTAGGACTTTATTTTATCGCGTTCTTTTATTTTCTGCAATTTAAATTAAAGGGTTGTTTTTGGCGATGTAAATACCCGACGCCTTGTAATAGTTTAGATTTAATTTCCGCAAATTATTAACTGTTAGATGTTTGATAAAAGGGAATGCATGACAAGATCAAATGTATGAACTTAAAATCAACATAGCTCACCCATGACATGTACAAAGATAAATAATTGAAAAATAACACACTCGCACATGCGCACTCTTAGGGTACACCTCACTTGGTTGCCTTCGAACAAGGTCATTGAGTATAGGAAGTTTTAGAGGTCGCCCTCTTGTCCAAAGATCATAGTTGCCTCGAAACGGTTGCCTCGAAAAATGATCTAAGACATTAGGGTTACCGCTAAGGCGTCTGTTGTACCCCAAATTTTGACCTAAGATACCGTCTCCCATCTGCATTATTCGCATTGCAAGGGTTTTGACATATTTTTATCAAATTTTCAAAGCAGTGTAAAAATTCACAACTTTTTCGGGTCGGGAGCTGTTTATTTGTTGAACGCTAAATTTATTAACTAATCAAGATTTAAATGACGTTTATTAATTATTCATTATCTTAAATTTAAATAATTGGAATCTATTTTTTCAATTGTTATATAATTTAAAGACTTATGAATAATGAAATAAACATTTGAGAATGGGTTTATTAATTGGTCAACAATGATTATTTAATTCTTTATCATTCTGGGTTAAATAATTAAAATTTTATTTTTTAATTATTATAATTTAGAATATTATGAATAATGAATTAAATAGTTGAATTTGTTAATTAGTCAATGATGTTTATTTATTTGTTTGTCATTCTGAATTTAAATGATTGGATTTGATTTTCAGTCATTATATAATTTAAAGAATTATAAACAATAAATAAATAATTGGAAAGAAAAGAATTAATTGAGAAATAATAGAATTTTATTCACTTTATTCTATTTATTACAATTGTCATTTAAATGTTGTGTTATTACAAAATATTTATAAAGACAATTACACAAATGCTTAAAGTAAAATAAAAAGCTATTTTTCTAAATTCTAATCCTAAAAACTTCCGATCCAATGCTTTTGTCTGCTCATTTAAATTTTACCTGCAAAAACGATTAAAAGAAAAGTCAGAATTGAATAAATAATTAAAATGCAGAAAATAAATTTAATGTTCATCATTAAAAGCAAACGGCCGGAATCAGTTTGCCCTTTTTGCAAATCACGGGATTTCTCCCGGTTCACAAAAAGGGAGGAATTTTTATGAATGCACAATTAAAACATGCACAAATCATTTTTCTTGTCAAAATAGCACATTAGAAATCAATTGCATTTTTCAAAAAAATCCAAATGCATATTTCAAAAAAAAAACATACAGCATACAAAAGTAACAGCATATGCCATTTCTCACAAGCAAAAGCTAACGTTAACCTGCAGCCATATAGGAGAGTAACATAGGCTCCCATGCAAGACAAAAGAGATATGCAATTTCAAACAATGTGCAAGCAAGTATTTCCCTTTTTCATCATATTCCAGCCTATTGCTTTTTCAGAACAGCAGTACAGGATATCATTTTTATGTATCAATATGTACTTGAGACAGAAGAGAGAAAAAGGTTTAGTTTTGCAGGTTTTGGTTTAAGCATGAAGTAGGAATAAAGTCAAACCATATGTAGCAGCATATGTGCAGAGCATCAGGAAAATATATTAAATATACTCAAACCTGAGCCATCACCAAAGAAGAAACGGCTATATGAGAGAAAACCCCTTCAAAAGGAGAGGGGATAACCTGCAGGGACGGGGGGGACACAAGACTATCAAGTAAAAAACCATTTTTTTTCAAGGCAAAACCACATAACCTGCTTCATAACCTGCATACTGTATCAAAACCATATATAAAATAGTATTATCCAAAACCATTAAAAGGCGGCTATCAATAAAACACAACCAGAATATAAGCTCTTCGGTACTATTGTGCATTCAGGATACTCACCGGAATCTGGTCACTATTACGCTTATGTAAAGGATGCAATGGGTCGGTGGTATTGCTGTGATGATTCTTGTGTAGCACTTGCAAACCTGCAGGAAGTTTTGTCTGAAAAGGTTTATATCCTCTTTTTCTCTCGAACTAACCCAAGGCCAGCATCAGTCAGTAGTTCTCTTGCATCTAATGGTGTAAAGCCCCATCATTCCAATGGGAGTCAAAAATCTGAATCTTCTAAGGTTGATGTACAACTCAAAACAGTGCAAGCAAAATCAAATTCTGATCAATCTTCTTGGAAAGATATGCCGGGTGTATCTAAGATTGGTAAAGTTCCTTCTGGCTTACGAGTGAAGTTTGACATTAATGGTAGTTCAATTTCCAAAAGAAGTCCTGCCCATGTAAGTGTCAATGGGAAAGTTGACATGTTTAGTAGTCAGCTGTTACCAACAAATGGGCATGCAAAAGAATTAGTTTCTATGGAAAATGGTAGGAAAGATCCTTCTTCATCATTACCCACCATGAATGGCTTTGCCAAAAATAAAGTTGATATTGCTAACAACTCGATTAGAAAGGAGTCGACAGTAACAAATGGATACACTGGTATTCAGGCGGTTGATACTGATTATGTAAAACCAGGTCCTCCTGAAGATATCGATAGAAGCAAAGTAATATCAGGTACGGGGTCTGGCAACTTTAAGCGAGAAAGTAACGGTGTCATCAACAAATCTAAAATGTTAGGGAATAAGAGAAAAGTACATGAGGCTCCATGCAATTTGCTTGCACATGATGATCAGTCTCGTGCCAGAGTTGAAGAACTGAAAGACAGTCTTGGGAAAGAAGCAAAGTCAGTTTTGAGGACATGTGGCTGGGCAGATAAGGTTGATGAGTATATGAGAAAATGGTTGCAAGAAAAAGAAGCAGAATAGTTTGGAAGAGATGACTTAAAGCACCGTACCTGAGCCGTTTATCCATCTTGCTGGAAGCGTAAACCCATCAGAATACTCCTGAACTTGTAAGTTCTTCGTCACCCTTACTTTTTCTTATACTGTTGCATAGCTATCTTTGCGTTTCCATGTTCGTTTGTATGAAACCTTGAGTCGGGGTATTAATTTCGAATCGCTAAGAGGTTGATTGGACGTAGAGTTAGTGATGCATCTGTTCAGAGTGATATGAAGTTATGGCCATTTAAAATCATTGCTGGTCTTAATGTCATTGCCTTCGTCAATCCTACCCCTGTCCCATTACAGCAACACATCAAATCCCTATTCTAACACCGGCAATAACCCAATCGATAAATTTCAAGATTCATAAATGTTGCAAGACCGATACACAATCATACAAACACACTGTTAATTTAAAGTCAACTTGAAAATAATATAGAAAATTCACAAACCTTTTTCAATTACCAATTCGGACTTTACGATTCATCACCATCATTATCTCCTTCTGTAATCACACCCTTTAACCTTCAACATCATTACAGATTTAAATCCAAAACAAAAACCATTATTTCACACACAAAAACATACCATTCAAATCTGAATTTGAAGAAGAAAGGAAGCAAAGTACCTTTAACCACTATCATCACCGTCCCGAATCCATCATCCTCGCGTCTAACATCTCCGGATCCAAGACAGAGGAGGGATACCACCGGACCAGCAACGCTTCACCTTCGCCGGCAAACAGCTCGAAGACGGCCGCACCCCCCGCTGACTACAACATCCAGAAGGAATCCTTTCTTCACCTTGTCCTCCGTCTCCGTGGTGACGTCAAGAAGTGCAAGAAGAGGACCTGCGATTTACATCACCACCCTGCAACCCCCTTCTCTGCTAACCCTTTGTTCTCCTCCGCGCCGAACTCTCTTCGTTTCCTTCATAACAGCGAAACCCCTTTTTCTTTATTGTATACGCTCCGCCTCAGTTTCTTTCATCAAATTGATAACCTATGCGTGACCCTCCTCACCGATTACATCCCTTAAACTACCAACGACACTCCGCTATCATCCACCAATCGCCCTTCAAATTCCGCAAGCTACACACGAACCTCTTCTTCTGCCCTTCACACTATCCGTGAAACTCCTCTCACCTCTGCCAATAGTCACCTCTTTTCGGTCTTAGACCCCTGAACATTTCCGTTTCATCACTTTTTTCCTCTTAGCTTTCTTATTTTTCTTTTTTAATAATCAGAATAATATCAAAAGAGTTGATGGGTCTGAGTTGCCCTTTTACTGGGCCTTGCGCCTCTGTTTTCTGATCATACTCCCTGACCTATATTCACACCCCATCTTTTTATTTGCTCTTTAGTTTAATTCTATTCATTTTCTTAGCTAAACTTATTTAATTTAGATTAGGTAGTTTCTTAGAAATGAACATATAGTTTTAATTAGACAATTTTTAATATTTTACCCAAATCTTATTTAGTTTAAGTTTAGGTTTATTTAATAATTTTAGTCTTCCTTATTTCTAATTAGATTTAAATTCATGACTTGTAAGTTTTATTTAGTTTGGAAATATTTAATATCTCTAAAAACATATGAAAGTAAAAAATGAGAAAACTAAAAAAACATGCTATTTTTCTTTAATTTACTCCCCTCCTTTTGGTTAAATACTAATACAAAAAAGACATAAAAAATAGAAACTTAAAAACTTAAAAAACATTTCTATTAATTCTCATTACTTTTTATCTATGTTAAAATGCGTAACCAATTAAAACATTTTTCTCTTCATATATTAAACAAAAATCTAAAAATGCATGTTCACACTCAGTCTCTTATTTAATTTGTTGTATATCATTTATCTCATAATTTTCTGTTTAAATATCTCGCATTTACTTGATTATTCTGTTTGCGCCAATCCAAAGGGAATTGTCTAATTTTTGTTGACTTCATGTCCTCAAAAACGATCGAGCGAATACTCTCATTCATTAAAAGCTTAGGGTAATTTTTCCTCAAATATTCACCCTTTCCAAAATTTATGCCCTTTAAGCAAAAACTTCGACATTAGGTCGTCGCATCTTCAAAAACCCGTCTGTACACCCCTTTCGGCCAAAACAATCTATTTTTCAATCGAACGAACAATTTTAATAAACAGATATTTCAAAAGGTTCCTATAGAGTACTATAGATGCATTGGGTGCTAATACCTTCCCATTGTATAACCAACCCCCGAACCATAAGATCTCTTTTCAAAAACGCTTTGTATTTTATTATTATTTACATTGCATATTTAGGGTTTTATTTCGCTCTTTTCCCTTTCCCTTTGGAAACAATAAAGCGCGGTGGCGACTCTTGCTTTTGTGAGACGAATTAATCAATAATTCGATCTCCGATTTACCCCGCTACATTTTTTATCGCTACAGAATTGACGACTCTGCTGGGGACAGATTGACCTCTTGCTGGTCCATCCCTAAGTGGGTTAAGCCTAATTTGTTTTATCTGTTTACTATTATTTGATTTGCTTGATTACGTGTTTAAATTTGGGGTGTTTGGGTTTTTTTGCAAAGGACGAATCCTATACCCGGATTAAGTAACACTTAAGGAATAGGACGAGAGGTATAGTCATGTTAACTTTGAGGGAGTAATCCCGAAGAAGGAGGCATGAGATCCCCCACTCAATGGAAGGCCCTCTTGAACTTAATATTTGTTTACCGAGTAATCGGGAAGACATTATTATTTTCGACCTAGGAGCCCGAGAAGTTGAGGACCGTAGAACCCTAACCCATCTTGGCCTTTTTAGGTGTAGCGCGGAGACTACAACGGAGTAATTCGGAAGTAGTTGTCACGCGATGCTACGCTCGGACGAGTTTCTCTTGAGAATATTGCTAATTATTGAGTAATCAAGACGTTGGCAATATCCGAAAGAGGGATGTAGACTCTGGGAACTCTTAGAACCTTGTCTTACAGGTGTGACTGAACCATTAGTACATACCTTTGGGTGGGCTTTACCCTCGACTCCATGCTGAGCGTCGAACCTTTAAACCCCATGTTTGCAAACTTGTGTGTGACTGTTGCATTATCATTCATTCATGCATTCATCAACATCTTTGTAAAAAACTTGTTTTTCAAGGAATTTTGGAGTGATTTTTGCAAACGTCTCAGGGTATTATGGAACTTGGAAGGAGAAATACTCGAAGCTTTAGCTTCAAGGAGCCCGAGATTGAAGAATTGAAGAGTTTGATTTCGAAGATAGAGAGTCCGACAGATTTTCAGAAGAAATATGGGTCCATCGTACCGCTCATGAAGCGCAAGATGAAGAAAGGCATCCTTAACACGTTGGTTCAGTTCTATGATCCCCTGTACCGATGTTTCACCTTCCCGGATTATCAGTTGATGCCTACTTTAGAGGATTACTCCTATATCCTTGGTTTGCCGATCGCCGACCGTGTTCCTTTTTCCAGATTAGAGGAGGAGCCTAAATCCCATGAGATAGCAACCATCACCCACCTGAAGAAGTCAGAGATAGAGGAGAATATGACTACGAAAGGAGGAATCCGGGGTTTGCCGGCGCAGTTTCTGTTGAAGAAAGCTCGTTACTTTGCTGATACAAAGGATACCGTTGCCTTCGAGGACGTGTTTGCTTTACTCGCGTATGGTCTTTTCTTATTCCCTAACGTTGATAAATTTGTGGATGTCAACGCCATCAGAGTTTTCCTGATTGGAAATCCGGTCCCTACGCTGCTAGGGGACACGTATTACTCTATCCATCTTCGAAACTCTTATCAAGGAGGGATGATTATCTGTTGTGTGCCGTTGTTGTATCAGTGGTACGTCTCGCATTTACCTGGGTCCGATGCTTTCTGGGATCTCGAGAGGGAACCGCGTTGGGCGCCAAAGATTATGGCTCTCACTCATTTCGATATTGACTGGTACAATCGAGTTTACCATGACGTGGAGATCATTGACAGCTGTGGTGCTTTTCCCAACGTACCTCTTCTTGGTACGAGGGGTGGAATCAACTACAACCCTGTTCTAGCGCGCCGTCAGTTCGGGTACCCGATGAGAGATAAGCCGAACAGTATCCATGTGAGTGGTTTCTTTCTTCGGGAAGGACAAGATCATCAGGCTGCTAAGAGGGAGATTGAAGGAGCTTGGCGCCATATCCATAAGAAAGGGAGAGATATGCTGGGACATAGAGGTGCCGTCTCTTTGGAACCTTACCTGCAGTGGGTCCGTGCTAGGGCTTGTGCTCTCAAGATGTCGTATAAACTTGAGAAACCTTTATTCCCTGCCATCGTACCATCGTCAGTTGTTATCCCTATCGCGGATGTAGGGGAGTATCAGGGAAACTTGGCTAGGATGAAGTCCGAAAGGGATGCTTGGAAGGAAAAGTACCATATGTCTGAATATGAGAATCGAGTCCTGACTCGACAGCTGAAAGAAAAGAAGGAGTTGTTGCTTATTCAAGACGGCCGGTTCGTTGACCACGATGAGAAGCTTCGTCAGAAAGATGCCTTGCTGAAGAAGTACGCGAGTGAAAGGAAAAGAAAAAGGGAAGGTTCGGTAAGCGTGGCTCTCGTTCCTAATCCGCAGGAAGAAATCATCGATCGACTGATAGCGGAAAAGAAGGATGTGGAAGACTTTTACGAAGAAAAGATCAAGAAGCTCCAATTACAGCTGGTGTTTGGTCCGTCATCTGAGGATTCCGAGTAAGCTTTAGCTTTAGTTTATTTTATTGATGTCATTTTGTAAAACTATGTAAAAGGGCTTCATGCTCCGAAGTTGTAATTTATTGTTTTATTAAGGGCTTCATGCTCCGAAGTTGTAACTTATTGTCTTATTTTGGGCTCCATGCTCCAAGTTGTAATTTACTGCTTTCATGTTTTAAAAATGTAATTTATCACTTTATTATGGTTTTCATGTTGCAAGTTGTAATTTATTGCTTTCATTAGTGGATTTGTTATCCCAAGGTTGTAATTTACTATTCCAAATTAAAAGTTGTAATTTATCGCTTTCGATTAACGGATTGAGTTTTTGTTGTTCTAAATTCCTTTACCATTGATGTATGCAAAGTTACTAAAGTTCCTTGAAAAACTTTTAAAATGAGTCATCATTTGCATTGCCATCATGCATCTGTTCACATTTCACATCACATGTTTTCTAGAGTCTCATTCTTGTTCTTTTTCCACCGAAGGTTGTCAAGCTGTCTCACCGATACGACACTCGGGCCAATCGTCAGAGGAAAATGGAAGATTTGGAACAGGAAAATCATGACCTTCGTGGGGAAGTTGCTACACTTCGTGCCGAGATGGAAAAGTTAACCGCGTTGGTGGAAAGTTTGGTGGCTGTTCAGAATCAGCCATCGACTACGGCCGCCGAGATTCAGACTTCAACTCCAGTGGTTTCCGAAATTGTTACAGTTCCTGCCTCCGCAACTCAAATCAACTCTCCGCTTCAACATCAGATGCCGAAAGGTTTTCCGTGGGGAATGCCTTACAACTTTGTGCCAGAGGGGTATCAGCCTACCGTACAACCTATATTTCAGTCTGCATTGTCTCTTCCTCAACCAGAGACAACCGCCATACCGCCAGTAATTCCGTCTGTAACACCTTTTCCGCAACCAATTATGACGACCGTTGCTCCTGTGGTCCACTCTGTGCCATACTTGAATGAACCAATTTATCCTGCCGAGCCCGCTGAAAGTTTGGGTCTTTTTGATAGAATGGAAGAATTTCAGGATCAGTTCCAGGAAATGCAGAAGGAGCTTAGAGCATTGAAAGGGAAGGATTTGTTTGGGAAGAGTACGCATGACCTTTGTTTAGTTCCGAATGTCAAGATTCCAGCGAAATTCAAAGTGCCAGACTTTGAGAGATATAAGGGTGATTCGTGTCCTAGAAGTCATTTGACAATGTACGTGAGGAAGATGTCTACGTACTCCGATGATCATGATTTGTTGATTCATTATTTTCAAGACAGTTTGACGGGTGCTGCTCTAAAGTGGTATATGGGTTTAGACAGCATTCGAATCCGCAACTTTAACGATCTTAGTGAAGCCTTTGTCCATCAGTACAAGTACAACGTTGACATGGCGCCGGACAGGGATCAACTCCGGGCGATGTCGCAAAGAGACCGAGAATCTTTTAAGGAGTACGCCCAGAGGTGGCGTGAAATTGCTGCTCAAATCTATCCACCTCTTGAGGAGAAAGAGATGACTAAGATATTTTTGAAGACTTTAGGGTCCTTTTACTATGAGAGAATGATAGCCAGCGCACCCAGTGACTTCACCGAAATGGTAAGCATGGGCATGCGATTAGAGGAAGGGATTCGCGAAGGGCGTTTGGTTAAAGAAGGGAGCCCGTCTAGCAGTGCGAAGAAGTTTGGAAGTGTTTTCCCGAAAAGAAAGGAGCAGGATGTCAGTGCTTTGTTTCCAGGTAGGCCTAGGAGAGGTTACTCTCACGTTGCAGCAGTCACTCCGGCTGTCCGCCCAGCTTTGATGGCCCCATCTCATCAAATCCCGCCAACTCAACCACGGCCATTTCAGCAGCAGCCTCGACAACAGGCTTATCCGTTCAACAATCAGAACCGTTCACCCAGAAAACCGCAGTTCGATGCCATTCCTATGACGTATACTGAATTGTTCCCTGCTCTCATTAGAAAGAATCTCATCACAACAAAGCCTCCTCCTATCGCACCGAACAGTGCTTCTCCGTGGTACAAGGCGGATCAATTCTGTGAATATCATCAAGGGTCGCCGGGGCACAACCTTGAGAATTGCTTTGCTCTGAAGGCGGACGTGCAGAGGTTAATTAAGAATGGTATCTTGTCTTTTAAGGATGTTAATCCAAATGTTAGAGATAATCCTTTGCCTCGACATGGGGCAGCTTCTGTGAATATGGTGGAAGGATGTCCGGGGAAGTTCCGAGTTTTTCAAGTCGAGCACATAAGAGAATCTTTGATCAGGTTACATCAGAGTTTGAGAAGACTTGCCTTTGTTAGGCACCAGCATGATTATGACGTTTGCGAGTTTTGTTCAAGAGAGGACGATTGTCCTATTGTGAAGGAGGACATTCAGAAGTTGCTAGATCAGAGAATTATCACTATTACCTATGACCGAAATCCGGAAGAGGAAGTGAATGTTATCACCCCACAATTTAATTTTCCAGAATCAGTAGAGATTGCTTACAACAGCCAGACTGCGTCTGTTGATCCTTTGATTATTTACCCACCTGGCCCTGTGCCTTACAGCTCAGACCAAGCTGTGCCGTACAAGTATAACGCCACAATGATTGAGAATGGGGTAGAAGTCCCCATACCAACCAGACCGTCTTTTGTTAATATTGCCGATGTGAGTAGAGTTACAAGAAGTGGGCGTGTTTTTGCCGCAGTACCGTCGAGGAGACCAGAAGTTCAAGTTAGGAGGCCCATACCGGCGGAGATTCCTGTAAGAAATGGTGAACCAAGAGTTGAGATAGGTCGATCCAGCGAACCTATCCCTCACCCTGAAGAGGATGAGATCCTAAAGCTTATCAAAAGAAGTGAGTATAAGATTGTGGACCAGCTTTTGCAAACACCTTCCAAGATTTCTTTGCTTGCCTTATTGAGAGATTCTGGTGCACATAGAGAAGCCTTGATGAAGGTCTTGGACCAGGCGTTCGTAGACCATGATGTGACAGTTGATCAATTTGATGGGATTGTGGGAAATATAACTTCGTGTAACAATCTGGGTTTCAGTGATGAAGAACTCCCGGAGGAGGGGAGAAACCATAATATGGCTTTGCATATTTCAGTAAGTTGTGGAAACGATACCTTATCAAGTGTGTTGGTGGATACGGGCTCGTCGTTGAATGTGATGCCCAAGACCATGTTGTCTCGACTTTCATATCCAGGTGCTCCTATGAGGCCTAGTGGAGTAATTGTTAAAGCATTTGATGGTTCCAGGAAGACAGTTATTGGTGAAGTGGATCTTCCCATAGTGATTGGTCCCCATACTTTTCAAATCACTTTCCAAGTGATGGATATCCGTGCTGCCTACAGCTGTTTATTGGGTCGTCCCTGGATCCATGATGCCGGGGCAGTCACCTCCACGCTCCATCAGAGATTAAAGTTTGTAAGACATGGGAAGCTAGTGATGATTGGGGGAGAGCAGGCCATGGTGGTAAGCCATTTATCATCGTTTTCTTTTATTGATGCTGACGAGGATGTTGGGACCCAGTTCCAAGGCCTATCTGTTGCTAAGAATACAGTGAAGAAGCAAGGGGCATCCATCTCTTCTTTTGAGGATGCGCGGCGAGTGGTGGAAAGTGGTTCGGCCGAAGGATGGGGCCAGGTGTTGACGTTACCCGAGAACAAGTCTGGGGAAGGTTTGGGTTTTCATCCAATATCTGCAAGGGTCAAGAAGGAGGTGGTTGTTCGTCCGATTCAAGAGGTTTTCCGGAGTGCAGGGTTTGTGCATCCTGAGGTTGATGCTATCATAGATGATGATTCCGAGGAGGATTTGCCCGTGTTTGTGACACCTGGATTGGCTTGCCAAAACTGGATAGTTGTTGATATTCCTGTGGTTATGCACATTTCCGAGTAATGTTTTGTTTATTTTCCTTTGAAAAATCGCTCTGCCCAAGGCGAAACGTATTTTGTGTCGGGCTATGAAAAATAACTCCTTTTGCTCTGCCCAAGGCAAAAGAGAAATGTCTGGGCTTTTTGTTTCAAGTATTTCCCCTTCAATGAATAAAAATGTTATTTTGTCCACTACTATTTTATTTTTCATTTTTTTTTCTGGGAAATAGTAATGAAAATTAATTGGTAGTAATCGGAAAATATAATAACCTTTTGTTTGCACAAATCGATTTCTAAAATAAAGCATAATCATATGTCCAGATTACTTCATGACTTAACCATCGAAAACAATGATCCTATGCCCTCTCCCAACTTTGAATTCCCTGTGTTCAGAGCCGAAGAAGAGGATGATGAAGAGGTTCCTGTTGAGATTTCACGTTTGCTTGAGAATGATGAGAAGGTTATTCAACCATTTGAAGAACCTGTAGAGTTGGTCAACTTGGGTGATGAAGAGGATAGAAAGGAAGTCAAAGTCGGAGCTTTGCTTATCCCGGAGGTTAAAGAGAAAATGTTGGAGCTTCTCAAAGAGTATGTTGACGTGTTTGCTTGGTCCTACCAAGATATGCCAGGTTTGGACAATGACATTGTGGAGCATCGTTTACCGTTGAGACCTGAGTGCCCACCGATCAAGCAGAAGTTGAGAAGGACTCGTCCTGATATGGCTGACAAGATTAAAGAGGAGGTTCAGAAACAGATCAATGCAGGTTTCCTTGTTACATCGGTCTATCCTCAATGGTTAGCCAACATAGTGCCGGTTGCAAAGAAAGATGGTAAAGTTCGGATGTGCGTAGACTACAGAGATCTAAATAGAGCTAGTCCGAAGGACGATTTCCCATTACCTCATATTGACGTATTGGTCGACAGTACCGCCAAGTTCAAAGTCTTTTCTTTCATGGATGGTTTCTCTGGTTACAACCAAATCAAGATGGCGCCGGAAGATATGGAGAAGACCGCTTTCATTACACCTTGGGGAACTTTCTATTATCGGGTTATGTCGTTTGGTTTGAGGAATGCTGGTGCAACATACCAAAGGGCCATGACTGCTTTGTTCCATGACATGATGCATAAGGAGATCGAAGTGTACGTGGATGACATGATTGCCAAATCGCAGACTGAGGAAGATCATTTGGAGCATTTGTTGAAGTTATTCCAGCGTTTGAGAAAGTACAAACTCCGTCTGAATCCCAACAAGTGCACTTTTGGTGTTCGTTCTGGAAGACTTCTGGGTTTCATTGTCAGTCAGAAAGGTATTGAGGTAGATCCTGATAAAGTCAAAGCTATTCGGGAAATGCCCGCACCCAAGACGGAAAAACAAGTAAGAGGATTCCTTGGGAGACTGAACTATATTTCTAGGTTTATATCTCATATGACTGCTACCTGTGGGCCGATTTTCAAGCTTCTCCGAAAGAACCAAGGATGCGTGTGGACAGAAGATTGTCAGAGAGCTTTTGATAGCATCAAAGAGTATTTGCTTGAACCTCCCATTTTGATTCCTCCGGTGGAAGGAAGACCTTTGATTATGTACCTGACTATATTGGAAGACTCCATGGGATGTGTGCTTGGTCAACAAGACGAGACTGGAAGAAAGGAACATGCCGTATACTATCTGAGTAAGAAATTCACAGACTGTGAATCTCGGTACTCATTGCTTGAGAAAACCTGTTGTGCTTTAGCCTGGGCTGCTCGCCGTCTGCGCCAGTATATGATTAATCACACTACTTGGTTGATCTCCAAAATGGACCCGATCAAGTATATCTTTGAGAAGCCCGCCTTATCTGGAAGGATAGCCCGTTGGCAGATGTTGTTATCTGAATATGACATTGAGTACCACACTCAGAAAGCGATCAAAGGGAGTATTTTAGCCGATCATTTGTCTCACCAACCAATTGAAGATTATCAATCCATGAAGTTTGATTTCCCGGATGAAGATGTTATGTACTTGAAAGCTAAAGACTGTGAAGAGCCGTTACCTGAAGAAGGACCTGATCCTGAATCCCGTTGGGGTTTAATATTTGACGGAGCTGTGAATTCCTATGGAAATGGAATTGGGGCAATCATCGTTACTCCCCGAGGTACTCATATCCCGTTCACGGAAAGACTGAAGTTTGACTGCACGAACAACATGGCGGAGTATGAGGCATGTATTATGGGTCTCGAAGAAGCAGTGGACCTAAGGATTAAAATTCTTGATATCTACGGAGATTCGGCACTGGTGATTAATCAAATCAAAGGAGAATGGGAGACTCGCCATCCTGGTTTGATCCCTTACAGAGACTACGCTAGAAGGTTGTTAACTTTCTTTAACAAGGTGGAATTACATCATATCCCTAGAGACGAGAATCAAATGGCTGATGCTTTAGCTACTTTGTCTTCAATGTTTCAAGTGAATGATTGGAACGACATGCCTACAATCCGAGTTATGCACCTCGACAGACCTGCTCATGTGTTCTCAGTGGAAGAGGTCACCGACGACAAACCGTGGTTCTATGACATTAAACGTGTTCTTCAAACTCAAGAGTACCCGCCTGGGGCATCCAACAAAGATAGGAAGACGTTGAGAAGATTAGCAAGCAGTTTCTTTCTCAATGAAGAAGTTTTGTATAAGAGGAATTACGACATGGTCTTGCTCAGATGTGTAGACAGACGTGAAGCAGACATGCTGATGCAAGAAGTACACGAAGGATCCTTTGGCACTCATGCCAATGGACATGCGATGGCTAGAAAGATGTTGAGAGCTGGTTACTATTGGATGACCATGGAATCTGATTGCTGCAAGTATGTGAAGAAATGTCATAAATGCCAGATTTATGCGGACAAGATGCACGTGCCGCCGACTCTCCTCAATGTTATATCTTCACCTTGGCCTTTCTCTATGTGGGGCATTGATATGATTGGGATGATTGAACCCAAAGCTTCAAATGGTCATCGTTTTATCTTGGTAGCGATTGATTATTTTACTAAATGGGTGGAAGCAGCGTCTTATGCTAATGTAACCAGACAGGTGGTAGTCAGATTTATCAAGAATCAGATCATTTTTCGATACGGTATCCCGAGCAAGATCATCACTGATAATGGTTCGAATTTGAATAACAAGATGATGAGAGAGCTTTATGAAGAGTTCAAAATCGAACATCATAATTCCTCTCCTTACAGACCGAAGATGAATGGGGCTGTTGAAGCTGCTAACAAGAACATCAAGAAGATTGTCCAGAAGATGGTGGTAACTTATAAGGATTGGCATGAAATGCTTCCGTTTGCTTTACACGGGTACCGTACTTCAGTTCGAACTTCAACGGGCGTGACCCCTTTTTCCCTAGTTTACGTTATGGAAGCAGTACTCCGTGTGGAGGTTGAGATTCCGTCTTTGAGAGTGTTGATGGAAGCTAAACTTTCTGAGGCTGAATGGTGTCAAAGCAGATACGATCAGTTGAATTTAATCGAAGAGAAGAGATTGACAGCTTTATGTCATGGTCAGTTGTACCAGCAGAGAATGAAGAAGGCTTTTGATAAGAAGGTTCGACCGCGCGAGTTCAGGGAAGGTGACCTTGTACTCAAGAAAATATTATCTTTCCAACCTGATTCTAGGGGCAAGTGGGCTCCGAATTATGAAGGACCGTATGTTGTTAAGAAAGTTTTCTCTGGGGGTGCCATGATTCTCACCAATATGGATGGTGAAGAACTCCCACGCCCCTTGAACGCCGATGCAGTCAAGAAATATTTCGCTTAGGCAAATTTCTGGTCAAATCAGTTTCAGCATCTGAACACATTCTGGAATTCAAAGTTGTTAGGGAGAATAGCGATCATTGTTTTTGTATGACCTGTTATTTCATGTGTTATTTCCCCAAGCTTTTGTAAACCGTTGGAGTCGCATTGTTAGCGAACAACCTCTTATTAATGAAATTTGAGCATTTAACTTTTGTGGGCAAAATTTTAATTTTTACGGAAATATTTGAAACAAAGTATTCTTATTTTTTTTATGTGTCGCGAATCGTGAAAGGAATATTAACAGTCGTTCCGAGGACGGTCAAGGCATGAAATGCAAAGCAGTACAGTAGTTTATCCTTGCATGATGAGCATGTTTTATTTCAAATCGCCATGAGGTGTTGGTTGTGTAAACTTGTGTTTCTAGTGGTACTAAGTTTGGTGGTTCCCCAGCTGTCCCAGTTAAGCATTGTTTTGGCTATCTCTATTTGGGCGATTTCTGAAGGGTGGTACATTTTGTCTCATACCGTGGTCTATTGGTGTTAGAAGATTGGGTTTGATTGCTTTTCTCCTCAGAAGACTTGGACCTTGTAGCGTGATACCCTCCGACGTTGCTGTGTGTTTCCAGTTCCGTTTATCTTCCGTCTTTTCAAGATTGGCCGAGTATCTATTTTGCTATGACATCTTATTATCTCCAAGATATTCCATCTGTCTGTTTTGTCAGCATAACATTCATTTATTCATTTACACTCATATCAGCATGCATATCCACATTCGTCGTTGATTTTGGGTCGTACTTTGTTTATTCGAACAACGTACATTTTTCTTTCCAAGTAGAAGGTTAGCTTAGGTAGAAAATGTGTTTCTTTTTCTAAATTCCCCAACTGAGCTAACCCTCATGGATGATTTTGGTTTAGCCTACCTTGCCCACTTCTGAATACGATGAATTCCCCAATTGAGTTACTTTCTCATCGGGTGGAGTCTTGTTTGACTGTGTTCTCTCTGGTTTATTCCTAGATGAAGTTGTTGCCTCTTGTATAGGCTATCTCCTTGATTCTCCCCAGTGAAACCACGACCTAGACGGTTGATGCATTTATTTTGCACATTTAAGTATATTGATCTCCTCGGGAAGGATTGATTCAGGTTTCTCTTTGACGAGGATTTTATTCTCTGCCAGTATCATCGCAGTTTCCTTCTGAATTATTTTGGAAAACGACAAGCGGCAGCTCTTCATGAGCAACTTGTGCGTTATAGACACCGTTGGAAAACGACAAGCGGCAGCTCTTCATGAGCAACTTGTACGTTTACTTGTTGAAAACGACAAGCGGCAGCTCTTCATGAGCAACTTGTACGTTTACTTTTTGAAAGCGCCGAGCAGCAGTTCTTCATGAGCTACTAGTGCGTCATTTTATCTTTTCGAAAGCGCCGAGCAGCAGTTCTTCATGAGCTACTAGTGCGTCATTTACTTTTTGAAAGCGCTGAGCAGCAGTTCTTCATGAGCTACTAGTGCGTCATTTACTTTTTGAAAGCGCCGAGCAGCAGTTCTTCATGAGCTACTAGTGCGTCATTTTATCTTTTCGAAAGCGCCGAGCAGCAGTTCTTCATGAGCTACTAGTGCGTCATTTTATCTTTTTGAAAGCGCCGAGCAGCAGTTCTTCACGAGCTACTAGTGCGTCATTTTATTTTTCTGAAAGCGACAAGCAGCAAACTCTTCATGAGTTACCAGTACGTTATTACTTTTCTGGAATACAACAAGCGGCAGCTTCTTTATTTGAGCAACTTGTATGTTATCGGTATTTTCTTTGGACGACAACAAGTGGCAGCCTCTTTATTTGAGCAACTTGTATGTTATCGGTATTTTCTTTGGACGACAGCAAGTGGCATCTTCTTTATTTGAACAACCTTCGTATCTACAATCTTATTGCTTCAGCATTAATGAGTATATCTCTGAAAATCTAGCAGAGAAGTCTGTTACGAATCTATACCTCCAGAAGTCGGTAATCAGTTGTCAGCAATTTGATACTCTTTGTCTACCATCGACCTTGAGTTGCGGGCTCACTATTTTGGATCAATGATCTGTTATGGCCTATGCAAGAGGCTCTCTTTGTTAGGGTTAGAGGTCGTATTCCCTCAATTTTATTCGCTGTCAGGAGTCTGTCGTTTGAAGTCGATAGCTTGTTTCCCCAGTAATGTATAATTCATGTCTCTGTTTTGTTGGTGTTCGATTCCTCCAACATTGTCTTGTTTCACACAATATCTTTCTCTGTGAGTTCGATCGCTGCATTCATATCAAACATGACGGCGGCATCTTAGGACAAAATTTGCATAGTTATGTATTTAAGTACCTTCAATCTCGTCGAAACGAAGATTTTAATCTTCATATCTCCGGATAGAAGGAACTTAAATAGGGGCAGCTGTTGTACCCCAAATTTTGACCTAAGATACCGTCTCCCATCTGCATTATTCGCATTGCAAGGGTTTTGACATATTTTTATCAAATTTTCAAAGCAGTGTAAAAATTCACAACTTTTTCGGGTCGGGAGCTGTTTATTTGTTGAACGCTAAATTTATTAACTAATCAAGATTTAAATGACGTTTATTAATTATTCATTATCTTAAATTTAAATAATTGGAATCTATTTTTTCAATTGTTATATAATTTAAAGACTTATGAATAATGAAATAAACATTTGAGAATGGGTTTATTAATTGGTCAACAATGATTATTTAATTCTTTATCATTCTGGGTTAAATAATTAAAATTTTATTTTTTAATTATTATAATTTAGAATATTATGAATAATGAATTAAATAGTTGAATTTGTTAATTAGTCAATGATGTTTATTTATTTGTTTGTCATTCTGAATTTAAATGATTGGATTTGATTTTCAGTCATTATATAATTTAAAGAATTATAAACAATAAATAAATAATTGGAAAGAAAAGAATTAATTGAGAAATAATAGAATTTTATTCACTTTATTATATTTATTACAATTGTCATTTAAATGTTGTGTTATTACAAAATATTTATAAAGACAATTACACAAATGCTTAAAGTAAAATAAAAAGCTATTTTTCTAAATTCTAATCCTAAAAACTTCCGATCCAATGCTTTTGTCTGCTCATTTAAATTTTACCTGCAAAAACGATTAAAAGAAAAGTCAGAATTGAATAAATAATTAAAATGCAGAAAATAAATTTAATGTTCATCATTAAAAGCAAACGGCCGGAATCAGTTTGCCCTTTTTGCAAATCACGGGATTTCTCCCGATTCACAAAAAGGGAGGAATTTTTATGAATGCACAATTAAAACATGCACAAATCATTTTTCTTGTCAAAATAGCACATTAGAAATCAATTGCATTTTTCAAAAAAATCCAAATGCATATTTCAAAAAAAAAACATACAGCATACAAAAGTAACAGCATATGCCATTTCTCACAAGCAAAAGCTAACGTTAACCTGCAGCCATATAGGAGAGTAACATAGGCTCCCATGCAAGACAAAAGAGATATGCAATTTCAAACAATGTGCAAGCAAGTATTTCCCTTTTTCATCATATTCCAGCCTATTGCTTTTTCAGAACAGCAGTACAGGATATCATTTTTATGTATCAATATGTACTTGAGAGAGAAGAGAGAAAAAGGTTTAGTTTTGCAGGTTTTGGTTTAAGCATGAAGTAGGAATAAAGTCAAACCATATGTAGCAGCATATGTGCAGAGCATCAGGAAAATATATTAAATATACTCAAACCTGAGCCATCACCAAAGAAGCAACGACTATATGAGAGAAAACCCCTTCAAAAGGAGAGGGGATAACCTGCAGGGACGGGGGGGGACACAAGACTATCAAGTAAAAAACCATTTTTTTTCAAGGCAAAACCATATAACCTGCTTCATAACCTGCATACTGTATCAAAACCATATATAAAACAGTATTATCCAAAACCATTAAAAGGCGGCTATCAATAAAACACAACCAGAATATAAGCTCTTCGGTACTATTGTGCATTCAGGATACTCACCGGAATCTGGTCACTATTACGCTTATGTAAAGGATGCAATGGGTCGGTGGTATTGCTGTGATGATTCTTGTGTAGCACTTGCAACCCTGCAGGAAGTTTTGTCTGAAAAGGTTTATATCCTCTTTTTCTCTCGAACTAACCCAAGGCCAGCATCAGTCAGTAGTTCTCTTGCATCTAATAGTGTAAAGCCCCATCATTCCAATGGGAGTCAAAAATCTGAATCTTCTAAGGTTGATGTACAACTCAAAACAGCGCAAGCAAAATCAAATTCTGATCAATCTTCTTGGAAAGATATGCCGGGTGTATCTAAGATTGGTAAAGTTCCTTCTGGCTTACGAGTGAAGTTTGACATTAATGGTAGTTCAATTTCCAAAAGAAGTCATGCCCATGTAAGTGTCAATGGGAAAGTTGACATGTTTAGTAGTCAGCTGTTACCAACAAATGGGCATGCAAAAGAATTAGTTTCTATGGAAAATGGTAGGAAAGATCCTTCTTCATCATTACCCACCATGAATGGCTTTGCCAAAAATAAAGTTGATATTGCTAACAACTCGATTAGAAAGGAGTCGACAGTAACAAATGGATACACTGGTATTCAGGCGGTTGATACTGATTATGTAAAACCAGATCCTCCTGAAGATATCGATAGAAGCAAAGTAATATCAGGTACAGGGCCTGGCAACTTTAAGCGAGAAAGTAACGGTGTCATCAACAAATCTAAAATGTTAGGGAATAAGAGAAAAGTACATGAGGCTCCATGCAATTTGCTTGCACATGATGATCAGTCTCGTGCCAGAGTTGAAGAACTGAAAGACAATCTTGGGAAAGAAGCAAAGTCAGTTTTGAGGACATGTGGCTGGGCAGATAAGGTTGATGAGTATATGAGAAAATGGTTGCAAGAAAAAGAAGCAGAATAGTTTGGAAGAGATGACTTAAAGCACCGTACCTGAGCCGTTTATCCATCTTGCTGGAAGCGTAAACCCATCAGAATACTCCTGAACTTGTAAGTTCTTCGTCACCCTTACTTTTTCTTATACTGTTGCATAGCTATCTTTGCGTTTCCATGTTCGTTTGTATGAAACCTTGAGTCGGGGTATTAATTTCGAATCGCTAAAAGGTTGATTGGACGTAGAGTTAGTGATGCATCTGTTCAGAGTGATATGAAGTTATGGCCATTTAAAATCATTGCTGGTCTTAATGTCATTGCCTTCGTCAATCCTACCCCTGTCCCGTTACAGCAACACATCAAATCCCTATTCTAACACCGGCAATAACCCAATCGATAAATTTCAAGATTCATAAATGTTGCAAGACCGATACACAATCATACAAACACACCGTTAATTTAAAGTCAACTTGAAAATAATATAGAAAATTCACAAACCTTTTTCAATTACCAATTCGGACTTTACGATTCATCACCATCATTATCTCCTTCTGTAATCACACCCTTTAACCTTCAACATCATTACAGATTTAAATCCAAAACAAAAACCATTATTTCACACACAAAAACATACCATTCAAATCTGAATTTGAAGAAGAAAGGAAGCAAAGTACCTTTAACCACTATCATCACCGTCCCGAATCCATCATCCTCACGTCTAACATCTCCGGATCCAAGACAGAGGAGGGATACCACCGGACCAGCAACGCTTCACCTTCGCCGGCAAACAGCTCGAAGACGGCCGCACCCCCCGCTGACTACAACATCCAGAAGGAATCCTTTCTTCACCTTGTCCTCCGTCTCCGTGGTGACGTCAAGAAGTGCAAGAAGAGGACCTGCGATTTACATCACCACCCTGCAACCCCCTTCTCTGCTAACCCTTTGTTCTCCTCCGCGCCGAACTCTCTTCGTTTCCTTCATAACAGCGAAACCCCTTTTTCTTTATTGTATACGCTCCGCCTCAGTTTCTTTCATCAAATTGATAACCTATGCGTGACCCTCCTCACCGATTACATCCCTTAAACTACCAACGACACTCCGCTATCATCCACCAATCGCCCTTCAAATTCCGCAAGCTACACACGAACCTCTTCTTCTGCCCTTCACACTATCCGTGAAACTCCTCTCACCTCTGCCAATAGTCACCTCTTTTCGGTCTTAGACCCCTGAACATTGCCGTTTCATCACTTTTTTCCTCTTAGCTTTCTTATTTTTCTTTTTTAATAATCAGAATAATATCAAAAGAGTTGATGGGTCTGAGTTGCCCTTTTACTGGGCCTTGCGCCTCTGTTTTCTGATCATACTCCCTGACCTATATTCACACCCCATCTTTTTATTTGCTCTTTAGTTTAATTCTATTCATTTTCTTAGCTAAACTTATTTAATTTAGATTAGGTAGTTTCTTAGAAATGAACATATAGTTTTAATTAGACAATTTTTAATATTTTACCCAAATCTTATTTAGTTTAAGTTTAGGTTTATTTAATAATTTTAGTCTTCCTTATTTCTAATTAGATTTAAATTCATGACTTGTAAGTTTTATTTAGTTTGGAAATATTTAATATCTCTAAAAACATATGAAAGTAAAAAATGAGAAAACTAAAAAAACATGCTATTTTTCTTTAATTTACTCCCCTCATTTTGGTTAAATACTAATACAAAAAAGACATAAAAAATAGAAACTTAAAAACTTAAAAAACATTTCTATTAATTCTCATTACTTTTTATCTATGTTAAAATGCGTAACCAATTAAAACATTTTTCTCTTCATATATTAAACAAAAATCTAAAAATGCATGTTCACACTCAGTCTCTTATTTAATTTGTTGTATATCATTTATCTCATAATTTTCTGTTTAAATATCTCGCATTTACTTGATTATTCTGTTTGCGCCAATCCAAAGGGAATTGTCTAATTTTTGTTGACTTCATGTCCTCAAAAACGATCGAGCGAATACTCTCATTCATTAAAAGCTTAGGGTAATTTTTCCTCAAATATTCACCCTTTCCAAAATTTATGCCCTTTAAGCAAAAACTTCGACATTAGGTCGTCGCATCTTCAAAAACCCGTCTGTACACCCCTTTCGGCCAAAACAATCTATTTTTCAATCGAACGAACAATTTTAATAAACAGATATTTCAAAAGGTTCCTATAGAGTACTATAGATGCATTGGGTGCTAATACCTTCCCATTGTATAACCAACCCCCGAACCATAAGATCTCTTTTCAAAAACGCTTTGTATTTTATTATTATTTACATTGCATATTTAGGGTTTTATTTCGCTCTTTTCCCTTTCCCTTTGGAAACAATAAAGCACGGTGGCGACTCTTGCTTTTGTGAGACGAATTAATCAATAATTCGATCTCCGATTTACCCCGCTACATTTTTTATCGCTACAGCGTCCTAACATTGCTTTAGTGACCACACGTCCCTTAATCGAATTGACCCTAAAACTCCAACGACGATGCTACCTACTCCTCAATAGTGGGATAGCATTGTCTAAAGGACATTTGCACAGATTAATTCCTTTTTCGAGTAGGTAGATGGTTCTTAAGTACTTACTCCTTTTAAAAACAAAACAAAACTTTTCGCACTTACACTCTCTTAAAAATAAAAACTTCTTTCAAACGCACAAACACAAAGAAAAACAAATTTTGAAAACACAATGAGCAAGTACCTAAGAGCCCGTGGATAACCACGGATAGAAAGGGTGCTAACACCTTCCCTTTATATAATCTACCTCCCGAACCCGAGAAACATCTCGAAAAAGGAATTTTTCTATGCTTTTTTCCTTTTCTTGTTGGATAAAATAAAAGACGGTGGTGACTCTTGCTTACCGCGACATTTTGTGAAAACAAACGCAAAACGCAAACCAGCATTCCAAAAACAGTTAGTTCTCTTCCCACAGTATCACACATGGTAGTATGGATGAATGCTTTATCTTTATTTCTGAGGAGACCCAAAGACTCGTCTATCTTTTAAAATTTTCCCTTTTTTGAAAATGCTACGTCAACGAGACTTGTCTTTGGATTTCCCTAGATATGAGATATATATACATGATGATATGATGTCATGGTATGTTATGGCATGAAGTCTCAGCTCCAGATATTCTGGATAACCATTGCGTAGTCCGTTGCACAGGCTGAAAGTAGCAGGATCAAAAGTCCGATGTCACAGACATGGAGTCAAAGTAACCACCCATGAGGTATTTACTAGGGGTTTATCACCTGCAAAAAAAGGTTCTAAAGAGTTATCGAAGTCTACGCTCTTCCTTTGGATATTACCGACGTCCCAATTACTTGGTAATCAGTAATATTCGCAGGAAAAACTCGTCCGAGTGCAATACCGCGTGACAACTACTTCTGGATTACCCTGTTATAGTCTTCGCACTGTACCTAGAAGGCCATGATGGGTTAGTGGTTCTACGGCCCTCAGCTTCTCGAGTTCCCAGGTCGAAAGCAACAACGTCTTCCCGATTACTTGGTAAACATCACTACTTTCAAAGGGACCTCCACTGAGTGGGGGATTTTCATGCCTCCTTCTTCGGGATTACTCCCTCAAAGTTAACATGACTATACCACCCATCCTAATCCTATGTATAACCCAAGTTCGGGTATAGGACTTATCAAATGTAATCACCAAACCCAACATCATAATGTATCTAGAATATGTGAGTAGCAACAATATATTCAATATATACAAATAAAGCAATAATAAAACAGTAAAATAAAGTAAATAAATAAACACCCAAAAAGACAAATAAACAAAACTAGGATAGACTCACAAAAAGTCCCCAACAGAGTCGCCAGCTGAAGCTACCGGCAGAAAACACAGAGCTGCCACCGAACTTTATTTATCCCGAAGGAAGGGGAAATATCGATAAAACCACAAGGGAATGGATAAGATGGTCATGCGACCAAGAGAAAGGGTAAGGGAGTCGGTTATGCGAGGGGAAGGTATTAGCACCCCTCACATTCGTTGTACCCAACGGGATCCATTTTGTTTGCTTGTCTTAAAGGGTGTATTTATCTACAAATATGCTTGCTTAAGGGGAAATGAATGGTTTTTATTATTGCGTTCGTGAGGATTTCGCGACCCTTTGCCTACGTATCCAATGAAGGAATCAGAACACCATAGTTCCTCTAGAAAATGGTTTGTTTGTTTGTGTTTTTTAGTGGGCGATGCTAATGCACACATTCTAGCGATAGGCACGACCGGTATTGCAGTAGAACTGAGATATCATGCTCTTCAGGGGAGTTTTGATTTGTTGAGTGTTTTTTGCAAGTTTTAAAATAAATTCAAGTAATGATTAAAGTGTTTTTTAATTTTTGATTTATGACAGTTGAGTTTTAATTACAAGAGAAAAAGGTTAAGAGGGAAACTAAAAATCTAATTGTATGTTATGTACAAGTGGACTAAAAGTCTATTTCGACATAAGGCGATCGGAACAGGGTTTAATCGCCTCATGGAGCTATCTAAGGTATGGTTTCAAGGTTTGAACAAATAAGGAAACTTAAATTATAAATATTTTCATGGCTTCATAAATCAAATCTTAAATAAATTATGAACTCAAAAGTAAGCTAGAATCTAATTCTAAAATATTCTAATATATTTTTGTGATTTTTATAACTAAGCAAAATAACAAAAGATGTTAGTTAAAATAAATCACATATTGAGATAAACAAAATTACCAAATTAAATTTAAGCTAATTAATAAGAAATATCTGGTTAATCGAAAAGTTGATTATTTAATTTTTTTAAAACTAAAACAACAAAAAAAAAGAGTTAAGAAAATTCTGAAGTAATAAAGTAAAAAATAAATGAATAAATAAAGAGAGAGAGGGTGGTGCTAAGTAGAACATGGAGAGGGGTAAGAATTTAAATCCTATTTAACTATTACAACCATATCGAAATGTACAATGCAAGAAATAAAAGAAAAGATTTGTTTTGTTTTTATTTTGAAAAAGGTTTTTTTTTCTGTTTTAATAAACTAAAAGAAAAAATAATTAGTTAATGAAAGAAAATGTTTTTTTCTTTATGTCTTTTTTATATACAAAATAAAAGTAGTACTAATAATAAAATAAAAGAGAAAAAAGGAAAGATAAAGAGAAATAGGGTCAGCATGTTGCTGAAAGCAAAACGAAAGAGATCAGAAGTTCTGATGCCAGGCGCGCTGTGGTCCAGAATGAAACGTCAGAGGTGGTCAAAAATTCCGGGTTGATACCAATGGAATCCTGAAAGAAACGTTAGAGGGCAGGAAAAAAAAAGAAGTTCTGGGTCGCTACATGCTGAAGTTCTGAATGTTAGAATAATGAGAAAAATTCAAAAGTTTTGTGCGTGTTAACAATGAGGAAATTTCAGAAGTTCTGTATGTGTTAAAACAGTGAGTAGAACTCAGAAGTTCTGTATTACGCCTCATTTCCTCCCTTACATTAGTCAGAATATCTGTAGCTGGTTCATATCTTAATAACAACAAATCAGAAGGATAAAAGCATGACAGTTTGTAGAAGTTCTAATCCTAATTCTGAGCCTAGCATTATTCTAGAAGTTCTGGTCCACAATTTTTTCTACTTATGCAATGATATGGGCAACATCAACATCATAGTATTTACATGTTAAATGATGTCCTGAATGAGAGTTTCAAAGTTAGAATGACTTACCTTGAACCTGAAGTGTGGGTTTAGGATTTGAGCTACTGCCTTTGAATGTTCTGGGGTTTGCACGAAAAGGAAACAACAATGTTAAGTTCTTTGTTTCAAAGGGAACAACAAAGGTTTTTGATTTGGAAAATTCTAAGTTTATGAGTGTTTCTTTTTTTTCTCTCTTTTTTTTCCGTGTATTTGATAATCCTCTCTTCAAAAGTCAGCCCTTTGAACGTGTGATGGAATAAACTATTTATAGATGGATTTGTTGTGGTTTTGGGGGGAAAAACAAATGAGTTTTAAACACTTTTGGCATACCGTTCCTTTGCTTTATAATCACAGTTTTGGTATGCTAATTTGGTGCAATTATGGGGTTTGATAAAAACGCAGGCGTGGACTGGATCAACGGCACCTTTGAGTGTTGTGGCAGCGCTGTATAATAATAGCACAGCGGATTAGGTGGAACGAGGTTTTGGGGCTTGATGATGTTCTGAATGGAAAGCAGAACATAGCCTTTATGTGCTGAAGAATGAAACTTTGAGGAGTCATGTTTTGATCAAAGATTAAAGCCTCCATATGTTCTGACTGGAGAGCCATGTTTTGAACCGTCCTTGCAAATTCTGATTGCACTTGCGTGGAATTTGGCCCAGAAGTGCTGAAATCTCTTACCACTTAGAAAATTTTCCATGTATTTAAAAAAACTGATTTCTTTCTTTTCTCAAAGTAGTTTCTGATTTTTGACTTCTTGATGAACCAATTTCTTATCTTGATGAAATATAATTGTTGAAACTTGATTTTTACCAAAAGTCAAAGTTTGACTTTTCAGAGTGCATTTGACCATTTTGCCCTTGTGAATGACTTTCTTGGAAAATTGTGATTCAAGACTTGAAACTTGATAGAAGCAAACCTGAGGGTCTAGGATGATCCTTTGTGAAATGAGAGGGCAAATTTTGGGGTATAATACAAGGTGCCCAAGAACATGTCTACTAATTCTCTTTCAGATAGGGGAGGTTGGATTCTTCCTGCCATGTCCCTCAATTTTTGCACATAGTCTTTAAAGCCTTCACTTGAAACCATGGCCATACTCTAGAGTTGAGTACGGGTGGGCGTAAGATCAGCGTTGTATTGGTATTGTTTATAAAAGGCGGCGACCAGATCTTCCTAGTTATGAACATTGGCTCTTTCTAACTGATAAAACCAATCAAGTTGAGTTCCAGACAGACTTTCTTGAAATAAGTGTACCCATAAATCCTTGTCAGCAGTATGAGGCTGGATTTTCCTCACATAAGACCGGAGATGCATTTTGGGACATGAAACTCTGTCATATTTGGCGAACACGGGTGCTTTTAGTTTTGGAGGAATGACAATCCCTGATACTAATCCCAACTCCTCAAAGTCCAATCCAGGCACTTTTTGATTTCCATTGCACTTAACCGTTCTTCTAGATGCTTATACTTGTCGTCGGCTGGAGGGTATTGTTCTTCAGAATAATCTTCTTCTTCCTCTTCCTCTTCTGAATCTGGCTGGACAATTGTTTCCTTTCCTTTCCCATCTTGATTGTCTTTCTCACCAGATGATGTAGCAAAGTCTAAAGTCCTCCTTGCTTGTCCTTGGAATCTTCTTCCCATGTCTAGAACTCCGGTTATTTTCTCTGTCTTCTTATTTTTCTCTTCAACCAGAAAGGTCTTCAACTCTTATTGTCCTTTGGCTAGAGTTAAGAACATCTGTTGAAACTGAGCATTTTGAGCTTAGAGGTCCTTCACCGTTTGCTCGAGATCCATCTTAATATAATAAACAGTAGAAAGATGAGGAGACTTGTTGCAAGAAACCTGCTTATGTTATGATGAATGGTAAATGCATATGCAATGATTTCAAGGATTTTAAAGATTCAAATTTGTTTTAGACAAAAAGGAAACACACGTTATATTAATAAATTAAATCTTGAGTAAATCAATGCCTCTTTGGACAAAAAATATAAAAACTCTAAGATAAAAAGGTTGTACGCATCCTCTTTGGTGCGATGTAGGCATTCAGGTTCCTTTCCTTATGAAGTTGCTTAGTGAGTTCCAAAACCTTCTTCTCGCTAGCATAAAATTGGGCTTAGAAAGTGTCTCTATCCCCCTTGAGTTGTATCCAATATCTTTGTAAGTCTTCAAGAGAGGTGGGCATGTCAGGATGCAATATGGTGTATGGAACATCTCATTTCGTAACAGGCTCCATGATTACCGGGAGAATGGAGGGATAAGGCATCATAAGACTTTGAGCATGAGTTCGTACCCATTTGAGGTAAGGCTCAAGAAGGATGGAATTATTATGCCCCAAAGTCTTGCTATCTACCTTGTTTAACATCCTTCAAGCTCGGATAAGTCTCTGGCGAAGACCTTGATCGTCGTTCTGATAGTCATATACCAAACCTTAGATGAGAACATCATGAGGGCCATCCCTTCGGGCGTAACCAAACTGTCTTAAGGCTAAGTAGGGGTTGTAGGTGATACCTCCCCTAATGCCAAGTAAAGGGACATTAGGGAATTCTCCACAACGGTAAATAATAGTAACATTCTCTATGGATCAGAAACACCAATGAATGTCTGAATGTTTGAGTGTCATTAACCTTTGTGACCACCTTGAACCTCGATCATTCTTCAATACAGATTGGAGAAGATGCGAAATAAACCATCTTTCCAAGAGAGGAGTACAACATATAAGGACACCTCTTTTCCTCATAGTGCGAGTGTGAAAAGAATGTAGAATGTCTCCTAGAAAAGTATGCACCGGGTTGCAGGATATGAAGATTTTGACGACGTTCACGTCTATGAATTGGTCAGGATTTAGAAACAAAACCATCCCATAGATGAGGAGAGCCACAATTTCCTCAAAGTCTTGCAAATCTAAAGAGTTCCAACAAGTTTTGGGCTTTCTCAAACAAGAACTTTTCTAGAAAATCTTTGACACCACTCCTTGTTTCCCAATGAGTTGTGACAATAGATGATTGCAAGTGTAGAACTTGAGCAATATCTTCAGGCTTTGGATCTCTTTCTGTACCATTGAAAGGTAGCTGATTGAGAATGGGAATCCTCAAGAGTTTGGAGAATTCTTCCAAAGTAGGCACAAGTTGATAATCGGGAGATGAGAAGCAATGGTGTAAAGGATCAAAGAACTGAAAGTGAACCTTCATCGTGTCTTCATCAGTGTTGGAGGTGACCAAGTTGAGTAGGCGACCATGTCTCTCGGTGAACGGAGAGTTTTCATGAATACTTGATGCTAGCTCTTTAAGTTGTGGAGGGATCCTTACAAGATTGACTTGAATAGTTTTCCCGCGAATAGAATCTATGTCCTACAAAACAAGAACAAAGATAAATCCAAAAATCCTTGAAACGGTTAGTGAATGTGTATGATGTTATGATGTTCATGATGTTATGTACAAGTATGTATATACAAACAAAGAAAACAAGTCCTTATGTTTAGGCTTGCATGGAGTCTCATAGGTAAGTACCCTCTTGAACCGGGTTCTAAGGAGCTCAATATCACTGGTTTGTTTCCTTAGTCATTGTTTCACCACAAGCCTCTTTAATGGCGACCGAAATATCTCAAAAAACCAAACCTCAATGAGTGTAGTATCGAGTATCTACCAACTTCGGAATGCATTAAAGTCGGCCATCTCACTACGTCCTAAAGGCCAAGTTGGTCAAGTAAAGGTTCTAAAAGTTCATTAGTGCTTCATGACATCACTCAGCGGCCCCGTATTCTCCTTGATTAACACAAGGGATACCGGTACCCACAAATATGTCGCACTAACGTAGCTATTTCTTAGACCATGTTGGTATACCCCACACAGTTTCTACAACGTATTGCTACTTACCTATAAGGTATCCCAAATCCGGGTAGAGGATTCAAACCCAAACAAAGAACCATAATGTAAAGCAAACAAGTTAAATAATGAAAGCAATTAAATGTGATCTAACCCTAAGGTAACCCAACTTTTAGAATTTTCCCTAGCAGAGTTGCCAGTTCTATGATACGGTGGGAGAACTGACTTGAAGGTTTTGTGTTTGATTACAAATGTTGCAGTTAGCAAGAGTCGCCACCGACTTTTCTTTTATCCAAAAGGAAAGGTGAAAAAGCACAGGAAATACCTTTGAGATTATTTCTTGAGTTCGGGGGGTAGATTATGAAAAGGGAAGGTATTAGCACCCTTTTCATCCATGGTTTTCCATGGGCTCTTAGTTACTTGCTAGATCACTTGCTTTTGTTTGAAATTGTGCTTTGTGTGGTTTTTGAAAGTCTTTTGTAAAGAGGCCATTGTTTAGGAAAACTTTGTAATGATTCTCGTTCGTAATAATGTATACAAAGTGTTTGATCTTTTGAAAATGTTTTCAAGTTTGTAAGATGTTTGAAAGTGTAGGTGTTTGTTTTGAAAATAGCAAGGATGTTTTGTTTGAAATGGAGCAAGTAATTAGGAGTACTCTACCTACTCAAAAGTCTTTCTTGTTCATTTTCCTTTTCCTTTGACATTGTTATCTTACCATTGATTTGGTAAGTAACCCTATCTTTGGATGTAAACGGGACGGGTGTGGGTCATTGTATAGCCATGATTAGAAGTGTTGTATGGTATCTTAGCATTCTTTTTTATGGACTAAGATCATTTGAAAGGCAACTTAGATAGCGTCATCGAGGGACTATGATCTTGTATTTTGGTTGTTTTTGCTAAGATGCCTCACATGCGTAATATGGCCATTTTGTAAGGCAACCAAGTGAACTTACCCTAGGGATGCTTGTGTGCAAGTGTATTATTTGCATGCTTGGTTTTGTCTTTGATTAGGGTTTTCTAAGCATTGGTTTTAGTCTTTCCATACAAACCCTAATTACTAGCATTTGTATATAAAAGCGATAAATTGCAGAATTTAAGATTACTACGCTATTACAATACTTCTGGGAGGGGGTGTACGAATTATAAATGGGGATTGTAAGAAAATAAACCTAATTGATCTATTACAACCATATTGAATTGGTATAAATGTACAAGAAATTAAATGAATATAATGTACAAAATGAATAAATGTACAAGAATATAAATGTAAAGTAAATGGATGTTAGTTTGGATTTTTTAGAGAAAAGGGGTTTTGATTTTAACCTAATTAACTAAAAAGGAAAATAATTAGTTAAAAGTAAAACTTATATCTACTAGGAAAAGAAAATAAATAAAACCCTAATCTAAATATTAATTAAAAAAGAAATTAAGTTTATGAGAAGAATATTTTTTGGTATTTTTGTCTTTAAAAATAATTTATAGTATTATAAAATATTTTTGGTCTTTTTTATATTAAAATAATATATTTTAATTGGTGTAAAAGAAAATACATAAAACCTAGTTTTTAATTAAATTTACAAAAACAATTAGTCAAAATAAATAAAGTGTGATTAAATAAAATAATTTTTGTGAGAAAAAATAAATAAACTATGTCAAAATATAAATCTACTATTTTTATATTTTTTATGATTTTTTAATATTAGATAAAATATTTAAGAAAATAAATAAATAAAACTAAGAAAAAAGAAAATAAATGGGCCAGGGTGTGTTAATGAAACAGGGGGTCAGAAAGAAATAAAAAAAACAATGAAGCCCAAGAAGAAGGCCAAGGCGCCTGCCAAAAAGAAAGTTAGAAAATGCAAAAAAATGTGAAAAATCCACAAGGGTACCACTTGGGCTCAAACCCAGGTCCCTCAAGTCACTGGCGCGCGCTTCTACCACTAGGGTGGCTATACATCCGTTTATATAAATCAAAGCATAAATATATATATGGCAAACACGTTCCTGAGGCCAACTTCATCTTCAACCTCACGCCCAGCCAGAGCCTTTGTAACTTGTTCAAATCTCAACAAAAATGAAAACTGTAAACAGGAAACTTGTAGCAAATTTGCTCATGGTTTCAGAAATGCAAAGCAATAAAATTATAGATCAAAGATAAGCATGAATTTTAATGGCCCTAATCTGAACCCTAAAAATCTCAGAAACTTCAATCTTAAAATTCTCTAAGCTCAAGCAAAATTAATGAAAACTATGGATATGGTTAGCTTTAGGACAATGATATCTACATTTTTCATTCACAAATAAATCATTGATGATGCCTGTATGAAAAGTTCCAAAGTTAGAAAACTTACCTTGCAAGAGGGTATCGATTTTGGAGTTTGAGAAGCTTTTAATGAGTTCCAATGATTGGGTTAGCTTCATCAAGTTCCCAGAAAGCTAATGGGATGCTTAGCTTGAGCTGAAAGTACCTGAGGAGTTCTGGAGAAGTCCAAGTGCAAAGCTCTGTTTTTTAAAATGGAGGATGGTGTTAATGGTGTTACAGTCTTGTAACAGGGTGTGGGATGAGTTCTAAATAATGTTTAGAAACTTTAGGAACCAAAAGGCTTGAAAACGTACGAGGGAGATGTGAGTTTCAAACTTTTGGTCAAGTTAGGCAACAATGGAGGTATGTGAAACAGTTCTGAGCTCTTGGTGTTTATTAGGGGTCAAGCATGTGTGTGTTTTGTGGGAAATGGCTTGTGTATCTATAAGAAAAGAGTATTGAGTGGTTTGGCAAGTCAGAAGTACAAGTTTCAAGCTTTCTTCTATGTTACTTGATTTTCAAGAAAAGTGGGAAAACAAGTTTCAAGGGGAAGTACAAGCATGGGCTGGGTGATTGTAAGTGTCTAAACCATTTCTCTTGTGTTATGAGACATGTATGATCAGAAGAGAACAAGTGCAAGGCTCAAGAACATTTTTTGTGCAAAAAGTCACTTTACCAAAATGTCAATGTACACTTTCTTCCCAAAATGGATATAAAGCATGGCCTTGCATTGAATGCTTGAAATGAGACCTCTAACAGTTGTGCAAGAAATTAATTATGGAGTGCCTACTCAAAAATGATCTCAAGGAGTTCTTGGTCATTTTAAAAAGCTTGCAATGTGCTTTAAAACCCATATTTGAATTAAATTTTAAGATTCCTCTTGGAACTATATGAAAAAGTGCCATGAAGTTGGGTCAAAATCCTGACCAAATTAGGGCAAAATTTCACTAAGTGTTTTGTTTCATGACCACGTATTCTTAAAAGTATAACTTGATATCCAAGCACTTTTGGAAGGAGTTGTGTAAAGAAATGTTGTAGATTTCATGGAGATATACAACTTTCATGTTGGAAGTTTCTTCTGAATCAGCTTGCATCATGGTGAAAATTTTGCTCAAAGTTGTAAAAAAATAAGATATTTCCAACACTTAGAAAAATTTCTAAGTTTAGAAATTTGAACTTTTCAAAATGAAATATTGAATTTTTGATTTCTTGATGAATAAGTTTCATATTTTTCCATGCTTTGATGAATTGTGATCTTTGACATTTGAATTTGACCAAAAAGTCAAAGTTTGACTTTTCAATATACAGTTGACTTTTGATCAGTTGACTGAAAATTCATCTGTCAATCCATTGGACTTGAGCAATGCTTTGAGCTATGTCATTAGGTCAAAATGATTAAATTTGACTCTTGAGATCATTCCTTAAACCAATTGATCATTTGCTAGGTCAAAAATCAGAAATTGCCCTTTCCTAGTCAAAACCCTAATTTTGACCATTTAGCCCTTTTGAAGATTTGATCAATTTTCTTGAGGAATTATGGTACAAACTAGATCAAATGATACAAAATGAGTTTAAAATGTTGATGTGGATAAAAAATCATGAAGTTTGACTGTAAATTGGCCATAGTTGACTTTTTCCCCAATAAAGTTGATTTTTAGGTCAACTGCTCAATTGACTGATCAAAAGTGTGATCCAAAGCTTGAAACTTGACATGAGTAATATTGAGGGTCCATAATGATCCATGAAAATCATATGGGGAATTGGAAATTCAAATATCCTTGTGCAATCTCAAACCCTAATTTTGTTCATCAGTGCTTAAGGAGGTGCCTTGAGCTGATCAACCCTAGTGTAGTCTTGAGCCAAAGGAGATCTTGTGAGAAAAATTCTTGATAAGTGAGAGGGCAAATTTTGGGGTACAACACACCAAAATTCAAAGCACCATTATTTTCTAAGTACGACGGGGTTTCGTGTCCCAAGATGCATATCCGATCATATGTGAGGAAGATACAGCCTCACACTGCTGACAGAGATTTGTGGGTACACTTCTTTCAAGATAGTCTATCTGGAACTCAGCTTGATTGGTTCAATCAACTGGAAAGGGCAAATATTCATAATTGGGAAGATCTTTCCACTTCTTTTTATAAACAGTATCAGTATAACACAGACCTTGCTCCTACCCGTACTCAACTCTAGAGTATGGCTACGGTTTCAAGTGAAGGTTTCAAAGACTATGCTCAGAAATGGAGGGACTTAGCAGGAAGAGTCCATCCTCCCCTATCCAAGAGAGTTAGTAAACATGTTTCTGGGTACCTTGTCCGGTCCTTTCTTTAATCATCTAATTGGAAGCTCTTCAGCAGGCTTCACTGAATTAATCTTGACCGGAGAAAGAGTGGAAGCTAGAATTAAGAGTGGGAAGATCCAGAAAGACACATCCTCTGCCGCTGTAATAAAACCATTTATTGGGAAGAAAGAAGTTGGTGTTGTGTATCCTCAAAGGAATCAAGATAGAATTGAACACCGACCAATGGTAGGGGTTGTCATGATCCCTAAGCCTGCACCTACTCAACAAAGGAATGGTCAGCCTAGAAAAGAAAGACCAGTAAGACAATTTACCTGAATTAATATGACACTATCTCAAGTCCTCCCACATTTTTTGAGATCTAATCTGGTAACTTTGAAGGAAGCTTCGAAGAATCCTAACACAACCTCTCCTCACTATCATCCTAATGCCCACTATGCTTATCACTCAGAAAGCCCAGGCAATGATACCAACAATTGTTGGGCTTTGAAAAACAAGGTGCAAGACCTTCTTGAAGCAAAAGAAATTGAGTTTGATGCTCCAGAGATCTCAAATGTTATCATCGCTCATATGCCCAAGCATGGTCGTGGTGTTAACATTGTCGAAGATGATATGTTTGTTACTGTTGTTGATGAACTTGTTACTCCTCTCTTGACCGTCAAGAAGAACCTATTGAAGGTCGGTTTATTTCTGGGTTGTGATGAAGGTTGCCACTTCTGTTTATCTCTACCAACTAGTTGTCATTTATTGAAAGCAAGTGTTCAACGCCTAATGGGTGACAAAGAGATTTTGTTTGAAAAGACTCCCGTTACAACCATTTCTTACAAAGATGTTTCGATAGTAACCATTTCCACCAATTCTTCCAGGGTCTCCACCAAAAGACCCGTTAGGATTACATTTGTTCCTAAAGTAGATCCACTAATAATTACTATGCCAGGTCCAATCCCGTACTTATCAAATAAAATTGTCCCATGGAACTATGGGGGCGACGTCTACTATCACAGTGTCAAGCAAGATTGGTTGGCTGATGAAGACACAATTCTTGAGAAGGTTGACCCTGACATCAGTAATATTGCGGGAACCAGCAAGATAACCCGAAGTGGAAGAATTTTCTCTCCAGAGATTGCTCCTCCGAAGACTATTACCGGTCCTGTGATCATCCCTGTTTTTGTTCCTATCGACACTATTACTACTACAATCCCTTTGGTTACCCCTGTTGACACTCATACCACCGAGTCGACCGAGACTCGGGGCAAAGGCATTCTGGTTGAGCCTGTCCAGATGAAGGCGCAAACAATATCTATCCTTGAGGCCTCCCAAAAGGAGATGGAAGAAATTCTGAAAATTATAAAGAAAAGAGACTACAACGTAGTCAGATAATTAGGGCAGACTCCGTCAAAGATTTCCATGCTGGCTTTATTGTTGTGCTTTGAGGCTCATGTGAAGGCCTTGGTGAAATTTCTTAAAACTTACCAAGTACCACAAGAAACCTCTGCTGATCAGTTCCAAGACTGTGTAGCCAGTCTAACCGCTGACAATAGTTTAGGCTTTTCTGATGCTGACTTGACACCTAGAGGGAGGAAGCATAATGAGGCATTGCATGTCTCTGTCAAATTTCGGGGCACGACTTTGGCTCATGTCTTGGTTGATACTGGTTCATCTTTAAATGTGCTTCCTAAGAAGGCTCTTTATAGACTCGACTGTGAAGGTTTGACCTTGAAACCTAGCAACATAATGGTAAGGGCCTTCGATGGTTCAAAGAGAATGGTGCATGGGGAGGTGGACATCCCCATAAAAGTTGGAACTCAAACATTTGATTCAACTTTTTACGTGATGGACATTCACCCTTCCTATTCCTTCTTATTGGGCCGACCATGGATTCATAATGCTGGTGCCATCACCTCTACATTACATCAAATGCTGAAATACCCAACCAAGGGGAAAATCATTATTGTCCATGGAGAAGAGGAATATATGGTCAGTCACTTAAACTCCTTTAGATACGTGGAATTGGATATTGAATTCATTGAAACTTCGTTTCAACATTTCGAGGAAGTCCCACCAACCGTGGCAGTAACCAAGGTTGTTTCCCAAATCCAGAAGATTACAAGACCTCCGCTAAAGATGTCTTCCCTGAAAGATGCCAAGGCAGTGATCGAAGTAGGTGGGTGCACTAGTTGGGGCCAACTCCCAGATTTCCCATAAAAATATGACAAATTCGGTTTGGGTTTCACTTCAGGAGCCCAGAAAGTTGTACCTGTGATCGTGCCGGGGGACCACCCTTGAAGATCAGCAACCACGAAGTCAACACTGTGGAGGATGATGAGGACAGCTACGACCTGGAGGAATGGATTTTCCCAACTGTCAACAGAGGACTCAGCAACTGGGAAGCTAAATACTTTGTACCAATTATTTTTATCCAACAGTAATTGTCTTTAAATTTTTTATCGAACCTGTAATAATTAAACAATTCAGACTTTTAAAACCTTGTGTCTTACCCAAGGCACAACGGTCCATTTGTAAGGGTTGTTACTTCATTTTCATATGTCTTCAATGAATCTTGGACGTTTTTGCATACAAACTTTGTGCTCCTTGTCTTTCTTTCTTAAATTTTTATTTCTTTCAAAGATAGTTATACTCTTACAGACACTCACATTCAAAATGCAGGTCTACATCCACTCAGGATCCCATGGGTAACAATTCTGCTATGGCCTTTTGTGACTCTGAAAATCTAATCTACCAAGCCGGAGATGAAGGTGAGGAAGATTGTGAAGTGCCAGGGGAACTAGCCAGGTTACTACAACAAGAAGAGAGGACTATTCAGCCCCACGAAGAACCAGTGGACACAGTTAACCTAGGTACTGAAGAGGACAAGAAAGAAGTCAAGATGGGTGCCAAAATGTAACCCAGCATCAAGAAGAGTCTGAATCGGTTGCTACATGATTATGTTGAGGTCTTTTCCTGGTCGTACGAAGATATGCTAGGACTTGATGCTGATATCGTGGTATATCGTCTACCATCAAAAGAAGACTGCCCTCCGGTAAAACAGAAAGTCCGTCGCACGCGACCAGACATGTCAGAGAAGATCAAGGCCGAAGTCATGAAACAATTCAACGTCGGATTCTTAGTCGTTACCTCCTATCCACAATGGGTCGCCAATGTTGTTCCCGTGCCTAAAAAGGACGGTAAGGTACAAATGTGCATAGAATACAGAGATTTGAATAGGGCAAGCCCTGAGGATGATTTCCCACTTCCCCATATCGATATTCTGGTTGACAATATAGCACAACATAAGGTGTTTTCCTTCATGGATGGTTTCTCAGGCTACAACCAAATTAAAATGGCGCTTGAGGACATGGAGAAAACGACCTTTGTCAAACAGTGGGGCACATTCTGTTACAAGGTTATGCCATTCAGGTTGAAGAATGTTGGGGCAACCTATCAATGTGCCATGGTAGCTTTATTTCACGACATGATACATCACGAAATAGAGGTCTATGTGGACGACATGATAGCCAGATCTCAAACTGAAGAGGAGCATCTTGACCATCTGCAGAAACTGTTTGAGAGACTGAAGAAATACAAGCTGAGGTTGAACCCGAATAAATGCACATTTGGGGTGAGGTCTGGTAAACTCCTAGGCTTTATCGTCAGCGGTAAAGGTATCGAAGTGGATCCCGCCAAGGTAAAATCAATACAAGAAATGCCTGCTCCTTGTACTGAGAAGGAATTCAGAGGATTCTTAGGACGGCTAAACTACATTGCCCGATTCATTTCTCACTCATTTCATCAACATTTTCTCACTACAAGACCCTTGGAGCTCAAGATCAAGTTAGGGTTTGCTCTGCTCAAGACTCCTCCTTGCACTGTTGACCCAAATTAGGGTTTGAGTTTGCACAAAGATGTTTTGACCTAAAATGCCCAAAATGACTTTCATGCTTCATGTTGGACTCACAAGTTTATCCATACCAAGTTTCAAGCTTTGATTCCAGTCTTTGCCCAGTCAATTGGACAGTTGACCTAGAAATCAGCTGTATTGGGGGAAAAGTCAACTGTGGCCAATTGACAGTCAAACTTCATAATTTTTGACCCACATCAACATAATGAACTCATATGAACCATTTGGTCAAGTTTGGATCACAATTCCACAAGAAATTTATTCAGATCACCAAAAGGGCAAAATGGTCATTTTTAGGGTTTTGACTGCACAAAGGTAATTTTTGACTGTTTGACCTAACCAATGGCAAGCAAAGCTCACATATGGACTCAAGGAATCAATGGCATTGTCTTGACACATTCAACAAGTTCAAAAGATCTCAAATGCACAGGATTGGCATATGAATTTTCCAGTCAACTGATCAAAATTTGACTGTATACTGAAAAGTCAAACTTTGACTTTTTGGTCAAAATCAAGTGCCAAGATTCATTTTTCATCAAGACATGCCAAATTATGAAACTTGTTCATCAAGAAATCCAAATTTGCAAATAAGGGTTTAAAATGATAAAATTTCATAACTTAGAATTTCTCTAAGTTATGAAACTTCCTTATTTTTTCCTAACTTTGTCCCATTTTTTCATCAAGATACAAATAGATTCAAACAAAACGCAAAACATGAAAGTTGTAGTCCATTGCAAAATCTACAACTTTTATTCACAAAGTTTTCTCAAAGGAAGCTTGTAGCTCAAGTTATGATTTTTGGAACAAGGGTGCAAAACATTTTTAACTTAGAAAATTTTGACCTATTCTAGGCAGGATTTTTGTCCAACTTCTTGGTCAATTTTCACATGGTTCCACTTGGAATTTTAATTTGCATTACAAAGATGGATTGTAGTACACATTCCAAGCTTTCCAAATTATCCAAGAACTCATCAAACACCATTGTGGTTAGGGAGAATAGAATTTGCAAAGTTGGGCAAAATTCACTTTTGATTCATGGCCAAAGCTTGTTCATAACATTGCCATTTTCAAGTCAGCAGGATTTGTGATAGTTTGTAGGCCTCTAAACCTCTTCACACTCAATCATTAAATGCCTAACCTTTGTGTTCAAGCATTTTTTTATGCATTTAGTCATTACACAAAGAACTAATCCATAATTATAAAAAGCAACTTTGTCATTTTTGAAAAGATGCCCTTTATGTCAAATACCATATCCAAGAGGTACATGCCAGATCTTTGAGGCACAAGTTTGTAGACAAATCCCACTGATCAAGAACAAAGTATGCAGCATGCTTGAGAACTTGGTACAGGCCTATATCACAAGTTGACATCTCTTTGCTTACATTAGAAGAAAACTTGCCAAAACATACAATCTCTCATTCCTGTAAGAACCAGCCAAAGCAAACTTCGCAAACATCTTTCACACTCCCTAACTGACCTAAAGCACGATTCCTTCATCACCAATACCTCCTCAAACACAAAAACATCCTCTTGCTGCAGAAACAGAGCAAGTTCTGCAACTTGACTTCTACAAACATTTCCACTCGTGCATTTTGGCTAAAAAGAGTTCAAACATGTTCCATATCATCCACTGAAGTTATCCCAAGCATTAAATCCAAGCTGTAACATCCTTAACATCGTTTTCCATTTTTGCTTTCAAGCTGTGTCGGTGGACTTCCATAGCACGATACAGGCAGTTTCAGAGCAAGCCAAGCATAGGAGAAGCATCCTTGGACTTCAGGCAAGTTGTACCAAAGCTCAAACTCCATTGAAGATACCTCCATTGTTGTACACGACTCAAGCTGAAACAGGTAAAAACATGAACTTCTATCTCTCAATATAGGAAGAGTTAGGCTTAGGTTTGTGAATGAAACATGTTCTCCTCATAGCCCTGAAGCCATCGATATACTTACTTTTCATTTATATTGAGTATGGTGTGAGAATTTTGGCCATGAACATTGGAGAAAATTTAGGTCAGAAATTAGGATGAAGAAATTCTCCCTAGTTTCTTAGAGTTAGGTCAAGTTTTTTATATGTATGAATTCGTCTCTTGATGCTCTACATTGTTTGTGTTATGAGTTTTTGTTAAAAGTCAAAGAATCAGGAGTTTGAATGAAGCATGAAAAACGCGCGTTTTGGTTGTTCAAACATTTCTGGAGGTTGAAGAAGGTGGACTTGGGTTGGGCCTGAGTTGTTCTTGCTGCTTGCACCCTCTTTTTCCATTTACACCCCACTGGCCCATTGTGTGATATTTTGATCATTTTTGATTTTTTCTTTTTGATTCTGACTTTTTTTTTTGCTCAAATATAAAAAATATCAAAAATATTTTTCCATACATTTTTGCATTTATTTGGCATTTATTTGGTTTTATTTAGCATATGTATGTAAATAAATATATATACTTTTTATTTAAAACCCTAGAAAATAATACAAAATATATTTTTTTTTAGTTATTATTTTTTGCTTACATTTTGAAAACATTTTCTAAAATATACTCATTTTTGTAAATAATTAATATTTTATTCTTGTATATATTTAGTATATTTAATATATAATATAAATACTTGTATATATTTATTAGAATACTTAGGATAAAAATATAAAAATAATACACTTTTATTTTTATTAATATATGACATTAAAAAATACTTTTTTTTTACAATTTACTTCTTTTTTTTTATTTTTGTATAAATTAATATATAATATTGTATAATATTAATAAATAAATACTATTTATTTAAAAAACTAGGGTTTTGCCCTAAACCATAAAAATATTCAAAAATTGACATTTTTATTTTTGTTTATATTTCACATTGAAGAATACTTTCATATACATAAAAAATCCTTTTTGTGCATAATACATTTTGCATATTTATTATATTTGTTTAAATATTGTACAATTTGATATTTGTATATTCCATATGGATGTAATAGTTTTAGATTTAATTTGTTGCTAAATATCCCCCCATTCAAACATTTGTACCCCCGTCTCCATAATTATGTTGTAATAATTTAGGACTTTAAATTTCCGCATTTAAAAGCTTTCAAATTATGCCATGATAGACCTAGGGTTTGTATGCAAATCAAATAACAAATAGCTTGACTAATACAAAGACAAAAATGCATGAAAATGGACAACACAATGCACACTTGCACCCTTAGGGTTAATCCACTTGTTGCCTTCAAAAATGGGCCATGTTGCATGTTGAGTGTCTTTGGCAAAACAAAAACAAATCAAATGATCATAGTCCCTCGATGACGCTTTCTCAAGTTGCCTAAAAAATGATCAAGTCCCTTGAAGAAAAAAATTGCCAAAGACACTTGGCACTATTGCATTCATGGTCTAAACGATGACCCATGCCCGTCCCATTAACATCCTAACACAAGATTGTCCACCAAATACAATGGTGGAACAATACTGTGAAAAGGGTTAAAACATAGGAAATATCTTTGAGTAAATTTAGGGGTAGATAGCTCTTGGTTACTTGGCCAACTTGCAAAACAAATCCTTGCCATTTTTCAAAACATACTCCACAACACAACTTTCAAAACAACTTTCAAAAACATTGAAACATCTTTTCAAAAAGACACACACCTTTGTAAAACATTCAAACAAGAATTGTTACAATGGTTGCCTAGACAAGGCATCTTTTTCAAAACATTTTCAAAACCACACACACAAAGCACCATTTCAAACAATTGAAAATGCAAGGCAAGTGATCTAAGCAAGTAACTAAGAGCCCATGGATAACCATGGATAGAAAGGGTGTTAATACCTTCCCTTTCTATAATCTACTCCCCGAACCCAAGAAAACATCTCAAAGGTTTTTCCTGTGCTTTTTAACCTTTCCTTAGGATAAAATAAAAAGTCGGTGGCGACTCTTGCTAAACCGAAACATTTGCAAAAACAAACGCAAAACCTCAAGTCAGTTCTCCCACCGTATCACAGAACTGGCGACTCTGCTGGGGACTAAATTTAAAAGAGGAGTAACCTTAGGGCTTAGATCACCCTTTTGCATGACTAATTGTTTGCTTTGATTACTTTACATTTTGGTTCTCTTGTTTGGGCTTGAAATCCTACACTCGGATTTGGGAAAACATTCATAGATAGTAATACGTTGTGGAAACTGTGCGGGGTATACCGACACGGTTGAAGCAATAGCTATATTAGTGCGACATATTTGTGAGTACCAGTAACCCTTGAGTTCAATCAAGGAGAGTACGGGGCCGCTGAGTGATGTCACTAAGCACTAATGACCTAGAACCTTACTTGACCATCTTGGCCTTTTATTAGGGGTAGTGAGATAACCGGCTTTGGTGCAGTCCGAAGTTGGTAGATACTCGATACTACACTCATTGAGGGTTGTTTTCTTGGGATATTTTGGTCGCTAGTTAAGTGGCTAAACCAAAAAAATGAACATAGAAAACAATTCAATGATATTGAGCTCCTTAGAACCCAGTTACTATTTATAGGACAGGTTTTTAAGCCAACTTCACTCAAGAGGGTACTTACCTATGAAACCTCATGCAAGCCTGAAACTAGGGTTTTCTGTGACTTGCTTGTACATATGTTTGTGCATACATCATAAACATCATAGAGCATCATATGCATCCACTAACCATTTCAAGGGTTTGGATCTTCATCTTTGTTCTTGTTTTGTAGGTCATGGAAATTCTTCGCAGGAAAACCATCCAAGTCAACCTTGTGAGAATCCCTCCTCAACTCAAGGAGCTTACATCCAGAATTCCAGAAAGCTCTCTCTTCAGTGAAATACATGGTAGACTGCTCAGCCTAGTCAACACCAACATTGAAGAAGACATGGTGAGAGTGTTGTTCCAGTTCTTCGACCCCCTTCACCACTGTTTCACATTCCCCGAATACCAATTGGTGCCCACTTTGGAGGAATTTTCTCAACTCCTGAGAATTCCTATTCTTAATCAACTACCCTACAACGGTACGGAAAAAGAACCAAGGCCTGAAGATGTTGCTCAAGCACTACACTTGCAACCATCTGACATCAAGGGGCACTGGGAGACTAGAAGTGGTGTCAAGGGCTTCTTGGCAAAATTATTGTTTGAGAAGGCACAAGAGTGTTGGAATTCTTTGGATCTGCAAGCCTTTGAAGAAATTGTGGCACTCCTTATTTATGGGTTGGTCTTGTTCCCAAATCCTGACCAACTTATAGATGTCAATGCTGTCAAGATTTTCCTATCCAAGAATCCCATACCTACACTGCTTGGGGACATCCTCCACTCATTTTACACACGAAAATGAGAAAGAGAGGTGTTCTCATGTGTTGTACTCCTCTCCTTACAAGGTGGTTTATTTCTCACCTTCCACAATCTGTTTTGAAGAATGACCAAGGCTTAAGGTGGTCACAACGGTTGATGACCCTCACACACTCTGATGTACATTGGTGTTCTCGGTCCAGAGAAAATGTCATCATCATCGATCGTTATGGTGAGTTCCCTAATGTTCCATTACTTGGCATTAGGGGAGGCATTACCTATAACTCTTGTCTAGCTTTGAGACAATTTGGATATGCACGGAGGGATGGCCCTCACGATATGCTGATTCCTGACCTAGTTTTTGACTTCGACAACGATGCGCAAGGACTTCGCCAAAGATTCATCAGTGCTTGGAGGATGCCTAACAAGGTAGATAGTAAGACACTGGGGCACAAGAACTCCATCCCTCTTGAGCCTTACCTCAAGTGGGTACGAACCCGAGCCCAGAGTCTTATGATGCCTTACCCTCATATTCTCCCTTTGATTAAAGAGCCTGTTAAGGAAGGAGAGGTTCCCTACACCATCCTACATCCTGACATGCCAACATCATGGGAGGAGATGCAGAAGAGTTGGATCCAACTCAAGGAAGAAAGGGATACTTTTGAAGCCAGCTTCTACGCCAGTGAGAAGAAGGTTTTGGAGCTTACCCGCCGACTTCATGAGGAGGAGACCCTCAACACTTACATCGCACCAAAGAGGATGCGCAACGTCTTTTTACCTTAAGAAGTTTTTGTAATATTTGGCCCATGGGGCATTTATGTACTGACAAAATTTCTTCTTATTAATATGACGTGTGTTCTTTTTGTTTGCAACAATTTTGAATTTCTAAATCCTTGAATGAATTACATGAATAAACATATCATTCATCATATGCATAAACAGGTCTCCACACCGGGTTTCCTTATCTTTCTGCTGTTTATTTCAGTAAGATGGATCTTGAACAGACGGTCAAAGATCTGCAGTCACAAAACTCACAGTTTCAACAGCTCCTAATGACCTTAACAAAGGGTCAGGAGGATCTTAAAGCACTGTTGGGGAATAAAGAGCAAGAAAAAGTGAAAAAGAAGAAGAAAAGAGTTGGGGTAGCTACACTGGGAAGAAGATTTGATAATGAAGCAAGGAGAGTTCTTGAATTTCCCTCCACATCTGATGAGGGAACCGGTAAGGGAAAAGGAGTTGCATTACCTTCTGATTCCGAGGCTGAAGAGGAAGAGGTTGAGGAAGATGAAGACTACTCAGAGCAGCAATACCCGCCAGCAGACGACAAATACAAAAACCTGGAGGATAGACTGGCAGCTATGGAGCTGCAAAGGGTTCCTGGGTTAGATTTTGAAGAATTGGGATTGATTGCTGGGATTGTGATCCCCCCAAAGTTTAAGGTGCCAATTTTTGCAAAATATGATGGGCTGTCTTGCCCAAAGATGCACCTAAGGTCATATGTCAGAAGAATTCAACCTCATACATCCGACATAAATCTTTGGGTACACTTCTTTCAGGACAGTTTGTCCGGTACACAGCTAGACTGGTTTTACCAGCTTGAGAGGTCAGAAGTGCATAACTGGGAAGACTTGGCAGCTGCCTTTTATCACCAGTATCAATATAACGCTGACTTGGCGCCAACCCGTACTCAGCTACAGAGTATGGGGATGGCCTCAAATGAGGGATTCAAAGAATACGCCCAGAAATGGCGCGACTTGGCCGGAAGAGTGCAGCCATCTCTTTCTGATAGGGAACTAGTTGATATGTTCTTGGGGACCCTATCTGGCCCATTCTTCAACCATTTGATCAGGAGCTCTTCCGGGGTTTACTGAATTGATTCTGACTGGAGAACGGGTGGAAGTTGGTATTAAGAATGGAAAGATTCAAAGGGATGCCTCTGCCTCCACAACTGCTAAGAAATCATTTCCGGCCAAGAAGGAAACAGTTGTTATATACTCTCAGAAGAGATCAGGAAGAACTGAGCGTCGGCCGACTGTAGGGGCCGTGATGATTCAAAATTCGTCAAATGATCAGCCTCGTAACAATCAGTCCAGACCAAATCATCAACGGGTGGAACGGCCACAACGGCAGTTCACCCGCATCAACATGACGCCTGCACAAGTTCTTCCCCATTTGTTGAAGTTGAATCTCACCAATATTAGAGAAGCGCGAAAGGTAGTGAATACCGCTTCCCCACACTATCATCCCAATGCTAAATGTGCCTATCATTCTGACAGCGCCGGGCATGACACCAACGATTGCTGGGCGCTTAAGAATAAAATTCAAGACTTGATAGATGCAAAAGAGGTGTAGTCTGACGCTCCAGAGAAGCCGAATGTAATATCCGCTCTGATGCCAAAGCATGGTCGCAATGTCCATGCTATTGAAGAAGATCTGTATGTTGCTGCTGTTGATGATCTAGTAACTCCCCTACTAACAATCAAGTTGAATTTGTTGAAGGCTGGGATTTTCCCAGGTTGTAAAGAAGATTGCTACTTTTGTTCCTCCCTACCGATCGACTATCCATTGCTGAAGATAGGCATCCAAGGCCTAATGGACAGCCAACAAATTCTTTTCGAAAAGATTCCTGCTACTCCAACCCCTATCAAAGATGTTTAAATCATCACCATTTCCACCAATCTTTCCAAGGTCCCTAAAAAGCCTGTTAAGATTACATCTGCTACGAAGTTTGTTCCTCTGAAAATAACCATGCCTGGGCATGTCCCCTACAAATCTGACAAATCAATACCGTGGAATTATGGTGGAGAAATCTACTACCACGGTGTTAAACAAGTTGAGATAACTGAAGAGATCTCTGACGAAGAAGATGCCTACATTGCCGGTACGAGCAAGTTTACCCGAAGTGGGAGAATTTTCTCTCCAGAGATTGCCCCTCCAAAGGCAATCTTTGGACCCTCAGCTGCTGCCAAAGTTACTCATGCACCGATAAAACTTTCTGCAAGAATTTCGTTGATTGAAGAAGCCGTCACTCCTGTGGTTGTTCCTCTAACTTCTGCTGATAAGGGGAAAGGGATCCAAGATGAGCTCGTCAGGACGAGGGCTTAACCATTGGTCATCCCCGAAACCTCTAAGAAAGAAATGGAGGAGATTCTGAAAATAATAAAGAAGAGTGATTATGACGTTGTAGAGCAACTGGGGCAAACCCCCTCGAAGATATCCATGTTAGCTTTGTTGCTTTGTTCGGAGGCTCATGCCAAAGCTTTGATAAGATTTCTGAAGACAACCCATGTGCCCCAGGAAACCTCAGCCGATCAATTCCAGGATTGTGTAGCCAGCCTTACTGCCGACAACGGCCTGGGTTTCTCTGATGCTGATCTGACTCCGAAAGGAAGAAAGCACAATGACACATTGCATGTGTCAGTTGAATGCCGAGGAACTACTCTCGCCCATGTCTTGGTCGACACTGGTTCCTCTCTAAATGTGCTGCCTAAGAAAGCTTTGGACCGATTGGATTATGAAGGCTTGGAGCTGAAACCAAGTAATATCATTGCCCGGGCCTTTGACGGGTCAAAAAGGATGGTGCATGGGGAGGTCGACATTCCCATCAAGGTGGGCACTGAAGTATTCCACTCAACTTTCTATGTGATGGACATCCGTCCGTCATACTCTTGCTTTCTGGGGAGACCATGGATACATAATGTTGGCGCAGTCACTTCCTCCCTACTTGAGATGTTGAAATACCCTGTCAAAATAAAAATCATAACTGTACACGGTGAAGAGGAATATATGATCAATCACCTGAACTCCTTTCGGTATGTAGAGGTGGAGGGCGAATTCATTGAAACACCATTCTAAAACTTCGAGGAAATTGCTCCCGAAGTTGCAGTAGCAAAGACAGTAGTTGAGGTACCCAAGCAGGTGGCTAGGATGGCATCTCTGAAAGACGCACAGGCTGCAATGAAGGAGGGAAGAGCTCAACATGGGGTCAGTTGCCTGACTTTCCCCATAAGACAGACAGGTTTGGGTTGGGATTTACCACTGCGGGGCAGAAAGCTATGTGTCGCTCAAAAATTGAAAGGACACCCGTCAAGATTTCTCCTCATGGAATCAATGCTTTGGAAGACGAAGACGAAGAGGCCAACATTGAAGATTGGATCTTCCCAACCATTGAAGGGATACTGCACAACTGGGAGGTGAAAGACTTCGTCCCCATTACTTTCATTAATCAGTAACTTATCTTTCGAACATTTCCTGTTGGTCTGTAATAATTACTTTTAAACAATCTGCACACTACTTTTTCACCTCATGCCTTGCCCGGGGCATGTAGGTCCATTTGTAAGGGTTTTGATTCTCTTCATATTCATATGCCATGTTTAATGAATCATTGGACGTTTTTCATTTATAAACGGTTGTGTTCATTTTCTTTCCTTTTGCATTTTTGTTTGTTTAAGGATGGCTATCCCTTACACACACCCACACTCACAAATGCAGGTACCCATCCACTCTGGATTCTATGGGTGACTATTCTGCTATGTCCTTCAATAACTCTGAAGATTTGGTCAATCAGGCTGAGTATAAAGATGACGAAGATTGTGAAGTACCAGGAGAGCTAGCCAGACTTCTACAACAAGAAGAAAGGGCTATCTTGCCTCATGAAGAGTTGTTGGAAACAGTCAACTTAGGAACAGAGGAAGACAGGAAAGAAGTACAAGTGGGTGCCAATCTGGAACCAAGTGTCAAGGAGCGTTTGATATAGTTGTTGAATGAATACGTTGAAATCTTCGCTTGGTCTTATGAAGACATGTCGGGTCTAGACACAGATATAGTGGTCCACCGTCTCCCTACAAGAGAGGATTGTCCATCGATCAAGCAAAAAGTCCGCCGAATGAGGCCCGACATGTCTGAGAAGATTAAAGTTGAAGTAATGAAGCAGTTCAACGCTGGCTTTCTGGCTGTTACATCCTATCCACAATGGGTTGCTAACATTGTGCTAGTTCCCAAAAAAGACGGCAAGGTCAGAATGTGTGTGGACTACCGGGATTTGAACAGGGCTAGCCCCAAAGATGATTTTCCGCTACCGCATATCGACATTTTGATTGACAACACAGCTCAGCACAAAGTGCTTTCCTTCATGGATGGCTTCTCGGGCTACAACCAGATCAAAATGGCCCCCGAGGACATGGAGAAAACAACCTTTATTACACAATGGGGTATCTTCTGCTACAAGGTGATGTCGTTCGGACTGAAGAACGCAGGGGCAACTTATCAACACGCCATGGTAGCTTTGTTTCATGATATGATACATCATGAGATCGAAGTTTACGTAGACGATATGATAGCTCGATCACAAACAGAGGAGGAACACCTTGAACATTTGCAGAAGCTGTTTGCCAGGTTGAAAGAGTACAAACTCAGGCTGAATCCAAGTAAGTACACTTTTGGAGTTAGGTCTGGTAAACTTCTAGGATTTATTGTCAGCAACAAAGGCATTGAGGTCGATCCCGCAAAAGTGAAGGCTATACAAGAAATGCATACCCCCCATACTGAAAAGGAGGTTAGAGGGTTCTTGGGGCGCTTGAACTATATTGCCAGATTCATCTCTCATCTGACGCTCACCTGTGAGCCAATTTTCAAACTATTGAAGAAAGATCAGGTAGTCGAATGGAACGACGATTGCCAAGCTGCTTTTGATAAGATCAAGGAGTATTTGCTAGAACCTCCTATTCTGATGCCACCCGTCGAAGGAAGACCGCTGATCATGTATCTGACCGTTTTGGATAACTCGATGGGGTGCGTACTGGGCCAGCATGACGAGTCTGGTCGAAAAGAGCATGCCATTTATTACCTTAGCAAAAAGTTTACCGACTGTGAGACTCGCTACTCACTGCTCGAGAAAACTTGTTGCGCTTTGGTATGGGCTGCTCGCCGACTAAGGCAGTATATGTTGACTCATACCACTCTGTTGATTTCCAAAATGGATCCTATCAAGTATATCTTCGAGAAGCCTGCTTTATCTGGAAGAATCGCTAGATGGCAAATGATCCTGACTGAGTATGACATCCAGTACACCACCCAAAAAGCTATAAAAGGGAGTGTACTAGCTGACCATCTAGCTCATCAAGCTATCGAAGATTATCAATCCATGAGATTCGACTTCCCGGACGAGGACATCATGACTTTGGACAACATTGAAGGTAACCGACCGTATGACGGACCTGAAAAAGGATCCCGATGGACCCTGTACTTTGATGGTGCTTCAAATGCACTTCGAAACGGTATCGGTGCGGTACTCATTTCCCCGGAAGGTTGCCATACACCTTTCACGGCCCGACTTTGCTTCAGTTGTACCAACAACATGGCCGAATATGAAGCCTGCGTTTTTGGTCTCAAGGCTGCTATAGACCTGGGGATCAAATCTTTGATCGTATTTGGGGACTCGGCTTTGGTTATCAGTCAAATCAAAGGAGAGTGGGATACCAAGCATCCTAATCTTATCCCATACAAAGAACATGTCCTGACATTGTTGCCTCATTTCGAGCAAATCACCTTCGAGCATTTCCCGCGAGAAGAGAATTAGCTAGCAGATGCTCTGGCTACAATGTCTTCCGTGTTTAAACTCAACTGGGGTAACGAGGCTCCCCAAATCACCATCGAGCGAATGGATGAACCTGCGCATTGTCATGAGATTAATACGGAAGAAGTAGTGGAACAACCCTGGTTTCACGAAATCAAAAGGTATCTCCAGACTAGAGAATATCCCGAAGGAGCTTCCGTAAATGACAAGAAGTTCCTAAGGAAATTTGTTGCCAAGTTCTTCCTGAGCAACGACATCCTCTATAAACGCAGCCATGATTGTGTTTTACTCCGATGTGTAGACAAAGCTGAAGCAGAGTTAATCATGACTGAGATACACAGCGGTACTGTTGTACCCCAAAATTTGCCCTCCCATATTCTTCAAGGTTTGTCAAGAATCATCTTCAAATGGTTCAAGATTTGCTCAAGGATTAGACAGTCAAACACCTCCTAAACCAGCTGAAATTAGGGTTTTGGTTATTTCAAGGAATTTGAGGTTTTCAATGGTTCAATCAAGTCTCATGGGCCTATATGCATTCTCAAGCATCTATATGCCAAGTTTCAAGACTCACAATGCCAATTTGCACAATCAAAAGCCTCATTTGACCTACAGTCAACTGCAAGGGCAAAATGGTCATTTTGCAGTCAAAAATCAGAATTTTTGGCCAACATATTATTTTGAGCCCACAATCATAATTTGATCAAGTCTTGATCATGATTCCACAAGGATGACTCAAAAATCATCAAGATGCAAAAAGTTACTATTTTTGGACAGTAGAAAAGTCAACTGTATCTTGACCAGGGCATAACTTTTTTATGGATCATCAGAAAAATTCCATCCAATGCTCATTTTGAAAGGGATGGCATTTCCTACAATCCATCTTCACACTCCAAGTCCAAGAAATGCTCTCACAAAAAGTTATCAATTTCTACATTACAGGTCAAAGTCAAAAGTCAACAAAAATGCACTTTAAGTCAAAGGCCATAACTTGAGATTGGTAAATCCAAATGACATGGGACCAAAGGCATTAGTTAGAGGACTTCAAGACCTTTCCAAAATGTCAAAGAACATGTTCATATGATCAAACTTGAGCAAGATATGCATTGGAGAAGTTGGGAAATTTTCATGAATTTGCAAAAGTCAACTTTGCTCAAAACACCTTATTTTTGCTAATGGGCCTCAAATCTCTTCTTGAAACTTCATCCAAGACCTATGCACGACCCATCAAGCTTAATTGAATTTATTTTCTTATTTTTATTAATTAATTGGATTTTTAATTAATATTAATTCATTTAATTAATTTAAATTGTAGGAAAATACAAGATTTGGTTTTTCAATCTTTTTGTGAAGCAAATATGGTCAAGATATGCTGGCAATTTCGTGTACAAATCAAAGATGCAAAAATCTCCAAATTTGGCAACTTTATTCAATCATGAAAATGCAAAAAGATTTGATTTTCAATCAAATATTCAATCATCAATTCAATGGATTTTTGCTCAAGATTTTGACCTAATTCCATTCCTCTATATATATTCAAGTAAACCCTGATGCAAGACACGTGAGAAAGCTGCAGAAACAGACCCTAGCATATTGAAAAAAATTCAAGAAACTTGAAAACCTATTCTTGTATTCCAGGCCAATTCAAGGCATTATATTGATTCAAACACGTTGCTGGAAATGTCAGGAGTGATTTACAATTGAAATCACACGCTAAAGCTCAAAGAATCCAAGGATACAGAACCACGGTTTGCATTTTTTTTCCAGAATCGTATTGCTTAATTCATGCATATTTAACATGATTTCTTGATTGTTTTGCATTGCTAGAGACCACATGAAGCTATTGGCATAGGTTAATTGAATTATAATGTCCTGAATCCAAAGATGCCATGGTTGAATTTTAGGGTTCATGAGCTTTGAAATTAGGGATTCCTAAACCAGGAAAAATTGGGACTCCTAAGGCATATGACTGAATTCGTGAGAACCAGACAAACAAGAAGGAACCCTCGCGAAATATTTATGTGAACCACAGTTCTATTCGCTATTTTTCGCCACTGTAGTTTGTGGGGGGTTAAAAACCCCCCGCTATCTAATATTTATTTTACAGGGCAAAGGAAGAAGATGAGTACGTGTTAGTACATGGTTGGACCATTTGAAAAGAAGTGCGCGTTTTTATAATTCCAGCATATTGACTTGTTTTGCATATATAATGAATGTTTATTATTACACTAATGACTAAAGCAGGTGGTTGGAGTGGTTAAGGCGTTGGCTTGGAAACGTTGGGACCTGGGTTCGAATCCCAGGCCCCCCGAAACGCTTATATTATTTTTCTTAACATAATCACATGCAGCTTTCCAGGATATGTCCACCATGCATCTCCAATTCCCAGATGCCATGCATCATACTCCCAGTCAACACGCGCCATGGAGAAGCATGAAAGTCAAACGTGGCTAGAGTTCATGGGCCACCAATTTCCAAACTAATCTCCTAAATGGGCCAGTACCCCCCTGGTTTATTCTTCTTATTTTTTTCTTTTATATTTTCCATTTAACTATTTTATTAATTATTATTATTATTTAATTAACCTAAATTAATTATTTTCATAATAAAAATCAGAAAACCAAAATTTTTATTATTATTATTATTTATTAATTTCACCCTTCATTATTGTAGGTGTTTAGGTATTGGCTTGCATTTTTGGTAAATCCCAAGTGTATGTGTGAATGTCATGACTGATGTCATAACATTCTAGTTCAGGTTGTACTAACTCAATAGGTACATGTGCAGAAAAATATTGTAATTCAAATACTGATGTTTAGAAGTGTGTATCTGAGCATGTTTGCAAAATGATCACACTTTGCTAATCAGTAGACAGGTTTTCTCAGATGTCATAACAGATGTTATGACATCCTGTTCTGAACTAACAGGATTACAGGATTGGATAAGTCTGAGTTTTTTCAGGAAATAACTCAGTCCTTTCTGAACAGAATCCTGCGTTTTCTGAGGAGTAACCTAGCTCATTCCTAACCTGATCAACAAAGTACTGTGACCTGGTCTTTAGGTCAAACGGAATCAACCCTAGGTTTTTGGAAACCCTAACTGAAGTTGCAGCTGCTATATATTCAACAGAGCTGCGGTTTTTCAAGTGATCCCTGCTGATTGATTAGAAGATCAATTTTGTAATCTGTATAGATTTGTTTATTGTACTCCAAGAAATTATCATTGTGATAAGTGCCTTGGAATAGGTTTCAATTGTAAGGGTTGTGTAGCACTCAAAGCTTTGAAGCAAGAGTGTTTGAATGTTACTTGACTAAAGCTGTGAAGCAGAGTCAAGTTAGTTGTGTACATCACTCAAAGCTGTGAAGCACGAGTGATTGTGTTACTTGATTAACAAGCTGTGAAGCTTAATCAAGTGTGTGTTTTGAAGAGTGTCTTCATCAATTCTTAAGTCAAATTGGTTTATGTATCACTGCTGTGATTGAGGGGGAGTGAGTAGGAACTCAGGTTTAAGTTGTACTTAGATTAGAATTGCATTGGGTAGGTCTTAAGTGAAGGAGATAAACTGGTTGGTTTATTCCTGAATTAACATCTCTTATAGTGGATTCTCTCCCTGGCTTGGTAGCCCCCAGAGTAGGTGTTGTTGCACACTGAACTGGGTAAACAATTGACTGTGTTATTTACTGCTTTTGTATTTACTGTCATATAGTAAGTCAGATACGGTGTCATAACATTGGACGTGACATTGAGTATCTGAAGCCAGAATTTCAATTATTTTTGTAAATAAATGCTAACAAATTAATTTAGTTTTTTTTTAATTAGGTTAATTTCAATATTTTTTGCAATAAATAAAATAAATTAGAATTAGGGTTTTTTACTAACTTTTGACTATTTTTTATTTATTTTCCTTAACACATAAAAACCAAAAAAAAAAATTTATTTTCCTCTAATTAATTAATTAGTTTTAGGTTTAATTTAATTAATTGCAAAATAATAAACTTCCTCCTTTCTCAAATAAGGGTCAAAACCCTAAGGACTTCTCCGATTCAATTTTTTCTCGCGCGTATGTTTGTTTTATTAATTTTTGATCCATATTTATGTAATTGCCCCGAGGATGTAATAGCTTTAATTAGGACCCTTTTTATCGCTTTCATTTATTTTCCGCAATTTACTTTTCAAGGGTTGTTTTTTTGGCGATGTAAATACCCGACGCCTTGTAATAGCGTAGATTTATTTTCCGCAACATTTAACTGCTAGATGTATGCTAATTAGGTTATGCATGACAAGACTTCTCTTTTAAATTAAAATCAACCCGTAGCTCACCATAACATATGCAAAGATAACTTAATTGAAACCTGACACACTTGCACATGCCACTCCTAGGGTATGCCTCACTTGGTTGCCTCGACGTGGTCATTGAGTATAGGGTGTTTTAGAGGTCGCCCTCTTGTCTAAAGATCCAAGTTGCCTCGAAACGGTTGCCTCGGATAAAAAGGATCTAGGACATTAGGGTTACCGCTAAGGCGTCCTACTATTGCTTTAGTGACCACGTGTCCCATTAATCGAATTGACCCGAAACTCCAACGACGGTGCTACCTACTTCTCAATAGTAGGATAGTACTGTCTAAAGGACATTTACACAGCTTAATTTCTTTTGAGTAGGTAGAGGTTCTCAAGTACTTGCTCTTTCAAAACAAAAAAATACTTTTCGCACTTACACTTTTCTGAAAAAAGTTTTCAAACAAACACTTCATACACTCTTGAGGATAGATACAAGAGTTAAATCGAAGTTTTCAAACAAACTTTTTCAAAACCCACAAACACAAGAAAAGCAAAACATTTTGAAAACATAGTGAGCAAGTACCTAAGAGCCCGTGGATAACCACGGATAGAAAGGGTGCTAACACCTTCCCTTTCTATAATCTACCTCCCAAACCGAGAAACATCTCGAAAAGGAATTTTGATGTGCTTTTGTCCTTTCCTTGTTGGAGAAAATAAAAGATGGTGGTGACTCTTGCTTACCGCGACATTTCGCGAACCAACATTCCAAAACAGTCAGTTCTATTTCCACCGATCACAGAACTGGCGACTCTGCTGGGGACATACTTAATAAGTGAGGTGTACCTTAGGATAAGAACACTTATGTTTTCAATTGTATGCCTTGTTTGCTTTAATATTGTGGGCTTGTATCGGAGTTTTATAGATCCTAACCCGGATCTGGGGAATACCCTTTAGGTAAGTAGCAATAAACTGTGAGGGACTTGTCCAGCGTAGACCGACACGGGTGAAGCAGTAGCTACGTTGGTGTGACACCTTGGTCTGTACCGATATCCCTTGTGTTGGAACGAGGAGAATATGGGTCTTCTGAGGAGTCATTAAGCACCAACTGACCTTAGCACCTTAAATTGACCAACTTGGCCATAGAACAGTAGCAGTATGCTACACTCATTGAGGCTAAACTCTCGCGATGGTTCCGACTGTAAGAAAAGGTTGCTAAGCTGGAGTTATGACCGATTGAGGGTAGTCAGTGATATTGAGACCCTCTAGAACCCGGTTACTATTTTTAGGACAGGTCTTAACCAACTGAAACTGAAAGAGGGTAGTACCTAAACTTCATGCCAGCCTGAAATCTAAGGGCTCTTGTGTGACTTGTGTGCCTTACCATGTTTACCTTTTGTGAATACTTGTGGTGTGCTTTTACCATGACATCATTCCATCATACCATTGCATGCATCCTGCATAAGGACTAACCCATTTCAAAGACAAGAGGGCTTCATCTTTGCTCTATTTTGTAGGACATCATGATGCCCATGCGAAGGAATACTATCCGGCTCAACTTTGTTCAACCACCTGCTTTGCTTACAGAATTGGTTGATAGGATTCCAAACACTACTTCCTTCATCAAGAGGCATGGTTCTCTTCTCGGTTTAGTCACTTTAAAGTGGGACCAACAATTGATGAGTGTCCTGGCCCAGTTTTATGATCCGCTATACCATTGCTTCACCTTTCAAGACTTCCAGCTGGTCCCTACCCTGGAAGAGTTCTTTGATTTTCTTGGTATCCCTGTTTTGGAACAGACTCCATTCACTGGTTGGGAAAAGACTCTTAGGCCTGAAGAGATTGCTGCAGCCCTTCCCTTGACCAAAGAAGAGGTAATGGCTAACTGGGAGACTAGAAGCGGAGTTAAGGGCTTTTTGGCTAAGTTTCTGATTGGAAAAGCTAATAGTTTCTGGAATGACTTAGACTTCAGGGCATACGAAGACATTCTGGCTCTCTTAATCTATGGTCTAGTATTGTTTCCAAATCCTGATACCTTTATTAATGTCAACGCCATAAGGATCTTCATCTCTCGGAACCCTGTACCCACTCTCTTGGGTGATATCTTGCAACAGCTCTATGCTCGTACTGCCCGAAGACGGGGAACTTTGTGGTGTTGTGCTCCTTTATTGGTGAGGTGGTTTATTTCTCACCTCCCTAAGTTCGTCCTAAAGAACAAGGAAGGAAGGGGCTGGGCTCATAGGATAATGTCTCTCACTGATAATGACATCATTTGGACTCTCAGAGGTTTAGATGAGGTGACCGTTATTGATCGTTGCGGAGAGTACCCTAATGTTCCATTGATCGGTACCCAGGGAGGAATCTCTTATAACCCATGTTTAGCTCTCCGTCAGTTTGGAAGAGCCAGAAGAGCAGGGCCTCATGAGATGTTGATACCTCACATCAGTTTTGAATTTCAGGTAGATAGTGACGAGTTGCGTCGTAGGTTCATCAGGGCTTGGGACAGAATTCACAAAGCTGACCCACATGAGTTGGGATCAAAGACTTCTCTACCAATGGAATCCTACTTCAAATGGGTCTGCATCCGTGCTCAGAAGTTAGGTATGCCATACGAAGCTGTCAGGCCTATTACTCTTGAAGTTCCTGATAAAGACGGGGTTCCTCCAACTGTTCTCCATCCTCAGATACCCACTGATATTGTTACACTAAAGAGGTCTTGGGCGCAACTGCAGGAAGAACGGGATTCTTATCGGGAAAGGTTCAATGAACAGGAACAAAAGATCCAGAAGCTGACTAAGAAACTGGAGAATGAACGGATCCTGAATGACTATATTCGTACTGAGAAGAAGAGGCCATGGGAGCAGTGATGGGCAATTGATGTTTCTTTTACAGCTTTTATTTACTTTTCAGTATTTTCATTCATGTAACGCCTAAGGGCAATTTGTTGAACAATTTGAATTCCAAAGTTGAATCTAATAAAGTGTGTTTCCTTTTTGTCTATAAAGTTGAATCCCGGTTGTCTTTGAAAACATAAATCATGCGCATTTCATGTCATCATATGCATAACAGGTACCCTTTTACAGGTCACTTATCTTCTTCGCTGTTTATTTCAGCAATCATCATGTCTTCTGAACCTACTACTGAACAAGCTATCAAGGCCCTCCAGGCCCAGAATGCCCAGTTCCAAGAGTTGGTTATGAGCCTAGCCCAAGGTCAACAGGAGTTGAAGACTCTGATTCTGAAGAAGAAGAAGAAGAAGAAGAGTATCATCTTGTTCAACACTGGACGCAGATTTGGGAATGGACTACAGAATGAGGTTGAGCTGACTACCTCATCTGTAGGAAAAGACAGTCCACAAGAGAGAAGGGTTCCTAGTCCCGTGGTCTCCGACAACGAGACATATTATAATGATGAACAGTACCCTCCTGCTGAGGATAGGTACAAACAGCTGGAGGACCGCTTAAGTGCTATGGAGATTCAAAATGTGCCCGGGTTGGACTTTGGAGACCTAGGCTTATCCTCTGGGGTGGTGATTCCCCACAAGTTCATCGCACCTGCTTTTGCCAAATACGACGGAGCTTCCTGTCCTAAACTGCACCTTCGGTCGTATGTAAGGAAGATCCAACCTTACACAGCTGACAAGAATTTGTGGATCCATTTCTTCCAGGATAGTCTTTCAGGGACTCAACTCGAATGGTTCTATCAGCTGGATGGAGCCAGTATTCGTAACTGGGAGGATTTGGCTACTGCGTTTTATAAGCAATATCAGTATAATTCCGACCTCTCTCCTACGCGTACCCAACTCCAGGGTATGTCACTAGGGACGGGTGAAGGATTTAAAGAGTATGCCCAAAAATGGAGAGACCTTGCTGGGAGAGTGCATCCACCTCTAACTGACCGTGAACTTGTGGATATGTTCTTGGGGACCCTGTCTGGTCCGTTCTTCAACCATTTGATTGGAAATTCTTCTGCCGGGTTTACAGACCTTATCTTGACTGGTGAGAGAATTGAAGCTGGTATCAAGTCTGGGAAGATACAGAAAGGTGCCTCCTCGAGCACTGAAAAGAAGCCCTTCAAGAAGGAATCCAGTGCTGTCTATGGTTCAAAGAGACAGAATAGACCGGAACGTCGCCAAGCTGTCAACGCGGTGGTTATTTCAAAGCCTACTGCTGCTCCTCAGCATCACAACCAACAAAGGGGTGAGAGACCTAGAAGACAGTTCACTCGACTCAGTATGACCTTGTCCCAGATATTGCCGCAGTTACTGACAACCAATCTGGTGACCATAAAAGAAGCTCCGAAGGTTGTAAACACAACATCTCCAAAGTACAATCCCAACGCCTATTGCGCTTATCACTCTGACAGCCCGGGGCATACTACGGATGATTGTTGGGCTCTGAAGAATAAGGTTCAGGACCTAATTGATGCTAAAGAGATAGAGTTCGAGGCGCCCGAAAGGCCCAATGTTGTGACCGCTCCCATGCCCAAGCATGGAGTGAATGCTGTAGAGGAAGACCTATTTGTAGCCTCTGCGGATGATATTGTCACCCCGCTGATGATTGTCAAGAGGAACCTGTTGCTAGTCAGTTTATTTCCGGGATGTAGTAAAGGTTGCCATCTGTGTTCTGTTTCACCTACTGGTTGTCCTTTTTTGAAGTTAGGCATCCAAAACCTGATGGATAATAAAGAGATTCTGTTCGAGAAGATTGTTGTTCCTGCTACCCCTACTGAAGAAGTGTCCATTGTCACCATTTTCAACAAGGCTCCCTCAAGGAAGCCTGTCAAAATTATGCCTGCTCAGAAGATTGCACCCATAATCATCACTGTTCCGGGGCCCATCCCCTATATGTCCGACAAAGCTGTCCTGTGGCACTATGGGGCAGATGTTTATGTGCTTGGAGTTAAACAAGAGTTTGATACTAGTACCGGCGTCAGCAACATCACCGGGCCTGCCAAAGTCACCCGCAGCGGTAGACTTTTCTCACCAGATATTGCGCCACCAGCTATCCAGAAACCTATTGTCATCACACCTGCAAGTGTGCCTATTTCTCTTCCTGACCAAATTCCTATTTCTGCCCCTGTTGTCGAGTCATCTGATGCTCGGGGCAAAGGGATCGTTGCTAATATGCCTGCCCAGACGGAGGCACCAAAGACAACCATTGTTGAAGCTTCCAAGCAGGAAATGGAAGAGATTCTTAAGATTATCAAGAAGAGTGATTTTAATGTAGTTGAGCAGCTGGGGCACACCCCATCTAAAATCTCTATGCTATCACTGTTGTTGTGTTCAGAGGCCCATTCCAAGGCTTTGATTACCTTCCTGAAGACGGCCCACGTGCCACAAGAGACATCAGCTGATCAATTTACCGATTGTGTGGCCAACTTAACTGCTGATAATGGTTTGGGTTTCTCCGATGCCGATCTGACTGCTAAAGGGAAGAACCATAACGATGCCCTGCATGTCTCCATCGAATGCAGGGGCACTACTCTTGCACATGTGTTGGTTGACACCGGTTCTTCATTAAACGTCTTGCCCAAGAAAGCTCTAGACAGGTTGGATTGCGAGGGGTTGGAATTAAAGCCAAGTAACATTGTTGTCCGGGCCTTTGACGGGTCTAAAAGGATGGTGCATGGTGAAGTCGATATTCCAATCAGGGTTAGCTCTCAGGTCTTTCATTCTACATTCTACGTGATGGACATCCGACCATCCTATTCTTGTTTGTTGGGTCGTCCATGGATCCATAAGGCTGGAGCTGTGACCTCAACTCTCCATCAAAAGCTTAAATACCCGGTCAAAGGGAAGATTGTGACAGTACAGGGGGGGAGAATACATGGTCAGCCACCTCAACTCGTTCCGGTACATAGAAATGGATGGGGAGTTCATTGAGACCCCCTTTCAACACTTCGAAGAGGTTCCTCAGACACTGGCATCAGCTAAAACTGTGATTGAAGATTCTCCTTTGAAGATGGCTTCCTTAAAGGATGCACGGGCTGTTATTGAGAAGGGTGAGTATGCAAATTGGGGCCGACTTCCTGATTTCACTCAGAAGACTGACAAGTTTGGTTTGGGTTTCACTGCAGAAGCTCAGAGGGTTGTTCATAAGGCAAGGATTGGAAGACCTCCTGTATTCATCAACAACTCAGGAATAAATGCTATTGAAGACGACGTGGAAGAATCTGAATTCGACAGCTGGATCTACCCTACGACCAACGGTGGACCAAGCAACTGGACGGTGAAAGACTTCATACCTATTACTTTTGTCACTCAGTAATGAACTCCTTTATGTTGAATTTGTAACAAATAATATTGTGAAACTTTATGGCCCGGTGTCTTACCCGGGGCACCGTGGCTTCATTTGTGAGGGCTTTTGTGTGTCATTTTCATATATCATTAATAAAAGCATTGGACGTTTTTTGCATTTCAAATATTGCGCTCCTTGTCTTTCTTTATTTTATATTGCAAAACAGCTATATTTACACACACTCACATATACAGGTCCCAATCCATTCTGGATCTCACTGGTAACAACTCTGCTACTGCCAGTTATGACTTCGAAAATCTGATCAACTTAGCCGAAGACGAAGGTGAAGATGATTGCGAAGTGCCTGGTGAGCTTGCAAGACTGCTACTCCAGGAAGAGAGGGCCATTCAGCCACATGAAGAGCTAGTGGAAACGGTAAATCTGGGTACTGAGACAGACAGAAAGGAAGTCAAGATTGGTGCAAACCTGGAGCTTAGTGTGAAACAACAGTTGATTCAGATGCTGCATGACTACATGGAAATCTTTGCCTGGTCTTACGAAGATATGCCTGGGTTGGATACCGACATTGTGGTTCATCACCTGCCTACCAAGGAAGACTGTCCTCCGGTAAAACAGAAGGTTCGCCGTATGCGTCTAGAGATGTCCGAGAAAATTAAAGTTGAGGTTATGAAACAATTTGACGCCGGATTTTTAGCAGTAACTTCTTACCCTCAGTGGGTTGCCAACGTGGTTCCAGTGCCGAAGAAAGATGGTAAGGTCTGAATGTGCGTTGACTACAGGGATTTGAACAGGGCGAGCCCTAAGGATGACTTCCCCATGCCTCACATCGACGTCCTGGTTGACAACACTGCTCAGCATAAGGTATTCTCCTTCATGGACGGTTTCTCCGGTTATAATCAAATTAAGATGGCTCCTGAAAACATGGAGAAGACCACTTTTGTTACTCAGTGGGGTACCTTTTTCTACAAGGTCATGCCTTTTGGGTTGAAAAATGTTGGGGCAACCTACCAATGTGCCATGATTGCTTTGTTTCATGACATGATCCATCATGAGATTGAAGTATATGTCGACGACATGATTGCAAGGTCCCAAATGGAGGAGGAACACCTTGACCATCTACAGAAGCTGTTTGACCGTCTGAAGTTGTACAAGCTGAGGTTGAACCCGAACAAGTGCACCTTCGGGGTGAGATCTGGAAAACTATTAGGCTTCGTCGTGAGTGACAAAAGTATTCAAGTGGACCCTGCCAAAGTGAAAGCCATACAAGAGATGCCAGTTCCCAAGACAGAGAAGGAAGTCAGAGGCTTTCTAGGACGGCTGAACTACATTGCCCGATTCATCTCGCACCTAACTGCTACTTGTGAGCCAATCTTCAAGCTACTGAAGAAAGATTAAGTGGTACGTTGGAACGATGAATGTTAGGCCGCTTTCGAAAGAATCAAAGAGTATCTCCATGAGCCACCCATTCTAATGCCACCGATTGAAGGGAGGCCTCTAATCTTATACTTGACAGTACTGGAAAGCTCAATGGGGTGTGTGCTGGGTCAGCATGACGAGTCTGGCCGAAAAGAGCACGCTATTTATTACCTTAGCAAAAAGTTTACCGACTGTGAGACCCGATACTCACTGCTCGAGAAAACTTGTTGCGCTTTGGTATGGGCTGCTCGCCGGCTGAGACAGTATATGTTGACTCACACTACTTTGTTAATTTCAAAAATGGATCCAATCAAGTATATCTTCGAAAAGCCTGCCTTGTCCGGAAGAATAGCAAGATGGCAGATGATCTTGACGGAATATGACATCCAGTACAAGACTCAAAAGGCAATCAAGGGAAGTGTGTTGGCAGACCATTTGGCACATCAGGCAGTGGATGATTACCAATCTATGAACTTTGAATTTCTAGACGAGAATATCATGGTGGTAACTGATTGTGAAGTACCTGGACCGGATGAAGGACCTGAGGAAGGATCCCGATGGTCTATGCACTTTGACGGAGCCTCAAACGCTTTGGGTAACGGTATCGGCGCCGTGATCATATCTCCTAAAGGCACTCATACTCCACTTACCGCCCGGCTATGTTTCAACTGCACCAACAATATGACGGAGTATGAAGCATGCATCATGGGTCTTCGAGCTGCAATTGACCTAAGGATCAAGTTTCTGAGTGTCTTCGGAGATTCCGCTCTCGTGATCAGTCAGATCAAAGGCGAGTGGGATATGAAACACCCAAATCTTATTCCTTACAAGGAGTATGTATTGACGTTGATCCCCCATTTCGAGGAGATAACCTTTGAACATTTCCCAAGAGAGGAGAATCAGTTGGCGGACGCGTTAGCTACGATGTCTTCTATGTTCAAAGTCAAATGGGACAACGAGGCTCCCCGGATCATTATTTGGAAATTGGATGAACCTGCACACTGCTGTGATCTTGAGACTGAAGAGGTAACAGAAAAACCTTGGTATCATGAAGTGAAGAGGTACCTGGAAGCTCAAGAATACCCCGAGGGTGCATCTGTTAATGACAAGAAGTTTCTAAGAAGGTTCGCGGCAAAGTTCTTCCTCAGCAATGGCATTCTTTACAAACGAAACCATGATTCAACCTTACTGCGTTGTGTGGATAAAACTGAAGCCGAAAGAATCAAGGCAGAGCTGCATGAAGGTACCTTCGGAACTCATTCCAGTGGACATACCATGGCAAAGAAAATCCTTCGGGCAGGATATTACTGGTCCATAATGGAAGCCGACTGTTACAAACATTCTCGGACATGTCACAAGTGCCAGATCTATGCTGATAAGGTGCACATTCCTCTGGTTCCTTTGAACGTCTTGATAGCACCTTGGCCTTTTGCAATGTGGGGCATTGATATGATCGGCGAGATCAGACCTACGGCATCCAACGGTCACCGCTTCATCCTGGTAGCGATTGATTACTTTACGAAGTGGGTCGAAGCAGCTTCCTTTGCTACCGTAACCAAGAACGTAGTGGCACGGTTCATTCGGCATAACCTGATCTGTCGATACGGTGTACCAGAGAGGATCATTACAGATAATGGTACCAATCTTAACAACAAGATGATCATTGAGCTCTGCGAGCAATTCAAGATACAGCACCACAACTCTTCTCCCTACCGGCCGAAGATGAATGGGGTTGTAGAAGCGGCTAATAAGAACATTAAGAAGATCGTGCAGAAGATGACAGTGACCTACAAATATTGGCACGAGATGTTACCATTTGCTCTTCATGGTTACCGTACCTCAGCACGGACGTCAACAGGGGCAACACCCTTTTCCTTGGTCTATGGCATGGAGGCAGTCCTGCCCATTGAAGTTCAGATACCCTCTCTCCGGATAATGAAGGATGCATGTTTGAGCGAAGATGACTGGATCCAGACTCGGCTTGATCAACTGAACCTAATCGACGAAAAGAGACTCACCGCTATTTTTCATGGTCAGACGTACCAAAAACGGATGATCAAGGCATTTAATAAGAAAGTCAGACGACAAGAGTATCAAGTCGGAGACCTGGTAATCAAGCGCATCATTCTACCTCAAGGTGATCCCAGGGGAAAATGGACCCCTACGTACGAAGGGCCATTTGTGGTTAAGAACATCTTCTCAGGAGGAGTGATGATTCTAACCACCATGGATGGTGACGACCTTCCTCACCCCGCCAATGCAGACATAGTAAAAAAATACTACGCATGATTAAAGACCCGCTAGGTCGACTGGCCTAGGCAAAAATAAGGGCTTCCCGGCGAACCAAAAGGGTTCGGGCAAAAATAAGGGATGAAAAAAAAATTTGTACACCCGGCAAGTCGAAAACCTGAAAAGGCGGCTTGGGCAAAAATGGGTATCCCGATGGACTGAAAACCCGAAAGGGCGGTCCAGGAAAAAGTTAGGGATAAGCGTAATACTATGTCTCATTGGATCACCCTGCATCCAGAATTCGGTATCGACCATCAGGCTCAGACGGCACCAATCAATCAGATGCATCTTCAACTAAGCAGCAAAGTGATGAGACGCTTGAAGACATAAAGGCAATAGCAGAGTTGGAACCCAGTGGGATTTTTCACATAGCTGTTTTGTTTTCCTTTTCACAAATTATATAGACTCTATTTTGTTCGGCGGCGTTCTCTTACTAGGACGTCAGCCTCTTGTACAAAACGCCTATTTACAGGCAAATTTCAAAATCAATACAAATTCAATTTTTCAGACAAATCGCCAATTGTTTTTCCTTTATCTGTTTTGTTTTGCAAAGAACGTCCAATGTTCATTTTTGATATATGCATTTGACATTAATTGCTAATCATAAATATTTGCATGCGAAACAAAGGACTAATTACGGGTGACATCGGAATCAGGGGCAATAAGAATTGTCTAAGCGATCTAGTTGCTTTGTCCACCAAGGTACCAAGGTGAGTTCAGCTGAAGAATATGACCAAGATACCTTCACTCCCCGCAGAGTAAGACAAGATTTAGCAATACTCTCCCCAAGCAGAGTTGGCCTCCCATCAGCCCTAAAAGGCATAGTGTCCCCAGCAAGTCAGCAATACTCTCCCCCAAGCAGAGTTGGTCTACTATCAGTCTTGGAAAAGTTGGGCATCCCCAGAAGATCTTAATATTCCCTAGCGGAGTATACAGATATTCCTCAACAAGCATCCCCGGCGTTCTTAATATTCCTCAACGAAATATAAGAATGTTCCCCGGTGGAATACAAAGTACCTTCAGTGGAACCATTTCCCAGCACAGTCTGAAAAGCTTCCCCACTAGAGTTGAATCATCTCCCCAGTAGATTCTGGAAGCTTATTCCCTGCAAAGTACAAATATCTCTCCCTAGCCATATTCAGGAGGTTATCCCCACCAAAGTCTAACTGGGTTATCCTCATCAAGTTGCAACTGAAAGATCATCCTCAGCAAAGTTCTTTCTATCCCCCAGCGGAGTTCATCATCAAAATCCCCAACAGAGTTTATCAACGGAATCCCCAGTGGAGTTATCGTTAAAATCTCAGCGAAGCATCTCTTCCCACAGAGTAATTCCCCGCAGAGTAATCTCTTCACCGGGTTTATTCCCCCAACGGAGTCATCCTCTCCTACAGGTTTATTTGTGCAATCAGCTTCGTTCATCATCCCCAGCGGAAACGAAGAATTCAACATCATGCTCCAGCAGCTATCCGGGATTTATTTTCCCCAGCTAAAACATCGCATCTTCATACATCATGATACATGCATATACGCATCATATCATATGATCTCATTTTGAGAACATCGTGCATTTCATACATCATGATATTGCATACAACTAATGTTTTGCCTTTCAGGAAAAGAACAATCAAAAGATGATTGCCATCAACTTTTGCAGTTCCAGATCAACACCTGTAACTAGCTAGGAAATATTTGTGGACGACCGATCATAGGTTAACACCTGAAACCAGACAGGAAAACCACATATATGAAGAGATTGAAGATTAACACCTGTAACAGGCCAGGAAACCATCTTTCTTTCTCAGGTCAGAGATTAATACCTGAAACCAGCCAGGACAACTATCTCCCCGACCACCTTTTTTCCAAGTTCCAGATCAACACCTGTAACTAGCCAGGAAATATCTGTGGACGACCGATCATAGGTTAACACCTGAAACCAGACAGGAAAACCACCTATATGAAGAGATTGAAGATTAACACCTGTAACAGGCCAGGAAACCATTTTTCTTTCTCGGGTCAGAGATTAATACCTGAAACCAGATAGGACAACTATCTCATCGACCAACCTTTTTTAAGTTCCAGATCAACACCTGTAACTAGCCAGGAAATATCTGTGGACGACGGATTATAGGTTAACACATGAAACCAGACAGGAAAACCACCTATATGAATTGATTGTAGATCTATACCTGAAACCAGACAGGAAAGCTATCTACATTGAAGAGATTGAAGATTAATACCTGAAACCAGACAGGAAAACTATCTTTCTTTCTCAAGTCAGAGATTAATACCTGAAACCAGACATAAAAACTATCTCATCGGCCAGCCTTCTTAAGTTACAGATCAACACCTGTAACTAGCCAAGAAATATCTGTGGACGACGGATTGTAGATTAATACCTGAAGCCAGACAGGACAACTATCTACTTAACCATCATGAAGCAACCCTACACCGGTTCCTTCTCTTCCAGATGCAGTTTTATACGAACTCATCATCAGGCAACCCTACACAGGTTCCTTCTTTCAACTTACAAAGTTACAATTCAACAAACATTTCCGGATGGCATCTTTAAGCCCATCTCCACAACTACCCATTACAATCACCAGATGGCATCTATAATCCCATCCTCCTATCCATCATCTTTCCAAATGGCATCTGTAAGCCCATTCCCGACATCACATTGCTGATATAACACCATGCGAGTGCAAATTTCTGGGCACTTTAGTGTTCAATCATCTTCCACCTTCGGATCACGAAAGGCACGCAAGCCAATCTACATCCTCAAGTTTAAGAAGATTGAACAGGGGCAACTGTTGTACTCCAAAATTTTCCCTCCCATATTCTTCAAGGTTTGTCAAGAATCATCTTCAAATGGTTCAAGATTTGCTCAAGGATTAGACAGTCAAACACCTCCTAAACCAGCTGAAATTAGGGTTTTGGTTCTTTCAAGGAATTTGAGGTTTTAAATGGTTCAATCAAGTCTCATGGTCCTATATGCATTCTCAAGCATCTACATGCCAAGTTTCAAGACTCATCGTGCCAATTTGCACAGTCAAAAGCCTCATTTGACCTACAGTCAACTGCAAGGGCAAAATGGTCATTTTGCAGTCAAAATTCAGAATTTTTGGCCAACATCTTATTTTGAGCCCACAATCATCATTTGATCAAGTCTTGATCATGATTCCACAAGGATGGCTCAAAAATCATCAAGATGCAAAAAGTTACTATTTTTGGACAGTAGAAAAGTCAACTGTATCTTGACCAGGGCATAACTTTTTCATGGTTCATAAGAAAATTTCCATCCAATGCTCATTTTGAAAGGGATGACATTTCCTACAATCCATCTTCACACTCCAAGTCCAAGAAATGCTCTCACAAAAAGTTATCAATTTCTACATTATAGGTCAAAGTCAAAAGTCAACAAAAATGCACTTTAAGTCAAAGGCCATAACTTGAGATTGGTAAATCCAAATGACATGGGACCAAAGGCATTGGTTAGAGAACTTCAAGACCTTTCCAAAATATCCAAGAACATGTTCATATGATCGAAATTGAGCAAGATATGCATTGGAGAAGTTGGGAAATTTTCATGAATTTGCAAAAGTCAACTTTGCTCAAAACACCTTATTTTTGCTAATGGGCCTCAAATCTCTTCTTGAAACTTCATCCATGACCTATGCACGACCCATCAAGCTTAATTGAATTTATTTTCTTATTTTTATTAATTAATTGGATTTTTAATTAATATTAATTCATTTAATTAATTTAAATTGTAGGAAAATACAAGATTTGGTTTTTCAATCTTTTTGTGAAGCAAATATGGTCAAGATATGCTGGCAATTTCGTGTACAAATCAAAGATGCAAAAATCTCCAAATTTGGCAACTTTATTCAATCATGAAAATGCAAAAAGATTTGATTTTCAATCAAATATTCAATCATCAATTCAATGGATTTTTGCTCAAGATTTTGACCTAATTCCATTCCTCTATATATATTCAAGTAAACCCTGATGCAAGACACGTGAGAAAGCTGCAGAAACAGACCCTAGCATATTGAAAAAAATTCAAGAAACTTGAAAACCTATTCTTGTATTCCAGGCCAATTCAAGGCATTATATTGATTTAAACACGTTGCTGGAAGTGTCAGGAGTGATTTACAATTGAAATCACACGCTAAAGCTCAAAGAATCCAAGGATACAGAACCACGGTTTGCATTTTTTTTCCAGAATCGTATTGCTTAATTCATGCATATTTAACATGATTTCTTGATTGTTTTACATTGCTAGAGACCACATGAAGCTATTGGCATAGGTTAATTGAATTATAATGTCCTGAATCCAAAGATGCCATGGTTGAATTTTAGGGTTCATGAGCTTTGAAATTAGGGATTCCTAAACCAGGAAAAATTGGGACTCCTAAGGCATATGACTGAATTCGTGAGAACCAGACGAACAAGAAGGAACCCTCGCGAAATATTTATGTGAACCACAGTTCTATTCGCTATTTTTCACCACTGTAGTTTGTTGGGGTAAAAAACCCCCGCTATCTAATATTTATTTTACATGGCAAAGGAAGAAGATGAGTACGTGTTAGTACATGGTTGGACCATTTGAAAAGAAGCGCGTGTTTTTATAATTCCAGCATATTGACTTGTTTTGCATATATAATGAATGTTTATTATTACACTAATGACTAAATCAGGTGGTTGGAGTGGTTAAGGCATTGACTTGGAAACGTTGGGACCTGGGTTCGAATCCCAGGTCCCCCGAAACGCTTATATTATTTTTCTTAACATAATCACATGCAGCTTTCCAGGATATGTCCACCATGCATCTCCAATTCCCAGATGCCATGTGTCTCCATCCTCAAATTCAATGGCCCAGATGGAAGGATCATCATACTCCCAGTCAACACGCGCCATGGAGAAGCATGAAAGTCAAACGTGGCTGGAGTTCATGGGCCACCAATTTCCAAACTAATCTCCTAAATGGGCCAGTACCCCCCTGGTTTATTCTTCTTATTTTTTTCTTTTATATTTTCCATTTAACTATTTTATTAATTATTATTATTATTTAATTAACCTAAATTAATTATTATCATAATAAAAATCAGAAAACCAAAAATTTTATTATTATTATTATTTATTAATTTCACCCTTCATTATTTTTGTAAATAAATGCTAACAAATTAATTTAGTTTTTTTTTTAATTAGGTTAATTTCAATATTTTTTGCAATAAATAAAATAAATTAGAATTAGGGTTTTTTACTAACTTTTGACTATTTTTTATTTATTTTCCTTAACACATAAAAACCAAAAAAAAATATTTATTTTCCTCTAATTAATTAATTAGTTTTAGGTTTAATTTAATTAATTGCAAAATAATAAACTTCCTCCTTTCTCAAATAAGGGTCAAAACCCTAAGGACTTCTCTGATTCAATTTTTTCTCGCGCGTATGTTTGTTTTATTAATTTTTGATCCATATTTATGTAATTGCCCCGAGGATGTAATAGCTTTAATTAGGACCCTTTTTATCGCTTTCATTTATTTTCCGCAATTTACTTTTCAAGGGTTGTTTTTTTGGCGATGTAAATACCCGATGCCTTGTAATAACGTAGATTTATTTTCCGTAACATTTAACTGCTAGATGTATGCTAATTAGGTTATGCATGACAAGACTTCTCTTTTAAATTAAAATCAACCCGTAGCTCACCATAACATATGCAAAGATAACTTAATTGAAACCTGACACACTTGCACATGCCACTCCTAGGGTACGCCTCACTTGGTTGCCTCGACGTGGTCATTGAGTATAGGGTGTTTTAGAGGTCGCCCTCTTGTCTAAAGATCCAAGTTTCCTCGAAACGGTTGCCTCGGATAAAAAGGATCTAGGACATTAGGGTTACCGCTAAGGCGTCCTACTATTGCTTTAGTGACCACATGTCCCATTAATCAAATTGACCCGAAACTCCAACGACGGTGCTACCTACTTCTCAATAGTGGGATAGTACTGTCTAAAGGACATTTACACAGCTTAATTTCTTTTGAGTAGGTAGAGGTTCTCAGGTACTTGCTCTTTCAAAACAAAAAAATACTTTTCGCACTTACACTTTTCTGACAAAAGTTTTCAAACAAACACTTCATACACTCTTGAGGATAGATACAAGAGTTAAATCGAAGTTTTCAAACAAACTTTTTCAAAACCCACAAACACAAGAAAAGCAAAACATTTTGAAAACATAGTGAGCAAGTACCTAAGAGCCCGTGGATAACCACGGATAGAAAGGGTGCTAACACCTTCCCTTTCTATAATCTACCTCCCGAACCGAGAAACATCTCGAAAAGGAATTTTGTTGTGCTTTTGTCCTTTCCTTGTTGGAGAAAATAAAAGACGGTGGCGACTCTTGATTACCGCGACATTTCGCGAACCAGCATTCCAAAACAGTCAGTTCTATTTCCACCGATCACAGGTACGTTTGGCACCCACTTGAGCGGGCATACGATGGCTAAAAAGATTCTAAGGACAGGCTATTACTGGTCTACCATGGAAGTTGATTGCCATCAACATTCCCGTATTTGCCACAAATGTCAAGTCTACGCTGACAAGATTCATATTCCTCCTGTTCCTCTCAACGTTCTGACAACTCCTTGGCCATTCGCAATATGGGGCATTGACATGATTGGAGAGATCAAGCCCACGGCATCCAACGGACATCGCTTCATCCTAGTCGCCATTGACTATTTTACCAAATGGGTCAAAGCAGCTTCCTTCGCCTCTGTTACAAAAAATATGGTTGCCCGCTTCATCAAGCAGAATCTCATATGCCGGTATGGTGTCCCCGACAGGATCATCACAGACAACGGTACAAATCTGAATAATATTATGATCACCGCTCTATGCAAACAGTTCAATATTTATCATCACAATTCATCTCCCTATCGGCTGAAGATGAACGGTGATGTTAAAGCTGCGAACAAAAACATCAAGAAGATCATTCAGAAAATGACAGTGACCTATAAGGACTGGCATAAGATGCTACCGTTTGCTCTGCATGGATACCGTACCACGGCACGTACTTCAACAGGGGCAACCCCATTTTCTTTAGTATATGGCATTGAAGTTGTCCTACCCATGGAAGTTCAGATTCCTTCTCTAAGGATTATGAAGGACTCTGGTTTGAGTGAAGATGATTGGATTCAGACCCGACTTGATCAACTCAATTTGATCGACGAGAAGCGACTCACTGTTGTTTGCCATGGTCAGACGTACCAAAAACGGATGATCAAGGCTTTCAACAAGAAAGTCAGACGTCAAGTATATCAAGTCGGAGATCTTGTGATCAAGCAGATCATCTTGCCGCAAAGTGATCCCAGGGGCTAATGGACTCCTACCTACGAAGGACCATTTGTGATCAAGAGAATATTTTCTGGTGGTGCAATGATTCTGACCACCATGGACGGCGACGATTTGCCGCATCCTGCGAATGCAGACATAGTCAAAAGATACTACGCATAAAACAACCCGACAAGTCGAAAACCCGAAAGGGCGACTTGGGCAAAAATGGGCATCCCGGTGAACCGAAAACCTGAAAGGGCGGTTCAGGCAAAAATTAGGGATAAAACAAAAAAATCTGTACACCCGGCAAGTCCAAAACCCGAAAGGGCGGCTTGGGAAAAAAGGGGTTTCCCTGTGGATTGAAAACCCGAAAGGGCGGTCCAGGCAAAAGTTAGGGAATTAAAGCGTATGACTATGTCTCATCGGATCACTTTAAAGAACAATCTCTTCATCGACAAGCTACGAGCTTCTGATCAATCCAGTCATCGGCGGATGAAGCAGCGAATGGACAGATATTCAGAGTTGTGAAGGCTATAGCAGAATGGGGATCCCATGGAATTGTTTCACATAGCCATCTTTCTTTTGTATAAATTTTTCAATTTTTACGACAACATCCTCTTACTAGGACGTCTGTCTTCTTTGTACAAAGATACTCACAGAAAATTAATACAAATACTTTTCCAAATACAGAAATATGCTCTATCTTCTTTTTGATTTTTACACTTATGTTTTATTTGAGAAACGTCCAATGTTTGTTAAATAGGCATATGCATTTGAACATAATCATTTTCTTACAAATCAAGAAAGATGATTACTGATAGGTTGAAGGTACAGATAGATATCTTGATGCCCTTTCAGAAGAAATCCCCAGCGGTTCTAAACTCCAAATTCCTCAACAAGGTTCAAATCCAGAGCTTAATTCCCCAAACAGAGTTAAACTTCAGGATCTTCAGCGGAACAAAAGCTTTCTCAAAAACTGATTTCCCCAGCCAGAGAGCCTTCCAGAACTCAATTCCCCTCAGAGTTAAGTTTCAGTATCCCCAGTGGAGCCTTAAAATCTGAAAATCCTATCCCCAGCAGAGCTAAAACTTCCAACTATCAATCCCCAGCGGAACCAGACTAGCGAACCTTCTCCCCACAGAGATGCTTCCCATCAGATTGAAAATTCTCAATCTATCACTCCTCCAACATGAGTCTCCCCGGTTCTGGACTCCCCAGTAGAGATCATCATAATTCTCATTTCCCACAAGTCACCAAGGATTTTCAAACCCCAGCAGTGGTCCTAGGATCCCTCAACAATTGAAGATCTTGCTCCCCAAGCAATCAGCAGCCAACAAGGATTTCTCACCCTCAGTAACCAAAGGATTTTTCTATCCCCAGCTTCGGTTATGGGTTTATTTCCCCAACATTTGTCAAGGATTTATTCTCCAAAACAAATTACATTTCAAGTTGATCGGTCGTTCAAAAGTTCCTTCATCATCTGTTGGAAGTTACAGTCGCCAAAGATCAAATTCTCACAAAATTCAAGTTACGAAGCCCGGATTTGACCGGGAAGTATCTTGATCTCTACAGCATATTGTGAAGCCCGGAGTACGACCGGATAACAATTCCAGACTACCACCAAGCCTGGATTGCGACCAGATAGTGGTATCCCCTCAGGGCAAACTATGAAGCCCGGATTCGGCCGGATAATAGTTTAATCCCCAACAAGTTTCTGTGAAGCCTGGATTACGACCAGACAGCAGTCAAGAATACTACGAAGCCTGGAGTCGACCAGATAGTGGTATCTCTTCAACACAAGCCGTGAAGCCCGGATTTGACCAGATAACAGCTTAGCAAGCTATTGTGAAGCCTGGATTACGACCAGATGACAATACAAGTTTCTGTGAAGCCTGGATTACGACCAGACAACAGTCAAGAATACTACGAAGCCTGGAGTCGACCAGATAGTGGTATCTCTTCAACACAAGCCGTGAAGCCCGGATTTGACCGGATAACAGCTTAGCAAGCTATTGTGAAGCCTGGATTACGACCAGATGACAATACAAGTTTCTGTGAAGCCTGGATTACGACCAGACAACAGTCAAGAATACTACGAAGCCTGGAGTCGACCAGATAGTGGTATCTCTTCAACACAAGTCGTGAAGCCCGGATTTGACCGGATAGCAGCTTAGCAAGCTATTGTGGAGCATGGATTATGAGCAGATGACAATACAAGTTTCTGTGAAGCCTGGATTACGACCAGATAGCAGTCAAGAATACTACGAAGCCTGGAGTCGACCAGATAGTGGTACATCTTTAACACAAGCCGTGAAGCCCGGATTTGACCGGATAGCAGCTTAGTAAGCTATTGTGAAGCCTGGACTACGACCAGATGACAATACAAGTTTCTGTGAAAGCCTGGAGATCGACCAGATAACAGTTAAGCGTTATCGGAATGAAGATTCTCATCCTTGAAAGCCTCAGAAGATTGGTATACTCCCAATTTCTGACCCTTAACAGAATGAAGAATCTCGTCCTGGAATCCCCAGTAGATTGGCATACAACCCAAGCTCCTGATTCCCCAACAGCAGTCCCAGGGCTTCTCATTTTCAACGATCAAAGGATTCTCAATCCCCTGCAGCAGTCAAAGATTTTGTTATCCAGGATCCACCTTCCTCAGCAAGACAGCTCATCAGCTTACATGCTCATCCATTACATTCATATCATAAACATTGATATAACATACATTGCATCATGCATTTCATGCAACATAACTTTGTGTTTCAGCTAATATTTTACCCTTTTCAGGATAAGATTATTAAGCTCAAACTTTTGAAAACAGTTTACGGATGCTTCTCAACATGGATGCTGATTTATTGCTTATTCAACTTCAAGACTTCTGAAAACAGTTTACGGGTTCTCCAGACACGGATGTTAACCTATCGCTTTTTCAGATTCTTCAACTTCTGAAAACAGTTTACGGACGCTTCCCAACATGGATGCTGATCTATTGCTTATTTAACTTCAAGACTTCTGAAAACAGTTTACGGGTTCTCCAGACACGGATGTTAACCTATCGCTTGTTCAGATTCTTCAACTTCTGAAAACAGTTTACGGATTCTCCAAACACGGATGTCAATCCATTGCTTATTCAAGATCCCCAGTTCAGAGATATTCCAAACATGGATACCTTTCTGATACTCGCTCACTCATCAACGACATACAGTTCAACAAGCATTCCAGATGGCATCTTTAAGCCCATCCCCCGACAAGATTCTGTCACATCTCCAGATGGAATCTCTAAGCCCATCTCCAAATGGCATCTTTAAGCCCATTCCCGCATCCATGTTCTGACGAGTGCAAATTTAAGGGCACTCTAGTGTCCAATCTCCTTTTACCTTCGAGACGCGAAAGGCAAGCCTGCCAATCTAACTCTTCAGGTGCAAGAAGATTGAACAGGGGCAACTGTTGTACCCCAAAATTTGCCCTCTCATTTCATCAACATTTTCTCACCACAAGACCCTTGGAGCTCAAGATCAAGTTAGGGTTTGCTCTGCTCAAGACTCCTCCTTGCACTGTTGACCCAAATTAGGGTTTGAGTTTGCACAAAGATGTTTTGACCTAAAATGCCCAAAATGACTTTCATGCTTCATGTTGGACTCACAAGTTTATCCATACCAAGTTTCAAGCTTTGATTCCAGTCTTTGCCCAGTCAATTGGACAATTGACCTAGAAATCAGCTGTATTGGGGAAAAAGTCAACTGTGGCCAATTGACAGTCAAACTTCATAATTTTTTACCCACATCAACATAATGAACTCATATGAACCATTTGGTCAAGTTTGGATCACAATTCCACAAGAAATTTGATCAGATCACCAAAAGGGCAAAATGGTCATTTTTAGGGTTTTGACTACACAAAGGCAATTTTTGACTGTTTGACCTAACCAATGGCAAACCAAGATCACATATGGACTCAAGGACTCAATGGCATTGTCTTGACACATTCAAAAAGTTCAAAAGATCTCAAATGCACAGGATTGGCAGATGAATTTTCCAGTCAACTGATCAAAATTTGACTGTATACTGAAAAGTCAAACTTTGACTTTTTGGTCAAAATCAAGTGCCAAGATTCATTTTTCATCAAGACATGCCAAATTATGAAACTTGTTCATCAAGAAATCCAAATTTGCAAATTAGGGTTTAAAATGAGAAAATTTCATAACTTAGAATTTTTCTAAGTTATGAAACTTCCTTATTTTTTCCTAACTTTGTCCCATTTTTTCATCAAGATACAAATGGATTCAAACAAAACTCAAAACATGAAAGTTGTATTCCATTGCAAAATATACAACTTTGATTCACAAAGTTTTCTCAAAGGAAGCTTGTAGCTCAAGTTATGATTTTTGGAACAAGGGTGCAAAACATTTTTAACTTAGAAAAATTTTGACCTATTCTAGGCAGGATTTTTGTCCAACTTCTTGGTCACTTTTCACATGGTTCCACTTGGAATTTCAATTTTCATTACAAAGATGGATTGTAGTACACATTCCAAGCTTTCCAAATTGTCAAGGAATTAACAAACACCCTTGTGGTTAGGGAGAATCGAATTTGCAAAGTTGGGCAAAATTCACTTTTGATTCATGGCCAAAGCTTGTTCATAACATTGGCATTTTCAAGTCAGCAGGATTTGTGATAGTTTGCAGGCCTCTAAACCTCTTCACACTCAATAATTAAATGCCTAACCTTTGTGTTCAAGCATTGTTTTATGCATTTAGTCATTACACAAAGAACTAATCCATAATTAGAAAAAGCAACTTTGCCATTTTTGAAAAGATGCACTTTATGTCAAATACCATATCCAAGAGGTACAAGCCAGATCTTTGAGGCACAAGTTTGTAGACAAATCCCAGTGATCAAGAACAAAGTATGCAGCATGCTTGAGAACTTGGTACAGGCCTATATCACAAGTTGACATCTCTTTGCTTACATTGGAAGAAAACTTGCCAAACATACAATCTCTCATTCCTGTAAGAACCAGCCAAAGTAAACTTTGCAAACATCTTTCACACTCCCTAACTGACCTAAAGCATGATTCCTTCATCACCAATACCTCCTCAAACACAAAAACATCCTCTTGCTGCAGAAACAGAGCAAGTTCTGCAACTTGACTTCTACAAACATTTCCACTCATGCATTTTGGCTAAAAAGAGTTCAAACATGTTCCATATCATCCACTGAAGCTATCCCAAGCATTAAATCCAAGCTGTAACATCCTTAACATCGTTTGCCATTTTTGCTTTCAAGTTGTGCAGGTGGACTTCCATAGCACGATACAGGCAGTTTCAGAGCAAGCCAAGCATAGGAGAAGCATCCTTGGACTTCAGGCAAGCTGTACCAAAGCTCAAACTCCATTGAAGATACCTCCATTGCTGTACACGACTCAAGCTGAAACAGGTAAAAACATGAACTTCTATCTCTCAATATAGGAAGAGTTAGGCTTAGGTTTGTGAATGAAACATGTTCTCCTCATAGCCCTGAAGCCATCCATATACTTACTTTTCATTTATATTGAGTATGCTGTGAGAATTTTGGCCATGAACATTGGAGAAAATTTAGGTCGGAAATTGGGGATGAAGAAATTCTCCCTCGTTTCTTAGAGTTAGGTCAAGTTTTTTATATGTATGAATTCGTCTCTTGATGCTCTACATTGTTTGTGTTATAAGTTTTTGTTAAAAGTCAAAGAATCAGGAGTTTGAATGAAGCATGAAAAACGAGCGTTTTGGTTGTTCAAACATTTCTGGAGGTTGAAGAAGGTGGACTTGGGTTGGGCCTGAGTTGTTCTTGCTGCTTGCACCCTCTTTTTCCATTTACACCCCCCTGGCCCATTGTGTGATATTTTGATCATTTTTTATTTTTTCTTTTTGATTCTGACTTTTTTTTTTTGCTCAAATATAAAAAATATCAAAAATATTTTTCCATATATTTTTGCATTTATTTGGCATTTATTTGGTTTTATTTAGCATATGTATGTAAATAAATATATATACTTTTTATTTAAAACCCTAGAAAATAATACAAAATATATTTTTTTTTAGTTATTATTTTTTGCTTACATTTTGAAAACATTTTCTAAAATATACTCATTTTTGTAAATAATTAATATTTTATTCTTGTATATATTTAGTATATTTAATATATAATATAAATACTTGTATATATTTATTAGAATACTTAGGATAAAAATATAAAAATAATACACTTTTATTTTTATTAATATATGACATTAAAAAATACTTTTTTTTACAATATACTTCTTTTTTTTTTGTATAAATTAATATATAATATTGTATAATATTAATAAATAAATACTATTTATTTAAAAAACTAGGGTTTTGCCCTAAACCATAAAAATATTCAAAAATTGACATTTTTATTTTTGTTTATATTTCACATTGAAGAATACTTTCATATACATAAAAAATCCTTTTTGTGCATAATACATTTTGCATATTTATTATATTTGTTTAAATATTGTACAATTTGATATTTGTATATTCAATATGGATGTAATAGTTTTAGATTTAATTTCTTGCTAAATATCCCCCCATTCAAACATTTGTACCCCCATCCCCATAATTATGTTGTAATAATTTAGGACTTTAAATTTCCGCATTTAAAAGCTTTCAAATTATGCCATGATAGACCTAGGGTTTGTATGCAAATCAAATAACAAATAGCTTGACTAATACAAAGACAAAAATGCATGAAAATGGACAACACAATGCACACTTGCACCCTTAGGGTTACTCCACTTGTTGCCTTCAAAAATGGGCCATGTTGCATGTTGAGTGTCTTTGGCAAAACAAAAACAAATCAAATGATCATAGTCCCTCGATGACGCTTTCTCAAGTTGCCTAAAAAATGATCAAGTCCCTTGAAGAAAAAAATTGCCAAAGACACTTGGCACTATTGCATTCATGGTCTAAACGATGACCCGTGCCCGTCCCGTTAACATCCTAACACAAGATTGTCCACCAAATACAATGGTGGAACAATACTGTTAAAAGGGTTAAAACATAGGAAATATCTTTGAGTAAATTTAGGGGTAGATAGCTCTTGGTTACTTGGCCAACTTGCAAAACAAATCCTTGCCATTTTTCAAAACATACTCCACAACACAACTTTCAAAACAACTTTCAAAAACATTGAAACATCTTTTCAAAAAGACACACACCTTTGTAAAACATTCAAACAAGAATTGTTACAATGGTTGCCTAGACAAGGCATCTTTTTCAAAACATTTTCAAAACCACACACACAAAGCACCATTTCAAACAATTGAAAATGCAAGGCAAGTGATCTAAGCAATTAACTAAGAGCCCATGGATAACCATGGATAGAAAGGGTGTTAATACCTTCCCTTTCTATAATCTACTCCCCGAACCCAAGAAAACATCTCAAAGGTTTTTCCTGTGCTTTTTAACCTTTCCTAAGGATAAAATAAAAAGTCGGTGGCGACTCTTGCTAAACCGAAACATTTGCGAAAACAAACGTAAAACCTCAAGTCAGTTCTCCCATCGTATCACAGTGCCAAACTGCATTCGACAAGATCAAAGAGTACCTACAAGAGCCTCCTGTTTTGATGCCACCAGTTGAGGGAAGACCCTTGATCATGTATCTAACTGTTTTGGAAAACTCAATGGGATGTGTGCTGGGGCAGCATGACGAGTCTGGCCGAAAAGAGCATGTTATTTATTACCTGAGCAAAAAGTTTACCGACTAAGAAACAAGATATTCACTGCTCAAGAAAACTTATTACGCTCTGGAATGAGCTGCTCGCCGGCTAAGACAGTATATGCTGGCCCATACTACCTTATTGATATCGAAGATGGAGCCAATGAAATATATATTCGAGAAACCTACCCTCTCTGGGAGAATAGAGAGATGGAAGATGATCATGATGGAATATGACATTCAGTACACTACCCAGAAAGCAATAAAGGGCAGTGTGATAGCCGATCACCTTGCTCATCAAGCCGTAGATGACTACCAGTCCATGAAGTTCGAATTCCCAGATGAAGACATCATGCTGGTAAATAACTGTGAAGAACTCAAACCATATGACGGACCTGAACAAGGATCCCGATGGACCCTGGTTTTTGATGGGGCGTCTGTGATACAGTGGCAGAACCGACTGTTTTTACTGGTTTGTGTTTTGCGTTTTTGGTTCGCAAAATGTCGCGGTAAGCAAGAGTCGCACCGACTTTTATTTTATCCAACCGGAAAGGAAAAAAGCACAGAAAAATTGCTTTTTCGAGATATTCTGAGTACGGGGGGTAGATTATAGAAAGGGAAGGTGTTAGCACCCTTTCTATCTGTGGTTTTCCACGGGCTCTTAGGTACTTGCTTATCTTTTAGAAATTGCTTGTGTTTGTTTGTTTTGAAAAAGTTTTGTTTTACTTCGTTTTAACCCTTGTTTTTGTCCTCAAGAGTGTTACGAAGTGTTTTTGAAAATTTTGTTTGAAAAAAAGTGTAAGTGTGAAAAGTTTGACTTTGAGCAAGTACCTACTAGCATCTACCTACTCGAAAAAGGATTGTTTTTATTCTTGTTTCCTTTAGACAACGCTACCCTATTATTGAGAAATAGGAAGCACCATCGTTGGAGTTTGTAAGGGTCAATTCGAAAGGGACGTACGATCACTAAAGCAATGTTAGGACATCTTAGTAATAACCCTAATGTCTTAAGATCATATTCGAGGCAACATTTTCGAGGCGACTTTTCCGAGGCAACATTTCCGAACGGGACATTTGATCTTTGTTTAGACAGGAGGGCATATGCTTATTCGGGACATTTCCCAGGCTATGCTTAATGATCGTTTACCAAAGGCAACCGAAGTGAGAGTATACCCTAAGAGTGCACATGTGTAAGGCTATGCTTAATGATCATTTACAAAAGGCAACCGAAGTGAGAGTATACCCTAAGAGTGTGCATGTGCGAGTGATTTGTTTTCAGTTATTATCTTTGCACATTAGGGTTTTCTAGCCGTTTTAAATTATCATGCAATCTTGTCATACAATCCTATTAACATACATCTAAACATTTAATATTTGCAAGAATTAAAATGCGAGAAATAAAAACCTACGCTATTACAAGGCTTCGGGGTAGGGATTAATTACATAGCCAAAAAAACCGTAGAACGATAAACAAAGAAAATCCTAATTAAACTATTACATACCATGAGCAGTTACATTAATATTACAAAAAATAATATTAAACGCGCGCGATGAATCGAAAACGAGAGATTTAGGGTTTTGACCCCAACTACCTAATTGCAATTTAAAACAAAAAATCATTTTTTATGTTGTTTTTGATTATTTTGAGAAAATAAAATTTAATTGAATAAATAACAGAAACCTAATTACTAATTAATTTAAATCAAGAAAAATAATTAAGTTAAACCTATTTTTGTATTTTTTTTGTTTTGAGAAAAGAAATAAAAATTAAAACAAGAATTAACCCTAATTTTTCTAATTGATTTTAATTATAAAAAAGAAGGTTAGAATTATCCTGAATTAAATTAAACTAACATTAAATTAAATTTGATAAAACAAAAACCTAATTCTAAATTTTTGTGAAACTTGATTTTATGATTTTTTGTGAAAAAAGAAATTATTTATGTTAGAAAACAATTTAAACAAATTAAATAAATAAAAGAATATTAAAGAAGAGAAAGAAAGATGGGCCTGGTTTCATAGCAAGAAGGGGGTGCTATTTGCAATTTCTAGGCCCAACAATCCCTGGCCCTATTGACTTTTTTCAATCCCATGCGCATACTTGGCTGAGGCGTATTGTCGACCTTCAAGGGATAGCCTTGGATCTGAAGCCTTGGTGGTTTGGATGGTTGGATGCTGATGATGCATGGTAGACTCTTGGGACTCTAGTACACCTGATTATGTAAAGCAAAATAGTATGAAACCAAGGTTGGGACCTGGGGATCGAACCCATGTCCTTAAGCATTCCTCCATTGCGCGCTTGCCAACTGAGTTGGTTGTGTTAGTTGTACAAATAACAACAAACAAACATTATATGATAAAACAAATGGTTAAACTCAAATAACGCGCGAAATTCAAAACTGGCCATTCACCACCTGCCACGCCATCAACTTCTTCGTTGCCTCCGTCATTTTAGATCAACTACTTTTACCTACGGACACTGGGTGTAGGTACAACCCTTGTCCACTCATAAATCATGTCCTTGTATGATAAATCACAACCAATGGTACCAATCCACTCGTTACAACCTCACGAGCATCATGGTACCATTATTAATGGCCAATTGTTCATGTATGAAGAATCCCTAAAAATGAAGCATGAACCCTAGCCATGGCAACTTGCTATACAGTTAACAAAAATGCAATTAATCATAACCATTAGCTTTCAAATAACTCAAGGATTGTGAATATATCAATTAATTATGCTAAATATGCCAGAATTAAAGTTTTCGAATTCAAGAAAATATGGAAACTGTATGAATCTTATAGCGTGTTCCAAGGCGTGAAGAAGCTTTCTAACGATTGAATCTTGATCCTGGAGAGTCCAGCAGTTTATTGGAATGATTAGAATTACTTGAGATGCTCTCAAACCTGGAAATCGGTTTGCAACTTTCTTTGAATTTTTTGAAAGTCGTTCTCTCCTTTGCACGCCTCTAACCCCTTCTTTTTTTATCTGCACTTGTTCCTTATGTACCCTAGAAGGTATTAGGGTTACAATTGGTTTCAAATCTTCTTCAATTATGAATATTGATTCATGATTTGATCCTTGTACCAAATCTTGCCAAATCAAGAAAATCCAATCTTTTTCTGTCCATTTTGAACCTAGCACGATTTGATCTTGCTTCCAGCTGTGTAATGATCCTAAACATGCACAAAATCTCAAGATTTGATTAGCTTTTAATAATTTTACTATTTTATTTTGATTTTATTTGATTTAATTGAAATAAAATCAAAATAAATTACAAAATAAAAGAATGACAAGTGGAAGGGCTCATGGGTCGTGGGTCACATTACAAACTCAGTGCAAGCATAAAAAGTTGGGCCCATTTAGCACAAAAATGCAATTTTGGACACGTTTGACTTTTCGCAATTTTGCAAAAAGGGTCAACTTGGCCAATGCATAACTCTCTCAATTTTGACCCTAGAGATGTGTTCTTGGACTTTTTGGAAAGCTCAAGATGTACACTAAGAAACCCTTTTGGTCTCATCTCAATTGAGTCTTCCATGTTCATGTATGAAGCTTTGACCCAAAAGGTGTTTTTGTTGACTTTTCAAAATGACCTATAATGTCCAAATTCATATCTTCTTATGAGTGCATATTTTGAACTTGGGATCTAAAGATAAATTGTAGGTAATTGCATCCTATTCAAAATGAGCTTTGGATGGGTCATTTTTGATAAAGTATGAGAAAGTTATGCTTGGTCAAAGTTGAGTTGACTTTTCATGCAAAACCCTAATTTAGCAACTTTTGGGTTTTGATGAATTGTGAGCAATCCTTGAGGAATCATGGTAAAACCTTGATCAAATGATGAATAATACTTCAAAATGAGAATTTTGACCAAAAATCTTGAAGTTTGACTATATGTGGGCCATAGTTGACTTTTGCCCTAGCACGGTCGATTTCCAGGCCTTTGAGCAATTGACTGAGCAAACTTCCTCTGCAAGGCTTGAAACTTGACATGGATGATCTTGAGAACATATTAGGACAATGGTGAGCATTTGGGACCCTTTAGACTCAAGCATCTTGATGCAAAATGAAACCCTAATTTGAGGTAGACTGCCTTTAGGAGAGAGTTTGTCTGGTCAACTCTTGGACTTCCTTGAGAAATTTGAGGACCTCCCTTGAAATGTATTGAGAAATATGGGAGGGAAAATTTTGGGGTACAACAGCTGCCCCTGTTCGGTCTTCTTAAACCTGAGGATGTAGATTAGCTTGTTTGCCTTTCGTGATCCAAAGGTGGAAGATGATTGAACACTAGAGTGCCCAGAAATTTGCACTCGCATGAGGTGGTACTCGTCTTGCGATATCAGGAATGGGCTTATAGATTCCATTTGGAAGTCAATGACAGAAGATGGGCTTAAAGATGCCATCATAAGAAGTGTCGATCGCATAAGAGATTCCTTTGCGAGAACCCGTATACCTGTTGTTGAGGAGGATTTCACTAGGGAATGCTAGTCTCTGTCTTGAGAGAAACGGAATTTTAGGAGCTTCAGTTGTCCGTTATTCTACTGGGGAATCATCTCTTACTCGAGGAGGTGAAAATGAACTGCTATCTGGTTGTGCTCCAGACTTTGCAGCGACTTACTGGGGAGATGAGATTAAACTTGCTATCTAGTCGTGCTTCAGGCTTTACAGGGATTTGCTGAGGAAAATAAGATTGACTGCTATCTGGTCGTGCTCCAGGCTTTACAGTGACTTATTGGGGAGATGAGATTAAACTTGTTATCTGGTCGTCTTCTAGGATTTTCAATTTCTCAATTCTTATCTGGTCGTGCTCCAGGCTTCAGAAGGAATCAAGTGGTTATCCAGTCGCATCCGGGTTTCAACTTGAATTTAAGGCATACTAATATCCAGTCGATTTCCGGGCTTCATAGTAATTGGCCGAGTAAACTGCTATTTGGTCGAATTCCAAGCTTCGCAGTACCTTATACTGTTATCTGGTCGTGTCCCAGGCTTCAGTGTCCTTTGCTGTTATCTGGTCGTGATCCAGTCTTCACTGCGTCTTATACCATTATCTGGTCGATTCCAGGCTTCATGGTATCTTTTATTGTTATCTGGTCGATTTCCAGGCTTCACAATAACTTGTTGAGGGTTAAGCTGTTTTCCGGTCGATTTCCGGGCTTCATAGCTTGTATTTAAGATATACCATTATCTGGTCGATTCCAGGCTTCATAGTATTTGGATAAATCAAGATATTATTCGGTTGATTTCTGGGCTTCATAGCTTGAACTGGAATAGAAATCTTAGTATCGATTTGACTAAACCAGAGAAAACTTGTGAGAACTTGATTGTATCTTTCCCTGAAAGGTAAAGAGTTAGTCGTATGTAATGTCATGATGTATGAAATGTATTGAGTAATGATGTTCTCGAAATAAATGAGATTGTGCTATATGATGCATATGCGCATGCCATGATGTATGGATATGCAATTTTCTTGTGATATTCTCCGGCTGGGGAGAATAAATCTTGGACTGCTGTTGGAGAGTAAAAGGAGTTGAGTTTTTCGTTCTTGTTGGGGATAGTGACCGAATATGATTAGCTGGAGACTTGCGTCCGTTTTGCTTGAGAATACTCCGTCGGGAGAGACTCTATTTGAGAATAATCCTATGGGAGAATGACTCTATGGGGAAGACAAATACTTTGTTGGACGATCTGCTGATTTGGAGAAATAAACTTTGTTGGTGGTGAACTTCTATTGTTGGTGATAGATAAATTATGTTTGGGGAGAATTTTGCCGACTCATTCGCGATTATGAACCTCGGCTAGGGAGAGCTAACACCACTGTCTTTAAATACTTCCTACTCTAAGGGGAGTGTATGTAATTTTAGTTATATTCTCAAGCTGGCTCTATCCTTGTACCTGGTGGGTAGAGCAACTGTAAGGTTTGGACATTTCTTGTTTACCCCTGTTCCTGGAATTACGAGTAATTGTCTTTTGTTTCTTATGTAAATATTTATGAAAAGCAATTATTTTCAAATGCATATATCAAGAATGAATCATTGGACGTTCTTGCAAAACAAAAAAGAAAAAGAAAAAACAAGTTGAAATTTCTTGTAAAAATGAATTGTATTGATTTTTGAAGTTGGCCTGTAATAGGCGTTTTGTACAAGAGGCTGACATCCTAGTAAGAGAACGCCTCCGAGGGAACAGAAATTATACAATTTGTGTAAAAGAAAGGAAAACAACTATGTGAAACAATCCCACTGGGTTCCAACTCTGTTATTGCCTTTATATCCTCGAGCGTCTTATCACTTTGCTACTTGGTCGAAGGCAGATAAGATTTATTGGCGTCGTTCGAGCTTGATAGTCGATAACCAAAGTCTGGTTGCAAGATGATCCAATGAGACATAGTGCTACGCTTAAATCCCTAATTTTTTCCTGGACCGCCCTTTCGGGTTTTCAGTCCACCGGGATACCCTTTTTTTGCTCAAGCCGCCTTTTCAGGTTTTCGACTTTCCGGGTGTATAGTTTTTTTTATTTTCATCACTTATTTTTTCCCGAACCCTTTTGGTTCGCCGGGAAGCCCTTATTTTTGCCTAGGCCAGTCAACCTAGCGGGTCTTTGATTATGCGTAGTATTTTTTCACTATGTCTGCATTGACGGGGTGAGGAAGGTCGTCACCATCCATTGTGGTTAGAATCATAGCTCCTCCCGAGAAAATGTTCTTAACCACAAATGGCCCTTCATATGTGGGGGTCCATTTTCCCCTGGGATCACCTTGCGGCAGTATGATGCGTTTGATCACCAGATCCCCGACTTGATATTCTTGACGTCTGACTTTCTTGTTAAAAGCCTTGATCATTCGCTTTTGGTACGCCTGACCATGACAAATAGCAGTAAGTCTCTTTTCATCGATTAAGTTCAGTTGATCAAGTCAGGTCTGGGTCCAATCATCTTCGCTCAAACCCGCATCCTTCATAATCTGAAGAGAAGGTATCTGGACTTCAATGGGTAGGACTGCTTTCACTCCATACACCAGAGAGTAGGGTGTTTCCCCTGTTGACGTCCGTGCTGAGGTACGGTACCCATGAAGAGCGAATGGTAACATCTCGTGCCAGTCTTTGTATGTCACCGTCATCTTCTGCACAATCTTCTTGATGTTTTTGTCAGCCGCTTCAACAGCCCCATTCATCTTCGGCCGATAGGGAGAAGAGTGGTGATGCTGTATTTTGAACTGTTTACAGAGCTCGGTGATCATCGTATTATTGAGATTTGTACCATTGTCCGTAATGATCCTCTCTGGTACACCATATCGACAGATCAGGTTGTGTCGGATAAACCGCGCTATGACATTCTTGGTTACTGTAGCAAAGGAAGCTGCCTCAACCCACTTCGTGAAATAATCAATTGCTACCAGAATGAAACGATTCCCGTTAGACGCGGTAGGTCTGATCTCGTCGATCATATCGATGCCCCACATTGCAAAAGGCCAAGGATCTGTCAAAACATTCAGGGGAACTGGAGGTACGTGTACCTTATCAGCATAGACTTGACACTTATGACAGGTCCAAGAATGCTGATAACAATCGGCTTCCATAGTGGACCAGTAATATCCAGCCCGTAGGATTTTCTTTGCCATGGTATGTCCACTGGAATGAGTTCCGAAAGTACCTTCATGTAACTCTGCCATGATCCTTTCTGCCTCGCTTTTGTCCACACATCGTAGTAAGGTTAAATCATGGTTACGCTTATAGAGGATCCCATTACTGATGAAGAACTTTGCAGCGAACCTTCTCAAAAACTTCTTATCATTAACAAATGCACCCTCGGGGTACTCTTGAGCCTCAAAATACCTCTTTACCTCATGAAACCAGGGCTTATATGCTACCTCTTCAGTCTCAATGTCACAGCAATATGCGGGTTCGTCCAACCTCTCAATGGTAATCTGGGGAGCTTTGTTATCCCACCTGACTTTGAACATAGAAGACATGGTAGCTAGCGTGTCCGCCAGCTGGTTCTCTTCTCTGGGGAAGTGTTCAAAGGATATCTCCTCAAAGTGTGGGAGTAACTTAATACATACTCTTTGTAAGGAATAAGATTTAGGTGCTTCGTATCTCACTTGCCTTTGATCTGACTGATCACTAGAGCATAATCTCCGAATACACTTAAGAACTTAATCCTCAGGTCAATAGCAGCTCGGAGACCTAGGATACAGGCTTCATACTCCGCCATATTGTTGGTGCAGTTAAAACATAATCGGGCGGTGAATGGAGTATGACAGCCCTCAAGAGATATTATCACAGCGCCAATGCCATCACCCAATGCATTTGATGCTCCATCAAAATACATAGACCATCAGGATCCTTCCTCAGGTCCTTCATCCAGTCCAGGTTCTTCACAGTCGGTCACCAACATGATGTTCTCAACCGGGAACTCGAAATTCATGGATTGGTAGTCATCCACGGCCTGATGCGCCAAATGATCCGCCAATACACTCCCCTTGATTGCTTTTTGGGTTGTGTATTAGATGTCGTACTCAGTTAGGATCATCTGGCATCTTGCTATTCTTCCATATAAGGCATGCTTTTCGAAGATATACTTGATTGGATCCATCTTTGATATCAATAAGGTGGTGTGAGTCAGCATATACTGTCTCAGCCGGCGAGCAGCCCATGCCAAAGTGCAGCAAGTTTTCTCGAGCAATGAGTATCGGGTCTCAAAGTCGGTAAAATTTTTGCTAAGGTAGTAAATAGCGTGCTCTTTTCGGCCAGACTCAACATGTTTCCCCAGCACACACCCCATTGAATTGTCCAGTATTGTCAAGTATAAGATCAAAGGTCTTTCTTTAACTAGAGGCGTCAGAATTGGTGGCTCTTGGAGGTATTCCTTGATCCTTTCAAAGGCGGTCTGACATTCATCATTCCATTTTACCACTTGATCTTTCTTCAGCAGCTTGAAGATTGGCTCACAAGTAGCAGTCAGATGTAAAATGAATCAGGCGATGTAATTTAGACGTCCCAAAAATCCTCTAACTTTCTTTTCTATGCGGGGAGCCGGCATCTCCTGTATAGCCTTCACCTTTGCAGGATCCACCTGAATACCTTTATCACTAACGACGAAACCCAGCAGCTTACCAGACCTTACCCCGAAGGTGCACTTGTTCGGGTTCAGCCTCAGCTTGTACATCTTCAACCTGTCAAACAATTTCTGGAGATGGTCAAGGTGTTCTTCCACAGTCTGGAACCTTGCGATCATGTCATCAACATAAACCTCAATATCATGGTGAATCATGTCGTGGAACAAAGCGACCATGGCGCGCTGATAAGTTGCCCCAGCATTCTTCAACCCGAAAGGCATTACCTTGTAACAGAAGGTACCCCACTGTGTAACGAAGGTTGTCTTCTCCATGTCCTCAGGAGCCATCTTGATCTGATTGTAACCAGAAAAACCATCCATAAAGGAGAAGATCTTATGATGCACGGTGTTGTCGACCAGAACATCGATGTGTGGAAGTGGGAAGTCATCTTTGGGGCTCGCCCTGTTCAGATCTCTATAGTCCACACACATTCGTACCTTACCATCCTTCTTAGGCACCGGAACCACGTTGGCAACCCACTGCAGATAAGAAGTGACAGCTAAAAATCCCGCGTCAAACTGTTTCATGACTTCGGCTTTGATTTTCTTAGACATCTCAGGGCGCATACGGTGAACCTTCTGCGTTACCGGAGGACAGTCTTCTTTAGTCGGCAGGCGGTGTACCACAATATCAGTGTCCAAACCAGGCATATCTTCATAAGACCAAGCGAAGATCTCAACATAGTCGCGTAGCATTTGTATCAACCGTTGCTTAACACTAGGCTCCAGATTCGCACCTATCTTGACCTCTTTCTTGTCTTCCTCTGTACTCAAATTCACTGATTCAACTGGCTCTTCATGAGGCTGTATGGCCCTTTCTTCTTGTAGTAATAGTCTAGCAAGTTCTCCAGGCACTTCACAATCATCCTCACCTTCGTCCTCGGCTTGGTTGATCGGATTTTCGAAGTCATAACTGGCAGTAGCAGAGTTGTTATCAATGGGATCCAGAGTGGATATGGATCTGCATTATGATACGTGAGTGTGTGTAAGAGAATAGTTTTTTTTGATAAAGTGAGAGACAGAAAAAGAAAAACAAGGAGCGCAAAATTTGTAATGCAAGAAATGTCCAATGCTTTATTGATGATATATGAAAATGACAAATAATAAGCCCTCACAAGCAAAGCCAAAGTGCCCTGGGCAAGGCACCGGGCCGTAAAGTTTCAAACTGTTTATTACAACTCTTAAAACAAAAGTCAATTACCGTGGAATAAAAGAAACAGGTATGAAGTCCTTCGTCATCCAGTTGTTCAATCCACCATTAGTCATTGGGTAGATCCAGCTGTCGATATCTGAATCTTCTTCACCATCTTCAACCGCATTAATTCCCTGATTGCTGATACGCAAAGGAGGTCTTCCAATCCGTGCGTACCTAACAGCCCTTTGAGCCCCTGTAGTAAAGCCCAAACCAAATTTTGCAGTAAAGTGTGTGAAATCAGGGAGATGACCCCAATTTGTACACCCACCTTCTTCAATTACAGCCCTGGCATCCTTGAGAGAAGCCATCTTCATCGGAGGTTTGTCAGTAGCCACTTCAGTCAACGCCAAAGTCTGGGGGACCTCTTCAAAGTTATGACAAGTGGTTTCGATGAACTCCCCATCCATCTCCATGTAGCAAAAGGAATTTAGATGACTCACCATGTACTCCTCTTCACCTTGTACCATGAAAATCTTCCCTTTTACCAGATATTTCAACATTTGATGGAGCGTGGAAGTCACTGCCCCAGCCTTATGAATCCAAGGGCGACCCAGCAAGCAAGAATATGATGGTCTGATATCCATCACATAAAAAGTGGATGCAAAAGTCTGAGAGCCAACTTTAACAGGGATGTCCACTTCCCCGTGCACCATTCTCTTTGACCCGTCGAAAGCCCTGACCACAATATTGCTCGCCTTTAGAATCAAACCTTCACAGTCCAGACTGTCTAATGCTTTCTTTGGCAGAACATTTAATGAGGACCCGGTATCCACCAGTACATGGGTCATAGTAGTGCCCCTGCACTCGATCGAGACGTGCAGAGCGTCATTGTGATTTCTTCCTTTAGAATTCAAATCTGCATCTGAGAAACCCAACCCATTATCGGCAGTCAGGCTAGCTATGCAATCTTTAAATTGATCGGCTGAAGTTTCCTGCGGCATATGCACAGTTTTGAGGAATGCAATTAGAGCCTTTGCATGGGCTTCAGAACACAACAGTAAGGACAACATGGAGATTTTTGATGGGGTCTGCCCCAGCTGCTCGACTATGTTGTAGTCGCTCTTCTTGATAATCTTCAAAATTTCCTCTATCTCCTGCTTAGAGGTTTCTACAACGATCTTCTTAGGTGCCTTCGTCCGGGCAGGCTCACCTATGATTTCTTTTCCCCGAGTCCCAGATGGCTCGGCAACAGGGGTGATAACTGGAACAAGAACTGGGATAGTAGCTGATGTACCAGCAGATGGAATGACAACAGGTTTGTGGACAGTCGGAGGGGAGATCTCGGGAGAAAATAGTCTTCCACTTCTGGTGACCTTGCTAGCTCCAGCAATATTGTTGACATCAGCATCAGCTTCCTCACTATTGAAGTCTTGTTTAATTCCATGGTAATAACAGCCAGCCCCATAGTGCCAAGGGACAGCCTTATCCGAAGTGTATGGGATGGGACCAGGGACAGTAATCATTAACGGAGCAATTCTTGGGGCGGGTGTAATCCTAACAGGCTTTCTCGAGGAAACCTTGGAAGGATTGGTGGAAATGGTTATGATGGCAACATCTTTAATTGGAACCAACAAAATTATAGTCTTTTCGAACAGGATCTCTTTGTTATCCATCAGGCGCTGAACACCTGATTTCAATAAGTGGCAACCAGCAGGCAGAATTGAACATATATGGCAACCTTCACCACAACCCAGAAATAAACCGGCTAATAACAAATTCCTCTTAACTGTCATCAAAGGAGTAACAATTTCTTCCATGGAGGTCACAAATAAATCATCGTCCATAGCATTTACTCCATGACCATGTTTGGGCATGGGAGCAGTTATGACGTTGGGCTTTTTTCGAGCGTCAAACTCAATCTCTTTGGCTTCGATCAAATCTTGCACTTTGTTTTTCAAGGCCCAACAGTTGTTTGTATCATGACCTGGACTCTCGGAGTGATAGGCGTAGCGGGCATTCGAGTTATAATGAGGAGAAGTGGTGTTGGGGTTCTTCGGGGCTTCCCTCAGAGTTACCAGATTGGTCTTCAACAATTATGGTAGAATTTGAGACAAGGTCATATTGAGCCGAGTGTACTGCCTTTGTGGTATTTCCACCCTTTGTTGATTGTTGCATTGTGGAGCAACGGTGGGTCTTGATATCACTACCGCATTTACTGCTTGGCCGTGTTCAGGTCTGCTTTGGCCCCTCGGGCCGTAGACTGCACTAGCTTCTTTCTTACCGGTGAAAGGATTTTTTTACTGCACTTGATGAAGTGTCCTTCTGTATCTTACCACTTCGGATACCAGCTTCTACTCTCTCCCCAGTCAAGATCAACTCAGTAAACCCAGATGACGAACTGCCGATCAGATGATTGAAAAATGGACCAGATAGCGTCCCTAGAAACATGTCAACCAACTCCCTGTCAGACAAAGGGGGTTGGACTCTTCCATCCAAGTCTCTCCACTTTTGAGCATAGTCCTTAAAACCTTCACTTGCACCCATAGACATACCCTGAAGCTGAGTACGAGTGGGAGCAAGGTCGGCGTTATACTGATACTGCCTGTAAAAAGCAGAAGCAAGGTCTTCCCAGTTTCAGACATTGGCTCCTTCCAACTGATAAAACCATTCAAGTTGAGTCCCTAACAGACTATCTTGAAATAAATTCACCCACAAGTTTCTATCAGCAGTGTGAGGTTGTATTTTTCTGACGTATGAGCGGAGATGGAGTTTTGGACAGGATACTCCATCGTACTTGGCAAAAACTGGAGCTTTGAACTTATGAGGGATCACCACTCCCGATACTAATCCAAGCTCTTCGAAGTCCAAACCAGGGATCTCCTGAATCTCCATAGCACTCAAACGGTCTTCTAGCTGCTTGTATCGATCCTCAGCAGGAGGATATTGCTCATCATCAAAATCAGTATCATTATCAGAGATTGCAGGACTGGGGCCCTTTTCTTCTTCTTGGTTCTCCCCTTCCCTGGATGAAGAGGTCAGATTAGCTTGTTGTTTCAACCTATCCCCAAACCTTTTTCCCATATTCAGAAGAAGGACCTTCTTCTTCTTCTTCTCTTTCAGTATGAGAGTTTTCAAATCCTCTTGCCCTTTAGCCAAGTCCAAGAACATCTGTTGGAATTGGGCGTTCTGTGCTTGAAGATCTTTGATGGCTTGATCGGAAGACATTTCTGCTGAAATAAATAGCGAAGAAGATGAGAAACCTGTAATGGTACATGTAATGGTGTGCATGATAATGGGATGCATATGTAATGATTTCAAAGACTTTGGGAGATTTTAATTTTCAAACAAAAAATAAAACAAACTTTATTAGATTAATCTATAAAAGGTTCAACAATGCCTTTAAGGCGTTACAAAAGAAGTAAATAAAACAAGATTTAAAACTAGAAAAAGCAGAATCAAAAGTCCCATGGACGCTTCCTCTTTGTGCTGACGTAGTCATTGATCACTCTTTCTTCCTCGAGCTGCTTGGTGAGCTTCAAAATCTTCCTTTCTTGCTCATGGTACATCTCCCGGTAAGTATCCCTTTCCTCTTTCAGCTGAATCCCAGACCTCTGCAATGCCCCAGGATCAGTGGGCATATAAGGATAAAGAACTGTATAAGGAACGCCTTCTTCATTAGTAGGTTCTACAATTAATGGCAATACGGCTTCATAAGGCATCCCAAGCTTCTGGGCATGAGCTCGGACCCATTGGAGGTAAGGCTGCATAGGGAGGGAAGTCCTTGGTCCTAGCTCTTGGGGGTCAGATTTGTTCACCATGCCCCAAGCTCGTATAAACCTTCGGCGGTTCTCGTCAACGACCTCCTTGTAGTCAAATGCAATATCCTCAAGAAGTAGCTCATGGAGACCGTCTCTCCGAGGACGACCAAATTGTCGCAAATCTAGACAAGGATTGTAGGTTATACCCCCTCTGATTCCAAGCAATGGGACATTAGGGTATCCCCCACAATGATCAATAATTGCAGTGTCTTCCATAGCCCGGGAGCTCCAAAGAATATATGTATGGGCAAGTGACATTATCCTGTAAGACCATCCCAAACCTTCTTTGTTCTTCAGCACAAACTTAGGGAGGTGCAAAATAAACCACCTCGATAGCAACGACATGCAACACATAATAGTCCCTCTTCTTCGCACAGTACGAGTGTAGAGGGCATGCAAGATATCACCCAGTAGAGTAGGCACAGGATTGCGAGAAAGGAAAATCTTAACCGCATTTACATCTATAAAGGAATCTGGATTCGGGAAGAGAACCAAACCATATATAAGGAGACCCAAGACATCTTTGAAAGCCTGAAAATCCAAATTATCCCAGAATAGTTGAGCCTGATCTATCAGAAACTTGGCTAAGAAACCTTCGACCCTGCTTCGTGTTTCCCAATTGGATACTACATCAGCCCGCTTCAGATGTAAGGCTGAGGCAATGTCTTATAGTCTATGAGTCTCTTCCATACCTGTGAAGGGCACCTGTTCAAGGATGGATATGCCCAATAAATGAGAAAACTCTTCCAAAGTGGGAACCAGCTGATAATATGGGAAGGTGAAGCAATGATGCACAGGATCGAAGAACTGGAAAAGCACACTCATCAACTGCTCATTAAACTTTGAAGTAACCAAGCTAAGAAGCTGACCATGTCTCTTAATGAACATAGAAGTCTCAGAAACCCTTGAGGCTAACTCTTTAAGTTGAGCAGGTATTTGCACAAAGTTAACTCGGATGGTGTTTCTGTGCACGGAAGCCATAATCTGGAAAACAGAACAAAGATAAATTCCCTTGGTCTTTGAAATGGTTAGTATAATGAAGTATGCATGCTATATTATGATGCATGATGTTATGATAAAAAACAACAGGTGTAGCAGATAACAGGCATGGCAAAGGCAAACAAGTCACACAATAACCCTTAAGTTTAAGGCTTGCATGGGGTCAAAGGTATTACCCTCTTGAAGTTTAGTTGGTTTCAACATGTCCTAGCAAAAGTAACCGGGTTCTAGAGTTTCTCAATATCACTGACCATCCTCCATCGGTCATGGTTTCAGCTGACGCAATCTTTTCTTGCGGCCGGAACTATCTCGAGAGTATGGTCTCAATGAGTGTAGCATCGAGTATCAACCAGTTCTCAGCTTTATAACGAGGTCGGCTATCTCACTACTTTCTAATGGCCAAGTTGGTCGATTAAAGGTTCTAAGGTCAGTTGATGCTTAACGACACACATAGCGGCCTCGTATTCTCCTCGTTTCTCCACAAGGGATACTGGTACCAACCAATGTGCCACATCAACATAGCTACTGCTTCAACTGTATCGGTCTACGCCGTACAGTTCCCTCACAGTTTATTGCTACTTACCTAAAAGGTGTCCCCAGATCCGGGCTAGGATCTATAGTAACTCCCAAACAAACCCTTAAAAAGTAAAGCAACCAAAACAAACAAGAGAAGCAATTTATGATGAACTAGATCTTAAGGTATACCCCACTTTATTTTAAGTCCCCAGCAGAGTCGCCAATTCTGTGATATGATGGACGAACCGACTGTTTTTACTGGTTTGTGTTTTGCGTTTTTGGTTCGCAAAATGTCGCGGTAAGCAATAGTCGCCATCGACTTTTATTTTATCCAACCGGAAAGGAAAAAAAGCACAGAAAAATTCCTTTTTCGAGATATTCTGAGTACGGGGGGTAGATTATAGAAAGGGAAGGTGTTAGCACCCTTTCTATCCGTGGTTTTCCACGGGCTCTTAGGTACTTGCTTATCTTTTAGAAATTGCTTGTGTGTGTTTGTTTTGAAAAAGTTTTGTTTTACTTCGTTTTAACCCTTGTTTCTATCCTCAAGAGTGTTACGAAGTGTTTTTGAAAATTTTGTTTGAAAAAAAGTGTAAGTGTGAAAAGTTTGATTTTGAGCAAGTACCTACTAGCATCTACCTACTCAAAAAAGGATTGTTTCTATTCTTGTTTCCTTTAGACAACGCTACCCTATTATTGAGAAATAGGAAGCACCGTCGTTGGAGTTTGTAAGGGTCAATTCGAAAGGGACGTATGATCACTAAAGCAATGTTAGGACGTCTAAGTAATATCCCTAATATCTTAAAATCATATTCGAGGCAACATTTCCGAGGCGACTTTTCCGAGGCAACATTTCCGAACGGGACATTTGATCTTTGTTTAGACAGGAGGGAAACCACTAAGACACCCTATGCTTAATGATCGTTTACCAAAGACAACCGAAGTGAGAGTATAACCTAAGAGTGCGCATGTGCGAGTGATTTGTTTTTGGTTATTATCTTTGCACATTAGGTTTTTCTAGCTGTTTTAAATTATCATGCAATCTTGTCATACAATCCTATTAACATGCATCTAAATAGTTAATATTTGCAAGAATTAAAATGCGAGAAATAAAAATCTACGCTATTACAAGGCTTCAGGATAGCGATTAATTACATAGCCAAAAAAACCGTAGAACGATAAACAAAGAAAATCCTAATTAAACTATTACATACCATGAGCAGTTACATTAATATTACAAAAAATAATATTAAACGCGCGCGATGAATCGAAAACGAGAGATTTAGGGTTTTGACCCCAACTACCTAATTGCAATTTAAAACAAAAAATCATTTTTTATGTTGTTTTTGATTATTTTGAGAAAATAAAATTTAATTGAATAAATAACAGAAACCTAATTACTAATTAATTTAAATCAAGAAAAATAATTAAGTTAAACCTATTTTTGTATTTTTTTTGTTTTGAGAAAAGAAATAAAAATTAAAACAAGAATTAACCCTAATTTTTCTAATTGATTTTAATTATAAAAAAGAAGGTTAGAATTATCCTGAATTAAATTAAACTAACATTAAATTAAATTTGATAAAACAAAAACCTAATTCTAAATTTTTGTGAAACTTGATTTTATGATTTTTTATGAAAAAAGAAATTATTTGTGTTAGAAAACAATTTAAACAAATTAAATAAATAAAAGAATATTAAAGAAGAGAAAAAAAGATGGGTCTGGTTTCCTAGCAAGAAGGGGGTGCTATTTGCAATTTCTAGGCCCAACAATCCCTGGCCCTATTGACTTTTTCAATCCCATGTGCATACTTGACTGAGACATATTGTGGACCTTCAAGGGATAGCCTTGGATCTGAAGCCATGGTGGTTTGGATGGTTGGATGTTGAGGATGCATGGTAGACTCGTGGGACTCTAGTACACCTGATTATGCAAAGCAAAATAGTATGAAACCAAGGTTGGGACCTGGGGATCAAACCCAGGTCCTTAAGCATTCCTCCACTGCGCGCTTGATAGTTGAGTTGGTTGTGTTAGTTGTAGAAATAACAACAAACAAACATTATATGATAAAACAAATGGTTAAACTCAAACAACGCGCGAAATTCAAAACTGGCCATTCACCACCTGCCACGCCATTGTCTTCTTCGTTGCCCCCATCGTTTTAGATCAACTACTTTTACCTACAGACACTGGACGTAGGTACAACCCTTGTCCACTCACGAGCATCATGGTACCATTATTAATGGCCAATTGTTCCTGTATGAAGAATCCCTAAAAATGAAGCATGAACCCTAGCCATAGCAACTTGCTATACAGTTAACAAAAATGCAATTAATCATAACCATTAGCTTGCAAACAACTCAAGGATTGTGAATATATCAATTAACCATGCTAAATATGCCAGAGTTAAAGTTTTCGAATTCAAGAAAATATGGAAATCGTATGAATCTTATAGCGTGTTCCAAGGCATGAAGAAGCTTGCTAGCGATTGAATCTTGATCCTGGAGAGTCCAGCAGTTGATTGGAATGATTAGAATTGCTTGAGATGCTCTCAAACCTGGAAATCAGTTTGCAAATTTCTTTGAACTTTTTGAAAGTCGTTCTCTCCTTTGCACGCCTCCAACCCCTTCTTTTTTAATCTGCACTTGTTCCTTATGTACCGTAGAAGGTATTAGGGTTACAATTGGTTTCAAATCTTCTTCAATTATGAATATTGATTCATGATTTGATCCGTGTACCAAATCTTGCCAAATCAAGCAAATCCAATCTTTTTCTGTCCATTTTGAACCTAGCACGATTTGATCTTGTTTCCAGTTGTGTAATGATCCTAAACATGCACAAAATCTCAAGATTTGATTAGCTTTTGATATTTTTACTATTTTATTTTGATTTTATTTAATTTAATTGAAATAAAATCAAAATAAATGACAAAAATAAAAGAATGACAAGTGGAAGGGCTCATGGGTCGTGGGTCACATTACAAACTCAGTGCAAGCATAAAAAGTTGGTCCCATTTAGCAAAAAATTCAATTTTGGACACATTTGACTTTTGGCAATTTTGCAAAAAGGGTCAACTTGGCCAATGCATAACTCTCTCAATTTTGACCCTAGAGATGTGTTCTTAGACTTTTTGGAAAGCTAAATATGTCCTCTAAGCAACCCTTTTGGTCTCATCTCAATTGAGTCTTCCATGTTCATGTATGAAGCTTTGACCCAAAAGGTGTTTTTGTTGACTTTTCAAAATGACCTATAATGTCCAAATTCATATCTTCTTGTGAGTGCATATTTTGAACTTGGGAGATGAATATTAATTGTAGGTAATTGCATCCTATTGAAAATGATCTTTGGATGGGTCATTTTTTATAAAGTATGAGAAAGTTATGCTTGGTCAAAGTTGAGTTGACTTTTCCTACAAAACCCTAATTTAGCAACTTTTGGGTTTTGATGAATTATGAGCAATCCTTGAGGAATCATGATCAACCCTTGATAAAATGATGAATAATACTTCAAAATGAGAATGTTGACCAAAAATCTTGAAGTTTGACTGTATGTGGGCCACAGTTGACTTTTGCCCTAGCACGGTCGATTTTCAGGCCTTTGAGTAATTGACTGAGCAAACATCCTCTGCAAGGCTTGAAACTTGACATGGATGATCTTGAGAACATATTAGGACAATGGTGAGCATTTGGGACCCTTTGTACTCAAGCATCTTGATGCAAAATGAAACCCTAATTTGAGGTAGACTGCCTTTAGGAGAGAGTTTGTCTGGTCAACTCTTGGACTTCCTTGAGCAATTTGAGGACCTCACTTGAAATGTATTGAGAAATATGGGAGGGCAAATTTTGGGGTACAACAACGTCCAACGCAATCGAAAATGGCATCGGTGTGGTACTCATCTCTCTAGAAGGATGTCATACTCCCTTTACTTTAAGACTCTGTTTCAATTGTATAAATAATATGGCAGAATACGAAGCGTGCATTTTTGGTCTCAAAGCTGCCATAGATTTGGGGATCAAGTCCTTAAGTGTATTCAGAGATTCAGCTTTGGTCATCAGCCAGATAAAAGGAGAATGGGATACGAAACACCCTAACCTCATCCCCTATAAAGAACATGCGTTTACATTAATCCCACATTTTGAGAGGATTACCTTCGAGCATTTCCCGCAAGAAGAAAATCAACTAGCGGGTGCACTAGCCACAATGTCATCCATGTTTAAACCAAATGGGATAACAGGGCTCCCCATATCACCATTAAACGGATGAATGAACCAGCTCACTGTCACGAGATCAATACTGAAGAAGTAGTAAACTGGCCTTGTTTCCACGAAGTCAAGAGGTATCTCGAAGCTCAAGAGTATCCGGAAAGAGATTCAGTCATTGATAAGAAGTTCTTAAGGAGATTCTCTGCTAAGTTCTTCCTTAGTAATGGCATTCTCTACAAACGCAACCACGACTCTGTATTACTTCATTGCATAGACAAGGTTGAGGCAGAGAAGATCATGGTTGATCTATATGAAGGCACTTTTGGCACCCATTCCAGTGGGCATACGATGGCAAAGAAGATCCTACGGGCAAGTTATTAATAGTCTACCATGGAAACAGATTGCTACCAGCATTCACGAACCTGCCACAAATTCCAGATCTATGCTGACAAAGTGCATGTACCTCTAGTTCCTCTGAATGTCCTGACTGCTCCCTGGGCATTCGCGATGTGGGGCATTCATATGATTGGAGAAATCAAGCCCACATACTCTAATGGACACTATTACATCTAGGTGGCCATTGACTATTTCACGAAGTGGGTTGAGGCAGCTTCTTTCGCTTTCGTTACCAAGAATGTTGTCGCCCGGTTCATTAAATAGAATCTCATATGTCGGTACGGTATCCCAGAGAGGATCATCACAGAAATTGGTATGAATATCAACAATATTATGATCACTGCACTGTGTGTGCAATTCAAGATCCAGCACCATAATTCTTCCCCTTACCGGCCAAAGATGAATGGTGATGTCGAAGCCGCAAATAAGAACATCAAAAAGATCATACAGAAAATGACAGTAACCTACAAGGACTGGAATGATATGCTACCACTCGCTCTCCGCGGTTACCGTACCATGGCACGCATATCAACCAGGGCAACACCTTACTCTCTGGTATACGGTATGGAAGTTGTCTTGTCTATTGAGGTCCAGATCCCTTCTTTGAGAATAATGAAGGATGCATGGTTGAATGAAGATGATTGGATCCAAACTCGACTTGATCAACTGAACTTGATTGATGAGAAATGGCTTACTGCTATATGTCATGGTCAAATGTATCACAAATGGATGATCAAGGCTTTCAAAAAAAAGGTCAGACGCCAAGTGTATCAAGTCGGGGATCTGGTGATCAAACGCATCATACTGCCGTAAGGTGATCCTAGGGGCAAATGGACTCCTACATATGAAGGACCGTTTGCATATTCTCTGGTGGAGAAATGATATTGACCATTATGGATGGCGACGACCTTCCACACCCTGTGAACGCAGACATAGTCAAACGATACTACGCATAAGAAACCCGCTAGGTTGACACACCTAAGCAAAACAAGAGCATCCCGGCGAACCAAAAAGGTTCGGGCAAAAATTAGGGATAAAATAAAAAATTTGTACACCCGACAAGTCGAAAACCCGAAAGGGCGACTTAGGCAAAAAAGGGTATCCCGGTGGATCGAAAACCCGAAAGGACGGTCTAGGCAAAAGTTAGGAAATTAAAGCGTATGACTATGTCCCGTGGATCATCTTATAGACAACCTTTGGCTTCGACTGACAAACTCAATGGGTCTAATCAATCCAATCAACTTAGTACAAGGCATCAAATGGACAAGATGCTCAGAGACACGAAGGCTATAGCAAAATGGGAATCCCATGGGATTATTGCACATAGCTGTCTTTTCTTTGCATCAAATTTTCATTTTTTTACGACGACATTCTCTTACCAGGATGTTCGTCTCATTGTACAAAATACTTATTCAAGTTAATACAAAGATATTCCTTTAAAAGTGCAACACTATCTATTTTTCTTTATTTCTGTGTTTTGTTTACAAAAACATCCAATGATTTATTTTGAACATATGCATTTGAACGTAACTACTGTTTACAAATGAGCAAAAATTAGAAGACAATCACTAATGGCTTTAAGAAATAGGATAATATATTTAGACTATTCCATAAAATCCCCCATAATGTGCAGCTTAATGATATCAAGCTCTCTCACATCCCCGACAGAACAAAACTTCCAGTTATCAATCCCCAGTAAAAGTTGCCCAATTTCTCAGGATTTCACAAGCAATACACGGCATTTCATGTACAACAGAGTTTATTTCTCTAAAAAATAGAAGTTCATCAACTCATAATCACTTCAAAACGTGAAGACCTACACTCCACGTCCCCAGCAGTAGTCATGGATTTATTTTCCCTAATCCAACAGTATTACAGCAACATAGCTTACATACCCATACATCGCATCCATACGTCATAAACATCTATGACACAAATGCATACAACATAATTTCATTCATTTGTTAGAACATCATTATACAATGCATTTCATATATTATGACATTGCATACAACTAATATTTCATCTCTTCAAGAAAGATCAGTCAGCAGATGGCTATCATCAACAATTTGCAAAAAAGGTCAGAGATTGATACCTGAAACAAACCAGGACAATTATCTACACGACCAACTGAAGCAATCCTAAACAAGCTTCTTCTCATACACTCTTTAGGATACAGTTCAGATACGCTCCAGATACGGATGCCATGCTGATACTCATTCAGATTCAGCTTTCAGATACAGTTCAGATACGCTCCAGATATGGATGCCATTCTGATACTCATTCAGATTCAGATTTCAGATACAGTTTAGATACGCTCCAAATACGGATGTCATTCTGATACTAATTCAGATTCAGCTTTCAGATACAGTTCAGATACGCTCTAGATACGGATTCCATTCTGATACTCATTCATATTCAGCTTTCATATACAGTTCAAATACACTCCAGATACGGATGCCATTTTGATACTCATTCAGATTCAGCTTTCAGATACAGTTCAGATACACTCCATATACGGACGACATTCTGATACTCATTCAGATTCAACTTTCGGATACAGTTCAGATACGCCTCAGACACGGATGCCATTTTGATACTCATTCAGATTCAGCTTTCAGATACAGTTCAGATACGCTCCAAACACGGACGCCATTCTGATTCAGATTCAACTTTCAGATACGGTTCAGATATGCTCCAGATACGGACGCCATTTTGATACTCATTTAGTTTCAGCTTTCAGCCCATCTCCAACATCTTTCCATCACCTCTCCAAATGGAATCTTTAATCCCATTCCCTACACCATCAACCATCACATCCTCGAGTGCAAAATTTTGGGCACTCTAGTGTCCAATCCTCTTCCACCTTCAAGTCACGAATGGAAAATCCGCCAATCTAACTCTTCAGGTTTAAGAAGATTGAATAGGGGCAGATGTTGTACCCAAAAATTTTCTCTCTCATTTATCAAATATTTTCTCACAAGATCTCTCTTGGCTCAAGACTGCACAAGGATTGATCAGATCAAGACACCTCCTAAAGCACTGATGACTGAAATTAGGGTTTGAGATTGCACAAGGATAATTGAACTTTCAATGCCTCATATGACTTTCATGAATCATTATGGACCCCCAATATTACTCATGTCAACTTTCAAGCTTTGAATCACATATTTGCTCAGTCAATTGAGAAATTGACCTAAAAATCAGTTGTATTGGGGAAAAAGTCAATTGTGGCCAATTTACAGTCAAACTTCATAATATTTTATCCATATCAACATTATAAACTCATATGTATCATTTGATCAAGTTTGGACCATAATTCCTTAAGAATTATGATGAAATCATCAAAAGGGTAAAATGGTCAAAATTAGGGTTTTGACTAAGAAGAGGCAATTTCTGATTTTTGACATAGCAAATGGTTAATTGGTTTGAGGCATCATATTAAGAGTTCAATTGCACCATTTTTACCTAATGGTATGACTCAAAGCATTGCTCAAGATCAATTGGATTGATAGTTAATTTTCAGTCAACTGATCAAAAGTTAACTGTATACTGAAAAATTAAACTTTGACTTTTTGGTCAAAATCAAGTGTCAAAGATTAAAATTCATCAAAACATGTCAAAATATGAAACTTATTCATCAAGAAATCAAAAAGTCAAGATTTCATTTTGGAAAGTCAAAGTTTTCAAACTTAGAAATTTTTTAAGTGTTGAAACCTTCATGTTTTTTCACAACTTTGAGCAAATTTTTCACCATGATGCAAGATGATTCAAAAGAAACTTTCAACATGAAAGTTGTAGATCTCCGTGATATCTACAACATTTCTTTACACAACTTCTTCTAAAAGTTCTTGGATCTCAAGTTATTAATTCATAAAGTCATGGTCTTGAAATTAAACACTTAGTGAAATTTTGCCCTAGTTTAGGCAGGATTTTGACCTAACTTCATAGCATTTTTTCATATAGTTCCAAGGGGAATTTTCAAAAGTGATTCAAAGAGGGGTTGTAGAGAATATTACAATCTTTCTAAAATGTCACAGAACTCCTTGAGATCATTATTGAGAAGGGAGAATCGAAGAGAGGAAGTTAGGGTTTCAAACTAAAATTATAGGTCATTTTGTGATGATCAAAGATTCAAATTTCAAACCTATGCTGCATAATCTCTACTTTAAATGCCTCAATCTTGTTAGGAACTCCATAATTAATTGCTTTCACATCTGTTAGAGGTCTCAACTCAAGCATTCAATGCAATGCCATGCTTTATATCCATTTTAGGAAGAAAGTGCACAATACCATTTTGAAAAGGTAGCTTTATGCACAAAACTTGTTCTTGAGCCTTGCAATTGTTTTCTTCTGATCATACACGTCCTATAACTCAAGATAAGTTTGTCTCAAGCCTTACAAACACTCAGCCCATGCTTGTACTTCATCTTGGAACCATACATTCACTTTTCTTCAAAATCAAGCAACCTAGCCATAACTCTATAACTTAGAAATCTTTTGTAAAAGACCTCTCCAACCTTTTGCTTATACATACACAAGTCCTTGGCAACAAAACACACGTATGCTTAAGCCCTAAAAACACCAAGAACTCATAATTGCATCACATACCTCCATTTTTACATAACCTGATCAAAAGTTTAAAACTCACATCTCCCTCATGCATTTTCAAGCCTCTTTGTTCCTAAAGCTTCTAAACATCATTTAGAACTCATCCCCCACCATGGTACAAGACTGTAACACCATTAACACCATCCTCCATTTTCAAAACAAAGCTTTGCACTTGGACTTCTCCAGAACTTCTCAGGCACTTTCAGCTCAAGCTAAGCATCACATTAGCTTCCTAGGAACTTGAGGAAGCTAATCCAATCATTGGAACTCACTAAAAGCAGCTCAAACTCAAAACACGATACCCTCTTGCAAGGTGAGTTTTCTGACTTTTGAACTCTTCATACATGCATCATTAATGTTTAGTTTGTGAATGAAAAATATAGACATCATTGGTCTGAAGCTAACCATGTCTTTAAATTTCATTTATATTGCTTAAGTAGTTAGAATTTTGAATCTGAACATCCTGGAAAAATTAGGTCAAAATTTGATACCATTCAAAATTCATGCTCATTCTTGAGAATTAGTTTAAGTTATTTACATTTCTAGAATCGTGGTAAAATTTTACACAACTTTCATGTTTACATTGTTGTAAATGGTTGAGAAATGAACAAGTTGCAGGACTTCTGGCTGGAGGTTGAAGATGAAGTACATTTAGGGCAAGAGTTAGGTTATATATTTGTTGTTTTACATAAATTAATCGATGTATCACCACTCCAGTGGTTAAAGCGCGCGCCTATCACCATGAGGTCCTGGGTTTAAGCCCCAGTGTGACCTTTTTTCATTTTTTTGACATTTTCTGGCTTTTTGCAACGTTTGGGTCTTCCTCCATTGGGCTTGGGATTTTTGCTACACTTACACACTCCTGACTATTTTTTAATCCCCCTGACTTTATTTTTATTTTATATTTTTTTCTTTTTTATCTTTTATTTATTATTATTAGTATTATTATTAATATTATTATTATTACTATTATTTTCATTAATAAAAAATCTAAAAAATATTTATATTTTTATTATTTACATTTATGTTTTATTTTTCTTCACAAAAACAATTTCTTTAATAATTAAATTTACCTTTTTTAAAATACTTAGATAATTTAATTTTAATTTTAATTATAATTATATTGTATTATTTATTTTTCTTGTAAATTAAAATCAATTTAAAATTTAAAATTTTTATTTAATTAATTTTATTTACTAATTAAGTTCACAAAAACCCTAAAAAATACTTTTCCTTAAATTAATCTATTTTACTAACTTAATCTTTTTATTTTTAGTTAATAATTTTATTTTAGTTAATTAGGTCAAAAAATCCTTTTCATAAAAAAAATCAAACAAAAATCGTATTCCTTTTCACATTTATATTCTTGTATTTTATTTAGACATTTATTCAAAAATTCAATATGGTTGTAATAGTTATTTAGATTTAATTTCTTGTAATATTCCTCATTTGTAATTTGTACACCCCTCCCCTAAATGATGTAATAGCGTAGTAATTTTAATTTCCACACTTTATCGCGTTATATACAAATGCTAGTAATTAGGGTTTTTGTATGGAAAGATTAAAACCAACAAATAGCAAACCCTAATCAAAGACAAATCAAACATGAAAATCAATGCACTTGCACACAAACACCCCTAGGATAAATCCACTTGGTTGCTTTACAAAGTAGCCATATTACGCATGTGAGGTATCTTAACAAAAACAAGCAAAAATACAAGATCATAGTCCCTCGATGACGCTATCTATGTTGCCTTTTCAAAATGATCTTAGTCCCTAAAAAAATGCTAAGATATCTTACAACATTGCTAATCATGGTTATACGATGACCCACTTCCATCTCTTTTACATCCAAACATAGGATTACTTACCAAATCAATGGTAAGATAATAATGTCAAAGGAAAGAGAAAATAAACATGAAAGACTTTTGAGTAGGTAGAATGTTCTTAGTTACTTGTTCAATTTCAAAACCAAAACATCCTTGCTATTTTCAAAACAAACACCTACACTTTCAAAACATCTTTCAAACTTGAAAATATTTTCAAAAGATCAAACACTTTGTATACATTCTTACGAACGAGAATCATTACAAAGTTTGCCTAAACAATTGTTTCTTTACAAAATACTTTCAAAAACCACACAAAACACATTTTCAAACAAAAGCAAGTGATCTAGCAAGTAACTAAGAGTCCATGGAAAACCATGGATGAAAAGGGTGATAATACCTTCCCTTTTCATAATTTACCTTCCGGACTCAAGAAAACATCTCAAAGATCTTTCCTGTGCCTTTTCAGCTTTCCTTTTGGATAAAAAAAAAGTCGGTGGCGACTCTTGCTAACCGCAACATTTGCGATCAAACGCAAAACACCCAAGTTAGTTCTCCCACCGTATCACAGTCTCTTTCTCCTCCATTTAAATCAACTCATGTTGATATTTGTGAGTTAATAACTTCACAACCTTCGCCTTGTCAGCCCATGTATATGTCTTCTCCACTATTTCTCACGCTTGCTTCGATGATTCACAATCACCTACTTTTTCGAAATTATTCGTATCCACGCATTGATGGATTAAAAATAGTGTCTTAAAATCTTTCTTCTTTTCTTCTTTATGTGTTGTTCGTTGTGCATCTATTGCACCTTCGATAAGAGAATTCACACAGTTCTTAATCACTTCAAAAACATCTTGGTATCCAAATAACACTTTCATTTACTTGCACTATTTGTCGCAATTCTTCGCATAAAAAACAGATAGATTTGCAGGAATTCTTTCATTATAGACCGAATTCATGATTACACACAAGATATTTGGTGGATCAAACTAGAGTCTTTATGTCCAATGTTAAAACTTAAAACTACAATGATGAAAATGGAGTGATTGGGTGTAGAGAGAGAGAACTAAAGCGATTAATTGAAAGTGAAAATGCACATTACCATTGATTTGAGATACCCTTTGAAAGTGAAAATGCACATTACCATTGATTTGAGATACCCTTTGAATACATAATCGATTACGCCGAACATATAATCAGCTACAGTTTTTTCAACAATTAAATTCAACTCAATGACCGTGTAATCGATTACGTCCCCATAATAACAATTACACCACTTGAATTGATGTTTTCACAACATTTTTATCATTAGTGTGCATAATATGACATTCCCAAGCAAGAGAAATTGATTCTCTCTAGCTCTTGACAAGACAATCTGAATGTCTAACATATTATAGGATCTAGCATTCAGGCATCCCTAAAAAAACGATTTCGTTTTCTAACTCTGAATGGAATGAATATCTAAGATGTGTATACAAATATTTTAAGTTGAACATCAATGATGTCGATCAAAAATAGAAGGGGAAACAGAAAACTTAAGTTGAACATCAATGATGTCGATCAAAAATAGAAGGGGAAACAGAAAACCACGTGAATACCAATGCTTATACAGATTATGAATGGATAAAATTTTAACCAATTACGATAACATTCAGCTACAAACATAGCCATAAATACTGAGACTGCCTAAGCTACCAACAAACCTATAAAAAATGTCTTTTACCAGTTTTAGCTGTGTCTCACAATAAAAAACATAAGTAAAAACAAAACTTCAATGGGAAACAAAAAATAAGTTTGTAACTCCTTTCCAACTCCCTTAACAATCTACTTCAGTTTTTTAGTTTTCTTCAACGTATGATGCTCTTCAGTTTTCTTCAACGTGTTCTTCCTCCACTTTCTCAGCACTGCATCACAAAGTCAAAAGCATTGTAAGTATGCAGAAATAAACATTGGCATTCTGAACTTGCTTAATTAATGAAGAAGTCCACTATTTATACGGGAAATATCAGTAGTTGCCCTAAGGTTCCTCTTAAGTAAACACAAGTGGCAACAACTCAAACCGGTTTCCTCTTAGGTAAAAAGAAAGCTAATAAACACAAGTGGTGAGTCCAACATTTATCAAAGTATAGTATTAGAATTAGAGAAAGTGTCTTATATTTCGAATACTTGGTGTTGTGATCATCCAAAAATCAAGCATCAAATCTGCTAAATGACGCATAATCTAATGACATCATGTCCTCTAGAAAAAACAGCATCACAACTTTAACAATCACATCCTCACAAAGAGACATAAACCAATGAATGTTTAACTCTGGCAGTATCAAGTGTTGGCAAGAAACTCTTAAAAACCCCAAATCAGTACCTTTAGATGCTACTAAGAAATAGAACATGCTGAAGTTTAGAAATCATGTTTTTATGTGTTTTATAATGTATATTGTATTATATATTCAGTAACATTTAGAAAAGAATATTCTTGGCATGCAAATTACGGAGTAAGAGTGAAACAACAATTCAGAAACTGAAAACTACCATTACTGAGCACATCAGAGCCATTTGTTAGTGAACTTACCGGCTCTAATATCTGATAGTAACAGAACAATGTCAGTGTTATAGCAAAGTATATCATGAAAAACCTAATTTTTATAACCAGAAACACTCAATTTTCTGATGACAATAGAGTGAACCAAATAAAAAACCAGTTTACTCGGAACAACTAATGAAAAAAAAAATCAAAGTACTACTACTAGTAGCATGTTATATTCTAAATCTTATTGGTGACAAACCTTTCTGAACGACCATCATCAGATGGTGAGGATTTCCTCCAACTCCTCTCAGATCGATCTTCCGCACGTCCATTGCCAGAACCAAAACCCCTCTTTCCAAACCCTTCCACTGCTGTGTCCTTAATCTTCACACTTTCGAGCTGCTCATCAATCTTCTTCCAATCCTGACCTTTCTCTGCCAAAACCTGCTCCCTTGGCCTAGCTTCACCAAACGGATTTGCACCCTTGGGCTTAGCTACAATCCCAGAAAAAGAAACAGCAACAGCAGCAGGAAGATCCTGGTTTTCATTACTAGCGGACGCAGAACGTGGTTGCAAAACAAGCCTTGGCCTTCCACCAGCAACGGTCTCGGTTCTTTCACTTCCAACGCTAGAATCACCTTTCTTCCTATTCCAATTATCCGAATCCGCACCACCGCTAGTACCAAACCCTATTTTCCTCTCTCTATCAAATCCTCCACCACCACCACCACTGAATCTCCGTCCCTCCGACGACGGCACAAAACTCTTACTCGAAACCCAACTATCAGATTCATCAGCACGCGACTGCGCATCGAAAAACCCACCTCTTTCTCCTCTATCCCTTCTCTCAAACCCATTCCCAATAACCGGCTTCTTCGCAGCCGCCCAATTATCAATCTCATCCGCCCTAGACGGCACAGACTCCCGATTCGAATCCCTATCCCTAGAGCCAAACGAATCATTCCTCCTCAATTCACCAGAAACCCTAGACGAACCCCATCTCGAAACCGAACTCTCATCTCCTCCAGAACCCCGATTGGGCCTATCCCCATAAGATCTAAACCCTCCGCCAAGCCTTGTCCTATCACTTTCAATCTCCTCCGCCGTCCTCTGACGAGGGCCGGTAGGAAGAACCACAGGATCTTGATGCGTAAAAGAAGAAACCGGTTTGGCAGTAAACTCAGCCAAACTTAGGGTTTGGGCTTTCTTCTTTTTGGGTTTGGTAGCGGCGGCGACGGCGAGAGAAGGAAACTCAGCGAGCGGTTTGGTTTCAACGGTGTTGTGGCTTTGAAGGAGTTCGGCTTCGTGCTCCTCCGAATCGAGTGCCCATGCACCGGGTTTGGACCAAGCAGATACAGTAGCCGCCATTCTCTTTTCTTCGATCTTTCGATTTTTCGTCGCAAAATTCACAGCACACACTCTTTCGATTAGCTTGCGTTTTTTGGCAGCAAATCTCACCTAGCCCTCTTTATATAGTACCGAATCAACGGTGCAGATTCTTATCTTATTTTAATGAATCTGTTTTTTTTAATGAGGATTAATTACGTTATTATTTAAAGATAATTTTGTTTTTTGAAAATATTTAAAAGTTGATTCTGTTTTAAAAGATAATTCTTTCTTATTGACTAGTTAAAATAACAAACAAAATAATAACTTTTGCAAATTGACTATACTAAAATATTAAAATAGACACTATTAAATTAAAATAGACTATTCTATTTCTATGGGCTATATTCAGTTTTGGTTTTTCCGGTAAAAGATAAAATCGGATTTGAATTTTAGGAATAATAGGAGTAGGTTGTTATTCCAAAACCTCTCTCTTAAATTGTTTTTTCAAACGGATTATCTCTCTATTAGAAAGGTGTGGTTAAAGTGGTAAGATGTTTAGATCTTTAAATATGTGATTATATATGTTTATGGAAATTTATGATATGGTATAGAGAAATCTTAAATGTGAAATCAACTTTTAAATGAATTAATTAATATATGAAAATTGGCTAATGAATGTTTAAAAATAAAACTTTAATTTTTTTTCTTAATTGGTATTTGTTAAGTTGTTAGAGTAAACACATATTTTATGTTTAATATAGAAATATAAATATATTTTTATAAATTAATTTGTTTTAACATGATATTAAGATTTAAATATCGATAAAATTTTATTTTATTTAAAAACAAAATTTTAAATGTAAAATTAATTGAGTTTTAGTTTTACATATTGATATTATTTTAACTCTGACAAAATTTTCAAAATACTTTTGGAATTCGAAAGTGTATTTTTAAATAAATTAAATTTTAATTTTTTTAAGGGAGTTTTCGGATATCTATATTCGAAATAACCCAATATTTTATTTTCAGAGGTTTTTAGATATGCATATCCGAAATAATCCAATTTCATATTTTTAAAAATGTTTTCACACGTACATATTCAAAATAACACAATATTTTGTCTTTGAGAATTTTCGAATATACATATTTAAAATATTCCAACAATTAAAATAAAGGTATATCAATTCCAATAATTAGAATTAAGATATATCAATTATATTAATTATATTACCTTATCAATTATTTACATAAATTTTATATATTTTTAATGTGTTAGAAATGGAAAAATTATTTATTTACATAAAAATATTTATTTAATATAATAAACATTTTAATTAAACATAATAATTAATTATAAGTTTTATAATAATAATTAAAATTCTTCATCTAAATTAAATTTAAATTTTAAAATTATAATAAAAAATAATTTTTTATATTTTTTATAAAAAATATTCATAATTTTAAATAAATAATTAAAAGTCAATTACATTTCACTATTATAATTAAAGATTTAATTGTTATATTTATTGTTTAATTTTATATCATAAATTTATTTTAATATTTAATTTTTAATTATAAATTTAAATTATTTTTTTAATAATAACTCAATTTAATTATATTATAAATAAATATTTTTTTAAAATAAAATAAAAATAAATTTGGAATACCGGGTGACTTTAGATATATATATCCGAAGTCATCCAATTTAAATTTTTTAAGTGTTATTTTAGATATTCATATCCGAAATTACAATGTACTTTCAAAAGTACATATTCAAAAAGTATTTTTGATTTTTAAAAGTAAAAATCACTACTATTAAATATAAAGAAAAATTCTCTTTAAATTATTGGTCTCTCTGTTACAAAATCAGCTATTCAACTCCTTTAATTTTGATGGTTTTAGAATTTTTGTGATCTCCATTTATGTGACAGTAATTATTAAAAATTAAAAATTATTTTTAATTACGTGGAATGGCTAACTAGAATAATTTATTTTTAATATTAAAATTTATTTTAAATTAATTGAAATAGATAGCTGGCTTTTTTTATAAATTAATTTATTAAATTTATCAAAATATTGAAAACATATTTTTTACCATTTCCTTATTATCTCAATATCCAATTGACAACAAACTATGTATGTATATATGAGCTTTATAAACACTTTCAATATTGATTACAAATTTAATCTGAGACTAAAACAAAACTCTTATCAAATACTAACCTGTAGAAACTGTCAGTTTGGCCTCCATCTCTAGCTTTATTGTGACTCTTGCTTAAAATATTTGTTGATTCTCCCAAACATTTCTTCTTTCTAATGCTTCCATTTCTGTTATTACTTTCAAACAAAAACCTCTCAGCTTTGCATGTTGTTATTATCATTGGACCATTGCATTGATAATAGTTTTCTGTTGAAAACTGCTCATACAACAAATAATGAAAACACATCAATTATTATAAAACAATCTTTTTCCAACTTATATCTTTGAAACAGTATAATTATAGACAACAAACAAATTGTACTTGGTTTTGTGAGTATATCGTGTTTATTATCTTGCTTTCTCTGTTTTCTGGCATTTGTAAACTTGATTTTCCTTGTACTACCAAGCTGGTTAAAAATCATAGGCAAAAGCTGGAATTCATTTGGTAGGTTCTTTTGGCACTGTGGAACTGAGCATACAGAGACGGAATAATCTCAAATGGCAAACATCTTTGTGAGCAAGTGGATTTTATTTGTCACTCAAGTTCCACATTGTTTTGTTCAAAATGGAATGGGTTGAAGTCCAAAATGGTTCTTTTTAAAAATATCAATTAAATAATTTTAGTCATGAAAAATAATTTTAAAATTCCCCATTGTCGAGTCATTAAAAATAATTTTTAAATTCTAGTAATTACTAGGCATGACAACAAAATTTTAAAAATATGTTTTGATAAAAAAATTTGAAATGTATATATGAATTTTTTTATCCCAATCACCAATGCCACCTCAATAAAAAAAAAATTTATTCTAATCATCAATGACATATACACAACTTAAGGGTAACTAAAAAATCCCAAAAAAAAAAAATTAAAACATATAAATAAAAGAATAAAAAATGCATTTAAGTCAATAAATTATTTAGACTTAATTCATCTCCTTAATTTTATTTATTATTTCGCTTTGATCCTTTAATTAAAAAACGTTACAATGTAGTCTTTTAAAGTTTTTCCGTTAGCTATTTTGGTCATTTCCATTAAATTTTTAAGAATAAAGGTTAACTACGGTTTATATAACAACTCTGATGGATTTTTAACATATGACGTGGCTTTTTTGATATTTTTTATTTTTGACTTTTTCTTTTTTAACACCAAACCCTAGAATTTTAAAAATGAAAAAAATTCTTCTTTTCGCTTCCCAAAATCCTAGCAGCAGCCACCTTCTTTATCTTTATCCTCATTTATAAACTCTTCACCTCCTTCCACTCTTTCATCTTCCTTTGTTTTCTTTTTAACATCTTCCTTCATCTACAACGATTTTATCTTTGATGTTACTATTAATGTCATCTTTTTCTACCTTTAATTCTAAAAAACCTTTGTTCAACATGGTTCTCATTACCCTCTTGCTTTTGCTTACCTGATCTCTGGTGGACATGGTGATAAAGACCGAACCTTTCGCTTGTTGTTGGCATTTATCTTCTGAGAAATGTTACTTACTTCATCTTGGAATGGATGTTAGGCAAGAAGAGAGGCGGGTTTTGACTGATGATGTTAGTTATGTTCATGCGATTCGGGTTTTTGGGAATGTTAATGTTGTTGGTAACGCTGATTGAATTACTTACTTGGGATCTTCTTTTAACTTTTAATTTTAGATTTTTTTTTTATTTTTCAAAAAAAAAAGTCAAGGTTAAGGGTTTTTTGGGTAATTTAAAATTGATGTAAATTTTGAGGTTTGTGGGTTGTTACAGAATCAAATATCATTTTTCTTCTGATATTTTCTTCTGAGTGTGTGAGAAAATGGGTTTAGAGATTTCTGATGAGATGGTACGGACTTTTGCTTCATTTTTAGTTTATTGAATTTATTCTGGGTTTTGCGTTGTTTTGGGGTTTAATATATTATGAGTTAATTTCATATTGTCAAAGTTGTAATATAGAGGTTTGATTGCTTAAATAAATTATCCTATTTGATTTTCTGCAGTATTGTCAATATCGGATGCTTGATAAATATGAAAGACTATTTGTCATTAATCCAAACGAACAATTACTATTTGTTTACTTAAATGTAATTTTGTCTTTATTTCAAGAAAAAAAGACATGTCAATCAGGTTATATAATGAGGTATTTATAACAAGAAATCATTAATTCTAAAAGTGTTCAAGCTCTTACTGCTTGATGACAAATTTTATTTAATTTACCAATTGAATAATTTCATCATTGTCATGTGTTGTTTTGAATTATCTATTCGGTGTATTCAAACATATAAGTGGTTTTTATTTAAAAGGAGAAAAATTGTATTAATGTATGTGCAAGTTATACTTGTATGAATGTTGAAATTTAAAAGCAGACGAATTGTATTATTAATGAAATGAGAAGAATTGTCATTTTTTTACACATTAGTAATAATTTACGGGGGGTTTTTAACTCCCGAAATAAAATATCAAGTTTTTTAATATATTTGCTGATTTAGTATCCTAGTAATCATGTCATGCTGGCAAAAATTAACAGTTTTTCAAAAAAATTAACGGAAGAGACTAATAATACTAACGAACAATTTTAAAGGACTAAAGTGTAACGTTTTTTAGTTAAGGGACCGAAGCGAAATCTTAAATTAAGTTAAGAAATTTGAAGACTAAATCAATTATTTAATATATTTATGTGCCTTATTCCTAAACTAAAGAGACCAAAGTTACATTATAGTAAAGGCACGCCTTTAGATTTAAATTTTCAATATTATTAAAATTTTATATTTATTCTAACTCATTCTACAAAATTCATTTGTAACTTGAGACTATGATTCTAGGAGTGATAAATCCGGAGATTCATCCCATTTAAATTTGTAGAAAAGTAATGTGGAGGAGAGTGAATTAATTTAGATATCTGAAAAGTCAAATTTACTCTGTTTATTAATGAATTGACGGGTTAGAGAATCCGTTCACTAAACTTTTTTTATAAATTTTGTTAGTTTGATTTACTTTTTTATTTCTATTTTTTTACTATTTTATTTATTATTTTATTTACAAATTTTTAAAGCATGTGTCATTATTATCCAAAGAATAATACACACCTTTAAGTCATTAAACAATAAAATATATAAAAAGTTGTATTCCTTTCGTTTCTTTTTAAATGTCATTTAAAAAAAAAAATTTGTTTTCATTTAAGTGTTTGTTTTATAGTTTAATGCTATAATTTATTAATTATATCCTTTTTTTCTCAATAACTTCACTTTATATTTTTCATAAAATTAATTAGTTTTTAATTAATTATTGAAAAAAGAGAGAAAATATATAATCGAATTTATTTGAAAAGAAAAAATAAATAAGAGTATAATAGAAAAAATAAATCTAATAGTTCATTATCTTGGATAAAGTATTTTATGCTAAAATACACTTGAAAAGAAATGAAAAGAATAATATTTTATTAAATAATAATTAAAAGAAATTTACTATTTAATTACTTTTCAACTTTTTAATTCATATCTCATAAATTTTTGACTTTTTGGTTGCAACTTACATCTCGCGTCATTGTAAACAAAATAATATGAAAAAAAATTCTAATTCATGGTGATATTTGAATTGAGTATTCAAATTTTCATTTTTTTAATAAAAGAAATTAATAGATTGATCTCCTGAAAGTATTACTCAATTGTCATTCTAAATAAAAATAAATAAATAAAAAAATTGATAAAACTCGTCTCCGCTCATTTTTAAAATAGATTAAATGAGATGAATTAACTTAAAACTTCAATCTAACCTATTAAAAATATGTGTCAAACAGGTCTGACAGACAGACCTGACTCGTTTAACTATCCAAATATAATTTTATATAAAGACTCTTTATAAACTCTATTGGTAATTAATATGAGATTTGAAAATTTATCAAAAATACAAAGACTCATTTCCTATGGAGTCATTCAGATTGCGGGTTCGGGAAACGGACTAAAACATATATGATTTCAAACATTTAACAAAAGTTTAAAATAAAAATGAACAAGAAAATAACTTATACAAATAACAGAAACATTCTGGTCTATATTATCAAATATTTTGGTGGATGAAATAGTTTAAGTAGTATGTGCTAATTGATCTAGATGAGTGTGAGTTGTAGATCTTTGATTTTGGCAACAACATTTCCTTGTATTTTCTTATAATGTACTAGTGTTAACAAGTTATTAATGCTTATCAACAATTTATTTTTAAAAAAAGTTCTGATATTTAAAAAAAAAATTGAAGAAAAAGAAAATGATGATGATGAGTAATCAGAGGAGGAGAGAAAAAATTTTGATTTGTTTCTTCTTGATTAAACATGGTATACTATTCATTTTTGCAAGGAAATAAGATTTCAAACAAAAAAAAATAGAATAAAAACTTAAATTTAGATCATTGTTGTAACACTCCAAAATTTATTATATTATATATATATATATATATATATATATATATATATATATATATATATATATATATATATATATATATATATATATATATATATATATATATATATATATATATATATATATATATATATATATATATATATATATATATATATATATATATATTATATATATATATATATATATATATATTTATTATTTTATTATTAGGTTTATTATTATTATTAAGAAATTAATTGAAATTATGTTATTAATAGGAATTACTGGAAATTTATTATTAAATTAGAAAATTTAGATATAATTAGAGAGGATGATGAGTTGGATCGGGTGCGGGTTTCACACTACCCAAATTTTAACTAGAAATCGTCACCCGAACTCGAATCCAAACTCAAAGATTATTCAGGTGACAAAATAACACTCACGCTCACATCCATTGGATTCGGGTTTTTCCACCCAAATTCGAACCCACAACAAAAACACAAACAATACAACATCAACATTAAAATTTGAAACACAAGAATTTCATCAAGGTCTCTCAAAGAAATTAAGGAATTAAATTACAACTTTTCATCAAGTTTGGTAACATTACAATTAAATTTAAGATCTTAAATTTTTACATTTATATATATTTAGGGGCACTTATGTAATTTAATGTCTAAGCGGGTGTTGGTGCACAAAGAAGAGATGAAAGACAAAAGAATATATTAAATGACGGCTATAAAAATAAGGAATAATGATTTACAATGAATTACATTGAGCTACCTCACTAGGCTATTTACACACAAAATAAAATCCTAAATATCTATATCTTCTAAAAAGATATTCCTAAAGTATAGATTAATATCCAAATATATTCCTAAAATATATATTAAATCTAATATTGTCCCTTAATTTATATTTTATCTGAAACTGACAACACCAATTCCAACCCTCAAGTGAAGAAATTGATCAGTCTTGATAGCCTTTGTTAAAACATCTGTCAGCTGCTTATGGGTGCTACAGTGCACAACTTCTAAAATTCTGCTCTGAACCTGATTCCTCGAAAAGTGATATTTGGTCTCAATATGCTTGCTTCTCCCATGCAACACTGGGTTCTTGACAAGATTGATTGCATACTTGTTATCAATCATCAGCTTTAGAGGTTTGTCTACTTCAATCTTCAGATCTTGCAACAAGTTCAGAATCCACACAGCTTGGCATGCTGTCAGAGCGCCTGCAATATATTCAGCTTCACAGGTTGACAGCGCAACAACATGTTGCTTCTTGGAACACCAAGAAATAGGACCTCCCAGAAATTTGAATAAGTACCCAGAAGTACTTCTTCTGTCAACTCTATCTCCACACCAATCAGAGTCTGAATAACTCAGAAGTTCTGATTCGATTTTTCTTCCAGACGGAAAGAACACTCCATACTTCAGAGTTCCCTTCACATACCTCAGAATCCTGACAGCAGCTTGGTAATGAAACCACTTTGGTTTACTCATAAATCTGCTAACTATTCCAACTGCATAGCAAATATCAGGTCTAGTATTACACAAATATTTCACAGAACCAATCATCTGTTTGAAGGTTGTAGCATCCACATCCTCTCCATCAGAAACAGATTCCAACTTCTGATTCGTATCAGCAGATGTGATAGCAACTTCGCAATTCTCTAGCTCAAATCTCTTCAGAAGCTCAAGTTCATACTTCATCTGATGCAAAATGATTCCATTCTCAGAGTACATAAATTTTATTCCTAGAAAGAAACTCATTTTCCCAAGATCTGTCATCTCAAACGTATTCATCAAAACTTTCTTTAACTCAACTATCTCTTGTTCAGAACTTCCTGTGAGTCATATGTCATTAACATACAAACATACCGGAATCATATTACCTTCTGAAGTGTGCTGAACATAAACACTATACTCCATCTCACACTTCTGAAACCCTTGTTCCTTGAAAAACGAATCAATCTTCAGATTTCAAGCTCTGGGCGCTTGCTTCAATCCATACAAGGCTTTGTGTAATTTGAACACCATCCCTTCCTGATTCTTTTTCTCAAATCCAGGAGGTTGTGATACATATACATGTTCTTATAATGGACCATTCAGAAATGCAGATTTTGTTAGTTGGTGTGGCAAGTGATCGAGAGGGGGGTGAATAGATCACCTCTTACTTTTTCAAGGATTTAAGATTATTTTATCAAAGCGAGTTGAAAGCAGCGAAAATCAATGTCATGAATCAATTTCGTCTACTTTGAACTGACTACTAGAAAACTTGACATGTGAAAAACTTGTTGGATTTTTATTAAATGAAATGAATGAATATACAACTCAAAAATCTTAATGTTTCAATGCACTTATCATAAAAACAGTATTTCCAATGAATTTAGAAATTTGTTAGGAATTTTGTCAAACACTTGGCATATGCTTGTATAATGATTTAGTAGTGGTGGTTTGGTGAAAATTTTTGAACCACTATGTTTATCATTAGACAGAAAAGCTTAGCAAGCCAATTGAATTACAAAATTATGGAATATGTAAAACTATAAAGAGAAAGAAAGAAAGAACGGTACACAGGAAGTTTGGTAAGGAAGTTTCCCATTGTCGTCCTCGCATGTGGGTACGTCTCCCTCTCAATGTCACAATTGAAACTGAGAACTTTTATAACAATTTGCTGAATGTTTGATAACAAGGTTACACTACACAGAAAGATAGAAATCCTTATGATCTTCTTCTTCTTGTAAGAACCACCACTTGATATGAGTTGTATCAAGATTTCCTGCAAGGGCCACAAACGATCCTCCGTTTCCACGACCTGTTTGTTAAAATCCTTCCGATTTCCAAACCCCTCGCTACGGCTGAATCCGACTCGTGCGACTATGGCTAACAAAACCCTCAAGAACTCATCCGTTCTTGAAGGATAAACCCTCTGGTTTATTTCTTGATTCCTCCTCTTCAACCTTCAACTCAGTTGAGATTCTTTCAATACACAGATGAACGTTATCTCTAACCGCTTGATTCACTTCAACAAGGATGTTTGATTTTCTTTGTTGTTGTTGAATTGAAGATGGTTGAGAAAATGATGAAGATGAAGTTTCTTTAGGCTTCTGGTTTCTCACAAATTGTTTGTACACAATTCAAATATGTTGTTGTCTTATACTGAGAAAAATGCTTGCTTATATTTATAACAGAAAACGGTTAGTTAAGAAAGAAAGTATTATGAGTCGATGCATGTTGGTCATGTGTCGACTCATGTTAGTTATGAGTGACAGGATGCATCGACACATTGTGTTTTGAGTCGATGCAAAATCATATTATAATATTTTACAGAACCAACAATTTTATATCCGTCGACACATAACACGTATGTGTCGATACATACTGATTGTAATTTTAATTTTTGAACATAAAACATAGTATGAGTCGACACATGATATTATTTATCGATACATATAAGTTCAAAAATGTTTTCCAGGGGCATCAGAATGTTATATGTCGATACATGAGGTTTTATGTCGATGCATACAAGTTCAAGAATGTATTACAGAGGCATCCAAGTGTTATATGTCGATGCATGAGGTTTTGTGTCGATGCATATTGTGATCGGTGGGAATGAGAACTGATTATTTTTAATGCTGGTTCGCGTTTGCATTTCGCAAAATGTCGCGGTAAGCAAGAGTCACCACCGTCTTTTATTTTATCCAACAAGGAAAGGACAAAAGCACAGAAAAATTCCTTTTCGAGATGTTTCTCGGGTTCGGGAGGTAGATTATAGAAAGGGAAGGTGTTAGCACCCTTTCTATCCGTGGTTATCCACGGGCTCTTAGGTACTTGCTCACTATGTTTTCAAAAAAGTTTTGCTTTTCTTGTGTTTGTGGGTTTTGAAAAGAGTTTTGTTTGAAAACTTCGATTTAACTCTTGTTTCTGTCCTCAAGAGTGTATGAAGTGTTTTTGAAAACTTTGTTTGAAAAGTGTAAGTGCGAAAAATTTGTTTTGTTTTGAAAGAGCAAGTACCTAAGAACCTCTACCTACTCAAAAGGAATTAAACTGTGTAAATGTCCTTCAGACAGTACTATCCCACTATTGAGAAGTAGGTAGCACCGTCGTTGGAGTTTTCGGGTCAATTCGATTTTAGGGACTTGTGGTCACTAAAGCAACGTTAGGACGCCTTAGCGGTAATCCTAATGTCTTAGATCATTTTTCCGAAGGCAACCGTTTCGAGGCAACTTATGATCTTTGGACAAAAGGACGACCTCTAAAACATCCTATACTCAATGACCACGTCGAGGCAACCAAGTGAGGCGTACTCTAGGAGTGGCATGTGCAAGTGTGTCAATTTTCAGTTATGTTATCTTTACATGTCATGGTGAGCTACGGTTGATTTTACTTTAAGATAGATCTTGTCATGCATAGTCTAGTTAGCATACATCTAGCAGTTAATGGTTGCGGAAAATAAAACTAAGCTATTACAAGGCGTCGGGTATTTACATCGCCAAAAACAAACCCTTGAAAAGTAAATTGCGAAAAAGTAAATAAAAGCGGTAAATAAATCCTAAGTTAAAACTATTACATCCTCGGAGCAATTACAATATATGGATCAAAATAATACGCGCGAGAAAAGTTTTTTCAAATAAAGCATGTTTTTGGTCTTTTTTAAGTTAGGAATTAAGTCTAAATTAATAAAAAGGAAATATTTTGGGTTTTATCTTAATTAAGGAAATAAAATTAAAATTAAAAAGGAAAAAGGTGAAAAGACTAAAACCTAATTCTAAGTCAATTTTTATTTATTGCAAAAATGTTAAGATTAAACCTAATTAACAAAAAAACTACACTAATTGGTTAATAGTTTATTTAAAAAATTAATTACTAAAATTAATTGGTGAGAATAATATTTTTTGTTGTCTGTTTTTTTTTATGAAAAAGAAGGTTAGTGTGTTGATTAGTTAGTTAGTTTTTAATGATAATAATAAGAGCAGAAAAATATGAACAGAAAAGAAAAACAAAAGCAAACTGTGGGGCGTTGGGCCTGAAGAAGGGAGGTTTGGTCAACATTTTTTCCAGGCTCAGCACGCTGGCCTTTGGATCTAGCTCGAAGCCACTGGGTACGTTGAGATCTGAGGACGTATGGTGTTCCCTGCCTTCAGCGCTGCATCTGAGTACCTGAAGAAAAAACGTAACAAAGTTTTGGGGGGACCTGGGATTCGAACCCAGGTCCAAAGGGGTTTTGCCATAGCGTGCTTGCCAACTCGTCCAATCTGCTTCATTCGTTAGTTAAATAGAACATAAATATTATATCAACAATAATTATGCCTGGCCTAAAAAAATAAAAAGACACGCAATTGGTTCAAATGAACCAATCACGCCCAGCCACGTTATCGTCTTCCTCACAATAGCCTGGTTCGTTTACCTGCAGATTTCGTTCTGCAGGAATTTTCGTGGGGTGGTTCTAAAAATCGCTCCAGGCCATGAAAACACTATTCAAGAACACAAATGTGTTTGTCTCGACCTCCTCATCATCCCTATGGCCATTGTTTGTCTCAATTTTCCCTGTGACATAAACGCCTAAAAAACCAGAATCGGAACCCTAGGTTCTATATATGGGGTTAGAAGCCATGAAAATTAAATTGGATAATGTCAAAATATTCTAAATCAAATAACAATCACAAATATGTCAATATTTTAAAGGAAAGATGCAAGCATGGATGTTTTCAGTTTCATGTTCAGAGGCGTTTTCTAGAACACTTACAGTGCGATTTAGAGATGAAAAGCTTGGTCTTTGATTGGCCTCGCTTCAGGTGGTTGATGGCAAGAGAGTTGCGTCTCTCTTTGGGTTGGAATCTGCCTCCAAACCAAAACCTGATCACCACTTTTCAAGCTTTTCTTTTTCAAGGTTGGGGCGCCGTTTCTGCAGAGTTTGTGTAGGTGTTTCACGTTTTTCTGCAAGGGTTTTCCGTGTGTGTTTTGTTTATGAGCAGCAGGTTTATATAGGCAAGGAAATTAGGTTAACAAATGTGTATCAAATCTTGGTCCATTATGGTGGAGAGATTTGATTTGATTTTCATGAAAACTTGCCAAATTTGATTCAATCATGCGTTTCTGCCAGCTTGCTCTGAGTTGTTTTGGGCCTCCAACTTGATGGAAATCAACATCTGACTTGCCCCTTCGAATTTGCTCTCTTCGACTGCTTCAAAGTCCTCATTCGAACCATTTAGTCACGGCCCTTTAGATTGAGACTCCTCCTGCTTCGATTGTATATTTGAAAGGGACACGTGCCATTGTGAACTTTGGGTATTCTGGACAGGTTAGGATATGTGTTTTTTGCTTAGTCAGGCCAGCCTACTTTGTTCCTTCGAATCTGCCTTCTTTTCCAGCTTCAAAGTCCAATTCGAATATATTTAGAACGTTCCCTTCTTAGACAACTTCGCCCAGCCCTTGGCCTTGTGATGAGTCTGGGTTCGAAGTGTCCAGAACTTCCTTCATCAGAGCATCTTAGATCAAGAGAAACTCTGCACTGAAATGCCCTTCGAAGGTCATTTCGTTCTGATGTTCTTATTCAGGGAAATTCCACACTGAAATGCCTTTTGAAGGGCATTTGTCCATATACCATTCGAAGGGTACTAATTGAAACTTCAATCGAAAGACACTGTTAACAGGCCAATCGAAAGGTCTTGTTCATGCTAATCGAAGGGTCTTGTGTTGCCTCCTTCGAATGGACTTCTTATGTACCTTTAGAATGGGCCTTCTGAGTGCTTCTTCGAATGAGTCATTTACATATTCTTCGAATGAGCTTCTTGCCTGGTGAGTCGAAGGTAAGCCTGAAGTATCTAGTGCATAGTCGAAGCATTGTGATATTGACTTGATCGAAGGAGGGTCCAGCGCTCAATCGAAGACCTGCTGACCAAAGCTTGATCGAAGAGTTCCAAATGCTCAATTGAAGATTGGTGAACCAAACCTAATTGAAAGGTTCCAAACGCTTAATAGAAGCCTGGTGAACCAAACCTGATCAAAGCATTTTCCTAGATGCCGATCGAAAGACACTTTGTATATCTTCAAAACTTTATTTTTGTTAGGCAAGTGTTTGTGACTAACTATGTAAGGGAAGACCTTTGGAAACATGAGAGGGAAAATTTTGGGGTACAACAGTTGCCCCTGTTCAATTTTCTTAAACGTGAGGATACAAATTGGCTTTCGAGTCTTTCGTGATCCAAAGGTGGAAGATAATTGAACACTAGAGTGCCCAGAAATTTGCACTCGTGTGGTGTAGTATCAGCATTGTGATATCGGGAATGGGCTTACAGATGCCATTTGGAGACTGTAGGTAGGAGGATGGGCTTATAGATTCCATCTGCAGGAGTGTCGATCGCATAAGAGATTCCTTAGCGAGAACTTGCATACCTGAGTGAAATTCTGGCAGCAGATACTCAATGTCACAGTGAATGTTATGACACCGTATCTGACTTTCTATAAGACAGTAAATAAAAAAACAGTAAAGAACACAGTCAATTGTTTACCCAGTTCAGTGTGAAACAACACCTACTCTGGGGGCTACCAAGCCAGGGAGGAAATCCACTATAAGAGATATTAATTCAGGAATAAACCAACCAGTTTATCTCCTTCACTTAAGACCTACCCAATGCAACTTCAATCTAAGTTCAACTTAAACCTGAGTTCCTACTCACTCCCCCTCAATCACAGCAGTGATACTTAAAAAAATTGACTAATGAATTAATGAAGACACTCTTCAGAACATACACTTGATTATGCTTCACAGCTTTTTAATCAAGTAACACAAACACTCTTGCTTCACAGCTTTGAGTGATACATAAACCTAACTTGACTTTGCTTCAAAGCTTTAGTCAAGAGACACAAACACTCTTGCTTCAAAGCTTTGAGTGATACAAAAACCCTTACAATCAAAACCTATTCCAAGTCACTTATCACAATGATACTTGCTTGGATTACAGCAGTTAAAACTATACAACTCCTAATTGATCTTCAGTCAAAAGAGATACCCTCCAATCAGCAATCCTGTTGAATATATATGCAACTGTTTCTTCAGTTAGGGTTTCCACAAAAAGCTAGGGTTAATTAGGTTTAACCTTAAGACTTGGTCACAAGACTTTATCAACCAGATTAGGGTTGAGCTAGGTTAACCCAAGTTCCACGTGAGATTCTGTTCTGGAAGGAAAGAGCCACATCTTCCTGAAAAATCTCAGAATTAACCAAACTGCATATCTGTTAGATCAGTACAGGATGTCTTAACATTTGTTATGACATCAGAATTCCTGTTTACTGATTTTGGTAGAAGGCACTAAATGTGATCATTGCAAAATGCTCAGATACACACTCATAAACAGTAGCTACTGTATGCCATACTTTTTCTGCATAAGGTACCTAATAACCCATAATGTTATGACACCAGTCATGACATTTACACACCTGGTTTTACCAAAAATACATGCCAATAACTAAACACTTACAAACTCCCCCTTTGGCAGATTTTTGGCTAAAACCCCTAAGCAATCAGAGAATATAGAGCAGCAGAAAGAATATGTCTGCAGAAAAATATAATGTCTACCAAGTAATTAACACAAAATATCTCCCCCTCTTTAGCCACAAATGGGTCAAAGATACATGTACTTAAATGTTATACAGTCATCCAAAATAAGTAATAAAAACAACAAATAAAATCTGAAGACACTTGCATCAACAGGAACCAGCATCAGGCTTGTCAACTCCACCAAACTTTAAGCACTGTCATCTTCAGAGGAGCTACTTTCTTCAGCATTGAGTTGATCTTCAGCAGCACCCTCTTCCCTTCTGTTTCCTTCAGTCTCCTCCTTTTCTAATTTGGCAATTAGGTTTTCTAGAGTCTTTTTCCTTATCTCCAGCTCTTTGCAGGTCTCTTTCAATACAGTTATAACATCAGATGTCTTGGACTGAGTTTTTACAGATGATGTCTCAGCTGATGTTATGACAATGTCAGGAACATGAGATCCCTGAAACAGCTTGTAGTGTGTTGTACCCCAAAATTTTCCCTCCCATAGTCTTCAAGAATTGCCAAGTCAAAGCTTCAAGATTCCCCAAGGGTTGTACAGTGCAAGGGCCTCCTAAACAGTCAAAATTAGGGTTTTGGTTCTGATCAAGTAAATGAAGTTTCCAAGAGTCCAATCAAGTCCCACATGCCTACAAATATGGTCAAGCATCCTCATATCAAGTTTCAAGACTTTCAGCACAAAATTGCACAGTCAAAACCCTAATTGCACTATAGTCAACTATAGGGGCAAAATGGTCATTTGACAGTCAAAAGTTCAAATTTTTGGTCAACATCTCATTTTGAAGCCACAAACATCATTTGATCAATGCTTGATCATGATTCTCAAAGAATGGCTCAAAAATCATCAAGGTGTCAAAAGTTTCTATTTTTGGACAGCTGAAAAGTCAACTGTAAATTGACCAGGGCATAACTTTCACATGGATTATCAGAAAAATTCCATCCAAAGCTCATTTTGAAGAGAAAGACATTTACTACAACTCATCTTCATACTCCAAGTCCAAGAAATGCTCTCACAAAAAGTTATCAATTTCAACATTATAGGTCATTTTCAAAAGTCAACAAAAAGGGACTTTAAGTCAAAGGCCATAACTTGAGATTGGTAAATCAAAATGACATGGGACCAGGGACATTGGTTAGAGGACTCAAAGACCTTTCCAAAATGTCCAAGAACATGATCAAAGCTTAAAAATTGAGCAAGATATGCATTGGAGAAGTTGGGAAATTTTTGTGAAATGGCCAAAATCATTTATCCTTGAAATTTCATTTTTTGACAAAAGGGGCCCACTTTTTCCACTTGAATTAACTTGGCCATGCTTCCCACGTGTCCCACCTTTTATTTCATATTTTTTAATTAATTTTTCCATTTTTAATTGATTTTATTGGATTTAATTAATTTTAAATCTTTTAAAATCAAAAGAAAATCAAAAAGCTTAATTAAATGGAATATTTGGCCTTAACTAACCTTGAATTACCATTAAGCCAATACCAAATTCGTGCAAAGGGCCAAATAAGGCAAGAATTCAAAAATAGTTCAAAAATGGAAGTTTGGTTATGGAGGTTTATGGAAGATTTTGAAAATTGATTGCTTTGCATTAAGAGGCCATAATTCCTCTTGATACACATTGCCTAAGGTATATACAAGTGATCAGAAACGAAATTGAGACTTAAGCTGCGCAAGAACACAAAAAAGCAAACTCACATTTTTGGCCATTTTTTTGAAAACTGAAAACTGCCTTGGAGCATTTGTTGAGCCTCCATTTTGATCAAAACATATTCCTGAGTTCCCAAGGAAGCTCCAGTGATCAAAACCGCACTCAAACGTGCAAGGAATCAGTCCCACAAAGCTACACGGTTTGTATATTTTTTCAGAAATGCATAGCACGAATCATCCATTTCCATTGATTTTTATTGGTTGATTTGTACTAACAATTGTCCTCTGAAGCTTTTGGTGTCATCCAATTGGGTTATAGGTGTCTGAATCCGATTCTACCATGAACAAAAACTAGGGTTCATGAAACTTAGAATTAGGGCTTTGGTTATGTGGTAAAATTGGACCTTAACACCAGCATGAACGAAATCGTGGCAACATGAGGATTCCATTTTTGTTGTCGCGCTCAATTTATGTTTAGGCATGGCCTATTCGCTATTTTCAAATAGCTTGAGTTTTGGGGGGGTTTAAAACCCCCGCTATTTCATTTTCATTACAGGTGCATTGGGGAAGATGATTGTGTGTCACGCTGTGAATGGCTGGTTTGAATCCAGCGCGTTTTTTTTTTTTTTTTATAACATTAACGACCATTTTATTTTATATTATTTGTTTCTCATATGATATACAAAGCGCGTTGGTGGATCAGTTGGTTAAGGCATTGGTTGGTAAGTACTGGGACCTGGGTTCGAATCCCAGGTCCCCCCATTTCACTTCTATTATTTTGTCTAACTTGTTCCAGCGCAGTGCACGTTCCAAGGGTTCACCATACACCCAATACAAAGGCTTGCCAAGTGTCTTGAAAGAAGCATCTGAAGGTCAGAATGGGAGGTCCATGGAATGCTTCAGTCAACGCTCCACATGTGATCCAAAAAGTCAGCAAAAGGGCTCCTTCTTTTGGGCCAGAGTTCATCAAATTTCACCTCCTCATTTGGGGTCTACACCCCCCATAGTTTGTATTTTTATTTCTTTTCTTTCCATTCTTTTTTTTTTTCTCTTCTATTTAGTTTTTATTATTTCTAATTAATTCATCTTAATAATATATAAAAACACAAAAAAAATCATAAAAGAACAAAAATATGTTTCATTTTAATTTAATTCATCAATAACTTTTTTTTTGTAAATAAATCCCATAATTAATTTAGATTTAATTTTAGGTTGTTAATTTAATTCTTTTTCACAATAACCAAAAAATAATAAAAATAGACCTTTAGCATTTTCTTTTTTTTATTAAATATTTTTATTATAAGTATCATTAACCATTAATTTTGTAAATAAATTTTATAATTAATTTAGTTTTAATTCTAGGTTTTAACTTTAATGCATTTTCTTTAATAAATTAAAAAACAATTAGAACTAGAATTATTTAACTTTTAAATTCCAATTTAATTTTTCTTTAATGTCATAGATACAAAAAAAAACATGAAAAATAAGTTCTTTCTTTTTATTTAATTTAATTATTCTATTAATTTTATTTTAATTCCTTTAAAGGGTCCAACGCCCTCGCATTCGATTATATTTTCTTTTCGCGCGTTTTATTTATTTCTTTGTTGTAAATATAATGTACTTGTTCCAAAGCCCTGTAATAGTCAATTAGACATTTATTTTCTGCACTTTATTTTAAATCGGGTCTGGATTAATTTGGTGTTGTAGACCCGCGCCCTTGTAATAGCGTAGGACCTTTATCTTTTCCGCACTTTAAATTCCCGCACCTTTAACTGTTAAACAATAGCATGAAAGAATGAATGCCCAAAAATAAAATCAAAGCGTAGATCACCAATACATGACAAGACCAACAATAAATTGAAAATGACACACAAATCACACACCACCCCTAGGGTACGCCTCACTGTTGCCTTGCCTCGAAAGGTGATCGTCGAGTAGAGGATGTCTTAGTAAGTCCTCATGATCCGGGAACCTGGCATGAGGGTAGCTTCTAAGGTGTCTTCCTATTGCTCCGGTGATCACCATGTCCCGAACCTCGAATTGACCCGAACACCTCCAATGGTGGTGCTACCTACCTCTCAATGGTGGGATGGCACTACTTTAAAGGACATTTACACAGACGAATTCCTTAGGGTAGGTAGACGACTCTAGATACTTGCTCTAATTTCAAAACAAATTCAAAAATACTTTTCACACCAACACATTTTCAAAAGCTTTCGAAAGCAAATTTTCAAACACTCTTGAGGACCAATACAAGAGTCGAACTGGAATTTTCAAAGAAACTTTTTAAAACCCACATTGAAAAGCAAACAAACCATTTTTGAAAACACAAATGAGCAAGTATCTAAGAGCCCATGGATAACCATGGATAGAAATGGTGCTAACACCTTCCCTTTCTATAATCTACCTCCCGAACCGAGAGCAATCTCTATAAGGAATTTTTCTGTGCTTTTGTCCTTTCCATTTGGAGAAAATAAAAGACGGTGGCGACTCTTGCTTCCGCGACATTTCGCGAACCAGCATTAAACAGTCAGTTCCAGATCCACCGATCACAGAACTGGCGACTCTGCTGGGGAATTAAACTTAAAGTGAGGTGTACCTTAGGGTTAGTTCATAACTGTGTTTTCAATTGTATTGATTTGTTTGCTTTACTATTGTGGGTTGCATGGGAGTTGCATAGATCCTAACCCGGATCTGGGGATACCCTGTTTAGGTAGCATAAGCTGTGAGGGACCTGTCCGGCGTAGACCGACACGGGTGAAACAGTGGCTACATTGGTGTGGCACCTTGGTCTGTACCGATGTCCCTTGTGTTGCAACGAGGAGAATATGGGTCTTCTAAGGAGTCATTAAGCACCAACAACCTTAGAACCTTAAATGACACAACTTGGCCTTTAGAATTGTAGCAGTATGCTACGCCCATTGAGGCTAAACTCTCGTGATGGTTCTGGCCGCAAGAAAAGATTGCGATGCTGGAGTTATGACCGATTGAGGGTAGTCAATGATATTGGGATCCTCTAAGAACCCGGTTACTTTGATAGGACAGGTATGAACCAACAAACTGAAAGAGGGTAGTACCTAGACCTCATGCTGGCCTAAACTCTAAGGGCTTGCCTTGTGTGACTTGTATGCCTTACCATGTTTTCCTTTGTATCTATTTGTGGTGTGCTTTATCATAACATCATAACATCATGAGCATTGCATGCATCCTGCATAAGGACTGACCATTTCAAAGACAAGAGGGTTTCACCTTTGCTCTGTTTTGTAGGACATTATGATGCCTGTGCGAAGGAATACTATCCGGTTCAACTTTGTTCACTCACCTGAGTTGCTTGAAGAGTTGGTTAGCAGGATTCCAAATACCACTTCCTTCATTCAGAGGCATGGTTCTCTTCTCAGTTTAGTCACTACAAAGCGGGATCAGCAGTTGATGAGTGTTCTGACCCAGTTCTATGACCCTCTGTACCAGTGCTTCACCTTTCAAGACTTCCAGCTGGTCCCTACCCTGGAAGAGTTCTCTGATTTACTTGGTATCCCTATCTTGGATCATACCCCCTTTACTGGTTGGGAAAAGACCCTCAGGCTTGAGGATGTTGCTGCAGCTCTTCCCTTGACACATCAAGAGGTAATGGACAATTGGGTGACTAGAAGCGGAGTTAAGGGTTTCTTGGCCAAATTTCTGATTGGTAAAGCTAACAGTTTCTGGAATGACCTGGACTTTAGGGCATATGAAGACATCTTAGCTCTCTTAATCTATAGGTTAGTCCTGTTTCCTAATCCTGACAACTTCATCAATGTCACTGCCATAAGGATCTTTATGTCTCAGAATCCTGTGCCCACTCTCTTGGGTGACATCTTGCAACAGCTTCATGCTCGTACTACCCGAAGACGAGGAACCCTATGGTGTTGTATCCCTTTGTTGGTGAGGTGGTTTATTTCGCACCTCCCTAAGTTCGTACTGAAGAACCAAGAAGGAAGAGGTTGGGCTCATAGGTTAATGTCTCTCACTGATAAAGACATCGTTTGGACTTGCAGAGGTTTGGATGAGATAGCTATTATTGATCGATGCGGGGAATACCCTAATGTTCCTCTGATTGGTACCCAAGGAGGAATCTCTTACAATCCATGTCTAGCACTCCGTCAGTTTGGAAGAGCAAGAAGAGCAGGGCCTCATGAAATGTTGGTGCCTCACATCAGTTTCGAGTTTCAGGTGGATAGTGACGAGCTGCGTCGTAGGTTCATCAAGGCTTGGGACAAAGTTCATAGAGCTGACCCACAGGAGTTAGGGCCAAAGACTTCTTTACCTATGGAAGCCTACTACAAATGGGTTCGCATCCGTGCTCAGAAGTTAGGTATGCCGTATGAAGTTGTCAGACCTATCATTCTTGAGTGTCCTGACAAAGATGGTGTTCTTCCAACTGTCCTGCCTCCCCAGATACCCACTGATTATGAGACATTAAAGAGGTCTTGGTCGCAACTGCGAGAAGAACGGGATTCTTACTGGGAAAAGTTCAACGAGCAGGAATTGAAGATCCAGAAATTGACAAAGCAATTGGAGAATGAGCGAGCTCTGAATGCCTACATCCGTACTGAGAAGAGGAGACCATGGGAAAAATAAGGAGCTCTGGATGTTCTTTTTTACAGTTTTACTTCCCTTTTCAGTATTTCCTTTCATGTAACGCCTAAGGGCAACCTGTTGAATAATTTCAGTTTCAAAGTTGAATTTAATGAAGTGTGTTCCTTTTTGTTTACAAAGTTGATTCCCGATTGTCTTTGAAAACATAAATCATACGCATTACATTCATCATATGCATCACAGGTACCCTTCTTTTCAGGTTGCTGACTGTCCTTCGCTATTTATTTCAGCATCATGAACCCTGAATCATCAACCGAGACATCTATCAAGGCCCTTCAGGCGCAGAACGCCCAATTTCAGGAGCTGATCATGGGTTTAGCTCAAGGTCAAAAAGAGCTGAAAGCTATGCTTCTGAAGAAGAATAAGAAGAAGAAGAGGACTGTGCTATTTAACACTGGGCGCAGACTCGGGAACACCTTGCAAAATGAGGCTGAGAGGACTACTCCATCTGTGGGGGAAGGTAGTCACCAAGAAAGGGAGGTCCCTACTCCTGTGGTCTCTGATACTGAAACAAACTTCAACGACGAACAGTACCCTCCTGCTGAAGACCGGTACAAGCAGCTGGAGGACAGATTAAAAGCTATGGAAATTCAGCGTGTGCCTGGACTGGATTTCGGAGACTTGGGGTTATCTACTGGGGTGGTGATTCCACACAAATTCAAGGCACCTGCCTTTGTGAAGTATGACGGGGCTTCCTGTCCCAAGATGCACCTCCGTTCTTATGTAAGGAAGATCCAGCCTTACACAGCAGACAGGAACTTATGGATCCACTTCTTCCAGGAGAGTCTTTCAGGGACTCACCTCGAATGGTTCTATCAGTTGGATGGAACCAACATTCGTAACTGGGAGGATCTGGCCACTGCTTTTTACAAGCAGTATCAATATAATTCCGACCTCGCTCCTACGCGTACCCAACTCCAGGGTATGTCGCTAGGGTCGGGTGAAGGTTTTAAGGAGTACGCCCAGAAATGGAGAGATCTGGCTGGCAGGGTGCAGCCACCATTGACGGACCGGGAGCTGGTGGATATGTTTTTGGGGACCCTATCTGGTCCATTTTTCAATCATCTCATTGGTAATTCCTCTGCTGGGTTTACCGATCTGATCCTGACTGGTGAAAGGATCGAGGCCGGTATAAAATCGGGGAAGATACAGAAGGTTGCCTCCTCCAATGCTGAAAAGAAACCCTTCAAAAAAGAGGTTAGTGCTGTATATGGCTCCCGGAGACCAGAGAAATTTGAGCGCCACCAATCTGTCAGTGCGGTAATGATTGCCAAGCCTGCTGCCGCTCCTCGGCCAACCAATCCTCAAAGGGCTGAAAGACCCCGGAGAGAGTTTACCCGCTTGAGCATGACCTTATCACAGATCTTGCCACAGTTGCTCTCAACCAACTTAGTAACCGTCAGAGAGGCTCCGAAGTTCCCAAATACTACCTCTCCGAAATACAACCCGAATGCCCGTTGTGCTTACCACTCTGATAGTCCGGGGCACTCCACCGATGACTGTTGGGCGTTAAGGAGCAAACTGCAAGACCTTATTGATGCCAAGGAGGTACAGTTTGAGGCATCTGAGAAGCCTAATGTAGTGATAGCTCCCCTGCCTGCTCATGGAGTGAATGCTGTCGGGGACGAAGACGAAGTGGATGAAGCTGAGTTTGATAGCTGGATCTACCCGGCAACCGACAGTGGACTTAATAATTGGAGTGCAAAGGACAATCTATCTGTTTCTCTTGTTACTAAGTAATGAACTTCTTTGTTTTGGATTTGTAATAAACAATAATTTGAAACTGTATGGCCCGGTGTCTTACCCGGGGCACCATGGTCTTATTTATGAGGGCTTTTGTTTGTCACTGTCATATATCATAAATAAAAGCATTGGACGTTTTTCACATTTCAAATCTTGCACTCTTTTTCTTTCCTTTCCTTATATATTGCAAAACAGCTGTATTTACACACACACACTCACTCATACAGGTTTCAATCCACTCTGGATCTCACTGGTAACGACTCTTCTACTGCCAATTATGACTTCGAAAATCCGATCAACTTAGCCGAAGACGAAGGTGAAGATGATTGCGAAGTGCCTGGCGAGCTTGCAAGACTATTACTTCAAGAGGAAAGGGCAATTCAACCCCATAAAGAGCCAGTGGAAACAATAAACTTGGGTACTGAAGAAGACAGGAAAGAGGTAAAGATTGGTGCCAACCTAGAGCTCAGCGTGAAGCAACGGTTGACTCAGATGCTGCATGATTATATGGAAATCTTTGCCTGGTCCTACGAAGACATGCCCGGGTTGGATACCGATATTGTGGTCCATCACTTGCCTACTAAGGAAGACTGCCCCCCGGTTAAGCAAAAAGTCCGCCGTATGCGTCCAGAAATGTCTGAGAAGATTAAAGCCGAGGTTATGAAACAGTTTGATGCTGGGTTCCTTGCAGTGACTTCTTACCCTCAGTGGGTTGCTAATGTGGTGCCGGTACCAAAGAAGGATGGAAAGGTCAGAATGTGTGTCGATTACAGGGATCTGAACAGGGCCAACCCCAAAGACGACTTCCCCCTACCTCACATTGATGTCCTTGTTGATAATACAGCTCAGCATAAGGTGTTCTCTTTCATGGATGGTTTTTCAGGCTATAATCAGATCAAGATGGCTCCTGAAGACATGGAAAAGACTACATTTGTTACTCAGTGGGGCACCTTCTGTTACAAGGTCATGCCTTTTGGACTGAAAAATGCTGGGGCAACCTACCAACGTGCCATGGTTGCTTTATTTCATGATATGATCCATCATGAGATAGAAGTGTATGTTGACGACATGATCGCAAGGTCCCAGACTGAGGAAGAGCACCTAGATCATCTGCAGAAGTTGTTTGACCGGTTGAAACTATACAAGCTGAGGTTGAACCCGAACAAGTGCACCTTCGGGGTAAGATCGGGAAAGTTATTAGGCTTCGTGGTAAGTGACAAGGGCATTCAAGTGGACCCTGCCAAGGTTAAAGCTATTCAAGAGATGCCAGTTCCTAAAACAGAGAAAGAGGTCAGAGGTTTTTTAGGACGCCTGAATTACATTGCTCGGTTCATCTCACATCTGACTGCTACCTGTGAGCCAATCTTCAAGCTGCTGAAGAAAGATCAGGTAGTACGTTGGAACGATGAATGTCAGGCTGCTTTCGACAGGATCAAAGAATATCTCCAAAAACCACCTATCCTTATGCCACCGGTTGAAGGGAGACCTCTGATACTTTACCTGACAGTACTTGATAACTCGATGGGGTGTGTGCTGGGGCAGCATGACGAGTCTGGCTGAAAAGAGCATGCCATTTATTACCTTAGCAAATAGTTTACCGACTGTGAGACTCGATACTCACTGCTTGAGAAAACTTGCTGCGCTTTGGTATGGGCTGCTCGCCGGCTGAGACAGTATATGCTGACTCACACTACCTTGTTGATCTCAAAGATGGATCCTATAAAGTACATATTCGAAAAGCCTGCTCTGTCTGGGAGAATTGCAAGATGGCAAATGATCTTGACGGAATACGACATTCAGTACACGACCCAGAAAGCCATCAAGGGAAGTGTATTGGCAGACCACTTGGCACATCAGGCCGTAGATGACTATCAGTCAATGAACTTCGAGTTTCCAGATGAAAGCATCATGATAGTGACTGATTGTGAAGTACCTGGACCGGATGAAGGACCTGAGGAAGGATCCCGATGGTCTATGCACTTTGACGGAGCCTCCAATGCTTTGGGTAATGGTATCGGCGCTGTGATCATATCCCCTCAAGGCACTCATACTCCACTCACTGCCCGACTATGTTTCAACTGCACCAATAACATGGCGGAGTATGAGGCGTGCATCATGGGACTCAAAGCTGCAATCGACTTAAGGATCAAATTTCTGAGTGTCTTCGGAGATTCCTCTCTCGTGATCAACCAGATCAAAGGCGAGTGGGATACGAAACATCCGAATCTTATTCCTTACAAAGAATGTGTGTTGACAATGATCCCCCACTTCACAGAGATAACCTTTGAACATTTCCCGAGAGAGGAGAATCAGTTAGCGGATGCGTTAGCTACAATGTCTTCTATGTTCAAAGTCAAGTGGGACAATGAGGCTCCTCGGGTCATCATCTGGAAATTGGACGAACCGGCATACTGTTGTGATCTCGAGACTGAGTTGGTGACTGAGAAGCCTTGGTACCATGAGGTGAAGAGATATCTGGAAACTCAGGAATACCCTGAAGGTGCCTCTATCAATGATAAGAAATTCCTGAGAAGGTTCGCGGCAAAGTTCTTCCTTAGCAATGGCATCTTGTACAAGCGAAACCATGATTCAACCTTACTACGTTGTGTGGATAAAACTGAAGCAGAAAGGATCATGGAAGAGCTACATGAAGGGACCTTTGGTACACATTCCAGTGGACACACTATGGCTAAGAAAATCCTACGGGCAGGATATTACTGGTCCACAATGGAAGCTGACTGCTACCAACATTCCAGGACATGCCACAAGTGCCAGATTTATGCGGACAAGGTGCATGTTCCCCCAGTTCCTCTGAATGTCCTGACTGCACCTTGGCCTTTTGCAATGTGGGGCATTGATATGATCGGTGAGATCAGACCTACAGCATCTAACGGGCATCGCTTCATCCTTGTAGCGATTGATTACTTTACAAAATGGGTTGAAGCAGCTTCCTACGCTACGGTAACCAAGACTGTTGTGGCACGGTTCATTCGGCATAATCTGATCTGTCGGTATGGTGTCCCTGAACGAGTTATTACAGACAACGGTACCAATCTGAACAACAAGATGATCACTGAGCTCTGCGAGCAGTTCAAAATACAACACCACAATTCTTCTCCTTACAGACCGAAGATGAATGGGGCTGTAGAAGCAGCAAATAAAAATATCAAGAAAATCGTGCAGAAAATGACAGTGACTTATAAAGATTGGCATGAGATGTTACCGTTCGCCCTACATGGGTACCGTACCTCATCTAGGACGTCAACCGGGGCAACCCCTTTCTCTTTGGTTTATGATATGGAGGCAGTCTTACCGATCGAAGTACAAATACCCTCTCTCAGGATAATGAAGGATGCAAATCTGAACGAAGATGATTGGATCCAGACACGGCTTGATCAATTAAATCTTATTGATGAGAAGAGACTTGCTGCTATCTGTCATGGTCAGACGTATCAGAAACGGATGATCAGGGCATTTAACAAAAAGGTCAGACCACAAGAATATCAAGTCGGGGATCTAGTAATCAAGCGAATCATTCTTCCTCAGAGTGATCCAAGGGGCAAATGGACCCCTACGTACGAAGGGCCATTTGTGGTTAAGCATGTGTTCTCAGGAGGAGCCATGATTCTAACCAACATGGACGGTGACGACCTCCCTCACCCCGCCAATGCAGACATAGTAAAAAGATACTACGCCTAAATAAAGACCCGCTAGGCTGACATGCCTAGGCAAAAATTAGGGCTTCCCGGCGAACCAAAAGGGTTCGGGCAAAATGAAGGGATGAAATGAAAAAAAATCTGTACACCCGGCAAGTCGAAAACCTGAAAAGGCGGCTTGGGCAAAAATGGGTATCCCGGTGGACTGAAAACCCGAAAAGGCGGTCCAGACAAAAGTTAGGGATAAAAGCGTAATACTATGTCTCATTGGATCACCTCGCATCCAGAATCCGGTATCTACATCAAGTTCAGACGGCATCGATCAGTAAGCTTCATCTTCAACCAAGGTCATCAAGTGATGAGACACTCGGAGTTATAAAGGCAATAACAGAGTTGAAACCCAGTGGGATCGTTCATTTCACACAGCTGTTTTATTTTCTCTTGTACAAAATTTGTATAAACTCTTTTGTTCGGCGGCGTTCTCTTACTAGGACGTCAGCCTCTTGTACACAAAACGCCTATTTTCAGGCCATTCAAAATCAATACAAATATACTTTTCAATTAAAAGTGCCAATTGTTTTTTCTTTTTCTGTTTTGTTTTGTGAAGAACGTCCAAGGTTCAATTTGTGATATATGCATTGACAATAACTTGCTAACTCATGAATATTTGCATACAAAACAAAGAATTAATTACAGGTAACATTAGAAACAGGGGCAACAAAGGGTTGTCTAAGCAATCTAATTGTTCTGTCCTCCAAGGTATCAAGGTAGGTTCGGTTGAAGAACACAACCAGTATATCTTACTTCCCCAGAGAGTGAGTCAGCAAATCAATGCACTCTCCCCAAACAAAGTTACAGTCAACCTTAAGGAAGTTGGTATCCTCCAGTAGACCTCAACATTCCCCAGCAGCATATATACATATATTCTTAACAAGCATCCCCGACAATCTTGGTCTAAAGATTGTTCCCCGGCGGCATATCAAACATTCAAAGGAATCACTTCCCCCGCAGTTCAAAACTTCCCCAGGAGAGTCCAATCCAGCTTCCCCAGGAAAAATTGGAATCCATCTCCCCGAGCAGTAAGCTTATCCCCAGTAGATTCTGGAAGCTTATCCCCGCAAAGCACGAACGCGTCCCCCGGCTTTATTCAAAGAGTTATTTCCCTACCGGGATATAACTGGGTTATCCTCAGCCAAAAGCCACGGAAAGAGCGTCCTCGACGAAGTTTTCTTATCCCCAGCGAAGTCCATTAACACTTCCAATATAACGATGGTATCCCCAGCAAGTTATTATCAACAATTCAGCAAGAGTACCTCTCTCCCCACAGAGTTCTGTTCCCAGCCAGATTGCTAGAGTAATTTCCTCCCCGCAGAGTAATCCATTCGCCAAGTTTACTCCCCAACGGAGTCATCTTCTCCTACCGGTATACTTGCAACTATCATCCCCAGCGGAAGCAAAATCTGTTCTCCAACATCAGCCCAGGATATGACTTCCCGGCATCCGTCAAGGATTTACTTTCCTAGACGAAAACATACATTCCTAAACATCACATACATTATTATAGCATGCATAGACGCATCATACAAATCTCATTTATGTTGAGAACATCATCGCTTGATCCATATCATGCATTGCATATGACTGACCTCTATCTTTCAGGAAAGACTCAGTTAAATTCTCAATCATATTTCAAGACCTAGACCGGTTCAGTTAATCGACTCCAAAGATTTCTTATCCAGTCCAAGGCCTTCTCTAGTCCAGCCAAGTCGACCCCAAACAGATTTTTCTGGTGAAGACTCAGTAGAAGTTATCAAAGGTTTTCTCAATGATTGCTTTTGAGATTATAATTTCCTATGGTTCTCTCCCCAATGCTGCGGAGACGATAATTCCATTCCAGGTTTTTCTCAATGAATGTTATTGAGATTATAATTGCCTATGGTTCTCTCCCCGATGCTGCGGAGACGATAATTCCATCCAAGGTTTTTCTCAATGGTCGCTTTTGAGATTATAATTGCCTATGGTTCTCTTCCCAATGCTGCGGAGACGATAATTCCATTCCAGGTTTTTCTCGATGAATGTTATTGAGATTATAATTTCCTATGGTTCTCTCCCCAATGCTGCGGAGACGATAATTCCATTCCAGGTTTTTCTCAATGAATGTTATTGAGATTATAATTGCCTATGGTTCTCTCCCCGATGCTGCGGAGACGATAATTCCATCCAAGGTTTTTCTCAATGGTCGCTTTTGAGATTATAATTGCCTATGGTTCTCTTCCCAATGCTACGGAGACGATAATTCCATTCCAGGTTTTTCTCGATGAATGTTATTGAGATTATAATTTCCTATGGTTCTCTCCCCAATGCTGCGGAGACGATAATTCCATTCCAGGTTTTTCTCAATGAATGTTATTGAGATTATAATTGCCTATGGTTCTCTCCCCGATGCTGCGGAGACGATAATTCCATCCAAGGTTTTTCTCAATGGTCGCTTTTGAGATTATAATTGCCTATGGTTCTCTTCCCAATGCTGCGGAGACGATAATTCCATTCCAGGTTTTTCTCAAACGTCCGCTTTTGAGATTACAATTTCCTATGGTTCTCTCCCCAATGCTGCGGAGATGATAATTCCCACCAAGATTTCGCTCAATGTTTGCTGTTGAAGTGAAGTTATCCAAGATTTTCTCAATGATTGTTGTTGAGGTTAAAGTCATCCAAGGTTCTCTCACCGTTCCTGTTGAGGTAGTAACCATCCCTGGTTCATTCATCGCCGTTTGAAGCTCCAGATCCAGCTCCTGTAACCAGTCAGGACACATCTATACAAAGCATCTGAAGACCAGCTCCTGCAACATGTCAGGTACTCTTTTTTTCTTTTGCAGGTACGCAAGTTCTCGCTAAGGAATCTCTTACGCGATCAACCTCTAAATGGCATCTATAAGCCCATTCCCATCATCACACTGCTACTATGTGAGCGCAAATTTCTGGGCACTCTAGTGTTCAATCATCTTCCACCCTCGGATTACGAAAGGCACGTCAGCCAATCTGCATCCTCAGGTCTAAGAAGATTGAACAGGGGCAACTGTTGTACCCCAAAATTTGCCCTCCCATAGTCTTCAAGAATTTCCAAGTCAAAGCTTCAAGATTCCCCAAGGGTTGTACAGTGCAAGGGCCTCCTAAACAGTCAAAATTAGGGTTTTGGTTCTGATCAAGTAAATGAAGTTTCCAAGAGTCCAATCAAGTCCCACATGCCTACAAATATGGTCAAGCATCCTCATATCAAGTTTCAAGACTTTCAGCACAAAATTGCACAGTCAAAACCCTAATTGCACTACAGTCAACTGTAGGGGCAAAATGGTCATTTGACAGTCAAAAGTTCAAATTTTTGGTCAACATCTCATTTTGAAGCCACAAACATCATTTGATCAATGCTTGATCATGATTCTCAAAGAATGGCTCAAAAATCATCAAGGTGTCAAAAGTTTCTATTTTTGGACAGCTGAAAAGTCAACTGTAAATTGAACAGGGCATAACTTTCACATGGATTATCAGAAAAATTCCATCCAAAGCTCATTTTGAAGAGAAAGACATTTCCTACAACTCATCTTCATACTCCAAGTCCAAGAAATGCTCTCACAAAAAGTTATCAATTTCAACATTATAGGTCATTTTCAAAAGTCAACAAAAAGGGACTTTAAGTCAAAGGCCATAACTTGAGATTGGTAAATCAAAATGACATGGGACCAGGGACATTGGTTAGAGGACTCAAAGACCTTTCCAAAATGTCCAAGAACATGATCAAAGCTTAAAAATTGAGCAAGATATGCATTGGAGAAGTTGGGAAATTTTTGTGAAATGGCCAAAATCATTTATCCTTGAAATTTCATTTTTTGACAAAAGGGGCCCACTTTTTCCACTTGAATTAACTTGGCCATGCTTCCCACATGTCCCACCTTTTATTTCATATTTTTTAATTAATGTTTCCATTTTTAATTGATTTTATTGGATTTAATTAATTTTAAATCTTTTAAAATCAAAAGAAAATCAAAAAGCTTAATTAAATGGAATATTTGGCCTTAACTAACCTTGAACTACCATTAAGCCAATACCAAATTCGTGCAAAGGGCCAAATAAGGCAAGAATTCAAAAATAGTTCAAAAATGGAAGTTTGGTTATGGAGGTTTATGGAAGATTTTGAAAATTGATTGCTTTGCATTAAGAGGCCATAATTCCTCTTGATACACATTGCCTAAGGTATATACAAGTGATCAGAAACGAAATTGAGACTTAAGCTGCGCAAGAACACAAAAAAGCAAACTCACATTTTTGGCCATTTTTTTGAAAACTGAAAACTGCCTTGGAGCATTTGTTGAGCCTCCATTTTGATCAAAACATATTCCTGAGTTCCCAAGGAAGCTCCAGCAATCAAAACCACACTCAAACGTGCAAGGAATCAGTCCCACAAAGCTACACGGTTTGTATATTTGTTCAGAAATGCATAGCACGAATCATCCATTTCCATTGATTTTTATTGATTGATTTGTACTAACAATTGTCCTCTGAAGCTTTTGGTGTCATCCAATTGGGTTATAGGTGTCTGAATCCGATTCTACCATGAACAAAAACTAGGGTTCATGAAACTTAGAATTAGGGCTTTGGTTATGTGGTAAAATTGGACCTTAACACCAGCATGAACGAAATCGTGGCAACATGAGGATTCCATTTTTGTTGTCGCGCTCAATTTATGTTTAGGCATGGCCTATTCGCTATTTTCAAATAGCTTGAGTTTTGGGGGGGTTTAAAACTCCCGCTATTTCATTTTCATTACAGGTGCATTGGGGAAGATGATTGTGTGTCACGCTGTGAATGGCTGGTTTGAATCCAGCGCGCTTTTTTTTATTTTTATAACATTAACGACCATTTTATTTTATATTATTTGTTTCTCATATGATATACAAAGCGCGTTGGTGGATCAGTTGGTTAAGGCATTGGTTGGTAAGTACTGGGACCTGGGTTCGAATCCCAGGTCCCCCCATTTCACTTCTATTATTTTGTCTAACTTGTTCCAGCGCAGTGCACGTTCCAAGGGTTCACCATACACCCAATACAAAGGCTTGCCAAGTGTCTTGAAAGAAGCATCTGAAGGTCAGAATGGGAGGTCCATGGAATGCTTCAGTCAACGCTCCACATGTGATCCAAAAAGTCAGCAAAAGGGCTCCTTCTTTTGGGCCAGAGTTCATCAAATTTCACCTCCTCATTTGGGGTCTACACCCCCCATAGTTTGTATTTTTATTTCTTTTCTTTCCATTCTTTTTTTTTCTCTTCTATTTAGTTTTTATTATTTCTAATTAATTCATCTTAATAATATATAAAAACACAAAAAAAATCATAAAAGAACAAAAATATGTTTCATTTTAATTTAATTCATCAATAACTTTTTTTTTGTAAATAAATCCCATAATTAATTTAGATTTAATTTTAGGTTGTTAATTTAATTCTTTTTCACAATAACCAAAAAATAATAAAAATAGACCTTTAGCATTTTCTTTTTTTTATTAAATATTTTTATTATAAGTATCATTAACCATTAATTTTGTAAATAAATTTTATAATTAATTTAGTTTTAATTCTAGGTTTTAACTTTAATGCATTTTCTTTAATAAATTAAAAAACAATTAGAACTAGAATTATTTAACTTTTAAATTCCAATTTAATTTTTCTTTAATGTCATAGATACAAAAAAAAACATGAAAAATAAGTTCTTTCTTTTTATTTAATTTAATTATTCTATTTATTTTATTTTAATTCCTTTAAAGGGTCCAACGCCCTCGCATTCGATTATATTCTCTTTTCGCGCGTTTTATTTATTTCTTTGTTGTAAATATAATGTACTTGTTCCAAAGCCCTGTAATAGTCAATTAGACATTTATTTTCTGCACTTTATTTTAAATCGGGTCTGGATTAATTTGGTGTTGTAGACCTGCGCCCTTGTAATAGCGCAGGACCTTTATCTTTTCCGCACTTTAAATTCCTGCACCTTTAACTGTTAAACAATAGCATGAAAGAATGAATGCCCAAAAATAAAATCAAAGCGTAGATCACCAATACATGACAAGACCAACAATAAATTGAAAATGACACACAAATCACACACCACCCCTAGGGTACGCCTCACTGTTGCCTTGCCTCGAAAGGTGATCGTCGAGTAGAGGATGTCTTAGTAAGTCCTCATGATCCGGGAACCTGGCATGAGGGTAGCTTCTAAGGTGTCTTCCTATTGCTCCGGTGATCACCATGTCCCGAACCTCGAATTGACCCGAACACCTCCAATGGTGGTGCTACCTACCTCTCAATGGTGGGATGGCACTACTTTAAAGGACATTTACACAGACGAATTCCTTAGGGTAGGTAGACGACTCTAGATACTTGCTCTAATTTCAAAACAAATTCAAAAATACTTTTCACACCAACACATTTTCAAAAGCTTTCGAAAGCAAATTTTCAAACACTCTTGAGGACCAATACAAGAGTCGAACTGGAATTTTCAAAGAAACTTTTTAAAACCCACATTGAAAAGCAAACAAACCATTTTTGAAAACACAAATGAGCAAGTATCTAAGAGCCCATGGATAGAAAGGGTGCTAACACCTTCCCTTTCTATAATCTACCTCCCGAACCGAGAGCAATCTCTATAAGGAATTTTTCTGTGCTTTTGTCCTTTCCATTTGGAGAAAATAAAAGACGGTGGCGACTCTTGCTTCCGCGACATTTCGCGAACCAGCGTTAAACAGTCAGTTCCAGATCCACCGATCACATAGTGTAACCCAAGAGCAGGAGCTCTTTTGCAAGCAGTGTCTCTTTCCACCAGGATATCAGGGTACTGAGCAAGGATGATTCCACATAGGAGGGAGGGAAAGGCAATTGGGCCTTTAACAGCATAGCTACCAGCATGTTTTAAAGTTTGATCAAAAATGTACCTGCCATAGTCAAATTCAGTCTTGGTTCCAACAACATAAATGAATCTCCCCAATACTGTGGAGATGGTTGATTTATGGTTGGTAGGGACCCAGTTGGCTGCACCAATCTTGTGCAGGATGGCAAATTTCATGCTTAGTTTGCTAGCATTCAGCTTGCCTTTTAAGGGCCAGCACTTGACTTATTTTGTTGTGATGGTTTGGCAAACTTCATTGTCAGTGACTTCTAGTTCAGGGCAAGCCTCATTTGATCTTCCAAGAAATTTGTTAATTTCAGATGGAGAGAAATTAACCCTTCTTCCTCTCACATAGACACATTCAAAGTCAGCTGACCTTCCATCAGCACATTCATCATACAAATTCACTATGAATTCCTTGACCAGATTTTCATAGCATTTGGTAAATTTTACCACAGTCTTCATTAGTCCAGCAGCTTTGATCAGGTCCATGATTTCCTTGCAATCCATGGCACCATTGTTTAGTTCTCTTTCCAAGGCTATTCTCTTCAAGCAAACATACTTCCATCTGTTGGCATTTTCAGGGTGGTGAAATGAAATGTTGTCAGTGGGGACTTCAGGAACTCTAGCCATTTTGCTGGAAGGGAGTTTCCTTCTGAGAGGAATGTCTTCAGCATCAATTTCAAATTCTGATTCCTCATCAGAATCAGAAGGCTCAGGTTCTTTTCTCTTCTTTGTTATTGGTTGTCTTGCAGGCTTTGAGAGTCTCCCAGTATGCACTTGGGCTTTCACCTTCCCTTTGGACAGCCCAATCTTCACAGTTTCTACACCAGTCTTGCCTTCAGACCTGGTTTTCTTATCAGCAGGTTTCTCTTTGGTCAGACCTTTTGCAGCATCCTGATTACCCTTTCTGTTCATCATTCTCCTAGCTATGCTAGGATTGATATTTGCAATTAGGTCATTGTCTGAGTATTCCTCATCCACATCAATAACAGGTGGTTCAACATTCTTCTCTGAAGGGTTCTGAATATCATCAAGGTTTTCATATGATTTTTGAATGTTGTCATTTGGTGTCTCAACATTCTCAGAGACATCTGGATTTGCTTCAACATTTGGGTTTGCTGATTCTTGATTTAATGGAACAGAAATCCCCGGTACAGAGTGGTTCTCACTCAGTATTCTTGTAACAAACCTAGCTATTGCTTGATGTACATAAGCTGATCCTTCCCTATTTGGTACAGAAGAAGAAGGTTGAGAGGGATTACCGGATGAAGTAGCTTGAGACCTTCCTGCATGCCTTGTTCTCAGCTTTTTGACCTTGGAGGGGTTAGTTGCCATTTCTCTAAGAGGAGTAATCTCCAAGACTTCAGAATCCATGCATGAGGTGATTGCCCGAGAATCTTGATCAGATGATGAAGATGAAACGGTTGTCTTGGATGAGGATGATGTTTGAGACATTTTGATTGACTTGGAAAACCAGTAGCAACTAGGGAGAAAACTTTGATTGAGAGAAAGGGATTTGTTGCAACGTTGAGAGAGGAAGGAGGCAAATGAGTGTCTATTTAACTTCTTGACAATTTTGAAAGAATTGGGAAAACATATGATTAACCCACTCAAAATAGACTTAACAAAAATAACTCCTTCAACCCTTGTTTTAAGCAAAATTAATTGCTATAATTTCTCATGTTGGCAAATACCCAACTAGCCCCTCAAGTTTTCAAATTGATTTGCATCAAGTGCCTTGGTATACATGTCAGCCAGTTGTAGCTCAGTGGCAACATGTTCCAGATTAATTGTTTTTTCCTCTACAAGGTCTCTGATTAAGTGATGTCTAATGTCAATGTGCTTGGTCCTGCTATGCTGAATAGGGTTCTTGGAAATGTTAATTGTACTCAGATTGTCACAGTACAATGTCATAACATCTTGTGTGACATTATGCTCAGTGAGCATCTGTGTCATCCAGATAATTTGAGAACAGCTACTACCAGCTGTAATGTATTCAGCTTCAGCACAAACTTGAAAAGGAATTCTTTTGGCATGTATCATAGCTCTGGAAGATTCCTGTATGATCCTATTTTTCCTCTCTTCAACTCCATTTTGTTGAGGAGTTATAGGAGAAGAGAATTCATGACTAATTCCTTCTGAGGAACAGAACTCATTAAACTTGTTGTTTTCAAATTCCTTGTCATGATCACTTCTGATTCTGACAATACACCCTTCTCTTTGAATTCTTTTGCACAGTTCTTTAAAAACTTCAAAGTCATCCACCACAACATAGGCATATCTCTTTCCACCAAGACTTTCCACCTGCATTAGTCCCATATGAAGAAGTTCTAGAACCTTAGAGGTGGTCAAATGTCTTGACTTTGGATGTGACATCCTAGTCTGCTTAACAACCTGACATTCACCACAAACTCTCCCTTCATCAATTTGCAGTCTTGGAATCCCTCTGATTGCCTCCATGGAGATAATCCTTTTCATTCCTCTTAGATGAAGATGGCCAAGTTTTTGGTGCCACAGTTTCACCTCTTTTTCTTCTTTGGCAATAGAACACACAGTGGAGTAATTAGTGTTTTCAGGCTCCCACAAGTAACAGTTGTCTTTAGATCTGACTCCTTTCATTACAACTTCTTGTTTTTCATTAATTACAAGACATTCAGATTTTGAGAAGTTGACCTTGAATCCTAGATCACATAATTGACTGATACTAATGAGATTAGCAGTCAGGCCTTTTACCAATAGTACTTCATTCAGATTTGGAACTCCAGGGCAGTCCAAATTACCAACTCCTTTGATTTCACCTCTAGCACCATCTCCAAAGGTCACATAACTAGTGGTGTGAGGTTTAACATTATTGAGAATGTTCTTGATTCCAGTCATGTGCTTAGAACACCCACTGTCAAAGTACCAGTCTTCCTTTGCAGAGACTCTCAGGGAAGTGTGGGCTATCAGGGCAGTAGCCTTTTTCTTCCATTGAGGAGTATGTGGTACCCTGTTAGACTTAGGTTTGACACCTGGGTTCTGATTAGGGTATCCATACAATCTGAAGCAGAAGGGCTTTATGTGACCAAACCTCCCACAATGATGATATCTCCATCTTTGGTACTTTTTCTTCATATTTCTCTGTTCCCGATGTTGAGTGTTATGTTGTGACATCTGCTTTGACATTTGTTTATCAGACCTGATCTTCTTGTCTGCACCAGATTTCTTTGCTCCCACAAATCCTAGTCCAGACTTGTTTCCCACATTTTGTCCAACCTGAAGGATTTCTTCCAATTTGTCAGTTCCATTTGTCAGCATCTTGACAGATTTGGTCATCTGGTTCAATTTTGAGTTCAACATTTGAACTTCCCCTTCTAGATGACTTATAGTTTCAAGGTCTGCCCTTTTTTCAGCCTCCAACTTTATGATGAGTTTTGTTTGTCTCTCATTTTGCACACAGACTTCAGCACTTCTGATACACAATTTCTTGTAAGTATCAGCCAGTTCTTCAAATGTCACTTCCTCATCACTAGTGTCACTTTCAGAGGTACAAACACCAGTTAGTGCAGTAACTAGTTTGGAAGATTCTTCTTCAGAATTACTTTCTGAATCACAGTCAGACCATGTAACAGTCATTCCTTTCTTTTGTTTCTTAAGGAAGGTAGGACATTCAGCTCGAATATGCCCATATCCTTCACAACCATGAAATTGAATTCCTTTGCCTTGATTTCCCTTCTCTTCAGACCTTGGTCTTCTGCTGGAGTCATAAGATCTGTTAATGTCAGAGGAATGTTATCAACATTTGACCTTGACTTTGGATCCATTCTCTTGATGAGTTTGTTGAATTGTCTTCCAAGCATGGCTATAGCTTCTGAAATATTTTCTTCTTCATCCTCCTTGTTTTCATCTTCAGTGTTGGATACAAGTGCTATGCTCTAGTTTTTCTTGTCAACATTGTCACTGATCCCCATCTCAAAAGTCTGAAGAGACCCAATGAGTTCATCCACCTTTAAGTTGCTGATGTCCTGGGCTTCCTCTATAGCAGTTACCTTCATTGCAAATCTTTTAGGCAGGGATCTGAGAATCTTTCTCACCAGTTTTTCTTCAGACATCTTTTCACCCAATGCTCCTGAGGTGTTGGCAATCTCCAAGATGTTCATGTGAAACTCATGAATGGTTTCATCTTCCTTCATCCTTAGGTTCTCAAACTTGGTAGTCAGCATCTGAAGCCTTGACATTTTTACTTTGGATGTGCCCTCATGGGTAGTTTTGAGAGTGTCCCACACTTCCTTGGCCAGTTCACATTGATGTACTAGTCTGAATATGTTTCTATCAATTCCATTGAACAAGGCATTTAAAGCTTTGGAATTACCCAGGGCTAACTCATCTTCTTCTTTGCTCCATTCTTCCTCAGGCTTCAGACTGATTGTCCCATCTTTCTCAATTATGGTGGGATGGTTCCATCCTTTGTCAGCAGCTCTCCAAGCCTTTTTGTCTAGTGATTTTAAGAAGGCAATCATACGAGGTTTCCAATAGTCATAATTTGTTCCATCCAGAATGGGTGGTCTGTTTCCAAAAACTCCTTCTTTGTCCATAGTGCCAGAAAGTGATATCCCTAGATCTCACCCAGTAATACAGGCAGGGTGCCTGCTCTGATGCCAATTGAAATTCTGGCAGCAGATACTCAATGTCACAGTGAATGTTATGACACCGTATCTGACTTTCTATAAGACAGTAAATAAAAAAAACAGTAAAGAACACAGTCAATTGTTTACCCAGTTCAGTGTGAAACAACACCTACTCTGGGGGCTACCAAGCCAGGGAGGAAATCCACTATAAGAGATATTAATTCAGGAATAAACCAACCAGTTTATCTCCTTCACTTAAGACCTACCCAATGCAACTTCAATCTAAGTTCAACTTAAACCTGAGTTCCTACTCACTCCCCCTCAATCACAGCAGTGATACTTAAAACAATTGACTAATGAATTAATGAAGACACTCTTCAGAACATACACTTGATTATGCTTCACATCTTTTTAATCAAGTAACACAAACACTCTTGCTTCACAGCTTTGAGTGATACATAAACCTAACTTGACTTTGCTTCAAAGCTTTAGTCAAGAGACACAAACACTCTTGCTTCAAAGCTTTGAGTGATACAAAAACCCTTACAATCAAAACCTATTCCAAGTCACTTATCACAATGATACTTGCTTGGATTACAGCAGTTAAAACTATACAGCTCCTAATTAATCTTCAGTCAAAAGAGATACCCTCCAATCAGCAATCCTGCTGAATATATACGCAGCTGTTTCTTCAGTTAGGGTTTCCACAAAAAGCTAGGGTTAATTAGGTTTAACCTTAAGACTTGGTCACAAGACTTTATCAACCAGATTAGGGTTGAGCTAGGTTAACCCAAGTTCCACGTGAGATTCTGTTCTGGAAGGAAAGAGCCACATCTTCCTGAAAAATCTCAGAATTAACCAAACTGCATATCTGTTAGATCAGTACAGGATGTCTTAACATTTGTTATGACATCAGAATTCCTGTTTACTGATTTTGGTAGAAGGCACTAAATGTGATCATTGCAAAATGCTCAGATACACACTCATAAACAGTAGCTACTGTATGCCATACTTTTTCTGCATAAGGTACCTAATAACCCATAATGTTATGACATCAGTCATGACATTTACACACCTGGTTTTACCAAAAATACATGCCAATAACTAAACACTTACACTGAGAAAGAAAGGTGGTCTTCCTGGCTTGCTACAGGTGTTAATCTTCAATCTCTTTGTGTAAATGGTTTTCCTGGCTTGTTACAGGTATCAGTCGTCCACAACTATTTTCCTGGCTTGTTACAGGTATTCATCTGGAACTTAAAAAGGTTGGTCGAGGAGATAGTTGTCCTGGCTGGTTTCAGGTATTAATCTTTGACCTGAGAAAGAAAGATGGTCTTCCTGGCTTGTTACAGGTATTGATCTTCAATCTCTTCATGTAGATAACTTTCCTGGCTTGTTACAGGTATTGATCTACAATCAGTCGTCCACAGATATTTTCCTGGCTTGTTACAGGTATTAATCTGGAACTGCAAAGGTTGATGGTAGAGTCTTTCTGGAGATGGTCTTAAAGATGCCATCCAGAAATGATTGCTGGACTGTATTTGAATGAGTGACAGAATTACATCCGAATCTGGACCGTATCTGGACTGTTATTTGAAGGTCTCTGATGTCCTGTCATTAACTGGAAGAAATAAATCTAGCCAGAGGAGGTCTTTTTGATAATGATGTGATGAAGGAATCTGAGACGATTGCTACTCCAAATAGATGATGAATGAATCTGGGACGATTGCTACTCCAAACAGATGATGAAGGAATCCTGGACGATTACTACCTCAGCAGGATGATGAAGTAATCTTGGACAATTACTACCTCAGCAGGATGATGAAGGAATCTAGGACGATTACTACCTCAGCAGGATGATGAAGGAATCTTGGATGATTACTACCTCAACGGGATGGTGAAGGAATCTTGAACGATTACTACCTCAACGGGATGATGAAGGAATCTTGGATGATTACTACCTCAACGGAATGATGAAGGAATCTTGGACGATTACTACCTCAGCAGGATGATGAAGGAATCTTGGACGATTACTACCTCAATGGGATGGTGAAGGAATCTTAGACGATTACTACCTCAACGGGATAGTGAAGGAATCTTAGACGATTACTACCTCAACGGGATGATGAAGGAATCTTGGACGATTACTACCTCAACAGGATGATGAAGGAATCCTGGACGATTACTACCTCAACGGGATGATGAAGGAATCTTGGACGATTACTACCTCAACGGGATGATGAATGAATCTTGGACGATTACTACCTCAACGGGATGATGAAGGAATCTTGGACGATTACTACTCCAAAAGGTAATGACTTTTATCTGTCGATCGATCTTTCCTGAAAAGGTAAAGAGTGAGTTGTATGCAATGTCATGATGTATGCATTGTGTAATGAGGTTCTCAAAATAAATGAGATTCATGTTATATGTACTTTGTATGCATATGCTATGAATGTTATTGAAATGTAATTTTGTCTTGGAGGATAAATTCTTGTCAAGTGTTGGGAGTTATTAAATCCCGAACTGTTGTCGAAGAGTAGGTATGTCTTCAAACTTTGCTTAGAATGTTTCCACTGAGGATCCTTGTTTTGCTGAGGAGAACTCCGTTGGGGAAAGTTGTGAACTCTGTAGAGAGTATTGATTCATTCTTGGGGAACAAGTTCAGGAGTCTCGGTTGTCCGTTGCTCTATTGGGGAGTCAAAGTTAAACTGCCATCTGATCGGGTCCAGGTTTCACAGTAACTTGCTGGGGATTGTAGAGTAGTCTACTGGGGAAGAGGAGTTGTGGTCCTTTGATTTGTAGTAGTCGGAGAGGCAAACTCAAGCTGGGGAATCCTGGTGTTGTTGGGGAAATAAACCTTGTCGTCAATCCACTAGAGAGGTGACATCTTCGTTGGGGGAAGTCCTCGAGGATTCTTGAGACTGATTTAGCTGGGGAAAGGTTTTCAGAGATTAAACCCTTGCTGAGAGTCTTCCTATGAGAATGATTCTGGGGAGATTTGTCATTGCCCCTAGTAGCAAGTATTTGTGACATTGCCAGAAAATGTTTAATTGTACGTAACCCTTCACCGAGATTGATGTTCAATGCCCCAAGTGGCGAAGACGGAGACTTGCCCCTGGCTACTCTGCACTTCTTCAGAGATTTCTTGAAATCTTAAATGGACTGCCCCAGGTGATGGGCAATGATCATGCCATCCCCTTGATTGGAAGTGTTTTTCACTTGAGGTGATTTTGTTCACTGAGAGGGCTTTCATTCATCGGATATTCGTTGTGTGAATTTCTCCGCTGTCAAACAAATAGCCAAATGCAAACAGTGATACTCAAATAATGCAAAGTTCATGCTTGTCTCGAAGTTTTGAAAAATGCGTTTTTTAGCAGAAAAATTTTTATAAGACAAATTCAACACAAGATTTAGGGCAAAGCCTTACAGGAGTCAGGATACCTTTTGTAACAGTATGCTTTTGAACTAACCCATGCTTCAATTAGGACTTTTGAAGGGTCAGGCTTGGTTCATAGTTTAAGAAACAAAGGATAAAGGCTCAAAGTATATTTGTACCCACCCGCTCTTCGTGATGTTCTTCAATCCTAAACTCAGTTAATTGTGCGTCGAACTCTATTCGAATTTGGAACGACGTTTTGGTGATGGTTCACACAAGTTGGATTTTTGAAGGAAGTCATCATTTATTTTTTTTGCAACATTTTTCATGTTGTCGAGGATTTGTAACGCCCTCGTTCTTTTGATTTGTTATCCCTAACTTTTGCCTGACTGTTTCTGTTTTCGAGATTACAGTCAGCGGGATGCCCCAACTTTCTTAAGCCTCCTTTATAGATTTTGGCTCAGTGGGATTTTCTCTTTTGAGAGATTGACTGCCTATGAGATACGGAACCACCACTATCTTTTGATTCCAAAGGAATGCTTTTGATGTCGTTCATTGTATTATGAACTGAGAGTTTTGCGACTTCAATGCACATCTTTTGAATTAACTGAGAGACTACCCTGCCCCAGGTTTAAATCAAAGGTTTCAATTTGTTTAAAAACAGAAAACTCCTACTTCTTTGGCTCGAAGGGGTTGACTAGGGATTATCTTCTTTATAACTCCAGTGTTTAGGATTTGAAAGAAATGCTTGTACATCGTCAGCAAGGTCTGTCCAAAAGCATATTGTATGAGATTATGGCATTGTTTCGTCATCCTCCCCCTAAAGGCTTGTAACTTTTAGCAAGAGTTGAATGTCATAAAGTGAGTAAAAAGCATAGTTTAAATGTAATTAAAGGATGAATTCAAGACAAACATATGCAATGCATTAATGAAACAGAGTTTGACATTAATAGATAATTGTTTGAATAACAAAAGAAATTACAACTTGGAAATTCCGATGAAACAAAGACATTATCAATGATTTGGCGTAGGATCAGTGATCAAACTTGATCTCCTTGGCATCAATCAAGTCTTAAATCTTGTTCTTCAAACTCCAACAGTCGTCGCTGTCATTTCCAGGACTGTCAGAATGGTAGGCACATCTCACCCTCGGGTTATACTTAGAAGAGGAAGTATCAAGATTTTGAGGAGGATCCTTTAGTGTGATCAGTTTCACCTTCAGCAATTGTTGTAATGCTTGAGACAAAGGCATGTTGATGTCAGTATACTGCCTTTCCTGATATCTTACCCTACGCCTATTGCTCTATCTTTGTTGAACAGGCGTGGGATCGGAGATCTGGGTTGCCCCTACATGTTGATCATGACGACTCTTTTGACCATACACCGCACTGGACTCTTTCTTCCCATTGTAGGGCTTTTTTTGAGTATCATAAGGTGTTTCTTCTTGAATCTTCCCACTTTTGATGCCAGCTTCGACCCTTTCGCCGGTCAGTATTAGCTCGGTGAACCCGGCTGAAGAGCTTCCGATCAAGTGTTTGAAATAAGGACCAGACAAAGTCCCAAGAAACATATCCACCAACTCCCTATCAGACAGAGGGGGTTGGACTCTTCTAGCAAGGTCTCTCCACTTCTGAGCGTAGTCCTTAAATCCTTCGCCTGTACCCATAGACATACCCTAAAGCTGAGTACGCGTAGGGGCAAGGTCGGCATTATACTGGTATTGCTTGTAAAAAGTAGCAGCAAGGTCCTCCCAGTTGTGGATGTTAGCTCCTTCCAGTTGATAGAACCATTCAAGTTGAGTCCCTGACAGACTATCTTGAAAGAAATGAACCCAGAGATCTCTATCAGCAGTATAGGGTTGGATCTTCCTCATATATGACCGGAGGTGGAGTTTTGGACAGGATACTCCGTCGTACTTGGAAAAGGCAGGTGCCTTGAATTTATGGGGAATCACCACCCCAGAGGATAGACCTAGATCCCCGAAGTCCAGACCGGGCACCTTCTGTATTTCCATAACGCTCAAACGGTCTTTCAGCTGTTTGTACTTATCCTCAGCAGGAGGATACTGTTCTTCATCATAGTCTGTCTCGTTGTCGGAGACTATAGGGCTATGGACCCTCCTTTCTTGTGGACTATCTTTCCCTCCAGATGAGGTGGCCAGGTCAACTTCATTCTGCAGTCCATTTCTTAACCTGCGTCCAGTGTTGAACAGGATGGTCCTCTTTTTCTTCTTCTTCCTCTCTTTCAGAATCAGGGTCTTCAGGTCCTGTTGACCCTTAGCTAGGCTCATGACCAACTCTTAAAATTGGGCATTCTGGGCCTGGAGGGCCTTGATAGCTTGCTCAGAGGAAGGTTCAGTAGACATGATGATTGCTGAAATAAACAACGAAGAAGATAAGAAACCTGTACTGGGAGACCTGTTATGCAATGATATGTATGATATATGTATGCAATGTTTTCAAGGATCTCGCGGGGTAAACAAGAAACTGTTAGAATTGGAATCTTGTAGCTTGATTGAAGGAACTTCATGTTGCTGAGAGTCCTTCTTCAAGAGTCAAGCTCACCATATCGAGTGGGTCATAGCCCCTGACTCAAGTTATCATATTTTGACCTCTAGATGGCATTGGCTAGAGGAAAATAAATCCCCTTTGCCCCTTGTTGGACATCTGATTTACCATAACCTGCATCACAATCCCTTAAGATCCTTGAAATGGTTAAGGAAAATGCTATGGTATGATGTTATGATGTTATGTACAAGTATGCAAAAGTGTGAGGTGTAAGTAAGCCCTGTAATAAATCCAATTTATTGGATAAGGACCGTAAACAAAACCTGCAGGGAACTCATGTTGTTAGATAACAAGAATGTGCAAGTAGTTCAAGTTTGAAGGCACACAAGTCACACATATAGCCTTAATTTTAGGCTGGCATGGAGTTTAGGTATTACCCTCTTGAGTGTAGTTGGCTCAAAACCTGTCCTAAGTAGTAACCGGGTTCTAAGGAGCTCAATATCATTGGATTGTTCTCTATGTTCATCATTTTGGTTTAGCCACTTAACTAGCGACCAAAATATTCCAAGAAAACAATCCTCAATGAGTGTAGTATCGAGTATCTACCAACTTCGGACTGTACCAAAGTCGGTCATCTCACTACCCCTAATAAAGGCCAAGATGGTCAAGTAAGGTTCTAGGTCATTAGTGCTTAGTGAGATCACTCAGCGGCCCCGTACTCTCCTTGACTTAACTCAAGGGTTATCGGTACTCACAAATATGTCGCACTAATATAGCTATTGCTTCAACCATGTCGGTATACCCCGCACAGTTTCCACAACGTATTGCTATCTATGAATGTCTCCCAAATCCGGGTTAGGATTTATAGAACTCTGATACAAGCCCACAATTAAAAGCATACAAAGCAATACAATTGAAAACACAAGTGATCTAATCCTAAGGTACACCTCACTTATATATCACCAGCAGAGTCGCCAGTTCTGTGATCGGTGGGAATGAGAACTGACTGTTTTTAATGCTGGTTCGCGTTTGCGTTTCGCAAAATGTCGCGGTAAGCAAGAGTCGCCACCGTCTTTTATTTTATCCAACAAGGAAAGTACAAAAGCACAGAAAAATTCTTTTTCGAGATGTTTCTCGGGTTCGGGAGGTAGATTATAGAAAGGGAAGATGTTAGCACCCTTTCTATCTGTGGTTATCCACGGGCTCTTAGGTACTTGATCACTATGTTTTCAAAAAAGTTTTACTTTTCTTGTGTTTGTGGGTTTTGAAAAGAGTTTTGTTTGAAAACTTCGATTTAACTCTTGTTTCTGTCCTCAAGAGTGTATAAAGTGTTTTTGAAACTTTGTTTGAAAAGTGTAAGTGCGAAAAATTTGTTTTGTTTTGAAAGAGCAAGTACCTAAGAACCTCTACCTACTCAAAAGGAATTAAACTGTGTAAATGTCCTTCAGACTGTAATATCCCACTATTGAGAAGTAGGTAGCACCGTCGTCGGAGTTTTCGGGTCAATTCGATTTTAGGGATGTGTGGTCACTAAAGCAACGTTAGGACGCCTTAGCGGTAATCCTAATGTCTTAGATCATTTTTCCGAAGGCAACCGTTTCGAGGCAACTTATGATCTTTGGACAAAAGGACGACCTCTAAAACATCCTATACTCAATGACTACGTCGAGGCAACCAAGTGAGGCGTACCTTAGGAGTGGCATGTGCAAGTGTGTCAATTTCCAGTTATGTTATCTTTACATGTCATGGTGAGCTACGGTTGATTTTACTTTAAGATAGATCTTGTCATGCATAGTCTAGTTAGCATACATCTAGCAGTTAATGGTTGCGGAAAATAAAACTAAGCTATTACAAGGCGTCGGGTATTTACATCGCCAAAAACAAACCCTTGAAAAGTAAATAAAAGCGGTAAATAAATCCTAAGTTAAAACTATTACATCCTCGGAGCAATTACAATATATGGATCAAAATAATACACGCGAGAAAAGTTTTTTCAAATAAAGCATGTTTTTGGTCTTTTTTAAGTTAGGAATTAAGTCTAAATTAATAAAAAGGAAATATTTTGGGTTTTATCTTAATTAAGGAAATAAAATTAAAATTAAAAAGGAAAAAGGTGAAAAGACTAAAACCTAATTCTAAGTCAATTTTTATTTATTGCAAAAATGTTAAGATTAAACCTAATTAACAAAAAAACTACACTAATTGGTTAATAGTTTATTTAAAAAATTAATTACTAAAATTAATTGGTGAGAATAATATTTTTTGTTGTCTGTTTTTTTTTTTATGAAAAAGAAGGTTAGTGTGTTGATTAGTTAGTTAGTTTTTAATGATAATAATAAGAGCAGAAAAATATGAACAGAAAAGAAAAACAAAAGCAAACTGTGGGGCGCTGGGCCTGAAGAAGGGAGGTTTGGTCAACATTTTTTCCAGGCTCAGCATGCTGGCCTTTGGATCTAGCTCGAAGCCACTGGGTACGTTGAGATCTGAGGACGTATGGTGTTCCCTGCCTTCAGCGCTGCATCTGAGTACCTGAAGAAAAAACGTAACAAAGTTTTGGGGGGACCTGGGATTCGAACCCAGGTCCAAAGGGGTTTTGCCATAGCGTGCTTGCCAACTCGTCCAATCTGCTTCATTCGTTAGTTAAATAGAACATAAATATTATATCAACTATAATTATGCCTGGCCTAAAAAAAATAAAAAGACGCGCAATTGGTTCAAACGAACCAATCACGCCCACCCACGTTATCGTCTTCCTCACAATAGCCTGGTTCGTTTACCTGCAGATTTCGTTCTGCAGGAAGTTTCGTGGGGTGGTTCTAAAAATCGCTCCAGGCCATGAAAACACTATTCAAGAACACAGATGTGTTCGTCTCGACCTCCCCATCATCCCTATGGTCATTGTTTGTCTCAATTTTCCCTATGACATAAACGCCTAAAAAACCAGAATCGGAACCCTAGGTTCTATATATGGGGTTAGAAGCCATGAAAATTAAATTGGATAATCTCAAAATATTCTAAATCAAATAACAATCACAAATATGTCAATATTTTAAAGGAAATATGCAAGCATGGATGTTTTCGGTTTCATGTTCAGAGGCATTTTCTAGAACACTTACAGTGCGATTTAGATGATGAAAAGCTTGGTCTTTGATTGGCCCCGCTTCAGGTGGTTGATGGCAAGAGAGCTGCGTCTCTCTTTGGGTTGGAATCTGCCTCCAAACCAAAACCTGATCACCACTTTTCAAGCTTTTCTTTTTCAAGGTTGGGGCGCCGTTTCTGCAGAGTTTGTGTAGGTGTTTCACGTTTTTCTGCAAGGGTTTTTCGTGTGTGTTTTGTTTATGAGCAGCAGGTTTATATAGGCAAGGAAATTAGGTCAACAAATGTGTATCAAATATTGGTCCATTATGGTGGAGAGATTTGATTTGATTTTCATGAAAACTTGCCAAATTTGATTCAATCATGCGTTTCTGCCAGCTTGCTCTGAGTTGTTTTGGGCCTCCAACTTGATGGAAATCAACATCTGACTTGCCCCTTCGAATTTGCTCTCTTCGACTGCTTCAAAGTCCTCATTCGAACCATTTAGTCACGACCCTTTAGATTGAGACTCCTCCTGCTTCGATTGTATATTTGCAAGGGACACGTGCCATTGTGAACTTTGGGTATTCTGGACAGGTTAGGATATGTGTTTTTTGCTTAGTCAGGCCAGCCTACTTCGTTCCTTCGAATCTGCCTTCTTTTCCAGCTTCAAAGTCCAATTCGAATATATTTAGAACGTTCCCTTCTTAGACAACTTCGCCCAGCCCTTGGCCTTGTGATGAGTCTGGGTTCGAAGTGTCCAGAACTTCCTTCATCAGAGCATCTTAGATCAAGAGAAACTCTGCATTGAAATGCCCTTCGAAGGTCATTTCGTTCTGATGTTCTTATTCAGGGAAATTCCACACTAAAAGGCCATTTGAAGGGCATTTGTCCATATACCATTCGAAGGGTACTAATTGAAACTTCAATCGAAAGACACTGTTAACAGGCCAATCGAAAGGTCTTGTTCATGCTAATCGAAGGGTCTTCTGTTGCCTCCTTCGAATGGACTTCTTATGTACCTTTCGAATGGGCCTTCTGAGTGCTTCTTCGAATGAGTCATTTACATATTCTTCGAATGAGCTTCTTGCCTGGTGAGTCGAAGGTAAGCCTGAAGTATCTGGTGCATTGTCGAAGCATTGTGATATTGACTTGATCGAAGGAGGGTCCAGCGCTCAATCGAAGACCTGCAGACCAAAGCTTGATCGAAGAGTTCCAAATGCTCAATCGAAGATTGGTGAACCAAACCTGATCGAAAGGTTCCAAACGCTTAATCGAAGCCTGGTGAACCAAACCTGATCGAAGCCTTTTCCCAGATGCCGATCGAAAGACACTTTGTATATCTTCAAAACTTTATTTTTGTTAGGCAAGTGTTTGTGACTAACTATGTAAGGGAAGACCTTTGGAAACATGAGAGGGTAAATTTTGGGGTACAGCAGTTGCCCCTGTTCAATTTTCTTAAACGTGAGGATACAGATTGGCTTTCGAGCCTTTCGTGATCCGAAGGTGGAAGATAATTGAACACTAGAGTGCCCAGAAATTTGCACTCGCATGGTGTAGTATCAGCATTGTGATGTCGAGAATGGGCTTACAGATGCCATTTGGAGACTGTAGGTAGGAGGATGGGCTTATAGATGCCATCTGCAGGAGTGTCGATCGCATAAGAGATTCCTTAGCGAGAACTTGCATACCTGAGAAAGAAAGGTGGTCTTCCTGGCTTGCTATAGGTGTTAATCTTCAATCTCTTTATGTAAATGGTTTTCCTGGCTTGTTACAGGTATCAGTCGTCCACAACTATTTTCCTGGCTTGTTACAGGTATTCATCTGGAACTTAAAAAGGTTGGTCGAGGAGATAGTTGTCCTGGCTGGTTTCAGGTATTAATCTCTGACCTGAGAAAGAAAGATGGTCTTTCTGGCTTGTTACAGGTATTGATCTTCAATCTCTTCATGTAGATAACTTTCCTGGCTTGTTACAGGTATTGATCTACAATCAGTCGTCCACAAATATTTTCCTGGCTTGTTACAGGTATTAATCTGGAACTGCAAAGGTTGATGGTAGAGTCTTTCTGGAGATGGGCTTAAAGATGCCATCCAGAAATGATTGCTGGACTTTATTTGAATGAGTGACAGAATTACATCCGAATCTGGACCGTATCTGGACTGTTATTTGAAGGTCTCTGATGGCTTGTCATTAACTGGAAGAAATAAATCTAGCCAGAGGAGGTCTTTTTGATAATGATGTAATGAAGGAATCTGAGACGATTGCTACTCAAAATAGATGATGAAGGAATCTGGGACGATTGCTACTCCAAACAGATGATGAAGGAATCTTGGACGATTACTACCTCAGCAGGATGATGAAGGAATCTTGGACGATTACTACCTCAGCAGGATGATGAAGGAATCTAGGACGATTACTACCTCAGCAAGATGATAAAGGAATCTTGGACGATTACTACCTCAACGGGATGGTGAAGGAATCTTGGACGATTACTACCTCAACAGGATGATGAAGGAATCTTGGACGATTACTACCTCAACGGAATGATGAAGGAATCTTGGACGATTACTACCTCAGTAGGATGATGAAGGAATCTTGGACGATTACTACCTCAACGGGATGGTGAAGGAATCTTGGACGATTACTACCTCAACGGGATGGTGAAAGAATCTTGGACGATTACTACCTCAACAAGATGATGAAGGAATCTTGGACGATTACTACCTCAACAGGATGATGAAGGAATCCTGGACGATTACTACCTCAACGGGATGATGAAGGAATCTTGGACGATTACTACCTCAACGGGATTATGAAGGAATCTTGGACGATTACTACCTCAACGGGATGATGAAGGGATCTTGGACGATTACTACTCAAAAAGGTAATGACTTTTATCTGTCGATCGATCTTTCCTGAAAAGGTAAAGAGTGAGTTGTATGCAATATCATGATGTATGCATTGTGTAATGAGGTTCTCAAAATAAATGAGATTCATGTTATATGTACTTTGTATGCATATGCTATGAATGTTATGGAAATGTAATTTTGTATTGGAGGATAAATTCTTGTCAAGTGTTGGGGAGTTATTAAATCCCGGACTGTTGTCGAAGAGTAGGTATGTCTTCAAACTTTGCTTAGAATGTTTCCACCGAGGATCCTTGTTTTGCTGAGGAGAACTCCGTTGGGGAAAGTTGTGAACTCTGTAGAGAGTATTGATTCATTCTTGGGGAACAAGTTCAGGAGTCTCGGTTGTCCGTTGCTCTATTGGGGAGTCAAAGTTAAACTGCCATCTGGTCGGGTCCAGGTTTCACAGTAACTTGCTGGGGATTGTAGAGTAGTCTACTGGGGAAGAGGAGTTGTGGTCCTTTGATTTGTAGTAGTCGGAGAGGCAAACTCAAGCTGGGGAATCCTGGTGTTGTTGGGGAAATAAACCTTGTCGTCAATTCGCTAGAGAGGTGACATCTTTGTTGGGGGAAGTCCTCGAGGATTCTTGAGACTGATTTAGCTGGGGAAAGGTTTTCAGAGATTAAACCCTTGCTGAGAGTCTTCCTATGAGAATGATTCTGGGGAGATTTGTCATTGCCCCTAGTAGCAAGTATTTGTGACATTGCCAGAAAATGTTTAATTGTACGTAACCCTTCACCGAGATTGATGTTCAATGCCCCAAGTGGCGAAGACGGAGACTTGCCCCTGGCTACTCTGCACTTCTTCAGAGATTTCTTGAAATCTTAACTGGACTTCCCCAGGTGATGGGCAATGATCATGCCATGCCCCTTGATTGGAAGTGTTTTTCACTTGAGGTGATTTTGTTCACTGAGAGGGCTTTCATTCATCGGATGTTCGTTGTGTGAATTTCTCCGCTGTCAAACAAATAGCCAAATGCAAACAGTGATACTCAAATAATGCAAAGTTCATGCTTGTCTCGAAGTTTTGAAAAATGCGTTTTTTAGCAGAAAACTTTTTATAAGACAAATTCAACACAAGATTTAGGGCAAAGCCTTACAGGAGTCAGGATACCTTTTGTAACAGTATGCTTTTGAACTAACCCATGCTTCAATTAGGACTTTTGAAGAGTCAGGCTTGGTTCACGGTTTAAGAAACAAAGGATAAAGGCTCAAAGTATATTTGTACCCATCCGCTCTTCGTGATGTTCTTCAATCCTAAACTCAGTTAATTGTGCGTCGAACTCTATTCGAATTTGGAACGACGTTTTGGTGATGGTTCACACAAGTTTGATTTTTGAAGGCAGTCATCATTTATTTTTTTTGCAACATTTTTCATGTTGTCGAGGATTTGTAATGACCTCGTTCTTTTGATTTGTTATCCCTAACTTTTGCCTGACTGTTTCTGTTTTCGAGATTACAGTCAGCGGGATGCCCCAGCTTTCTTAAGCCTCCTTTATAGATTTTGGCTCAGTGGGCTTTTCTCTTTTGAGAGATTGACTGCCTATGAGATACGGAACCACCACTGTCTTTTGATTCCAGAGGAATGCTTTTGATGTCGTTCGTTGTATTATGAACTGAGAGTTTTGCGACTTCAATGCACATCTTTTGAATTAACTGAGAGACTACCCTGCCCCAGGTTTAAATCAAAGGTTTCAATTTGTTTAAAAACAGAAAACTCCTACTTCTTTGGCTCGAAGGGGTTGACTAGGGATTATCTTCCTTATAACTCCAGTGTTTAGGATTTGAAAGAAATGCTTGTACATCGTCAGCAAGGTCTGTCCAAAACAGCAGGTTTATATAGGCAAGGAAATTAGGTCAACAAATGTGTATCAAATCTTGGTCCATTATGGTGGAGAGATTTGATTTGATTTTCATGAAAACTTGCCAAATTTGATTCAATCATGCGTTTCTTCCAGCTTGCTCTGAGTTGTTTTAGGCCTCCAACTTGATGGAAATCAACAGCTGACTTGCCCCTTCGAATTTGCTCTCTTCGACTGCTTCAAAGTCCTCATTCGAACCATTTAGTCACGGCAATTTAGATTGAGACTCCTCCTGCTTCAATTGTATATTTGCAAGGGACACATGCCATTGTGAACTTTGGGTATTCTGGACAGGTTAGGATATGTGTTTTTTGCTTAGTCAGGCCAGCCTACTTCGTTCCTTCGAATCTGCCTTCTTTGCCAGCTTCAAAGTCCAATTCGAATATATTTAGAACATTCCCTTCTTAGACAACTTCGCCCAGCCCTTGGCCTTGTGATGAGTCTGGGTTCAAAGTGTCCAGAACTTCCTTCATCAGAGTATCTTAGATCAAGAGAAACTCTGCACTGAAATGCCCTTCGAAGGTCATTTCGTTCTGATGTTCTTATTCAGGGAAATTCCACACTGAAATGCCATTTGAAGGGCATTTGTCCATATACCATTCGAAGGGTACTAATTGAAACTTCAATCAAAAGACACTGTTAACAGGCCAATCGAAAGGTCTTGTTCATGCAAATCAAAGGGTCTTGTGTTGCCTCCTTCGAATGGACTTCTTATGTACCTTTCGAATGGGCCTTCTGAGTGCTTCTTCGAATGAGGCATTTACATATTCTTCGAATGAGCTTCTTGCCTGGTGAGTCGAAGGTAAGCCTGAAGTATCTAGTGCATAGTCGAAGCATTTTGATATTGACTTGATCGAAGGAGGGTCCAGCGCTCAATCGAAGACCTGCAGACTAAAGCTTGATCGAAGAGTTCCAAATGCTCAATCGAAGATTGGTGAACCAAACCTGATCGAAAGGTTCCAAACGCTTAATCGAAGCCTGGTGAACCAAACCTAATCGGAGCCTTTTCCCAGATGCCAATCGAAAGACACTTTGTATATCTTCAAAACTTTATTTTTGTTAGGCAAGTGTTTGTGACTAACTATGTAAGGGAAGACCTTTGGAAACATGAGAGGACAAATTTTGGGGTACAACACATACAAGTTTAAGTTTGTATTACAGGGGCATCAAAAATGTTATGTGTCGATGCATGAGATTATGTATCGATGCATGCAGGTTTTACATTTGCATTTCAGGGTCATCAAAGAGTTATGTGTCGACGCATAAGCTTTTGTATCGATGCATAATAGTTTTGAAATAGTATTCCAGGGACTTCAGTAAGTTATGTATCGATACAAAACCTGTTGTGTCGACTCATAATGATGCATTATGAGTAAAATACATTTTTAGCTTATTTAAACGTGTTATATTATATTTTTGTAGTACACACATGTATTTAGTATTTCACATATATTTGCAATCATTCAAAAATAAATTATGAAGGGGTAGCGCACAAACTCCCCATTTTGATGATGGAAAATATCTGATGATGTATGGTGATATAGTGTAGATGAATAAGCTTACCCCCCCTGAGTTTGTGCATCTTCTTTCTAACACAAACACAATCTTCACTAACACACTCTTCTTCTACCCCTTTGACCACATCAAAAAGAGAATAAGCAATATTTTCAATAATCTTAGCAAATAAGAAAATTGATATACAATTTCAGCAAATAATTGTCTTGGCATTCACACAGAATGTCTTGGCATAATTTTATCAATAACTGAGTAAATAATAGAGTAAACAGAAAGTGATCAAGTTAAAAGTAATTAATTTGCAGATAAAAGTTAGATTACATAAGCAAAATAAAATGTTTAAAGGAGACATTATCAGTGGAACATTTAGATCAACTTATAAGTGATTGAGGGAGAAGATAGGAAGGATATTACCTCGTTTGATTAGATAAGTAGACACATGTACTAAAGCTGAAAAGCACATCTCAACAGTATGGTGAGACATAGATATATTTCAACTACATATATGCTTAGGACATCACGTAAGAGAGATCTAAAATCCGTAGCTCACGATGAATGTTGAAGAAGAGTTCCATTGCTAGTGGTTTTGTAAATATGTCAGCAAGTTGATTTTTAGTATCAACATACTCAAACGTAACATCTTCCTTTTCAATATGATCACAAATAAAGTGATGTCTAATCTCTATGTGTTTAGTGCGTGAGTGTAAGACTGGATTCTTAGTGAGATTTATAGCACTTGTGTTGTCACATTTTATTGGAATACGTTTTAATTGAATATCGTAGTCTTGTAATTGTTGCTTCAGCCATAAGATCTGAGCACCACAACTATCGGCTGCAACGTATTCAGCTTCAGCAGTTGACAAAGCGACAAAAACTTGCTTTTTTCTATGTCAACCTACTAGAGAGTTTGAAAACAAGTGACATGTTCCACTAGTGCTTTTCCTATCTGATTTGTAGCCAGCAAAATCAGAATCGGAGTAACCTACTAAACTGTAATCGCTTCCCTTGGAATACCATAGCCCATACTTAGATGTATTATTGAGATACCTAAGTATACGCTTGACAACTTTCAAGTGGGATTCCTTAGGATCTGATTGATATTGTGCACACATGCAAACACTAAACATGATGTCAGTCCTAGATGCTATAAGATACAAGAGTAATACGATCATACCTCTATATTTCTTGACATCAACACTCTTACCATGTTCATCCTTGTCTAAATTTCCGTTGGTAGGCATGGGGGTGTCAATTGGTTTTGAGTTGTTCATCCCAAATCATTTAAGCAACTCTTGGAAATATTTTGTTTGACATATAATTGTGCCTTCGTTGAGATGCTTTATTTGGAGACCGAGAAAGTAGTTTAGCTCCCCCATGAGACTCATCTCAAATTCACCCTGCATGACTTTGGAAAATTCCTCGACCAAGTGTAGATTAGTTGAACCAAAAATAATGTTATTTACGTATATTTGAACTAAAAGGATGTACTTTCCTTTACGTTTAATGAAAATAGTGGTGTCCACTTTACCTCTTGAATAACCATGATCAAGTATAAATTTACTAAGTCTCTCATACTAGACCCGAGGAGCCTATTTAAGACCGTATAAAGCTTGTTTTAATTTAAAGACATGATTTGGATATTCGTTATTTTCAAAACCAGGAGGTTGTGAGACATACACTTCTTCATTTATGACTCCGTTAAGAAAGTCACTCTTTACGTCCATTTGATAAAGCTTAAAATCTTTTACACACGCATAAGCGGGCAAGAGACGTATAGCCTCAAGGCGAGCAAATGAAGCATAAGTCTCCTCATAATCAATGCCCTCCTCTTGGTTATACCCTTGTGCTACCAAGCGTGCTTTATTGCGGGTTATCATTCCATTTTCATCAAGTTTATTTCTAAAAACTCATTTAGTGCCTATGATATGATGGTCTCATGGACGAGGGACAAGTTCCCAAACGTCATTTCTTTTAAACTGATTTAGCTCTTCTTGCATGGCCATTAGCCAAAATTCATCAATCAAGGCCTCTTTAGCATTTTTAGGTTCTACTTGTGAAACAAAAGCAAAATGATAACAAAAATTGCTTATCTTGGAGCGATTCATTACTCGTTTTGAGATGTCTCCCAATATGTTGTCAATGGGATGGTCTTTAGAGGACTTTCAAGCTAGTGGAAGATCATTTGCTTCCATTTGCTCTTCTTCCTCATCTTTTGAAAGGCTTGTATCTTTTTCTTCCTCATCATCAACTGTTTCGGATTGAACAATTTCCTCAACAGTTTCTTTGAGTATATTCTCAGTAGATACACCTGCACCATCAAGAGAAATACCTTTTCCGACATGTTTCAGATAAGATTCATCAAAAGAGACATGAACTGACTCCTCAAATGTAAGTAAACGTTTATTGTATACCCTATATTCTTTGCTTGATTGTGAGTATCCGAGAAATATACCTTCATTTGCTTTTGCATCAAATTTTCCAAGATTTTCTTTTCCATTATTTAAAACAAAACATTTGCAACCGAATACATGAAGATGTGACAAGTTTGGCTTTCTTCCTTTTAAAATTTCATAAGGTGTTTTATCCAAAATGGGACGAATTAATATTCTGTTTAAAACATAACAGGCTGTACTAATTGCATCAGCCCAAAAATATTTTGGTAATCCACCTTCATTGAGCATTGTTCTTGCTAACTCCTCTAGGACACGATTTATGCGCTCCACAACTCCATTCCGCTGTGGAGTTCGAGGTGCTGAAAAATTATGCTCAATACCATGCTTGTCACAGTACTTATCAAAGAGATGGTTTTGAAATTCACCTCCATGATCGCTTCGAATTGCAATTATTTTCAATTCTATTCTGTTTTGAGATAGTTTTGCAAAACTCTTAAAAGCAGAAAAAGTTTCATTTTTGCTAAGAAGGAATATAGTCCAAGTAAATCTAGAGTAGTCGTCAACAATCACAAAACCATAATAATTTCCTCCTAGACTTTTTGTTCTAGAGGGTCCAAAAAGGTCCATGTAGAGAAGCTCAAGGGGTCGTGAAGTGGAAATCATATTTTTGGATTTGAAAGAGACCCTTGTTTGCTTTCCCATTTGGCACGCATCACATAGGTGATCCTTTGTAAATTTTATATTTGGAAGACCTACTACTAGATCCTTGGATACAACCTTATTAAGCAAATCAAAGTTAACATGCGCTAGACGTCTATGCCAAAGCCAAGAATCATCATTCAAGGTTGTTGTACCCCAAAATTTGCCCTCCCATATTCTTCAAGATTTGCAAAAAGCATGCTTCAAAGTCTCCCAAGGGTTGCACAGTTCAAGGGCCTCCTAACAGTCAAAAACTAGGGTTTTGGTTCTGACAAAGAAGTTGAAGTTTCCAAGGGTCCAATCAAGTCCCACATGCCTATAAACATTGTCAAGCATCCTCATGTCAAGTTTCAAGACTCACAGCACAAAATTGCACAGTCAAAAACCCTAATTGCTCAGCAGTCAACTGCAGGGGCAAAATGGTCATTTGACAGTCAAAAGTTCAAATTTTTGTTCAACATCTTATTTTGAAGCCACAAATATCATTTGATCAATTCTTGATCATGATTCTCAAAAGTATGGCTCAAAAAGACTCAAGATGCAAAAGTTTCCATATTTGGACAGTTGAAAAAGTCAACTGTAACTTGACCAAGGCATAAATTCCACATGGATTATCAGAAAAATTCCATCCAAAGCTCATTTTGAAGAGAATGACATTTCCTACAACTCATCTTCACACTTCAAGTCCAAGAAATGCTCTAACAAAAAGTTATCAATCTCAACATTATAGGTCATTTTCAAAAGTCAACAAAAAGGCACTTTAAGTCAAAGACCATAACTTGAGATTGGTAAATCAAAATGACATGGGACCAAAGGCATTGGTTAGAGGACTTCATGACCTTTCCAAAATATCCAAGAACATGATCAAAGCTTAAAAATTGAGCAAGATATGCCTTGTGGAAGTTGGGAAATTTTTGGGAATTTTGAAAAGTCAACTTTGCTTCAAATGCCTCAAAATTGCTAATGGGCCACATTTTCTTCCAAGAATCATCATCCAAGAGCTATGCACGACCATTTGACCCAAAGGGGATTTATTTCATCATTTTTTATTATTTATTTGAATTTTTATCACCATTAATTCATTTAATTAAATAAAATATGACAAAAATACTCAAGCATGCATTTTAAATCTTTTTATGCAGCTAATAGGTCTATCATAACTCCAAGATTTCGTGCACACTCAATTTGGAAAGATTTGGCCATGATTGATATCAAAAGGGCATGGAAAAGATTGAAAAAAATCCATGGAAATCAAATCTCAAAAGCATTGAATGCAAAGGTTTTTGGTTGAAATTTCTACCCTAATTCATTCCTCACATAAGTATAAACCTAAACCTAATGCTCAGAACCTTCAAGCGGCGCCTCAGACCTAAAACCAACCTTGCATTTTTTCAAGAAAACTTCAAAACTGAAAACACAGTTCCAGCGCAATTCAAAGCAAAATAATCATTCCAATAGCTTGCCAAGGCATCAAGGAAACTTTCTGAATCAAAACCACGTCCTCTAACCTCAAGAACTGGTATATAGATGTCAAACTTTCTCAAAAAAATTTCATAATCGTGTTCCAATATGCATGCATTTTTGATACATTTTGAATATGGATTTACACTAATATGAAGGTTCTGAGACTAATGGTAACCTTTAATTTAACTAACAATGCCTGTAGCGAAATATGCCATTGAAATGTTTTAGGGTTTCTCAAGCTTCAAATTGGGCGTTTGCACACACTGTAAAATCAGGACATCCAATTACCATGGTTAGAATCAGGACATCTGGACGATTCAATCCCACTAGTCGCGCCCTATTTATATATCCACTCGAGCTATTCGCTATTTTTAAAAAGGCTGTGTTTTGGGGGGGTTTAAAACCCCCGCTACCTCTTTTTATTTCAGGGACAAACGGAGAAGAAGATCACGTGGCGAGATCTGGTTGGAGGGTTTGAATTCCAGCGCGCTTTTTTTATTTTTCTATCATTAACGTCAATTTTGTTTTATATTATTTGTTTTTTATTCTATGTACAACGCGCTCAAACAGCTCAGTTGGTGGACAAGAGGCTTGGTAAACGTTGGGACCTGGGTTCGAATCCCAGGTCCCCCCACTTTATTCCATATTTTTCTTTCTAATGTGGTTCTGTGTAGCTTGCTTCCTAAGGCCTACCATGCAGCTTCATGTCTTGGCTTGCCACGCACCCCAACAATTCCAATCCAATGGCCATGATTTGGAGTCCACCATGGGCATCAGTCAAACGTGCCACACACATCCCAGAAAAGTCAAAAGGGCCTTCCTCAAATGGGCCAAATTGCTGAGAATTTACCTCCAAAATTAGGGTCAACACCCCCCCATTGGTTTGCATATTATTTTCTTTCTTTTCATTTTTTCTATTTATTTGTTTTATTTATTTTAGTTAATTCATCAAAATTAATTTTCATAAAATATAAAAAAAAAATCAGAAAAAGTCAAAATAAAAATATGTTTTAATATTTAATTCATAAATAGTTTTTGTAAATAAATTTAATAATTAACTTAGTTTTAATTTTAGGTTTAATTTTAATGCTTTTTTTTAAATAAACTCAAAAAATGTAGAAATTAGGGTTTTAACGCTTTTTATTCTTTTTCTTTTCTTTCACCATATTTAATTATTAATTATTTTGTAAATAAATTTATCATTAAATAATTAGGTTAAAACTGGGTACAACTTAAACATTTTTTTAAATAAATTAAAAATAGTTTAGAATTAGGGTTTTTAATTCCAATTTAATTTTCTCATTAAACTCCATAAATACAAAAACTCCAAAAAATTCTTTCTTTTTATTTAAACTTAATTAATTTATTAATTGTAATGTAATTCTTTAAAAGGGTCCAACGCCCTCGCTTTCGATTATAATTTCGTTTCACGCGCTTATTTTATTTCTTTTTTTTATAAATTTCATGTAATTACCCCTAAAGCCTTGTAATAGATTAATTAGGACGTTTATCTTTCCGCATTTTTATTTCAAATCGGGTCTTGGATTAATTTGGCGATGTAGACCCGCGCCTTTGTAATAGCGTAGGACTTTTATCTTCTCGCACCTTTTAACTGTTAATAACCACATGAAAGAATGAATGCCAAAAATAAAAAACAACGCGTAGATCACCAATGCATGAACAAGATAAACATAATTGAAAATGGCACACAATTCACACACCACCCCTAGGGTATGCCTCACTGTTGCCTTGCCCCTCGAAACGCGGTCGTCGAGTAGAGGATGTTTTAGTAAGTCCTCATGTCCATGAACATGGCATGGGGGTAGCTTCTAAGGTGTCTTCCTATTGCTCTGGTGACCACACTGTCCCGAACCATCGAATTGACTCGAATACCTCCAACGGTGGTGCTACCTACCTCTCAATGGTGGGATGGCACTACCTTAAGGACATTTACACAGACAAATTCCTTAGGGTAGGTAGATGACTCGTAGATACTTGCTCTAATTTCAAAACAAATCAAAAACTTCTTTTCACATCGACACCTTTCAAAAAGCTTTCAAAAGCAATTTTTCAAACACTCTTGAGGACTGATACAAGAGTCGAACTGAAATTTTCGAAGAAACTTTTTCAAACCCACTCACCTTGAAAAGCAAACAAACAATTTTGAAAACACAAATGAGCAAGTATCTAAGAGCCCATGGATAACCATGGATATAAAGGGTGCTAACACCTTCCCTTTCTATAAATCTACCTCCCGAACCGAGAACTAATCTCAATAAGGAATTTTTCTGTGCTTTTGTCCTATCCATATTGGAGAAAATAAAAGACGGTGGCGACTCTTGCTTCCGCGACATTTCGCGAAACCAGCGTTAAACAGTCAGTTCCAGATCCACCGATCACAGAACTGGCGACTCTGCTGGGGAATCTTTTTAAAGTGAGGTGTACCTTAGGATAGTTCATAACTGTGTTTTCAATTGTATTGACTTGTTTGCTTTAAACTTGTGGGTTGCATGGGAGTTACATAGATCCTAACCCGGATCTGGGGATACCCTGTTTAGGTAGCATAAGCTGTGAGGGACCTGTCCGGCATAGACCGACATGGGTGAAACAGTGGCTACGTTGGTGTGGCACCTTGGTCTGTACCGATATCCCTTGTGTTGCAACGAGGAGAATATGGGTCTTCTGAGGAGTCATTAAGCACCAACAGACCTTAGAACCTTAAATGACACAACTTGGCCAATAGAACAGTAGCAGTATGCTACGCCCTTTGAGGCTAAACTCTCGTGATGGTTCTGGCTGCAAGAAAAGATTGCGATGCTGGAGTTGTGACTGATTGAGGGTAGTCAATGATATTGGGATCCTCTAGAACCCGGTTACTTCTGATAGGACAGGTCTTATCCAACAAACTGAAAGAGGGTAATACCTAGACCCCATGCTGGCCTAAACTCTAAGGGTTTCTCTTGTGTGACTTGTGTGCCTTCCAACTTGACTATTTGCATGCTTGTTATCTGACGCTTGAGTTCCCTGCAGGTTTTGTTTATAGTCCTTAATTGGGACTCATAACAGGGTTTACTAAGTTTCTTGCAGGTTTTGGTTTGCAGTCCTTAATGGGGACTCATAACAGGGTTACTTACATTACCCCATGCATAGCATAACATCATACCATTGCATACATCCTACATAAGGACTAACCCATTTCAAGGATCTTAAGGGGCTTGTGATGCAGGTCATGATGAACCAACTGTCCAGCAAGAGGCAAAGGGGATTTATTTTCCTCTAGACAAGGTTGTCAGAGGCTATGACCCACTAGATATGGTGAGCTTTGACCCTTGAAGAAGGACTCTCAGCAACATGAAGTTCCTTCAATCAAGCTACCGGACCCAAATTCTAACAAATTTTCTTGTTTATCCCGCGAGGTCCTTGAAAACATTACATGCATGTCATACACATCATTGCATAACAGGTATCCTTGTTGCAGGTCACTTACCTTTCTCGCTGTCTATTTCAGCAATGGCTTCCCAACAAGATAACTAGGACCTTCTTGATCAAGAGACTCGGTTCGGGGAAATCCTCCTGAATCTATCCAAGGGGCAGGAGGAGCTGAGAACACTTCTCATGGGGACTTTGGTCAGGAACAGCGCTGAGGACGAACGGCTGAAACATCTGCAAGCTGAAGTGGATGCAATGAAAGCCCAGATGCTGGGGCAGGTGACTGCCATTCAAGGCTTAGCTCAAAGACAAGAAGAGCTCGGAGTTCTCATCAACCAACTGCTTCAGGGTAACCAACTGGGGCAAACGTCTAAGGGTAAAGAGCCAGTCATCATTCAACCATCTTTGAGATAAGGAGATGAAGGGAGAGCTCCTCAAATGGCTCCAGTGTCACAAATTCAGCATCAACCTCACCAGCTTCAGCCAGACAAGCCCAGGAGGCAATTCACCCAGCTCAATATGTCACTGTTTCAAGCTCTACAACGCCTGTTGAGATTGAATCTGATCACATTAAAGGCTCATCCCCGGAACCCCAACACAGCAGCTCCTACCTACCATCCTAATAAAAGGTGTGCCTACCACTCTGCCAGTCTAGGACATGATACAAATGAGTGTTGGGCTCTGAAGAACAAGATCCAGGACCTGATTGATGAAGGAGCATTGGAGTTCACACAAGATAGTCAGGCTGAGTTTTTCTACCATCCCTCCAAAGCTCACCATTTGAAGTAACAAGCCCTGAGATGAAAGGACTTCTTGTTCACTAGAATTTTCCAAGTTGTAATTTTATTTTGTTCAAACATTTACTCATGTTAAATGTTGTTATTTCATTAATGCATCGCATATGTCTGTTTTGAAGCAATATATTCGTGTTCACTATATGCAAATTATTTTCATATTTTTTTGATGTCAACTCTCGATTAATAATTCTAAGCCTCTTGAGGGAGGATGACGAAAACGATACCGCTATCTTTACAGTATGCTTTTGAACAGACCCCGCTGATGAGGTACAAGCATTGTTTCAATCCCTAAACACTGGAGTTATAAGGAAGATAATCCCTCGTCAACCCCTCTGAGCCAAAGAAGTAGGAGTTTTTCTTTTTGAAAATTGAAACCCTTAATCATAACCTGGGGCAGGGTAGTTTCTCTCAGTTGATCCAAGTGCGTAACGAATGGCACCAAAAAGGTCCTTACAAAACAAAGAAAGACAGTGATGGTTCCGAATAATCAATAAAGAAAGGCAGTCATTATCTTTCAAAATAAGAACCCATTAAGTCAAAACCTATGAAGGAGACTTACAAAACTGGGGCATCCCGCTGACTGTAATTCCAAAAAGGAAACAGCTCAGGCAAAAAAAAAAGGGATAACAAAAATCAGAAAAAGAAAGAGGTCTTACAAACCCTCGACAAAAATGACTGCCTATTCAAAATAAGTTATCAACATCCGAATCATCACCAGAAAATCAGAGCAAAGACTCAAACAAGGTCTAACGTATGATCAACTGAGTTTAGGTTTGGAGAACATCACGAAGAGCGGGTGGGTACAAATAAAATTTGAGCCTTTATCCTTTGTTTCCTAAACCGTGAACCAGGCCATGTTATAACCCTTAAAAGTCATAGCTGAAGCGTGGGTTAGTTCGAAGGCATACTGTTACGAAAGGTATCCTGACTCCTTAAGGCCTACGGTAAATACGGAGTTGACATCACGTTTTACAAATATTCACTTGTTTTATGAAAAAGAATGCATTTTCAAAATCTTCAAGACAGACATAAGCTTTGCATTTTTGATATAACATTGTTTGCATATGACTATTTGTTTGAACAACAGGGAAATCCGCACGATGAATACCTAGTGAACAAATGCACTTCCAATCAAGGAGCATGGTCTGATCATTGCCCATCATCTGGGGCTGTCCAATCAAGATTCGAAGAATCTCTCAAAGGCCAAACATCCTGGGGCAAATCTCCGCCTAAGTCACTTGGGGCATCCCATCAACGAATCTTGCCTAATCAAACATCTTCTGGTAACATGGCAACACAAGAAGCCAGGGGCACCTCCCTGCATTCTAAGAGCGTGGACATAGTCGAAAAAAATACTATGCGCGATCAAAGACCCGCTAGGTTAACACACCTAGGCTAAAATAAGGGCTTCCCTGCAAACCAAAAGGGTTCGGGCAAAAATAAGGGATGAAATGAAAAAATCTGTACACCCGGCAAGTCAAAAACCTGAAAAGGCGGCTTGGGCAAAAATGGGTATCCCGGTGGACTAAAAACCCGAAAGGGCGGTCCAGGCAAAAGTTAGGGATCAAAAGCGTATGACTATGTCCCGGCATCTTGTCACTTGCCTCCCAGAAGAGGGTTTGTCTATCAATAACTATCAGCACCTCACAGGTCTTCCTATCCCACCTCAGAAACAGGGGCAGTAATGAGTCGTCCAAGCGATCTAATTGTTCTGTCCACCAAGGTATCAAGGTAGGTTCAGCTGAAGAACATAACCAGTATATCTTAAATCCCCAGAGAATGAGTCAGCAAGTCAGAGCACTCTCCCCAAGCCAAGCTATACAATCAGCCTTAAGGAAGTTGGGTATCCTCCAGCAGATCTCAACATTCCTCAACGAAGTATACAGATATTCTTAAACAAGCATCCCCGGCAGTATTGACCTAAAGATTGTTCCCCGGCAGTATACCAGGCATTCAACAGAGCCACTTCCCAATACATCTCAGAAACTTCCCCAGGAGAGTCCAATCCAGTTTCCCCAGGAAAGTTGGAATCCATCTCCCCAAGCAGGAAGCTTATCCCCAGTAGATTCTGGAAGCTTATCCCCTACAGAGCACGAACGCGTCTCCCGGCTTTATTTAAAGGTTATTTCCCTACCAGGATATAACTGGGTTATCCTCAGTCAAAAGCCACAGAAAGATCGTCCCCGACGAAGTCTTCTTATCCCCAGCGGAGTCTATTAACACTTCCAACATAACACCGGTATCCCCAGCAGAGTTACCATCAATATCTCAGCCAAATACCTCTCTTCCCCACAGAGTACTGTTCCCCAGCAAGATCGCTAGAGTAATTTTCTCCCCGCAGAGTGTGCTTTTCGCCAAGTTTATTCCCCCAACGGAGTTATCTTCCCCTACCGGTATTCTTGCAACTATCATCCCCAGCAGAAACAAATATTCTTTTCTTCAAACATCAGCCCAGGAGTTAACTTCCCGGCACCCGTCAAGGATTTATTTTCCTAGACAAAAACATACATTCATAAACATCACATTTCCATACATTATAGCATGCACATACGCATCATATCTTACAATCTCACTTATGATGAGAACATCATTTCTTGATCCATATTATGCATTACATATGACTGACCTTTACCTTTCAGGAAAGATCCAGTTAAGTTTTCAGCTATATTTCAAGAACTTAGTCTGGTTCAGTTAAATCGACCCTAAGATTTTCCTGATTCTTATCCAGTCAAAGGCCTTCTCTGGTTCAGTCAGATCGACCCTAAGATCTCCCTGATTCTTATCCAGTTGAAGATTTCAAGACCTTGTCCGGTTCAGTTAAATCGACCCTAAGATTTTCCTGATTCTTATCTAGTCAAAGGCCTTCTCTGGTTCAGTCAGATCGACCCTAAGATCTCCCTGATTCTTATCTAGTTGAAGATTCCAAGACCTTGTCCGGTTTAGTTAAATCGACCCTAAGATTTTCCTGATTCTTATCCAGTCAAAGGCCTTCTCTGGTTCAGTCAGATCGACCCTAAGATCTCCCTGATTCTTATCCAGTTGAAGATTCCAAGACCTTGTCCGGTTCAGTTAAATCGACCCTAAGATTTTCCTGATTCTTATCCAGTCAAAGGCCTTCTCTGGTTCAGTCAGATCGACCCTAAGATCTCCCTGATTCTTATCCAGTTGAAGATTTCAAGACCTTGTCCGGTTCAGTCAGATTGACCCTAAGATCTCCCTGATTCTTATCCAGTCAAAGGCCTTCTCTGGTTCAGTCAGATCGACCCTAAGATCTCCCTGATTCTTATCCAGTTGAAGGTATTCCAAGACCTTGCCCGGTTCAGTTAAATCGACCCTAAGATTTTCCTGATTCTTATCCAGTCAAAGGCCTTCTATGGTTCAGTCAGATCGACCCTAAGATCTCCCTGATTCTTATCCAGTTGAAGATTCCAAGACCTTGTCCGGTTCAGTTAAATCGACCCTAAGATTTTCCTGATTCTTATCCAGTCAAAGGCCTTCTCTGTTTCAGTCAGATCGACCCTAAGATCTCCCTGATTCTTATCCAGTTGAAGATTCCAAGACCTTGTCCGGTTCAGTTAAATCAACCCTAAGATTTTCCTGATTCTTATCCAGTCAAAGGCCTTCTCTGGTTCAGTCAGATCGACCCTAAGATCTCCCTGATTCTTATCCAGTTGAAGATTTCAAGACCTTGTCCGGTTCAGTTAAATCGACCCTAAGATTTTCTTGATTCTTATCCAGTCAAAGGCCTTCTCTGGTTCAGTCAGATCGACCCTAAGATCTCCCTGATTCTTATCCAGTTGAAGATTTCAAGACCTTGTCCGGTTCAGTTAAATCGACCCTAAGATTTTCCTGATTCTTACCCAGTCAAAGGCCTTCTCTGGTTCAGTCAGATCGACCCTAAGATCTCCCTGATTCTTATCCAGTTGAAGATTCCAAGACCTTGTCCGGTTCAGTTAAATCGACCCTAAGATTTTCCTGATTCTTATCCAGTCAAAGGCCTTCTCTGGTTCAGTCAGATCGACCCTAAGATCTCCCTGATTCTTATCCAGTTGAAGATTCCAAGACCTTGTCCGGTTCAGTTAAATCGACCCTAAGATTTTCCTGATTCTTATCCAGTCAAAGGCCTTCTCTGGTTCAGTCAGATCGACCCTAAGATCTCCCTGATTCTTATCCAGTTGAAGATTCCAAGACCTTGTCCGGTTCAGTTAAATCGACCCTAAGATCTCCCTGATTCTTATCCAGTTGAAGATATTCCAAGACCTTGTTCGGTTCAGTTAAATCGACCCTAAGATTTTCCTGATTCTTATCCAGTCAAAGGCCTTCTCCGGTTCAGTCAGATTGACCCTAAGATCTCCCTGATTCTTATCCCAGTAGAAGACATCCAAGATTCTCTCAGCGTTCCTGTTGAGGTAGTAACCGCCCCAGATTCTCTCAGCGTTCATGTTGAGGTAGTAATCGCCCAAGGTTCTCTCAGCGTTCCTGTTGAGGTAGTAATCGCCCAAGGTTCTCTCAGCGTTCCTGTTAAGGTAGTAATTTCCCAAGATTCTCTCAGCGTTCCTGTTGAGGTAGTAATCGTCCAAGGTTCTCTCAGCGCTCCTGTTGAGGTAGTAATCGTCCGAGGTTCTCTCTTCATCCCGTTGAGGTAGTAACCATCCATGGTTCATGCATCACCTTTTGAAACTCCAGATTCAATTCTTGTAACCAACCAGGGTGCGTCTATACAAAGAGTTTGAAGACCAGCTCCTGTAACAAGTCAGGTAATCATCTTACTTTTTTCAGGTACGCAACTTCTCGCTAAGGAATCTCTTACGCGATCGACATCCAAATGGCATCTATAAGCCCATCATCCTATCCATCAATCTCCAAATGGCATCTATAATCCCATTCCCACCATCACACTACTATGTGAGCGCAAATTTCTGGGCACTCTAGTGTTCAATCATCTTCCACCTTCGGATCACGAAAGGCACGTCAGCCAATCTGCATCCTCAGGTCTAAGAAGATTAAACAGGGGCAACTGTTGTACCCCAAAATTTTCCCTCCCATATTCTTCAATATTTGCAAAAAGCATGCTTCAAAGTCTCCCAAGGGTTGCACAGTTCAAGGGCCTCCTAATAGTCAAAAACTAGGGTTTTGGTTATGACAAAGAAGTTGAAGTTTCCAAGGGTCCAATCAAGTCCCACATGCCTATAAACATTGTCAAGCATCCTCATGTCAAGTTTCAAGACTCACAGCACAAAATTGCACAATCAAAAACCCTAATTGCTCAGCAGTCAACTGCAGGGGCAAAATGGTCATTTGACAGTTAAAAGTTCAAATTTTTGGTCAACATCTTATTTTGAAGCCACAAACATCATTTGATCAATTCTTGATCATGATTCTCAAAAGTATGGCTCAAAAAGACTCAAGATGCAAAAGTTTCCATATTTGGACAGTTGAAAAAGTCAACTGTAACTTGACCAAGGCATAACTTCCACATGGATTATCAGAAAAATTCCATCCAAAGCTCATTTTGAAGAGAATGACATTTCCTACAACTCCTCTTCACACTTCAAGTCCAAGAAATGCTCTCACAAAAAGTTATTAATCTCAACATTATAGGTCATTTTCAAAAGTCAACAAAAAGGCACTTTAAGTCAAAGACCATAACTTGATATTGGTAAATCAAAATGACATGGGACTAAAGGAATTGGTTATAGGACTTCAAGACCTTTCCAAAATGTCCAAGAACATGATCAAAGCTTAAAAATTGAGCAAGATATGCCTTGTGGAAGTTGGGAAATTTTTGGGAATTTTGAAAAGTCAACTTTGCTTCAAATGCCTCAAAATTGCTAATGGGCCACATTTTCTTCCAAGAATCATCATCCAAGAGCTATGCACGACCATTTGACCCAAAGTGGATTTATTTCATCATTTTTTATTATTTATTTGAATTTTTATCACCATTAATTCATTTAATTAAATAAAATATGACAAAAATACTCAAGCATGCATTTTAAATCTTTCTATGCAGCTAATAGGTCTATCATAACTCCAAGATTTCGTGCACACTCAATTTGGAAAGATTTGGCCATGATTGATATCAAAAGGGCATGGAAAAGATTGAAAAAAATCCATGGAAATCAAATCTCAAAAGCATTGAATGCAAAGGTTTTTGGTTGAAATTTCTACCCTAATTCATTCCTCACATAAGTATAAACCTAAACCTAATGCTCAGAACCTTCAAGCGGCGCCTCAGACCTAAAACCAACCTTGCATTTTTTCAAGAAAACTTCAAAACTGAAAACACAGTTCCAGCGCAATTCAAAGCAAAATAATCATTCCAATAGCTTGCCAAGGCATTAAGAAAACTTTCTAAATCAAAACCACGTCCTCTAACCTCAAGAACTGGTATATAGATGTCAAACTTTCTCAAATTTTTTTCATAATCGTGTTCCAATATGCATGCATTTTTTATACATTTTGAATATGGATTTACACTAATATGAAGGTTCTGAGACTAATGGTAACCTTTAATTTAACTAACAATGCCTGTAGCGAAATATGCCATTGAAATGTTTTAGGGTTTCTCAAGCTTCAAATTGGGCGTTTGCACACACTGTAAAATCAGGACATCCAATTACCATGGTTAGAATCAGGACATCTGGACGATTCAATCCCACTAGTCGCGCCCTATTTATATGTCCACTCGAGCTATTCGCTATTTTCAAAAAGGCTGTGTTTTGGGGGGGTTTAAAACCCCCGCTACCTCTTTTTATTTCAGGGACAAACGGAGAAGAAGATCACGTGGCGAGACCTGGTTGGAGGGTTTGAATTCCAGCGCACTTTTTTTATTTTTCTATCATTAACGTCAATTTTGTTTTATATTATTTGTTTTTTATTCTATGTACAACGCGCTCAAACAACTCAGTTGGTGGACAAGAGGCTTGGTAAAAGTTGGGACCTGGGTTCGAATCCCAGGTCCCCCCACTTTATTCCATATTTTTCTTTCTAACGTGGTTCTGTGTAGCTTGCTTCCTAAGGCCTACCATGCAGCTTCATGTCTTGGCTTGCCACGCACCCCAACAATTCCAATCCAATGGCCATGATTTGGAGTCCACCATGGGCATTAGTCGAACGTGCCACACACATCCCAGAAAAGTCAAAAGGGCCTTCCTCAAATGGGCCAAATTGCTGGGAATTTACCTCCAAAATTGGGGTCAACACCCCCCCATTGGTTTGCATATTATTTTCTTTCTTTTCATTTTTTCTATTTATTTGTTTTATTTATTTTAGTTAATTCATCAAAATTAATTTTCATAAAATATAAAAAAAAATCAGAAAAAGTCAAAATAAAAATATGTTTTAATATTTAATTCATAAATAGTTTTTGTAAATAAATTTAATAATTAACTTAGTTTTAATTTTAGGTTTAATTTTAATGCTTTTTTTAAATAAACTCAAAA